>CM030362.1:181179460-182479515 GCA_017893485.1 Hemerocallis citrina
TTGGTTTGGTCTGGTCTGGCTTAAAATTTTATTTTACCTTTTTGCCCAGACAGCCTCTTCCCCTACTGAACTGAAAAGACTTTTCAGATTCAGTAACTGAGGCCATTACTCTGTAACAGCAGAGTAATGGCTCACCAGTTACTAAGCTGAAGAGTCCCCATTACTCTGCTGTTACAGAGTAATGGCTGCTGAACAGTCTCCAGTCCAACTCATATACCCAGACATCAACTCCCAAACAGACACAGAAAAATTTTTCCACTTGAGTCTTCCACTTCTTCTTCCTCTGCTCTGAGTCCAGGGTCTGTCAACTGAGAGTACACACAGACAGCAGTTCGTTGTCTCTGAAGCAAGGGTGCTGCATCTTCAGAGAAGGTACAGTTGTATCCTGGGAAGCGATTTGCCGGTAACCGTCACACTACGGGGCAAATTCTGCTTTAAGGACAGAGATTCTTCAAAATCTCGACTCTGTACAAGTTTATTGTTTACTGTTTTTTCCTTTCTGTATTTGATTTCTTCACAACTTTGTTGGAATTTCTTATTATTTTATATTCAGGTTCTAACAATCTTAAAGCAGAATTTTTCCTCACAGATTCTAACAATTTTGTGAAGTTTGTTTACAGGTTCTGTTCGGAAAAATAACTAATAGTTTCTGTTTCACCCAATTTCAGAGAAGAGAACAAAATCAAAACATGGAAAACACACAAACTGAAGTTGCTGCTGGGCTTATCAGTACCCAAACTCCGGTGACCCAGAATGTGACTGCACAATCGGTTGCGGCACATTCGGTCGTTCTGCCCACGCACATAAGCGTGGGAGAAAAACCGGAGAAGTTCAATGGAACTGGGTTCAAAAAGTGGCAGGGGAAGATGCAGTTCTACCTGACCACATTGAAGCTGGACAGATTCCTCAATGAATCTGCCCCGATGCTGGCGCCAATGGAAGCACACTCGGTTGCAGCAGTTGACGCGTGGACACAGGGCGACTACCTGTGCAGGAACTACATCCTGAATGGCCTGGTAGACTCTCTGTACAACGTCTACTGCGTCTTCAAGACATCCAAACTCCTGTGGGGGTCCCTGGAAAAGAAGTACAAAACTGAAGACGCCGGGTCCAAGAAATTTGTTGTCGGCAAATTTCTGGACTATAAGATGATTGACTCCAAAACAGTGGTGAGTCAAGTCCAAGAACTGCAGGTTATAATGCATGACATTGCTGCAGAGAATATGACGCTGTGCGAACCATTCCAGGTTGCAGCGTTCATAGAAAAACTTCCACCTGGGTGGAAAGACTTCAAGAACTATCTCAAACACAAACGAAAGGAGATGTCTCTTGAAGATCTCATTATCAGGTTGCGGATTGAAGAAGAGAATCGCAAGGCTGAGAGGTCCTATGGAAATCAGTCCATAGAAAAGGCTAATGTGGTGGAGCATGAACAGAAGGGCAAGAAGAGGAAGTTTCTGCCACAGGCCTCCAACAAAAAACCTCTTGCAAAGAGGTTTGCTGGGAAATGCCACAAGTGTGGTAAGTTGGGGCACAAAATTTCTGAGTGCCGTAGTAAGGACAGTAATTATTCAAAATCTGGACATGTAAAAGGAAATGAAAAATCCCATGTACACATAGCTGAGAACTTGTCCACTGGTCTCTCTGACCTGGACCTCTGTGCTGTTGTTTCAGAGGTAAATCTTGTGGGGAGCAATCCTCGTGAATGGTGGTACAATACAGGGGCCACCAAGCATATCTGCTCGGACAAGGAAATGTTCACCTCCTACCAGAAGTGCAACAAAGATGAACAGCTGTTCATGGGAAACTCTTCCACCTCCAAAATTGAAGGAACAGGGAAGATAGTGCTGAAAATGACTTCAGGCAAAGAGCTCACACTCACAAATGTGCTGCATGTCCCAGACATTAGAAAGAACTTGATATCAGGTTCTTTGCTAAGTAAGAATGGGTTCAAAGTTGTACTTGTTTCTGATAATTTTGTACTGTCCAAAAATGGGGTATATTTGGGTAAAGGATATGTAAAGGATGGACTGTTCAAGTTTAATGTAATGACAGTCATCCCTAAAACTATTGTTCCTGCTGTTCCCAAAATTAATGAAATAACTCCTATTGCCTATGTTGTTGAGTCTTCTACTGTTTGGCATGAAAGACTAGGCCATGTTAATGTAAATTCTATGCGTAGATTAGTTAACATGAATCTGCTACCAAAGTTTAAGGTAGATAACTCAGAAAAATGTGAAGTTTGCACGGAGGCCAAACTCACTAAAACTCCATCGCGTTCTGTAGAAAGAAACACAGAAACTCTAGGTCTAATTCACACAGATCTGTGTGACTTAAAATATGTGCAGACTAGAGGTGGCAAAAAGTACTTTGTGACTTTCATAGACGATTGCACAAAATTTTGTTATGTATATTTGTTACATAGCAAAAATGAGGCTTTGGATAAATTCAAAGAATATAAACTTGAGGTTGAGAATCAACTTGGCAAAACGATTAAAATCGTTAGAAGTGATAGAGGAGGAGAATATGATGCACCATTTAACATGTTCTGCTCGGAACATGGAATAGTTCATCAGACAACTGCTCCCTACTCACCCGAATCAAACGGTACAGCCGAGCGCAAAAACCGAACTCTAAAGGAGATGATGAATGCCTTGTTGTTGAATTCTGGCTTACCCCAAAACATGTGGGGGGAAGCGTTGCTGACTGCCAACTACATTCTCAACAAAATACCTCACAAGAAAACCGGCAAGACACCATACGAATTGTGGAAAGGTAACTTACCTTCGTATAAATACCTCAAAGTGTGGGGGTGTCTAGCAAAAGTGGCAGTACCTAACCCGAAACAGGTCACCATCGGACCTAAGACGATTGATTGCATATTCATAGGCTACGCACACAACATTAGTGCATATCGGTTCTTGGTATACAAATCGGATATACCGGATATCCATGTAAATACAATAATGGAATCAAGAAATGCTTCATTCTTTGAACACGTGTTTCCGTGCAAGGATACTACGTACCCTAAACGTACCCGTGAACAAGGGACTGCAAGCACTTCAGTTGATGAACCAGAACAGGATACCGATGAGCCTAGACGAAGTAAACGGGCTAGAACATCAAAATCATTTGGTCCTGACTTTGTGACGGCTTTTCTGTTAGAGAATGAGCCCAGAACGTTCAAGGAAGCTATGTCTATGCCTGATGCTCCTATGTGGAAGGAAGCAATCAAAAGTGAAATAGACTCCATTATGCAAAATCATACATGGGAGTTAATCGATTTGCCTTCTGGATGTAAAGCTCTAGGATGCAAATGGATTTTCAAACAAAAATTGAAACCAGATGGTTCAATAGAGAAGCATAAGGCTAGACTTGTGGTACAAGGATTTAGGCAAAAAGAGGGCCTAGATTTCTTCGATACATATTCCCCAGTTACAAGAATAACATCCATAAGAATGTTGATAGCTATTGCAGCTCTACGTAACCTGGAAATACATCAAATGGATGTTAAAACGGCATTTCTAAATGGGGACTTAGAAGAAGAAATATACATGAAACAACCTGAGGGTTACGTAGTTCCTGGACAGGAAAATAAAGTGTGCAGGCTTGTAAAATCATTGTACGGCCTGAAACAAGCTCCAAAGCAATGGCATACAAAATTTGACAATGTTATGATGTCAAATGGTTTCAAAATAAATGAATGTGATAAATGTATCTACATCAAAGATACTCCAAATGGATACATTCTGGTCTGTCTATACGTAGACGACATGCTCATTATTGGAAGCAATAACGACATTATCAAACAAACTAAGAGCATGCTTAGTGGCAAGTTTGACATGAAAGACTTGGGAGTTGCAGATGTCATACTAGGAATCAAAGTCTCCAGGACATCTGAGGGGATTACTTTGTCGCAAGCTCATTATGCTGAGAAAGTACTTGAAAGATTCAAGAATTATTCCAATGGGACAGCAAAAAGTCCCGTCGATCCAAGTCTTCACCTGTTCAAAAATACAGGCGAAAGCATATCACAACTGGAATATGCACGTGTAATTGGTAGTCTGATGTACCTAACAAATTGTACAAGACCGGACCTAGCACATTCGGTAAACGTACTGAGCCGATACACGAGTAATCCAGGACGAAGTCACTGGAAAGGAATAACAAGAGTATTGAACTACTTGCGACATACTCAAAGTTATGCGCTGCATTACACCAGATATCCAGCAGTACTGGAAGGCTACAGTGATGCCAACTGGATATCGGACTCAAAGAACTCAAAATCCACAAGTGGATATGTTTTCACACTTGGTGGTGCAGCTGTGTCATGGAAATCCTCTAAACAAACGCTATTAGCCAGATCCACCATGGAATCTGAGTTCATTGCTTTAGACAAAGCGGCAGAAGAAGCAGAATGGCTTCGCAACTTTTTAGAGGATATTCCTATGTGGGAAAAACCAGTGCCTGCCTTATGTGTACACTGTGATAGCCAATCGGCTATAGCACGGGCACTGAATTGCATGTATAATGGTAAGTCTCGTCATATCAGAAGGCGACACAAAACCATTAGACACCTGCTCTCAAATGGAGTAATCTCTATAGAATATATACAATCGGCCGACAACCTAGCGGATCCATTTACTAAAGGTCTGTCGCGAGAGCAGGTTGTAAGATCATCAAGAGGAATGGGTTTAAAGCCTATGACGAAAGAGGATACTTGATGGAAACCCTACTTAGAAATTGGAGATCCCAAGATCTAGGTTCAAAGGGACAACTAAATCTTGTTGAATCGACGAAAGCACTGAGAGATTAACATCTCATACCCATTCTTAGGATGATAAAACAAGTGCTGCCTGCAAATAGTTAGGATAAGCTTGGCTTTTAATGATTCCCATAGCTTTGAAATAAAAGTGGGGTATAGCAGGATACTCTTTATGGGAAATCACCTTGTGAGTGTGAAATGGGGCCGTTTCTAGGAGAATGAAGAGAGGCTACATTCTCCAAGTTCACTCATGATTAACCAGGGATGTTCAAGGCCAAAATGAACACAACAAGAGAACTTAGTTCTGTGAGGAGATGAAACTGTGTGATAGTTATTGTCTAGGTTCACATGAACGCCCGGGTAGTTCAAGACATCATGATCACTACCTGGTCAAGTGAATCCGATAGCTAATTACTAAGGGTGGTTCAAAGTTGAAAAATTACTACCATTCCTGATGCAGTGATTTTCCGATTGTACTCTCAGAGTCTTTCTGTCATGTTTTTCGTTTTTTCTGTCGTGTCTGGATTACATGGTCTGGTAATTTCCATTCATGTGGGGGATTGTTGGAATTAATTTTTGCAGTTTTCCGGGCCGGATTCCGGCAAGCTCCGGCCACCGGCGGCACCGGAAAATGAGTGGATTGCGATCCTCTCGTCGAGTACTATTCCGCAGTATACTCACTTGCCAAAAACGAATTCCGTATGAATGAGAAATGTTGATCCAAAGTTGGGTACTTGAAAGGTACCAACTTAACAAATGGATAGTCCCATATCGGAAATTGGGAAAGATTGTTACTAGTATATATACTAGAAAACTGGACTAGAGGGCGTGGCCCGGGGGTTACCACTAACGTGTAGTGGAGAGAGGACTTAGCCAAAATGACAAACACACACGCTCGCACGCGCGCGCGCGCCCGGCCCGGCCCGGCCCGGCTCCGGCTCCGGCTCCGGCTCCGGCTCCGGCTCCGGCCCCGGCCCCGGCCCCGGCTCCGGCTCCGGCTCCGGCTCCGGCTCCGGCCTCGGCTCGGCTCGGCTCGGCTCGGCTTGGTTTGGTTTGGTTTGGTTTGGTTTGGTCTGGCTTAAAATTTTATTTTACCTTTTTGCCCAGACAGCCTCTTCCCCTACTGAACTGAAAAGACTTTTCAGATTCAGTAACTGAGGCCATTACTCTGTAACAGCAGAGTAATAGCTCACCAGTTACTAAGCTGAAGAGTCCCCATTACTCTGCTGTTACAGAGTAATGGCTGCTGAACAGTCTCCAGTCCAACTCATATACCCAGACATCAACTCCCAAACAGACACAGAAAAATTTTTCCACTTGAGTCTTCCACTTCTTCTTCCTCTGCTCTGAGTCCAGGGTCTGTCAACTGAGAGTACACACAGACAGCAGTTCGTTGTCTCTGAAGCAAGGGTGCTGCATCTTCAGAGAAGGTACAGTTGTATCCTGGGAAGCGATTTGCCGGTAACCGTCACACTACGGGGCAAATTCTGCTTTAAGGACAGAGATTCTTCAAAATCTCGACTCTGTACAAGTTTATTGTTTACTGTTTTTTCCTTTCTGTATTTGATTTCTTCACAACTTTGTTGGAATTTCTTATTATTTTATATTCAGGTTCTAACAATCTTAAAGCAGAATTTTTCCTCACAGATTCTAACAATTTTGTGAAGTTTGTTTACAGGTTCTGTTCGGAAAAATAACTAATAGTTTCTGTTTCACCCAATTTCAGAGAAGAGAACAAAATCAAAACATGGAAAACACACAAACTGAAGTTGCTGCTGGGCTTATCAGTACCCAAACTCCGGTGACCCAGAATGTGACTGCACAATCGGTTGCGGCACATTCGGTCGTTCTGCCCACGCACATAAGCGTGGGAGAAAAACCGGAGAAGTTCAATGGAACTGGGTTCAAAAAGTGGCAGGGGAAGATGCAGTTCTACCTGACCACATTGAAGCTGGACAGATTCCTCAATGAATCTGCCCCGATGCTGGCGCCAATGGAAGCACACTCGGTTGCAGCAGTTGACGCGTGGACACAGGGCGACTACCTGTGCAGGAACTACATCCTGAATGGCCTGGTAGACTCTCTGTACAACGTCTACTGCGTCTTCAAGACATCCAAACTCCTGTGGGGGTCCCTGGAAAAGAAGTACAAAACTGAAGACGCCGGGTCCAAGAAATTTGTTGTCGGCAAATTTCTGGACTATAAGATGATTGACTCCAAAACAGTGGTGAGTCAAGTCCAAGAACTGCAGGTTATAATGCATGACATTGCTGCAGAGAATATGACGCTGTGCGAACCATTCCAGGTTGCAGCGTTCATAGAAAAACTTCCACCTGGGTGGAAAGACTTCAAGAACTATCTCAAACACAAACGAAAGGAGATGTCTCTTGAAGATCTCATTATCAGGTTGCGGATTGAAGAAGAGAATCGCAAGGCTGAGAGGTCCTATGGAAATCAGTCCATAGAAAAGGCTAATGTGGTGGAGCATGAACAGAAGGGCAAGAAGAGGAAGTTTCTGCCACAGGCCTCCAACAAAAAACCTCTTGCAAAGAGGTTTGCTGGGAAATGCCACAAGTGTGGTAAGTTGGGGCACAAAATTTCTGAGTGCCGTAGTAAGGACAGTAATTATTCAAAATCTGGACATGTAAAAGGAAATGAAAAATCCCATGTACACATAGCTGAGAACTTGTCCACTGGTCTCTCTGACCTGGACCTCTGTGCTGTTGTTTCAGAGGTAAATCTTGTGGGGAGCAATCCTCGTGAATGGTGGTACAATACAGGGGCCACCAAGCATATCTGCTCGGACAAGGAAATGTTCACCTCCTACCAGAAGTGCAACAAAGATGAACAGCTGTTCATGGGAAACTCTTCCACCTCCAAAATTGAAGGAACAGGGAAGATAGTGCTGAAAATGACTTCAGGCAAAGAGCTCACACTCACAAATGTGCTGCATGTCCCAGACATTAGAAAGAACTTGATATCAGGTTCTTTGCTAAGTAAGAATGGGTTCAAAGTTGTACTTGTTTCTGATAATTTTGTACTGTCCAAAAATGGGGTATATTTGGGTAAAGGATATGTAAAGGATGGACTGTTCAAGTTTAATGTAATGACAGTCATCCCTAAAACTATTGTTCCTGCTGTTCCCAAAATTAATGAAATAACTCCTATTGCCTATGTTGTTGAGTCTTCTACTGTTTGGCATGAAAGACTAGGCCATGTTAATGTAAATTCTATGCGTAGATTAGTTAACATGAATCTGCTACCAAAGTTTAAGGTAGATAACTCAGAAAAATGTGAAGTTTGCACGGAGGCCAAACTCACTAAAACTCCATCGCGTTCTGTAGAAAGAAACACAGAAACTCTAGGTCTAATTCACACAGATCTGTGTGACTTAAAATATGTGCAGACTAGAGGTGGCAAAAAGTACTTTGTGACTTTCATAGACGATTGCACAAAATTTTGTTATGTATATTTGTTACATAGCAAAAATGAGGCTTTGGATAAATTCAAAGAATATAAACTTGAGGTTGAGAATCAACTTGGCAAAACGATTAAAATCGTTAGAAGTGATAGAGGAGGAGAATATGATGCACCATTTAACATGTTCTGCTCGGAACATGGAATAGTTCATCAGACAACTGCTCCCTACTCACCCGAATCAAACGGTACAGCCGAGCGCAAAAACCGAACTCTAAAGGAGATGATGAATGCCTTGTTGTTGAATTCTGGCTTACCCCAAAACATGTGGGGGGAAGCGTTGCTGACTGCCAACTACATTCTCAACAAAATACCTCACAAGAAAACCGGCAAGACACCATACGAATTGTGGAAAGGTAACTTACCTTCGTATAAATACCTCAAAGTGTGGGGGTGTCTAGCAAAAGTGGCAGTACCTAACCCGAAACAGGTCACCATCGGACCTAAGACGATTGATTGCATATTCATAGGCTACGCACACAACATTAGTGCATATCGGTTCTTGGTATACAAATCGGATATACCGGATATCCATGTAAATACAATAATGGAATCAAGAAATGCTTCATTCTTTGAACACGTGTTTCCGTGCAAGGATACTACGTACCCTAAACGTACCCGTGAACAAGGGACTGCAAGCACTTCAGTTGATGAACCAGAACAGGATACCGATGAGCCTAGACGAAGTAAACGGGCTAGAACATCAAAATCATTTGGTCCTGACTTTGTGACGGCTTTTCTGTTAGAGAATGAGCCCAGAACGTTCAAGGAAGCTATGTCTATGCCTGATGCTCCTATGTGGAAGGAAGCAATCAAAAGTGAAATAGACTCCATTATGCAAAATCATACATGGGAGTTAATCGATTTGCCTTCTGGATGTAAAGCTCTAGGATGCAAATGGATTTTCAAACAAAAATTGAAACCAGATGGTTCAATAGAGAAGCATAAGGCTAGACTTGTGGTACAAGGATTTAGGCAAAAAGAGGGCCTAGATTTCTTCGATACATATTCCCCAGTTACAAGAATAACATCCATAAGAATGTTGATAGCTATTGCAGCTCTACGTAACCTGGAAATACATCAAATGGATGTTAAAACGGCATTTCTAAATGGGGACTTAGAAGAAGAAATATACATGAAACAACCTGAGGGTTACGTAGTTCCTGGACAGGAAAATAAAGTGTGCAGGCTTGTAAAATCATTGTACGGCCTGAAACAAGCTCCAAAGCAATGGCATACAAAATTTGACAATGTTATGATGTCAAATGGTTTCAAAATAAATGAATGTGATAAATGTATCTACATCAAAGATACTCCAAATGGATACATTCTGGTCTGTCTATACGTAGACGACATGCTCATTATTGGAAGCAATAACGACATTATCAAACAAACTAAGAGCATGCTTAGTGGCAAGTTTGACATGAAAGACTTGGGAGTTGCAGATGTCATACTAGGAATCAAAGTCTCCAGGACATCTGAGGGGATTACTTTGTCGCAAGCTCATTATGCTGAGAAAGTACTTGAAAGATTCAAGAATTATTCCAATGGGACAGCAAAAAGTCCCGTCGATCCAAGTCTTCACCTGTTCAAAAATACAGGCGAAAGCATATCACAACTGGAATATGCACGTGTAATTGGTAGTCTGATGTACCTAACAAATTGTACAAGACCGGACCTAGCACATTCGGTAAACGTACTGAGCCGATACACGAGTAATCCAGGACGAAGTCACTGGAAAGGAATAACAAGAGTATTGAACTACTTGCGACATACTCAAAGTTATGCGCTGCATTACACCAGATATCCAGCAGTACTGGAAGGCTACAGTGATGCCAACTGGATATCGGACTCAAAGAACTCAAAATCCACAAGTGGATATGTTTTCACACTTGGTGGTGCAGCTGTGTCATGGAAATCCTCTAAACAAACGCTATTAGCCAGATCCACCATGGAATCTGAGTTCATTGCTTTAGACAAAGCGGCAGAAGAAGCAGAATGGCTTCGCAACTTTTTAGAGGATATTCCTATGTGGGAAAAACCAGTGCCTGCCTTATGTGTACACTGTGATAGCCAATCGGCTATAGCACGGGCACTGAATTGCATGTATAATGGTAAGTCTCGTCATATCAGAAGGCGACACAAAACCATTAGACACCTGCTCTCAAATGGAGTAATCTCTATAGAATATATACAATCGGCCGACAACCTAGCGGATCCATTTACTAAAGGTCTGTCGCGAGAGCAGGTTGTAAGATCATCAAGAGGAATGGGTTTAAAGCCTATGACGAAAGAGGATACTTGATGGAAACCCTACTTAGAAATTGGAGATCCCAAGATCTAGGTTCAAAGGGACAACTAAATCTTGTTGAATCGACGAAAGCACTGAGAGATTAACATCTCATACCCATTCTTAGGATGATAAAACAAGTGCTGCCTGCAAATAGTTAGGATAAGCTTGGCTTTTAATGATTCCCATAGCTTTGAAATAAAAGTGGGGTATAGCAGGATACTCTTTATGGGAAATCACCTTGTGAGTGTGAAATGGGGCCGTTTCTAGGAGAATGAAGAGAGGCTACATTCTCCAAGTTCACTCATGATTAACCAGGGATGTTCAAGGCCAAAATGAACACAACAAGAGAACTTAGTTCTGTGAGGAGATGAAACTGTGTGATAGTTATTGTCTAGGTTCACATGAACGCCCGGGTAGTTCAAGACATCATGATCACTACCTGGTCAAGTGAATCCGATAGCTAATTACTAAGGGTGGTTCAAAGTTGAAAAATTACTACCATTCCTGATGCAGTGATTTTCCGATTGTACTCTCAGAGTCTTTCTGTCATGTTTTTCGTTTTTTCTGTCGTGTCTGGATTACATGGTCTGGTAATTTCCATTCATGTGGGGGATTGTTGGAATTAATTTTTGCAGTTTTCCGGGCCGGATTCCGGCAAGCTCCGGCCACCGGCGGCACCGGAAAATGAGTGGATTGCGATCCTCTCGTCGAGTACTATTCCGTAGTATACTCACTTGCCAAAAACGAATTCCGTATGAATGAGAAATGTTGATCCAAAGTTGGGTACTTGAAAGGTACCAACTTAACAAATGGATAGTCCCATATCGGAAATTGGGAAAGATTGTTACTAGTATATATACTAGAAAACTGGACTAGAGGGCGTGGCCCGGGGGTTACCACTAACGTGTAGTGGAGAGAGGACTTAGCCAAAATGACAAACACACACGCTCGCACGCGCGCGCGCCCGGCCCGGCCCGGCCCGGCTCCGGCTCCGGCTCCGGCTCCGGCTCCGGCTCCGGCCCCGGCCCCGGCTCCGGCTCCGGCTCCGGCTCCGGCCTCGGCTCGGCTCGGCTCGGCTCGGCTCGGCTCGGCTCGGCTCGGCTTGGTTTGGTTTGGTTTGGTTTGGTTTGGTTTGGTCTGGCTTAAAATTTTATTTTACCTTTTTGCCCAGACAGCCTCTTCCCCTACTGAACTGAAAAGACTTTTCAGATTCAGTAACTGAGGCCATTACTCTGTAACAGCAGAGTAATAGCTCACCAGTTACTAAGCTGAAGAGTCCCCATTACTCTGTTGTTACAGAGTAATGGCTGCTGAACAGTCTCCAGTCCAACTCATATACCCAGACATCAACTCCCAAACAGACACAGAAAAATTTTTCCACTTGAGTCTTCCACTTCTTCTTCCTCTGCTCTGAGTCCAGGGTCTGTCAACTGAGAGTACACACAGACAGCAGTTCGTTGTCTCTGAAGCAAGGGTGCTGCATCTTCAGAGAAGGTACAGTTGTATCCTGGGAAGCGATTTGCCGGTAACCGTCACACTACGGGGCAAATTCTGCTTTAAGGACAGAGATTCTTCAAAATCTCGACTCTGTACAAGTTTATTGTTTACTGTTTTTTCCTTTCTGTATTTGATTTCTTCACAACTTTGTTGGAATTTCTTATTATTTTATATTCAGGTTCTAACAATCTTAAAGCAGAATTTTTCCTCACAGATTCTAACAATTTTGTGAAGTTTGTTTACAGGTTCTGTTCGGAAAAATAACTAATAGTTTCTGTTTCACCCAATTTCAGAGAAGAGAACAAAATCAAAACATGGAAAACACACAAACTGAAGTTGCTGCTGGGCTTATCAGTACCCAAACTCCGGTGACCCAGAATGTGACTGCACAATCGGTTGCGGCACATTCGGTCGTTCTGCCCACGCACATAAGCGTGGGAGAAAAACCGGAGAAGTTCAATGGAACTGGGTTCAAAAAGTGGCAGGGGAAGATGCAGTTCTACCTGACCACATTGAAGCTGGACAGATTCCTCAATGAATCTGCCCCGATGCTGGCGCCAATGGAAGCACACTCGGTTGCAGCAGTTGACGCGTGGACACAGGGCGACTACCTGTGCAGGAACTACATCCTGAATGGCCTGGTAGACTCTCTGTACAACGTCTACTGCGTCTTCAAGACATCCAAACTCCTGTGGGGGTCCCTGGAAAAGAAGTACAAAACTGAAGACGCCGGGTCCAAGAAATTTGTTGTCGGCAAATTTCTGGACTATAAGATGATTGACTCCAAAACAGTGGTGAGTCAAGTCCAAGAACTGCAGGTTATAATGCATGACATTGCTGCAGAGAATATGACGCTGTGCGAACCATTCCAGGTTGCAGCGTTCATAGAAAAACTTCCACCTGGGTGGAAAGACTTCAAGAACTATCTCAAACACAAACGAAAGGAGATGTCTCTTGAAGATCTCATTATCAGGTTGCGGATTGAAGAAGAGAATCGCAAGGCTGAGAGGTCCTATGGAAATCAGTCCATAGAAAAGGCTAATGTGGTGGAGCATGAACAGAAGGGCAAGAAGAGGAAGTTTCTGCCACAGGCCTCCAACAAAAAACCTCTTGCAAAGAGGTTTGCTGGGAAATGCCACAAGTGTGGTAAGTTGGGGCACAAAATTTCTGAGTGCCGTAGTAAGGACAGTAATTATTCAAAATCTGGACATGTAAAAGGAAATGAAAAATCCCATGTACACATAGCTGAGAACTTGTCCACTGGTCTCTCTGACCTGGACCTCTGTGCTGTTGTTTCAGAGGTAAATCTTGTGGGGAGCAATCCTCGTGAATGGTGGTACAATACAGGGGCCACCAAGCATATCTGCTCGGACAAGGAAATGTTCACCTCCTACCAGAAGTGCAACAAAGATGAACAGCTGTTCATGGGAAACTCTTCCACCTCCAAAATTGAAGGAACAGGGAAGATAGTGCTGAAAATGACTTCAGGCAAAGAGCTCACACTCACAAATGTGCTGCATGTCCCAGACATTAGAAAGAACTTGATATCAGGTTCTTTGCTAAGTAAGAATGGGTTCAAAGTTGTACTTGTTTCTGATAATTTTGTACTGTCCAAAAATGGGGTATATTTGGGTAAAGGATATGTAAAGGATGGACTGTTCAAGTTTAATGTAATGACAGTCATCCCTAAAACTATTGTTCCTGCTGTTCCCAAAATTAATGAAATAACTCCTATTGCCTATGTTGTTGAGTCTTCTACTGTTTGGCATGAAAGACTAGGCCATGTTAATGTAAATTCTATGCGTAGATTAGTTAACATGAATCTGCTACCAAAGTTTAAGGTAGATAACTCAGAAAAATGTGAAGTTTGCACGGAGGCCAAACTCACTAAAACTCCATCGCGTTCTGTAGAAAGAAACACAGAAACTCTAGGTCTAATTCACACAGATCTGTGTGACTTAAAATATGTGCAGACTAGAGGTGGCAAAAAGTACTTTGTGACTTTCATAGACGATTGCACAAAATTTTGTTATGTATATTTGTTACATAGCAAAAATGAGGCTTTGGATAAATTCAAAGAATATAAACTTGAGGTTGAGAATCAACTTGGCAAAACGATTAAAATCGTTAGAAGTGATAGAGGAGGAGAATATGATGCACCATTTAACATGTTCTGCTCGGAACATGGAATAGTTCATCAGACAACTGCTCCCTACTCACCCGAATCAAACGGTACAGCCGAGCGCAAAAACCGAACTCTAAAGGAGATGATGAATGCCTTGTTGTTGAATTCTGGCTTACCCCAAAACATGTGGGGGGAAGCGTTGCTGACTGCCAACTACATTCTCAACAAAATACCTCACAAGAAAACCGGCAAGACACCATACGAATTGTGGAAAGGTAACTTACCTTCGTATAAATACCTCAAAGTGTGGGGGTGTCTAGCAAAAGTGGCAGTACCTAACCCGAAACAGGTCACCATCGGACCTAAGACGATTGATTGCATATTCATAGGCTACGCACACAACATTAGTGCATATCGGTTCTTGGTATACAAATCGGATATACCGGATATCCATGTAAATACAATAATGGAATCAAGAAATGCTTCATTCTTTGAACACGTGTTTCCGTGCAAGGATACTACGTACCCTAAACGTACCCGTGAACAAGGGACTGCAAGCACTTCAGTTGATGAACCAGAACAGGATACCGATGAGCCTAGACGAAGTAAACGGGCTAGAACATCAAAATCATTTGGTCCTGACTTTGTGACGGCTTTTCTGTTAGAGAATGAGCCCAGAACGTTCAAGGAAGCTATGTCTATGCCTGATGCTCCTATGTGGAAGGAAGCAATCAAAAGTGAAATAGACTCCATTATGCAAAATCATACATGGGAGTTAATCGATTTGCCTTCTGGATGTAAAGCTCTAGGATGCAAATGGATTTTCAAACAAAAATTGAAACCAGATGGTTCAATAGAGAAGCATAAGGCTAGACTTGTGGTACAAGGATTTAGGCAAAAAGAGGGCCTAGATTTCTTCGATACATATTCCCCAGTTACAAGAATAACATCCATAAGAATGTTGATAGCTATTGCAGCTCTACGTAACCTGGAAATACATCAAATGGATGTTAAAACGGCATTTCTAAATGGGGACTTAGAAGAAGAAATATACATGAAACAACCTGAGGGTTACGTAGTTCCTGGACAGGAAAATAAAGTGTGCAGGCTTGTAAAATCATTGTACGGCCTGAAACAAGCTCCAAAGCAATGGCATACAAAATTTGACAATGTTATGATGTCAAATGGTTTCAAAATAAATGAATGTGATAAATGTATCTACATCAAAGATACTCCAAATGGATACATTCTGGTCTGTCTATACGTAGACGACATGCTCATTATTGGAAGCAATAACGACATTATCAAACAAACTAAGAGCATGCTTAGTGGCAAGTTTGACATGAAAGACTTGGGAGTTGCAGATGTCATACTAGGAATCAAAGTCTCCAGGACATCTGAGGGGATTACTTTGTCGCAAGCTCATTATGCTGAGAAAGTACTTGAAAGATTCAAGAATTATTCCAATGGGACAGCAAAAAGTCCCGTCGATCCAAGTCTTCACCTGTTCAAAAATACAGGCGAAAGCATATCACAACTGGAATATGCACGTGTAATTGGTAGTCTGATGTACCTAACAAATTGTACAAGACCGGACCTAGCACATTCGGTAAACGTACTGAGCCGATACACGAGTAATCCAGGACGAAGTCACTGGAAAGGAATAACAAGAGTATTGAACTACTTGCGACATACTCAAAGTTATGCGCTGCATTACACCAGATATCCAGCAGTACTGGAAGGCTACAGTGATGCCAACTGGATATCGGACTCAAAGAACTCAAAATCCACAAGTGGATATGTTTTCACACTTGGTGGTGCAGCTGTGTCATGGAAATCCTCTAAACAAACGCTATTAGCCAGATCCACCATGGAATCTGAGTTCATTGCTTTAGACAAAGCGGCAGAAGAAGCAGAATGGCTTCGCAACTTTTTAGAGGATATTCCTATGTGGGAAAAACCAGTGCCTGCCTTATGTGTACACTGTGATAGCCAATCGGCTATAGCACGGGCACTGAATTGCATGTATAATGGTAAGTCTCGTCATATCAGAAGGCGACACAAAACCATTAGACACCTGCTCTCAAATGGAGTAATCTCTATAGAATATATACAATCGGCCGACAACCTAGCGGATCCATTTACTAAAGGTCTGTCGCGAGAGCAGGTTGTAAGATCATCAAGAGGAATGGGTTTAAAGCCTATGACGAAAGAGGATACTTGATGGAAACCCTACTTAGAAATTGGAGATCCCAAGATCTAGGTTCAAAGGGACAACTAAATCTTGTTGAATCGACGAAAGCACTGAGAGATTAACATCTCATACCCATTCTTAGGATGATAAAACAAGTGCTGCCTGCAAATAGTTAGGATAAGCTTGGCTTTTAATGATTCCCATAGCTTTGAAATAAAAGTGGGGTATAGCAGGATACTCTTTATGGGAAATCACCTTGTGAGTGTGAAATGGGGCCGTTTCTAGGAGAATGAAGAGAGGCTACATTCTCCAAGTTCACTCATGATTAACCAGGGATGTTCAAGGCCAAAATGAACACAACAAGAGAACTTAGTTCTGTGAGGAGATGAAACTGTGTGATAGTTATTGTCTAGGTTCACATGAACGCCCGGGTAGTTCAAGACATCATGATCACTACCTGGTCAAGTGAATCCGATAGCTAATTACTAAGGGTGGTTCAAAGTTGAAAAATTACTACCATTCCTGATGCAGTGATTTTCCGATTGTACTCTCAGAGTCTTTCTGTCATGTTTTTCGTTTTTTCTGTCGTGTCTGGATTACATGGTCTGGTAATTTCCATTCATGTGGGGGATTGTTGGAATTAATTTTTGCAGTTTTCCGGGCCGGATTCCGGCAAGCTCCGGCCACCGGCGGCACCGGAAAATGAGTGGATTGCGATCCTCTCGTCGAGTACTATTCCGTAGTATACTCACTTGCCAAAAACGAATTCCGTATGAATGAGAAATGTTGATCCAAAGTTGGGTACTTGAAAGGTACCAACTTAACAAATGGATAGTCCCATATCGGAAATTGGGAAAGATTGTTACTAGTATATATACTAGAAAACTGGACTAGAGGGCGTGGCCCGGGGGTTACCACTAACGTGTAGTGGAGAGAGGACTTAGCCAAAATGACAAACACACACGCTCGCACGCGCGCGCGCCCGGCCCGGCCCGGCCCGGCTCCGGCTCCGGCTCCGGCTCCGGCTCCGGCTCCGGCTCCGGCTCCGGCCCCGGCCCCGGCCCCGGCTCCGGCTCCGGCTCCGGCTCCGGCTCCGGCCTCGGCTCGGCTCGGCTCGGCTCGGCTCGGCTCGGCTCGGCTTGGTTTGGTTTGGTTTGGTTTGGTTTGGTCTGGCTTAAAATTTTATTTTACCTTTTTGCCCAGACAGCCTCTTCCCCTACTGAACTGAAAAGACTTTTCAGATTCAGTAACTGAGGCCATTACTCTGTAACAGCAGAGTAATAGCTCACCAGTTACTAAGCTGAAGAGTCCCCATTACTCTGTTGTTACAGAGTAATGGCTGCTGAACAGTCTCCAGTCCAACTCATATACCCAGACATCAACTCCCAAACAGACACAGAAAAATTTTTCCACTTGAGTCTTCCACTTCTTCTTCCTCTGCTCTGAGTCCAGGGTCTGTCAACTGAGAGTACACACAGACAGCAGTTCGTTGTCTCTGAAGCAAGGGTGCTGCATCTTCAGAGAAGGTACAGTTGTATCCTGGGAAGCGATTTGCCGGTAACCGTCACACTACGGGGCAAATTCTGCTTTAAGGACAGAGATTCTTCAAAATCTCGACTCTGTACAAGTTTATTGTTTACTGTTTTTTCCTTTCTGTATTTGATTTCTTCACAACTTTGTTGGAATTTCTTATTATTTTATATTCAGGTTCTAACAATCTTAAAGCAGAATTTTTCCTCACAGATTCTAACAATTTTGTGAAGTTTGTTTACAGGTTCTGTTCGGAAAAATAACTAATAGTTTCTGTTTCACCCAATTTCAGAGAAGAGAACAAAATCAAAACATGGAAAACACACAAACTGAAGTTGCTGCTGGGCTTATCAGTACCCAAACTCCGGTGACCCAGAATGTGACTGCACAATCGGTTGCGGCACATTCGGTCGTTCTGCCCACGCACATAAGCGTGGGAGAAAAACCGGAGAAGTTCAATGGAACTGGGTTCAAAAAGTGGCAGGGGAAGATGCAGTTCTACCTGACCACATTGAAGCTGGACAGATTCCTCAATGAATCTGCCCCGATGCTGGCGCCAATGGAAGCACACTCGGTTGCAGCAGTTGACGCGTGGACACAGGGCGACTACCTGTGCAGGAACTACATCCTGAATGGCCTGGTAGACTCTCTGTACAACGTCTACTGCGTCTTCAAGACATCCAAACTCCTGTGGGGGTCCCTGGAAAAGAAGTACAAAACTGAAGACGCCGGGTCCAAGAAATTTGTTGTCGGCAAATTTCTGGACTATAAGATGATTGACTCCAAAACAGTGGTGAGTCAAGTCCAAGAACTGCAGGTTATAATGCATGACATTGCTGCAGAGAATATGACGCTGTGCGAACCATTCCAGGTTGCAGCGTTCATAGAAAAACTTCCACCTGGGTGGAAAGACTTCAAGAACTATCTCAAACACAAACGAAAGGAGATGTCTCTTGAAGATCTCATTATCAGGTTGCGGATTGAAGAAGAGAATCGCAAGGCTGAGAGGTCCTATGGAAATCAGTCCATAGAAAAGGCTAATGTGGTGGAGCATGAACAGAAGGGCAAGAAGAGGAAGTTTCTGCCACAGGCCTCCAACAAAAAACCTCTTGCAAAGAGGTTTGCTGGGAAATGCCACAAGTGTGGTAAGTTGGGGCACAAAATTTCTGAGTGCCGTAGTAAGGACAGTAATTATTCAAAATCTGGACATGTAAAAGGAAATGAAAAATTCCATGTACACATAGCTGAGAACTTGTCCACTGGTCTCTCTGACCTGGACCTCTGTGCTGTTGTTTCAGAGGTAAATCTTGTGGGGAGCAATCCTCGTGAATGGTGGTACAATACAGGGGCCACCAAGCATATCTGCTCGGACAAGGAAATGTTCACCTCCTACCAGAAGTGCAACAAAGATGAACAGCTGTTCATGGGAAACTCTTCCACCTCCAAAATTGAAGGAACAGGGAAGATAGTGCTGAAAATGACTTCAGGCAAAGAGCTCACACTCACAAATGTGCTGCATGTCCCAGACATTAGAAAGAACTTGATATCAGGTTCTTTGCTAAGTAAGAATGGGTTCAAAGTTGTACTTGTTTCTGATAATTTTGTACTGTCCAAAAATGGGGTATATTTGGGTAAAGGATATGTAAAGGATGGACTGTTCAAGTTTAATGTAATGACAGTCATCCCTAAAACTATTGTTCCTGCTGTTCCCAAAATTAATGAAATAACTCCTATTGCCTATGTTGTTGAGTCTTCTACTGTTTGGCATGAAAGACTAGGCCATGTTAATGTAAATTCTATGCGTAGATTAGTTAACATGAATCTGCTACCAAAGTTTAAGGTAGATAACTCAGAAAAATGTGAAGTTTGCACGGAGGCCAAACTCACTAAAACTCCATCGCGTTCTGTAGAAAGAAACACAGAAACTCTAGGTCTAATTCACACAGATCTGTGTGACTTAAAATATGTGCAGACTAGAGGTGGCAAAAAGTACTTTGTGACTTTCATAGACGATTGCACAAAATTTTGTTATGTATATTTGTTACATAGCAAAAATGAGGCTTTGGATAAATTCAAAGAATATAAACTTGAGGTTGAGAATCAACTTGGCAAAACGATTAAAATCGTTAGAAGTGATAGAGGAGGAGAATATGATGCACCATTTAACATGTTCTGCTCGGAACATGGAATAGTTCATCAGACAACTGCTCCCTACTCACCCGAATCAAACGGTACAGCCGAGCGCAAAAACCGAACTCTAAAGGAGATGATGAATGCCTTGTTGTTGAATTCTGGCTTACCCCAAAACATGTGGGGGGAAGCGTTGCTGACTGCCAACTACATTCTCAACAAAATACCTCACAAGAAAACCGTCACACTACGGGGCAAATTCTGCTTTAAGGACAGAGATTCTTCAAAATCTCGACTCTGTACAAGTTTATTGTTTACTGTTTTTTCCTTTCTGTATTTGATTTCTTCACAACTTTATTGGAATTTCTTATTATTTTATATTCAGGTTCTAACAGTACCAAATAAGGAAGTTATTCCTAATAGTCGGAGCACTCCTATAGATACTGATGATGAAAATTCTCTCAATAATTGGAGCACTCCAATAGTACGTCTACGGGAACACTCTCTCAGAGTGACCATATGGTGTTGCTCCTATTGGGAGTGAAACCCAAGTTGATGAATACGGCCAAAAAAGGAATCACAAGTCCATATTGCTAATATCTCTCTTGTAATCATTCTCGTTATCCGAAGGAGCCAGAGAAAACCTACTCTCGTAAGTGATGGTTATTGAAGTTTTCATCTGTGCTCCCCAAAAGGATGGTGAGCTGAGATCTTATAAAGACAATCTCTCTTCACCTTCCATGAACGAGTGGACAATGCTATGAAGGAGGAAACCAATTCTATGGAGAAGAATCAGGTACGGAATTTGGTTGATCTTCACGCAGGTTGCAAATCGATATGGAGCAAATGGGTTCTCAAAGTCAAGCGAAAAGTTAAAGGTCTATTGAAAATTATAAAGCTCAACTTGTTGTGAAAGGCTACATCCAAAAGGAGGGTCTGCACTATAATGAAACATTATCACCGGTGGTGAGAATCACGCTAATTCATTTACGTAGCTTTAGTCACTCATCTTGATTTAGAGTTGCACCAAATGGATGTTAAGACTGTGTTCCTTAATAGAGGGTATGACAAAGAGATCTATATGACCAGCCAGTGGGTTTGAGGTCAAGTGGCATAAGTGCAAAGTGTGCTTGCTCAAACGCTCCATTTATAGACTCAAACAGTCATCAAGACAGTGGTCCATGCTTTCATAGCACAATTTTGGAGATTGGCTTTGCAATGTGTGAGGAAGACCATTGTGCGTATGGAAAACAATCCAAAGGGAATCTCTTAATTTTGAGCTTGTATGTGGATGGCATATTGATGGTTGGAACAACCTCGAATGGGTTGTCACCACTAAGAAGTGGATGTTATCAACTTTTGAGGTGAAGGACATTGGTGAGGCTAACTTTATTCTTGGATTAAGATATCTCGAGATCGCTCGAAACGACTTCTTCGCATGAGTGGTGAGTGATGATGATTAAAATATATATTTTTTCAAATACCAAGCCTATACTTTTGTATTGATCATGTGAATCGAGAAAAGTTCGATCATATTTTTTTTTTTCATGGAATAAAACTCCGATCTTTAATAAAAATTAAATCATGCTAAATTGATTCTTATACACTCAAACGATTGGAAGTTGCCTTCTTCTTTTCTGGTCACGATCTTTTAAATTTTACACAAAAAAAAAAACTGAAAATAATCATTCTTCAATAAAAAGTGCATTATTCTAAGAACTTTTTTTTAATGAAAATTGATCCTTAAGATAATAAAATCCTTTAAACAGAAAAAGATATTTTGAAACAGAAGTATCTCTTTTTCCAACCGAAAACTCTGAGTTTTTTAATGTAAACTTAAAAAGGATTAATTTTTATCCAAAAATACCCTTTTAAAACCAAAATTATATTATTTTTTGAAGAAAATTCAACTTTTTCTCATAAATCAACTCCTTATTCCAAAACCCTAATTTAGAAAGTACTCTTTTTATGAAAAAGAAGACGATTTTTGACACAAAACCTTTTTTTGGACCTTTTTAAAATAAAATACTTCTTCTTTTCCAAACCAAAAAAGAGATTATAGACATCAAAAGAGGCACTTTGCCCTCGTCCTTCGTAGTGACTTAAGATCAATTCAAAGTATAACATACAAAATACAGCATGTAGTATACCACACAAACCTCTCTCATGCTACAACACAACCCAAAGCCATATGACTTAGTTCCACATGACACAAAGGTCTTTCTAACATAAGACATTATACGCTCTCTGGCCAACCCTGATGCTGATGAAACTCATTGAGAACGTACCCCCTCCTTTCTAGATTGCTGCCTATTCCGTTTCTCTGCGAAAGAAATTAGATAACTCCAGATGTGATCATTCTGTTGGCTTTAAAGGGATCGCACACACAGGTGTGTTTGTGATGAAGAGATGAGACAGTGAACTAACGTTGAAGGGAAGAAGAAACAGAGGCTTTTCTGGAATTGATTATATTTGATTCTTCACCATTCAGAGTTACAACTAGGAATGCTTAAATACATGAAAGCAAAATAACTAAAGTGCCTAAAATCAAGCTCACGTTGCCTACAATGTAGGATCTGTGCATGCTTGTGGACCTATTCTCATGGGTGCCACTTCAACTACTATGCAAAATCCAAGGAATGGCTAAGGACCTATTCTCACATGCCTACAATGTAGGATCTGTGCATGCTTGTGGACCTATTCTCATGGGTGCCACTTCAACTACTATGCAAAATGCAAGGAATGGCTAAGAACCAAGTCCTGATTATTGCTCACATGCTCCCCCCTAATCTGGACTTCACTCTGAGAAGTCCTTGACTCCAATGTTCCTACGATGCTCTTCAAACATGGATCGGTTCAGAGCCTTTGTCAGGATGTCTGCAGCTTGCTCTTTGCTGCTCACGTACTCCACATCAATCTGCCCTTTCTCGACACACTCCCTGATAAAATGATAGCGTGCATCTATATGCTTGCTCCTATCGTGAAAAACAGGATTCTTCACTAATGCAATTGCAGACTTGTTGTCCACCAGTAGCTTTGCTGAACAATTTGCACTCCCCGTCATCATCTCCACCATGCGATTCAGCCAAATAGCTTGACAAGCTGCTGCCGACGCCGCCATATACTCTGCCTCACACGAAGACAATGCAACTGTTTTCTGTTTCTGTGACGTCCAAGTGATCGGACATTTACAGAAGTAGAAGATGATCCCAGTGGTACTCTTGCGGTCGTCCAAATCTCCGGCCAAGTCGCTATCACAGTAGCCTTGAAGCTGCTCCTTTGCTTGTCCTCTGACAAACTCAAGGCCATAATGTAGTGTGCCCATCACATATCGCAGTATCTGCTTGATGGCAGCGAAATGAGTCTGCGTCGGCGCCTCCATGAAGCGACTCACCACACCAACGGAGTATGCGATGTCGGGCCGGGTGTGCGTCAAGTATCGAAGACTCCCGACGATACTCCGGTAGTGTGTTGCATCCACCTTTGGGCTTGTATCTGACTTGGTGAGTTTCAGCTTTGTTTGCATGGGTGTTTTGCTTGCATTGCACTCCAACAAGCCGGTCTGCTCGAGAATCTTCTTGGCGTAGGCTGTTTGCTTCAGCTTGACTTCATTGGCACCTTGTTGCACCTCTATGCCAAGGTAGTAGCTGAGGTCGCCGAGATCACTCATCTCAAACTCACCTTTCATCTACTGCTTGAACTCCTCCACATGTCTAAGATTTGAGCTGGTGATAATAAGGTCGTCAACATAGACTCCAACAAGCAGCACCTCATTCTCCTGACAACGCATGTACATGGCATGCTCTTGTGGGCATCTGCTGAAACCAAGTGATAACAAGTATGCATCAAGCCTTGAGTTCCATGCTCGTGGCGCCTGACGTAGACCATACAAGGCTTTATGAAGCTTGTACACTTTGTCCTCGTGACCCTTCACGACGAACCCAGTTGGCTGCGCAACGTAGACATCCTCCTTGAGCTCGCCGTTCAGGAATGCAGATTTGATGTCCATGTGATGCACACGCCAACCTCGCTGACACGCTAGTGCGAGAATGAGCCGGATGGTTTCAAGCCTAGCCACTGGTGCAAACACCTCATCGACGTCGATGCCTTGGCATTGAACATAGCCCTTTGCAACCAGCCGAGCCTTGTACTTGATGACGTCGCCATTTGGATCCTTCTTGAGCTTGTACACCCATTTCAGCCCTATGGCTCGCGTGCCCTCCGGCAGCTTTACAAGACTCCACGTCTTGTTCTTCTGGATGGCTTCAAACTCAACCTCCATAGCCTGCTTCCAGTTGAGGTCATGTGCAGCTGTGTCATAGCTTTGGGGCTCATCATTGAGTAGCTTACACATATGGAGCTCACTTGTGTTGTCATAGATATCAATCAAGTCACGGTATCTATGTGGCCCACTCCCGTCGATGTTGGGGTCTGAAGCTTCTCCGGTTGGCGGCGTTGCATCACTTTCTGCAGACGCCTGTCTCACTGCATGCACATTAAACCCTGATGTCTCAGGTTTAGATGTTGTTGCACCAACTCCATCTGGTGGCGTGCGTGGTGTACTTGGAGAGCTCGGCATCGTCGCTGGAGATTGGGGTACATGCTCCTCATTGTATTGTACGGTGAAGGTGACAGGAACGACCCCAAGTTGGTTTGCTTCAGTGCTCCAGTCGTGCTGTTCATCTTCTCTAAACACAACGTCACGGCTGACACGTACAGATTGGGTCCTGGGATCATAGAGACGATGTCCCTTGGTGCCAGGCTCAACTCCAAGGTACACCATGATCGTGCTCTTGTCCTCCAGCTTTCCTTGGTGACCACGAAGCACCTTGACATGCGCCAAGCAGCCAAATGTGCGTAGGTGATGCAGGTTCGGCTTCCTTCCTGTCCATGCTTCGTATGGTGTCACGCCGTCTATAGCTTTCGTCGGAGACCTGTTTAGTAAATACATGGCATGTCTAACAGCTTCACCCCAGAACCAAGCGGGCATACCTCGAGAATGTAGCAGACTTCGAGCTGTCGCCAACATGGTTCGATTACGGCGCTCCACGACTCCATTCTGCTGCGGTGAGTACGGGGCTGTGAGGTAGCGTCGAATCCCCTCGTCCTCGCAATATTTGTTGAGTTCACGTGAAACGAACTCACCGCCACGGTCGGTTCTGAGCCCTTTCAGCTTGTGACCTGATTCAGCTTCCACCGCCACCTTGAATCGTCGGAAAGTGTTGAAGACCTCGCTCTTCAACGTCAGTGGGTATGCCCACATGATTCTGCTGTAGTCATCGACTATGAGCAGAATAAATTTGTTACCTGCTGGTGTCGTTGGAGTGATGGGACCACAGACATCCGCATGCACCAGCTGCAGTGGCGACTTCGCTCTGAACTCCGCCTTGTCGGGAAATGGCTGTCGTGCCATCTTTGTGGTTTGGCACCCGTTGCAAACCTTGTTCAAGTGATCTATCATCGGCATCCCCTCGACCATCTTCTTCGCGCACATGGTCCGTAGTGCATGGAAGTTGAGGTGGCCCATGCGTACGTGCCAGATCCATGCCACATCTTGTGTCTTCATCGACAAACACACGGGCGAGCACACTCTCAAGGCAAGCTTGTACAAGCAGTTTTCAGTCCGCCTCACCCTTGCAACAAGGGCGTTGTCCCTGTCGTAAAGCTTTAGCTGATTACCTCCTATGACGATCTGCCACCCTTGCTTGTCCAATTGCCCCAAGCTGATGATGTTACTCTTCAGCTCAGGGAGGTAGTAGACACCCTCAAGTAGCTTGTGCTCCCCTGTCTTGCATTGCAGAAGAACATTACCAATGCCCTTGATGCTGATCTCTGAGCCGTCACCGAACCTTACACCGCCGAGGTCCTTCTCTTCAAATTCCAAGAACTTTGTTCTCTCTCCAGTCATGTGGTTGCTAGCACCGTTGTCCAGGTACCAAAGCCCCTCGGGTCTGACAACGTTTTCACCACCATGCCTGGAAATGCTTCCAGCCCCCCGCGTCATCTGGCACGACTTCTCCACATGAGATGCCAGCAGAAGTGTGTCTTGATCCTCCTTGAAGTTAACCTTGGTTAGGTTAGCTTCTGGCTCTGGCTTGATGTTGCATTTGGCAGAGAAGTGCCCGAAGTCCCCACATTTGAAGCACTTGGACTTCGACTTGTCGCGAACGGGCTTGTCATTGTCATGCCCTCCTCTGCCGCGGCCCCTTCCGCGACCACGACCACGACCTTTGCCACGCCCACGCCCTCCGGCGCTCGAGCTCTCCACCACCTCTTGTGACGGCTTTTGGTCAGATTTCAGTAGCATGATCTGACCTTGCCGTGGTGCATATGCGCGCATCCGCTCTTCATGCGCCTTCAGGGAGCCAAAGATTTGCTCCAACTTCTTCTTCTTGAGATCTGCGAACTCTTCAATGTTTGTGGCGAGTGCCGCGAACCTCTCAGGTACTGATCGCAATACCTTCTTGACAATGTACGACTCCTCGAGCGTGTCACCAAGAGTTCTGATCTGATTCACCAGATTTGTCACCTTTGCACCATAGCCATCGACCGTGTCGGACTCCGAAATACGGAGATCCTCGAACTCCCATCGGAGTGTCTGGAGTTTGACCTCCTTAACACGATCATCTCCCAGATGCACCGTGCGCAAGGCTTCCCATGCCTCCTTGGCATTCTCCTTGTCGGAGATGTGCATGAAGCTCTCTTCGTCCACCGCATTGAAGATGAGTGCAAGGGCTGCTTGGTCCTTGCGCTCGTTCACCTCCTCGTCGGCCTTGGGCTCAACCGCGCTCCACACGCCTTGTGCGCGCATGTTTGCCCTCATCTTAACCACCCACATAGAGTAGTTAGTGCTGGTAAGGATAGGGTACGAGAGTGCCAAGTTGCCTTCCTTCACAAGTGTGGTCAGCGGCTGTGTGGTTGCACTTCCGCTCGAACCCGGTGTCTTCGGCGATGCAGCTCCATGCTTGCCCATCTCTTCAAACAAAGGCTCTGATACCACTTGTTGGCTTTAAAGGGATCACACACACAGGTGTGTGTTTGTGATGAAGAGATGAGATAGTGAACTGACGTTGAAGGGAAGAAGAAATAGAGGCTTTTCTGGAATTGATTATATTTGATTCTTCACCATTCAGAGTTACAACTAGGAATGCTTAAATACATGAAAGCAAAATAACTGAAGTGCCTAAAATCATGCTCACGTTGCCTACAATGTAGGATCTGTGCATGCTTGTGGACCTATTCTCATGGGTGCCACTTCAACTACTATGCAAAATCCAAGGAATGGCTAAGGACCTATTCTCACATGCCTACAATGTAGGATCTGTGCATGCTTGTGGACCTATTCTCATGGGTGCCACTTCAACTACTATGCAAAATGCAAGGAATGGCTAAGGACCAAGTCCTGATTATTGCTCACACATTCTCATATCGCTGCGCAGTGCTGATTTTAGCACTGGACAACTGTTAAAGGACTAACTGGTCTGCTGTCCAGCAACGTACCCAAGTCTATTTGGATTTCCTAAAGCATGAACACCCTAAAGCATTATAATCAGAACACCCTAAAGCATGTACAAACGATTTAACGCAAACACCATTAATAGCTACAAGGTATAAGGATGAACCGACAAAAACCAGTGAACGAATAGCCACACTAATGGCAACCCATTAGACTCTAGTCTACCGAAGGATAGTTTAACCATTTAGGTCAACCTAGACTCTCTCTAATAATCATGATGAATTAGGGCTAATACCCATGCTCAAAATGAATAGCCTAGGTTATGATGACAAACTAGTCCCACCTAATAACAATGAAACAAACTAAGAAAAAATAGTTAAAACACATGAACTCGCTACCCGCAATGCGAAGAAACCAAAACGACTAAAGATAGGTCCACTTAAAAGATACAATTTAAGACTGGTTGAAACCTAAAAGCTTTGAAACACAAACAAAGTCAAATAAAACATGACCAATAAACCTTAATAAAACATGTTCGACTTAAAATACACTCCAAAATGCTAACCACTTACACTCACTACATCAAACCAACCTGAAAAGAAACACCAACAAACATTGAATATGAGTACATGCTTTCATAATCAATTTCCACCCTAATTCTCCTTTGCCCTAGCAATTTCTTAATTTAGTGCCCCGATTTTCGTACACTGAAAATCCGTGTCACATCCAAAATGTTTTACTTTAATTGCTAACATAGTTTTATTCACAGGAAATTAAAACTTTATTTACATTGAATCTTGTTACATTGTTCAAAGATGTTTACAAGTGAATTTACATATTGTTTACATCATTTCAAGATTCAAACTCTCACTTGGATGCTCCACAATATTCGAGTCCCCACTTCCACGAACAGAAGGTTCTGCAAAACTACCAACTATGAGCACGTCAGTGTATGCAACTGACGCAAGGCTGATGATAACAACCTTCTCTAACTCTCCCCACAACCAAAATAATGCCAAACAATGTGAGTATTTATCAATATGTATTCTAGTTGCATCAGTGTATGCCATGACCCTAGAAGACTAACACACACAAATACAAATAAATGCACTTTTTCTAATACACGCTTGTCTGGTAACTTATGCTGCCATACAACATACTTTCCGAATGCAAGCTACTATCGTTCTCCTTCTTATAAGGTTTGATCCCTCCCAATGCCAACCTACTCAAGTATTCTTCTATGTTCCTGATATTTATCTAGTAACTGAGTGTGGTCTATCTCCGCTACTGCAGGCAGACCGTGGTCATTTCCACTCCGCCCTGCCCTTGCGGTCTTTCTCCGCTCATAGACCTTACCAAAAGTTATCACAAATATAAAGGCGACCCTACATGCCTTTCTCCTGATCCTTTGAGAGGCCTAGAGTTTAACTCTTGCTCCCTATTCGTATCCAATAACATAGAACATCGACGTACACTTAAAGGTCCATATCCTAAGTTCCGACAGGAGCCATGTGACATATACATCTACCTCCTATTCTTATCACTAGATCACATAAATTAACAGTTGAGACAATGCTGCACGTATCCCCTTCACAGGTGAACACAACTCCCAACTAGTGTTTGACCTTACAATCAGTAACACCACGACCTAGAGCTAGTGTTACTATGTCGGACTTTTTACGTCAACAACATATAGGAAAACTTGACATACTTGGCCTATCCTTGTTTCCTATGAAACACAACACTGCCGGTATCCTCGGCCTTGCTCTCCAAGAATCCACACTCTAGGTTATGCAATATGCAGTTCGAATCTTTATTATACTAGATTACACTCAATCCATAAAATCTATTCTATCTGTTATTATCACATGACTAGCAAACTCTTGCACAAATTCTAGTCTCACAACTTATTAAATAAACCCCCGTTCTCGATCTAGTTTTCTAATAGACTACAAGCACTATTATCACTACAAATCCAGTAATTAATTGTAACAATAACTCAATACAATCACACTTTTTCACCCAAGTTATAGTAACCCATCTAGTCATTAAACCTTACTTTGATTTAGACTTAGTTTAAACCTTACCTAAACTCAACCTGATTTATTTAAGTCAAAACCCGGCCTGACAGAGCTCACGCTTAGCCAAAACATCGCTCATTCTTAGCCCAAACTGAACCTAAGCCTGGCTCAACAGAGCTCCAAACCCCGAGTCCCAAGTCTCTCCAAACGGAGCTAATATATAGGCTTAACTGAGTCCGTTGAAGACCCAATTTTCATGCTCTCACATGGTCTAGATTAATCACACCCTAATAATATATTAAAAAGCAACAAAAGGCTTCCAAACAGTGACTATACAGCCCTCAAAATAGAGACTAGACAGTCCCCCAAAAACAACACAACGACGGAGAAAAACAACACAACGATAGCGAAAAGGTTGTCATTCTAGGCTCTTTTTGAACCCGATTCAAGACATGTTAAGCCCAAATGTTCAACAAATTGACATATCTCTTAAACAACGTTATAAGGATCAACGGTGGAATGTTAAAAACATAAAAACAAACAACAACTAACATCTCAAACTGTGGCTGTTTATACCTTCAAAACAGTGAACATTTCTTATCATGTTCACTACGTTTTATGCCTGTTATTAGTCTAATTAACGTGCTTAATAATTATCAATGATAATATGGCCTATCTTGTAAAGCCCCAAATTCCATACATAGGAAATCCATGACTCATCCAAAATCTTTCACTTCAATTTAGCACAAGCAAAGTATAAATTACAGGGAAAATTCAAAACTTTTAGTACATCATCGTTCATTATAAATATCAGAGTATTTTACACAATAAATTACAACGTGTTATAATATTCATGCTTCATTCTACCACTAAAATCCATGTCAAACTCAAGTCCATGCCACTTAATGAAAAGAGTCCTGCAAAACTTTCAAACTGTGTGCACATCAGTTGAACTCAACCGACGCAATGCTAGCAACAATAGCGATCTTTGAATTCTCAACAACCCAAGATTTGATGCAAATAAAAATAATGCGGAGAGTAAATCTATTCTAAGTGTAATAGTGTATTCCATGGTCCTGAAAATCTGATGCACAAACAAATGCACACAATGCACTTTTCTAATGCTTACTTATTTGGAATTTTATGTCGCCCATACAACATAGCTTCCGAATGCAATCTTTTAACGTTTCTCCTCATTTCAGGGTTTAATCCCTCACTATGAAAAAACTTATATCCGTAAAAAAATTTCAAGATTTAGACATCTAGTGAGTATTGGCTCTCGCCTCAGAATACTGGAGATCAATCTCTACCCGTAAATCATCCTAGAGCCTATTTCATCTCTCATCCTAGAATTCTTGTGAATATCTCATTCCGTAGGTCATCCTGGAGCCCCCACCATACAAACGTCTCATGAGCGTCGCTCTCGTCCTGGAATAGTGGAGATCAATCCCACTTCGCAGATCATTCTGAGGCATATTTCATCCATCGTCCCGGAATATTGGGAAACATCTTACTCTGCAGATCATCCTGGTGTCCTCTTCTCACTTTTGCTCTTGCTTCATCACAACTCCCATCTAGTGTCTGTCCTTATATTCAAACATAAACAAGTACCAACTAGAGCTAATGTCACCCTACCGGCCTGAACTCAACAACGCTAGGAACACTAGCTCCACTTGACTAATTCCCGCTTCTATAACCTGCCGGTATCCTGGGTCTTGCTCAGCATTTAGAAACCCACACACTAGGATATCACAGCGATTCACATTCTAGGGTTTTCTTCGACAAGCCCTAACTTGTTAATGTAATACCAATATCTAAAAGTTATTAACTACAAAGAATCTTTAAGTTGAAACTCAATATAAGTAAATTTAGTTCCATCTCAAGTCCATCTATTACTCATTACATGACTAGCAAATCTCGTATAAATCTTGATCTCACACCCAATTAATTCCATCACTAAATCTCGATCTATTTCCAAATAATAATAGGTTTATTATTAGATTTTATTTAATAAACAACTCATATTCATCAATTATTAAAAATTAAGCGAGTTAGTCTACAACTAGTTCTAGTTCTATTAAATAACACTCCTTAACTATTATTGATACACTCTTCCCAAATATTAATGAGTATTATTGCTGTATTTTGTTTTGATCAACTATTAACATTAATAAAAAGCAAGTTAGGTTAAATAAATAGTTTTAAATTAATTAAATTAACTACATCTTAACTCTGTTACACCCTAACATAATTAAGACTCGAAACCCTAGCCTGAACCCGAGACCCAAACAAATCCAAACCCTAGCCTAATTAAGATTCCAAACCCTAGCTTAATTAAACCAAACTCTAACTTAATTCAACCAAACTCAAGCTTAATCAAAACAAATCCTAACTTAACTAGGCTCAACCTGAGCCTCATATGCAGCCAGACTCGAGTCACCTATAAAACAAGACCTACATACAATCACCGCCCGACCCAAGCTCCAAGTAACTCAGCCCCGAGCCTACCTCTGGGTCCAACCCGACTTCAGCGTCAACTCAAACCCGACTCCACATACAGTCCAGACCCGACTGTACACAACTCGACCTGAATCCAAAAAGCAACCTGACCTGAGCAAAAATAAACCTACACCCGATTCAAAACATGCCAGACCCGAGCCTCTTACAGGGTCTGGACCTAAACCCACAATTCCTAACAAATCCAAACTCAAAATAAAACCCCAATTTTATTAACACGTGAAACCCTAAAATAAAAACAACAAGTATATACCCCAAAAACGAGATTTTTAACCACTAAAAATTTATATTTTAAGCACATAATAATCCATAAATCTTCATGACAATAATCTATAACATCTACACAAGTTTACAAACATTTATAACATGAAATTAAGAATAAAAGATGGGTTCTTGGTTGCATGACTAACAATATGTGTATATTTTCACGAACAACACAATACAATTAGATCTAAAAATTATTCAATACATTATCAAGAACATACAAACCATGTTTATTATGCATCTATCTCAGAGAACGAACAACAAAATATAGATCTTGCATTAATTAACACTAATCACAACCTACAAAACTATTCATGTTATTAGATCACAAATATAATAACAAACATGAGAAAAGAAAAACACTCACCTCTTCTAATGTCTGATTCTTGATCGAATAGCCTCCATAAGTCCTTCTCCAAAAACCCTAATGCAACTCCAAAGAAAGCAACCAAAAAGTGAGAGAGAGTCTCTCCCTCCTTCTCTATTTATTTGTCCTACCACCCATTCTAGGATTAGGGTTAGGGTTTTGGTTTTGGTTTTGTGTTGGACTGAGCTTTATGAGCCCAAATAAGATTCTCTCATTATGAAATACTAATTTTAATTAATATTAATTGCCCGCAAACAAAATATACTCCATCAATATGAGATAAATAAATAAAATAATAATAAGTAATAATACAAGTACTACTAACACATTATAACGCATGTGTTGCACATGCAAACTAGTAGACAAAAAAAATGTTATTTTATTTTTGCGGGGTATTACATATCATGTTTCTAAGATGGCATAAGAAAACTATTCAGACATGAGTTATCTTCAGAATATTTCTGCAAAAGATTAAAGACTTGTGGCTGTTATTTTCTGTATGGGAGCAAACATATGTTGTAAATTCTTTTTGGCCACAATAAAAGAACTGACCTTTAGTTATCGCTGATGTTGATCACTACAAACTAATCTTGACTCTAAAATTTGACTTGTGCAGATACTTGGATTGGATCTGAATGGTTGTGATCACTTGATTGACCTGCAAATGTCAGAAACATTGAGGTTGACCCCGCCGACAGACCCTTCGATGCTCAAGTCAGGATACTTAGAAGATATGAAGAGTTTTTAGAGTGGAGTTTGCAACTACCTTGTTTCCAAAGAGTTCATGAGGTATTTATAGTCGTTAGGGGGTCAATTTCAAGATATTGGTTTATCTCTACTTCCTGGTGTTTTGAATTGGTTGGTTATTATCTTCTTCATGAAAAGATAGAGTCAGTTACTTTTCTCTTGATAAAGAGATAAAGTTAGTTGTCTTTTTCTCCATGAAGAGATAAAATTAATTATGGAGAGAGAGTTACAACTGTACTCTTGATCAAGAGATATGGCTTTTAAGCTGTCTCTTATGGATGGAGAGATAGAAGGGGTTACTCTCTTAGATATAGAGAGTGTAAATGACACTTCAGATAATTATGAACTACTTCATGTTGGGAAGCTATGGCAACCCAGTATGGCAAGCTGATTTCAGATGAAATTTACCATTTTACCCCTGCAAGTATTAGGATTCATTCCTGATTTCAACAGACCCAATTTGGTTCTATTTTTAAACATATCACAAGCCCCCTACTTCTGAAGACTGAGTTTTATAGTATTCGAGGAGCAGTTCGCCTATTTAGAATGTTTACATAACTTATCGGAGTTTTTGGGGAGGTATGAATCTTGCACGGGGTGTAACGAAGTTGTTCTGACTTTGGGTGTAACAAAGTTGATCTGACTTTGCAATGCACCAATAAATATTTTTAGAATTTTCTAGATTTTTTGTGATTTTTCCAAATTTGTTTGAATTATTCCAAATGTTTCTAATTTTAAATTACTTGTTCGGATTTTCTAATAAATTTTCCTATTTTTATAATTAATTTTCAAAATATTTAATTTATTATTCTAAAATTTATAATTAATTTTCAGAATATTTTGATATTTTCTGAATTAATTATTGTTTTTTATAATTTTTAATTAATTAATTCAAAATTTTAATTAATTTTGGTTTTTTTTAAAAATTTAATACGAATTAATAATTAAATGAAAAAGTTAATCATACCTTGCTAAGGTGGCGAGATCTAGATCGCGTATCTTGATCGAGCTCACACATCGAAGCGATCACGACGGCTGTGATATGTCGCAAGAGCTACTCAGTGCCGCTCAAGCTACCCGGTGCGGGGCTCTACCTGGTGGCGAGCACCGGGTAGAAGATCAAGGTGATCTCAACTGTTCATTAAGAGGAGTGCAATTTTTAAGGAGATTCAATGGCTTAGATTAAAATTTTTACTTGTGTTACCCGGAACACGGGTTACCCGGTGTTGCGCACCGGGTAGGGTGGCGAGAGTCATTGTGGAGCTGACATGGCGTGATGTGGCTATGACGTGTCGTTCGGTGTGGTGCCACATGGCGCACACCGACTACTTAACGTTTCACACCCAAGATGAGGCGATGTGGCACCTGTTCAACCCAGCCAGTCAAGGTTGATTTCGTCAACGTCTCTCTCGCACCCCCCCCCCCCTCCCCTTACTTTTTTCTTTCAATGGGAAATACATGTATAGCACGTGTCACTTTCCCTCATCTCCTTCCTTCTCTTCTCTAGTGATTCTCTCTCTAAAAAATTTCCAACGAGCTTTCCCGTTCTTCGGCAAACTTTTTCGACCGTATGGGTCAAATCAGATAACTTATATTATTTTATATGATATCTACTTGTCGGGCGATGACTCTTACTCTTCAAACTGATATGTAGAAGAACTATCTAGCTCTTGACCCAGTAGAAGATAGAAGGGGAAGGGGGTAGCGGTATAGTCTTCTGTGAAGGTGGAGACGATTGTAGAGGTGGATAGGAGAGTAGGAGAGTTTGAGAGATACCCTGGTCTTCTCATAGGTCTTATTCGTATTCGATAGTACCCCGTGACTTGGGGGTCTAGTTAGGCACGGTCATCGATATGAGGAGCCCGAGTTTTATGAGGTGGCTGAGGCTGACTCAATCCTGAATATCCTATCGGAGGTGGATCTCCATCTGATTAGAGATAGTTTCACGATCCCCTTCTAGTTTAAGCTTCCTCTGCCCCACCCAGGATTTATGGTATGCTCAACACTCCCTAATCAGTACTGCTTGTTTTGTTTTGACATCCTACATGCCGTCATTCGATTCCTAATACAGCTCTTCGTCAGGGAGGTATTGAGGTGGCAAACCGTAGTGCCAAAAAGGGCTAGAATGGATCCTCTGTTGGGGGATGGCGAGAAGAAGCTGTGTGAAGACACGGAGGAAGTTCTTTTTCAGGGAGGCCTGAGCCCGATAGACCCTGTTACGACTTTAGCTTCTTATTTACTTTAGTATTTTAGTATCTTGTTGCCCTTTGTTCTGCTCATTATTTTCATCTTCCCTTGTTTTCTTTTGGCAGATATGGCGGGTATGGACTTTGCGGCGATTTATGGTGAAGCACACCCGGCTCAGCTCCAATGTGCACGAGGGGAAGAAAAGGAAGCGAACGGTGACTCGGCCCGGGGTGTGACGGGGTCTAGGAGCTTGTCAACCTCCACACCGGTAGTGGATCTAGGATGACCCCAGGACTCTTCTAGGAGTCCCACCCCGGGAGGTACCACTTTGGCGTCGTTGCTTGAGAGGGAGCGCCTGCCCTGACCACTGTTGCCGACATGGCTCTCCCCGATAGGCGTAAATCGATTTACGCTCTAGACTGGACCATCAAGCTGCACGATGGCTTTCTCGGGAATGGGGATTGCTGCATGGAGTTGATTCAGCACCTCCCGACTGATAAAATAATTTGCAAGCGTAAAAATTCTAGTATAGTTTAAAAGAAAAGAGTGTCGAATCCACACGGACTAATTATTTTATTGAGAACCCAAATTTACTAGATTAACTACAATTTGGAGAATCCAAAATTTGATAAAAAAAAATAAAAATAAATTAAACTAAACTAATTAAAAACAACAAAATCTAAAATTCCAGGGTTTATTAATAGCAAAACTAAATCTAGGGCTTTTGATTTCACCTAGTTAATCCTACATAATTCATAATTTTAATAGACCAAAAACTCTATTTTTCCAAGTTGTAGAAAAAAATACCTTAATTATTCAGTGTCTTCTCCCAAATAACACCAAACATATCCCCAAATAATAATTCATCATATCTCTATGAAAATTTAATTATTTGAAGATTCATTAAGTTTTATGGATTTTTTCTATGATCACATTAATCGCAGTAAATTATCTCTAATCTCACTCAATCATTGATGTTTAATTCTATAATTCTAAATCACAAGTTACCTCTCGGCATCTCCCAATGATTCAATAAATCAAACAGTTAGCCAGACAATTGCAAGCATTAAGAACAAAAATTAAACACATAACCAAGGAAAATTCGAAGAATAAAATAACATGAAATTTGAATTGTGTTTTCAAAAATAGGCTACATCGAAGCCCTAGAAAAATAAAATTAGTTCATGATAAATTTGTAACTAATAAACATTATATTGGATTCCATAATGAAAAGTAGAAGAGAAGAAAGAACTTTAGATGATTTTGACGAAAGCTATGACTCTTGCTATCCAATGGTGTGATGAGTCGTTTCCTCTAATTCTTTTAGCCTCCAATCTCTTTTCTCCTATAGTTGGCCTAGAGTTCATATCATCCTCTATATATAGCACCCCAACGAATCCCTAAAAAGATATATACAAATACAGCCCATTGGATCTGAAACCCGCGTTCAAAATATAATATCAGTGCTGACACGGTCGAACACAACTTCGGTCGGTTGATCGTTCATATCCTTCGACTGTACAGGGTTTCAACAACATGTGAGATGGTCTACTACTCGGTCAACCGGTCATTTGTTCGGGTGTGCGGTCGACTATCCACTTGCTATTTTCTACGTGCATGCTATTGAAAAAATGATTTTTCTGTAGCTACAAAACTCCGTTTGTGACATATGAGTTCTCATTTCGAAGAAGACTCGACGACCAACATCTTTGATTTATAACACAAGTTAAGATTCAATCATATTCATGTTCAAAATAGGCATAGAAGTTCTAGGTGCTGCTGTTGCAGCTTTTTTTGCATTACTTTGTGTCTTCTTTTTCTCCAACTCCAAGCCCATGATTTTATGTATTTGAGTCCATAATCCTAACAATCATCTCATTCCTTCAAAAATAAACAAATAAATAAAATTAAATAGAAAGAAAATGAAATCCAAATAAATAAATGTGAACTCACATTTTTTATGCGTAAAAAGAGTAATAAAATAAGGTATAAATTACAATTATCAAATACCTCCAAACTTAAGATTTTGATTTTCCTCGAGGAAAAATGAAATCCATAAATCAAAAAGTAATAATCATAATTAGGCTTAACTCATCGTACCCGAAGGACTTATCATGCAAGCATTAAATCTTCAACTTAATACATAGCAAATAAAGTAAAACTAAGCATACTCACTTTCTCGAGTGTAATTATTCATACATAATTCCAAATCCAATCAAATTTATCATCCAATTAACACAACTATATCATGTAACAACTCCATCTCACCCCTTCTCACTACTACAAACCGAGTAGCAAACTAGAGTTCTTTTTCTTCCTAAGTTGTCACTTGCCTTTTGACGCAAATGTAAAAATTTCTGATGGATTCACCCGGTTACTCAACAAGTCACACACTTAGAGTGCTTTTGCATACTAATATTTTAAGTTGTTGTTTGACGTAAAAGTAAACATTGTTGATGAGTAACCCTTGTTACTAAGCAACTCAAAATATTGGAGTAGATAAAACTTTATTCATTCAATTATTTAATCACTATCACTCTATTTACTTAAACTCTGTTTAAGACTAGATTAAAGGGGATAATCACATGAAAAGCATCACATTTCTGTTTTATGTATAATCACATGACTCTCAAACTTTTGTAAGGAATTTTGAACTTCAATAATTCTATAAAAAAAGTATGCTTAATCTTTCTTTATAAGATATTGCTTATCCAAAAAAATTGCAATGCTTTAGTACAATAAAGAACCTAAAAGTGTAATGGTAATCCTAATTTAAGTCCAAAGTTTTTTTTGACCCTTCCCCCAAACTTAAATATCACATTGTCCTCAATGGGAAAGGAAAAGGAAAAAAGAAAAAGAATGAGAAAAGTTCAGAATTGCTCTCCTGATTCATGTTGAAATTCTGGATGAGTGGCGTTCATTGTTTTAGTGATATCTGGAGTTGTAGATGTCCAAATCCCCTGATTCTTTTTCACTGGAAAGCTAAGACAATTTCCTTCGATCGAGATTTGAAATATTTTTCCAGATTCGGGCTCCATCCTGCCCAAAAATAGCTATCAAAGTAGGTCTAGAAAATAACTCCACCCGAAACTCCCAAAATTGTGCAATCCTATCAAATAAAATCAACAATTAAAATTAAAGTAAACAAAAATAAAAGTAATTTTAATGGCAGTAAAAGGAAAATATGGGTTGCCTCCTAAGAAGCGCTAAGTTTTAAGTCTTCAGCCAGATGTGGTAACTTAGATGGTTATGTAATGCCAACATCCAACAACGCCAACATCCAGCAACATAAGAAATTCTTTTCTAACAACTTCCTTCATGTGTGGATTAGGTTTTCTCTGTGCATCCCGCAAACTAGATGGCAGTGGTTTAAGCTCGAGTTTGGGTCGTTTCTTTCTTGAAGATGGCATCTTTGATATCTCCACCTCTTTGAATTTCAGCTGAGAAGAAAGTTGAATAGGTGGTGCAGCTTCCAAATATCGAACATATTCCAAAGTATTTTCTTTCTCAGATCCAAGAGTTTTTGAATTTGTTAAACACACTTCTATCGGTAACTTTTCAACTCCAGCCCAATGTGTCTCACCCACAACTAACTCAATTTCACTAACTTTAAAACACGAGTGAACTTCAGAAGGAAACTCCAAAGATTTAAAAACATCAGAACTTACTTGCTCATCATCAACCCTCAAAATAAGTTTTCCTTTGTGGACATAAATTAAAGCTCTCACCGTCGCTAGAAAGGTCGCCCTAAAATCAATGAAATTTGTTCATCTTCCTCCATGTAAAGCACTATGATACCAGCTGGAAAAATAAACTTGTCTATCTTTACTAAAACATCTTCAATTATTCATGTTGTTTACTTCATAGATCCGTCTTCCAATTGCAAAGAAATTATAGCAGGTTTTGCTTCTCCAAGACCAAGTTTCCTGAAAACTGAAAAAGGCATAAGATTAATACTTGCCCCTAAATCACATAAAGCTTTATCAAAATAAGAATTTCCAGTAATGCAAAGAATTGTAAAACTCCCTGGATCTTTTAGTTTAGGAGGCAACTTCTTTTGTAAAATTACACTACTCTCTTCTTATGCTCCTCTTTCTGCTTGTTTGATCAAATATCTTTAAAAATTTAGCATATTTAGGCATTTGTTCTAAAGCTTTAATAAGAGGAATATTAATATGCAATTTCTAAAATATATTTAAAAATTTAGAGAATTGATTATCGATATGATTTCTTTTAAGTCTTTGTGGAAAAGGAATCAGTGGAACATAAGGTGAATTAGGATAAGTTTCAGAACTAAACTCCCTGAAAACCGTGAGGTTTGAAGCTCCTTTATTCTTCTTAGACTTCCCAACATGATTGTTGTCCACCTGCTGTATTTGTTCCTCCAAAATTGGCTCGAACTCATCTTTCTTTACAACCACAATTTGTTTGGTAATTTCTTCTTGTGGTTGCTCAATTCTTCGCCAATTTCTCGGTGTTATTGCTTTGACATGGTCCTTAGGACTGGTCACGATGTTATTGGGTAAGGTTCTTACTGTCCGCTCTGTAAGAATATTTGAAAGCTGACCAATCTGAGTCTCAAGGTTGTTAATTGAAGTCGTATCTATCTTTTACATGTATTGCATGAATATCTCCTCAAGTGTTGGCATCTTTTCTTGTTGTGGAAAATTTTGAGGTGATCTAATTGCTCCTTGATTGTTGTTCCAAGAAAAATTAGGGTGCTTTCTCCATCCTAGATTATACGTGTTCGAATAAGTATTGTTTTGATGTTGGAAGTTAGACACGTAATTTGGTTGATCGGAATGTGGTTTAGCAAATGAATTTTCTACTTGGCAATCAATACTTGAGTGATTTCCTATGCAATTATCACAAATAATATTAGTTTGAATAGCACTAACATTCATATTACCCAGTTGTTTAGGTAAATTAGCAATTTGTGCCGTCAATGTGGTAATAGGATCAAGCTAAAAAACTCCAGCTACTCTTCTAGGCATTGTTCTCTCTAAAGACCATTGGTAATTTTTAGACGCCATCTCCCTCAAAAGCTCATAGGCCGCTTCATGAGTTTTTCTCATAAGAGCTCCTCCAATTGCTGCATCTACCATAGACTGATTTATAATTCCCAAACAGTTATAGAATATTTGGACTTGCAACCATTTCAGAAGTTCATGATGATGACACTTTCTCAATAAATCTGGATGCCTTTCCCATGCATCATACAAAGATTCCTTCACAAATTGAGTAAATGTGGTAATTTCCTTCCTAAACTTTGCAGTCTTTACCGGAGGAAAATTACTTAGCCATAAATTTTTATGCTAATTCATCCCAAGTAGTGATGACACCTTGTGGTCAAGAATTTAACCAAGCCTTTGCCTTATCTCTGAGTGAAGAAGGAAAGAGTCTCAAATGGATAGCATCATTGGACATTCCATTGTGCTTGAAAATGTCGCAAATTTTTAAAAAGTTTGCAATATGAACATTAGGTACTTGTGCGACAGTCCTCCAAATTGAATAGTCTGTTGAATCATTTGAATTATTGGCAGTTTAATCTCAAAATTGTTAGCTTCTATAGCCGGTCACTTTATGCTTGATATTGCTCCATTAATCAACGACATAGCATAATCCATCACAGTCTTGTTTTCCTCCTCATTCGCCATTGTGATACACATCTATATCCTGAAATATAGCTATTAAATAAAAGAAAAATAATCAAACCAAATCTTTCTAAACAAAATAAAATCCAAATTAGTAGCAATCTAGCTATTATCAATATCAATAAAAGAATAATTAGTCCCCGGCAGCGGCGCCAAAAACTTGATGAAATAATTTGCAAGCGCACAAAATCACAAGTAGTGTAGTTTAAAAGAAAAGAGTGTCAAACCCACAAACACAAATTATTTTATTGAGTACCGAAATTTTCCAGATTAATTACTATTTGGAGAATCAAAAATTTGATAAAAATAATAACTAAATTATACTAAACTAAAGGAAAAACTAAATTTATTAAAAAGAACAAAATCTTAAATTTTAGGGTTTATTAATAGCAAAATCAAATCCATGGCTTTCGATTTCACCTAGTTAATCTCACACAATTCATAATTCCAATAGACTAAAAACTCTATTTTTTCAAGTTGTAGACCAAATTCTCTTAATTACATTGCCTTCTCTTGAATAACACCAAACATATCCCCAACAAATAATTCGTAATATCTCTATGCAAATTTAATTATTTGAAGATTCATTAAGTTCTGTTGGTTTTTTCTACGGCACACTAATCGCAGTAAATTATCTCTAATTTCGCTCAATCAATGGTGTTTAATTCTATAATTTAAAATTACAAGTTACCTCTCGGCATCCCCCATTTTTCAATAAAGCAAACAATAGTTGGCAATCAATTGCAAGCATTATGAACAAAAATTAAACACACAACCATGGAAAAGTTAAAGAATAAAATAATATGAAATTCGAATTGTGTTTTTAAAACTTGACTACATCGAAGCCCTAGAAAAATAGAATTAGTTTATGATAAATTTGCAACTAACAAACATTGTATTGGATTGCATAATAAAAAGTAGATGAGAAGAAAAAACTCTAGATGATCTTGACGAAATCTATGACTCTTGCTCTCAAATGGTGTGATAAGTCGCCTCCTCCAATTCTTTTAGCCTCCATATCTTTTCTCCTCTAGTTACCTTTGCCCTAGAGTACACATCATCCTTTATATATAGCACCACAACGAACCCCTAAAACAATATATGCAAATACTGCCTACTGGACCCGAAACCCGCATTCAAAATAAAACATCAGCGCCGACATGGTCGACCGCAACTTCAGTCGGTTGACCGTTCATGTCCTTCGACTGTACAATGTTTCAATAGCGTGCGAGACGGTCGACTGTGTGGTAGACCGCTCATTCGGTTGGGTGTGCGGTCGACTGTCCACTTGTTATTTTTTACATGTAGACTGTTAAAAAAACTTACTTTTTCCGAAGCTACAGAACTCCCTTTGTGACGTCGGAGTACTTGTTTCGAAGAAGACTCGACAAACAACATCTTTGATTTAGAACACTAGTTCTGATTCGTCCATCTGCATGTTCCAAACAGCCGTACAAGTTCTACGTGCTATTGCAGCTTTTTTCGCATTACTTTGTGTCTTCTTTTTCTCCAAATCCAAGCCCCGTGACTTCGTGTATTTGAGTCCATAATACTATAATAAAATCAAGTAGAAATTACACTCATCACCGTCCCCAAAGGATAGGGCTAGGACGACCACAGAGGGGCCTGGCTCTTCTGCGTTGGAGTTGGCTCGGGCCAACATGTCGGTATGTGCTATTGTTTTGCTTATCTCGTTCATTTTGGAGTTCTTGAATGATTCTCCTAAGTTCTAAAATTCTTTTTTTTGTAGATCACCTGCCATTTTAGCAACCTGTCTAAACATGTTGCGGGGGATGAGAATCATTGAGAGTCATTGGTCGAGAAGGCCAACCTAAAGAAGGCGAAGGCCGTGAAGGCCTGGGAGGTGACCGAGCTTCGAGGAGAGGCTCTTGGTGAGAGAGTTGTTCAACTTGAGGCGGAGTTGAAGATGAAGGAGGAGGAGGAGGCAATTAAGGTGAATGAGGACACAGTCGCCCATTTTAGAGTTGAGGCAGAGGACCGCACGTTTACCAACATGAGGAAGTCCTACTACATAGCTATTGAGGATGTCATCGAGCGTGTCTCCCACTTCGACGGGAAGGGGTATCTCCTAGGCTTGGATCCTTGAGAGGAGCCAGTACCGGGGAATAAGGAGCAGGAGGAGGAGATGTAGCAAGGAGAGATGGCCGCTATGGAGGCGGAGAGCCCCGGAGAGGGTGCATAAGCAAAAGGGAAGGAGGTTTTTGTTTTTGAGTTAGTTTTTGTTTCCTTGTTGCTATGCACGCCTAATAGTGGACTGGCCACCGCTTGATGTATCTCCTATTTTTGAATCGAAATGAAAAACTCCTTTAGTATTCAACACTTGTGTTTTTTTAGTTGATGATTGCGTGTGGTGTGTTGGATTCAAACTTTTGAGCCTTCTCATCTTTTGTAGCTTTGATTTCTATTGTTGTAGTGACCCTCTGCTTTTTTCTACTAACATGTCATTGTCCATGTCGAGGATGGTGTAACACCCCGAATTCCAAATACAACTGAATTCGAGAGTTCTACAGGATCTTTTCACTTCTTTCGTACAATTTTACAAGGAATTTAAAATTTTTATTTCAACAATAATTACATCAGAGTCTTTTACATCAATAAGCAGCGGAATCAATAAAATACAACAATAATGAATGTACAATTGTTACAACTTTAATATTTAAGTAATCAACAGCATCAAATCATCTTTATATCTTCATGTAACTCCATTTCCTACATATAAAACTGTGGGCGCGTCAGTTGCTTACAACTGACGAAATATTATACACGGCCATCCTCTCTATGCCGGAAACAGTATAACGATTCTCAAATACTTTAGCAAACACAAACTTGTTCACATTCAAAAATAAAAGAAAAGAGGGAAATCTTAATGATGTCGTGTTGTGCGGGGCACTTAGTCCTTAATGCAGTTATTTATATTTCATGACACTAATGCACACTTGTTCGGATTCTATGCATCCCATACTACATAGGTCCGAGGGCAAGCCCTTAATCGTCCTTCATTTTTGTAGGGTTCAATCCCTCGCCATGACACAATCTACTCTTGTAACTACGGTGAGTATCCTAGATGGTCTGTGAGTACAACCACGTGTCCTGGACCCTGGAGGGAAATCCCGCGTCATGTCTTGGCTCATCAAGCATGCATTCTGCGGTAATTCAGCCTCCTCCCTGAACACGATCCTCTTGCAGTCACCAAAACATCCCACAAGCGTGGCTAAAGTCCGATCATTCTGAGTTGTGCCCGCGCCATGTCTTGACTCATCAAGTATGCATTCTGCGGCTCACACACCCGCACCGTAAACTCTAGTTCTCATACCTGTGTTTTCTCTCACTTTCATTACATCTCCACTATGTATCTATCTGTAATTTCAGCAAGTGTCATAGACGTTCTATGATTACAAGCATGTGTCCAAGACCCTGGGGGGGAACCTCGCGCCATGTCTTGACTCATCAAGCATGCATTCTGCGATAATTCAGCCTCCTCCCTGAACACGATCCTCTTGCAGTCACCAAACATCCCACAAGCGTTGCCAAGATCCCGATCATTCTGGAGTATTGCCCACGCCATGTCTTGACTCATCAAGCATGCATTCTGTGGATCACCTCCGCATCGTAGACTCGAGGCTCCCATACTTATGTTTTTCTCTTACTTCCATCACAGCCTTACCAAGTTTGTTTAAAAGAAAATCATCACAACCTAGAGCTAGCTTACCCTACCGGACTTAAATCAACAACAGAGACAGTCAGCCTACCTGGCTACTTCTCAAGAGACGCTCAACCCTCAACGGTTAGCTCTCAAAATCATAAATAATAATGCCGGTCACTAGGGTCTCGCCTAGCCTCTGGATTCCAACAACTATCTCTTTCTAGAGATCAACAATATTTCATAATCAATCTCCAATAACAATTCCATTTCTTTTGTTCACAAACTCTTTCTCAAACATTTCTTTTATAATCTCATAACATGAGAACAATTCATTTCGATTTCTTTGTCAATTTCATCTTTCATAACCTTGTGTGCATTTCACAATAAAACTCAATCACATATTAACAACCATAAAATCTCATATTCAACTTATTTAACTTTTATTTGTCAAGAATCAAATCCAAACTCAAGAATCAGAAAATGGTTCGTTTCAGTCGACTGGTGGTAGTATCAGTCGACTGTTCCGTGAGTACTTTGAACATCAAAAACAACAGTCAGCTCGATCCAGTCGACTGTGAAAGCAGACAGTCGACTGCTCTACGAGACTTGAAACTTCAGTAATAACACAGTCGGTTCAGTCGACTGGTGACAGTATCAGTCGACTGTCCCGCAAATATCTTGAAAACTCAAACATCAAATTTATGACAGTAGCAGTCGACTGTGAAAGTATTCAGTCGACTGTCCCGCTGATGAAAATCAACTTTTAACACTTACCAGTCGACTGTCAAATTCAACAATTGCATCCTTGCATACATTTTTCGATCTTTTAATTAATTTGTACTTCCATATAAAAATATAGATCGTTTCCAGAATATATTCCTTTTAAAAACAATATTGTTATCAACTGACAAGTTCCTCATTTTTCAATGAAATCTTTATAATACGTCAAAACACATTTTCCAATCAATTTTCCAAATAAACTGTTGTCTTTTATCAAAATTTACTTATAAAAATCTCTATACTCAAAATAGATATTTTGAAGTTAGAACCACACTTCTTTTATACACATTTGCATTATTTCAATTACTATATCAATCATGCGTCATACAATTAAAACTTGCCCAATGGCACATATTCTCGCATGCAACTTTTCTAGCAATCACCATAGCTAACCATTCACATCTATCACGATAATCAGAATTTGGCATTCAATTTCTACACAACTAGCATGTAATCTCATCATATCAATTCAATTTCAACCAAATGAATCATATATCATCTATCATGCAATATCCACTCTTAAATTAGAAAGCATTTAAGAAACACCCACCTAAAAATGAAGATTTGTTACCCAAATGAACTCCTAGAATTAGAAGCTCCTAAAGAGAACTCCAATTGCAGCATCCTCGAAATCCGCGCACCAAAGCTAGCCTCCAAGCTCCACATTTCGGCAAGCATCCATCATCAAGAGCATCCCCATCCCTACTCCATTCGGCAACAACAAGGGCAAACTCCCATCTTCTTTCATGTACACATACTATGTATGTACATATATATACATTAGTATATGTCTATAGGTAAGTGGAATGGTAATTTAGGTGGAGAATGGACAGAGCTTTGCTGATTTTTGGTGGGTTTCTTTCGGCATGGGCAGGAGAGAAAAAGAAAAGAGATGAGAGAAAGAGAGGCTAAGAGTGCATTTTTATAAGAAAGCTAATGGGTAGTTAGTATAACTACCTCCACATGAACACCACTAACCCATTATAAATTTTGTAACTTGCTTTTCCTCCTTCTTTCAAAAACAAACTCCAGATTTTCCCTCCTCTCTAATCAGTCCGGTCCCCCAAAAATTGTGTGCACATCGCACGTGTGCACGTGCACGTGCTTTGTGTACAAAAACAATTATTTTATTTAATCCTTTTAAAATAATTATCTATATATGTAATAAATATATAAAATTAACTTTAAATTATACTTTTAATTCACAATAAAAATAGACACTCTCACTTTCATGAAAATTTATTTTGAAAGAATAATACGCTTACAACACGTGCATCAAAACACGTGCGTTGCCCGTAAAATCTCAAAAAATACAAAAATTGACTTTATGAACCGAAAAATATTTATAATCAATTAGAATGCAATAGAAAGTATATTTAATATACACATTTGATAATGTACTCAAACATACAGAAAACACGTGTATTGCACGTAGAAAATTTATTTTAATAAAGATAGTCAAAAATTGAATTTTCGTTTACAAAACAAATTCAAACATGTTTATAAAGATGAATAATTGAAATCCATTGAAAACTTTGCGCGTAACGGTGGAATACCCGAAATCGACACGTGCATCGATAATACGTAAAAAGCACGTAAAAACTCAAAGATTGAAATCCAGCATTCGAGTTGTCTCAAATGTGATTTTAAGAATACGGGATTGCATAAATAATTGGAATTCAAAAGACATATCAAAATGCGTTATGGATGTAATCAACAATAGTACAAAATGTACGTGCGTAACACCCGAGGGCAAAATTGTCATTTAAATTTTGCGGGGTGTTACACTCTCCCCCCCTTAGAACAGTTCCGTCCCCGGAACTCACTATGGTAAAGGCTGTATTTTGTACGCACCAAAGAAATTATCAGTATAACATATAGATAAACTGCAAATATTAAGAAAATATACCTAGCATAAAAGTAAGCAATGTAGAGGAATAAGACAAAATCTATTTAAGAGAATTATAAGTATCAAAATTTTACGAGAACAAAACAAGAAAACTAAGAAAGTAGCGTAAGAAAACAAATACGACAATAAAGGCTAGTGTATTTTGAAAAGAATTTACATACAAAATACTATCAAGTAAACCATTAGGTAAAATGATAACTGAACTTAGTCATTAATTGAGAACTAGTTCAGAAATAATGCAATAAAGAAAAACATAGTTAATGGGTACTTTATAAAATACTCTAAATTCATCAATGTCATAAATGGTAAAGAATCGCAAACCAAACTGATACTATATGACAAAAACTAGCAATTTAACAGTTTGAGAAATGTCCGAGAAGGGAATATAGTAGAAGTATAGAAAACATAAAATGATTTTATATAAAAATTAATATCATAAAATAATTTGTAAGGTAATTATAGTAATTATACCTACAATTTGAAAATTAGGTATACATCGAAATACTTTTGAATTATTCAGTAGAGCGAGAAAACCAACTTACGAAATCACATACTCGCATAGGCGAAAAATTATATAGGTAAATAAATAGCATGATATGAAAATCATAAATGATTGTAGCAGTCAAACAAGACATCGTAGTAGTAAAACGTACTATTGAAAGTAGTGCGAAAACTAGTTATATAACAATGAAAAAGTATAGACAAAAAAAAATGTTTTTGTATATAAATTGATATCATAAAGTGATTTATAAAGTAAATACTAATCATATATGTATGATAACAATGAAAAAGGCAAAAATTCAAATAATTTCGATTTGTCAAGTAGACCAAGAAAATCAGCATACAAAATTATGTATATACATAGACGAAAATTATAGGGCAAAACAACAACATCATGATAAATGATGTGTAGGGGTAAAATAATATATTATGGTAGTAACAATGCAAAACTAATTATATAGAAGAGAATCATGAATTATAACAGAAGTATAATAAATAAAACTGTTCGGTGAGTAGCCACCGACTTTAAAATAGCAAAATACAATAAAGTTGTATGAAATACTAACTCGCATAAAATACAAAGTACTACAAAGAAGACGGCAAGATAGTTGAGATTAAGCGGTAAATACACCAGTTTGATGGATATAGAAATCAGTATAAACAGTATAATGCGAGGTTGCAAAATATTATAAAATAGTATAAGCTAGTACCAAATGAAATAGTTATAAGTGAATATTATAGAAAACAAGGTAGGGGTTATCTAAGTATAATATTTCCTTTTGGTTTAGGTTCGTCTCACTGGTATCCAACAGCAGACTTGCCTATCTTGATCTCAAGTTGCATAATTGCTTCTACGATACCCGGTTACAGTTTGCCTTCTGGACATTCGGTTGCAAACTTTGCCTCACCGACATCCAGTTGCAATTTGCCTCCAATGATGTCTAGTTGCATATTTGCCTTCTCGACATTAAGTTGCACCAAAGCAGAAGATGGGAAGATGTAATCTTCCATGTATACTTAGATTGGATATGGGATGTTTATTAAAGTATGGTGTTATGTTTGAAAATCAATGATACAGGAAAGATTTTACACAATGAAGTATCAAAATAGGTGTATAGGATATATCAAACATAGGCGGTACTAATTAGTAGTATTGAAAAATTATTTATAACACCAAAACAAATAATGTAGAATATATGCACGTGTTGGAACTACAAATGAAAACATTAATGATGTAATGTAGCAAATTAGGGCAATAGACACAAACAATTATACATAAAAATAGTAATGTAGTAATTTGAGGATGGTGAAATTATATGTATAGTAAGTATCTTGAAATACATAAAAATTCAATGGAAAACATATGTAGTAATCAAGAATGTAAAGACAATTTAAAGAAAACGTAAATTGCAACATTTGTAAATATAACCAAAACAAATTTGTAGACAATATGTAATAACAATAATATCGAATGCAGACAATAAATCAAACTAGTATGTTGTATTTATACGGATAAAATATTTCAATCTTGTTATAATACACTAAAGTATATGGGAAAATATAAGATACTGAAAGAATATCGTATCACAAAATCAAATCATTTAAAAATGAATGCACCTAAGCAAAATTCCCAAGCAAGAATTCAAAAAATGTAATAATAAATGAAATTAATAGTTGTAGTATAAATTTAACAGAATACATAAAGTAATAGCACATATGGACGGATGAATATGAGGTGACATAAAACACGAAAGACAAAACTTTAAGATGGAGAGACAATTAAAATAAGTTCAACAAAATCAAGACTAAGGAAAATAGACGAAATACTAGGCATTGAAATGATTTAATAGTATAGGAAAACATTTATTTGGAAAATATCGAATGTTGGAAAGGTACTATAATGAAAATCCAAAAATAATTTGAGAGAAAAGTGTGTTCATGTGTAAGGTATCATGAACGACTGTTCAAACCAACCACGCTTCCGCTGCGCCACTCTGATACCCAGGAAAAATGAGCTCGCATACAATCTCAAATCAATGTATAAGAGGAGAGCATCATGAACGAATTTGAATTTAATAACAACTTCCATTCATGACTCCAACCATCCAATAGGGAGAAGGGAAGAGAAAAACATCAGCCTATAGAGCAACACAAATGTAAATCACTTACATTTAAATCTCTATAAACTGAACTCACACTCTAACGTCCACTTCTAGGGTGTCGTTCCTTATAAATTTGTACTACTTGGAAGCGTGGCTCTGATACCACTTGTAACACCCCGAATTCCAAATACAACTGAATTCGAGAGTTCTACAGGATATTTTCACTTCTTTCGTACAATTTTACAAGGAATTTAAAACTTTTATTTCAACAATAATTACATCAGAGTCTTTTACATCAATAAGCAGCGGAATCAATAAAACACAACAATAATGAATGTACAATTGTTACAACTTTAACATTTAAGTAATCAACAGCATCAAATCATCTTTATATCTTCATGTAACTCCATTTCCTACATATAAAACTGTGGGCGCGTCAGTTGCTTACAACTGACAAAATATTATACACGGCCATCCTCTCTATGCTGGAAACAGTATAACGATTCTCAAATACTTTAGCAAACACAAACTTGTTCACATTCAAAAATAAAAGAAAAGAGGGAAATCTTAATGATGTCGTGTTGTGCGGGGCACTTAGTTCTTAATGCAGTTATTTATATTTCATGACACTAATGCACACTTATTCGGATTCTATGCATCCCATACTACATAGGTCCGAAGGCAAGCCCTTAATCGTCCTTCATTTTTGTATGGTTCAATCCCTCGCCATGACACAATCTACTCTTGTAACTACGGTGAGTATCCTAGATGGTCTGTGAGTACAAGCACGTGTCCTGGACCCTGGAGGGAAATCCCGCGCCATGTCTTGGCTCATCAAGCATGCATTCTGCGGTAATTCAGCCTCCTCCCTGAACACGATCCTCTTGCAGTCACCAAAACATCCCACAAGCGTGACTAAAGTCCGATCATTCTGAGTTGTACCCGTGCCATGTCTTGACTCATCAAGTATGCATTCTGCGGCTCACACACCCGCACTGTAAACTCTAGTTCTCATACCTGTGTTTTCTCTCACTTTCATTACATCTCCACTATGTATCTATCTGTAATTTCAGCAAGTGTCATAGACGTTCTATGATTACAAGCATGTGTCCAAGACCCTGGGGGGGAACCTCGCGCCATGTCTTGACTCATCAAGCATGCATTCTGCGATAATTCAGCCTCCTCCCTGAACACGATCCTCTTGCAGTCACCAAACATCCCACAAGCGTTGCCAAGATCCCGATCATTCTGGAGTATTGCCCACGCCATGTCTAGACTCATCAAGCATGCATTCTGTGGATCACATCCGCATCGTAGACTCGAGGCTCCCATACTTATGTTTTTCTCTTACTTCCATCACAGCCTTACCATGTTTGTTTAAAAGAAAATCATCACAACCTAGAGCTAGCTTACCCTACCGGACTTAAATCAACAACAGAGACAGTCAGCCTACCTGGCTACTTCTCAAGAGACGCTCAACCCTCAACGGTTAGCTCTCAAAATCATAAATAATAATGCCGGTCACTAGGGTCTTGCCTAGCCTCTGGATTCCAACAACTATCCCTTTCTAGAGATCAACAATATTTCATAATCAATCTCCAATAACAATTCCATTTCTTTTGTTCACAAACTCTTTCTCAAACATTTCTTTTATAATCTCATAACATGAGAACAATTGATTTCGATTTCTTTGTCAATTTCATCTTTCATAACCTTGTGTGCATTTCACAATAAAACTCAATCACATATTAACAACCATAAAATCTCATATTCAACTTATTTAACTTTTATTTGTCAAGAATCAAATCCAAACTCAAGAATCAGAAAATGGTTCGTTTCAGTCGACTGGTGGTAGTATCAGTCGACTGTTCCGTGAGTACTTTGAACATCAAAAACAACAGTCAGCTCGATCCATTCGACTGTGAAAGCAGACAGTCGACTGCTCTACGAGACTTGAAACTTCAGTAATAACACAGCCGGTTCAGTCGACTGGTGACAGTATCAGTCGACTGTCCCGCAAATATCTTGAAAACTCAAACATCAAATTTATGACAGTAGCAGTCGACTGTGAAAGTATTCAGTCGACTGTCCCGCTGATGAAAATCAACTTTTAACACTTACCAGTCGACTGTCAAATTCACCAATTGCATCCTTGCATACATTTTTCGATCTTTTAATTAATTTGTACTTCCATATAAAAATATAGATCGTTTCCAGAATATATTCCTTTTAAAAACAATATTGTTATCAACTGACAAGTTCCTCATTTTTCAATGAAATCTTTATAATACGTCAAAATACATTTTCCAATCAATTTTCCAAATAAACTATTGTCTTTTATCAAAATTTACTTATAAAAATCTCTATACTCAAAATAGATATTTTGAAGTTAGAACCACACTTCTTTTATACACATTTGCATTATTTCAATTACTATATCAATCATGCGTCATACAATTAAAACTTGCCCAATGGCACATATTCTCGCATGCAACTTTTCTAGCAATCACCATAGCTAACCATTCACATCTATCACGATAATCAGAATTTGGCATTCAATTTCTACACAACTAGCATGTAATCTCATCATACCAATTCAATTTCAACCAAATGAATCATATATCATCTATCATGCAATATCCACTCTTAAATTATAAAGCATTTAAGAAACACCCACCTAAAAATGAAGATTTGTTACCCAAATGAACTCCTAGAATTAGAAGCTCCTAAAGAGAACTCCAATTGCAGCATCCTCGAAATCCGCGCACCAAAGCTAGCCTCCAAGCTCCACATTTCGGCAAGCATCCATCATCAAGAGCATCCCCATCCCTACTCCATTCGGCAACAATAAGGGCAAACTCCCATCTTCTTTCATGTACACATACTATGTATATACATATATATACATTAGTATATGTCTATAGGTAAGTGGAATGGTGATTTAGGTGGAGAATGGACAGAGCTTTGCTGGTTTTTGGTGGGTTTCTTTCGGCATGGGCAGGAGAGAAAAAGAAAAGAGATGAGAGAAAGAGAGGCTAAGAGTGCATTTTTATAAGAAAGCTAATGGGTAGTTAGTATAACTACCTCCACATGAACACCACTAACCCATTATAAATTTTGTAACTTGCTTTCCCTCCTTCTTTCAAAATCAAACTCTAGATTTTCCCTCCTCTAATCAGCCCGGTCCCCTAAAAATTGTGTGCACATCGCACGTGTGCACGTGCACGTGCTTTGTGTACAAAAATAATTTATTTATTTAATCCTTTTAAAATAATTATCTATATATGTAATAAATATATAAAATTAACTTTAAATTATACTTTTCATGCACAATAAAAATAGATACTCTCACTTTCATGAAAATTTATTTTGAAAGAATAATACGCTTACAACACGTGCACCAAAACACGTGCGTTGCCCGTAAAATCTCAAAAAATACAAAAATTGACTTTATGAACCGAAAAATATTTATAATCAATTAGAATGCAATAGAAAGTATATTTAATATACACATTTGATAATATACTCAAACATACAGAAAACACGTGTATTGCACGTAGAAAATTTATTTTAATAAAGATAGTCAAAAATTGAATTTTCGTTTACAAAACAAATTCAAACATGTTTATAAAGATAAATAATTGAAATCCATTGAAAACTTTGCACGTAACGGTGGAATACCCGAAATCGACACGTGCATCGATAATACGTAAAAAGTACGTAAAAACTCAAAGATTGAAATCCAGCATTCGAGTTGTCTCAAATGTGATTTTAAGAATACAGAATTGCATAAATAATTGGAATTCAAAATACATATCAAAATGCGTTATGGATGTAAGCAACAATAGTACAAAATGCACGTGCGTAACACCCGAGGGCAAAATTATCATTTAAATTTTGCGGGGTGTTACAGATGGCCCCCCGAGAAGGCGAGATTGCACACCACATCCAAGTTGTGTGTGGTGGAGTTGGAGCTGACCCACTTACGGGAGAGGCTATTTAAAGCGGAAGTTCAACTTGGCCATTTGAGGAAGGTGTTGACCAAAAAAAATATTGAGTTGACTGCCTTGGTGATTTTCCGTGGGAGATGCCTCCCCTCGAGGTGGAAAGACGTTTGCGTGATGGTGAGACTCCTCTTGCTAAGATGACCGTTGGGAGGGACTTGGAGATTAAATCCCTCCTTCACTCTTTGCTTATAGCTACCATCGAAAGGGATAAGTTGAAAAATGTAGTGCTTTGGAAGAGCTTAGAGGTTGCCCATCTGAAAGAGGTTATCCCAGAATACTCGGAAAAGTCTCATCCGGACTATTCGGCATTCACACGCATGGTCTATTGGAAGATTAGGGTGAAGGATGCCCATCTCAAGGAGACGCTTTTCAAGCAGGAAGTAGACATCCATCGGCTGAAGCAGCTTCTTAAGAGGCAACTAAGAACACTTCTTGCTCTCGTGATGGGATAAATTCGGGGAGGTCATTTCATGAACTGGCTTTACGTCCATAGTGGATCTCGAGGAATCCGGGAGATGCCCAAAGCGGGGTGGCCGGTTCGTCATTGGTTGCTTGGATTGAGGGGGGTGGCATGTGTTGGTGGTCATGCAGCTTAGACTCAATCTGCGGGTTTGGTATTTCCATCACATCGTTTGAGAGATCGAAGTTGTTCTTTGGTAGACCGAGGGGGCCACAAGCTGCGCATGTCCCTTAATAGGAATATGCCCTTACCTCGAGGCAATATAGATGACTATGTGGGAGACTTATAATCTTGTTTATCACCTTTTTTTATAACTTGTATTGAGATATTAGTGTGAAAAGAAAATCTTCTAAGTGTTCAAGCATTGTTTTTTGTCCTCTTGGAGTAGTAGCTCTTTGTGTTAGAGTAGCTAAGGAAACTTAGTAGATGGTTGGACCTCTTGTGCCCCTGTCATGGCAAGTCATGGGAGCATCCATGGGGTGGGGCTTGACCCCGTTTCTGTTAGCTAAGTTAGCTAACAAGTTGTGCTAGCTTGTTTCAAATAGCAAGATGAGCTCTCGAACATGGTTGTTTGTATGTCGCTTGAGCGACTTCACGTCGTGGTGTAAACTCCGGGCTAGTCTTTAAGTTTTTCAGGAGCGAATCTAGTGGCGAGTTGAGTCTTTGAGCTTGCTTGGATGCAATCTGCTAGAGCAACTCTTAACCATGAGTGTGGACTCTGAACTGGTTGATAACTAGTTTTAGGAGAAGATTGAATGGCGATTCGAGCCCCGCAATTGCTCGGTGGCAAGTTGCTAGAGTAACCATTGAACCATGAGTATGAACTCTGAACTCGTCCGTTTAGGTGTTTTAGAAGCAGATCAAGTGGTGAGTTGAGTCTCTGAGCTTGCTTAGATGCAAGCTGCTAGATCAACTCTCTTAACCACGAGTATGGACTCTGAACTAGTTGATAACAAGTTTTAGGAGAAGATTGAATGGTGATTCGAGCCCTACAATTGCTCAATGGCAAGCTGCTAAAGTAACTCTTGAACCATGAGTATGGACTCCGAACTCATCTTTTTAGGTTTTTCAGGAGCAGATCGAGTGGCAAGTTGAGTATCTGAGCTAGATCAGGTACAAGTTACTAGACCAACTCTCTGAGCCATGAGTATGGCCTCTGAATAGGTTGATAATAAGTCTTAGGAGCAGATCCAATGGCGAGTTGACCCCCTCACTTGCTTGATGGCAAGTTGCTAGAGTAACTCTTGAACCATGAGTATGGACTCTGATCTAGTCCTTTTAGGTGTTTCAGGAGCGGATCGAGTGACGAGTTAAATCTTTGAGCTTGCCCCAATGCAGGCTACTAGACCAACTTTCTGAACCACACGTATGGACACCGAATGGGTTGATAACGAGTTGCAGGAGCATATCGAATGGCTAGTCGAGCCCCACACTTAATTGGAGGCAAGTTGCTGGAGTAACTCTTAAACCATGGGTATGGAATCCGAACTCGTCCTTTTAGGTGTTTTAGGAGAAGATCGAGTTGTGAGTTGAGTCTTTGAACTTGCTCGGGTGCAGGCTACTAGACCAACTATTTGAACCACATGTATGGACTCTGAACAAGTTGATAACGAGTTTAAGGAGCAGATCGAATGATGATTCGAGCCCCGCAATTGCTCAGTGGCAAGTTGCTAGAGCAACTCTTGAACTATGGGTATGGACTCCGAACTCATCCTTTGGGTGTTTTAGGAGAAGATCGACTACTGAGTTGAGCCTCTGAGCTTGCTCAAGTACAGGCTACTAAACGTACTTTCTAAACCATGAGTATGAACTCTGAACGGGTTGATAATGGGTTTTAAGACCAGATCGAATGGCGAGTTGAGCTATACACTTGCTTGGTGGAAAGTTGCTAAACAAACTCTTTAAACCATGCGTATGGACTTTGAATTCATCTTTAAGGTGTTTCAGGAACAGATCAAGTGGCGAGTTAAGTCTCTAAGCTTGCTTGGGTGGAAGCTGCTAGAGCAACTTTTTGAACTACGAGTATTGACTCCGAACGGGTTGATAATGAGTTTTGGGAGCAGATTGAATGGCGATTTGAGACCCGCACTTTCTTGGTGGCAAGTTGCTAGAGCAACTCTTGAACCATGAGTATGGACTCCGAACTCGTTCTTTGGGGTTCTTAATGTTTAGTTGTGTCTGACTCATTGTTTGCATTCAGGGAGTTGTACAAGAATTTTTCAATAGAAAAGACTAAATTTTAATTTTGAAAATCAAACTAAGTGGTTGCTTTGATCGCTAGCCTTTATTGTTAGGGTTATATACTGAAAGCATCACTTTTGTATTAACTTTATTTCCTTATTTTTTTGAATGAGAATCATATGGGCATATGTTTGCATATTGTGTTTATTATAATATTAATGCAAGTGTCTGATATTCTATAAGGTTGATAATATGGTGTGAGGTGACACACAGAAGATCATATTATCAGTTCCCTATGGAATATATAAACAGTTCACAACCTAGACGGACTTGGACAATCCATTGGAAAGGTTGTAGTGTAATCTGGTATTAGTCTGTCTTGACTATAGGTTTACACTAGTACACTTTGTGTGTATTGAACAGGACCACTTGAGATTGTTCTCTTTGTACTGACTACAAAAGAAAATAAACACCTCTGTTATTATGGATGCTTATACTCTTAATCCAGATATAATAACAGACATGTATATGCAGTGTGCATTACTTTGACTCATAAAAGAGTGAGATTCATTATGGATCAACAACCTCTATGAATTGGGTAATAGCATTGTATGTATGATGGGCTGTTGATTGTAAAAGGAATCCATGTCCTGATACGTCGGGTTGATGATGTCCCCTTAAGGAGCTCATAAGGATTGTCATGTAAACCCTGCAGGTGGATTACATCCGACATGACAAATAAAGTTAAGTGGTATTACTTAAGGATAAAAGATGTTGATCAATATAGTTGTCAGTAACTTAATTTGATCGACGGACATTCAATATCTTAACATGGGGAGTTGAACGAGCACATAATAAAAGGAGCCCATAAATATAATTTGGGATTAGGAAGGTAGTGCAACAATAGCTCCTTAGTGGACCGAGCTATTGTTAATGGGCCTGGGTTGTGTGTTCGGGCTGAACACGGGATACCCAGATTCGTTAGGAGACCTAACCCTATTTTCTCCTCATAGGTCCCTGCCGTAGCCTTATATATATCCTCTATTCTCTGGCCGTCATTGACAATCTGAAATATAAGTTTTTTTTCTCAAAACTCGTGATTCACGTAAGGAGAGAAAGAGAGATCAGCCAAGGAGAAGAAAGGTTGGGAGATCGTCGCCCTCACGACGTCCAACCCGAGGAAGGAATACGTGCAGAAGATCTTGGGGTCGCTGTCGTCTTCTTCTCACCGCAGGTATAATTTGTGAACCCTAGATTCCGCTATATAGGGTTAGATCACATTTTTAATCTGTTTATATTTAACGATCGATACGCACACCAATCCGTAGTCCTGGGAATCATCTCAGTTCCATCATTTATTACATGCTAAGACCAATATAAGTGTCGGCCTTTATTACATGTTTGAAGCAAACAATTAGTGAGAAAAGTAAAGCGCCCACGTTGTACTTCATCAGGTGCTCAATGTTCCAAGTTCTAGATATCTTCTTCCTCCCAGTTCTTCAAGTCGATAAGCTCCTCGGGGGACAACTTGTGCGACCTTGTATGGTCTATCACGCCCCGCTTCCCAAAATACGAAAACATGGGTTCGCAACTAAGGCCCAGCGAATACCACTCATATCATTCATATGTTGTACAATGCCAGTAAGCTCAATAATACAATAATAATCACATGAACATGAAATAATACAATAACCAATATTTGGGATACAAGAACTTACAATATACTCGAGAATATACATACAGTAAAAAGTTTGCCAAGTTCCTTCAGTATTCCATCACTGTATCTGTATAACATTAACTCAAAAGAAAGATGGATGGTACCCGTTAGAGCAAGCTTCGGGCGCAAGTAGTAGCAAGTAGAGAAACAAAGAAGCATGATATAACAAGGAACAAGAAATGGGAACAAGAAACAATATGTTCGAGTATGACACAAGTAACAAGTGTAAACTTTTAAATGGGAAACAAGAAAACATATAAATAGACTTCAATGTATAATCAATCGGTAATAAGGAATCATGTAACAGGAAATATTTCATGTAAACAGGAATCGTATAAGTTGTAAACAAGACTCATGTAACTTGTAAACAGGAGTGTTAATCTTAAGTCTATCAATCTTCTATTAATCATATCTAATGCACGCAATCCTGTATCCCATACCACAGGTTCGGGTGCATACAAATATGTTAACATTTAGACACTAATGGTGAATTCTATAGGACTATGTACTCGGGTCTTGTAGTGCCAATAACTAGAAACAAGAACATGTGATCAAGTGATGGGCTCTAGAGGTAACCCCTATCGGATCTAGAGGTGGCCCCTGTCGACCCACGACATGGCACTTAACTTTACGTGGCACTTATTTCCATATAACTTGTAACAAGTATCATTTAAATAGGAAGCATGTAGTCAGGTAATGGGATCTAAAGATAACCCCCGCAGGATCTAGAGGTGGCCCCCGTCGACCCACGACATGACACTTAGTTCTTTGTGGCACTTAGTTCCATATAACTTGTAACAGTATCATGTAAACAAGATTCAGTATTACGAGAAACACGGGCATCCTTCCAAGTACACTCTCCTATATTTTCCACTACTAGGTCTTTCCTTTATTACCCAGTCTTGTTATTCATTTAACAGCAATTATACATGAATATGCAATTAATGAAAATGGGTGTCAGATCAGGGTCAAGAAGATATCAAGGATTATGTAATGCATGATATATAGTTCAATTTATTAAATGTGAGAAATAAATATGTTCATATTTAAATAAATGAAGATACGAATTCTAGACATCAATACATTGCTGTACAAAAATTGACTTTTCCGCTCATACGGAAAAGCAAATTAGGTTCCGTCAGGGGTTCCAAAAAATAGACTCCCTCCCGGTTCCAACGCATATTCACACAACATATTATAGTTACTGTAGTTAGGTCTATAATCCAGTTCTATACTGATCTAGTGTTCAGGCAGAAGGTTAGGGTCAAGTTCTTATATATAATAATCGACTGTAAATTCATTTAAAAATATTAAAATTTTTATAAATTAACTCATAATCATGCCCAGTAACATTCTAGTTAATTTCAAGTTCTGGTTCCACTATTAACATATTATTGTAGTCAATTAATCATGATGATGTACTCCTAAATAGTAATATAAAATTAACTACGTTTCAGTATAAAATCAGTGTATCTTGCAACCTACAATTCGGATTCTAGATCCGTCAATTGTGTTGGAAACTAGATTTAGGGGGCTACAACTTATGTATAAAATTCTAATTGATATTATTTGTAACTGGATCATAATTTCACTGCAAGTTCAAATACGCAGCAGGGCAACAGCCTAATACTTTCATTTGCAACAATCAAAATACCCAAAACATGTATGTAATGTCCCGAGCCCGGCTCAGCTGCGTACGTGGCTACATGTGCGCGCACGCAAAAGAACGGACACAAAACTCTAGCCACGCCCACCACAGGCACCATCAAAAGGTGGGTATACCCTATGGGGGCGTCTAGTACAAGGATTTTTTTTGTTTCCTGGGAATCTTGACTTGGGAATTTAGTTTTCCATATTTGGTACGCTAATTTTTAATTTAAAATTCTCAGAAAACTAAGAGTCCTAGGAATTTTTTTGGCACAATTCCCACAAAAATTTTTCCATGGGGGAGGGGGGATTCTTAGATTCCCAAGGGCTTGGGAAAATGTTATTTCTTTAAAATTACAAATTTGCCCCCAAAAATAAATACCTGTCCCTATCTCTTCATATTTCTTCTCCTCTTTCTCCCCCAAAAACCCATCCCCTCTTTCTCCCCCAAAAATCCGAGCACCCAAGTGGCCCTGCCATTGCCTTCCCTTCCTGCACCTCGACGCCCACCGTCACCTCCCGTCGCTCCACCTTCTCCACCATCGTCAGCACCTTGCCGTCCTCGACGCCCACCGTCGCTACGACCCTACCTCCTGCTTATGTTCAAAGTTGTTTGTAAAGGGAGCAATACCATGAATCCACTCATTTTAAAAAAGTTGATTAATAATTGTGATTAACACTTGTTTAGATTAGAGCACAGGTGTCCAAATCCCAAATCAGATGAGGGTCTTGTTAGAATAATATAATAATTCCTTTTCTCCCTTATCTTTTAAAAAATTCATATGGGTCGTTTTCATGATAATTTAAACTTTCCTTTCTCAACATGTGTAAATTATGTGATGTAATGCAAGTACCAAACGCAATAAATTAGCTAAGTTTCGTTTGGGATGAAATCATGTACCTGAATACCTACAATTTTTTTATATGCCAATTTTTGGAACTATTTACACTTATAGAACAATTACCAAAATATTTATGCTAGTGAACTCAACAACAAAATATTTATGCTTACTGTTGATTCAAATGCTTATGCTGTAGAGTTTATTTTATCATTTGAGGATGAGAGGGGTATTTTGGATAATAAGATTAACATTTCCAGAAAATATGTAGCTCAACCAAACATAGGAAATTAAGTTTCCAACTAACATTCCTAGAGATGTTTAACACATACCAAATATGTTTTATGATTCCTCCTTGTACCAAACGCCCCCTATAGGTAATCCTTTATCATTTGGATCCTAATATATACTCACACACCTTTCCCTTCACCTCCGATATGGGATATCAACCCAAGCCAAGCCACGTCATACCCTCATGCATGCATGTAATATTTCTCATTTATTTTTTAATGCACATGTTAACATATTCACCATAGACGGTCCTATAGGCTTCATCATCAATCCCTTTAATTCAAGCCCTATAGGATCCCTTGTGGGCCAACAACCAACCACTTTCTTCTCACTCTAATTATTTATTTATTATATATATATATATATATATATATATATATATATATATTTCTAATATAATATTATATATATACCCGCTTAAGTACGGAGTGTTACACACACCCCTCCTTAAGAACTCAGAGTCCTCGCTGAGCCCGGAACACGCAAGCTAATACATGACCGCCTTTCTAGTCGATGTGGAGTGGAGTACCTTGCTTGCGTACTGCCCCCGGTCTCTACCAGCGTACTGTCCTTAGCCAGGCGTACCTCTAACCCACTCTGATCTACGATTGGTGTCGAAAGTAGGCTTTGATACCATTTGTAACGCCCCGAACCCGGCTCAGCTGTGTACGCGGCTACACGTGTGCGCACGCGAATGAACGGACACAAAACTCTAGCCACGCCCACCACAGGCACCATCAAAAGGTGGGTATACCCTATAGGTAATCATTTATCATTTGGAACCTAATATATACTCACTCTCCTCTCCCTTCACCTCCGATATGGGATATCAACCCAAGCTAAGCCACGTCATACCCCCATTCATGCATGTATTCTTTCTCATTTATTTTTTAATGCACATGTTAACATATGCCCCATAGACCATCCTATAGGCTTCATCATCAATCCCCTTTTTAATTCAAGCCCTATAGGATCCCTTGTGGGCCAACAACCAACCACTTTCTTCTCACTCTAATTAATTATTTATTATATATATATTATTATATATATTTCTATATATATAATATTATATATATACCCTCTTAAATACGAGGTGTTACAATGTAATCTTATAATAGAACTCAATCAAGCATTCATATTTATTTAGGGTGGATTTCTACCGTTAGCATAGCAAGAATCATTATTTCGTTGGAATTAAACATAAAATTAAATATTCACACCACTACATCATAACACGATCAAATCATCAATCTTGACATGTATCTTTATACCCATAGTTCATAATCATGTGTTCGTGTAAAACATGTAATGATAAGAAATGTTCATAATCATTATACGAGTATGGGATTAACACGAATCAAGTAGAATGATATATACTAATGGATCATTGTAACCCCCATTTTCGATCATACAGAATATTGTACGTTTCCTGTATTATTAGATTCTATAAATTCTTTCTGTTCTCTTAAATTTATTTGGAGAGAAATTCATTTCTGTATTTGAGCCAAATTCAAATATTTCCTGATTCATTTGTATGTATTTCCATGCGTACATTTGTATAAACCATCTTTTCAACTCATGTATGTATGTCTATACATATACATACATATGTATGCATTTCTTCCATACAAAACCAACTCACACTTAAATAAAGTCTCACCCGACACCTTCACAAAACACAACTCTTCTAACCCCCATTCCAAACAATTGAGCAGCCAACCCCTTGCTCCCTTGTCTCCATGTTGTTCCCTCTTGTTGTCCCGTAGGAAACCACAGCTACCTCTCTACTTCCCATATTTATAAATGTATATAGGAAGCCACATGCAGCCCCTGCCTCTTCCCATTTTTTTCCGTACTTACCCACTTTTTGAAAGTATTGACCAAACTGACCCACATTGGAAAATATTTACTCAACTGACACAGTTTTGAACATGTCAGCATAAAACTTTATTGGAAATAACGACATATGTTATTTTGATGTCGTTTTTTTCAATAGAGGAACTTATAAAAAAAATTTCTTCTGTTGTCATTATTGTAAGTAACGACATCAATACATATCACATTCACTTAGGAGCTCTCTAACTTGAGAAAAAAATCATAAGTGAAAATCACTTATAACTGATACTGCTATTCCCAATAACGATATCATTATAATTGATGCCACTATTGGCAATTGCGCCATCAGTATAATCCAAAGTGTGCTCCAAATTTCGTGCAGGTACATCAACTTCAAACCCGATTTTGACCTTGATGCAGCTAGTATCTCTCAAAACTCAAAACATGAAAGTTGCAGAGTATTTTCTTGGTGTTCCATATTATTTTGAATCATCTCAATCAGAGTTCGGATGATAAAGTTATGCCCCGATTACGTAGCGATATCAAAACTGTTCAGGCGATGTGGAGTACACAGTAGATTAAACTGATGTCGTTATTGACGATAGCGGCATCAGTTATAGTGATGCCGTTATTAGGAATAGAGGCATCCGTTATAATAGATTTTAACTTACAATTGTTTCTGGACAGTTTTGACATTGCTTTGTAATCTGGGCATAACTCTATCATCCGAACTCTGATTAAAATGATTTAAAATGCTATGGAACATCAAGAAAAAGATCTACAAATTTCATATTGAAAGATACTGGCTGCATCAATGTCAAAATCAGTCTTGAAGTTGATGTAGTTACAAGATATTTGGAATACACTATAGATTATACTGATGCCTTTATTGCCAATAGCGGCATCAGTTATAATGATGCCGTTTTTGGTAATAGCGGCATCATTTATAAGCAATTTTCACTTACATTTTTTTTGAAAAATTTTGGCATCGCTTCATAATCTGGGCATAAATCTATCATCCGAACTCCGATTTAGATGATTAAAAATGATATGGAATATCAAGAAAAAGATCTAAAAATTTCATATTTTGAGTTTTGAGAGATACTAGCTGCATAAAGGTCGAAATCAGACTTGAAGTTGATGCACCTGTACAAAATTTGGAGTACACTATAGATTATATTGATGCCGTTATTGCCAGTAGTGGCATCGGTTATAATGATGCCTTTATTCGGAATAGAGGCATCAGTTATAAGTGATTTTCACTAATAATTTTTTCCTCAAGTTAGAGAACTCATAAGTGTGCGATATATACTGATGCCGTTACTCCCAATAGTGGCAACGAATATTTTTATTTATAGATTCCGCTTTGGATAAAAAATTCATCAAAATAATCGATGTCGTTATTACCAATAGCATTTTATGCTGACGTGTCCAAAATAGGGTCAGTTGGGTAAATATTTTCAAAAGTGGGTCAGTTTGGTCAATATTTTTAAAAAGTGGGTCAGTATGGAGAAAATTTGTCTCTTCCTTACCTTTAACACAGCCATCTTTCTCCCTTTATATATACTAGTAATTTACACGTGCGATGCACGTCTTAATAAATATAGTTTTTAAAATAAAAATTTAGACATAGTCTGGATTTGAACTTAGAACCTCTTTTATAATAGTTATGCATGTGTATTGCACGGGTTGGTAGATTGACAAAACATTTACAAATGACACTAGGGCCTTCTCCCATTATAATATTTGAGATTATATGTATAAATACATTCATACCCTATCATCTCTTCCTCTCACTTCCTCTTTTAACCCATCCTGATCACACTTCAACTCCACTATCTTCCCGAGCTCCTCTGCAGCCACCATCACCTCGTCGACCAACACCCGAGCTCCACCTCGACTCCACCGCAACACCCACTATCTACCTCCTCGATTTCGCAACACCCGATCACCACCGAGCCCTACCATTGCCGCTCCTCCTCGCCACTCGACCACCATCCGCAACCAGCACAGGCAACCACCATCACTGCCATCACCGACCATCACAACCAGCCCCCTTCACCACCGACTGCACCTCTCTCTCTCCTCTGCCATCACAACAACCACAACAACCCCCTCATGCCACCTCCTTCTCCCCTGACCATCGACAGCCAGCAACCCAAATAGCCCCGACCTTCTTCCTTGCCGCTGCACCTCGCCCCCATCAAAATCCAGCATTGTGCACCTTCCTTCGCCACTCGACTGCATCTCGACCTTCTTCTCCAAGACATGACAACCCTCCTTGCTACCTCCGCCTCAAAACAACAACACCCCGGTCTTCTTGTTGCTGCCATACAACCGACCGACATTGACAGCCCTCTTGCTGCCTTCCCCATCAATCGTAGCCACCGAGTCAAAGCCCGAACTCCACTATCGTACTGACATTCATTATTACTATCACCGTCCGTGTTGTCGTAGTGTCATCATCGCCATTTCTGTTGCTGTTGTCACTACCGTGTTGCTATGTTATTGTCATTGATCATTGTCGCTGCTCTCTTGCTACGTTTCACTGTCTTAGGTTGCTATCATTGCACTTGCTCGCTATACTAGTACCCGCTCACACTCATCGTCACATAAGGAAAGCGTCTCTTGTACACTATTTTTTATTCCCGTGCAAGCGTTGTGTTGAACTCTCACAAGTAGTTCTTTGTATTGATTGTTCTATATCAAAAAATCTATTAGAGATTCAACGGCAAAACCGAGTAATAACTTTCTTATCATTTCATGTCCTGGATTCAAATATCGAACCGTTAAAACACTTCATATTATGTTATTGAGCATTCGAGTGCTTCACCCTTATCGTTATCCAAAATTGCACAGAGATTTAACCCGGTTTTCGTTCACCAAAGTTAATGTTTTATATATGCATCTTGTAACCCTTCAAGTTTAGAATTCATAACAACTCATGGTTTCTCAATCCGATATAGACTGCAAGATATTACCATTTTAGTATTGTCATGTTGTAATTTCTAGAACACTGCCCTGTATCTTGCACTGATAATTCGACCATGTTCCCAATACTGAGTTCAATAACTTTATGCATGAAAATCGTAGCCCATGGGGTATAGAATCTGTAACATCTTACATTTTCTCAATCTAGTTTATAGATTGTATGTTGTTGACATTTTAGTACTGACACGTCTGAACTTCCAGAACCGAAATTGTGCACAAAACATCGAAACCAATAGAGAATGAATTTATATGTATAGCTAATATCTTTAGTATGTGTTGTGTAAATATGCATTAGAACTGGCAGGGAGTCTACTTTCTAGAACCCTGACGGAATCTGATTTGCTTTCCCATAGGAACAAGAAAGTGTGTTTCTGTATAGCAAGGTACTGTTGTCCAGAATTTGTATTGTTACATTTTGCATATAATCCCATTATTTTCTATATTTAATGAATTGAACTATACATATTTCATGCACTCCATAGCCTTGATTTCTTCTTGATGTTTATTGATACTGCCATTTTCATTATTTGCATTGACTTCATATCCATGATTGATCATAAGTGTAACAAGCCGGGGTAATAAGGATAAGTTTTAATAGTGGACAATATAGGAGAGTGTACTCGGAAGGGGGGCCATGTTTCCCGTAATAGTGAAATGAACTCTGAAATGAACCCTGAAATGAACTCTGAAATGAACTTTGAAATGAACTATGTCATTGTCACTATAAGACCCGAGTACATGACCCTATAGAATTCACCACTTAAGTCTAAACATTCATATGATTGTATGCACCCAAACCTGTGGTATGGAACACGGGATTGCGTGCATTAGATAGGTTAATAAAAGATGTTTAATTAACAAGTTTAGATGTTTGAAGTTTACAAGTACATAGTTACAAGTTTACATTTTCTTGTTACAAGTTTACATGGTCCTGTTACAAGTTCACATATTCCTATTACAAGTTTACATGTTTCATGTTTACAAGTTTACAAGTTACAAATTTATCAGTTACAATTTTACATGTTTCTAGTTTTCCTTTACAAGTTTCCATGTTCCCGTATACATGTTTCCTGTTTACATGTTTGCATTTTCCATTTACATGACTTGTTTCCCCAATTTATGATTCCAATTAAATGCCCTCATATTTGCATGTTTCCAAATTCATGATTCCTTGATTTTCGATTGGATATACTTTGAGCTGTTTGCTTGTCTTCATGCTTTCCTCGTATACAAGTTTACACTTGTTACTTGTATCGTACTCGATCATATTTCCTTGTTTCTTGTTATATCATATTTTGTTATTTCACTGCTTGTTACTACTTGTTGTCCGAAACTTACTCTAACGAACATCCCATCCCCCCCCCCCCCCCCCCCAACTCTAAATGTTGAGTTTACGGGTACTGAAGAGGTGTTACCCACTGAAGGACTTGGGGAACAAACTTCTTAGATGATCATGATTGAACTCCTCTGTTATTGCTACTTTATATTGTTTTCTTCCAGTTGCTATTTTATCTAGTTAGTCATAGCAAACTGGTTACTGCTTTCATTTATGATTTTGGTACATTGTAATCTGGGCGCTTGACCCAAAGTTGTGTTCCTAGACAATGGTTATTGTATGAAAACTATTTATGCAATATCTTGTTCATGTGATTATTTATTGCATGTGTGGATATGTATTATACTTGTTGAGATATTTGTACAACTTATGAATGATGCAAATTATTTGCTGGGCCTCAGCTGCATACCCATATTCCCATATAGTGGGAAGTGGGGCATGACAATCACGATCAATCAACACATGAAGCGAAGAAAAAATGAGATTATAATACGTTGAATCAACCAAAGAATACTTGCAAAATTCGAAATAAAAGCTGGTACGGGAACAAAAAGAGTGTACAAGGGATGCTTGCCTTATTATGTGATGATTCTGAATGTCAACGAACAAAGAAATTGAGAGGATCCCGACGGCAACGACGATAATGAAAATGCAGCAACAGTAGAGATACGGCAACAACAACGGAACGATGATGATAGGGCACTGCTTGCGAGTAGGAGCAACAACGAGGGGTCAGCAAGATCGGGGGCGGTAGCGGTACTGTAGCAAAAACTCACAGCAAAGGCAATGCAACCACAACAAGGACGTTGCGACAATAGAGAGTAGGTGGTCTGCGAGGGTGCAGCGGGAGGAGCAAGGTGATCGGGACTGCGAGAGGAGATGAAGACAATGGAGGAGCTAGCTGACGTGCAGCAACGGTGGTCGTTTGTGAACGGGGTGGAGCAACTAGTGATTGAAGAGGAGTCGGAGAAGAAGATGGTCGGGTTTAAGGAAACTGTCGGGGCAGTAAGAGGACTCAGGGAGGTCGCGTTTGGTTGATTCGGGGTGAGGCAGTGGATGCTCGAGGATGGTGCTGTCGAATGCTACTAATGGAGGGATGTCGGGCGATGGTGGTGATGATCGGTTGAAGGTAATTGTACTATCCCAGAATAAGATAAAATATTTTATTTTATATAAATTATTCATTTTTCAACTAAATTTATACTTAATTTGAACTAGTGCATGATTGTTGAATTAAATAACCATGCATATTTGTACTCAAGGGTTAGGGTATGGTGACCTAGGGTTAGAGCTAACCCTCATCATGATTAGAAACTTTGGATCAAATCTTGATGAGATCCAATGGGTGATTTTGTGCCATGTGAAGTTTCCTCATGAAGACTCATGAAGCTTCTAGGGCTTGTGTGTTGGCACCATCTCATCCCTCCACCTCCACTCACTCCCACACTACTCCATCCTAGCCCTCCCTTCAATTGGCCGGCCCTAGCTCAAAGAGAGAAACCCTAACTCCCACTCCACTCGATAAATTCCCACTCTTACTCACTCTCTCATCCTCTTTTCACTTTGTTCTTGTTCTTGTGTTAAAAGAAAGGGAGAAGGAGAAGGGAAAAAAGAATAAAAAAAGAGATCAAAAGAGATCATTTTGTAGTAGTGGCAAGGTGGAAGAAGTGAAGTAGGAAGCAAGGAGCAAAAGAACAAGGAGTTTCTTACAACAACAAAGAAGTGGGTGATTCTCTTAAAACTCAAAAAAATAAGGTTTCTTTTGAGTATGTGATTTTGACATGTAGTAGGAGTTAAGAAAATCTTGGTTACCATGTGTGATTATTTACATTCTAAGAAAAAATAATTGGTATGGTAGAACATCTCTTTTCATGAAATTTTGTTAAAGAAACATGTATGAATAGGTGGGTTTGGAAATTTCTAGCTCTCAAACGGTGTGGAATTAGAGACTAAAATTTTGGGAACTTATTTTTATATGTATCTAGAGCTCACACGAATTTTTTCACAATATTTGGAAGTAATTTAATAGCCCAAATACCAGCGCCAATTTCGGACAGCAACCAACGGCAGAACTGTTGTTTTGAGAAATTCTGTCGTGACTTCCAAAAATCATAAATAAATATTGGTTAGGTATTTTTAGCTGAAGTTTTTTATGGATGTTCTTGTATGTGTCTACAACCATAATCCCAAATTTTGCATTTTTTCTGAATTTCTTTGATGCCTCAAGAAATTGCTAAGTTCCAACTGGTCTGAGAAGACCGTGCTGAAGAATTCTGTTTGGGGACTGAAGTTCTTATGAGTAATTAAGTTGTTTTATGCATAACTAGTTGTGAATTAGTTTACTTTAAAAAATAATTTTTGGATCTATTTTGCTTTAAATTAAGTTGATTAAATTAGTGAAATGAGATGGTTTAAATCTAAATTTATTCTAGAATTTTATATTGTTCGACAATGAATTTTTTATTTATTTGGAGCTTGTGTACATTGATTAGATGGACGATTAATCAAATAATAAAAGTGTGGAAAAATAGACGTACTGACATTTGAAAAGAATTTTATTGAAGTATTATTGAAATCTTTTGATAAGAAGTTATCTATTGTTTTGGAGATTGATGAACTAAAAGAGAATGAATAAAGAAATTAAATGATTCATAATGAATTAGAAATTGTGTAAAAGAGGTTAAGAATAACCAAGAAGATCCCTGAATTGAGATGTTTGGTTTCTAGGAGCTGAGCGAGACCCATAGTGACCGGCAAATTATGATAAATGAAATTTTGAGAGAATGGTCAATATCAGCCTGAGTTCTCGGTGAGCGAGTTTAAGTCCGACAGGGTAAGCTAGCTCTAGGCCATGAAAATTATAATTGAATTAAGGACAGACACTTGAAAAGGAGATGTGATGAGACCTGAGCAAATGTAAGTGGGGCATCTCTATATAGTCGGGCAGTGTATTTCGGGACTATAAATCCAGTCAGGCATTGTACTCTGGGACTGTGATTGATGTGCGGAGCGAGACAATCCTTAATTAAATCAGGGATTATGAATGATCAGACAGTGTACTCCGGGGTCTTAAATAGTTGGGCGGATAGGCGGGGGATCGGGCTAGAGCGGCACTTACGGGAAGTTTGCACAACAAGGATTCTGTATAGTCGGGCAGTGTACTTCGGAGCTGAAATCCGTACTCGTGGAATGTCTAAACCATGTTTTGTTACAGTAGTAGGATGTCATGACGAGCGATTGAACCTGTAACATCCCGAAATTATTTTTAGTATAAAATACATTTTTTACATTTTTGCATGTGCAACACACGTGCAATTTTATTTCATTTTGACCCTAAAGATTTTTCTATGTTATGCACACATTTCTTTTAATTATTTTAGCTTCATTTGCTTTCTTTTCTAAATTAAAAGCCCACGGTCCTAAAAGATGAATTTAAACCCATTAGAAATAAATAAATAAAAAATAATAAAAGGCCCAACGAGAAGCCCACAAATAAAAATCCTAAGTTTATTTTCCTACACTTGTCATGTAACAAACACCTAGGGTATAACTGAAAACAATTAATTAAATAAATGAGAAGTGTGCATGTGTACTACACGTGCACATGTGTTTGTGCATGCCAAGTGGGAGGCCGGCCTAAGAGAGAGGAGAGGGTGAGTGGGGGTGTGAGTTGAGGAGTGGGGTGGTTATTTGAGTAGTGGGATCATTTTCCACCACACAAATGTCCTATAAATACCTAAACTCTTTCATTCACATTTAAACTTAATACTATTCAAAAATCAAGAGAGAAAAGAAAGAGTGTTGAGAGAGGAGGCCGAAATCTTTCTTTGGAGTTTTGGAGGGCTAGTGGTGCGTTCAAGGAGGAGAAGAGCATTGAAGCTGGGAGCTTTTTCTAGAATTTTCCTTCTACATTTGCATCAAATTAAGGTGGGTGTTCTTAATTGCCTTCTAATTTAGTAGTATTATGCATGCTAGTTTGACATATGTATAGTTGTTAGATTTTGATTTGAATGATGAATGTAGATTGCACAATACTAGTATAATCATGTCATGGTTTGTAAAAAAGTTGTTGTGTTTCAATTTAATGGCTAGAATTCATGTTAATTAGAAAGGAAAATGATGTAGCATCTAGTAGGATGTGGGAATGGAAATCTTCTAATTAGTGCACATTAGAATGTTCATATAGAAGTCAAAAGAATGCATAATGTATGAATGTCACGCCCCGCTTCCCAAAATACGGAAATACGAGTGCGTGACGAAGCCCAGCGAATGATTTTTTTACATCATCCATAAGTTGTAGGATCGACTCAGCATCAATCAAGAATATAACTAGATTTATATATAACCAAGCATGCATGAATAATTTATTAAGCAACAGAAAACAATTTAAACAAGTAATAATATTCAAATAGTTTCCATGTCTGGTTCAAGTGTAAACTCGGGAACAAGTCTTATACAGCAGAAGAAATAAATACCTTAAGAAAAGCAACTATTTAATCAGGTCCTTGCTCCAAGCAAAACCTGAAATGTCTGCTCGCCAATTCCAGCAGAAACCTCGTCTCCAAAGTCTGCTTAATAATATAAACAGGGAAACAAAGGGGAAACAAGGGAAAATGCCCTTAGTGCAAGCTAGGGCCACAAATAGTGAAAACAAGTACAAGTAAGGGAAACAAGAATTGGAATCAAGAATAAGCAGAGTTATAAGTAGTAGGCAAATTCAAAGACTAGCTAGCAAGAGGGAACATCTTAATAACTAGATTGGATAACAACTGCTAGTGGTGTAACACATGTCAGGTATACCTATAGGGATATTTAATATCAAGCGACAACCTCAAGTCTAGTGTCATATGTTATTTTAAAAGTCAGGTCTCAAATGTCAAGTCCAAGTATCAAGTTGTCTAGCTCAAGTTATCAAGTTCGAGTCTAGTTCAAGTTATCAAGTTCAAGTCTAGTGGTGATTACTATCTAGGTAGCACGACATGCATCCATTCTTTTACTACATGGTTGCTACAGTCAAACAATTTCATTTAGACCTAGTAATGGATTTTATAGGGCGGCGTACTCAGGTATCAAGTATCAAGCAAGCCATGGTTCATGAATCGAAAATTAAATAACAAGTTCACGAAGCAAGTTCGCGAATCCACAAGCAAGTTCAAGAACCGCACAATGGGTTCAAGAATCAAACAAGTTCATGAGCCGAGTAACCGACTCCATGAATCAAACAAGATACAACAAGTTCATGAACCAAGTATTGGGAAACACGGGCCCCCTTCCGAGTACACTTATCTATATTGTCCATTCTATAGTCTTTCCCATAACCCCGGCTTGTTACTTTTATTAACTCTTATCAAGCAAGCATACAAGTGTAATATGTTGTGATTTAATTCTAGGAAAAATTGGGGATGTCCTATATGGTGTCCAGCAACTACATATAAAATTTCGTGTCAAACGCTCGCTATTTACACAGCTAAAATAATTTGCAAAGAAAATATATACAGCAGTTTTGCAAAACTGCGTCTACTGACACAGCTGCAGTATAACTGCCATAACTCCTAGACCGTAGTTCCAAATTCGATCATTTTCGAGTCTATCGATATTTACACATCCGGATCTACAATTTCTATTCAGGGCTCGGGCCCAGATTCAAATGATAAAAGGGTCGAAACCGCAAAAGAATATTCAGACAGCAACACGTGGAATTTAACTTGCTAGTGTAGATTTCATGGAAAAATGTTATTTGGTGTCTAGGTCATTATGTGGCATAAATACATGATGATGGAGGTCAAAACAACAAATAATAAATGTTTTTCAAGTCATAATAGTCGCAAATTCGTCAAAATACTAAATATATATGTATCTACAAATTTTAGGGCTCCTTAATTCATATGTCCATGTGATTCATGTGTTCAGGGGAGTAAAAGAGTCCAATTGATTATTATTTAATACGAGGAAGTTTTGTGACTCTTAGAATTGTGGGTTTGAAGGTTCAAAATTGATTTACAATGATATTTCAAAGGGAGTCACAATCTAACTATATGTGGTATTTTCAAGAAAACTTGTACTAGAGCAATAAAATGTACAAGATGAATACTTGCCTTAGATGACGATGATGAACTCCACTTGTTGTAGCCATTTGGGTAGAAAAATCCCGGAAGAAGTCCTCAAAAAGCGCGTGCAAAAATTGATCGGAGATCGCGTTTTCCCGCACACAGGATCGGCCCAGAACAGCGTACAGCGGCTTCGGATCTGGTGTGGCCAAAACAGGAAACAGCGAAGCCGGCCAATGGAAAAGCTCCTCCGCAGCGGATCTGATCCACACAGGGAACAGCGGATCTCGGATCGCCTGTGGGTGAAACACTGAACAGCGATCTCACTGGCTCGATCGCACGGATCTTAAAGCGATCAGACGGCTGTGATTCGCTCCCGCCTTCTCCTCCTCCTTCTTCGTTCGTTCTTCTTCCTTCTTCTTCGTTCGATCGAACACAGCGTGAGAGAGAGAGCAACGGCGTGGTGCTCGTTGGCGGCGACTGCGGTAGTGACGGAGTGCGGCGACGGCGGCGACGACGTCGAGAAGCGACGGCGAGGTTGCTCTGTTCGTGGGTTCGAACAGAGGGTGAGAGCGGGAGCAGCGTTGGGGTTCGGCGGCGTCTGGTAAAGCAGCGGAGAGGGTAGAGCGGTCGAGAGGGGCGTGCTAGAGACGACGAAGTGGTGGGGAAAAGGTAATGGCGAGAGTGGGTTCGGAGGTGATTGGGAGATGGCGGTGGTGGTTGTTGTGGCGCCGAGGGGTTGACGGGGATGGCGGTGAGGGAGCGGCTGAAGGCGAGGCGAATGGTATGGGCGAGGCGATCGGAAATGGATCGAAGATGGGTTGGTTGGCGTGCGAAAGAGGTGGAGAAGGAAACGGGTGAAGAAGGTGATTAGCGGCGGGGTTAGTTTTTAGGGTTTAACAGTAATTGGTTGGGATTAGGGTTAGGGTAGGTTTAAATAGTAGGGTTTGTGGGTTTGCGGGTTTTGGGGATCCGATTCAAAAAGAGCCCAACAGGAGAAATGATCAAAATGCACTAAAATGGAGATTAGAGAGATGAATGAGGATGATTAGTCCATTCTCCATAAAGAACAATACAAATGGTACAGAAATGAAATTGATAAAAGGATCCACAATTTGAGTTGAGACAAAAATAATGATTTTATTCGAACTGAAATAAAATACAGGATCTCAAATAGATGAAAGAGTACAATTGAGAAAAATACAGTATAAAATACAAATACGGGGAACAGGAGTTACAATGAAAAGCTTTACAAATTCTATTATAGTGAAGAAATATGGAAATAATCTCACTAGTATTTATTTTGGCACTATAATGGTATAAATTTTTATAAAGATGTTTTGAAGAAGGACAATATTTTATACAAAATTAAAGTTTGGCAGTAGGAGTACATTAATACAATTTGGAGGAAAATTCTATTATATTTTCAAAATAAAGAGTTTTATAAGTTTAAATACGTGCTAATATACAGTATATTGGAAAGAATGTATTCTGGAAGAGACTAGATTTTATGGATACAAAACAAATTAGAAATCGATGTTTGTAAAAATGAGTTATAAGCAGAGAAGTAAGATAAAGAGATTTTAAACCCTTCTTATATTAGGGATCGACCTTGGGCACACTGGTGTGCGGCGCAGTTTCGAGCGATGTGCACAGTGCACCAGGTCGTGGGTTCGAGTCTTGTTGGGGCTCTGTTTTTATTTAAAATGTGATTTTCACTTAATACCCAGTAGGGTTATATAAATGTAATTTGAAACAGGTTCTTTCACTAGCCGCTATTGGGCCTACTAGTCCTTGGGCGCGGCCTTGGGAGCTGTTTCTTTATAGCTGCATGTGGTCATGGGTTCGAACTCGGCCATGCTCTTTTTAAATATTTTTTGGTTTTCCTTGTATATTTGGGGTTTTTATGAGTATAAAATGTAACGCCCCGAATCCCAAATACACTGAATTCGAGATGTCCTACAGGATCTTTTCACTTTCTTTAGTACAATTTTACAGGGAAATTAAAACTTTTCATCATACATCAGAGATTACATCAAATTACATCTTTTCTTTTGCACAGCGGAAGTAAATTTTACAACAATTGAAATAAAGTACAACAACATGATACAATCTTTAAGCATCCATTCTTCTTTAATCTTTAACATGACATATACCTGCATATAAGACTGTGGGTACGTCAGTTTATTCAACCGACGAACATTATACACGGCCATCCTCTCTATGCCAGAAATAGTATAACTTAACTTTTCATATTTAGCAAACACAAACTTGTCACAATTCAAACTAAAGGGACTACCCTATTAATGTCGTGTTGTGATTGTGCACTTAGTCCTTAATGCAGTTAATTATGTTACATGACACTAATGCACACTTGTTCGGATTCTATGCATCCCATACTACATAGGTCCGAGGGCAAGCCCTTATTCGTTCTTCATCTTTATAGGGTTCAATCCCCCGTTATGACTTAGTCTACTACTGTAACTACGGTAGTGTCTTAGATGTCCTATGATCTATGAGCCCATGTCCAGACAGCCTGGAGGGGAATCCCACGCACTGTCACGACGCATCGAGCAGGCAACCTATGGACAATTCAGCCTCCGCCATGGAACAATGGCACCACCCATAGCCACTCGAACATCCCACGAGCGTCGCCACCGGGACGATAATTCCGGAGTAGCGCCCACGCCATGTCTTGACGCATCAAGCAGGCAGCCTGTGGATCGCTCTCACACCGCTATCCGATGGCCCCCATACTCATGTTTTTCTTCTACTTTCATCACGTCTCCACTATGTACTAGTCCTTAGTTTAATTAAAAAAATCATGAACAAAATTAATCTCTAGAGTTAGCCTCTCCATCAACCGGACTTATTCATTCATTTCATCTTGACCAACCTTGGTCTAATTTCACTTTATTTCATTTCTCACTGCCGGGGAGACTTAGCTACTCTATTTCAAAATTTCATTTCACAATCTTCAACTCATAAATTTTCCATGTCGAGTTCTCAACTCACATGTGTATTCTCTTTCAATTCATGATTAGACTTTGTTCACAAGTCCATATAACTCATAAAATTCATAATCATAACCAACAATTTCTTTTTTCTTTCATCAACATGATTTCTAAATTCCATAATCATACATGAACTCATGCACTTCATAATTTCACTAATAAACATTCATACTTCATATTTTGCACAATATTCTCAAGTGAGAATTTATTACTATCATGTCACACAACAAAGTTCTTTTTGCCAATTGCTTTCTAATAAATCTATTTCAATTTATCTTTATAAACTATAATTTTCATAAGTATGTATCTTAGAACCATAGCTTTAATTATACCATTTGTTCACAAGCTACATTATATTTTCTTCAAATAATACCCAACTCAATCTCATAAAATTCCTTGTATTTTTATGAAAAATTCCATATTTTTCTCACATTTTTTTGGACATCACAATCTCCCAAAAAAATTATTTTTTTATAAAGTGCCAAAGGGAGGAATCGAACCCAAGCACGGCAGAGAGAGAGCCAAGAGAACCCCCCAACAGGCCGAGCAGTGCTAGCGGTATGAAAGTATTGAATTAAGTGTATAGGGTTTGGTTACAGGTTGTATATAGGTTTATACTCCATTGGTAAAAAAAATGGTGAACACCAGGTTCGAACCGCACCGCTCAGAGAAGCAAACCGCAGTCAAAGACCACCAGAGCCACTGGCTCGGGTTGTCAAGAACCCAACCAAAAGTCCATACATGCTATTCTCGTACAGTTTAAAAAATAACTCGATGTTCACATAACCATAGTTTCTTATTGCTTTGGTAAAATTTACTGAAAACTTCCAGATTAGTTTTCACTCATACCAGTAAGATAAAAATAATTTTTTGTACAAAAAAAACGTATTTCTCCCCACAAATCAATGAATTACTCATTAAATCTACTATTTCTTTTATTTTCGACATTGAATAATCAATTAGTCTTCTAATCCCTTTTTCTTTCACAATTCTCTTATGATAATTTACTGTTGTTAATCTTTATTCACAATTACATATATTTTTGGACTTGTCCATACCCACATCAATAAAAAAAATTCATTTAGCGCATGAATAAGTAAAACTCAAAATACTAACTTTTGAGTAGTTCTACTTGGTAGCAACCAAGTAATTTCATTGGTTCATCTATGTCAAAATATACTACTACTCATTGATTAACATAATTGCAACTCAAGCATTCAAGAAAACTCTCTATTCAAATTTTAAAGTGTGCCATTTCCTTAATCAATTTCATGTTTCAACCATTCAATTAACAAGCAATTTAATGGAGATTTTAACACATCATACTAGCCACATTCCACCATCATTCAATTAAACTAATAATCATAGAAAGTACTACATATAATTTAATTTCATGCTAGAATTTCACACACAAATTAATCACATCATTTCAATCCATTCATATACTAACTTTTCAATTAAAGTGGGCTCTTATTAGTATTTTTCATGTATAGTGTTGATAATCAAAACTAGCATGGACTCTGTGGTGGGGTAAAAATGGCTTGGAGGCCCAACCAGGGCCCAATACAATTCTCACTCAAAAAGGTAGAAATAGCAATCTAGTTCGGCTCCGAACCACTTCAGGGTCGGCGCCGAACCTCATTTTTGCCCTCACAGTACTGGCCTCCTCATATCGACGAGCCTCAGTAGTCCTCGGAGTCCGATCCGGGACAGTCCCACAGGCCGTCCCCCCTCTCTAGCGGAGCAGAAGGATGACCTGGCGCAGCCTAGGCCCTCCGATCCCCCCCCAGAAGCACAGGAGACCCACGATCAGCCACGACAGCTCCAAATACCACCAAGGGTTTCGCCACGTCAGCCCTATAGCACTCCTGGTATTGCCACGTCTGCCCTAAACCCCCTGGGCCTTCTGCCACGTCAGGCCCACGGGCTTTCGGATCCAGACCCGGCCCCCAAGAGGAACCAAACCCGGTTCGGATTCTCTATAAATACTAGACCCACACCCGCCTTTTGAGGTAATCAATCTTTTGCCACTTAAATATACCTAGTTATTGCTACTCTCTCACAGAGACTGACTAGATCGTCGGAGGGTCCGCCACCGGGATAAACCCCGGTGTTTCAGGACCGTCTGCAGGTACACAAGACCTCGGATCCGACCCCTCTGATCCGAGCCCAGACTTCAACATCATTCCGAGCTCATCGTAGGTCCCAGAAGGTCAACCGAAGGTCGGCAGACGAGCAGCATTCTCCATCAATACAAATCGAGTCCGAACTCACACCTGGTGCATCCACACGTCTCCCAGAAATAAACCGCATCAGGTTGGCGCCGTCTGTGGGAACCCTGCTTCAGAAGCCGATCCGAACCAGACCATCAAGGGACCTCGACAGCCGAACCCTCATGGCCTCCAAGGGCAAGGGGGCTGCTTCCTCCGTCAACCGACGGGACTCGCCCCCACCAACTGATAACGCCGGGCCACGCACGTCGAAACACAGGGCTCCCCCTCGAGAGTCTCAAAAGAGCGTCGCCCAGCCAGCCCAGCCCGACCTCCGGGGGATAATCCTCAACCGCAAGATTACCCGCAACAGGGGAAGGGCCGCTTCCAACCCGGCCCCGAACCGTCCAAAACCGCCGCCCGAGGGACGAAGGTCAGCCCTCAGCTGCATCGGAAGGCTGCCCTCGAACCGACCAAACCAGGTCGAGGGAGCCCCCGTCACTCACAAGGAGTTCCGAGACGTCCGGAGAGAAATTCTCGGGGCCCTCCGACGGGCCCCCAGGGAGGAAACCTTCCACTCCCAAACTAGGTCGGCTGCCGAGGCCAGCGTGTCGCACACGTCAACTATCCAGCCAGAAGACGGCGGCGTACTCCTAAGGCGCCTCCAAGAAATGGAGGACCGCCTCGATCACATAGGGGACGGCGACCGACGAGTGACTCAGGGGTACAGACCCCTCCGTCCTCCCTTCTCCGCCCCCATCCTTCAAGCAGAAATACCCAGGAATTTCCGACCACCTCAATTCGAGACCTACGACGGCGAGGGAGATCCCGCTGATCACATGGAGGGTTTCAAAACCCTCATGATGATTCACAGCGCCTCGGATCCCCTGCTATGCCGAGCCTTCCCCGCCACACTCCGAGGTCCGGCTCGTGAATGGTACTCAAAACTCACCCCCGGCTCCATTTACTCCTTCGACCAACTAGAAGGCAATTTTCTTGCTCACTTCGTCACCAGCCGGAAGGCGGAAAGGACCAGCGCCTCTTTACTTGGGCTCAGACAGATAGACGGAGAGTCCCTCAGAGTGTTCGTCCGGAGGTTTACCACGGAAGCAAGGGCGGTCTCCTCCCTTGATCCAGGCGTCGCCTCTGCGGCCTTTCGGCATAACGTCCGTCACGGACAGCTGAAAGCTTCTCTGGCGAAGAGACCCCCCATCGACTTTCCCGACCTCCTCAACAGGGTCGAGAAATACATTAGAGCAGAAGAGGCCCTCAGCCCCGAAGATGCCAGGGAGACCAACTCGAAGGGAAAACGGAAGACCGAAGAAGTCGAGCCATCAAAGAAAACTCCGAGGGACGCAGGGGCCGTAAAAAAGATCCCGCCGATCCCCCGCTTCAAGCGGTACACTCCCTTGACGCACAACGTATCCGCCATCCTCTTAGAATCGAAGACAAAGGCATTGTTCGACTACCTCCCCGACCTAGCAATGGCAAGAACCGAGATCAGCGCTTCTACTGCCGCTTCCACCGAGACCATGGACACGACACAGATCAATGCCGGGCCCTGAAAGACGAGATTGAGGAACTCATCTCCAGGGGATACCTCCGAGAATTCACCCGAGAAGTCCTGCGGGATCGACGAGATACTAGGAGCCGGAGACACTCGCCCCCGAACCCTACTCCGAACCGCATCCAGGGTCGGGATCCCGAGTCCGAGGGAGCCGCGGACACACCATTTATCTTGCATTGTGTCCATGGAGGGCCAATGGGAGGGGAATCGAATACTTCCCGAAAAGCCTTCATCCGAGAGGTGAATGCTGTCCAAGGCAACCCCTCTCCCAAGCTACAACCCACGCCAGTCTCATTCTCAGGGGAGGACCTCAAAGGCGTTCGCCTCCCCCACTGCGATGCCCTCGTCATTAGCCTCCACATGGCTAATTGTGAAGTTCGCCGAATCCTCGTCGACAACGGCATCTCGGTGAACATTCTTTTCCTCGAAGCCTTCGAGAATCTGAAATTACCTAGAGGCAAGCTCAAGCCGGCCGGATACACCTTGCATGGGTTCTCCGGCGTCCCTGTAGTGTTAGAAGGGACTGTCACCCTCGACGTTACCGCGGGATCGGCTCCTGTCAAGAGGACCGAATCTATGGACTTCATGGTGACCAACGTCAAGACGGCTTACAACGCCATACTCGGCCGACCCGGGTTATGCTCCCTCCAAGCAGTGCCTTCGGCCTACCATCTGAAGCTCAAATTTCCCACCCCACAAGGGGTCGGCGTCGTCCGAGGCAGCCAAGAAGCAGCGCGATCATGCTACATGACCACCGTCGGGGGAGGAATGTTCCCCCTCGACGCCGTCATATTCAAACCGAAGAAGGACGGCCCTACCCCCGGACCTGCCGTCGAGCCGGAGAGGTTCCCCCTTGACGTCAAGCACCCAGTGAATTCCTGCGAAGAACGAGCATAGACTTTAACTTAGCTAGAAGTGAACCTTTTGTAAAGCTTTCCTTTGTAAAGAACCGTTTTAGCGGCCCCCCCTATCTTATACTAAGGAAATCTCGTTGTATCGTACTCCAAACGCCTCGGCGGATCCGACCTAATACCAGGTTAGGGGATCGACACCCAAGACTTCACCTCACCCCACTCCGATTCCTCACGAAACGATAAGGCCGAGCCACATCCCCTTCATCATTTCGTGTGCTATCAACCGGGGCAAAGAGTGAAATGAATTCCTTATTCAGGTTCCTTTATTAGGTTAAGAGGAAACAAACAAAGACCGTTACAGAAATACTCCCCTCATCTCGAACGGCAGGAGGCTGCCCTCTCAAGGCCCCTCTGGTCCGACGAACGGCGGGATCCCTCCAAACGAGAAACTGGGGACTCTCTCCTTGGCATAAGGTTCCTTTGGTTCGACCACGATTGATATACCGACCGCGGAACTCTGGGCATCGGTGGGCCGCATACGTTCCGTTAACAACACCACAATGGGTACCCCCCTGCTCACTGACCACCCGAGGAAGGTCTCGAGGCACCCAGCATCGACCGGTAGGGGTGTATCCCCACCTCCTTCTCCACTAGCACATCGCGAAGTCGCTTCTCAGAGGAGGGCCTCTGCCCCGAGGAACTCGACATAGCATATCCGGGTCCGACGCCCACGAGTTCCCGTTCCACCATCACCCTCCTCAGACGGCTTGCCTCTTCACCAAGGGCTTCGGACATGTTCCTGTAATAGCTAAAGGACTGCCTCGACGGTACGGACCCTCTCACGATACCAAGCCAAAGTGGCCTCCAATGCCTCCATCTTGCTGCAGGGCCACGCCACGTCAGAACGACGGGGGTCCACCTCGGGAAGGGAAGCCACTACCTACAAAGAGAGCCAACTCGAAGCACATAAGCAAGGAGATCCGGAAACGACCGGCGTCAAAACACTTGACAAGTCAGAGTTACTTTGTTTTATATACAAAAATGGTGCTGCTTCTTACAAAAAGGCAGTGGCCAGTCCACGGGAGGCAAATACAATCGAAAGGAGGGAAGAAGAAAGAAAGACAAAATTATACAACTCGATTTCCCTCCTCGTCATCGATCGGGTTCGCAGGAGGATCGACGGCCGGGTTGTCAGCGAGCCCCTCTTCGGCAGGAGTCTTCGGGGTCCCATCAATCTCCATGTCGTACTCAAAGTTCGACAGGTCGACGGTCAGATAGAAATGCCTCACATGACTGAGGGCCTTCGCGTAGCACTCATCCTGGGCGGCTATCACCATCTGCTGACCCGCATCCGTCAGCTCTTTCCTCTCCTTGGCGAACGCAGCTGTCAACTCCCCCTTCTCCTTGGCGAAATTCCTCTTCAAGGGGGCCACCCTCTTCCCCCACTCGGTGCCCTTGGCCTCGAGCTCCAGCTTCATCTGCTGCTCCCTCTGATGCGAACCATCGAGCTCGATCCGCATCTCCTTCATCTCTCGCTCGCTCTTGACCGCCCGAGCACGTTCTTGTGACAGGGACGCTTCGTAGAGGTTCTTCACATTAGCTCCCTGCATGCAAGCCTGCGACCGAAAGACACAGATAAGAAGAAAACTCCTAAAGCAAGACTAAACAGGAAAGAGGGGGTCGACAAGCTTACCAACACGGTGGCCTGCGCCAGGCGCGTAAATGCCACCTCCACGGGCTCGCTCTCCATCATCTGGCGGTCGCGAGGCGTCGCCAGCTTCTCCACCACCTCTACGGCCTGGGCTTCCTCGGTCAGACAGTCGCCCTTCCGAACCGACCAGTCCGGCGCCCACCGTTGCCGCAACAACTCCACCACCGGGTCCTCCTCCTCAACCTCTACCAAGGGACCTTTTCCCTTATCAAGATCGGATGCCCTCGCCGGGCCCTTACCCCTCGAAGGGGCAACCCCCTTGCTCGTCTCCGAACGAGTCCTCTTAACCCTCGGCTCGAGCGGTACCTCCGAGATAGCAAGGGGCGGCTCCCTCGGCCTCTTCGCCGCCTCCCCCTTCTTCTTCTTCTCGGCATTTTCCTCCTTCATGGCGAGCCTCCTTGCTTTGATCGACGCCTCATCCATATCTACAGAAAAAACCATTAAGAGCAATGAGCAAGAAAGTACGAAAGGATCGAGAGAAAAGAAACAACTACATACGCAGAACGGCGGGGCTCAGTCCAACGCTCGCCAGGTGAACCTCCGTCACCTTCGTCCAATCGATACTAGGGGACAAACGGAGGCGCTCGACAAACCCCCACTCTTCGACCGTCAGATCCCCCGGCCCCGGCGCAGGATAACTCGGCTTGGAGTAGTTCCATCGAGTCGGAATGACCCAGGGCTCTTCACTCCGGATCACCAGATATCTTTTCTTCCAATCCTTGATGGAGTCCGGGTGGCTATGAACAACCCTCCTCCTACTCCGGGAGGAGATATAGTAAACACCCTCGGCCGCCGAACTAATCATCAGCATCGCTCGGAACACGTTCAACCGCAGGGGTACCTGTTGTTCCTCGCACATCAGTACAAAACAGATTATCTGCTTCCAAGAGTTCGGCCCATACTGCATCGGTGCCAGCGAGGCCCAGTTCAACACTTCCCGAACAAACAGATGGACTGGCAGCCTCAGTCCAGAAATGAACGCGTCCACGGGGAAGACACAATACCAAGCAGATAGGGAATCGGTTGGGCGAAGAGTAGAGCTCGGCAGCATCAATTCGTAACTAGGACCTATGTGGTACGCCAGCTGCAAAACCTCCAAGTCCCCGCCATCCAAGACGGTCAGAATTGCGTCCATCAACACCCTCGTCCGACTCGGCGAAGAGGCCTGCACACCAAAGAGCTCCTTGTCGGATAGGTCGTCAGGATATTGATGGAAATGCTTCGGCTGCACGGGCGAACCTGTCCACAAGTTGCGGTAGACAGACCCCTGGCTCGAACCACCAGTCCTCAATCCTACCTTCCTCGGAGCCTTCTTCCTCTTCTTGGTTCGCTCCGGCGAGGGAGCGAATAAGGGCCCCCGACCAGTCAGCATGGAACTCGGACCTGCCCCCTGAACGGTGGATCTCCTTACAATGCCGCCCTCGCCTCTCTCTCCCTCGGAAGCCAACTCCAAAACACGGACGTCGTCCGAACCATCATTCGCTTCCTCCGACTCGCTGCTCTCCACCACGAAGGGACGACGAGAGCGCAACAACCTCGCACCATATACCTCCTCCTCACCTACTGGTTCCTCCCACGAAACCGTATCAGAAGACTCATCAACGTACACTGACTCCTCCTCGAGTACGGGCTCCTCCCAGGACGTCGATTCAGAGATAGGCTTCACTTCCCCCCTAGACGTCGACGCTGACGAGCCAGACTGAGCCCTGTCCATCTATGCCTAAACTAAGCAGACTTACCAACTCACCTGGGGTTACTTTGGAAGGGCGAGCCTAGTACAGCAAGCTGCAAAGATGAGCGCTGAAGTGTTGAGAAATTTTTGAAAAAGAAAGCAGCAAGAAAGGAGTGGACTGATGGGGGAGAGGGGGGAATATTTATAGGAGATAAAAGCGACTCCTCGATTTCCGCGAGTACTGTTCATCTATTTAACATGCAACCGCCGCCTGGGAATTTGCGCCACGTCCTCAAAACGTGCACTGCTGACATCATCCAATGACAGACTGGCAGCCAGACGAGGAGGTCAGCTCGGAAGAAGTATTCGGAGGAGGGAACATTTTTATTTAAGATTTAAGGCGCTGTCCTTAGATAGACGCCCCGGGCTCCGAGACTGGGTCGGTTCCCCTTTCACCCGTGAGCAGCTCGGGGCTTACAGCGTCGTCGGCCGAAAACCCGAACTGTTCAAGGGTGAGACAGAAACCGCCACAACCTGGAGCCCTATTGGGATGCAGAGTAGTCAACCTCCAATTGGAGAACGACTCATCTATCCAAGGCTCAAAGCTTCAAGAAACCGCCCTCGGTAAACACCCCGGTCGAAAACAGATCAACACCCAGAGGTCGAGAGAAGTGCACCATTCCGAGCCAGTTGATGCAACTGCAAAGGTTCAGCCTGCTCCGGCAACGGAACCTTCACAGTTGCAAACAACTGGCCTGGAACGCCCTTCATCTCTTCCGGAAGGATAGAACCTTCACAGTTGCAAACAGCTCACCCCTCGAAGTTCGGTCGTTATCCCTCTCGCCCTGATCCCCCCTGGATCTGGCTGCCACGTCAGGGCCATCAGATCCAAGAGAAGATCCGGGCGACAGAGAAACCACCTCTCCGACACAACCGGGGGTAAAAATTATCAAGAGACAGGCGTCCGCCGGAGCAGATACCTTTAAGGGCCAAATAGACCACCATTACTTTGATCTGAACCACTACAAAAAAAAAGGGGGGGGGGGGGTACTTATAGCCTCCCCCCAGGGGCCGGCCTTTATGACATGGGGAAAACCAAACGACGGAAGACCATGCGCCATACATTTATTAGGCGGCGCCATTAAAGCACCTAGGAAATGGGAACCTCGCACAGATCCCAGGGCACCCCCACTGCTCTGCGAAGACGGCAGACTACCCTGCTCAACAGTCCCAAGACACAACGGTTCGCCCACAATCTGGCCGACCCATAGTCCCTCGCCAGCTCGAGGACGGTCCAGCACCAGGGTAGTCTTCTCACGAAGGCTCCACGGCTCACCATCGCCCTTGCCGACCCGTAATCCCTCGCCAGGCTCGAGGTCAGGCCGGGCACCAGGGTAGTCTTCTCAGGAAGGCTCAACGGCTCGCCATCACCCTCACCGACCCATAATCCCCCCTCATCTCGAGGTTCGGTCTAGCACCAGGGTAGTCTTCTCAGGAAGGCTCAACGGCTCGCCATCACCCTTACCGACCCATAATCCCTCGCCAGCTCGAGGTCCGGTCTGGCACCTGGGTACTCTTCTTCGGAAGATCCACCGGCTCGCCATCACTCTTACCAACCCGTAATCCCTCCTCGTCTCGAGGTTCGGTCTAGCACCACGGTACTCTTCTCAGGAAGAAACAACGGCTCGCCATCACCCTTACCGACCCATAATCCCTCGCCAGCTCGAGGTCCGGTCTGGCACCTGGGTACTCTTCTTCGGAAGATCCACCGGCTCGCCATCACTCTTACCAACCCGTAATCCCTCCTCGTCTCGAGGTTCGGTCTGGCACCAGGGTACTCTTCTCAGGAAGAAACAACGGCTCGCCTTCACCCTTACCGACCCATAATCCCTCGCCAGCTCGAGGTCCGGTACTGGCACCCGGGTACTCTTCTTCGGAAGATCCACCGGCTGGCCATCACCCTTACCAGCCCATAATTCCCCCTCATCTCGAGGTTCGGTCTGGCACCAGGGTACTCTTCTCAGGAAGAAGCAACGGCTCGCCCTCACCCTTGTCGACACATAATCCCTCGTCCTCTCGAGGTTCTGTCAAACACCAGGGTACTCTTCTCCGGAAGATACAACGATTCGCCATCGCCTTCACCTACCCATAAACCCTCGACAAGCTCGAGGTCCGGTCAAAGCCTCAGGGCAACCCCACCAAGAAGGCCCTGTGATTCGCCCTCCCATTCTCCACAACCATGAGCACTCCTCCAAGGCTTGCTCCCGCACCCCCGCAGGAGTGGGGGGCTTGTGTGGTGGGGTAAAAATGGCTTGGAGGCCCAACCAGGGCCCAATACAATTCTCACTCAAAAAGGTAGAAATAGCAATCTAGTTCGGCTCCGAACCACTTCAGGGTCGGCACCGAACCTCATTTTTGCCCTCACAGTACTGGCCTCCTCATACCGACGAGCCTCAGTAGTCCTCGGAGTCCGATCCGGGACAGTCCCACAGGCCGTCCCCCCTCTCTGGCGGAGCAGAAGGATGACCTGGCGCAGCCTAGGCCCTCCGATCCCCCCCCAGAAGCACAGGAGACCCACGATCAGCCACGATAGCTCCAAATACCACCAAGGGTTTCGCCACGTCAGCCCTATACCACTCCTGGTATTGCTACGTCTGCCCTAAACCCCCTGGGCCTTCTGCCACGTCAGGCCCACGGGCTTTCGGATCCAGACCCGGCCCCCAAGAGGAACCAAACCCGGTTCGGATTCTCTATAAATACTAGACCCACACCCGCCTTTTGAGGTAATCAATCTTTTGCCACTTAAATATACCTAGTTATTGCTACTCTCTCACAGAGACTGACTAGATCGTCGGAGGGTCCGCCACCGGGATAAACCCCGGTGTTTCAGGACCGTCTGCAGGTACACAAGACCTCGGATCCGACCCCTCTGATCCGAGCCCAGACTTCAACATCATTCCGAGCTCATCGTAGGTCCCAAAAGGTCAACCGAAGGTCGGCAGACGAGCAGCATTCTCCATCAATACAAATCGAGTCCGAACTCACACCTGGTGCATCCACACGTCTCCCAGAAATAAACCGCATCAGACTCCTATACTAGAAATATGAAATGTTTTACCCACCTTGAATGGAGAGAAAACACAAAAAGCAACAAGTCCTTGTAGATGAAAGCACCTCCTCCTAGCCAAAAGCGCACAAGCTCCAAGCCTCCTAGCCAAATGTCGAATGCTTCTTCTAGCACAACCGAGAGCTCCCCTTGATGAATAGTCGGCCACTCCAAGCAACAAACCCACACAAACTCTCTATCTTTATATCTCACACAATCACTACAATACTATAACTTGAAAATATACTTTGCATATGAAAATTAGCCATGAGAGGGGGGGGGGGGTATTTATACTAGGAAATGAGTGAGATGGAGGGCCAAGATTGCTTTGGTGGTTGTAGAATGAAGGGTCTAGATTAAGGTAGGAGTTAGGAAAACTACCCACAACTAAGAAACTACCACCATGTTCACCATGACAAATTTTGAAAATCCCTCCAAAAAGAGTGTAACCCGGCCTAGGAGAGAGAGTGTGCATTGCACGTGTACGTGTAGTGCACGTGCATGCAACTAGGCCAAATTTGTACATTTTAAATTTGTACAAAAAATAAATTAGTTAAAAAAAAGTCTTCTACATGACAAGTTTAATTAAAATAGGTTAATTCATGGGCTTTCTTTTTGGGCCAAAATAGTTTATTAAAATAAATACAATAAAATACATTTGGGCTTTTTAAGAAAAGGCTTTTTAATTAAATCAAATAAGGCTTTTAAAGAAGGGCTTTTGTACAAATAATTTGAGAAAAATATATTTAAATATTTATACACATCATGATAAAATAATCCAAACAAAATATTGCACGTGCACACTACGTGCAAAATAAATAATTTTTCATTTATTGAAAAATCAGGGTATTACAGCACTCCCTCCTTAGAATAGTTCCGTCCCCGGAACTACAATCAAGAGCGAGAAAAAATACAACACACACAACAAGAACAAAAGATACAAAAGTACAATCAAGCAAAAAGCTCAGGATAGTCCTTCAACATCCTCTCCTCAGACTCCCAAGTAGCCTCTTCAACCAAGTGGTTTCTCCAGACTACCTTGACCATCGGTATCGTCTTATTCCTCAAGACTTTCTCTCGACGATCAACAATCTCAACAGGAGACTCGATATAATTCAGGTCTAACTGCAAACCTTCCGGCACTTCAGGCAAATGATGACTCGGGTCTGGAATATAACCTCTCAGCATAGACACATGAAAGACATTGTGCACCTGAGACAACTTTTCCTGTAATTCAAGCCGGTAAGCAGTTTTCCCGATCCTTTTCAATATCTTATACGGGCCTATAAACCTCGGGGCTAACTTCCCGCCTTTGCCAAATCGAACCACACCTTTCCTGGGCGATACCTTCAGAAAGACGAAGTCACCAACCTCAAACTCAAGGTCCCTTCTCCGGTTGTCTGCATAGCTTTTCTGCCTGCTCTGAGCTTCCACCAACCTTTTCCTGATCAGATCAATCTTCTCAGAAGTTAGCTGCACAAGCTCAGGACCAAACAACTGACGCTCCCCTACTTCATACCAACACACAGGAGTTCTGCACTTCCTGCCATACAAAGTTTCGTACGGTGCCATCCCGATGCTAGCCTGAAAACTGTTGTTGTAGGCAAACTCCACCAAAGGTAAATGCCTTTCCCAACTGCCTCCAAAGTCTAGTATACAATACCGAAGCATATCCTCAAGAATACGGTTGACTCTCTCGGTCTGCCCATCGGTTTGCGGATGAAAAGCAGTGCTGAAATCTGTCTTGGTACCCAAAGCTGCCTGAAGACTCCTCCAGAAATGCGAAGTAAACCGTGCATCTCGATCAGACACAATGGTTGACGGAACGCCATGAAGTCGGACAATCTCACCAACATACATCTCCGCTAACTTGTCCATCGAAGCAGTGAGTTTCATCGCCAAAAAGTGAGCGGACTTGGTAAGTCGATCGACTATAACCCAAATTGCATCATTGCCTTTAGGACTCTTAGGCAATCCCGTGATGAAATCCATACTGATGTTATCCCACTTCCATTCCGGAATAGGTAACGGCTGTAATAGACCTCCGGGTCTCTGATTTTCGGCTTTGACTTACTGACAAACCTCACACTTCGCAACAAATTCAGCCACATCCCGCTTCAAACCTGACCACCAGAAATGCTGCTTGATGTCTTTGTACATCTTAGTACTCCCAGGATGTACAGACAAAAGAGTAGCATGCGCCTCCTGAAGAATACTCTCTTTCAGGTCCGCCTGATTTGGAACACATAGCCTCTCTCCGAACCACAGCACTCCATCCCTGATTTGAAATCCGGGCAACCTGCCAGCACCAACCTGCTCCTTCATCTCCAAAATATCAGCATCAACCTCCTGATTTGCAATGATCCTTGCATTCAAAGTAGGCTGAAGCCTCAACTGAGCCAAAGATGCTCCCAATCCTTGCAAGACAACCTCAATACCAGCTCGGTCCAACTCCTCAATCAGATGCCTCTGAGTTGTGATCAAACATGCCAAACTGCTCTTGCGGCTAAGTGCATCAGCAACAACATTAGCCTTTCCAGGATGATACTTGATCTCAGGTCGCATATCCTCGAGTACTTCCAACCATCTCCGCTGCCTCAGATTGAGATCCCTCTGCTGATATATATACTTCAAGCTCTTATGATCCGTGTACATATTCAGCTTCTCACCGTACACGTAGTGCCTCCATTGCTTCAAAGCAAAAATAATCGCAGCCAACTCTAGATCATGAGTCGGGTAATTCTTCTCATGTGGTCGTAGTTGCCTAGACCCATAAGCGATTACTCTTCCTTCTTGCATTAAGACACAACCAAGCCCCCGATGTGAAGCATCGCTATAAACGTCATACTCAACACCAGCTCTAGGCAAAGCCAAGATAGGTGCAGTAGTCAGCCTATCTTTCAACTCCTGAAAACTCGCCTCACATTGCTCGGTCCACTTGAAGCTCACATTCTTCTTGGTCAGCCCTGTAAGCGGTACAACTATCTGAGCATAACCTTGAATGAATCTCCGATAATATCCAGTCATCCCAAGGAAACTTCTGACTTCCTTCACTGTAGTAGGCCTTGCCCAATCTCTCACTGCCTCTATCTTCTGAGGATCAGTTGCCACTCCCTCCTTAGAAAGGATGCGACCTAGGAATGCCACTTCAGATTTCCAGAAATCACACTTGGATAACTTGGCATACAATTGCTGCTCTTCCAGCTTCTGCAAAACTGCTACCAGATGCGCAGTGTGCTCCTCCTCTGACTTGGAGTACACGAGAATATCGTCGATGAACACCACGACGAAAGAATCAATAAACGGCCTCAGAACTCTGTTCATCAAGTCCATGAAGATTGCGGGTGCATTCGTCACTCCGAATGGCATAACTAAGAATTCGTAATGCCCATGCCGAGTTCTAAATGCAGTCTTATGCACATCTTCAGCTTTCACTCGAACTTGGTGGTAACCTGATCGAAGATCTATTTTGGAGAATACAGCTGCTCCTTGTAGACGATCGAACAAGTCATCAATTCGAGGAATCGGATACTTATTCTGAACAGTGACCTTATTCAGCTCCCGGTAATCGATGCACATTCTCATCGATCCATCCTTCTTCTTTACCAAAAGCACTGGTGCTCCCCAAGGTGACGCACTAGGTTGAATAAAGCCTTTCTCCAACAGTTCCTCAATCTGCCGTTTCACCTCATCCTGTTCCACTGGAGCCATCCTATACGGTGCCTTAGAAATGGGTGCACTTCCCGGTTGAACAGTGATGCTGAACTCTACATCACGATGCGGAGGTAACCCAGGAAAATCTTCCAAGAACACAGTCGGATAGTCCCGAACCACAGGAATCCCTTGCAATTCCACAGGAGTCTCTTCCTTGCGGATAGTTGCCACCAGCTTAGAACATTTCCGCTTCCCTTGGAACACGACTTCAGGTCCTCCTGGAGCCTTCACTGTTACCGTCTTGGTTTTACACTCGATGCTTGCACTGTACACCGACATCCAATCAATGCCAATGATAACATCGACTCCCAAGATGGTCAACTCGATCAGATCAATGCCAAAGATTCTATCCCCAATCACAATCTCGCAATCAGCATAATACCGATCAGTGGTTAAAGTTTCCCCTGACGGAGTAGCTACTGCTAAGATCTTGCCTGGAAAAATCTTCGGTTCAACTCCCAACACTTTAGCAAATTTTGGAGACACAAATGTATGAGAGGATCCAGTATCGAATAACACCACAGCTTTAATTCCATTAAGATAGAGTTCGCCTGTTACATAATATGCACCATTACATAACAGTCTCACTAACCAAAGGAAAAAGAAATGACAAAACTCTAAACACCAGCCCTTGTACCAGAGATGACCTGATCTGCCTCCTCAGCATCAGCTTTTGTCAAGGCAAACACTCGCCCTGATTGGTACGGCCTCTTCCCAGCCTGCTGCGTTGGTGCGCTGCTATTACCGCGCTGAAGTTTGGGACAATGAGATCGGTAGTGTCCCGCTTCCCCACAGTTAAAGCAAGTCACCGTAGGAGGTCTCACCACATTGTTTCCAGGTCCTCCAGCTACACTAACCGCGTTCGCCCCTGTCGGTTTGAACCTCTGTGCAGATGGTTGCCCCTTGAAACTCCCCGATTGTGCAGGCCTCTTACCAGTCTGCCAATTGTTCCTCTGGTGCTGAGCAACATGGAATTGCTCCATATCCGCCTCCGTCGCTGCCGCCCTCTTGACCAGCTTGTCAAATCGCCTGATACCAAGGGGTATCATACGAGACCTCAAGCTTGGCCTCAGTCCGTGCTCGAACTTGCGAGCTTTCTTGGCCTCATCCATCACCAGCTCTGGAGCGTACCTGGAGAGCTGAGTAAACTTGGTCTCATATGCTCTCACCGACATGCTGCCTTGCTGAAGCGACAGGAACTCCATCGCCTTCTTCTCCTGAACGTCGGAGGGGAAATAGTGGCTGCGAAATTCTTCCAGAAATTCCTCCCAGCCAAGCAACAGACCCTCCATGGTCCTCTTCATGGATTGCCACCAAACTGCCGCATCCTTCTCCAGCTGCAAAGTCGCCAACTTGACCTTGCTACCCTCCGGTGTCTCCAACACCTCGAAGATTGTCTCCACTTGCCGTATCCAGTTGTCAGCCGCATCTGGGTCTGACTTTCCCTCGAATACAGGTGGTTTCATTCTCTTGAACGATTCCACCAGTTTAATCGCCTCGGGCACTGGATTCGCCGGCCCCCTAGCTTGGTTCTGAGCCACTGCATTCAGCGTCTGGTAGACCCTAGCAAGTTCAGTCTCCAGATCCAAACCTTCCCCATTCCTAGCTCCTCTTCTCGACATGTTCTGATGTAAAAGATCCATTAAATCCGAAGTATATGACAAGAATTTAAACCAACTTGCATTTCATTGAATTCCAAAAGTCTATACATTCGAATTTAAAAAAAAACATTTTTGACATCAGAATGAAAGAAACAGAAGCTACGACACTCTAACTCTTACGGGTCCTCTTCGCTGCTCGAAGTTCTTCCCGCAGTTCATCAACCTCATCCTTCAGCACATCAGTTAGGTTCTTTTTCTTCTCAAGTTCCCAAATCCGATGGCTAAGAACAGAATAGTCGGCCTTCCGTTTCTCCAGCTGAGCCTCCAACAATCCAACTCTCTCCTTCAGGGTTTCCACTTGCCTCTGAAGAGAAGTCACAAGACCACTTGGAACTGGTACTTCTTCTTCGTCAGAAGAAGAATCATCAGATGAATCCGGAGGTGGGGTAATCTCTCGGGATTCAGGGTACTCCTCATCATCAGAATCAGCTTGTCCAGGGTAGTACTCGTCCTCGGAATCAGCTTGTCCAGGATGGTACTCTTCCTCAATGATATGCCAGTCGTCATCTCCAGCAGGGTCGAAGTGATCAGCCATCTTAGAAATAGAGAGGAAGAAGCATAAATCTTAGAGCAACACAAATGTAAGTCACTTACATTTAAATCTCTAGATTCAAACACACACTCTAATGTCCACATCTAGGGTGTCGTTCCCTATAAATTTGTACAAGTGGAAAAGTGTAGAAAGCGTGGCTCTGATACCACTCTGTAACGCCCCGAATCCCAAATACACTGAATTCGAGATGTCCTACAGGATCTTTTCACTTTCTTTAGTACAATTTTACAGGGAAATTAAAACTTTTCATCATACATCAGAGATTACATCAAATTACATCTTTTCTTTTGCACAGCGGAAGTGAATTTTACAACAATTGAAATAAAGTACAACAACATGATACAATCTTTAAGCATCCATTCTTCTTTAATCTTTAACATGACATATACCTGCATATAAGACTGTGGGTACGTCAGTTTATTCAACCGACGAACATTATACACGGCCATCCTCTCTATGCCGGAAATAGTATAACTTAACTTTTCATATTTAGCAAACACAAACTTGTCACAATTCAAACTAAAGGGACTACCCTATTAATGTCGTGTTGTGATTGTGCACTTAGTCCTTAATGCAGTTAATTATGTTACATGATACTAATGCACACTTGTTCGGATTCTATGCATCCCATACTACATAGGTCCGAGGGCAAGCCCTTATTCGTTCTTCATCTTTATAGGGTTCAATCCCCCGTTATGACTTAGTCTACTACTGTAACTACGGTAGTGTCTTAGATGTCCTATGATCTATGAGCCCATGTCCAGGCAGCCTGGAGGGGAATCCCACGCACTGTCACGACGCATCGAGCAGGCAACCTATGGACAATTCAGCCTCCGCCATGGAACAATGGCACCACCCATAGCCACTCGAACATCCCACGAGCGTCGCCACCGGGATGATAATTCCGAAGTAGCGCCCACGCCATGTCTTGACGCATCAAGCAGGCAGCCTGTGGATCGCTCTCACACCGCTATCCGATGGCCCCCATACTCATGTTTTTCTTCTACTTTCATCACGTCTCCACTATGTACTAGTCCTTAGTTTAATTAAAAAAATCATGAACAAAATTAATCTCTAGAGTTAGCCTCTCCATCAACCGGACTTATTCATTCATTTCATCTTGACCAACCTTGGTCTAATTTCACTTTATTTCATTTCTCACTGCCGGGGAGACTTAGCTACTCTATTTCAAAATTTCATTTCACAATCTTCAACTCATAAATTTTCCATGTCGAGTTCTCAACTCACATGTGTATTCTCTTTCAATTCATGATTAGACTTTGTTCACAAGTCCATATAACTCATAAAATTCATAATCATAACCAACAATTTCTTTTTTCTTTCATCAACATGATTTCTAAATTCCATAATCATACATGAACTCATGCACTTCATAATTTCACTAATAAACATTCATACTTCATATTTTGCACAATATTCTCAAGTGAGAATTTATTACTATCATGTCACACAACAAAGTTCTTTTTGCCAATTGCTTTCTAATAATTCTATTTCAATTTATCTTTATAAACTATAATTTTCATAAGTATGTATCTTAGAACCATAGCTTTAATTATACCATTTGTTCACAAGCTACATTATATTTTCTTCAAATAATACCCAACTCAATCTCATAAAATCCCTTGTATTTTTATGAAAAATTCCATATTTTTCTCACATTTTTTTGGACATCACAATCTCCCAAAAAAAATATTTTTTTATAAAGTGCCAAAGGGAGGAATCGAACCCAGGCACGGAAGAGAGAGAGCCAAGAGCACCCGCCAACAGGCCGAGCAGTGCTAGCGGTATGAAAGTAGTGAATTAAGTGTATAGGGTTTGGTTACAGGTTGTATATAGGTTTATACTCCATTGGTAAAAAAAGTGGTGAACACCAGGTTCGAACCGCACCGCTCAGAGAAGCAAACCGCAGTCAAAGACCACCAGAGCCACTGGCTCGGGTTGTCAAGAACCCAACCAAAAGTCCATACATGCTATTCTCGTACAGTTTAAAAAATAACTCGATGTTCACATAACCATAGTTTCTTATTGCTTTGGTAAAATTTACTGAAAACTTCCAGATTAGTTTTCACTCATACCAGTAAGATAAAAATAATTTTTTGTACAAAAAAAACGTATTTCTCCCCACAAATCAATGAATTACTCATTAAATCTACTATTTCTTTTATTTTCGACATTGAATAATCAATTAGTCTTCTAATCCCTTTTTCTTTCACAATTCTCTTATGATAATTTACTGTTGTTAATCTTTATTCACAATTACATATATTTTTGGACTTGTCCATACCCACATCAATAAAAAAAATTCATTTAACGCATGAATAAGTAAAACTCAAAATACTAACTTTTGAGTAGTTCTACTTGGTAGCAACCAAGTAATTTCATTGGTTCATCTATGTCAAAATATACTACTACTCATTGATTAACATAATTGCAACTCAAGCATTCAAGAAAACTCTCTATTCAAATTTTAAAGTGTGCCATTTCCTTAATCAATTTCATGTTTCAACCATTCAATTAACAAGCAATTTAATGGAGATTTTCACACATCATACTAGCCACATTCCACCATCATTCAATTAAACTAATAATCATAGAAAGTACTACATATAATTTAATTTCATGCTAGAATTTCACACACAAATTAATCACATCATTTCAATCCATTCATATACTAACTTTTCAATTAAAGTGGGCTCTTATTAGTATTTTTCATGTATAGTGTTGATAATCAAAACTAGCATGGACTCCTATACTAGAAATATGAAATGTTTTACCCACCTTGAATGGAGAGAAAACACAAAAAGCAACAAGTCCTTGTAGATGAAAGCACCTCCTCCTAGCCAAAAGCGCACAAGCTCCAAGCCTCCTAGCCAAATGCCAAATGCTTCTTCTAGCACAACCGAGAGCTCCCCTTGATGAATAGCCGGCCACTCCAAGCAACAAACCCACACAAACTCTCTATCTTTATATCTCACACAATCACTACAATACTATAACTTGAAAATATACTTTGCATATGAAAATTAGCCATGAGAGGGGGGGGGGGGGGGGGGTATTTATACTAGAAAATGAGTGAGATGGAGGGCCAAGATTGCTTTGGTGGTTGTAGAATGAAGGGTCTAGATTAAGGTAGGAGTTAGGAAAACTACCCACAACTAAGAAACTACCACCATGTTCACCATGACAAATTTTGAAAATCCCTCCAAAAAGAGTGTAACCCGGCCTAGGAGAGAGAGTGTGCATTGCACGTGTACGTGTAGTGCACGTGCATGCAACTAGGCCAAATTTGTACATTTTAAATTTGTACAAAAAATAAATTAGTTAAAAAAAAGTCTTCTACATGACAAGTTTAATTAAAATAGGTTAATTCATGGGCTTTCTTTTTGGGCCAAAATAGTTTATTAAAATAAATACAATAAAATACATTTGGGCTTTTTAAGAAAAGGCTTTTTAATTAAATCAAATAAGGCTTTTAAAGAAGGGCTTTTGTACAAATAATTTGAGAAAAATATATTTAAATATTTATACACATCATGATAAAATAATCCAAACAAAATATTGCACGTGCACACTACGTGCAAAATAAATAATTTTTCATTTATTGAAAAATCAGGGTATTACATAAAAATTGGGAAAAATTTTTACTCTAAAATATTATCTAGAATTTAGAAAATATTTCCACAATATTTTGATATATATTTTGTGAGAATTAGAAGTGGAATTCACTTTTAAACAATGTGTTGAAGAACTTGAAATTTTAATTAAAAATTTGATTCTTGTAAGATTAAAGAAAAATAAAAATTGGGATACAATTTGATTCATCTTGATGAGATTTAATAGTTATTAATCCCTTTGATTAAGAGAATAGTTGGTTTGCCTACAAGGCTATAATTGATTTACTCGACAATTTGAGTGGTAATTGATTACTTCATGGTTTATGGATATAAAGAAATGAATAAGAAAGAGATTGTGAATAAAGAAATGAATTATCCTGATGAGGTTAGATGTAACCTTTGTGGTCTCATTTGAGAGGGTTGCTATTCTAGGGTGACCGAGGCCCAGATTACCGGCAGTCGAAATTTATGAAATTGTGAGAAGTAACCAGTATGGGTTGACTATTTTAGTGTTGTGTTTAAGGCCAGTGGGTAAGCATTAATAACCATAACTTAAACTTAAGGACAGACACTAATTGGTGATATGATGAAATGAGTGCAAACATGAGTTATGGACTCCAGAATGATCCTTGGAAAGAGACGGTCCGCAGTATTCCGGGACGATGGACATAAGGGCCAAAGAATGATCTACAGAGTGGGAACGATCTCCAGTATTCTGGAACGAGAGCAACGCTGATGGGATACTTGTGCAATGAGGGCTCCAGAATGACCTGCGGAGTGATACGGTCCCCAGTATTTAGGATGATGGACGTAAGGGCCACAGAATGATCTACGAAGATGGATCTATCTCCAGTATTCCAAGGGCAAGAGCCAATACTTGCAAAGTGTCTAAATCTTGTAGTAGTCATTGTAGTAGGTTACATGGCGAGTGATCTAACCCTACAATGTGGAGTACGTAGGTGCTTGCCCTAGGACCTATGTAGTATGGGATGCATAGAATCCGAACAAGCATGCATTAGTGCCGTCCTAGTATAAACTTCTGCATTAGTCATTAAGGCATAGCATACACTGATATGTTTAGGATACCCACTCTTTTACACTTTGTAATGCATTCAAGTTTGTGATTGCTAAGTCAATGAGATCGCTGTTTCATATTATTGCGTCAGTTGTATGCCACTGACGTGCCCACAGTTTCACATGCAAGACTTGGAAATTGCAGGAAGATGTAAAGATGATTCGAAGCTGATGATTATTTAAATGCTAAAGTTGTTACACTTGTATTTATATCATGTTTTATTGCATTTGATTTCCGCTGCGTTGTTGTAAAAGAACTTGATGTAATAAATGTTTTTTTCAAAATTCCTTGTAAAATTGTATGAAATGAAGTAAAGATCCTGTTGTGCCACGAATTATTGTATTTTGGAATTCGGGCCGTTACGAAGTGGTATCAGAGCCTAACTTCAATGAGTAGTACAAATTTACAAGGACGACACATTAGAGCATCCACTATCGTTCGTGCTATATTTTAGGTTTTTGGCATTTGGCTTTTAGAAATGAATGAGTTGCGCCACTATCGTTGAAGCTAAAATTTGGATAAAAAATTGTAAAATATAAAGACAGAATAACATCCTCCGTCTAATAAAAAAACTAAATTTTTTAATACCCCAAATTGAATAGATGGAAGATCATGTTCCGTTTGACAATAATTTTTTTTAAAAAATGAGCCAGTCTAGTCGCGCGATGAATTAAAAAAAATAAAAAAATTACCCGGACGGATGAAGATCTTCCGTCTAGGGGAATTTTTCTTTTTAAAGAAAAAAATAATGCCCTGCCGGATGATCTTCTTCCGTTTGGGCATGTAATTTTTATTTTTATTTTTATTTTTTTGTTTTTTTTATAAGAAAAGGATGAAAAGGTTAATGGAAAAAAAAATAACTCTCTTAAAAATGCCTCTTTCCCATTTAAAAAATGACAGAAAAAAATAGAAAAGAGTGGAACCATCCCATCATTTTATTTTATTTTTTTAAATAAAGAAAAAAAAGATATGGAAGATCTTCTTTCGTCTTTCAAATTTTGACCGTTCAACGCTACAGACGGAAAATCTTCTTTCGTCTATCTGAATTTTTCATTCGAAACAATTCCAAATTTGTAACAAATGGAAGATCATCTTCCTGTCTTCTATATTTTGCATTTCCTATTTTACTCTGCTATATATGGCAGAATACTGTTCACGTCTCGACTATAAAGTAGGTTTTTAGCCAACAATAGTGGCGGATTTTTTCTCAAATTTTCCATTTTATAGGTTTATAGCAGACGATGGTGGATGCTCTTAGGGCGGACATTAGAGTGTGGGTTCAGCTTATAGAGATTTAAATGTAAGTAGTTTACATTTGTGTTGCTTTATATGCTGATGTTTCTCCTCCTTTTCCCTATAAGATGGCTAATCATCATGACCCAGAGGATGAGGTAGAATGGTTCTTTCTCGACGAAGAAGAACCCATAGAGGAAGAAGATCCAGAAGAATTAGAGGAAGAACTACCCGAACCCAGGGAGATTACTCCACCTCCACCTGATTCCCCAGATGGAACCTCAGATGAAAAACCAATTTGAGATGACCAAGGCTGCGTTGTTGCTTCTCTTCAGAGGGAATTGGATACCCAGAAGTGAAGAGTAAACCACTTGGAAGCACAGCGGGTAGAAGACTGGGAGCGCATCCAAGCATGGAGTTACCGAGTATGGGAACTTGAGAAGCTCCAACACAGGAATGCCTGACACTTCACCCAACTGGACAACATAATATGTTAGGACAAGCAGGAACGTCATCAGAAGTATGTTGAGATGAAGAAAAAGATCAGTGAACGACGGGGAGAGCTCATAGAAGCCAAAATGAACCGTAGGATCTAGGCTGTCTTTATGTTGAAGTTATGTAATAGATGTATGAGCAAGTTTATTTTCTGAATGTAAAAAAGTTTACTTGGAAATGAATAAAGTTTTGTTGAAAGAAGAATGTAAGTTATGCTATTTATGGTGATTAATGAAAAGTTTTATGACCAAGAATGGCTGGACGAAGGACCCGCAATGGCGAAGGATACAGTGGTGAGAACAATGGACTCGACCTGGAAACAGAATTGGCTCGAGTATACCAAGCCTTGAATGCTTTCGCCGCAAATGTTGCCGAGAACACTAGGGCGGAACCAGTAGTACAGGTTCTAGAAGCAATCAGACTGGTGGAGTCGTTCAAGAGAATGAAGCCACCTATGTTCGAGGGCCAGGCCAATCCAGATGCCGCAATCCGCTGGATCAGGCAAATTGAAATGGTCTTTGAAGTTCTAGAGACTCCCGAGGCAAGTAAAGTGAAGTTGGCTACTATCCAACTAGAGAAAGATGCAGGGGTCTGGTGGCAATCAATGAAGAGAACTCTGGAAAATGTACAGATCACTTGGGAGGAATTCCTGGGAGAGTTCCGCAACCACTACTTTCCGATGGACGTACAGGAAAAGAAGGCTATGGAATTCTTAGGACTGCAACAGGGAAGCATGCCAATGCGATAGTATGAAACGAAATTCAATCAACACTTCAGGTATGCGCCAGAGATGGTTATTGACGAAGCCAAGAAGGTGCAGAAGTTCGAACAGGGTTTGTGTAACATCCCGTAGTTTTCAAAAGACTATATATATATATATATATATATATATATATATATATATATATATATATATATATATATATATATAGGGTAAAAGGGATATGAGCAACTTGCTCATTTATTAAATGAGCAATTGATGAGGTGGTATGCATGTGATACATTGAGTATCTAACCACTTTTAGGATTTTCCAATCACATGCATGCCACCTCATCACTTGCTTATTTACTAAATGAGCAAATTGCTCATACCCCTTTTTCCCATATATATATATATATATATATATATATATATATATATATATATATATATATATATGGTTTGAAAATGTGGCTGGTTGGTAAAGAATATATGCAGGATGTGGCATATTAGTAAATTGTGATAGGGTAATTATAATGCATGCATGGATTGAAATGGAAATGGAATTAAAAATGTGTGCTGGTTCTAAAGTGGAATTAAAAATGTGTGCTGGTTCTAAAGGTGATGACGTCACCTCCATGGGGGGCTCACATGAATAGAAGCCAGCGAATTGGGCTTCTATGCACTCACGTGAGTTGCTCAAGGGGAGTAAGTAAGTGAGAAATGTTCCCATATCGGCAAGGCAAGTAAATATAATAATATATATAAATAAAGCCTATGATCAAGTGTCATCAATTCGGTTAACTACTTTTTGAGAGGCAGTCTATGGTGGACAGTTGTACTACATAGTATCTAATTTGTCTTATAAATTGTATAAATTGTCTGAGCTAGGGGCATGGGCATTACAAATGGTATCAGAGCCGGGCGGTGTACTCCGAGACTGTGGTCATCTTTCAATCTTTCAATTAAATCTGGGACTGTTATTGATCAGGCGGTGTACTCCGGGATCAAAATCAGTCGGGCGGATAGGAGGGCTAAATCCGGAATTATGATTGATCAGACGGTGTACCCCGGGATCATGAATAATCGGGCGGATAGAAGAGCAGATGCTCCACAACGGCTAGAAAGTAGAACCTGCACTAGATTGTGCATGCCTGTGCTCAGCCAGGATGCTGATTTCCGAAGTGGGGGTGTGTGTAAGACCCTAAAGTTTTCAAAAGATTATATATATATATCTATCTATACTATTATTAAGCAAAGCCCCATTTTGACGGCTTTTTACTATCATGCCCCCATAAACATAAAAGACTAAAAAAAAATATAGGGTTAATATCAGAGGTCAAAAATGTAATTTGCATGTATTAGGAAAAAAATAAACACATGCATCCAAATATCAAAATGAATAAATTTGCATGCAATTACTCTGCTATAAATTTGTATGCAATTAATTTGCATGCAATTACATTGGTAGGAGGAAACTATTAATTTGTTACCATTAATAGTTCATGGTGGCTTCAATGTCTAGGAAGAACGATGCATGTATACTAAGTTGATCAAAATTTAAAAAGTAAACAATACATAAAAGTTACTGTCTAAACTAATATGTGCATGCCTGTAGAAACCAAAATTGTGCAAATATCAAAATGTCAACTCTGCATGCAATGTAATTTGCATGCAATTACATTGGTAGGAGGAAACTATTAATTTATTACCATTAATAGTTCCTGTTGGCTTCAATGTCTAGGAAGAACTATGCATGTATACTAAGTTGATCAAAATTTAAAAAGTAAACAATACAGAAAAGTTACTGTCCAAACTAATATGTGCATGCCTGTAGAAACCAAAATTGTGCAAATATCAAAATGTCAACTCTGCATGCAACCTTTTCGGTGACCTGCCCCTTTCTCAAAATCCTACACACCTTTAAATATATATATACCAAACTTAATCTCAGCTTAACTCATCAGTTCATTTTTTCCTTCTAGCACAAAAATCAAATCCGTCTCTTTCTCTCCCTCCAAGCTGCATTCTGTTCTTTTTCCCCCCTCTAAATCAAGCATCATTTACTGATTACTATTTCCAGGCGGAGTGTGAAGAGCTAGCTCGACGTGTTCATGTCTTGAAAGCCGAAAATTCTGCCCTTAGAGCTGAAGTAGACCGAGTAAAGAAGGAGCATGATCAACTATTGAATTGTGCCCTTAGAGCATTATAATCTTATGCTAATACAGCAAGAGGATTTCATACAGTTCTGCTAGCCTCAATTTTACCTGATATATTGGTAAGTTTAAACTTTACAGCATAATACGTATTAATGAAGATATTGAATTTGATATTTATCTTCTTTATATTTTCGAAGCATGAACAATCTATCTATCTACAGTTTCATCAAAAGTAAATGTTAAAATATGATAAAAATATATAATAATCTACTTAGGATTACCAATTTTTGCATCACTCTTCCTTGCATAATAATCTACTTTTCATATTTCAGGACAGAAGAATTAACTACGATGAGTTTGCAGCCATTATGAGAAAAAAAACAACCAACAGATTGTTCCAATCCGAAGGCTTGAATAACAGTTAAATTAAAGATGCAAATATATGTAAACAACATTATTTTTTTGTGAAAAGCTTCATTGTTAATTACTCTTAACTTTTTCAGTCTAATATAGATTACACAATGCATTTTGAATTTTGAATTTTCTCCTTTATGTATTTTTGAAGTTTGATTCTATAATCGTTCACACTTATATTCTATTATTGAATTTTTCAAGTTAAATGTTTTACTATTTCTTTTTTTATACGATATACAAATTCATTTAATTTAATGACTAAATTTTTTTATAGACGTGCATCGCACGTGCATTATACTAGTATATATATATAGGAAAATGCTCCATTGAAAACGCAATGTGAAAATACGTGAAACCACACCCCATAGGTGGTTTTCCAGGTTTTCATCGCTACAGTACGTTTTCAATATATATATATATAGGAAAAGCTTCGGTTGTACACTACCTCTAGTACACACAGCGTGTACACTAGGACTTCGGGCGTTAATATCGACGATCCGAACCGTTCACATTGATCTACATATCTAAATTAGTCTAAATATGTAAAATCAAATCATTTGAAATTCATTTACCAATCCATTGAAGTGTCACAAAATTGTATGGCTGAAAATCATTGTTTTTTATAGTCACATGATGGCTGGGCAAATGAATTTTAAATGATTTGATTTTACATATTTAGACTAATTTAGATGTGTAGATCAATGTGAACGGTTCGGATCGTCGATATTAACGCCCGAAGGCACACACCGTGTGCACTAGAGGAGTGCACAACCGAAGCTTTACCTATATATATATATATATATATATATATATATATATATATATATATATATGAGCTATCTTCCATTGCAAACGCAAATGTTGTGCAAACGCGTGCACACCACTTAACCCGTCATTGGCGATGACGGGTTAAGGCAAAACACATAACCCGTCATCGCAATGGAAGATAGCTCATATGTGTGTGTGTGTGTGTGTGTGTGTGTGTGTGTGTGTGTGTGTGTGTGTGTGTGTGTGTAGGAGTGATCCAATGAGAAACACTCTTAAATGAGAAAATGAGAAACAATAATTCTGACCATTGGATATGAAGAGATTGAAGTGAGTGGCTCTCATTCATTTGGATTAGTTAATTGATAACCTGGTTTTTTTTTCTTTCTACCGATCTATTAAAGAAACCAAAAAAAACCACACACATGAGAAGAGTTGAATTCCCTGGAACAATTCTAGCAATTCCCTAATCCTAACACACAACAAAAAAATCGATTCCTCGATTCCTCCCTCCCATAGGCCATCGACGCGTGCACCGCCAATTACGATCATACCAATTTTGATTGAATAAGTAGTCTAGTAATTTTCTCAACCACGAGAAATAATGTCTAAGTAGTGAAGTGGAACTTGAAGACCGAACAACATTGTTCAGGAAGCAAAAAGTTTGGCCCTATTTGATAATTGTATTAATTATAGAAAAGGCTTTTTTTTAACCCAGGAGTTAAAGCTGAAACTTCCTGAGAAAAAGTTAGCGAGCAAATGCATTTAGCATGAGATACATCCGTAATTGTGTAGTTCACACTAGCGTGCATATAACTAATTTTATATGGATGTTTATGTAACTTAAGAAATCATTAGATTATAACTATACAACATAAAATACGCATTTTGCTAGAATTGTTCCAGGGAATTCAACTCTTCTCATGTATTTGGTTTTTTTTTGGTTTCTTTAATAGATCGGTAGAAACCAAAAAAAAATCGGGTTATCAATTAACTAATCCAAATGAATGAGAGCCACTCATTTAAATCTCTTCATATCCAATGGTCAGAATTATTTTTTCTCATTTTCTCATTTAAGAGTGTTTCTCATTGAATCGCTCATCTCTCTCTCTCTCTCTCTATATATATATGGTTTGAAAATGTGGCTGGTTGGTAAAGAATATATACAGGATGTGGCATATTAGTAAATTGTGATATGGTAATTATAATGCATGCATGGATTGAAATGGAAATGGAATTAAAATGTGTGCTGGTTCTAAAGGTGATGGCGTCCACAGGCTGTCTCTCAAAAGTTGGTTAACCGATTAGGTGACCCTTCATCATAGGCTATATTATTAATATATTATTATATTATTAATGTATATTTACCATCCTGAATTAATCTTTTCACCAACAGCAACTTTTTATAATATTTTCAACATATATTATTTTTATATACTTTTATAATATTCTCGGTATCAAAAGTCGGCTCTGATACTATTTGTAATGCCCCTAGCTGAGACAATTTAGCCAATTTATAAGACAAATTAGATACAATGTAGTACAACTGTCCATCACAGGCTGCCTCTCAAAAGGTGATTAATCGAACTGATGAGGCTTTGTTATTTATATACTATTATATTTACTTACCTTACCGATATGGGAACATTTCTCACTTACCTACTCCCCTTGAGCAAGTCACGTGAGTGCATAGAAGCCCAATTCGCTGGCTTCTATTCAAGTGTGCCCCCATGGAGGTGACGTCGTCACCTTTAGAACCAGCACACATTTTTAATTCCATTTCCATTTCAATCCATGCATGCATTATAATTACCATATCACAATTTACTAATATGCCACATCCGGCATATATTCTTTACCTACCAGCCACATTTTCAAACCATTTATATATCCGGCATATATTCTTTACCTACCAGCCACATTTTCAAACCATATATATATAATAAAACACAAAGAAAGCTATCAAGTGGCTCACATTCAATCTATCCCAAAATTAATGGTCCAGATTCGACCTCACAAAACATATTTTCCCGCTCAAAATTTCAAATCCCACACATTTCAAAATTCACACACTCTCTCTCTCTCACAAAATAAAAAAAACCCCTTTCTCTTTCTCACTGTGTCTCTCTCTCTCTCAACCTCTCTCTCCGCTTACTCAACCTCTCTCTCTCCCTCACCGTCTCCCTCTCTCTCTCTCTCTCCGCTCTCTCTCGCCCAAAATTACCACCCCCACCTCCACCTCCAGTCGCGAACTCTCTCTCTCCCCACTCTCCCCGCCGCCCCGCACCTCCAGTCGCGTCCTCGCACCAAACCAAGCCCGACGCCGCAATCCCCCTCCCCTCGCTTCTCCCTTCTGCTCTCTTTGCAACCAGCGATACTGCGACCCCGTCCAACCACCGACTCCCTCACCTTCACCGATTTCACCATCTCAGGTATGATCAAAATTTCCTGTTTTGTGCCCAAAGTTCGCAATCATTTTTTTCTTCTTAACCCAACAGTTCTTGATGGTCTGATCACCACCGACGCCATCGACGCCAACTCTTTCCTGTTTTGTGCCCAAAGTTCGCAATCATTTTTTTCTTCTTAACCCAACAGTTCTTGATGGTCTGATCACCACCGACGCCATTTTTTTCTTCTCTACAGTCTCAGAACACCACCGACGCCAACTCTGCTAGGGCTTTTTTCGATCGCATAACCAATTTCGATCTCATAATAATTTTCAACTTTATTATTATGATGAATTTTTATGTTCATTGGTTAGTTATACTTTGGGTTTTGTATTTTGTAGGTTTTGGATGCTGATCAGAAGAGGGTAGGCGGAGCTGTCTTGCTCAAAGGAATCGGCCCTAAAACGGTTAGTTTCTTCATTTATGTTCTTTCACGATTAGCAAAATGCCATAGGACAATTGGCATTTGTGCTAACTTCTAAATTAGCAATTGCCCTAGATAGATATCGAGGAAGTTGTGATAATGCTTTTGTAAAAGTATGCTATGTCATGTTTAGATGGAAAAGGGAGGACTGAGGAGGTTTAGATGATTGTTTAACTTTAACAGAGGTAGAATCTCTAATTTTTAACTGTGGATTGTTTAAATTTGATTTTGATGGGGTTATGTTGGTTAATTTGGGATCATGAGATTGTTGGGTTGGAGTCAAGTAAGTTAGTAGAGTTTTATTTCATTAATGTGTTAGTTTATTTATATGATTGTGATTATATTTAATTAGTTGTTAATTATATAGTTGCTACTAAGCTCATGCTTTGATGACATATGTTTGAATGTCTTTTAGTATATATGTATGAAATTTGCATGTTTCTTTTGTTGCTTTATGTTTGTGAAGATGTTTTTGTATGCAAGAAATCGTACAAAGGCTACGAACTTGCTCTGTTTGATATTGCTGCGAACTATAAGTGCTTTTGCTGTAAATTGACATAAGTGTTACCATGATTTTTATTATTGTTGGGTTAATGAACTTTATTGAAAAGCTAAAAACACCTATTCAGGTGTGGTGAGAACGAAGAACCTAGGATCAAGAACAAAGAGTGAGAACGAAGAAGAAGAAGAGTTACGTGTCAACGGGAAATCATATCTGAAATTAGTACAAGTTTGGAAACCCCAATCTTCCTCTTTCACCATAGTTTGCAACCGACTACCAACAAATTTTGTTAGTTTTGAAGAATGTTAAGTTGGCGAAAAGTGAAAAAAGATTTCTCATTGCCGTCAAATTAGAGGTACATGATCCTCTCTTTTCTTTCATTTTTCTTATAATTTTTTTAAGCTCGGATTTTGAAGCTCTTTCTTTATTATTTGATTTGATTTCAGGTATGAAGATAAAAAGAACGGGCTGTTGGGACAACTTTCCGGCGGAATTGAATTGGGAAAGAGAGGTATGTCTAAATATTGGCTAGAAGTGGAGGAGGATTCTCCTTTCCTTAATTTTTATTTTTGCACAGATTTTAAAAACATTTTCTTTTGATTTCAGTTATGATTTCGGCTTATAGGGTAAGCTCTTTCTCTCTCATGAATGTTTTGTGAACGTATTTGTGTATTACGTGGTAAAAATATATTAGGAAACTTGATAAAATTTGAATTGTGTATGGAGAATTTATTAGGCTCTTGGCTGTTGATGAATGAACTTGAAATTACCTACTATGGTGGGTGATTGTTGTGTTTTGATCTTATTGTATAGTTTATTAGATGAGAAAAAAGGAAAGCAGAGAAGTGAAGAACAGATTTGGAAAGCAATTTAATCAAGACTCCGTATAGAAATGAGGTTGTTTGGTAGGAAATTGCCAGGAGTATGTTCACTTAGATTCAATCATTTCTCATGATGGTAAATCGTTGAGTAATTCTTTAATTAAAGATAGTATGAGTAATTCCCAAAATGTGAGTGTAAAAATCAAGATTTCCGAAAATGTTGCATTACTATAATATATTGCAAATCTCTACTTTTACTTAAAATAAACTTCAGTTAGTCTAAATTCATTCTTAAACACACCCTTATAGGAGTTGAGTTAACTATAGATGTCTCCAAGTTGAGATAACTCTACTCAAATCTAATTCATTTAAATTTTCCAAGTCTTTCTCTAAAGTAATTAAATTAATTTAACTGTACTTGGCTTCCCAAACACCTATAGAATGATGACTTTTTTAGTGCATGTAGATGTGTGATAATTGCTACCAAGTCTATTTGTAACAAGGAATTCATTGACTCCATTCGGTGGTCGGGTTTGTTGGGTTTGTGTTACATTTAGTTGTCCCGACCACTGACTGCATTCGTTTTGTTGTTTGTGTATGATTTGGGTTTTCATGTGTTACTTTTTTTATGCGTAACCCAATTCACATCTAAAGATCGGATTGTAACGTAATTCTCATCTAAACAAAACTGACTGCATTGTATTTTGGATTTTTAGGTGCATTGTAGATTGGATATTAGGTGAATTGTAGTTAGAATTTTGGTTAGAATTGTTAGAATTTTTAGTAAGAATTTTTAGTTTGCAAACCTTGAATTTTTAGAATTTTTGCACAGAGTAATATGATTACTTATTCTGCAAAATTTGGAATTTTGGGCAATTTTTAGATGGAATAAGGAGAATTAGGTGGAAAAGTGATGGATTGTAGTGATGAGTTGCAAAAGACTTGATCATAAATCTTATAAACACACAGTCCAATGAATAATCTTCGACACAGAAGAGGAAGCTGCACGGTAGCAGTTTTTTTTGTCGGTTTTGTGATATTCAATATTCATTTATTGTGTCAATTAATCTTATATATATTTGAGATTTATCAGGGGTTATGATAGAGCAGCAATTAAGTATAATGGTAGGGATGCTGTGACCAACTTCGATCCTAAAATGTACGAGAATGAGCTGAATTCTGTTGGTAAGTCAAGTTAGTGATTAATGTTTAGAGACGATGAGGACAAGAACTATTTGTTCTGTGTGTTGATTGTTGATGTTTGTGATAATGTTGTAGCTGTTAATACTGATCATGATCTTGAGCTGAGCTTGGGTAGCTTGAGTTCGAAGAGAAGTAGTATTGAAGCTATGGATGAAGAAGGGTCGAACTCAATGGGGATGGACCAGCAAGTGCAAATAGCGTTCAATTCAAATTGGAATCGAAATACCAGGCCGAAGGTACTGTCTTTGATTATTGATATCCATCCTTAAAAAAATCTATGGTTTGGTCTCTTAATTGCAGGATTTGTGATTGAATAATGATTTTGCCTACATAGTTTTGTCAATCCACTAACACATTCTCTTTTAGGCAAACATGCATTGTGTTTTACCGTATTCGAGTAGAAACCATAATAATCACTGAATACCTAATTTAACAACAAATGGGTTATGACATAAATTACGCAAACTTGGAAGACGCCAAGGACAAACATTTTTATATTTTGAAAAATGTAGAAATCATGTAAGGTAGAATACATCAATTCTTCACGAAGACATGCATATATTTAACTTTTTACAGGGCTTTTATATACTGCATCATTCTCGGAAACGTGCCATAGGCACGTGTCCACGGGCATACCTCCTCCAAAATCTTCTCCAAAAACAATGGCCCAGATTTAACTTTACAAAACATATTTTTCCGCTCAAAATTTCAAATCCCCCACATTTCAAAATTCACACATATTTCTCTCTCTCTCTCCCAAAATAACCCCCACTTCTCTCTATCTCACCGTCTCTCTATCTTCAATCTCAGAACCAATTTCCCCTATTGGCAACAGGTTGAGAATAATTTTCAACTTTATTATTATGATGAATTTTTATGTTCATTGGTTAGGGACACCTTCGAGGCTTTTGCATGCCACCACATCAACATTCCCCTATCCATTTAGGAAATAAAGGTGTGGAAGTGGTTATCAGGGAAGATTGGGCCTTTAGAATTTAGGATTTTAATGAGACTGGAATTGGAGGTGATATCCCTTTTTTAACTTCAAACTTAAGATTAGAAGTTTACATAGAAAAGTGTGTTTTTTATATAAAAAGTAAGCAGGAAAGGAAAACATATTAAAAGGAAGAAATGTTTTTTTGACGATCCGTATGCATCTTGAGAACTGATGTCCATATTCCACCATGATAGAAATGTTGTAGAGCTTCTTTCCTCATGGATTCAAAATCTTCTCACATTACATATTGCTTATGACTAAACTTGCTGAATTCAACTTTCTATTTGATCTAAATTTCCATGCTTTTTAGAAAATCCCTTATATTCAGTTTCTGGATCAACTGAGGATTGCTTTTGACCATTTAGCTGTCATTTAAATTAATCACCTCAGGAAGAAAAAAATGTTAGCTACCGGGCAAGATCCATCATTGGTACTTGATTTTTTTTATTAGGCAAAAAGCTGACCCTCCACATTTTGAATAAGAATGATCTTCTGTAGTTACGAATTTATATATCAGGCAGCTTTACAAAGAAAGTGTTTATTTTCGAGAATTTATTGATCATATTGGACTATAAGTTCTATTTTACTTCAGTTCTACGGAGGAAGTATTTAGTTTTTAGAATTGTATATAAGTCTTAGAAGTGTCGATACTAAATACTTGTTTTGTGTTGATAAAGTAGACAACAACAGTATAGGTTTGATTGAACACACAGAAGATGGTGATGATCGCCCCTAACTTTTTGTTCTGATAGGCTATTAAATGTTGATATTTGCAGCAGTGACAACAGAGAGTTGTCCATTATCTTTGGATGTTCCACTTTTCTCACTCCATTCAGATCTTTTCTCACTCCATTAGCAACTGCCAAGTTTTAATAACCAAACACTCGATGCTAATATTCAGAACATGCATTGACCGTGTTCTGGTCAGGTCATGAATTGCTCTTTGTCCTAATAAACTCCGGCCTTGGTATATACATCAATTTTGATAGTATATACATCAATTTAATCTTATCATCCTTCTGTGGGTTTTATTTCTTTTATGTTCTGTATATATTTTTAAATGGAATTTGGAGCTCATATTTGATTTTAGTGATTGCATCTTTAATGGTACTTATTATGTAGATTAATTAATTTTATTAGGTGGAAGCAGAAGAACAACCGGAAATTTCAGAGGCTTATACAGTTGCAGCAGTGCTATTCTTCGTCTTTTGCAAGGTTCCATTCACCTCTATTATTTTTTTGTTTTTGTTTTTTTTGTTTTTTTTGTTTTTGTTTTTGTTTTGGCATGATTCACAACTACTGTTGATGTTCTTTTTTGATTAACTGTTCTCTGCCATTCATTTTATTTATATACTTCATTGAGCATAAGCATAAATGTTTTTTTTTGGCATGATTCACAACTTTGGGTTTTGTATTTTGTAGGTTTTGGATGCGGATCAGAAGAGGGTAGGCATAGCTGTCTTGCTTCAAAGAAATCGGCCCTAAAACTGTTAGTTTCTTCATCTATGTCCTTTCTCAACTGTGGCATGTTCGATTTGATTTATTTTTATTCTTTCACGATGTATGATGACATAGACCAATTGGCTGTAGAATAAGTACAATTGAAGGAGCATTTGTGCTAACTTCTAAATTAGCAATTGCCCTAGATAGATATCGAGGAAGTTGTGATATTGCTTTTGTAAGAGTATGCTATGTCATGTTTAGATGGAAAAGGGAGGACTGGGGAGGTTGAGATGATTGTTTAACTTTAACAGAGGTAGGATCTCTAATTTTCATCTGAGTGTGGTAATTGGATGAAACAATGAAATTTCCCAAATTGGGGGTTATGGACAGAGTTGTCAAATCGTATCGGCTTCTTAACCCTGCATATGTATAAAACATGACCTTAATCTGAATCAATATATGATCAAATTTCCTGTTTTTTCTTCTTAACCCCAAAGTTTTGTGCCCAAAGTTCGGAATATATGATCAAAAAGGCAGAAAAAAGGGTTTAATTTGATTGTTTAAAAATTTACCCTTGAAACACAGTTCTGAACTATTACACTTTAAACTCAGTTTTGAAATTTTAATTACCTTCTTTAAACACAGAATGATGAATATACCCTTGGATATGAATGCAATATTTCAAGTGGATGTCTTAAGGTCATATTTTTTACATAACAAACATGTTAGATATTAGCTATTTTTGTTGATGTGAACAGTATGTTAGATACTCAATGAATACAGAAGATATATCCATTAAGTACAAACTTTAAAAACATACAATAAAATACGGAACCATTTCAGAAGTGCAAAAAAGGTGCCTGAGGTAGTACGGAAGTGTCAGTACCCAAAACATGTTTACATTCCCACAAGAACATGATTCATGGTAGAAGCATTCATGCAATATAGGTAGAAGCAGTTACTAAGTTGATATGGAAAGGACAACAAATGCTCATGTGACTCATTTTATCTCCCTCGCTCTTCTTATCATTTTGTTCTTTCTTTCAATTTGGAATTCACATAATAAAACATCTGATACATTACACAAATATACACTATAAGTTTATGGGCAATTGCTATGCTTAGGGCTGTCACAAATACATTCCTAATTAAGATTTCCAAATACTATAAATATAGAGAAGAGAATATTAATAACTATTTTTGTAATATTTGGCTACAGCCTTTGCTCAAAAAAGAAGAAAAAAACACAATTTAAAATATGTTTGACAAAAAAATGTACCCTTGAAACACAGTTATGAACTATTACACTTTAAACACAGTTTTGAAATTTTAATTACCTTCTTTGAACACAGAATGATGAATATACCCTTGGGTATGAATGCAATATTTCAAGTGGATGTCTTAAGGTCATATTTTTTACATAACGAACATGTTAGATATTAGCTATTTTTGTTGATGTGAACAGTATGTTATATACTCAATGAATACAGAAAATATATCCATTAAGTACAAACTTTAAAAACATACAATAAAATACGGAACCATTTCAGAAGTGCAAAAAAAGTGCCTGAGGTAGTACGGAAGTGTCAGTACCCAAAACATGTTTACATTCCCACAAAAACATGATTCATGATAGAAGCATTCATGCAATATAGGTAGAAGCAGTTACTAAGTTGATATGGAAAGGGCAACAAATGTTCATGTGACTCATTTTATCTCCCTCGCTCTTCTTATCATTTTGTTCTTTCTTTCAATTTGGAATTCACATAATAAAACATCTGATACATTCAAGTGCCAACTACAACTAATATCATCTATAGAAAACAAGATAATCAACTAGGGCGGTCCGAAAACACCAACTGAAATTCATCTCCATTTACCAACGATATACACAGTTATCATGAAAAGATTTCATTAGCTGCAAAAGATAAACGATCACAATTAGCATTCTTTAAAGAAAAGAAATTTAAACAAACTAATATTAACATAATTAATTTGTTATAACAGAGAATAATACGGGAGGATAAAAAAGCTTCGAGAATAAGAACTATTTCCAATTTGAGTACATAATTATCTACTAAACAAGAATTCTAATACTACCCATTGCTCCATCAGACAGATTCGAAAAACAATTCATAAGAGAAAACTGAATCAACCAACTTTATGGTATATTTTGAAACAAACTTGATACAACCTATGGTTAGTTTATAAATAAATAAAAAAGTGCCCAAAGCTCACCCCCCCAAAATTCAACATAATCACAAAACACAGAAATAAAAATCAGTTTTTAAAAAGATCAGTTATAGCAAAAAAAATTGAAGGCAATTCTATTATATCACAAGCACATCAAAACTGCTATGTTTAACCCAAAACACAATCAATTTGAAAGAAAAAATCGTTAGAATCTTCACATATGGAATCTTTGGATTTAGTGAGATTCTACCAAAAAACTGTGCTTAGTCATTCTACATCCTGTTCATCTTTCTTGATCACCTGAAGCTTTTCTACACCATATCTCATAGTAGTTAATCATCAAAGAAGATAGATCATAGTAATTAATAGTACTTAATACGTTTTCTTGATTGGTTTGTTAAATTAATTAGAACGTCAATTGGTTAGTTAATATATTTCCAGTTCGATGAGCGTATGCTGTAACAAAAAATAAAGCACAAGGCCAATCTGTTGATATTGTGGGGATAGATTTACGCTCACCAATTTTCAGTCATGGACAACTCTATGTTGCACTCTCTAGGTGTACAAGTTTTGATCGTATTTTTCTACTTCTACCAGAAGATTGTTTGAGCTCAACAACAAACATTGTTTATCCTGAAGTTCTTTTATAGAGGTAGCACTACCATACTCTCAACATAAAATACAGGTACTTTATGACTTTGATTATCTTTCAATAAAAAATTTTCATACTCTAACTAATGAACCTTACTTGAATAAAACTTTTAATTCAGTTAGGTGATCTCCATAAACTCAAGTCACCAATATTTATTATAACTATTGAATAGTATTATGGATGATCCACAAACTATTAAATTTTCTCTAAATAGAATTAAAAAATGCATCTACCAAACTGTGCATGAGTTACCACTACCATACTCTCAGCACATCCTCTCAAGTATACAGTGTCTAAATTACATTTTAGATGATATTATATTCTTTGTTTTTCCACCACCTCGGCAGAACGATAGTATAGCAAGCACAAAAAGATTATAATGAAGCTGTTAGCATAGTAACAATAATTTCTTCATATGGTATGGGGCAGACCAATATATGCTGTTAAAATGAATGTCTGCTAACTTGCTGAATTCATTGTCTGGTACACAAAAGTAAGCAGTGTAATACGCTACTACTGAATATTACACATTTAAAATAATACTACAATCATTCCAATACTCATAGTCCAAAAGGTTAACATAATAGCAAAAGCACACTTATGTTGGCATCATAATCAACAATCATCACACACTAAAAAAGCAGTTAATTGGAATAAAAATCAGACAACTAATGTTACTGACGACGTGAATTATCTCAAGTATCAAATGCCAGGATTGACATAAAACTCCACATGTTCCAAGAATTGTGTTTGGGGAAGAATTGGGGAAGAATCACTACAAACCGCATGGGCTATAGCGGCATATCTTTTCCGGCGTTTTCACAACGCGCCGCTATAGAAATAGGAGAATTTTATTTTATGAAAAACACACTCTCTGTAATGGCGTGTGGTAACAATGCCGCTATAGACTCAAACAGTATTGCCGTTATATATATATGTATAACCTATCACGGCGGTTATATTTATGCGCCGTTATAGGATGGGGTAAATAATGTTTTGAAAAGCTACCCCATTCTAAACCCCTCCCCTCTTTTTACTTTACCCAATTTTTACAACCCTAATCCCGCTCTACTCTAATCCCGCTCTTCTTCCCGCTCTACTCTAACCCTAATCCCATCGCGTTTCTCTCTCCCCTCCCCACTCACCGCTTCACCTCCCTCGCGCGCGCACATCTCTCGCGCTCCTCCTTCGCCGCTCCTCTTTATTACTCATCTTCTTCTTCATTCGACCAATACCCTAAACCCCCTATTCTCTCTCTCTCTCTCTCTCTGTAATGGCGGCGATCGGCGAAATTATCAATTCCAAGAAGCGAAAGCGCAAGCCTTCGAAGAAGGATGTCGGATGCAAGAAGGACCCGAAACCGTTCAAGTCCAAACCCGCTAAGCCCGCCATTGCGGCGGCGCCGGCGGAGAAGCCGCAAACCCCGAGAGAGTGCAGACTCGCCGCAAAGGTATCGAAATCTCATTTGGTTTTTGACTAAAATGCCTAAAGTTGATATCTTATTGCTTATTTATTGATTGTTTGATGAATTTGGATTTAGGCAATGTCGGAAGAGAGAAAGAAGAAGAGGAAACCGAACTACAATCTCGAGAAAGTGAGCACCAGTTCTGTTTAATTTTCATTTAGGAATTTATTTATTAATAGAACATTGCTTATTGATATATGACTAGTGAATTATTATGTGACAAAGGCGAAATGGTAGTTGCTCAATACCTAAAAGTTGGACTTTTGCTTAAGTTAGAGGCTAAAATGCAAAAAACTAACATGAGATTACTCGGGCATTTGAGAATTGATGTACAAGTGTGTTTTTGAAGTTGAAATCCTATAAACATTCTTATTTTGAAGGTTAATAGGTCCATTGTTCTACTGTATTAGGTAAACCAGATTAGAAAATCTCTTGCAATCATGGGAGATAATAGTACAGACTTTAACTGACCACAGGTATGCCTTTTTTTCTACTCTTTAGTTAAATATTATTTTATGCATCTGAGTAATTCAGTTAGAGAGAACAAAAAGAAGACTTTGATCTTAATTTTTTTTGATTATAACTACATTTTTTTTGATATTCAAGTGCAAGAACTACATTTTTTTTGCAACTTTTAAAAGAAGAGGACAATGGACCGCATTGGAACAATTCATGATTAAATCAAACAATTTCATTTCAACTGGATTTGTAATAAGGGGGTTGGAAGCCTTCTTTATATCATTTCAACTCAATTCCAAACGCTAGAATTGAGATTTGATGGTCATTCAAGGAAAGGGTAAAACTAAGGAATTGGTAGTTCTTTTATAAGTTCTTCTTCTATTTGCTCGTTGTGCAATTATTAGACAAATTGTATTATGATGTGTTTTTAATATGCCAAATATAGTTTCTAGCTAGGAAGTAAAGATACTCTTTCGAAAATGTATATCTCGTACTGGCTACGTATCTAGTGGGATACTCGCCGGATGCGTATCCAAGTAATTATTTTATAAAATAAAAACAAACATCAGATACTCTAGGGATACTCTCGGGTACGTCGGGATACTCTTGAATGATGTTTGGATATGCATAGGGATATATATATATATATGTATTCTATTTTGGATATATATATATATATATATATATATATATATATATATATATATATATATATATATATATATATATATTGGATACGCATAGGGATATATATATATATATATATATATATATATATATGTATTCTATTTTCTTTGTCTTCTCATTTCAAATCCTAATTTTATTTGATTGAAAGATATTATTTTGTTTCATATGATTAAAAAACGTCGAAAAAAAATGATAGATGTAGGATATAGTTGTTGCTATTATTTCTGTTGATTGACTAATTGCTATTATTGTACAAGTTGTTGCATCTTTATTCTTTCTAGTGTTTGAGTGTTAGATTACTTTCAGATGATAAATATATGACAGTATGATGTTGTATTGAAGGGTCTTGCTTGGTTCATGGTTATGCCTTATGAAGTTATAATAGATGTAGTTATGATATTAATTCTATTGAATAGGTTTAAGGCTAGCCTACTTTTATTTGAACATTTCTGTTATGTAATATTGGTATTGGTGTTGTACGAAACTTAGAATGATCCATTAGAGCATCTGTAGTAGTGCATGCTAAAAATGGCAAAATAGCAAAATAGCAATAGCAAATGCGAAGTTTGCTGCAGTGGTGAAATGCTAAAAAATAGCAAAGTAGAGGAAAATTCTAACTGACGAAACATGTTTCGTCCGAAATAAAAAATTTAATTTTTTACAAATTTTTTGGCTGATCTTGTATATTTTATTATTATGATTGTGTTTTTTTCTTTCTTTCTTCTATAGAATTTCTGCCTGTCATTCGGATTGTATTTTACATAGTGCCTTCATATTTTACTTAAGAAATGATATCTTTTTGAAGTCATCCCCACACTTAAATTCTCATTACTTGAAATTATTATAATTATTTAATAGCCGATCAGGGCATACCTCAAACAGCAGAGTACAAAGTGTCAGTCCTTAAAAAACCTCAGATTTTATGGGTTGGAATTTAGGGGGAAAATTATAAAAAATAATTTCGTGTATCTTGAACTTCTCCAATTTTCTTTTGTTATACATTCAAATTTGGTATATTTGTATATGAATAGGAGAAACATAAAATTCTTTAACACTTGACAGTGATGCTACTCGGACAAAGGAGACCCTTCAGATATTGCAAGAAAATGCACGAGGTTTCTCAGAGGCTAAGGTTCATTTTGTACCAAGCTTCTATTCTATTGCAGCAATGGATGGCTAAACTGCTGATCACCTCCAAAAGGCGATCTGCGAGTATTCAGGAGATGAGGTCCTTTCTTTAATGTGAGTATTGATTTATTTGCTAATTGTAAAGTGAGTTTTGGTATTCCACATAAATGCAATACATTGCTTCACAAATTCAGAAAGTCATTTTCTCTGTCAGTTCATACTTCCAAACCTTTTGACAGTTAGGGTAACTGCACAGGTGTATTGGCCATAATAGGGGCTGGGAGGACGCTGCCTCAATGCTCTCTGGCGTTTTCATCGAATTAAAGACATGCAATGCTGCCTTGCTTGAAGCTCCTGGAAAATCATGGGCTGAGGTTTGCTCTCCACTGCACATATTTTGAATTCCTTTTTATTGGGTATGCTGGTCCTTAGTTGTTCCTGTAATAAGTTATTTCTTTAGGATGGAATTAGGAGCTAGCCTTGGATATATATCTGATTTATGGAACTGAATTTTTCACTATTCCTGTCAAGTGTGTTTTGAAGGAGTAATTGCAAAAAAAAAATGGTTTTCTTAGCAAACTAATAGTTAAGATTTCAAAAGTTCCTGCCATGGTACGAGAAGTCAGTATAAGTACTGGGTATCTGTTTATAGGTAGGACCGGGCATGTCAGGACTATCTATAGGAAAATTCTGATCCTTCTCCCCTAATGCAGCTTGGTGTTCGCCAAAATTTGATATTATGGCACACACACATGCAAGCGAGCATGCGCACAGATACACATACATAAAAGAACTTCTAAATATGTAGTTCTTGCACTTGAACAGAGGCAAGGGCCTAAGCTTTTCTAATTAATAGTTTATTATCTTTAATCTTGATGGTATCAGTATATAGTTGCTGGACATTTTGCCATTCAGCCGGATCTGTGTATGAACTGTGTAGACTGTAGAGTTTATATGACATCATTCGTGCATTTTGCCATTTTGCCTTTTACCTCATGAGAGAAGCATATAGCCACCATAGTGACAAATCTCTGAATGATAAGAGACGAGCTAAATGCATCTGCAAGTGATGGTAATGAGGGAGAACATGTTGAGATGATCTAGTCATGTGCAATCCACAACAGTCTATGTCACTAGTTAAGAGGAATCCTACGAACTGTAACTAATACAGCAATTAGATTATGATTAGACTTAAATGGAAGCAGGACTAGGATATGATAAAATGCTTTGTTTATGTTGCTGTTGTTGATGCATGTAAGTTAAATTTTTCTTGCTAAATATGCATATAACCTTACTCGACTTCCTAAAAATCCTCCATCACTGTATTAGAATGTAGTCGACGTCATACTGATATCATAAATATGCAAGGTTATTCGTTTTGTTATATATAGTGAAATTGGATAAACTGAGTTCCACTCGGATCATACTGATATCTTCCAGTGGGGGGGGGGGGCATCTCAATCATAAACATGTATTTGTCCAGACTTGGTTACTCACAAAAATAGCTGAACGGTATTTCAGAGTGTAAGCTATTTGGTGCTGCTATCATGCATATTGTTGAAAGTTTTAGATAGTTATATCTAATCACAATACATTTATCATTTAGATTGGATTTTCATGTTTGCTAATTATCAGATATTTGAGCTTAGTGAAGTCGAATATTTTTGGCATTAATCATTGTTCTTGAACTTACATCGAGCAGAAAACAAAAAATTTACATGTCTGCAACTGAAATATCATAATTAAGTACCTTGATCGATGCCCTGGGCCATTCTTTTTATCAGGCATTAGTTTGGAACAACCATGCCTTTATATCGAGAGAAGTAGGGGAACCATGTTACAGATAGTCTTTAGAAAACTGTCTTTAGAAAATATCATAATTGATGATTAAATATTTATGTTTTTTCTACAGGGCCAGTGTATTCCATCGGTTTCCAGTCACGCACATACACCAGGGCAAAATAACGATGGAATTGGAAGCAACAGCGGGCCACACGAAGAGGCTCCCCTGCCGTAGTTTGTCGAATTTGGACTTTTTTAAAAATGTTTTGTAGGAATTATATCTATGTTTTGTAATAATTAAGTGTTGTACAACATATACATTTGATACTCGTTGTATGACAGTTTGTGTTACAATTGAGTTGTTTTTGTGATTTGTGACTTTTAGTTCTTGATTATGATATTATTGATTTACTTGATTTGCATTTAAATTTAATATGATTACATGTATTTGTAATATGCGATTAATTACTGATTTTTCTAATTGAAAATTTAATAATAATAATAATAATAATAATAAATAAATAAAACCCCACCTATGGCGGCGTTTACCACGAAACGCCGCCATAGGTACTTCAGTTTCTGATCCTCTATCGCGACGCTGGACCAGCGTCGCAGCAAGGTACCCAGCTAGTTTTCTAATTGCGGTGCAATCCCGGCGTTTCACAAAAGCGCCACTATATCCATTTTCCCCCAAAACGAAACGCTCCTATAACGGCGTTACCAAACTGCCGTTATAGGTGGACACTCTATAGCGGCGGCGGCCGAACACGCCGCAGTAGCCTATATGGCTGTAACGACGCACTTTCTAACGGCACTTTTAGCGGCGATTTCAGAAGCGCCGTTATGAGCTATAACGGCGCCAAAAAATGCCGCTATAGCCTTATAAAAGCGCCGCTATAGCCCATACGGTTTGTAGTGAATTGTGTTTGGGGAACAATTGTGCCAGGAAAATGTTTGCAAAATAATTTCATGTAAAATGCAATGAACAAAATTAGTTTGGGGAAGAATTGACAGTACCAAAAAACTTGCTTTTAAATGGACCAAATATTCTAATAACAGGCAGCAAGGCCCCTGGCGGCAAGAACTTGCTTTTTTATGTTTGGGGAAGAAAGGACCAAATTACCAATCACACCTACCTAATAGGTAACCATTATAAAGAAATAATATGAAGCACATTAATTGAAATAATATGAAGCACATTAATTGAAAAACATAAATATTCTCCATTAATATGAAGCAAATTTTTTGTTCATCACTTTTTTTGATAACAGGTGAAGCAAGAACTTCATCACTTTTTTTGATACACATAAAAATTCTCCATTTTTAATTGCTGGCTACACTTGGTTAGTTCAAGCTTCCGAGAATGAGTATAAAAAAGATAACTAAAAGTAAAAGTAGTTTAATTCAAAACTCTACCTATTAATCAAAACACAATCAAGCCTTTAGTGTGATCATATTTTTTTCAATTCACACTTCACAGTTACACTATCAAGCCTTTAGTGTGATCATCTTTTTTTCAATTCACATTTCACAGTTACGCTACTCATATGTTTAAATCTGTAACTATGGTTATCTTAAACACTTCACAATTCACACTTAACAATTCACAATTCACACTTCACAGTTACACTTCACAGTTTTTCAATTCTTTACTTCTTAAACACAAGTATATATATATTGAATATCTCTTTATTTTTCTACAAGACGATGCTAAATTTTCAACTATATAGCAATTGGAGTTGCAATAACAAACAATTATTTTAGCAAAAACAAGTATCACCCTTTCTATTATTTGATGGCAAACATTAAATCAATAATGAGCCAGCAAACTCTGCAAATCAATTAACCTTTCAGTAATGAAATATTGACACCATATATAAGAAGAAAAAAATAGAAAGAGGGTCGTCTATTAACTTATTATTTTTTCTTTAATGAAACAAGACGACAAAATAAATAAATCCATTTGTATATGATAGATTTACCTTACTAAAACTTATTTTCATTGTTGTTTTACTTTTGAACTTTAATAGAACTGGGAAGCAGCTGACATGGACCTCAAATTTATAAATGCAACTACATTGATGAATTGGGGTTGCAATAAGGTAAATTTCTATTTACTACAACTACACCCTATGTTAACCGTTAATTGCTGCTAATTTAATGCTTCTTCTTTTTTTCCCAGATTGTCGTCCACACTCAAAACCGTCATGTACATATTGACAGTTTAACTTTTTGTAGGGTGATGAGGAACATGTTTGGTTGAAGCCATTGTTCTATTTGAAAGGTAATGGTTTCAAAACTATTACTATTGTTTTAATTGTTTATTGTAAACTCTTACTATTTGATTCAAAACTCAACTGTTTTTTTAGGCTCACTGTTTGGTCCTATTTTGAAGACTTCAACCTTTGTGTTCTCCTACAAACATGTAATTTTTGTTTTCATTCAGTTGGTTGGTTTTTAGTATGGTGGAGGATGTAATAGTTGTAATAATTGTAATATTTAGCATTTTTGGAGATGATGTAAGTAACTGTATATAATGATGATATAATATAGTTATGTTAATACCCGTATCCGCAATTTTGTGGAGTATTGGGTTCTGTGTTTGGTTTTTTAAAGGTTTTTCGAAGGTTTTTCAAAAAAATTATTACATTTTCAAACGAATTTTTGGTTTTTATTTTGTATCTTGCATTATATTCTGATTTTCCCCCCAGAGCCTTATATATATGATGCCTGTGTGATGTTGCTCGGTTGAGCCTGGGGAGGATTGATATTTATTGCGTGTGATGTCATATATTTAATTGTTAGCAGAATTCCGTAAGGAATTTCTGTAAAAGGGCTAATATTTTAGGGGAGGTTCTGCCAAAATTTTTACTAAATTTTCTAAAACATGTTTTCAAATGATATCTTGGTTTTTACTGTTTACATAGTGTGTTCGGTGTAATCTACTATTTATTTAATGGTTTGTATTGATCGTGTTGATCGTGTTGAATCATGACTGTGTAATGTGACTTGGATTGGGCTAGGGAGGATTCAATTACTGTGTAATGTTTAGTAAATAGTTGTTTTTTTTCTATTATTTTTCATGTCAAGTACTCAATCTCAAAAAATATTTTCCTTTTATTCTTTTAAATTAATTTTGCAGATGAAATAAAAAAGACTACAATCAAAGAGAGACAAAACAGAGCCTTGCTTTCCTCTACAATAATAAATACACCATTGGCATACACCATTGACTACAATCTATAAGACAAGAAGAAAGAGAATGATATGGAGATCAGTACAAAGAAAGCCATATTATCATACACCATTGGCATCATGTTTGTTCTTCCCATACTACATAGAACACACCATCCTTTGTTTGCTTACCTCATTTCTTCCTCACCTGAAATTATCTGCACTGTCATCCTCCTTGCAACTCTTCAACGTTACGGCAGCAGAAGGAAGAATGATGAAGAGGGTAAGAGGGCAGTTGAAGGTGAAAGTGATAACAAGGCCAAAGTGCAAAGAGATAGAAACTATTATTTTGAGAAGGATGAACATGCAATGAAATTGGATGGTGATGATCAAAGAAAGGAAGTCAAAAGCTTGATGTCAGATCGTGATCGCAAAACAGAATCACAGGAGAAGAGCAGCAACAATGATGAGGATGGTGAGAGGAATGTGATGGAACTCAGGGTTTGTGAAGTAGGAAGGTTTCAGAGGTTAGAGAGCTTGATCGAGAAGCGGAGATTGAGAAAGCTTCAGAGGTATGAAACTGAGAAGAATCTAATAGACATTGATAGTTACTACCATTTGGCGTCGATACCATCCATTTCAGCACCGCGACATAGTCTTTTTGATTCTGACGGAAATTACAACAACTCTCCGATGCCTAATTCTGCACCGTCGTTTCTACAGCCAAGAGCTAACCCTTTTGATCTCCCTATTGAACCTAAAGACGCAGTCAGTACACTCTCTAATGAGTATCTGAGTCATCATGATTTTGTGCTAGCAGCTACTAAACGGAGTACGAGTATATGCATGAGACAAACAGACTTAGGTGAAACAAATCAAAATTACGGTATAACAAATTATTATATCCTACGAACACTGGAACTGCACATATTGAACAAGGACCCCAAATTGATTCAGCTGATAACCAAAACAATGAAAATAGGACAGAGACAGATAATAATGTGAGTACACCAATAAGCATCAAAGAAACTCATCAAGTTGTCTATGATGTTAAGGAATTGCTCTCAAAGGAATAATATTTCATCAGAGATTCTATCGAAATTTTTACTACAATCATGCCTGTAAAATTTTAAATAATACTGTCGAAATATTTACTAAACATTTTAAAGAAAGTTAAGACGTCGCGATAACGTGCCGTATGAAACATTTTAAAGACGTCGTATTAGAAATCTATTTGGAAGCAATATAATTTCAGAGGAGGCCTATATGGAGTAGTTGATTGTATTAGAAAGGTGGGTGTATTTGTTTACACCCACCTTTTTTTTTACACCCACATATTCGTTAAAATGTTTTAATTTTTTTAGAAATTTATACGCAGTTCACCCAATCAAATAAATCTAACTAAATTTACATGCAGTCCCGAATACGTGCCGTAGGCACGTGCCACGGGCATACCTAGTATATATATATATATATATATATATATATATATATATATATAGAGGGAAAGCTTCGGTTGAGCACTACTCTAGTGTTCACGCGAATTTATATATATATATATATATATATATAGGGAAAGCTTCGGTTAAGCGCTACTCTAGTGCTCACCGCGTGAACACTAGGCCTTCGGGCGTTCATATCGAAAATCCGAACCGTTCACATTGATCTACACATCTAAATTAGTCTAAATATATAAAATCAAATCATTTGAAATTCATTTGCCTATTCATTGAAGTGTTACAAAATTGTATGGCTGAAAATGATTGTTTTTATAGTCACATGATGGATAGGCAAATGAATTTCAAATAATTTGATTTTGCATATTTAGACTAATTTAGATGTGTAGATCAATGTGAACGGTTCGGATCTTCGATATGAACGCCCGAAGGCCTAGTGTTCACGCGGTGAGCACTAAAGTAGTGCTCAACCGAAGCTTTCCCTATATATATATAGGGAAAGCTTCGGTTGAGCACTACTTTAGTGCTCACCGCGTGAACACTAGGCCTTCGGGCGTTCATATCGAAAATCCGAACCGTTCACATTGATCTACACATCTAAATTAGTCTAAATATGTAAAATCAAATTATTTGAAATTCATTTACCCATCCATTGAAGTGTTACAAAATTGTATGGCTGAAAATCATTATTTTTATAGTCACATGATGGATGGGCAAATGAATTTCAAATAATTTGATTTTACATATTTAGACTAATTTAGATGTGTAGATCAATGTGAACGGTTCGGATTTTCGATATGAACGCCCGAAGGCCTAGTGTTCACGCGGTGAGCACTAGAGTAGTGCTCAACCGAAGCTTTCCCTATATATATATATATATATATATATATATATATATATATATATATATATATATATATTAAGCAAAGCCCTATTTTGACAGCTTTTTACTATCATGCCCCTATATACATAAAAAGCTAAAAAAAAATATAAGGTTAATTCTGTAATTTTCACTTCACATTTAAAGTCTCCATAATATTCTGTTCCCTCAAAAATCGAAACAGTCTCTTCCTCTCCCTCCATCAAATCCGTCTCTTCCTCTCCCTCCATCAATTAATTTTTAACAAAAATAAATAAATATTCGGTCACTCCCCCTTCTTCGAGTATTCCCTTATTCTTTTCCTTTCTCCCTCATCTTCTATTTCGGTCTTAAAATCCCAACTCCTCTCTATTTTTTCAGACCCTTTAATTAGATCTAAATCCCCGTTTAATCCCCCAATCAGAAAATGATGCGAATGAGAATGAAACCCCTACCTGCCACCGGCGACGAGTTGGAGGTCCAGCCGTGCGGTATGCTGGTCCTGAAACGCAACCAGCAACCCGAATCCGCTCCCCCATCCTCACCCACTATCCCAGTCCGTGTAAAGCACAGATCCATTTCCCACGAGATCTACATCAACTCTCAAGCCACTTTCGGTGAGCTTCACAAATTAACTTTTTTTATATATATTTTATTTCAATGAATTAAGATTTTCTTTTTCGATTTAGTACAATACAATGTAATTTTGTTATACTTATATAATTTTTGGGTGGTTAAATTTGGTTGAAGGGGAATTGAAGAAGTTATTATTGGGTCCAACGGGTCTGCACCCGCTAGATCAGAAGGTGCTGTTTAAGGACAATGAGAGGGAGTCAACGGCGTATTTGGACACTTTCGGGGTCAAGAACGGGTCCAGATTGGTGGTTACGGAGGACTTGAAGGCGCAGGCGAAGAGGTGTCTTGAGATGAGACGAGCTGCCAATATGGACAAGGCTTCCACTTTTATCTCGAAGATCACTCAGCAAGTTGATAAGATGGCTTCCAAGGTTTTAATCTGTTATTTATAACTTAGTTAGTTCTTAGTGTTTTAAATTGTAGTAAATATATTGATTTTGGAGTTTTTTTTTTAAGGTTTCTAAGCATGAATCAATTGCATCTACGGAAAAGAAAGTTGCTGACAGTGATTTGTTGAGCTTGACGAAGCTGTCTTTTTTTTTACCAACTTTAAAAGGTTTCCTATACCTTTAATTTCTCTGTCTTCGTGTATGTTTGCTTTTCAGGTCACGAGAGTTCAGAAGTACGACAGGGGAAGGGACGGCGGAGTGACGAGGAGGCGGTGCGAGGAGGACGAGGTGGCGACGATGGCAAAGTTGGGTTGTGCTAGGAGCAGTGCGGGGGATGGCCGCTGTCGTTGGGTTTCTTCGGAGTCGAAATGGAAAAGGAAGAAAGGTGAAGAGTGAGTTGTGAGAGAGGGATTCAGGGTTTTTAAAATAAAACGTGCATTGCACGTGTGGATTACTAGTATATATATATATATATATATATATTATAGTCTTTTGAAAACTACTGGGTGTTACACATCATTTGTAACGCCCCTGCCCCTAGTGCAGACAATTTATACAATTTAGTAGACAAATTAGATACTATGTAGTATAGTACAACTGCCCACCACAGGTTACCTCTTAAAATTTGGTTAACCGATTAGGTAACTCTTGATCCTTGGCTATTACTATTTATATATTATTTAATCTAGTTAATTTTCCGATATGGTACTATTTCACAACTCTCTTTCCTTTCTACTCTCGGGTGAATAGTAGCCACGTCACCATTCACCCTTTCATACCATTCCATTATATATTACCATACCAATCCAGCATGAATGCATGCATCACCAACAGCCAATATAATAACAACTTTACTACCATACCATTTATTTATCATATATATATACTTTTTCAAGTAGTATATTATACTTTATACTCTTTGAAAATTACGGGGTGTTACACACGCCCCCCTTTATAAATCAGCGTCCTCGCTGAGCACGGGTGTAACGCTCCGATTTCCATGTAACTGGGAAACCATGACACATGCCCAAATCTTTGCCTTCAATTGCATCTCAACACAGTAAATAACATGGAATTTTAAACACTTTTATTGCCATCAGAGTTATTAGACAATAATTACAAATATCAATTTGTAATATCAAACTGTAACACCTGCCCCTTTTTTTTCTTCCTTATTGACTCCAAAAATCAATTTTTTTCAATTTCTATATCATTTTAAATATAATCTAAGATAGTTATATTTCCAAAAAAAATCGGCAGAATTTCCCCTGAAATTTCTGCCCCGAAACACAAAAAGCTTACGAAATTCTGCTCTAAATTCCGTAGCTCACATCACAGGCAATAATATCATGGGCTCCCCAGGCCAAAATGAGCAGAATCACACAGGCAATATAAATATCATGCTCTGTGGGCCAAACTCATAATAGGATATCAATTATCAATTAAAAATCACAAATTCCTTTGAAAACGTAGTAAGGTTTTTAGAAAATAACTTATAAAAACATACCGCGGGGCCCGGTACTCAACAACGAGATGGGTACGGGTCAAAACATATCATGCCACTCCACACTATTACTCATCATCATCATCCACGTACTTATACATCAAAAATATAGTTTAAATAATAAATTTCACTATTCACATAATTAAACCATAAACAACAAATTGTAAAATGAAATTCCACTCCACGGAACCATGAATCTATACCTCACCTCTGCACTGCTGAGGACCTGTAACAGTAGGGGACCTAGGGTAGTCCAAGGGTTCCCTAACCGCCAAACACTAAGGGTTAGTCATTTCTGGTGTGAGTATAATTTACTAAATAAGCAAATAAATTAAACTTTATAAGTAAAAACAGAACGAACTTACGAATACCAAGATAATCAAATTTTACTTGACAATTGAACATGTAAACATCATAAATGGAATTTCCCCTCAAATACCCTCTGAGCCATCACCTGCATGTATATCCATACCCGCTCATAACATACTTATCTTTAGTTTGGAAATCATTCACAAATTAGTCGCTTAACTCACAAACGCCTAATGCCCATCACTTTATGCCTTATACAAATATTCCTATAACTTTACTTTCCCATAAGGCTTTACATTCACAAATAACTCTAGTTTCACATAACTGTACCTCATTTACCATTCATTTGCATATACAGACTCACGACTTATATTCTTTCGTGTTCATCTCTATTCATAAACATGATCCTTCTCAATCTCATATCACATAATATCGCATTCATTCATTTCTTACAACATATATCATCACGTCTCGCAATACATCACTTTCACACTCATTATACACTTCAACTATCACACTCGCAATTTATCCTGAATGGAAAAGAAACGTGTACATATAATTGATGTGCTAGTGTATGTTATGACTTAAACCCTAATGCAAGATTACTAATACAATGATACTCTTATTCTAATGCAAGCAAGTCTCCAAAACAGTATGCATCCCATACTACATACGCCCCATCTCAAGCCGTTTCTCCATATATAGGGATTTGAGCCCACCTTATGAATTCTACTTTGTACACAATCCTGTTCCTGACAATACCACGTGACTAGTGAGGTTGTAGAAGGAGTCAAGTCCCCCTATGCAGTACGCTTATGGTGTCTTCGTTTGCCACTACTACCCGGCATGCCGGACCCCACTCAAAAATAAGGTTGCAGGTACGGTCTAGTTTTGTTACTGCAGTTATATAGTGGTGTCCATATTGCCACTATTGCCCAGTGTATCGGGACTCATTCGAAAATCAAAAGAACATAAGGTCTCGCATGCGCAGGATAGCGCGAAGCCTACCCTGTGGCACCTCTGGGGTCTCGCAAGTGCAGGATTGCGCGTTGCATCCTGTGGCACCCCAAGCCACGGTATTTCAGGAATTAACAGACGAGATACGCAGCCCGTGCTCCCAACTCGTGAGATGGCACCGTACGTATCCCTTTGACGGGAAGGTACAACCCAATAACACCGCCTAGTGTCGGCCTATAGGATAGGTAGGATAATAAGGAATCACCCTTAACACCAACTTTTTCCTTTTAGCGAATAATAATAATAAGTAATGGTTAAGTAGTAATAGCCATAAGTTACTACCCTAACGATGTCACTAACCCTGAACAATCGTAGGAATGACAATATTATAAACACAACATGCTAGGTCTTAAATTAGAGTTCGCAAGATAACTTTAGTAGGCTACTCAACCTAGACTTACCAAAATTCCTCAGGATCCGGTTCATGGCCTATCGATCCAAGACCCCGGCAATACGAACATATTCGCATGCTACTACCCTGAACTTGGATTTCGTCATACTCCGGTCCGCGATCAACCAACGGTTAAGATCTGACGGTACACGCGAAGTGACTCGTCCACAGTCCCTTAGGAGTAAGGTAAACACACGTCTTGATGGTCGATAGCCCTAGGGCAATGATATCACCCTAGATGAGCACAACAAACTGTGTATTAGCTAAGAAGCTACATACGAGTAACCAAAAACAAATACGAGCTAAATAGCTACGTATGGGACCAACAGCTATATACGGGCCAGTCGAGCCGCGTATGAGACAACCACATACATATAAGCCGAATAAGCTACGTATGAGACCAACAGCTATACGGGCTAGTTAAGCCACGTACGAACAAAACCATATGCAAAAACAACCCTACAGGTAATTAACCTAGAAGCAACCAAACGTGCTTACCAGAAAACTTGATCTTCTATAATTAGAAGCAACAGAAGAATTTACTAACAGTCTAAAATAGGCATTCTACCCATGAGAAGCCCAAGAAGCGACATCAAACTTTTATCAAGCTAACGATTATTAGTGACCTTCCCAACCCTTATTACCCATAAAGATAAGTAATGTTCATGTGATATGGTCCAACTTTACTTAGGGTCTCATACAACTAGAATCCATGGTTTCCCTCCCCAAATTGAACTAGAACTACATGCACTAAATTCTTGGGTTCTTTCTTCAAGTTTGAGCTAGAATCACCTAGGACTAAAAGCATGGGCTCATGGGTTCTTTTTAATCTTTCACTACAATCATAATACAATTCAAGTGTGGTTCCTTTGAATCTAGAACTACTATACAATCATACACACACCCCTCCTTCAGAAATCAGCATCTTTGCTGAGCACGGGCATGCACAATCTAGTGCGGGATCTACTTTCTAGCCATTGTGGAGCATCTGCTCTTCTATCTGCCCGATTAATCATGATCCCGGAGTACACCGTCCGATCAATCATAATCTCGGATTTAATTGAGCTGCCCTCCTATCCGCCCAACTAATTTTGATCCAGGAGTACACCGCCCTATCAATAACAGTCCCGGATTTAATTGAGGGCTGACCACAGTCCCGGAGTACACCGCCCGACTGAGTCTATTATCCCGAAGTACATCACCCGACTATATGCCCCACACTCGGTGTTGAAATTTGGCTCTGATACCATTTGTAATGCCCCTGCCCCTAGCTCAGGCAATTATACAATTTATAAGACAAATTAGATACTATGTAGTACAACTGCCCATCACAGGCTGCCTCTCAAAAGGTGGTTAACCGAATTGGTGACTCTTGATCATAGGCTTTATTTATATACTAGATTTGCCCGTGGGCACGTGCCTACGGCACGTCTTCGGAACGATACAAAACACGAAAAGCCATGTAAACAGTAAAACAATAATTATGCAGCTCAAGTTTGAATAGTATGACAATAATTAGTTATAAATAAAAGTCTATGTTTCCATTAGTATATGTTAAAAAATAATTATAAATGGGGGTATAAAATCTAACTTCTTAGAACTTTAAGTGTGGAAATAATGAAATTTAATTGTTGAAGAGATATTTGCTATTAAAAATTCTGAAATTTTACAAAATCGAAATCTTAAAATCAAAATTTATAAGTAAATAAAAAAAATGGGAGATAGAGAGAGAGAGAGAGAGAGAGAGAGAAATATGAAAAAGTAAAAAGAGAAGAGAGAGATAGTAAAATAAAGTAATGAGTTTTTTAGGGGGAAAATTTAGGGTCTGTTTGTTTTAGTTTTTTTTTTTTTTTTTTTTCTGAAATCATATCCTGAGTTGGCGTTTGTTTTAGGTGTTTTTTGGAAACACTATTCCGAATAACGATACCCCCTCTTTTCGAAAAGAGCTCCTTTACTCTCTTCTCACATCCTCTGTTTCCCCTCCTTCTTCCCAAATCGATTGAGAGAAAAAGAGAACGGGGAGAATGGGCAGCGACTGTGGCGAGTCTGGCGAGGAGGAGCAGTCGAGGGCGGCTGACGATACGACTGAAGGCGAAGGGGCTCGGCAATGGCTGGCGGGGACTGGGGATCTCCGGTGGTGATGGCATCGAGGGGAGCTCGACGGGGGAGAGGTAGTAGGTGTCACACGACAATGGTGAGCTGTCGATGGGGTCGTGGAGAAGACGGGGGATGGTAGAGAAGGTAGAGGCGAGGTGCGGTGACAGGGGGCTGGCTGGCGCGACGGCGTGCCGGGGACAACAACGATGGTCGTCGCTGTTGTAGTAGTCGGGAGAGGAGAACGGGGGCCGTCGTTGAAGAGGGCACTGACTGGCGCGCAACGCAGGAGGGGAGGCCAGTGCAGGCGGTGCTGTAATCGTGGCATCGCAACTGGCTGGAGTGGCTGTGATTGGGCTGCGCCGTCGATCATGGAGAGGAGGGAGAACGGAGGCAGTCGGGGTGCACAATGGTGGAGCGGGAGCAGGGGAAGGGGGAGAAATGAGCATAGGGATAGGTTCTGGCGGCGGTGTGACGAGGAGGAGAAGACGAAGGGGGAAAGATGGGTTTTCTGTGGTTTTTGGAACAGAGCGGGGAAGAGAGATAGAGAAGGAGACGGGGATAGAGAATAGGGGAATTATTAATATAATAATGATATAGTAATAAAAGCTTCTGTAGTCGTTGAATGTAAAAATATTTATGTATGGATATATGGAAATAGGAATCCAACTTTTGCTGCACTCGTGCAAAGCTATTTTTTAGCTACGACGGCACATGAAGTGCCATCAGAGAGGAAAAAAAAATTCAAAAAATAATAAATTTTGGACGGACGGCACTTGAAGTGCCGTCGGAGTGCGAAAATAAAAAAGAATTAATTTTCAAGAATGGACGGCACATGAAGTGCCGTCGGAGAAGGAAAAAAAATACTTCTCATTTAAGACTGAAGAACTGCAATTACCAAAAGAGGCAATGATAACATCAAAACATTTATCCAAATAGAATAACTGATACATGAACTGAGATTTGTTGCTTCACAAAACCTCACTGAATCTATATTATGTACATACAAGATTTCAAAATAAATTTTGTACTCTAACGTGAAGAATCAACCGTGGAGATGATGGCATCTGATTTTTGCTCGATTCACATGCTGCTCAGGTTTCTTGTTCCCATACTTGTACAACATTGCAATCTAACTGCAACATTTAAAAAAATGTCAGCAAATGATGAATGCAAATTGATATTCAAAATTGTCAGAAATATAACCGAACAGCTTATAAAATCTCTTTTCAGGAAAAACAGCTTTCAGATAACAGTTTTCAGCTAGAAATATAACCGAACAGCTTTTAAGCTCTCTTTTTCAGAAAAAACAGCTTTCAGATAATAGTTTTCAGCTAGAAATATAACCGAACAGCTTTTAAACTCTCTTTTTCAGAAAAAACAGCTTTCAGATAACAGTTTTCAGCTAGAAATATAACAGAACAGCTTTTAAACTATCTTTTTCAGAAAAACAGCTTTCAGATAACAGTTTTCAGCTAGAAATATAACTGAACAGCTTTTAAACTCTCTTTTTCAGAAAAACAGCTTTCAGATAATAGTTTTCAGCTAGAAATATAACCGAACAGCTTTTAAGCTCTCTTTTTCAAAAAAACAGCTTTCATATAACAGTTTTCAGCTAGAAATATAACCGAACAGCTTTTAAACTCTCTTTTTCAGAAAATACAGCTTTCAGATAACAGTTTTCAGCTAGAAATATAACCGATCAGCTTTTAAACTCTCTTTTTCAGAAAAACAGCTTTCAGATAACAGATTTCAGCTAGAAATATAACCGAACAGCTTTTAAACTCTCTTTTTCAGAAAAACAGCTTTCAGATAACAATTTCAGCTAGAAATATAACCGAACAGCTTTTAAACTCTCTTTTTCAGAAAAACAGCTTTCAGATAACAGTTTTTCAGCTAGAAATATAACCGAACAGCTTTTAAACTCTCTTTTTCAGGAAAACAGCTTTCAGATAACAGATTTCAGCTAGAAATATAACCGAACAGCTTTTAAACTCTCTTTTTCAGAAAAACAGCTTTCAGATAACAATTTTCAGCTAGAAATATAACAGAACAGCTTTTAAACTCTCTTTTTCAGAAAAACAGCTTTCAGATAACAGTTTTCAGCTAGAAATATAACCGAACAGCTTTTAAACTCTCTTTTTCAGAAAAACAGCTTTCAGAATACAGTTTTCAGAAAACTCTTTTCAAAACAACAAAACAAACGCAACCTTAGATTTTGGGGTTTGAAATTTTGGAGAGAAAATGTGTTTTTTGTGAGGTTTGATATGAACCTTTGATTTTGGGGATAATTGATTGTGAGCCACTTGATAGCTTTCTTTGTAATTTATTATATCAATATTATTACATTTACTTACCTTTCCGATATGGGACCATTTCTCACTTACCTACTCCCCTTAAGCAACTCACGTGAGTGCATAGAAGCCCAATTCGCTGGCTTCTATTCAAGTGGGCCCCCATGGAGGTGATGTCATCACCTTTAGAACCAGCACCCATTTTTAATTCCATTTCCATTTCAATCCATGCATGCATTATAATTACCACATCACAATTTACTAATATGCCACATCCTGCATATATTCTTTACCAGCCAGCCACATTTTCAAACCATTTATATATATATATATATATATATATATATATATATATATATATATATATGGAGCCTTCTTCCATTGCAAACTGGCCGGAACGGGTCTATTCGCACAGACCAGTGCGAACTTCGATCTGGACCGTTGGATCAAAGATCCAACGGTTCAGGTTTTTTTAATAAAATCTTGCCTTACCCATCGTTGGGAAGGACGGGTTAAGGCAAAATTTTATTAAAAAACATAGCCTTAACCCGTCCTTACCAAGAACGGGTTAAGGCTATCTATATTCATTTTTATTTCCACTCTGTTCGTCTTCATCGGCGATTGCTCTCGCGCTCTTCTTCTTTCTTCGACAAATCCAATGGAAAAAAAACCCAAATCCTTCGTCTAAACCCAAATCCTTCGTCGAAAACCCAAATCGATCCACTTACCCCCGCTCCCCCCTCCTCCCAATTACAAAATCGAAACCCTAGCTTCTCTTCCCGTCTTCGATACGAAATCGAAACCCTAGTTCTCTTCCAAATCGATTGTTTGGCTTGATTTGGACCTATCTTGTAAGGTATAGACGATTTCTTTATCCCAATAATCTACATTTGTATTATTTTTTTGAATTTGTGTGTAGTAAATTATTTAGAAATTGGAAAAAAAAATTATATGCGTTAGTAGATTTTAGATGTAGAATCGGGTTGACTTCAAGTATATTCAATTGTCGAATTATGTTGCTTGCATTAGTAATTTGTAGAATTAGAATTGTATATACGAAATTAGTTAGAAACTTTTCAGTGCGGTTATGGTTGAAAACCTTGCAAACGACCGTAAAAAAATACGAAACTTTCTGAGTCGGTTCGTCTCACGTAGTACAAGCCACACCAACTTGTAGAAGCGAGTTTCGACTCACGGTTCGAGAGATACGGCCGCGTATCGCTTTCGGTTGAAAAAAACCAAGTATAGCGGCGCACGGCCGTATATCGCAAACCGTGACTCGAAACTCGCTTCTACAAGTTTGGGTGGCTTGCCCTACGTGAATTCGACCAAGTCGGAAAGTTTTATAATTTTCGGATGCCGTTTGTGCGGTTTTGCTCAACTTCTTCGCATGATAGTTTTTTGACTTAGAATTTCGTAAGTGTGGTTAGATTAGATTAGAAAACCTTTCAAACGATATCCAAAAATTTTGAAAATTTGCTAGTTGGTTGGTGTCCCCTATGAGAAGCCAACCCTAGTTGTAGAAGTGAGTTTCGACTCACGGTTCGAGAGATACGGCCACGTATCGCTTTTAGTTGGAAAAAAACCAAGCAAAGCGATAGACGGCCGTATCTCGCAAACTGTGACTCGAAACTCGCTTCTACAAGTTCGGGTGGCTTGCCCTATGTGAATCCGACCAAGTCAGAAAGTTTTAAAATTTTCGGATGCCGTTTGTGCAGTTTTCTCAACTTCCTCGCATTACAAGTTTTAGACTTAGAATTTTCTAAGTGCGGGTAGATTAGAAAACCCTTCAAACGACCTCCAAAAAATACGAAACCTTACAAGTTGGTTGGTGTCACTTACGAGAATCCAAACCAACTTGTAGAAGTGAGTTTCGACTCACGGTTCGAGAGATACGGCCGCGTATCGCTTACGGTTGGAAAAAAACCAGGCAAAGCGGTAGACGGCCGTATCTCGCAAACCGTGACTCGAAACTCACTTCTACAAGTTCGGGTGGCTTGCCCTACATGAATCCAACCAAGTCGGAAAGTTTTAAAATTTTCTGATGCCGTTTGTGCGGTTTTCTCAACTTCCTCGCATTACAAATTTTAGACTTTCAATTTTCTAAGTGCTGGTAGATTAGAAAACCCTTCAAACGACCTCCAAAAAATATGAAACCTTGCGAGTTGGTTGGTGTTACCTACGAGAAGCCAAACCAACTTGTAGAACTGAGTTTCGACTCACGGTTCGAGAGATACGGCCGCATATCGCTTTTAGTTGGAAAAAAACCAAGTAAAGCGGTAGACGGCCGTATCTCGCAAACCGTGACTCGAAACTCTCTTCTACAAGTTCGGGTAGCTTGCCCTACGTGAACCCGACCAAGTCGGAAAGTTTTAAAATTTTCTGATGCCGTTTGTGCGGTTTTCTCAACTTCCTCGCATTACAAGTTTTAGACTTAGAATTTTCTAAGTGCGGGTAGATTAGAAAATCCTTCACAAAAAATACAAAACCTTGCGAGTTAGTTGGTGTTACCTACGAGAAGCCAAAACAACTTGTAGAAGTGAGTTTCGACTCACGGTTCGAGAGATACGGCCGCGTATCGCTTTTAGTTGGAAAAAAACCAAGTAAAGCGGTAGACGGCCGTATCTCGCAAACCGTGACTCGAAACTCGCTTCTACAAGTTTGGGTGGCTTGCCCTATGTGAATCCGACCAAGTCGGAAAGTTTTAAAATTTTCTGATGCCGTTTCTGCAGTTTTCACAACTTCCTCGCATTACAAATTTTAGACTTAGAATTTTCTAAGTGCGGGTAGATTAGAAAATCCTTCAAACGATCTCCAAAAAATACAAAACCTTGCGAGTTGGTTGGTGTCACCTACGAGAAGCCAAACCAACTTGTAGAAGTGAGTTTCGACTCACGGTTCGAGAGATACGGCCGCGTATCGCTTACGGTTGGAAAAAAACCAAGTTTAGCGGTAGACGGCCGTATCTCGCAAACCGTGACTCGAAACTCGCTTCTATAAGTTCGGGTGGCTTGCCCTACGTGAATCCGACCAAGTCAGAAAGTTTTAAAATTTTCGGATGCCGTTTGTGTGGTTTTCTCAACTTCCTCGCATTACAAGTTTTAGACTTTCAATATTTTGATGCGGTTAGAGTTGAAAACACTTCAAACGTCGTCCAAAAAATATGAAACTTTGCGAGTTGGTTGATCTCACTCAAACACAACCCACCTCAACATGTAGAAGTGGGTTTGGTATTATGGTTCGAGATATACGACCGTGTATCGGTTTATTTGGGTTTTTTACCACCTAAACCATCTTACACGCCTGTATCTCTTCAACCGAGATTTGAAACTCACTTTCACAATTTGGGGTGACTTATGCTACGTGAATTCAACCAATTTCACATTCAGCCCTTTTTTCGTTTTCATTTGTGTGTTTTTCCCCACAATCTCGGTATGTTTTTTTTGTTGTCATTCGTACCAACCATATTTTAAATTCTTTGGCAGATAGATAAATGGTAAGAACAAGGCAACCGAGAATCCCGTTCGAAAGCACTAGTGGCGCACCAACTACTGAGGTAAGATTGATTATTATTATTGGTTTTAAATACGAATATGTAATATTATCTCAATAATAACATTTATTATATTTATTCGTGTAGGTTGGTGGCCGTCAATCCACATCTGCTGAGACAGGTGCGTCGTCCTCAGTTCCCGTTACATCACCCGGACCCGTGGACACAAGCATACTCACCTTGCAATCCAAACACCGATCCGAAGTCGTGTGGAATGGGTCCGATAAAAAATGCAATTTCCAGAAGCACGCAGTTCTTCCTTTTGACCCCCGTATCACGCCGTATATTATGGAGGCCAGTTTCTATGGAGCTAGATTCATTCACTCTGTTAAGCTAGATCGGCCACTCCTTACAGCTCTAGTCGAGCGATGGAGGCCGGAGACCCACACATTCCACCTACCAGTGGGTGAGATGACTGTGACCCTACAAGATGTGGCAATGATAACTGGACTACCAATAGATGGGGTTTCCGTGACGGGAAACATGGACTTCGATCGAGTTGAAGTTGTTCGTGACTTACTCGGCATCGACCTGCAGTTGATAGTTAATGAAAAAAAAGAGGTCGTTGAAAAAGAAATCCGCGAAAATGTACCCGCAAATTTTGATGAAGATTTATTGTCTGAACAAATAGAAGCTGTGAAAGATAAAGCGGAGGAAGAAGTGATGGCTGAAACCTTCGATGGTAAATCACTGTACATCAGCTGGTTAAAATTTCAGTTCGAGGAGGAATATTTGGCCCCCAATTCGGACGAGCAAACCCTGACGTACTATGCACGTGCATACATTTTCAGTTTGATAGGGGGACTTATCTTCCCGAACTCATCCGGATCAACCATGCCGCTAATGTACCTATGGTTGTTGGAGGATTTTTGGTATGCGGGTCGTTTTAGTTGGGAGAGTGCGGCACTGGCGCTACTATATAGGAATTTGTGCACATGTTCTTTAGGTAGCGTACACATGGGTGGCCCAATGGTGCTACTGCAGATCTGGAGTTGGGAACGCATCCACATCGGACGTCCCCGTATTGTTGAGCTTACACCGGATTGGTTGGCCGACCCGGGGGCAGCGGAGTTGTTACCTCCTCTAGGAGCATATTGGGCGGGCCGGCACACGTGGGCCGATAACCCACGCCAATCTTTAACCTACTACAGAGATGAGTTAGACAACCTGGGATGAGTTCGTCAATTGAGAACCGTACTCAGCCGACAGGTTGCAACGGGTTCCTCCAGTCTGCCTAGACAGATCCCTTTGGTTGACGGCTGCACCTCTTGTGAATTTTGGAGTTGTGGAGTTCCAGTATCCTGACAGAGTCTTGCAACAATTCAGATATCAACAGAAGATTCTCGAGGTCAGGTCTTATGATAAAAAGTTGCACGAGGTCAGGGGAACGGGACGGGTGCCCAACTTCGATTGGGCTGATTACCATCGTTACCATGTAGCCAACTGGAACACTATGCGGCGGCAAATGACACCGAATATGATGTACATCGCGATACCATATGATGGCTCCCTCCAGCAGGCATACATGATGTGGTACAAGCGAATAACCCGGTTATATGTTTCTCCAAAGGTCGCCGTACCAGCTGGTGTGCAACTTCTGATTCCCCCTACCCAGGTATAACCACCTCCAGCATATTCCTCCTCCCAGCCGATGTACCAACCAAGGGCTGAGACATATCGAAAAACGGTCAGTCAAATTTCATATAGTTTGTACACATGTGGTGTATTTAATTGATGCCGCTAATTATGAATGATGTTTAAATTGAGATTTTTCACCAACTGTAGATTGAAAACGCATGGGAGGTTGTTCGAACAGCTGCTCACGTCCTGAAGACTAGGATACCCGAGAGCTTCAAGGAGGTAATCCGGGAGATGCTAGCCCCGTGCCGTCGGACTCTGGAGGACGCGGGTGAAGGTCCACAAGTTGAGACCTATATGAGAGCCAACTTGCCATCAACAGGTTATAGGCGAAAACAAACTGTGAGTAGGGGAATTCGCATCGCCGAGCCAAATCCCAAAGATGTTGATGAGGAACAGTCGTCGGATGATCCTGATTCTCCCCAGACACAAGGCAGACGGCAAAATCCTCAAAGGAAGCGGAACCCTCCCGATCAATTCACACCTAGCGGTCGCAAGCCGCGTGGTCGTAGAGGGTAGTCTCTAATACTCTGTAATAGCGTATCTTTTGGTTGGTAATTTTGTTATTGCAGTAACTAACGTATTGTTTGTTTCTATGTTGATAAATTGTTGTAGGTGAATACTGGGCATGGTGTGCAAGCCAAAGTGGAGAACGCCTTTATTTGTAATTTTTGTATTTTGGACATGTGCAACTTGATATGTATAATTTTGGTGTAAATTTTTGAAAATTGAATTCATTTCAATTAATTAAGTATTGGCTAATGAATGTCCTATTTTTGAACTTCACATATATATTGTTGGGAACATGGATTTCTGAGTTGTTGTGGTTACCGCTATATATGTAGTTGTATTATTGTGAACTGAGTTCTCAATTCTTGTGCTATGAATTGTTGTTGTGAGGTTGTGTTGTTGTGAACTCAGTTTCAGTATTCTTGTGAGTTGTTGTAAGGTTGTATTTTTCACCAAGACACATGTACTGATTGAGCCGAAATATCCCTACCTAACCCGTCATTGTAGATAACGGATTACCTACACCTAATCCGCCATCGACAATAACGGGTTAAGTAGACATATATTGGCCGAAGTTTTTTAACCTACTGGCCTGTACATGATATAGTTCTGCCAAAATAGGTAAACTTAACACGTTATTGTCAATAACGGGTTAGTTGTACCTAACCCGTTGTCCACAATAACGGGTTAAGAAGACATATATTAGCTGAAGTTTTTTCATCTCAGGTCTGTACATGATATAGATCTGCCAAAATAGGTAAACTTACCTCGTTATTGTCAATAACGGATTAAGCTCACATAACCCGTTATCGACAATGACGGGTTAAGAACACATATAATGGCAGACGATTTTTAATCCCAGGTTTTCAGTTGACAAAGTTCTGCCAAAATAACTCAGCTTAACCCGTTATTGAGAATTTGAACATACACCTAAGTGGGAAAAAGCACCAAGCTAAACAAGCACAACTCAGCACCCGCCTACTATTATTGCATACACTTCAATATGGGAAAAAACTAAGCTACATAACCACATGTACATCCCCACATGTAGCTTATATATGGGAAAAATCCTATGTACAGATCTAGTTCTTGATGGCCAATTAATCTCATCTGATGACGAGATGCGGATCACGTGACGTATCTGGTTAGGCTTTTCCATTAGGGATATCAGCATGTGGGGATGTACATGTGTTTTTTTTCTTGTAGATTTTATTTTGCAACATGTGAAACCGCATGTACAACATGGCAGTAATCTTAACTTGTTCTCTAAGTCGTTAACTTGTTGTACAATAACGGGCCGTTCTAAATTCCCAGATTAATGAATCTTAACATGTAGTTTTTGTTGGCCAAGTAATTAGATCTGCGTGAACAAACAGTTTACGAGGTTTCCCCGCTATATATACAATTCTGTCAGCTTTGGCAAGCAGCATCTATCCCGCTGAAGGACATTATAAGATATATGGAACACTAACAGGTTCATCAGTCTCATAAACTATAAGTTGTAGCAGAGATTCTACTGTTGAAAGCATTTATTGCATTTATTGCTACATGTGATCAGATCCAGTTCTTGTTGACCAAGTAATTAGATCTGGTGATGTGGCGCTCTAATAACGCGTTCGTGCTTTTCCATTAGGGGTACCATCATCATCACAGTCGATTTAAATCTGTATTGGTCTTTTTGTACATGCATGTGGGGATCTACATGTGGTTTTTCCCCATATAAGGTACATGTGGGATCTACATGTGGTTTTTTCTCCCATAACAGCTACATGTGGGGATCTACATATGGATTTTCCCCCATATATGCTATACGTACAAGCTAAACAAGCTAAACAAGCAGAACTCAATCTCAAAGCAGACACTTCAATATGGGAAAAAGAGTGGAGACTCTACATTTGGGGATCTACATGTGATTTTTCCAATATATAGGCTACATGTGGGGATCTACATTTGGCTATGTACTTTAGGTTTTTCTCATATTGAAGTGTCTGCTACGAAGATAAAAAGAGTGGAGACTCTAACCCTACATTAACCCTAACCCTAACCCCTAACCCTAACCTACTAACCCTAGACTAATCCTAACCCTAACCTACAAAATTTTCCCTATTGTTTATTATGGAACAAAATACAAATTAATTTGTGTTAATTTTAATATTCGTTTGATGATATCAATTTTATATTGGTTAGTTACATGGCTAGGAATGGAAATAAAAAAAAATATATAAAAAACCAGAGAACATACATATGAATGTCTATTTTGTAGAGTTCAGAAGACAATGTACGTAAAGAGTGGCGAGACATATGTGATTAATGATAGAACTTAAATATCTATAAACTCTTTATTGGAAACTTATTACATATCACCTCCCAACTACAAATATTAACGTATGTAATTATTAACCAAAACAAGATCTTACCGCAAATGTCTTCCTTGCAATAACCTTAACCCTAGAATAACCCTAACCAAATCCCTAACCCCCGCTAACCGTGTAACGAACATTTCTGCATAGCTGATTATATAAAATTTTATGAACAGATTTTTTGCAGCGGGTTTTAGTAGGGTCATAGTGGTGTTCGAATAATTTATCATAAATTGTTTTCATTAAGTGAACTATAAGTTATATTTACAAACTTGTTTACACATTTTTTTACTTGCGATTTAATAATTATCAGTACTGCCGATATAGGTACACTTTACCCATTATTGACGATAACGGGTTACATGTACTTAACCCGTTATCGTATATAACGGATTAAGTCAACGTATACTGGCAGTATTTTGCCATCTACTTATGAATGTAGCCATAAACTTCTGCAAATATAAGTGTACGTAACCCGTCGTTGGTGATAACGATCTTCGTTAACGTAACCCGTTATCCATAAAAACGGGTTAAGTTGACAAAGATTGGCAGTGGTTCATCATGTACAGACCAAGTTCTGGAACATGATCAAGTACACTTAACCCGTTCTTGGTACCAACGGGTTAAGTGTAATTAATCCGTTGTCACCAACAACGGATTAACCAGGTGTAATTTACAGACATCGACTGTACATTTTGAGACAATTGCTGTCCTTGCTGCTCTTTTTTCGAGACTTGTATCATGTCCTTATTGACTAACAGGTTTATCCTTATTGTCTTCTTCTTCTTCATGTTTGAGTATTCCTTGTCTTCTCCTTCTCCTTGTGTTGATCCAAATCCATTTCCTATTGATGAGCAGTGAGAAACCCAAGTGGGCTATCATATCATGCTCCCCTCCTTCTTTTTCCTAGCCTATAACTGAGAGAGTTGGACTCATTACTCAAATGAGTCTTCTCTTCTTCTCTTCAAGAGAACTTAAATGAGAGGCTTCAATTTTCTCTTCTTCTCTTCAAAAATATGAGGAATCAATTTTCTCTTCTTCTCTTCAAGGCCTCTTTTTTCTTCCTAATAGGGAGGAAGAAGTTTGAGTTGTAGAAGAAATTTGAGTTCAAGGATGGTCGCCTACAATTGTTCTTGTGTATGAAGATGCAGGAGTAGAGAGACTTGTTCCAGTGTACAAGTGCATGCTCGGTTTCTCTCAAGGGGTAGGGAGGGCCGCCGGCTTTGCCTTTTTTTTCCACAGTGTTTCTCTTAGTCTTCTATTTTTTTAGCTTTTAGATGTGTTTGCATAAGTAGCAATTGTCCGCCTTTCATACACATTCATTCTCTATTGTTACACAGAGTGTAAAAGTTCTCTGCTTTCGTCGGACAGAGTAGTGGTGGGTGTCACAGTATATTCATGGTACTTTTCAGCTTATTGGCATGCACACCTTACAATCGTGCAACAAATAGTACGAATATGAGGAGTGCGTGTCAAGAAGTTGTTAAGTACTTTGAATATATGGTTACACCCACTACTACTCTATCCGACGAAGCGGAGAATTTTACCTCTGTGTAATAGTAGTGAACGAAATTGTATGCAGGGGGTACAACTGGCTACTTATGCATTCAAAAAAAGTCAGAGTCAGCAGTCCTTCCTTCCACTTCGAGAAGAAAGCGACCATGTACTTGTATACTAAATTAATTTCAATTTAGGAGTAGAGTATCAAAGGATGACTTTGTAATGTCAACTAGCATGCGGATCATGTACAATTTTCTATGTTTCTTCAAACAATATGTTATTGCCAGTTTGTAATGTTCCTTTATATGAATAAATTTGGTATTGCAAATGGCTTGTTGTGAATATCCAAATTTGTATATGTATCAACAAAAGAAGATATATCCAACACCCGCGAAAGTTAACATACATATTTTTAAGCGGAGAATGAACAAATATGTATATGTATCAACAAAAGAAGATCTAGTCCATAAAGTTGAAAGAACTGTAAGAAATTCTTAACCTAACCCGTCATCCCCAATAACGGTTTATAGGATATTAATCGTCAACGCCAATGACGGGTTAAGTGGAGAGATATTGGCCAAACTAAAACCCCTATATGTGAAGTATTGATTAAGGACTGCCAATATCTATCTCCTTAACCCGTTATTGAGGATGATGTGTTACGTTATCTTAACCCGTTATCCCCAATAACGGGTTATTGTATACAGTATCTGGCAGCATCTCTTCTTGTGAATACTGCATACATTTTCACAATTTTCCACAATATAGATATATTATCCACAAAATACACAATATCCAACACAAATAACAAATCTGTTCACATCGGCATGCAGACAATTTTCATTAACACAAAATTCACAAACAGAACGAATTCCCCAAATTGCACACATCTACCAATTTTACATTTTTCGACATAAATAAGCATTCGCTACCCAAATACCTGGTCAAAATCCATAGTAACATATTTTTGTTCACAAATACACAAAATAAACTGACATACAGAGATTACATTCTGATTAAATACATCATTAATTTACTTGTACCAAACAAGCCTACGTCAATTATCCACATATATATACAATCCAAAAGCAACAAATTTTTCAACGCATTGCTTCTTTCCATTGGGCGCGTTTTTTTTGTTTCATTCTGGACCTATACCAGAAAATAAAAAAAAAACAAAGTTAACAATCCAGTCGAAATTAATAAATATCTGCACGAATAAATATAAAATTCAGCAATTATTCGGTGATTATTTTGAAAGTTTGATATGACATACATATTTAAGTACTTAAAACCCCCTAGCACGAACCTTCGCTCTTTACAGCGTTTGGAGATTCTTCATTCCCCACCGATCCACTAAATAAGGAAGAAGAATGAGTTAGTACCGACCAAATTAACATTCATTGAGTCCAATTAACAAATACAAAATCTCTGATATAATACCTTGCTACATTTTTTGGGCAATTCCGTGAATCGTGACCTACGACACGAAGGCATGTCCTGCAAAGTCTTGGCCTCTTCGTTTTTTGACCTTCTCTTACAGACTTCAAACATTTCCCTTTAGGCCTCCCCTTTGTGGTGCACTGTACAGGGTCACCTACATGTGCATGTGCATGTGCATGTCCACCACTCTCAGGTTGTGCGCTACCTTCGTATGGTGTGCTGTTCACTGACTCAATCTTAGCAAAGCCTTCAATTCCCTTCAGCATGTGGTCGAGCATGTACTTGTATCCTCGCTCTGAAGAACAACCAAGATCGACCAAATGTCTTGAGTGCATACTCAGTTCACAATAACGCAAGGTAAAATTATCGCCCATACTATTGGGAACCGGTATACTGCTTCTCCTCAGTTGATCCCTGGTCCATCGCCTACAAATATATTGCTCGGGTAGTGCGGTGTGATCTGTGAACCGAATAACTGCCAGTAGATGTTTGCAGGGAATGCCTACGAAGTAGTACATGGAACAAGGGCATTTAGCAATTTCAGTGATTTTACAATAAGAAATCACCCTCCCCAGTTCTGAATTTCCACAAACAGTTACAGAATAAGCTGCACTATCCGGTGTATCCATACTCGCAATTAAACTCACATTAAGTAATGAGCTTTTGACAACTTCTTGTTGAAATTTGTAGAAAATCTTCAAAGTGTATGTCCCTGCCATTCGTGACTCCAATGCCTATTCGGTCTTCAATTTTGGCCACTCCTCGCGATTACGATGTGTTTCTTTAAGTTCATCGTGTCTTTGTTTTACTAAGAGTCGGTCAAAGATGACGGCAAATTCATGTAGTGAGTACTTATTATGAGTATGGTGCTTCAAGGATGAATGTAGCGATTCGCTATGTTGGGTACTCAACATGCCCCCCCAAAATGAGTCTCATGCGTACACAGGGACCCATTTTTTGTGGATCTCAAATTTTTCCTTCAACCATTTGTTATTCTCCAGTTTGTACTGGGAGATCAAATTTTTCCACTTCTGTTCGAATTCTGTTTTACATTTCGCCGTATAAATGATAGTCTTTAAAGCATCACTGAACTCATCAACATTATTCGGCATTCGAACTTCATGCGGTAGCTTATCCAAAATATGCCAAATGCAATATCTATGTGACGTGATTGGGAAAACTTTGGAAATTGCAGAAGTTATCCCACGATCCTCATCTGTCACGATGTTGATAGGATCACATGGCATTGCAGCACGCCACTTTTCAAAGAACCACTCAAATGAGGATGTCTTCTCATTGGGGATGAACCCACAACCTAGGAATATTGATTGCCAATGATGGTTGAATCCAACAAATGGTACGAACAACATCCCGTATCGGTTTGTGTTGTAGGTAGCGTCAAAGCAGAGAACATCCCTAAATACTTTGTAATTCTTTCTAGCAATACCATCCACCCAGATACAATGTGACAATCGCCCTTCGGGATCACATTGGTAATCAAAATAGAATAAGAGATCGGTCTCCTTTTTGGATTCAAAAAACTCAAGTAGCATTTGTCCGTCGTGTCCTTTTAAACCCTCCATCTCGTCTCTCCTGAGATTTCTTACATCGGTTTCGGTGAATCCAATTTTCTCATTACCTCCACTTGCACCTTCAAAGAATAGCATTTGTTTGCATACAGGGACATTAGCTTCGGTAAGTTGACCAATTACATTTTTATCTGTCTTAGTCAATTCACGATTTCGAGGTAGCAAGTGACGTCTACCGGATGAAGTAAATTCGTGATTGTGTGCTTCATTTAACGAATAAAGAATCCACGAATTACTTTGTGAATTACTTTGTGGGTTTAGTTTGACACGGACGAAAGCTTTGCAACCCGTTCTAGAAGTTGTACCTCGTCTAGTTTCATTATGGCTATTCGGTGACTCTCCGGCTTTATTACAAACGTATGATTTATCCACTACATCGTTTTCCTTATATTTATTTCCACCCTTACGCATATAGAATTCCGCACATTTGCAATATGATGAATAAATTTTTTCCGCATTCTCAAGAGTGGAAAATGTCATACCAATCTTCGGTTTTAGGTGCTCGTCAACATGAGGAAGATACTCGCCAATTTTTTGTGCACGGACAAATTTATCTCCGGCAACAGAACTTCCTTCGAAACTGTCCATACTTAAGAAACCGTGAAAAGGAGAACAGTTAGGGGTACTAAACCGTTGTAGAGGGTATTTTTATAAGTGCGCAAGCCACCACAACTTGTACAAGTTAGTTTCTACTAACGGTTCCAGAAATACGGCCGTGTATCACTTAATTTGAGTTTTTTTCAACCGAAAGCGATACGCGGCCGTATCTCTCGAACCGTGAGTCGAAACTCGCTTCTACAACTTAGGTTGGCTTCTCATAGGGGACACCAACCAACTCGCAAAGTTTCGTATTTTTTGGAGGTGGTTTGAAATGTTTTAAACTTTAACCGCACTTACAAAATTCTAAGTCAAAAAATTCACATGCAGGGAAGTTGAGAAAACCACGCAAACGGCACCCGAAAATTATAAAACTTTTCGACTAGGTCGGATTCACGTAGGGCAAGCCACCCGAACTTGTAGAAGCGAGTTTCGAGTCACGGTTTGCAATACATGGCCGTGTACCGGCTTTAGTTGTTCTTTTCCAATCAAAACCGATACGCGGCCGTATCTCTCGGACCGTGAGTCAAAATTCACTTCTACAACTTCAGGTCACTTCTCATAGGGAACACCAACCAACTCGCAAAGTTTCGTATTTTTTGGAGATCGTTTGAAGTGTTTTCTAATCGGCCCGTTTTTTAAAAAATTCTAAGTCAAAAATTTCTCATTTGAGCAATTGAAACAAAACCACACAAACGGCATCCAAAAATTTTAAAACTTTTCAACTTGGTCGAATTCACGTAGGGCAAGCCATCCGAACTTGTAGAAGTGAGTTTCGACTCCCGGTTTGCGAGATACGACCGTATACCGCTTTATAATGATTTTTTCCAACCGAAAGCGATACGCGGCCGTATCTCTCGAACCGTGAGTCGAAACTCACTTCTACAGTTGGTTTGGCTTCTTATAGGAGACACCAACCAACTAGCAAAGTTTCGTATTTTTTGGAGGTTGTTTGAAGGGTTTTCTAATCTACCCGCAGTTAGAAAATTCTAAGTCTAAAACTTATAATGCGAGGAAGTTGAGAAAACCACACAAACGGCATCCAAAAATTTTAAAACTTTCCGACTTGGTCGAATTCACGTAGGGCAAGCCACCCGAACTTGTAGAAGTGAGTTTCGACTCCCGGTTTGCGGGATACGACCGTATACCGCTTTGTAATGATTTTTTTCAATCGAAAGCGATACGCGGCCGTATCTCTCAAACCGTGAGTCGAAACTCACTTCTACAAGTTGGGTTGGCTTCTCCTAGGGGACACCAACCAACTTGCAAAGTTTCGTAATTTTTGGAGGTGGTTTGAAGTGTTTTAAACTCTAAACGCACTTACAAAATTCTAAGTCAAAAAATTCACATTCGAGGAAGTAGAGAAAACCGCCCAAACGGCATCCGAAAATTATAAAACTTTCCGACTAGGCCGGATTCACGTAGGGCAAGCCACCCGAACTTGTATAAGCGAGTTTGGAGTCACGGTTCGGGAGATACGGCCGTGTATTGCTTTACTTGGTTTTTTTCAACCGAAAGCGATACGCGGCCGTATTTCTCGAACCGTGAGTCGAAACTCGTTTCTACAAATTGGGATGGCTTGTACTACGTGAGATGAACCTACTCGCAAAGTTTCGTATTTTTTACAGTCGTTTGCAGGATTTTCAACCATAACCGCACTTAAAAGTTTCTAACTAATTTCGTATATACAGTTGTAATTCTACAAATTACTAACGCAAGCAACAGAATTCAGCAATTCAATATACTTGAAGTTAACGCGATTCTACATCTAAAATCTACTAATGCATATAAATTTTTTCCCAATTTGTAAATAATTTACTACACACAAATTGAAAAAAATACACAAATATAGATTTTTGAGGTAAAAAATTAGTCTATACCTTACAAAATAGGTCCAAATCAAGCCAAACGATCGATTCGGAGGAGTAGGGTTTTGATCAAAGCTCGACTTCGGAGCTAGGGTTTCGATCGTCGGAGTTTGACTTCCACAAAGAGTAGGGTTTCGATCTTCGGAGTTGGGAGAGAAGAGGGGGAGCGGACGGAGATGTCGGAGCTAGGGTTTTTTTTCCGTTGGGTTCGTCGAAGAAAGAAGAAGGGGCAAAAATTAATCGCCGAGGAAGACGAACTGTATGGAAATAAAAATGAATATAGATATCCTTAACCCATTCTTGGGAACGACGGGTTAAGGCTATGTTTTTTAATAAAATTTTGCCTTAACCCGCTCTTCCCAACGACGGGTTAAGGCCAGATTTTATTAAAAAAAATCTGGACCGTTGGATCTTTGATCCAACGGTCCAGATCGAAGTTCACACGGGTCTGTGCGAACAGACCCGTTCCGGCCCGTTTGCAACGAAAGAAGACTCATATATATATATATATATATATATATATATATATATAATAAAACACAAAGAAAGCTATCAAGTGGCTCACATTCAATCCCCCAAAATCAAAGGTCCAGATCCAACCTCACAAAACACATTTTTCCTCCCAAAATTTCAAACCTCAAAATCAAAATTTTTCCCCCAAAACTAAAAAAGTTATTACTTTATTACCATATCTCTCATCTTTTTACCTTTTCATATTTCTCTCTTTCTCTCTCTCTCTCTCTCTCCAATTTTTTCTTTATTTATTTAGAAATTTAGATTTGAAGATTTTAGGTTTGTAAAATTTTCAGAATTTTTATGTTTTTTTTATTGCACATGTTATATTGAACATAGCAAATATCTCTTCAACAATTAAATTTCAACATTTTCTACCATTAAAGTTTTAAGAAGTTAAAATTATTTTTCAACATATACTAATAGCAACATGGATTTTTATTTACAACTAATTATTGTCATTCTATTCAAACTTGAACTTCATAATTATTGTTTTACTGTTTACAGGATTTTTCGTGTGTTGTATTGTTCCAAAGACGTGCCGTAGGCACGTGCCGACGGGCAAATCGAGTCTATATAATAAAACACAAAGAAAGCTGTCAAGTGCCTCTCCTTCAATCTCCCAAAAATCAAAGGCCCAGATATAACCTCACAAAACATATTTTCCTCCCCAAAACTCAAATTCAAATCCCACACCCAAAACAATTCCTATATTTATTTTTTATTTTTTTTTCTTTCTCTTTCTCTCTCTCTCTCTCTCCCTCCCTCTTCTATTCAAAAAATTAAGAAAATTAAATTTTTATTTTTTTTTTTAAATTAAAAATTAAAAAACAAAAAAAAAAAATTTAAATTTAAAAATTTAAAAATTTTAAAAATAATTCAAAAAATCAAAAAAATCATATAACATGTTTTTTTCTGGACCCCAAAAGTTTCTCATATAATATGTTTGCTACTTCAATTAATTTGCTGGACCACCAAAACTATTTTATATGAACAAATAAGGTGCACCGATCCGAAGACGTGCCGTAGGCACGTGTCAACGGGCAAACCTAGTATATATATATATATAACACCGATACGTTATGTATTTCTGAAAACAACAACTTACTCAAATTTTTAGTCTACGAAAATTGGCATCCAAATGCTTGTCCATTGGCATTTCTGAAAAGATTCTCCAATGCTCTATTTTAAGTCAATAGTAGGTAATGTATGAGATGATTGAGTTGTGAAGGGTGTAAAGGGTATGTCTTCACTTCCCATTTATTATGGATGGTATATTGGTATTCAAACTGAACAGGCTCAAGTATTTGTTTTCCCTAATGTAGTCAATTTGAATCTATGCCCCCTTTTTCGTTATTTGCTAAACGATTGCATTTTTAGTGAGAATTTTCTTTGCCCTGTATAGTTGATTTGAAGTTTTGCCCCTTTCTCTTTAATCAGTGTTTCTGAGAGAATCTAAGAGTTTCATTCATACATGTTTCTCAAGTTTCCTTGCAAATCCATGCATATCTATCCCAGCATCATACTGCATTTGTACAATGAATATATATAAAGTTTCAAATTATTAACTTCCAAGAATTAAAGGAATATATTCCCCTTGAACTTGGTCATTTATTGATTATTCTTGATGATCGATCCTAAGCATTCAAATTGACCAGGCTTGTGTCATTTCTTAACCCACAAATTTGAAATTTCAATGTTATTTCTCTTCGTTAGTCTGCTAAAGCTGCATTTTATGTGTATCTGTAATCCATGCTCATTCATCAAAAGTATATAGACTTTAGAATCCACTATTGCCTTATCTGACCCATCCGTCTCTAATTTGATTTAGTTTCTAGATGACATTATTTTTAGTGGACCTTATCAGCTTCTTTTATTTGAGTTATTCGGTAGGGTTAGATGTTTGTAAGTTTTGATTGATTTTATCCCTTTGTTCTATTTATCTTGATCTTTGTGACATTATTATAATCCATCATCAAAATAAACTGCGATGCTCATGACTTGAAAATTATTATAATCTTGATCTTTGTGCTTTCATATTCGGTAAAGGGATTTCTACATATACACATATGCACACTTCTATTTCGGTAAAGAGGATCTCCTATACATGTATATTCATATACAAACAATACGAACGAATGAATTTCTCACTGTGAGTAAGTTAACAATGAATGAAATGAAATGTTTAAAATGAAAGATTTATTTTGTGTTGATGGTTGAGTTGTGAGTCTCTAAAGGATGTGTGGGACCCTAGATACTGGCAGTTGAGATTTTGTGGTTTGGCCAGTTGTGACTTTGTTATTGATCAGTTGAGTTAAGTCCGGTATGGTGCACTAACTCTAGGAGATTCGAAATTAATAGTTAATTAACTTAACAAAATAAGGACAGGTACTAGATGGTGATATGATGAAATGAGAACATGGGCTATGGACCTCAGTATGGCTTGCGGTGTGAGATAATCCCCGAAATTATCGAGGTGTGAGTGAAATAGTCTCCGGAAATTCCTGCGGTGTGGGATTGATCTCCGAAATTATCGAGGTCGAGGCGATGCTCATGGGGTATTCGTGTGATGAGGTGCCATAGCTTGCGGTGTGGGGTATTCTCGAAGATTCCCAGGTGTGAGTCCGGAATTATCTGTGGATAGAGATTGACCTCCGAAATTATCGGGGCGTAGGTTAATACTCACATTTTACCTATATCTTGTAGTAGTCATCGTAGTAGGATTAGTTGCATAATAAGGGATTAAACCCTATCAAGTGGAGAACGTTAAGGGCTTGCATCGGACCTATGTAGAGTGGGATGCATAGAATCCGACAAGTATGCATTAGAAAGTCAGCATATAGCATTGGTATTTTCTTGACTTGGTTTTATGTATATTGTTTTCTGTTTTTCTACAGTTGACACTTAGTCTAGTTTCACTTGATGTTTTCATATTTTATTTACTGTTATTTCTTATTTCATTTATTCTTGCTGTTGATATATGTTGTTTATGACTTTATGCCTTAAGTTCTATTTATGTTGCATTTATTTTATGTCATTCACACCGTTATGGCTGACCCCTGTAATTTTGGGGGTTAGGGTTATCTCTACCCTCATGTTTTACAGGTAGGTGCCTATGGCTTGGGATTTGGATGCATGGGGAAGAATGATTTATGGCTTATGTAATTTGTAAAGAATGTGTTGTAAAAGAAAGAAATTGTAATTCAAGGTGTTTTATTTCCGCTGTGCTTTGTAAACAATTGATGTAATAAATAGTTTTAAATTTTTCTGTATTTAATTGCTATGTTTATAATTACATTGAAGTTGATTATGGAATTGTGCCACATATTTCTGAGATATTATATTGGAAATTCGGGGCGTTACAGACGCACTCGGTCTGATGAATCCTTTGCCCAATAACTCCTCAATTTGCTTCTTGATCTCATCTTGTTCCACTGGCTCCATTCTGTACGGTGCTTTAGAAATTAGTGCACTCCCTGGCTGAATGGAGATGTTGAACTCTATATCCCGTTGAGGTGGAAGTCCAGGTAGATCCTCTAAGAAAACTGTTGGAAAATTTCGGACAACAGGAATCTGTTGGACCTCCTCAGGAACATTCTTCTTAGTCAGAGCAGATACCAATTGTTTGCACTTCCTCTTCCCTTGAAACATAACTGTTGGTCCTCCTGGTGCCTTTACCACAACATCCTTACTCTTGCACTCGATAGTGGCACTATAGATTGACATCCAATCTATGCCAATGATGATGTCAACCCACAAAACCATCAACTCAATGAGGTTGATGCCAAAGATTCTGCCTCCGATTTCAAGGTCACGCCCTTCATAATATCGGTCGGTAGTCAATGTTTCTCCTGACGGGGTATCTACAGCTGAAACTTTGCTAGGAAATTTTTTTGGTTCGACTCCCAATCATTTTACAAACGACGGTGACACAAATGTATGAGATGATCCAGTATCAAATAAAACTGTTGCTTTCATTCCATTTATCTGAATTTCTCCTGTTACATAAAGAGTACTCTCCTTACATAACATTTATTACATAATATGGAAATATCAATAGAGGAACATATTCAGTTACTCCCATACCCGTGATGACGTTGTCTGCATCGTCGGCATCAGCTTCAGTTAGAGCGAATTCCTGCCCCTGCTGGTATGGATTCTGTCCTAGATCGGCCTGATTCTGGCCCTGTCCCCCTTGCCTGAGTTGCTGGCACTGCGGCCTAGCATGGCCTTCCTTCCCACAATAGAAACAAGTTAGGGGACTCCTTTCCTTGGGACACTCTAATGACCCGCTTCTCTACAAGTGTAACAGGTCACACCTGGGGGCCTTGCCCCTCCATTGTTCGGCTTCCCAGTCACTGAAATGGTGTTTACCCCTGTTGGCCTGAACCTCTGAGCTGGGGGCTATCCCCTGAAATTGCTTGGCACTGCGGGTCTCTTACCGGTATCCCAGGTGTTCTTCCTATTCTGTGCCGCCTGGTACTGATTCATGTCGGCCTCAGTAGCTGTGGCTCTCCGGACCAGCTTATCAAACCTTCAGATACCTAGGGGTATCATTCGGGACCTCAAGCTTGGCCTCAAACTAAAACACCCCGTAGTTTTCAAAAGACTATATATATATATATATATATATATATATATATATATATATATATATATATATATATATATATATATATATATATATATATATATATATATATATATATATATATATATAAATGGGGAAAAGGGGTATGAGCAACTTGCTCATTTAGTAAATGAGCAAGTGACTGGGAAGCCGAACAAGTTGCTAAATGAGCAAGTTGCTCATATCCCTTATCCCTTTTACTCTCTCTCTCTCTCTCTCTCTCTCTCTCTCTCTCTCTCTCTCTCTCTATATATATATATATATATATATATATATATATATATATATATATATATATATATATATATGAGCCTTCTTCCGTTGCAAACGGGCCGGAACGGGTCTGTTCGCACAGACCCGTGCGAACTTCGATCTGGACCGTTGGATCAAAGATCCAACGGTCCAGATTTTTTTTAATAAAATCTTGCCTTAACCCGTCGTTGGGAAAGACGGGTTAAGGCAAAATTTTGTTAAAAAACATAGCCTTAACCCGTTCTTGGTAAGGACGGGTTAAGGCTATCTATATTCATTTTTATTTCCATACAGTTCGTCTTCTTCGGCGATTGCTCTCGCGCCCTTCTTCTTTCTTCGACGAACCCAACCCAACTGGAAAAAAAACCCTAGCTCCGACATCTCCGTCCGCTCTCCCTCTTCTCTCCCAACTCCGAAGATCGAAAACCTACTCTTTGTGGAAGTCGAACTCCGACGATCGAAACCCTAGCTTTTCTTCCCCTCTTCGATACGAAATCGAAATCCTAGTTCTCTTCCAAATCGATTGTTTGGCTTGATTTGGACCTATCTTGTAAGGTATACACTATTTCTTTACCCCAATAATCTACATTTGAATTATTTTTTTGAATTTGTGTGTAGTAAATTATTTAGAAATTGGGAAAAAATTTATATGCGTTAGTAGATTTTAGATGTAGAATCGGGTTGACTTCAAGTATATTCAATTGCCGAATTATGTTGCTTGCATTAGTAATTTGTAGAATTAGAATTGTATATACGAAATTAGTTAGAAACTTTTCAGTGCGGTTATGTTTGAAAACTTTGCAAACGACCGTAAAAAAATATGAAACTTTCCTAGTAGGTTCGTCTCCTGTAGTACAAGCCACACCAACTTGTAGAAGCGAGTTTTGACTCACGGTTCGAGAGATACGGCCGCGTATAGCTTTCAGTTGAAAAAAACCAAGTATAGCGGTGCACGGCCGTATATCGCAAACCGTGACTCGAAACTCGCTTCTACAAGTTCGGATGGCTTGCCCTACGTGAATTCGACCAAGTCGGAAAGTTTTATAATTTTCGGATGCCGTTTGTGCGGTTTTGCTCAACTTCTTTGCATGATAGTTTTTTGACTTAAAATTTTGTAAGTGCGGTTAGATTAAATTAGAAAACCATTCAAACGACCTCCAAAAAATACGAAACCTTGCGAGTTCGTTGGTGTCACCTACGAGAAGCCAAACCAACTTGTAGAAGTGAGTTTCGACTCACGGTTGGAGAGATACGGCCGCGTATCGCTTTTGGTTGGAAAAAAACATCGTAAAGCGGTAGACGGCCGTATCTCGCAAACCGTGACTCGAAACTCGCTTCTACAAGTTCGGGTGGCTTGCCCTACGTGAATCCGACCAAGTCAGAAAGTTTTAAAATTTTCAGATGCCATTTGTGCGGTTTTCTCAACTTCCTCGCATTACAAGTTTTAGACTTAGAATTTTCTAAGTGCGGGTAGATTAGATTAGAAACCCTTCAAACGACCTCCAAAAAATACGGAACCTTGCGAGTTGGTTGGTGTCACCTATAAGAAGCCAAACCAACTTGTAGAAGTGAGTTTCTACTCACGGTTCGAGAGATACGGCCGCGTATCGCTTTTCGTTGGAAAAAAACCAAGTAAAGCGGTAGACGGCCGTATCTCGCAAACCGTGACTCGAAACTCGCTTCTACAAGTTCGGGTGGCTTGCCTTACGTGAATCCGACCAAGTCGGGAAGTTTTAAAATTTTTGGATGTCGTTTGTGTGGTTTTCTCAACTTCCTCGCATTACAAGTTTTGGACTTAGAATTTTCTAAGTGCGGGAAGATTAGAAAACCCTTCAAACGACCTCCAAAAAATACGAAACCTTGCGAGTTGGTTGGTGTCACCTACGAGAAGCCAAACCAACTTGTAGAAGTGAGTTTCGACACACGGTTCGAGAGATACGGCTGCGTATCGCTTACGGTTGGAAAAAAACTAAGTAAAGCGGTAGACGGCCGTATCTCGCAAACCGTGACTCGAAACTCGCTTCTACAAGTTCGGGTCGCTTGTCCTAAGTGAATCCGACCAAGTCAGAAAGTTTTAAAATTTTTGGATGCCGTTTGTGCGGTTTTCTCAACTTCCTCGCATTACAAGTTTTAGACTTAGAATTTTCTAAGTGCGGGTAGAATAGAAAACCCTTCAAACGACCTCCAAAAAATACGAAACATTGCGAGTTGGTTGGTGTCACCTACGAGAAGCCAAACCAACTTGTAGAAGTGAGTTTCGACTCACAGTTCGAGAGATACGGCCGCGTATCGCTTGCGGTTGGAAAAAAACCAAGTTTAGCGGTAGACGGCCGTATCTCGCAAACCGTGACTCGAAACTCGCTTCTACAAGTTCGGGTGGCTTGCCCTACGTGAATCCGACCAAGTCAAAAAGTTTTAAAATTTTTGGATGCCGTTTGTGCGGTTTTGCTCAACTTCTTCGCATGATAGTTTTTTGACTTAGAATTTTATAAGTGCGGTTAGATTAAATTAGAAAACCATTCAAACGACCTCCAAAAAATATGAAACCTTGCGAGTTGGTTGGTGTCACCTATGAGAAGCCAAACCAACTTGTAGAAGTGAGTTTCGACTCACGGTTCAAGAGATACGGCCGCGTAACGCTTACGGTTGGAAAAAAACCAAGTTTAGCGGTAGACGGTCGTATCTCGCAAACCGTGACTCGAAACTCGCTTATACAAGTTCGGGTCGCTTTCCCTACGTGAATCCGACCAAGTCGAAAAGTTTTAAAATTTTCGGATGTCGTTTGTGCGGTTTTCTCAACTTCCTCGCATTACTAGTTTTAGACTTTCAATATTTTGGTGCGGTTAGAGTTGAAAACACTTCAAACGTTGTCCAAAAAATACGAAACTGCAGAGTTGGTTGATCTCACTCAAACACAACCCACCTCAATATGTAGAAGTGGGTTTGGTATTACGGTTCGAGAAATACGGCCGTGTATCGGTTTATTTGGGTTTTTTACCACCTAAACCATCTTACACGCCCGTATCTCTTCAACCGAGATTTGAAACTCACTTTCACAATTTGTGGTGACTTATGCTACATGAATTCAACCAATTTCACATTCAGCCCTTTTTTCGTTTTCATTTGTGTGTTTTTCCCCACAATCTCGGTATGTTTGTTTTGTTGTCATTCGTACCAACCATATTTTAAATTTTTTGGCAGATAGATAAATGGCAAGAACAAGACAACCGAGAATCCCATCCGAAAGCACTAGTGGTGCACCAACTACTGAGGTAAGATTGATTACTATTATTGGTTTTAAATACGAACATGTAACATTATCTCAATAATAACATTTGTTATATTTATTCGTGTAGGTTGGTGGCCGTCAATCCACATCTGCTGAGGCAGGTCCGTCGTCCTCGGTTACATCACCCGGACCCGTGGACACAAGCGTACTCACCCGGCAACCCAAACACCGATCGGAAGCCGTGTGGAATGGGTCCGATAAAAAATGTAATTTCCGGAAGCACACAGTTCTTCCTTTCGACCCCCGTATCACGCCATATGTGGTGGAGGCCAGTTTCTATGGAGCAAGATTCATTCACTCTGTGAAGCTAGATCAGCCACTGCTTACAGCTCTAGTCGAGCGATGGAGGTCGGAGACCCACACATTCCACCTACCAATGGGTGAGATGACTGTGACCCTACAGGATGTGGCAATGATAACTGGACTACCAATCGATGGGGTTGCCGTGATGGGGAACATGGACTTCGATCGAGTTGAAGTTGTTCGTGACTTACTCGGCATCGACCTGCAGTTGATAGTTAACGAAAAAAAGAGGTCGTTGAAAAAGAAATCTGCGAAAATGTACCCACAATTTTTTATGAAGATTTATTGTCTGAACAAATAGCAGCTGTGAAAGATAAAGCGGAGGAAGAAGTGATGGCTGAAACCTTCGATGGTAAATCACTGTACATCAGCTGGTTAAAATTTCAGTTCGAGGAGGAATATTTGGCCCCCGATTCGGATGAGCAAACCCTGACGTACTATGCACGTGCATACATTTTCAGTTTGATAGGGGGACTTATCTTCCCGAACTCATCTGGATCAACCGTGCCGCTAATGTACCTACGGTTGTTGGAGGATTTCCGGTATGCGGGTCATTTTAGTTGGGGGAGTGCGGCACTGGTGCTACTATATAGAAATTTGTGCACATGTTCTTTAGGTGGCGTATAGATGGGTGGCCTAATGGTGCTACTGCAGATCTGGAGTTGGGAACGCATCCACATCGGACGTCCCCGTATTGTTGAGCTTACACCGGATTGGTTGGCCAACCCAGGGGCAGCGGAGTTGTTACCTCCTCTAGGAGCATATTGGGCGGGCCGGCACACGTGGGCTGATAACCCATGCCAATCTTTAACCTACTACAGAGATGAGTTAGACAACCTGCGGGACGAGTTCGTCAATTGGGAACCGTACTCGGCCGACAGGTTACAACGGGTTCCTCCAGTCTGCCTAGATAGATCCCTTTGGTTGACGGCTGCACCTCTTGTGAATTTTGGAGTTGTGGAGTTCCAGTATCCTGACAGAGTCTTGCGGCAATTTGGATATCAACAGAAGATTCCCGAGGTCAGGTCTTATGATAAAAAGTTGAACAAGGTCAGGAGAACGGGATGGGTGCCCAACTTCGATTGGGCTGATTACCATCGTTACCATGTAGCCAACTGGAACACCATGCGGCGGCAAATGACACCGAATATGATGTACGTCGCGATACCATACCATGGCTCCCTCCAGCAGGCATACATGATGTGGTACAAGCGAATAACCCGGTTGTATGTTTCTTCAACGGCCGCTGTACCAGCTGATGTGCAACTTCCGATTCCCCCTACCCAGGTAGAACCACCTCCAGCATATTCCTCTTCCCAGCCGATGTACCAACCAAGGGCTGAGACATATCGAAAAACGGTCAGTCAAATTTCATATAGTTTGTACGCATGTACTGTATTTAATTGATGCCGCTAATTATGAATGATGTTTAAATTGGAATTTTTCACCAACTGTAGACTGAAAATGCATGGGAGGTTGTTCGAACAGCTGCTCGCGTCTTGAAGACTAGGATACCCGACAGCTTCAAGGCGGTAATCCGGGAGATGTTAGCCTCGTGCCGTCGTACTCTGGAGGACGCGGGTGAAGGTCCACAAGCTGAGGCCTAATTGAGAGCCAACTTGCCGTCAACAGGTTTAAGGCAAAAACAAACTGTGAGTAGGGGACTTCGAATCGCCGAGCCACAACAAGTACAAGAAGAGCCAAATCCCGAAGATGTTGACGAGGAACAGTCGTTGGATGATCCTGATTCTCCCCAGACACAAGGCAGACGACGAAATCCTCAAAGGAAGTGGCAATCTCCCAATCAATTCACACCAAGCGGTGGCAAGCGGCGTGGTCGTAGACGGTAATCTCTAATACTCTGTAATAGCGTATCTTTTGGTTGGTGATTTTGTTATTGCAGTAACTAACGTATTGTTTGTTTCTACGTTGATAAACTGTTGTAGGTGAATACCGGGCATGGTGTGCAAGCCAAAGTCGAGAACGCCTTCATTTGTAATTAATTGTCTTTTGGCCATGTGCAACCTGATATGTATAATTTTGGTGTAAATTTTTGAAAATTGAATTTATTTCAAGTAATTATTTCAAGACAACATAACTCCAACTTTCTAAAAAAAATTTACCTCTCCTCCATCGAATCTATAGATCAAATGGAGGAGCATGGGCCGATCTCGGTTGATTTATTCAACGAGCGGCAGTCCTGCAAAAAAGAATTCTCGGAGATTCTTCATCAAGAACACGTGAAATGGGCCCAGAGAGCTAAATTTCGATGGCTCAAGGAGGGCGACTGCAATACAGCGTTCTTTCATAATTTTGCCTCCCATAGACAAAGAAGTAATCATATTTTGTCTATTATGCACGAGGGGATTGAACTATCTTCCAATGAAGATATTCACCGTTCATTCCTTCTCTTTTACAAAAATCTCATTGGATCCTCAAAACAAAGGAAATTGAGTCTGGACTGGAATCAACTGTACGGAGATGATTCTATCGATCTCTCTTCTCTCGATTCTCCTTTTTCGATGGAAGAAATCAAACAAGCAGTTTTCGCCTTAAAAAGCGACGCAGCGCCGGGTCCTGACGGCTTCCCCGATTTCTTCTTTCAAAAGTTCTGGCCTTTGTTGAAAGATGACCTTTATAGTATGTTCTCCGAGCTTCATCTAGGCTCTTTTTCTTTCGACCGTATCAACTACGCACATATCGTCCTCATTCCTAAAATTATAGGCGCGAATGCTGTAGCTAATTTTAGACCGATTAGTCTTATCAATACCACGTTCAAAATTATCATGAAAGTCCTATCAGCTAGACTTGGTGAGGTGATTTCTCCTCTTATTGATCCAGCTCAATCGGGCTTTATCAAAGATCGTTTTATTCTTGATAGCGTGGCTTCAGCCCAAAAAATTATTACCTATTGTCACAACTCCAAGACAGAGGGCATCCTCCTCAAACTTGATTTTCAAAAAGCTTATGATAACGTTTCTTGGGAATTCCTGTTCGATATCTTAAGCAATAGGGGTTTCGGTCCCAAATGGATCGCTTGGATCAAGTCTAGTCTTTTTGCGGGTACCTCTTCCATCCTCTTAAATGGCTCGGAAGGTCACAAATTTAAAATCAGATGCGAGCTCAGGCAAGGTGATCCGCTTTCTTCTCTTTTGTTCTCTCTTGTAGCTGACGTCTTCAGCAAACTTCTTCGCAATGCATGGGATGCCCAGGTCATTGAGGGCCTGGGAGAATCCCATTCTTTCAATGGCGTACTGAACCTTCAGTATGCTGATGACACCATTATCCTAGCCAAACCTAATCATCATACTCTCAGGAACCTAAAGCTCCTTCTCTATTGCTTTGAACTAGCATCTGGCCTTACTATTAACTTTCAAAAATCATCAGTTGTTTGGTTAGGAGGTTCTCCTAATAGGCAAGATGAAATTTCCGCGTTCTTTAACTGTCCGGTTGCTTCTTTTCCTATTACATACCTGGGGATTCCTCTGAGGTGGGGCAATCTTCATAGATCGGATTGGTCGCCAATGATTGACAAAATTGAAGCCAGACTGTCAGTGTGGTCTGGGAGACAGTTATCTCGAGGAGGTAGATTAATTCTGATCAACAGAGTTCTTTCTTCTATCCCATTGTACATGATGTCCTTCTATTTCCTCCCATCGTGGGTTATCAAAAGAATCGACCGTATTAGATGTAATTTTCTCTGGTCGGGTTCTTCGACTTTTAACCCCGGGTCACACCTATGTAATTGGAAACTCGTTTGTTCTTCTAAAATGGCTGGTGGCTTAGGGGTTTTGGATCTTAGGCACCAAAATCTTGCTTTACTACGCAAATGGATTTGGAGGTTTATAAAAAAGGAGGATCTCCCCTGGATAAGATGCATCAAGGCCAATTACTTTGTGGCCAATGCATGGTGGAGTTTCCCGGACCGTCCTCACCGTAAGTCCTCTCCTTTTTGGAAAGGCATCTGGAAAGCGGCAGCGGCTTTTCGATGTGGTTTAAGTCATGTTTGTAAGGATGGGTCCATGACCAGATTCTGGACTGATATCTGGATCGGTAATGTCTCTTTAGCGACCGCTTTCCCTGCGATTTATCGCATCGCCGCCAATCCTCTGGCTTTGGTGGCTGACTACTATAACCCCAATGACATCATTAGGGTTTGGTCTATTCCTCTCTTATCTAATCTTTCGTCCCAGTTATCTCCCGAGTATGATAAATTACTCGAGGTCATTAACAATGTGGACTGGCAGGACAAAGAAGATTTTCTTTGGCGATGGAACTCGTCGAAGATCTTCTCAGTCCGTTCTTTCTATCATTTCCTCAATTTTAGAGGGATTAGATAGCCTTTCTATGACCTGATTTGGAATACATGTGCTCCGTTGAAAGTGAAGATCCTCGTGTGGTTAGCTCTCAACAATAAACTTCTTACTGTCGAGGTCCTCAATAAAAGAAATATTGCATGGGGACAATTGTGTCCTCTTTGCGATTCATCCTTCGAGAATGTGAACCACCTTTTTATCGAATGTGAATACACTCTAACTCTTTGGAAAATTTCCATTCTGGCCTGGGGAGTGCCGGCCACTCCGATCAGTCTTTTCGAGTGCTGGTCTAAGCGTCCCCCTAACAGTAACTTCCACAGCTCTTGGATCCTCTCATTCTAGATTATTCTTTGGATCACCTGTAGAGAAAGAAATCTTAAAATCTTTCAGCATTTGTTTACTCCAGCTCGGTCTTTAGCTAAAGAGTTTATTCTATTATTCAAGTATTGGTCTTCGTCCTTAAATTCGGAAGCTAGGGATAACTTGAAAGATTATAGATTGGAGGAAGCTTTCACTTGTCTTATCAATCTCAATGCTATTTAACAACTTGCAGCAGTCTTTGAGAATGCTAGTTTGGTAGCAGTTTAGCCTTTTCGGTGCTCTTGTGGACCTGTATATGTTTTGCTTTGATATCTTGTTATAGCTGTTCGTTTATCTGGCTAACTTGGCGATTTGATGTTCATATGTTATGAAGTGACCTTTCGATCTTTTCCTACTTGATTGTTCTGTTACAGGCCTGAAGGGATGGTTCTTGTCCCTTGTTTTGCTTTTGGATGATGGTTTTGAATTAGTGACTGGGCTGTTCTGATTGGGAGTTCGTTGCTTTGGTGCCCAGGCCGTCTATGGTGGCATTGCTTATACTCTCTTTCTCTTTTTGAGTTTTGACGGATGCTGATGGGTAGATGTTTAGCTGATGTTTGGGATCTTTTCGTTCTTTGATGTTTAATTTCTGTCTGAGTTCAGATGTTTTAGAGCTCGTGGTTAGGCACTATCTCTATGTTGTTCTTCTTTTGTTAATGTATGCTGATGTTGCTGCAGCTGTTCTGTAGTTTGGAATGGTTTAAGTTTTTATTGATCTATCTGCTTTCTGGGTAGCGTCTGTGCGCTACGCATTTGCTGTGGTTATCAGTATTTTGATCGTTCATCTATGATTGTGCTCTCCTTTGCTTGAGTATGTTTTCCCCAAGTTGCTGTTGGTTGGGGTAGGATCTGTGTACTGTGGTTTCTTCCCTATGAGGTTAATCTGTTGATGTTGGTGTTCTAACTGTTGATATCTGTGAGTTTTCATCCCATTCATTAGGTGTAGAGCTCCTTCGACTGTGGTTTCTTCCCTTGTCGGTGAATTCCTGCCTCTTGTATACTGTCTTGCAGTAATGTCTGCGCAGGCATTTTTTCGATCCCAAATAATGGGATCTCGAGGCTCTACTATTGTCCCGAGAGCTCTTCCTCTAGCTTTGTTCTCTTCTCTTCGCTGGAGCGCTCCCCCGGAGCTGTCTGGAGCGACGTCCTCTCTGATCACCCGGCTGCTGATCGAGCTTGGCGATCTTTGGAGCTGCCTGTTGTCCCTGGGGTGATTTTGTTTGATAGATATGTACACGCCTGATGGGTGTGATTTAGTTGAGATTGTATCGTTGTAGTTTATTTGTGGTCATTTTTGTTTTACTCATTGTAAGACCCTACTATCTGTTATATTTTTATGAATATATTATGGCTGGAGTCTTTAGACTCTATCCGTTTCATCAAAAAAATTAAGTGGTTTGGTTGACATTGTACATTTGTACACCTTCAACTTTCTTGTGAAGATATCTGTTGTATTATTTACTTTGATGTGATGTTGTAGGTGAATTTGTGAACAACATTTGATGAAGTCATTTCTGTATCAGGAAAAATGTACACAGCCAAAAACAAACAAAAGTGCTGCACAAATATCTATACTTAATCCGTTATTGACGATAACGGGTTAATTGAGCTTAACCCGTTATCACTAAGGACGGGTTAGGTAGAGAGATATTGACAGTCCTTTGGAAGCCTACAGACCATGTCTTAATAAAGTTCTGCTAATATGGATCGTCTTAACCCGTCATTGTGAACAACGGGTTAAGTGAACTTAACCCGTTCTTCACGACAACGTGTTAGGTAGAGCGATATTGGCAGTCATTTAATTCCTACAGACCAAAGTACTGCCAATATCGTTGTCTTTAAACCGTTCTTGGGAATAACGGGTTAAATTCACTTAACCCGTCGTTCACAAGAACGGGTTAGGTAGAGAGTTATTGGGAGGACCTTATCCAAGTTTTCAAATTATACTGCCAAAATCTACTTACTTAACCCGTTCTGCAGAATAACAGGTTAATGTTACTTAACCCGTTCTTATGAATAACGGTTTAGGGCGTTTGAAATTTTGGGTTTTCTACAAATTTCTCTTCACTCTTTGCGAGAATTGTCTCCTGAACTGTGCAAGGTGACATTAATATGCCCATAAATTGTTTATATTTTTTATTAATTTCCATTTACTAGCTCATAACTAACCACTATAAATTTGTTACCATAATAAGTTTTGTGAAAGTAAAAAAATTAAATTACAAGATTTTTGTACCAAAGGCTAGGGTTAGGGTTAGGTTAAGTTAAGGTTAGTTTCGGGTTAGGGTTAGGGTTAGGTTAAGATAGGGTTATTGGCGAGTTAATGTTTTTTGTTTTGATTAATTAGGTTCATATTTGTGGATCCCCACATTTATATTTGACTTTGCAACATGTGGAACCACACGTAAAACATGGCAAGTATCTTAATTTGTGGTACAAGTCGTTAACTTGTAGTAGATTAACGGACCATTCTAAATTTGCAGACTAATGAATCCATCCATCCATCAATCAGTCGAATTGAAGGTTCAAATCAGGGCTAATCAAATATATCTTCCCCCACATGTCTTTATTGTGCTACTACATGTAAACTTGTGCCCCCACATGTGATCAGATCCAGTTCTTGTTAGCCAAGTAATTAGATCTGGTGGCGTGGCGCCCTAATAACGCGTTCGTGCTTTTCCATTAGGAATACCATCATCATCATAGTTGATCCAAATCTGTATTGGTCTTTTTGTACGTGGATGTGGGAATCTACATGTGGTTTTTCCCACATATAGGCTACATGTTAGGATCTACATGTGGTTTTTCCCCATATAGGCTACATGTGGGAATCTACATATTATTGCAGACACTTCAATATGGGAAAAACCCTAACCCACATAACCACATGTACATCCCCACATGTAGCTTATATTTGGAAAAAATCCTATGTACAGATCCAGTTCTTGATGGCCAATTAATCTCATCATATGACGAGATGCGGATCACGTGACGCATCTGGTTAGGCTTTTTCATTAGGGATCTCAGCATGTGGGGATGTACATGTGTTCTATCAACGGCAAATTAGAATGAGGACCAGCAAGAAAGCCTAAAATGATTCTTATCAGTCCTTCCACAATAAGTGCATCCCTCATGTACTCACATTAGGGAATCTATATATGGTTTTTCCCATACATAGGCTACATGTGGGGATCTACATGTGGTTTTTCCCCATATAGACTACATGTGGGATCTACATGTGGTTTTTCACCCATATAGATTACATGTGGGATCTACATGTAGTTTTTCTCCCATATAGGGTACATGTGGGATCTACATGTGGTTTTTCCCCCCATAACAAGCTAAACAAGTAGAACTCAATCTCAAAGCAGATACTTCGGTCAGTCAAAAGAGTGGAGACTCTACATTTGGGGATCTACATGTGGATGTAGCCAATATATAGGCTACATGTGGGGATCTACATTTGGTTATGTACTTTAGGTTTTTCCCATATTGAAGTGTCTGCTACGAAGAGAAAAAGAGTGGAGACTCCAACCCTAACCCTAACCCTACTAACCCTAGACTAACCCTAACCCTAACCTACAACATTTTTTTTATTGTTTTTTATGAACCAAAATACAAATTAATTTGTGTTAATTTTAATATTCGTTTGATGATATCAATTTTATATTGGTTAGTAATGTGGCTAGAAATGGAATTTTAAAAAAATATAACAAAACAGGGAACATACATATGACTGTCTATTTTGTAGAGTTCAGAAGACAATGTACGTAAAGAGTGGAGAGGCGTATGTGATTAATGATAGAACTTAAATATCTATAAACTCTTTATTAGAAACTTATTACCTATCACCTCCCAGCTACAAATATTAACGTATTTAATGAATAATTTATCATAAATTGTTTTCATTAATTTATCATATATTTACAAAGTTGTTTACACATTTTTTTACGTGCGATTTAATAATTATGAGTACTACCGATTTAGATACACTTAACTCGTTATTGACGATAACGGGTTACAAGTACTTAACCAGTTATCGTCTATAACGGATTAAGTTAACGTATATTTCGCCATCTACTTATGCAAGTAGCCATAAACTTCTGCAAATATAAGTGTGCTTAACCCGTCGTTGCTGATAACGATCTTCGTTAACGTAACCCGTTATCCGTAACGACGGTTTAAGTTGACAAAGATTGGCAGTGGTTCATCATGTACAGACCAAGTTCTGGAACATGATCAAGTACACTTAACCCGTTCTTGGTACCAACGGGTTAAGTGTAATTAATCCGTTGTCACCAACAACGGGTTAACCAGGTGTAATTTACAGACATCGACTGTACATTTTGAGACAATTGCTGTCCTTGCTGCTCTTTTTTCGAGACTTGTATCATGTCTTTGTTGACTAACAGGTTTATCCTTATTGTCTTTTTTTTCTTCATGTTTGAGTATTCCTTGTCATCTCCTTATCCTTGTGTTGATCCAGATCCATTTCCTATTGATGAGCAGTGAGAAACCCAAGTGGGCTATCATATCATGCTCCCCTCCTTCTTTTTCCTAGCCTATAACTGAGAGAGTTGAACTCATAACTCAAATGAGTCTTCTCTTCTTCTCTTCAAGAGAACTCAAATGAGAGGCTTCAATTTTCACTTCTTCTCTTCAAAAATATGAGGAATCAATGTTCTCTTCTTCTCTTCAAGACCTCTTTTTTCTTCCTAATAGGGAGGAAGAAGTTTGAGTTGTAGAAGAAATTTGAGTTCAAGGATGGTCGCCTACAATTGTTCTTGTGTATGAAGATGCAGGAGTAGAGAGACTTGTTTCAGTGTACAAGTGCATGTTCGATTTCTCTCAAGTGGTAGGGAGGGCCGCCGGCTCTGCCTTTTTTTCCCACAGTGTTTCTCTTAGTCTTCTATTTTTTTAGCTTTTAGTTGTGTTTGCATAAGTAGCAATTGTCCGCCTTTCAAACACATTCGTTCTCTATTGTTACACAGAGTGTAAGAATTCTCTGCTTTCGTCGGACGGAGTAGTGGTGGATGTCACATTGTATTCATGGTATTTTTCGACTTCTTGGCATGCACACCTCACAATCGTGCAACAAATAGTACGAATATGAGGAGTGCGTGTCAAGTAGTTGTTAAGTACTTTGAATATACGGTTACACCTACTACTACTCTATCCGACGAAGCGGAGAATTCTTACCTCTGTATAATAGTAGTGAACGAAATTGTATGCAGGGGGTACAACTCGCTACTTATGCATTCAAAAAAAGGCAGAGTCAGCAGTCCTTCCTTCCACTTCGAGAAGAAAGCGAGCATGTACTTGTATACTAAATTAATTTCAATTTAGGAGTAGAGTATCAAAGGAAGACTTTGTAATGTCAACTCGCATGCGGATCATGTACAATTTCCTATGTTTCTTCAAACAATATGTTCTTGCCAGTTTGTAATATTCCTTTATATGAATAAATTTGGTGTTGCAAATGGCTTGTTGTGAATGAATAGATTTGTATATGTATCAATAAAAGAAGATATATCCAACACCCGCGAAAGTTAACTCTCGTATTTTTAAGCGGAGAATGAACAAATATGTATATGTATCAACAAAAGAAGATATAGTCCACAAAGTTGAAAGCTCTGTAAAAAAATCTTAACCTAACCCGTCATCTTTCTAGCGAAACCATCCACCTAGATACAATGTGACAATCGCCCTTCGGGATCACATTGGTAATCAAAATAGAATAAGGGATCGGTCTCCTTTTTGGATTCAAAAAACTCAAGTAGCATTTGTCCGTCGTGTCCTTTTAAACCCTCCATCTCGTCTCTCCTGAGATTTCTTACATCGGTTTCGGTGAATCCAATTTTCTCATTACCTCCACTTGCACCTTCAAAAAATAGCATTTGTTTGCATACAGGGACATTAGCTTCGGTAAGTTGACCAATTACATTTTTATTTGTCTTAGTCAATTCATGGTTTCGAGGTAGCAAGTGACGTCTACCGGGTGAAGTAAATTCGTGATTGTGTGCTTCATTTAACGAATAAAGAATCCACGAATTACTTTGTGAATTACATTGTGGGTTTAGTTTGACACGGACGAAAGCTTTGCAACCCGTTCTAGAAGTTGTACCTCGTCTAGTTTCATTATGGCTATTCGGTGACTCCCCGGCTTTATTACAAACGTATGATTTATCCACTACATCGTTTCCCTTATATTTATTTCCACCCTTACGCATAGAGAATCCCGCACATTTGCAATATGATGAATAAAATTTTTTCACATCCTCAAGAGTGGGAAATGTCATACCAATCTTCGGTTTTAGGTGCTCGTCAACATGAGGAAGATACTCGCCAATTTGTTGTGCACGAACAAATTTATCTCCGGTAACAGAACTTCCTTCGAAACTGTCCATAGCTAAGAAACCGTGAAAAGAAGAACAGTTTGGGATACTAAACCGTTGTATTTGGTGTTTTTATAAGTGTGCAAGCCACCACAACTTGTACAAGTCAGTTTCTACTAACGGTTCCAGAAATACGGCCGTATATCACTTAATTTGAGTTTTTTTTAACCGAAAGTGATACGCGGCCGTATCTCTCGAACCGTGAGTCGAAACTCGCTTCTACAACTTGGGTTGGCTTCTCATAGGGGACACCAACCAACTCGCAAAGTTTCGTATTTTTTGGAGGTGGTTTGAAGTGTTTTAAACTCTAACCGCACTTACAAAATTCTAAGTCAAAAAATTCACATGCAGGGAAGTTGAGAAAACCACGCAAACGGCACCCGAAAATTATAAAACTTTTCGACTAGGTCGGATTCACGTAGGGCAAGCCACCCGAACTTGTAGAAGCGAGTTTCGAGTCACGGTTTGCAATACATGGCCGTGTACCGGCTTTAGTTGTTCTTTTCCAATCAAAACCGATATGCGGCCGTATCTCTCGGACCGTGAGTCAAAATTCACTTCTACAACTTCAGGTCACTTCTCATAGGGAACACCAACCAACTCGCAAAGTTTCGTATTTTTTGGAGGTCGTTTGAAGTGTTTTCTAATCGGCCCGTTTTTTAAAAAATTCTAACTCAAAAACTTCTCATTTGAGCAATTGAAGCAAAACCGCACAAACGGCATCCGAAAATTTTAAAACTTTCCGACTTGGACGAATTCACGTAGGGCAAGCCACCCGAACTTGTAGAAGTGAGTTTCGACTCCCGGTTTGCGAGATACGACCGTATACCGCTTTATAATGATTTTTTCCAACCAAAAGCGATACGCGGCCGTATCTCTCGAACCGTGAGTCGAAACTCACTTCTACAAGTTGGTTTGGCTTCTCATAGGGGACACCAACCAACTCGCAAAGTTTCGTATTTTTTGGATGTCGTTTGAAGGGTTTTCTAATCTACCCGCAGTTAGAAAATTCTAAGTCTAAAACTTATAATGCGAGAAAGTTAAGAAAACCGTACAAACGGCATCCGAAAATTTTAAAACTTCCCGACTTGGTCGGATTCACGTAGGGCAAGCCACCCGAACTTGTAGAAGTGAGTTTCGACTTCCGGTTTGCGAGATACGACCGTATACCGCTTTGTAATGATTTTTTTCAACCGAAAGCGATACGCAGGCGTATCTCTCGAACCGTGAGTCAAAACTCACTTCTACAAGTTGGGTTGGCTTCTCCTAGGGGACACCAACCAACTCACAAAGTTTCGTAATTTTTGGAGGTGGTTTGAAGTATTTTAAACTCTAAACGCACTTACAAAATTCTAAGTCAAAAAATTCACATTCGAGGAAGTAGAGAAAACCACACAAACGGCATCCAAAAATTATAAAACTTTCCGACTTTGTCGAATTCACGTAGGTCAAGCCATCCGAACTTGTAGAAGCGAGTTTCGAGTCACGGTTCGGGAGATACGGCCGTGTACCGTTTTACTTGGTTTTTTTCATTCGAAAGCGATACGTGGCTGTATCTCTCGAACCGTGAGTCGAAACTCACTTCTACAAGTTGGTGTGGCTTGTACTACGTGAGACGAACCTACTCGGAAAGTTTCGTATTTGTTTACGGTCGTGCAGGGTTTTCAACCATAACCGCACTGAAATGTTTCCAACTAATTACGTATATACATTTCTAATTCTACAAATTACTAATTCGAGCAACATAATTCGGCAATTGAATATACTTGAAGTCAACCCGATTCTACATCTAAAATCTACTAACGCATATAATTTTTTTCCCAATTTCTAAATAATTTACTACACACAAATTCAAAAAAACAATACAAATGTAGATTATTGAGGTAAAGAAATAGTGTATACCTTACAAGATAAGTCCAAATCAAGTCAAACAATCGATTTGGAAGAGAACTAGGGTTTCGATTTCGTACCGAAGAGGGGAAGAGAAGCTAGGGTTTCGATTTTGTAATTGGGAGGAGGGGGGAGCGAGGGTAAGTGGATCGATTTGGGTTTTCGACGAAGGATTTAGGTTTAGACGAAGGATTAGGGTTTTTTTTCCGTTGGGTTCGTCGAAGAAAGAAGAAGAGCGCGAGAGCAATCGCCGAAGAAGACGAACTGTATGGAAATAAAAATGAATATAGATAGCCTTAACCCGTCCTTACCAAGAACGGGTTAAGGCTATGTTTTTTAATAAAATTTTGCCTTAACCCGTCATTCCCAACGACGGGTTAAGGTAAGATTTTATTAAAAAAATCTGGACCGTTGGATCTTAAGGTAAGATTTTATTAAAAAAATCTGGACCGTTGGATCTTGATCCAACGGTCCAGATCGAAGTTCGCACGGGTCTGTGCGAACAGACCCGTTCCGGCCCGTTTGCAACGGAAGAAGACTCATATATTTAAGCGTATATATAACGTATCGGTGCGAACTGGTTCACACCTGATCAGTAGCGAACTTTGTGATGAACCGTTGGATCTGCTATTTGATCATGGAAGAGATCCAATGGCCTCCCTTTCTCCCGCTCATATCACTTAACGTTGGGGGTAATTTGGTCTCTTCTTTTCTTCTCTCAATCCTCTCTCAACCATACACCTCTTCAGATCTTTCTTTCTCCTTCTCTTTCTCTCTCTCATCGAAGCCCCTTTCTCCTTTCTCCTTCTCTCTCTCATCAACGCCATTTCGAAAGCCCCTTTCCCCATCTCTCTCTCTCTCTCTCATCGAAGCCCCCCGACCTTCGAAATATCCTACACACCTCTCTCTCTCCACCCCCAATCGACCTTCAAAACCCTAACCCTAACTTTCCATCTCCTACCTCCGATCTGAAGAGTCCGACCCCCACTCGAAATGGCGTACCCTTAACCGATCTCCATCTCCATCTCCATCTGTAAGTTGGATAGAGGTAAAATTTCAATATTAAGGTTTTTTTTAATTGTTTATATACATCCAAGATCAGTAAAGCTTACATCTTTATGAGAATTACCCCATTATCAAATAGCAGTTAATTTAGTCTTTATTGTTTTGAATCTTTTTAGAATCCTGATTATAAATAAATGTTGTTTACATCTTTATTTATTTAGTTTTATGTTTTTTGTAGGTATGGAAGGCCAAGAAGGAAGTTCTAATGCCATGGATAATCCTATAATCCAGCCACAAAGTTTCCTTGTTCCAATTGTTGATGATCATGTGAAGCCCCACGTTGGTATGACTTTCAACTCTTTAGAAGAGGCTGGGGAATTTTATAAAACTTATGGTAGGGTTGGACTGTTTGAGGTCCGTAATAGCTCAAAAAAATATGTGAAAAGAGAGCTTGTTAGTAAATACATTGTTTGTTCAAAAGCGGGGAGCAAAAGAAGCAGTTAGATGAAGTTGAAGAAGTTAGCGGTCTTAAGAAGGTTAGGAGGGGAGGTAGTGTTAGAACGAACTGCAATGCATTAATTTGGTTGAAATTACACAAAGAAAGCGGTGTATGGGTTATTTCAAAATTTAATGAAGTTCATAATCATGGACTTACTTCACCAAAAAGTTTTGCATGATTCGAGAAATTGCCCAAAAAGAGTAGAAAGGTTATTTATCAACCAATTTTATTGTCAACCAATTTTATGTTCTCATTTATTGTCATTTGTTTTAAATATTGATCTTCACTAATTTCATCTTATTGTTATTTGTTTAGTGAAATTTATGCTCAAGAGGTGGATTGCTCCACTGGAGACAATGAGGATGATACTTTCGATAATATGAATTGAGGGAAGTATTTGGTTTTGTCTAAAGTTTTTGAGTTTTGCTTCCCTTTGAAAGAGGTGGGGGTTCATTACGCTTTTATGTCTAAATTTATTGTCTGAATCTCGCTGAAGATGAACTTCTTTTAATGCTTATGCTTTGAACACAGTACTTTGGTTATGGCTGTGATGATATTCACACTATTATACTTTGAACTCAATGTTAAGATATTCATACTATTATGGATGTGATGATAATTTCTGAAACTAGGCAATGATGAACTTAACTAGGCAATGTTTACCAATTTTATTAGTTAAGTCATTTTGATATTCACACCATTATGGCTCTGATGATATTCACACTCAATCTGGATTATTTTTGAACTCAAGTTGCACAGTTTTAGTGATTGAAGATTTTCTGAATCTGGACAATGATGAACTTAATTTAAGTATCTTTTAGTTTTGCACTTGGTTTTGACATCAACAAATATACTTCTACTGCTTCTTTGGTTATGGCATTGATTTTGACATTGGTTCTCTGAATATGAGATTGGTTTTGACATGGTATATTACACTATTTGATCATGGAAGAGATCCAATGGCCTCCCTTTCTTCCGCTCATATCACTTAACGTTGGGGGTAATTTGGTCTCTTCCTTTCTTGATCATGGAAGCGATCCAATGGCCTCCTTTTCTTCCGCCCATACCACTATTGGTGATGCCATTGGATCTCTTCCAGTATTCAGTAGCGAACTTTGTGATGAACCGTTGGATCTGCTATTTGTGATGAACCGTTGGATCTGCTATTTGATGAACCGTTGGATCTGCTAATTCTGAGCCTAGATAGTGAAGAAATTAGTGTGATACTGAGCCACATATATCTAATTTTTCAGTTTTTAGATGTCTATCTCACTTTTAGGTGATGTTTGAATGCTATACATAATGCATGGAGTATTCAATCATAAATTGCACAGTTGCTTGGCATGATGGAGCAGTTATATGTACCAACTATGAAATAATTGTAATTGCCATTATTTAGATTCAAGTCCATGACCATTTTTGTATGTTGGCAACTATCATGTGAAACATAAATAAAACTGATTAATCTTTTGCTAATTAGATATTTGTAAGATCAAATTTGCACCAAATTAAGTACTCAATTTTTCACTTGTTCCATTGGTTATCTCTAATTATAGTTGATTGGAAGACCCTCGAGCGTGAAGTTCGTTTCAGTGGGCTTGTCGAAGAGTTTTCCCTCTTTGAGGTCTTCCCGTTTGCAAATTTACTGTGCGGTATAATTCTCCTCAGTCTAAGCAAGCATATATAAGTGTTGCATCTGTTAAACTGACTGCTAAAATGGTTTGTTACAGGCCAAGCCTGAGACAGTAGAAAAAGTGATGAGCATTGTGAAAAAACAACTGGCCTTATCTGATGAGATTGCCCTAACTCCGAAATCCATCAGCAGCAGAGCTTTGGATTATCAAGAGTTTCAGTTTCAAGAGTAGCAGCTTTGGATGATCAAGAGCATCAGCAGTTTCAACTTTTAACTGTTTATGCCTTTCAAGTTTCAAGAGTATATTCACTATTTTTGCCTTTCAAGTATCCTCATGTGTGTTATGATTAAGGTTCTCATACTTCAGTTGTTCATAATAATGTGAAGATGGATATTAGTCTATGAATTATAGACACCTCTTTGGATGTGCGGTGTTTTGGATATGCACTTGAACACATGTATCCAACAAAGTGTTTCCTTATTTTTTTGTAGTCAAGCTTTGGATATTTAATGTATATCTCTGTGATATCGTCTCGTCTATGGTGGCATATTATGTCCCTGCCGCATACATGTTGTGAATTGTATAGATTGAATGAGTTAAACCAGTTTTTTTGCAGAATTTACCAATGAATGTGGGCTTATCAAAGAGAGAAATATCATTGAATCGTTTCTGTATTTGTGGTCTTTTAATTTTGACATAGTGTGACTGGGATCTTGCATAATTGTTGCAACATTGGTTAATGGCCGCTTGACTCTATACAATACTGGAATGCTTTTCAAGGGAAGGATGATCACTTCCCCTGGCAATAGCCAGCCTTTCACTATGCTTACAAAAGCATCCTTTCCTACAGTTTCTCCTCAAGATCATGAGACAATAACTGATCAGTTTTTGGGATGGAAGCTAACTTCTCCATCTTGCAATTCAATCTCTCTACCGCAATTTTGATTTTCTCAAACTCGAGGTGGCTCTTGTCTTCCATGAGAAATACATGGAACTTCCCATTCACTTCAACTAAACTATATCCTAGAACTTCCTTCCTGCATACCCAAATTCCTCATAGCTCGACTCGCTTCTGCTACTTTGTCCCACTTCCATAACTACCAATCCTAGAATTCTTCCATGATCAAATAGCATGTACACATCTGATAAATAACAAGTACACATCTGATAACCAACATCTGTTTATCCACTTTGTCCCACTTCCATACCTAAATTCCCCATCTCTTTAAAATAACAAGTACACATCTGATAACCCATTCAGTTTATACACTTATTCATATGCAAAAACATGCAAATGTCATCTACATCATAGTGAATCTCTCTGTTACAAATATTATGATCTAATACAGCAAAAGAGTCAATTCTCTTTGAGGAGCATTTTGTTTTCTTCTTTCCTCAATTCTCTTTGAGAGGAGGATTTCTTTTTCTTCTCTTGTATGTACACTTATCCATGACATTAGCACTTCCTTCTTGGCCTTCCATACCTACAAACAACACACAATTATATAAATTATTCCTAAACAACATATATTTCTAATTAAAATTTTAAAAAAGATTCAAAACAATAAACAATGATTCACAAAATTAAGATGGGAGCAATTGGAATTAAAATTCAAAACAGTAAACAATGATTTTGGATATACAGATGGAGATGGAGATGGAGATCGGTTAGGGGTACGCCATTTCGAGTGGGGGTCGGACTCTTCAGATCGGAGGTAGGAGATGGAAAGTTAGGGTTAGGGTTTCGAAGGTTGATTGGGGGTGGAGAGAGCGAGGCGTGTAGGATATTTCGAAGGTCGGGGGGCTTCGATGAGAGAGAGTGTGAGAGAGAGAGAGAGAGAGAGAGAGAGAGATGGGGAAAGGGGCTTTCGAAATGGCGTTGATGAGAGAGAGAATGAGAAAGGAGAAAGGGGCTTCGATGAGAGAGAGAAAGAGAAGGAGAAAGAAAGATCTGAAGAGGTGTAGGGTTGAGAGAGGATTGAGAGAAGAAAGGAAGAGACCAAATTACCCCCAACGTTAAGTGATATGAGCGGGAGAAAGGGAGGCCATTGGATCTCTTCCATGATCAAATAGTAGATCCAACGGTTCATCACAAAGTTCGCTACTGATCAGGTGCGAACCAGTTCGCACCTGATCAGTTCTCTCTCTCTCTATAATATATATATAAGCATATCATTAGGTACTCTTCAAGATTAATGTTCATTTGCCCACATAATCAAAATAGTAGTATGAGGTAGAGAAAAAGTCTACTTCTTCTAGCAAAACTTCTTCAGTTGTCAAATAAGCTGGTTAAATTTCACTTCAATCCTCTAACTCTTACATAGAAATTAGTTCAGAGGTTTGACGAAGCAAAACGTTATGTGTCCATACAAAAGAAGTCAATCATGCTTTTTATTTTTATTAACGATATGAAACAAACAAAAGAAGAGAAGAACAACTACTCCTATTAGGTTCTCAACCATCTCAAGTCGTCTATATAGAGTTTTGACCATCTCTAGCAAGGTTTTCATGAAAAGATTCAATTTTTAGTTCATCTACTCATCAAGATTCATTATATCAACATACAATCCCTACCACACTTTCTAATCAACAAACCATCACATACAACATGATTAGAACAAAAGAAAACAAATATATGTCACTCACCTCATTGAAGAAATTAATCGAATTAATAAAGAATGAGAAAAAACCCTTCTTTTGCAAAATCCAAGATTATCGCTTTGAACTCCAAGAAATTAATAGTAAAATATATTTTATTTTTGCAGATGAGAGGGACGGCTGTAGCGGCCATAATATAGGCCTAAATCTGGAGTTTTTAGGGTTTTACAAGTTTATGGAAACATCCCTTAACAAATTATTACTTTATATATATAAATTTTTCTCTAATAAAGTAGTTAAATAAGTTAAATAAATAAAAATAAAACCAAATCCTTTTACTACTGAGTTATCCAACCATCAAGCATAACCCAGAAATTAAAAAAATTCGGATTTGTACTCAAATTGGTAATTTTGCACAAAAGTCCCTCTTTTTGTAATATTTGCAAATATGTCATAAAGTATTCTTAAAAATCCAGAAAAATCAGAAATAATATCTAATAATACATATTAGATTTTCCAATTAAAATTTCTGACTTTTACTTTCCAAGAAAATATTTGCACAAGATCCACTTAAATTCCATATTTGCAAAAACACCATATTTGTTTAAATCTTTACCAAATCAACTCTAAATAAAACTTAAATAGATTTTATTTTCAATGATGACCATGAAAAGCCCAAAAATTAGCAAAAACAAATTTTCATTATTTGTTTGAGATCCAAACGGTTTTTTACATAAAAGCCCATCTCTTTCGAAGTATTTATAAAAATAGTTTCTCTACTCAGAAAAATCCCAAAATTTAGGATATACTTAATTATAAATAGAAGAATGTATTCAGAAATTTAAAAGTAGATATTTTCACCCAAAAAATATTTGCAGTGTTTTGCACGTTTAAAATTGAGAAATTCATAAAATAGTCAAATAAATTCAAATAAATCTGAAATTAAAATATCATAAATAAATGAGGAAAATCAATCATTAACCATAAAATTTTAAGAATTCAAAAATTTCTAACTCTGTACGTGTGTTGCACGTGCAAAATTGCAATTTCAAGAAAATAGTTAAAATAGTCAACTTTACCAATATAATATTATTTAGTAATGCAAAATAAATTATTTTATTTTGCGAGGTGTTACAGCATCACCTTGGGGAGCGCCAGTTCTTTTGGTAAAGAAGAAGGATGGATCGATGAGAATGTGCATCGATTACAGAGAATTGAACAGGTGACAGTGCAAAACAAATATCTGATTCCTCGAATCGATGATCTATTCGACCATCTACAAGGAGCAGCTATTTTCTCTAAGATAGATCTACGGTCGAGTTACCACCAGATCCGAGTGAAGGAAGAAGATGTGCACAAGACGACGTTTAGAACTCGACATGGTCACTACGAGTTCCTAGTCATGCCGTTTGGAGTAAACAACGCACCTGCTATCTTTATGGACATGATAAAAAGGGTCCTACGAACATTCATCAATTCTTTCGTTGTTGTGTTCATCGACGACATATTGGTCTACTCCAAGATAGAAGAAGAGCATGTTGGGCACCTAGCAGAGGCACTGAAGAAATTACAGGAGCAGAAGATGTATGCAAAGTTGTCTAAGTGTGACTTCTGGAAAACCGAAGTGACCAATCTGGGTCACATCCTTTCTAAGGAGGGATTGACTACTGATCCACAAAAGATTGAGACAATGAGAGATTGGCCGAGACCGACTATAGTGAAAGAAATTAGAAGCTTCTTGGGTTTAACTGGCTACTATAGAAGATTCATTCAGGGCTACGCCCAGATAGTTGTGCCACTCACGGGGATCACAAGGAAGAACCTGAGTTTTAAATGGACAGAAAAGTGCAAGGCTAGCTTTCAGGAGTTGAAGGAGAGGTTGACTACCGCTCCCATCCTGGCTTTGCAAAGAGCAGGAGTCGACTATGATGTCTACAGCGACGCTTTCCATTGCGGACTGGGCTGCGTGCTGATGCAGGAAGGGAAGGTAATAGCTTATGGGTCTAGACAGCTGAGACCGCATGAGAAGAACTACCCAACCCACAATCTGGAGTTGGCGGCAATCATCTTTACGTTAAAACAGTGAAGGCACTACGTGTGCAGGAAAAAAGTTAACATGTACATGGATCACAAAAGTTTGAAGTACATCTACAAGCAGAAAGATCAGAACATGAGGCAACGGAGATGGTTGGAATTATTGGAGGACATTTGGCCCAAAATAAAGTACCATCCGGGCAAGGCCAATGTGGTAGCTGATGCACTCAGCCGGAAGAGTAGTTTGGCTCGTTTGATCACAACTCAGGAGAAGTTGGCAGAGGAACTCGATCAAGCCGAAATCGAGGTAGTGTTGCAAGGATTGGGGGCATCCTTAGATCAGTTAAGATTTATGCCCTCATTGAGGGACATGATTATTGACAGTCAGAAGACTGATCCGGAAATCTAAGGGATGAAAGAGCAGGTTGGCACCGGCAAGTTGGCAGAATTTCAGGTAAATGATGAAGCACTGTGGTTTGGAGAGCGGCTTTGTGTGCCGAATCAAGCAGAACTAAAGGAGAGTATTCTACAGGAAGCATACACCACTCTTCTATCTATACATCTGGGGTGTACCAAGATGTTAAAGGACATAAATCAGTGTTTCTGGTGGTCATTGATGAAGCGGGATGTGGCAGAGTTCGTAGCTAGATGTGCAGTCTGTCAGCAGATCAAGGCTGAGAATCAGAAACCCGGGGGTTTTTTGCAGCCATTACCCATTCCAGAGTGGAAGTGGGATAATATCATCATGGACTTCATTACTGGATTACCCAGGAGTTCCAAAGGAAACGATGTAATTTGGGTGATAGTAGACCGACTCACCAAATTGGCTCACTTCTTGGCAATGAAGCTCACTTGGTCTATGGAAAAGCTGGCTGAGTTGTATGTTGGAGAGATCGTGAGGCTACCTGGAGTTCCTTTATCTATTGTATCCGACCGAGATGCGCGATTCACTTCGCATTTCTGGAGAAGTCTTCAGGCAGCTTTGGAGACAAATATCGATTTCAGTACTGCCTTCCATCCTCAAACTAATGGTCAGACTGAGAGGGTCAACCAGGTACTGGAAGATATGCTAAGGTGTTGTGTGTTGGACTTCGGCGGCAGTTGGGAGTGGCATTTGGCTTTAGTGGAATTCGCCTACGACAACAGTTTCTAGGCAAGTATTGGTATGGCACCGTATGTGGCTCTATATGGAAGAAAGTGCATAACTCTGGTTTGCTGGTATGAAGTAGGGGAATGACAAATGTATGAGCTGGAAATTGTGTAACAGACCTCAGAAAAGTTCGATTTGATCAGGAATAGGTTAGTTGACACACAGAGCAGGCAGAAAAGATATACTGACAACCAGAGGAAAGATCTGGAATTCGAGGAAGGTGAATTCGTCTTCGTGAAAGTGTCCCTGACAAAGGGAGTGATTAGTTTTGGAAAGGAAGGGAAATTAGCCCCGAGGTACATAGGACCTTATAAAATATTGAAAAAAATTGGGAAGACAGCTTATCGGTTAGAACTACCGTAAGAGTTGGCCCAAGTACACAATGTCTTGCATGTGTCTATGTTACGAGGTTGTATTCCGGATCAGAGTCACCATTTGCCCGAAGTGCCAGAAGGGCTGCAGTTGGATTTAAGCTACACTGAGCGTCCAGTTGAGATTGTGGATCGACGGGGAAAAGTTTTGAGAAATAAGACTATACCTATGGTCAAAATTGTATGGAGAAATCAACTATTTGAGGAGGCCACTTGGGAATCAGAGGAGAAAATGATGAGAGATCACCCTGAACTTTTTAATTAAAATTTGAACAATTTTCCTTCTTTCGTTTTCTCACTCTTTAAGTGTAGTTCCGCGGACAGAACTATTCTAAAGAGGGAGTGTTTTAACATCCCAGAATTATTAATGTATAAAATACATTTTTGTTACATTTTTGCACGTGCAACACACGTGCAATTTTATTTCATTTTGGCCCTAAAGATTTTTCTATGTTATGCACATGTTTCTTTTAATTATTTTAGCTTCACTTTCTTTCTTTTCTAAATTAAAAGTCCATAGGCCTACAAGATGAATTTAAACCCATTAGAAACAAATAAATAAAAAATAATAAAAGGCCCAATGAGAAGCCCACAAATAAAAATCCTACATTTATTTTCTTACACTTGTCATGTAAAAAACACCTAGGGTATAACTAAAAACAATTAATTAAATAAATGAGAAGTGTGCATGTGTACTACACGTGCACGTGTGTTCGTGCATGCCTAGTGGAAGGTCGGCCTAAGAGAGAGGAGAGGGTGAGTGGGGGTGTGAGTGGAGGAGTGGGGTGGTTATTTGAGTAGTGGGATCATTTTCCACCACATAAATGTCCTATAAATACTTACACTCTTTCATTCATATTTGCCCTTAATACTAATCAAAAATTAAGAGAGAAGAAAGAGTATTGAGAGAGGAGGCCGAAATCTTTCTTTGGAGTTCTGGAGGGCTAGTGGTGCATTCAAGGAGGAGAAGAGCATTAGAGCTAGGAGCTTTTTGTAACACTCTGAATTCCAAATAAGGCTGAATTCGAAGTTCCACATGATCTTTACACTTCACTTCGTACAATTTTACAAGGAATTTTGAAAATTTTATATTACATTAGAGTCCTTTACATTTAATAACACAGCGGAAGGTAAAAATGAAGTACAATAATGAAAATATACAATTGCAATAACTTTAACCTTTAAATAATCATCAGCATCAAGTCAACTTTATATCTTCATGAAAAATTCAAATCCTGCATATAAAACTGTGGGCACGTCAGTTGCTTACAATCGACGAGAAATGTTATACACGGCCATCCTCGCTATGCTGAAGGTATAACGATCTCAATACTTTAACAAACCATACACTTGAATGTAAAATAAAATGTTAAAAGTGACTACTCTAAACATGTAAGTGATGGCAATGCCTTAATGCCTAATACAGATATTTTATGCTAAGATAACACTAATGCATACTTGTTCGGATTCTATGCATCCCATACTACATAGGTCCGAGGACAAGCACCTACGTACTCCACATTAAAGGGTTCGATCCCTCACCAAGATGACTACCCGGTAATAAAACAAAGTTTAGACATTCCACGAGTACGGATCCCAGTCCCAGAGTCCACCGCTCGGCTATACATAATCCTCGCCGTGTGAACATCCCGTCAAGTGTCCCTCTAGCCCCGGTATACGTATATACATTGGAGTATGGCAAACTATCTGCCTAACTACGCATAGTCTCGGATTTAAAATAAAAGCTCGTCTCCATCGGAGCAACTACAGTCCCGGAATCCACCGCCCGACTGGGTCTATAGTCCCAGAGATCCATCGCCCGTCTATATAGAAGTCCTCCACTCACGTTTGCCCAAGTTTACTACATCTTCACTTAGTGCCTAGTTTTTAAGTTCAAGACATGAATAATTATAACACCTAGAGTTTAGCTTTTCCTTCTACAGGACTTAATCACAAATCCAGAGATAGCTTACATAGCCATATTTCAAAAATAACTCAATCATTTAATTCAACAGTGCCGGTACCCTGGGTTTCACTAAACCTCTAGATCACAACCTTTCATGTTCTAGAATCCATGGGTACTCATACCCTTCAATAATTATGTATTAACTTCATTGTATTCACATCTTAAACTTATTCATAACTTAATCAATGTCTTATTTTTGTATCATTCATGAAATTCAATTCATTCACTTATTCACAATTCTTTCAAAAAGAACAAAATTTCCTTTCATGAACTCATAACATAGATTCACCCACTTCAAATCGCATTAGCAATTTAATCACATATAATATCTTAAACCACATCAACTACTCTTAATCAACCAATTAATTTTAGAAATCCCCTTTAAGAGAAAGATCAATAGTATTGCAATATTTTACTCTTCTTCTAATCAAAATAAAAGTCATATTCTTAAATAAATATTGTTGAATTCATCAACTCATTAACGATCCAAATTTCACTTTTAATCTCGCACAAAATACTTGAAATATCATGCAACTATTTTTAATAAACTCTAAATCAATTTAGAGGAATATTAGAATTTTTCCCACATTTTTAATTGCATTTAAACTCTCATTAAAAACCCAACTCATCAAAAAAATTAAATGGAGCCACCGGGTTTCGAACCCATGCTCTCGCCTAAGCTACAGTGAACAACTTGTGACGCCGCCAAAGACCATGCCAAAGCCAAGAATCAAGTTTAGAAGCTACTAAATAAAAATCATTAGAGAATTCACTCGTTTTTAAACATAATTCATTGATGTTGTTTTTCCTAAATCCTTGAAAAATTACATTTTGCATGGAAGAATCATAAATTAAACATGCATCTTTTTCAAAAACAATTTTATATCCCCTATCACCTAATTTGCTAATACTTAACAGATTATGCTTAAGACCACTAACAAGAAAAACTTCTTCTATAGTAGGGGTAGTGTTTTTACCGACCATGCCTATTCCAATAACCTTCCCTTTGTTGTTGTCTCCGAATGTGACTGTTCCTCCATCTATTTCTTGTATGGAAAAAAGAAGGTTAGCATGACATGTCATATGCTTGGAGCATCCGCTGTTAAGTATCCAACGTTCGCTTTTAGGTAACTATAAAATAATTATTGTCAATATGGTACCCTTTTCATTGGGTCCGAAAGGGATTAGTTTTTGGAAAACCAAACCCAAAGTGAGTTTGATTTACCACCAAAAGCAGGAATATAATTTACAGACTTACATATATTAAGAACATAAAAATTTATATAAGTAATTCTATCGTTTAGATGCAGATTGACTGGAACCCAAATATTCTTACTCTGTCCAGTCGACTTTATTGTACCTTTCAGTCGACTGTTATGAGAAGTTAGTCGACTGGGAGGTGAAATAGATCGACTTATCTGAGGTTTTCGTCTCTTTGAATAAGAATCCAAATCTCTAGACAGATGACTGAAATTACAGTTCAGTCAAATGGTCTGAACTACATAATTATTACTTTCATGGAAAACAGCAATTTTTGGTTTCTCAAAAAAACTCATATAATTTGTTCTTAACACTAGAGATAGAATCAGTTTTATTACTACTAGTATTCTTAGAAACATGCTGTTTTTTAAGAGAATTTTGAAAACCAAGTCCAAATCTCTTATTAGAATGAACTTGATTTTGGAGAACTTCATTTAAATTCTCCTTTCCTCTGTTAAACTTAGATACATTCTTGGATATCTCTTCATAATTTTTCTTAAGAGATACAAGATCTATATCCAAATTAGAAAGTCGAGAATTTAACGACTTGACTTCAATATTTAAGTCAAGATTCTCTTGAGAAAGTGTTTGATTGACTTTCTCTAAGTTTTTAACTCTAATTTTCTCCTTCTTCAGTTCTTGAAAAACCTCATTGAAAGCATCTAATAAGTCATTTGAATCAAAGTTATTACTTACTTTGTTCTGTGTGGCCATGAAACATACGTTCACAACTTCGTTTGACTCCTCATTCTCTTCTTCCGATGAAGAGTCGCTATCGTCCCAAGTTGCTTGATATGCCTTCTTATTCTTCATATACTTGTTCTTTATATACTTGTCCTTCTTGAAGTTAGGAGCCTTTCCTTTTGATTTCACATTTTCTAATGGGAAATTCTTCTTCATATGACCTGTTTTGTTACACTTGAAACAAGTGGGAAGTTCATTAGTATCTTTCAATTTGGAATTAAATTTACCTTTTCTAAGAAATTTCTTGAACTTTCTAGTGAACATGGCTATCTCTTCTTCATCTTCTTCGTCATCTTCGGAGTCCGACATGGCCTTGAAAGCGAGTGTCTTCTTCTTTGCTTGTTGAGGTTCTAGATCCTTCTTGCATTCTTCAAGTTGTACTTCATATGCCATAAGATTTTTCACAAGATTCTCAAGAGAAAGTTGTGTTAAATCGTTGGCTTCTTCTATGGCAGTGGTCTTCTTCTTCCATTCGGGGGTTAGGGGACGAAGAACTTTCCTCACGATTTCTGCTTGAGGTACGTTTTTCCAAGAGTCACAAGAGAATTTGTATTGTCCGTGAACCGTGTTATCATATCTGATACATTCTCGTTCTCCTTCATACGGAACATCTCGAACCTGTGAACAAAAACAGATATCTTAGATTCTTTAACTTTATTAGTACCTTCATGAGTTACTTCTAGTGTGTGCCAAATTTGATACGCCGTTGTTGCATTGGACACACAATTGAACTCCTTTTTGGTAAGAGCACATAATAGAGCATTCATCGCCTTTGCATTGTTCATTGTGTTGCCCTTCATTTCTTCGTTCCATTGTGCATAAGGAATTGTAGGAGCGGTGTATTCTGTCTCAGTCATGTTCCATATCTCATAGTTGATGGACTGAAGGTAGATATCTCTTCATTCTACACTTCCAATAGTTGTAATTTGTTCCATCGAATAGGGGTGGCCTTTGTGTGGATTGGCCTTCATGGTATTGGTTTGCATTTGACGTAGATGCCATTGCACTCAACCAAGCTCTGAAACTAAGTGTAGGATCCTGTAGGCAAGGCAAATAACACTAGGAAGGGGGGTGATTAGTGTTGTATAAAAAATAATTAAGAACTTGAACTTTTCGTACTGTCCAGTCGACTGAAAAATGAAGTACAGTCGACTGGAGCATTAGAAAAGAAGAGTATTTTACACAAGTTTGATCAGCCGACTTAAAGCGGAAATTCAGTCGACTTACTAGACAAGTTTACGAATAAAACACAGAAAAATAAAAATGCAAGTTGAGAAAATACAACCACCACAGAGAGTCAAACACAGAGTACACAGCGATGTATCCTGGTTCGGTCCTCCTGACCTACATCTAGTTCCCAAGCAACCCACTTGAGATTTATTACTATTCTTGAAAAAGTATAAGAATACCCTACGGCGTTTTGACAACAACTATGTCAAACCCGTAGACCTCTCTCACCACTAAAGAGAGCAAACCCACTCTACACCTAAGAGTGAAAAATCGACTCTACAACCAAAAGCCCTACTCTCCAACCGAGAGAACCACTCTCACAACCCGAGAGTGAATAACAACAACAAAAAGAGTTTACAATAACCTATAGCCTTGTTAGTGATTTGTGCTTTTGTATAGTGGCTATTAGGTTAACTTTTGAAATCAGTCTAAAACGAATTCGATGTTATACTAGACTGAATTTCAGAGAACCAAGACTTAGAGAATTTGTATGCTTTTGAAATGCTTATTCTTCTAAAAAACAAAAGCTTCAAAACTTAAAGAAAAATGCTTGGAATTGATGGGGACCTTGGCCAAATGAGTTCTATACTCTTTTTATAGAGTTAGAAACGTTTGGATGTTGAGAGGTTGAATCCCGACTGCCATACAACGGCAGTAAAAAGATTTGATTTTGAAAAACAAGTTTTAAAAATAGAAAACTGTCGAAACAACTTGAACAATCGACTGGATTGCCATAATGTGTCGACTGGCCAAAGCTTGTATGAGTTCAGACAGTTTCGTACTATGACAGTTGACTGGTTCCAAGGAATGGTCGACTGTTCAAGCTTGTTTCGATCTTTTAATTTGTAAAGCTCTCAGTTATTAAAAGATATGTGTGAGTGTATGTGTGACAAGGCTATTACAAGTTTCTAGGACTCAAAGAATAAAAAATACAATATTACAAGACACTTTTTACAAAATATTTGAAGCACTTGAATCTTGTCTTGAACTTGAGTCTTTAACTTGAACTTGAGCCTTTGTCTTTATGTCTTGAAGCTTGCTTGATCAATTCTTCTTGAAAGCTTCATTAGATTGTTTTGCCTTTGTGTATTTCACTATGATATTGACTTTGATACACCCTGCAAGATATAGGTAATAGAACAACTTTGTATTGTGTTGTAGTCATCAAAACCAAGAATCAACAATTTTTCCACGTCCATTCCCATGATGAAACAGTGATGTCCGTAAGGTAACAGGTTAAGCTAGGCTTTTATTGATTCTTATGCGTTGGATATCCGAGCAGAGTAATGCGGGTTACTCTTAACTAAGAAATTACCTATGTAAGAGGGAAGAATGGTCGCTTCCAAGGAAATAATATAGGACAATATTCTTATCAAACTCTTACAAATCTAGGCATATGTTCATGGCCAAAACAAACATAACAGTGAGAACTAAAATGCGTTAGCAAGATTCCTGTATGAGATATGTCATCGTTTACACAAATGATAGAACAGTTCAAGGATATCGTGTCTACTGTTTAGTTAGTAAAGTAAACATATTTTCATATGAGAAGGTTCAAAGGGTAACACCTACCTATCCTACTGTAGGTCTTAACTGCTGAATTCTATCACCAAGTTTATCGTGTCAGTCTGCCGAGTCTGTGGTCGTCAATTTTCATTAATGTGGGGAATGTTAGAAATGAGTGTATTAACACCATTTCCGAACCTATTTTTGAGCAATTTTTTTAGTAAGATCCTCAATGAATTATTGATAGATCTTGATTGATTTGTGTTCTCCTTCGTGAGTAGATAAAATCATATATTTGTTTGCTAAAAACGGTTAAGTGGTGAATGAGAAATTGTCTCTTAAAGTGAGACGTTTTCATTTCTGAAAATGGGTTGAGGGAACATAGTCCCACATCAAAAAAATAAAAGGAATAAGAAGAGGATATATAATAACCTCTTTCTAAGTATTGTAAGATAGCTAGACAAACGGCTCTCTCTCGCGTGCGCAAGGGGGGAGGGGGTGCAAATCTCCGACCGAATGCGGCTTGTGTGCGCCCGCACGTTCTGCGGACACGAATGCCGGATCGACATAACCCACCCCGTACAGAGCCACTTTTTGCTACAGTTTTGATTTTTTTTTTCTCTGTAAACGGCTGAAATAAATACAGAAACAGTTTTGTCTGCCATTTAGTGCATTATTAAATATTTTGTCTGCCGTTATAGTGTACGCATTCAATTGATTATCTGCAGTTACAATGAAGGCATTCAAAGGCATTGACTAATGTCTGCCGTTACAGTGTACGTATATAATAGATTGTCTGCAGTTATACTGAAGGCATTCATAGCCTTATCTGCTGTTACAGTCTCTAACCCTGGTCCTATAATTAGAACCCCCTAACCCCCTCACTTTCTTCTCTGCACCAAATCTCATCTCTTCCTCTCTGTTCTGTTCTGTTCGTAAGTTAATTCGGTGATAGAGTTCTGACGTTGCCAGTTCGAGAGCGTTACGTGGTGTCTGCGTGAACACTCTTCGTCATTGCATCATGGGAGACAGAAGCCTCAACTAGCTCCAGCATCCGGACAAGGCTAAAATTGTTTTAAGGAGATTGTGTGCTACACACGCCACGACGCTCCTCTGCTTTAATAATCATCTGGTTTGTTATTTTATTATTTTCATTTTCATTTCATTTTATTGGTTTTATTACTCTCCTCCTTCTCTGGTTTTTATGCCTCTCAATCATTTGGATTTATGTCAAACATTTTGTAACCAAAGTTGTTAACAAAGAGAATAAATTTCTCGAAGTTGGTTTTATTGTAAACAAATTTTGTAACAAGATAACCATTAAACAGACATGCAAAACAAAGCTCAAGTAAGTATAGCTCTAAATTTATGCATTCAAATTAATAAATGTAAGAACATTAGTACATTTTATACACATGTTTTTTGTCTTCACTCATCTATTATTTTTTTATTCATTTTCAACAAGGTTATAGCTACATCCACCCCTCGTCCCCCGCACACACTCACATTACATAATTACTAATTGGTGCAAGCAGTGGTACCAACCCTCCTACCTTTTGCTTATTATTGAGAAGGCTTACTAGTAGATTTTTGCGGCGTGCTTACAACTCACCTATTATTATTCATGACAATTGTCATCAATCTCCATTGAGTTAAATATATAGAGACGAAAGCAAGTGTGTTATGTATATGAAGCCACATAATCAATGCCTACACATTGGAACCCTAACTATTTTAAGCATTAAACTGAAGAAGAAATGGGATACAAAACTTGAATCGATGATTTAGTACTAGAAGATGATTTGCCGCAATTCTTTAATAGATACGTACAACCAAATGTCATGTACTATAATCAATAATGTGCAGACTTGGAAAATAATGACATATATTAATCTTTTCAAAGATAAAATCCAATCCTAATTGAGTTTTGTAATGTTGGATGTATAAGTATATTCTCAATATAATAGTATAATATTTTGTTTATTGTTCTCTAGGGCAACACGTGTTTTACACGTGTTATGTACTGATTACTGGAATGGGTTGAGTGGGCACAAAGCCCAGTACCCTAAACCCAGTCTAATCTCTTTATAAGCTGGTCTAGAGGTAGTGCCCTGTGATATTCCAATACTGATAAGCAGTGTATAATATCTTAAGCGGCTAAGAGATAAACCCTAACCATAATTTCTCCTCATTAGATCTAACAATCTTAAGATATTAGAAACACCACCTCTACGGCCGCTGTCTCCGACCAGAGCCGCCGCCGTCGCAACCGTCTGCGACTGTGGACGTCGCCGTCGTCACCAAAGTCAACATCATTGTCGTCACAGATCCAAGGTCCAATCGATCGATCACCAGATATGAGGCTGACGTCGTTGTCATAGATCAAGTTCGCGGTCGATCGTGGCCGTGGTTCCTTCCTCTTTGGCTACATTTTCAAAGTCAATCATCGCCAGATCCAGATTGTCGTCTTCCGGTCATCTTCTTCATCTTGACTAGTCGCCATTAGTGATTGAGGTCGTGATCAGGATCAGATCGATTGGGTCATCGATCGGTTGCTGTTGTTGAGTTTTGGGGATTGTGCCGCAGATCGAAGTCGAGTGGGTCTCTCTCATCGATCGATTATTGTTACTGTTTGGGGCTTTGATCGGATCAGATTGGGTTCTCTTGATTCATTGCTGTATGTTCTTTAGATTTGGTCCACTCTAAACTCAGTTATTTTCTCTTTACTAAATCACATAAGTAGTAGTTATTCAAAAGAACTCCTTATTGTTGGGAATCTATTGTTTATTCCTTTGTGATGGAAAAATATAATCGTCCGCACGAGGTTCCCAAATTAGAGGGATTCAAAAGTGCTGAATTTAATAGTTGGAAGAGAAAAGCCCAATACGGAATAAAATTCATGAATTCTATACATGTCAAACAACCTATGATGAATGTGTTGAAGATGTTGATGATGCAACATGGGTAGCTGATGAAGACTTATGTAGAGAATTCCTATTGAATAGCATATCAGACGGCCTTGTAGACGTGTATATAAAAAATGAAACAGCTAAACAAATTTGGGATAATTTACTAGATGAATTTAAGAAGGAAGAGAAAGTATCTAAAGCACATCTAGTTGATAAATTCATGGGTTTCTGTTTTAAAGAAGAAAAAGCAATCCTTCCTCAGGTAACAGATTTAGAGAATCTTGTAGGAAAACTAAAATTAGAAAACATTACTGTGTGTGATGAGTTCCTTACTGGTGCAATAATTTATAAGTTACCTGCTTCATAGCTATCTTTTAAGATTAAGATGTATAGATTGCCTGAACAAATTAAACTTGCACATCTGAAACGTTGCATCAAAGTTGAAGATGGGACTAGAACTAGGATAAATTTAGAATTGGTTAATAAACAACTTTCAACTGCTAATATGTTAACCAATACCAAACGCATTCATAAGTTCAAGAAGAACAAGTTTAATTCTAGAGGTGAACCAACTAAGTTAGAAGTCACGAAGAAAATTGTTAAGAAGAAAGGAAAATGCTATAACTGCAGAAAGTGGGGGCATCACGTCTCTGAGTGTAGGCTACCCAAAGTAGAACAACCCAATATGGAAAAGGTGAACTTGTTAGAGGAAAAAATTGAGGCCACCAATTTTCTTTGTGCTGTTGGTGACGTCAAGGCCAGTACCTCTGCTAGTCGGTTGTTGGATTCGAGAGCTACCTGCCATGCTTGCAACGATGATGGCCTACTATCAGATCTGAAAGCTGCAGATGAGTCAGTCTCAATGGCAAATGGAGAATCAGTGAAGATGTTTCAGACTGGGACAACAAATCTCAATCTTTCCTCAGGTAAAACTTTAATTTTGCGAAATATTAAATATGTGCCTGCTTTAGCAAAGAACTTGATCTCTATTAGCTTACTAAATCATGCTAGTATGGTTGTTACTATGATTAGTGGTAAAGCTATCTTGTCTGTAAAATCTTTTTATTTTGGTTGTACTTATTTAGTTAATGGCATGTACAGAATTAGTTTAGCAGATGAAGTAATCAACAATATTACTTTCAAATTGTGTAGTCCACATACATGGCATAATAGGCTGGGACATGTGAACTATGTTAAGATTCTTAATATTGCTAAAAATTTTAACTTTCCAATTGACACATCCATTAAAGGTGACAAATGTAAAATATGTTCTCAAACAAAGATAACTAGAAGACCTTTTCATACCGTCTCTAGGAGTACACAATTACCTGAGTTGATACATTCTGACATATGTGATTTCAAGAGTTTTATGACACAAGGAGGTCGGAAGTACTTAATCACATTTATTGATGATTAATCTAGATATTGTCACATTTATTTGTTAAAAACTAAGGATGAAGCACTAGAAAATTCAAAGAATTTAAAGACCGTATTGAGAATTAGTTAGATGCTAAAATTAAAAGATTTAGATCAGATAAAGGTGGCGAATATGTCTCATTAGGATTCAGAGAATTTTGTAACTCACATGGAATCATAGTAGAAACTACAGCACCCTACTCACCACAGTCAAATGGTATCGCCGAAAGAAAGAATCGAACACTCACAAAGATGTTGAATTCTATGTTGTTGACTGTTGGGTTACCTTCACACTTTTGGGGTGAGGCTATATTGACTGCTAATAATATTTTGAATATGTTGCCACACTCTAAGTTACCTACTACACCGTATGAACTGTGGCATAAGCACGCACCTAATTTTAATAAATTAAGAACTTGGGGCTGTATTGCTTTTGTTAGGATACCTGACCCTAGAAGGCCTAAAGTGGGACCTTGGACAAATACATGTGTGCATTTGGGTAGTGCAGTTGATAGTGTTGCAGACAGATTTTTAGATCTATCTCTTAACAGAGTAATAGAATCAAGAGATGCAGAATTCTTTGAAGATATGTTCATTAAAGATAAAGGCATCTCATTATCTGAACATGCAGACACAAGGAATGATCCACAATAGGAATCTAGATATATTTCAGCTGACACTGAACCCTCACATAATGTTGAATTAAGAAGACTCTCCACAAGAGATAAAACTCCTAGAACCTATGGTGATTACTTCGTGACTTATGCACTAGCAGTTGACCCTGTTAATGTTAAGGAGGCCTTAAGGTCTAGGGATGGTTTGCTCTGGAAAGAAGCAATTGATGATGAAATAGATTCTTTATTGCAGAACAACACTTGGGAATTGGTTAATTTGCCAGTAGGGACTAAAACTATAGGAAGCAAGTGGGTTTTGAAGAAGAAACTTAATCCTGATGGAACTGTAGTTAAGTATACAATACACTTAGTAGCTAAAGGTTATACTTAATAAAGTGGGGTGGATTATTTTGATGTTTATTCACCTGTTTGCCATATTACTATAATAAGGATTCTTCTAGCCATAGCATCTATTGAAAAATTTGTTATTCATAAAATGGATGTTAAGACTGCTTTCCTAAACGGTGATCTCAATGAAGAAATCTATATGAATCAACCTGAAAGTTTTGTACTTAAAGGTTTAGAATATAAAGTTTGTAAATTAATAAAATCATTGTATGGTCTAAAACAAGCACCAAAATTGTGGCATGAAAAATTTGATAAAACAATAAAGAACTTAGGTTTTGAATCTAGTAATTCTAACAAATGCCTTTATTGTCGTGATGAATCGAATAAAATTGCCATTATTTGCTTGTATGTTGATGACCTGCTAGTTGTTGAAAGTGACCTCTCTATTGTCATAGAAGTTAAAACTATGCTATCCAAACAATTCAACATGAAAGACCTAGGTGTTGTGGACACCATATTGGGCATGAGAGTGGGCTTTAGAAGGCAAGGAATAACCCTTAGCCAATCCCACTATATTAAAATTGTGTTGAAGGACTGGGGATACAGTGATTGCAAAAGGTTTAATACACCTTATGATAATACCAAAAAGTTGACACCTAACGATGGTACAACAGTGAGACAGTTAGATTACTCTAAACTCATTTGGAGTCTCATGTATGCTATGACATGCACTAGACCTGACATAGCCTTTGAGATAGGCATGCTAAGCAAGTTCACTAGCAATCCTAGTCAATTACAATGAAATACCCTTGAGAGGCTATTGGGATACCAAAACGGTACTCAAGAGTTTGCTCTGTGCTACTCTGGTTATCCTTCGGTACTAGAGAGATACTCTGATGCATCGTGGGGCTCAAAAAATGGTGACAGGAGGTCCACTAGTGGCTATGTATTTACACTAGGAGGAGCAGTTGTGTCATGAAATTCTAAAAGACAACCTGGTCTTGCCTTTTCATCCATGGAGTCAGAACTCTTTGCGGTATCTTGTGCTGGTGAAGAAGCGGAATGGATGAAAGTCCTATTGTTAGATATTCCTTTGAGAAGGTTTAGAGTAACCACTCTCAGTCTGTATTGTGACAACCAAGCTACAAATGTTGTAGCTAACAACACTCTCTACAATGGTAAGAGATGTGTTGTGAGCCTTAGACAGGCTAAGTTGAACTATCTCATTAAACAAGGGACTGTTGCCCTTATTGATGTACGATCAGAAAAGAATGTGGCTGATGCCTTTACAGAAGGACTAAGTAGAGATCTAATTATCAAAACTGTGGGGGAAATGGGGTTAAAAACTATTGAGGATAAGTTTTAACACCTTAGTTATTTTGATAAATTAGAATCCAAAGCTAAGAGCCATAGAGTAGTTCAAACTTTAAGCATCAATCTTGACAATTGACATGCTTTAAATAATTAGAAAAGTTCTATGTATTTATTGTTGATATATAACTTCATTCCAAATTTGATGATATATATATATTTCAAAACTTACATAAAATTATCATTTAATCCAAAAAAAAGTATGAAAAATTGTCGATGTGTTTCCGATGTTTAGAACTGTTGTTATATCATTCCAACTTTGATGATATAACTCTTCTATGGGGTTTATGTTTCATTCCAATCTTGATGATTCAGAATTTAACCATAATTGATCTAACAGTTCTATCATTCCAACATGAAATACAGTATAGTTCTTGTGTAGAAACTATAATAGTTCTTGTACTTTATTTTGATAAAGATACTTGATTGTGATGCTTATGATGTACCTTTGCATATCTATGTTGAATTGTACTAAGTTCTTTAGCTTGAACTAGATACTCTTATACATTTTATTTGAACTCTAAGAGAAGCGACTCATGAGATTTCTATTTGTTATGTTTAAAACAGATGGCAACAAAGGCAATGGAAATGAATAAGTCAATTTTGATTTTGAGAATGATGATTTGCTCGATATGGAGGAGTAGACACAAAATAACTCGCAAGAATAGTTTGTCAATTGCTTGGAGAAACTTCTTTTTCAGTTTATGACTCTTTACTTTGATTGAGCTTAAAACTTTTCGTTTATTTTGAAGTTTATTATTTGGTTGACTTGAGATTATGATATTTTGCTTTGTTGGTTTAGTCTTTGTGAACTATTCATTTATGGTTTTAGAACTATTTGATTATTTTGGTTTAGTCATATTTGAACTATTCAAGTTATAATTGATTTAGCCTATGATCCATGTTCTTTATGATTCAATAATATTTGAATTTTTGTGAACCAATAATATAATACTGCTTAGCCTAATATATTGAGAATATAGGAGGAGATTGTTGGATGTATAAGTATATTCTCAATATAATAGTATAATATTGTGTATATTGTCCTATGGGGCAACACGTGTTTTACACGTGTTATGTACTGATTATTGGAACGGGTTAAGTGGACACAAAGCCCAGTACCCTAAATCCAGTCTAATTTCTTTATAAGCTGGTCTAGAGGTATGCATTGTGATATTCCAATACTGATAAGCAGAGTATAATATCTTAAGTAGCTAAGAGATAAACCCTAACCCTAATTTCTCCTCTTTAGATCTAACATGTAATTACTCCTTACTGCTCTACAAACTTCAAAACATTAGGCACAGGTTTAGGGGTTAGGGTTTCAGTAGCTGTATAACTAACTCCAGGCGTATATTCCAGTATTAGGTTGTGGCTGTAGTTTAAACCAACTGCTTAGTTTTTTATTAAATTAATTATCTTTTAAATTAGCAAAGATTATGATGTGGCAAAATGGAGTCCCGTTTTATAAATATTTTTGAAACTGGTTGGTTTTGTTCATTATATATTTAAATAGTATTATTCAAATAAATTGTGCTAAAAAATATATAAGAATGACAATCTCGTATATATTTTTTACAGTTCATGATTGCTTCTCCATCCTCAGAGCTCATACAACCAACTATACGTTCACACTCAATATTAGGACATTACAAAGCTTCTCTATAGTTAATTACGTACTGGCAGAGCCAATATACAGAGGGAAAGGAACTGCATCTCTAATGTCATCTAGTCCAGCTGCAAACATAACAACATTCTCAAACCCGACACTGAAACCAGAGTGCTTTACAGTGCCATGTTTCCGAATATCCAAGTACCAATCATATTGTTCTGGAGATAATCCAAGCTCCTCCATCCTGTAAACATTGTTTTTCGTTCGAAATAAAAATTTCATTGATTAATACAACTATTAGTACATAAAGCAAAAGGAGTATGAAGCAAGAGTACATGACGTGTAAACCTGGTGCTAATCTTATCAATCTGTTCCTCCTTTTGACTTCCCCTAACTAGCACTCCCACCTGTAAAAAGTTGGAAATTTTATCCAAATCCATTCATAGAAGTGAAAATTGAAGTAGTCCTTAGAATGTTATTACATTTGGTGCAATTATATCGAAAGCAGATGCAGTCCTCTTATCTTCCTTGATGTGCACATAAAACGGCTTCATTTCTTTCGGATAGTTATATATAACGGTTGGTTGCTTGTAGACTTCACCAGCTATATATCTGGCATTAACATAAAGATAATTATGGGCAAAGGGAAAATTTTACAAGTATCCGTAGGCTTACGGTGTATAGATTTTTAGAAAGCATACCTCTCATGTTCCTCTGATAGGTTGATGCCCCACTCAAATTTGGTTTCAAATGTTTTATCTGTGGCCTATAAATTTAAAATGCAGTATATAATTTTCTAGTTACTATAAGCATATATTGGAATTGAAAGTTGAATTCAGAATTGTACCTTGTTCAAAACTTCTAGAGCTTCTGTATAAGTGATCCTTGCAAAAGGGTTTGATCCTATAGACTGAAGGCGATCAATACAGTTCTTATCTATTCGTTTCGATACGAATTTGATGTCATCCGAACAGTCATGCAAAATGGAGAGAATGATAGATTTCAGGAAATCCTCTGCACAATTCATTGCATCCTAGAAGCATCAATACAATGAAATAAGCATTCATTAAGAAGATATTACTGAAGAAATGAGATTAAAAATTTGTAGTCTTTGATTATCATAATCTGTGACACGACAACAGGCTAAAGATGATGGTGATAGTTTTATTATATTTTTGAGTTTCCAGTTACTAAAATAACTCTGAATTTTCACGTGGTATAGATACTTAGAAAAACATAGTGGTCAGGAAACAAACCAACCTCTAACTCTGCAAAGGCCAGTTCAACCTCAACCGTCCACATTTCTGCCAATTGCTTCTTAGATTGAGAAGCTTCTGCTTGAAAGATCGGTCCAAATGTATAAACACTACTAAGAGCACATGCATAGCTCTCAAGGTAAAGCCCAGCTGAAACCGATAGATATGCAGGTCGGGAAAAGAAATCCTTAATGAAATCTAACTGTCCAACTTTTGATGAAATCACTTTCCGCTTCTCTTCTAGCTGTAGAGCTAACTCATTAGCCTTTTGAAGATCCTGAAGTGCTGCAATTAGAGTCTCCTTATTGCTATCAGTTCTCTTCAGCTCCTCGATTTTATTGCTTTTCTCCTTAATAGAAGCCTTTATTACATCTAGACCGATGACTTCTTGATCATTTGCTGCACTTGACTGCCCTGTTTCTTCTGATTTTTTTAGAAGAGTTGTTACCTTGAACATTTTCCTAGAAGCTCCAATGTCAGTTGTCGTGATTACAGGCATGTTCACGTAAATGAATCCATTGTTTTGGAAGAATGTGTGAGTAGCATAAGATAGGGTGTTCCTGATACGAGTAATAGATGCTACCTGCAGAATTAATTATACCAAGTTAGAAAACATAAGTTTCTTTATTGAACGAAGGCTAGTGAATGATTGAAAAAACTTACGGTAGTCGTTTTTGGCCGGAGGTGAGGATAAGATCGGAGGAAATCCAAACCCAGCCGTGTTTTTGCAAGTGGATAACTTTTTAGGTCTACTAGACCGACATGTATAATTTTTTCTACTTTAAGCTCTACAGCATCCTTGCCTTGTATTGGTGGCTGTTCTAATACCCCTTTGACCAAAATGGAAGTCCCTGTAGACATAACTTGACTAAGCAGGGACATAGATGAGTTTATCACTATCTGAAAAATATCAAAGTTAGTTAGATTTAGCAAAAAACTTGTGCAAATGAAACTTAGGTCCAAAAGTTGTATTGTTTTTAGATTATGATACATTTGGAAACAAAGAGTAAATGTCAAGCAACACTGCCAAAATATTGGATACATTTCAGGAAGAGCTTATACATTCAAAAGGAAAAAATCAGGAAAAAGCTGAAAAAACAAAAGAAATTGTAACTAATAGCTGATGAAATAAGTAAATTTGTATCTGGATCGGGAAAAAAATGTTAATTTGTATCTCAATCCTGTATTGAAGGAAATTATCATCAGATATACAATATCCGAGCACATAGTGATATAAGCGTGAACAAAAATAAATAAATAAATAAATAAATGTAGCAATGTGCAACAAATTATAGGACATTTGGGAACTGTTAGAAAATTGATGATGAGAAAAAAATTAAGCATCCACAGTAAAGCTATGAAACAAGGTTGAACAATGCATGTTTACGGCCTTGTTCCCAAGAGAAAAACAGTGCCAGCTAATTGATCCAAAAGCAAATGACACAATAGAAGGAAATAGAATGGCTTAAAGCCCTAAAAAAACCATCTTCAATCTACGATAAAAACATAAATATTTATCCCTATTACCGGAATAAATAAACAATAACACGAAATTCAGTTGCCAGTAGACACCAAAAAGCTGCCAATTTCATGAAAATTAATTCAAACCTGAAGATTTGCTACACAAGACCCATCATTAATCCTCAAGTACGCAACAGAATGCACGGAGACCTCCTCCCTCCCTTCCCTCATCGTGATCACCCGAACAACAGAACGGAGCAGGGGAACCCACGACAAGATGACTTCACAACAACTCACATCATGCCCATCTCCACCTTCAACTTCACTAGGCCCCACATGGCTCCTCTGTTTCTTCTCCTTCTTAGACTTGACCCACCCACCCACCACAACCCGCTTCCCTACCAACCCCAACCCTCTGTCTTCGCGACCGAGGATGGATTTTAAGACAACCCTCTTCGAGTACTTGAACTCCTCGATAACAGGTAGTTCTTGTTTTTGTTGTTCGGATTTCTCTTCTTCTTCTTGGGTTTTCCCTACTTGTTGTTGTTGTTGTTGGTGGTGTTGTTGGGAAGACATTGTGGTTGGTTTTCAGACGAGGGTTTGAACTGAATGGGTGGATTGGGTTTCGACTTTGGAGTATAAATAGAGAGAAAGGAGTATAAATAGAGAGAAAAATAGGATGCTTTGCTTTGAGAAGATTTAGAGTGATGCTTGGGTTTTATTTGTATTTTGTAATTTTTTTGAGTTTTGCCGAATGAGAGGAGAGAAGAAAATAAGAGAATGAAGGAAGGTGTGACAGAGAAGTGGTTAGTTTCTTGAGCGAGCGGGTACTTTTTGGGCGGGAATATTGCAAATTGGACCTTTTGGGCTCACTATTGGGCTTTGTTGGCCGAGATTGTTAATGGGTCGGGCTTAGATTAACGGAGAATTAGAGAATATGAATTATGAACCCGATAAAGGGATACTCTACCCGGATCCAATCCAAATATCACAAAGGTAATGATTCACCTACAACTTATTTTTACAATTTTTTTCTTTACAATCTTAGGTGGCACAATCTCATTTAAAATATCTTGTAGAGTCTTGCAGAGGAGGTTGTAAATATCACCAATGAGATTGTGCCACATAAGGTTATAAGTTTGTAAAGGTTGTAGGCAGGGCCGGTGAGACGGCCGCCAAAGATCCCTGAATTTTTTGTAATTTTAGGGATCCTAAATTTATTTTCACTTTGTAAATATAGATACATATTTTGCACGTAAAAAAATTTGTAATTGGGAACCCAAAAATAATTATTTGGGTCTTTCACCTTGGGGCCCCGGACACTCAGAGCCCCGGACACTCAGAGCCGACTCTCTCCAGTTGTAGGTACAGCACTACCCCTATCACAAATTATTTTTTTCCATGTACGTTCAGGAATAATTTGAACATAGGTCTGATTTTGGGAGCGGAAAAAATCAAAGAGATTTTTGTATGAAAATTTTACGAATGATTAATTTTGTTTGCTGGGGTCAGTAGACCTCATCCATTTATCAAATGAAAATAATGTAGGGATTTATATGTATATGACCTTGTCACTGCCCAAGAACTCCACAGTTCACAATCCACAATCACGGTCACAGTCACAATAATGGGGAGGTATGCTTGCTTTGCAATTAGAATCATGCAAATGGTCCAGTTTTAATGTTTGAAGGGATGCAACAAAAAGGATTTCACAACCCACTTGCAACATTTTGTTTTTATTTGCTAGTTGCTACCATTCACCTGCAGTGGATTTTGATTGCACAATAGGTTGGTATAGTTGCAAGTCCAGTCCGACCAGACACCCCTACCCGCTTGCATGATATCATTTTTCAATATGGAACAACATGCAGTGTGTTAAAAGAATTGTTTTCATGCAATTCCTATACCGAATTCTAGAGGCAGCTCCCATCAACCTCGTAATGTGATAATTTCCAACAATACTAAGTTCTACATACCACTTAGTTCTATGATGCTAAATAGGTGATCTCAACAAATTAGTAAACAAAGTACTCCTTCAAAAAAAGACAAAAATTTTTTAGTAAATGAAGTAATAAGAGAAAATCAAGAACCAGTACTAATGAAAATATTTTAAAGACATTTCGATTAGCCGATATATCACTTCGTTAATAGAATTACCTAGTAGGACTATGCATGGTTTTCTTTTGTCCTGATCTCTGCGTTGTTTTATTAACTTCTTATTAATAAAATAGGGTGGCTATATTACACCTTTTTCCTATAAAAAAAGAAGATTATGTATGGTTTTCGACACAAAACCTCTCATACCAAACCGATATCAAATTAAGACCAAATAGTCATTAAATACCATGCATCTACTCTCCAAAGACCACTACAAAGGACACCAAAATTTTTGGCGTTTTTTCGCCATTCCCGGCATTTTTAAACGCCGGGATTGATGGCTTTGACGCTTTGCGAAACGCCGACGCAAGCGCCGGGTTTGTCCCCGTCGGGAATGCAAAATACCTTTTTCGGCATTTTTCGAACGCCCGGGTTGTATTTTTTGCTACCTGGCATTTGGAAACGCCATGGTAGAGTAATTTTATTTTTTTTATTTTTTTTCCAATTAAAAACCTATTCAGGTGTTTTAAAACGCCAGGGTAGGCTTATCATCATCATTATTATTATTATTATTATTATTATTATTATTATTATTATTTGGAGAGGGAAGATAAGTGGTTCGATTTAAGCAATAATCAAACACAATCAATAAGCAATTCTGTCACGCCCCGCTTCCCAAAATAAGAGAATACGAGCCCGTGACGAAGGCCCAACGAATGATATTAACATCATCCATAAGCTGTACCAATCTTAGCTCAACAACATGAAAAAAACAATCACAACCACGCAGGAAAGTCATAATCACATAAACAAAGATACTATGATAAATCATGCAATAATCCAATGTAATAAACAGAAATAAACAACTTCAGGTCAACAAAGCCCGGAATACAAGGTTCAACAAGGTAACAATACGAATATAAAAAATTAACATGGAAGAAATAGTTTATTGCAAGGCAAGCTCCTGCACCAATCTTAGAAGAACTGCTCACCAATACCTTCTGGCAATTTTTCATGTACACCTGTAGTTTGATCAACTAGAGTTGGGGGAAAATGTCTGTTAGAGTAAGTACGGACAGCAAGTAGTGAAAACGAAGAGTAAAGGAACATGGTATATCAAGAAATATGAAGCAAGAACAAAATCAAAAGTAATAACAATGTCGATAAACAATTGTCATGATCAAGTATACAAGTGTCAACTTAGATTTATTAGCATTTTATTATCCTATCTAATGCACGTACTACTGTATCCCATACCACAGGTTCAGTGAATGCAAACTGTGTTTGTTTTAGACCATAGTGGTGGGATCAGCAGAACGTGTACTCGGCATAACAAGATAACATGATAACAAGATAACGTAATAACATGATAACAAGGTCATAATTATTTCTCCACCTTCCATGTCAATAGTCCAGGTAAACAGGGAGGGCTCTACCGAGTACAGTTTCCGAGATTATCCACTACTAAGTCATCCCTCATTACCCTGGCTTGTTTAATATTTATTTAAATCATTTATGATCATGCAAATGTGTATTAAGAGTGTCAAGACGATGATAAGGATGCAACAAAATGATGCGATGCATGGTATAAAATTGATTCTCATTCACTCAGTGGAAGATTAACACATTTACATGCAATACTACGAAAACGCACGTTCTGGACAGCAAGACATTGCTATACAAAAGTGAACTTTTCCGCTACTACGGGAAAGTAAATTAGGTTCCGTCAGGGATTCTAAGAAACTAGATTCTCTGCCGATTCCAACGCATATACACACAATATATAAAAACTACAGCAACCGGGTTCAATTACTCATTCTTTACAGATTTTCATATGCAGGCAAAATCTTAAAGTTATATTTACATGCATGTTTCGGGTCTGAAAGTTCATCAAACAAATCCAGGAAAAATTAAGAGTGATTCTTTAGCATGTTTACTCTCAGCAAGATAAATTTCATATTTTTATATTACTTTTAACATGTTCAAATTAAATTGCAAGGCAGGGTGATACAGTGAGATTGTGAATCTGAAAATCTTAGACCCAGTTGTACTAAAACAACAATAACTCATAGGTTATAACTCGAAATTTTATTCCGTCAGATGTTCTAGAAACTAGACACATGAGGCTACAATTCATATTTGGCAAGTTCCAATTGATTCTGATTATAACCAGGTTGATTACCCTAATCTTTATATATTAAAGGTTTTGGAAGCAGTCTAGAGTTAAATTTCTACACGTGGAATCAGGGTATAAATTCAATACAAAAATCTATAAAAATTAGAAAATGAACCCTAAGCATGTCTATTAATTTTCTGAAGAATTTCATGTCATTATTCTACTATTAATACTGTGTTTTTATTACTAGTTGTGTCGATGTACCACTAAACTGCAAATCTGGAAAAACAGATCAGCAGTGACAAAAAGTGTAATATTTAACAGCTCACAGATCGAAATCTAGATCCGTAAGATGTTCTGGAAACTAGATTCATTAAACTACAATTCCTTTTTATATAGTTCCAGCTGATTTAAATAGTGACAGGGTCGAAATCTCAGTACAAAACAGGACATGTAGCAGGATAAGATGAAACGCAATCATATACCTTCATCAAAATGAACAATCTACTTGCTCCTATATCATGGTATGCATTAACATTAATATGCAGCAGTGAGGATAAATTTTTACAGTACACAAAGCCAAATTATCAAGTTATGATTCAAGTCTTAAGATCACAATTGATCATCATGCATTCAAATCACCATACATTTCCTATATGCAAGTTTCTAGTCAAATTATTCATGTCGTGTGTGCATATGACTATATACAAGCTTGGGTTTGAATCAAAGGATATTGGCACGAGTACAAGAATACCTTAGGTTAGCTCGTGTAAACACTCGATATCCTCAACAGAAGGTATACAAGATAACAATATGATAATTGAAAGAGAACTACATGTAGAGATCAACAATCTTGAACTAGAATGACGAGTGAGTTCAAGTAGACTTGCCTCTGAATGATGATTATCGAGACGTAAAGAATAATGGAACAAGAGTCCCGACGGCGAAACGAGCAAACGACATACAACCACACACTCACAAGAAGACGTGCGCACCCCATGCAAGGAGACACAATAGCAAACAACAATTGGGCCTCAACAACAGCAAACGGTAACCACTGTGAGACTGTGGTGACGTCGCCAAGGGACTGGATGGCGAGCGGTGGTTGCGGAAGTTCGAAGTCGCAACGGGAATGCTCGGGGAGGAGGGTGAACGGGAGGACTGGCGAGCGGGGGCTGCGAAGTCAGAGTCGCTAGCTGAGGAGGAAGTTCGAGCGGTGCTGGCTCGACGACAGGGAGGAGGTGGCTGCATGAGATGGTCGATTGTGAGGGCAATCAGGGTGGTGCTGCGGTCGGCTATCAGTGACGAGGTGCGGTGGACGGCGCTCGAACGGGAGGCGAGCGGAGCTTCGATGCTGTGAAGAAATCTAGGGTTCGAGGAGGAGACATGGAGCAGCAATGGTAGCGATGGGGATGAAGCTCGGGTCTGGCTGCGGTTGGTTGGCGGCTCGCGAGGTGGAGTGCGGGGGCGGAGATGAGGCAACAGTTGGCAGAGCTCGCTGAGGATGGTGGAAGAGTGGAGGACGGGTTGAAGGAGAAAAGAAGAAGGTGAAGAGGCGGGGGTGAAGAGCAGGCAAGGAGAGAAAGAAAGAATAATTAATGGGAATTAATTAGGGGGTGGATTATAATGAGTTATTGTGAGCAAAAAGAGGGATTGAGAGAATCAGGGGGTTTCATGGGGTAGTTGAAATTAGTGGGGGAAGTGTGAGAGATTTGAGGGAGGGCGTGAGGGGTTTGTTGATCTAGTCAACAAACAGATAAGAGGGAAAAATTAGGTTTGGGTTAATGGGTTTGATTAGGATTCTGGTTGGGGTTCAATAGATATAGGTTTAGGTTGTATTTGAGTTAGAATTTAATAGGAGATGGGCTAAACTTGGGCTTCAAATTAAATAATTAAATAATACAATATAGATCAAAATCAGTGGGTTTTAAGAAAAAAATAATAATAATAGTAATAACATTGGGCTTTACAAAATAATAATAATAAAAATAATGACAATAAAAAATAATAATAACAATGGTAACAACATCAGTAATAATAATAATAATAACAATAATAATAACGATAATACTAATACTAATAACAATAACAACAAATAATAATAATAATAATAATAATAATAATAATAACAACAACAACAACAACAACAACAACAATAATAATAATGATATGTATCAAAATAGGATTTGAGATTAACACATTTATTAAATTCCGAATAGTAATAATATAAAATATGACTAGTCGATCAATTAGGAATGGAAAATAAAGTTAAAATATACTATCATTCGAAATAATATAATTGTTGATTAGAAAAATTCTTTGGTAGGAGATCAAAAATGAAATTAACACAAAATAAATTTATAAATAATCAAAATACAGAAAATATTTAGGAAATATGTATTTACGGGAACGGGGGTTACAAATTCATTCCAACTCATCAAAATACTTTCAAATCACTTGAATAACATTTGATCCTATATAAATAGCCAAATATTTCAATACATAATTCAATTTACAAAAAATAAACAACTTCAAATCCACAATCAATACATCGTTCTCAAACCCAATGTCAATGTCATCATTCCCAAATGAATATACAGTGATCTATCTCACTGAGGCATTGCCTGCAAAATTTTCAAAACAACAACAACAACAACAACAACAACAACAAAAGGAAATTATAAGATTGCATAAGCTAAGATCAATGTAAATGTTAGCAAAATCTAAACTAGGATGGATTCAAGTGCAAGTGGAAATTTAAATTTACCTCCAATTTTTTATATTCAATTTCCAAAACAACCTCTCTTTTTCGGAGGGGAATGATGATTGTAGTACATGTGGAATGTGAAAAGGAAGTGATTCATAAATATTCACTACTGCAAAGAACCAAATAATATTCACTACTGCAGAGAAGCAAGTCAACCATAACCAAATAATATTCACTACTGCAGAGAAGCAAGTCAACCATTGTTGGTTCAGTTCACTTCATTTGTAGTATCATCTTAAAAAATACTTGATTTTTCTATTGACCTAGCTCTATCAACCCACCAACTTGTTTCAAACCTTCCAAGCTTCATGAGAAGCTCATCTTCTGCCTTTATTTACATGTGACTGTCCCATATAGTTAACATCGGACATATTGACTTAGTCCTTATATAGAGCTATTTTATTGATTTGAAATATTTTCCATAGCCAAGTTCATTCTTAAGGGAATTTGGTTATTGATGATATTAAAAGTGAAATGTTGTATTTCCCCCTCTTTTAGGGTGTGTGCGTTAAGAATATCTAAAAGAAAAACAATGCGATCATAAGCATCTTAAGGATGAGCACATGCAATCATAAGCATCAGAGGTCAAAACTAAACATTCAAGAGCTTAAAGGGAGCAATTCCAATAAAATAGTGTTTCATATAGGTACCTTGGGACGATTAGAGAGATCCTTGAATCCCTGTACAAGATGAGGCCACAACCTCTCCCTGTCGACACTCTCCATCCGTTCCAGCCTCCCCATAGCTTCCGCCCACATTATCTGCAACATCGACTAAACTAAAGTTGTACATCAACTCTGTAAAACCCCAAATATCCTAAACGAAAAACCGAAAAACATAAGACTCACACAGGCTTCACCCTTGCCGCTGGATCAATCAAACTGAACAACAGATGCTACATAAGAAAAAAGAAACACATCAATTAAATCCAATAAGTCAAATATAATGGAGGAAACTCGAGAGAAAATAATCAGTAAAACAATGGGAGAGAAACGATTAGCTTCTCACCCTAAACGCAGATTTCAAGTTACCCGGCCAAGCAACAGAAACAAGTGCTTGCCAACAAATTCAAGTAACAGAAACAAGACAAAAGTCAGGTATGCCCTTCTTAAAATTTTGAAGATAATTTTACCATGCAACATTCAAACTTTGTCTACTAAGTAGTTGGAGTTTCCTACTTAAAATTTTGAAACTTTGAGTTTTTCCGAAATTAACTTAGAACTAAGACGTTATTTTTTACCCTCATTGTTCCAGTGTTCCCATGTCTGCATGATGAGAATATGTATATATTCTGATAATCAACATAAAGACAGGTTCGTTTTGTATCCCTGTAGATTGGGATTGTTTTTGTTTGTTCAAAATATTGAGCAATAGAACGTTGGAGGCTTCTACTGTTTCATTTGGAGAAATTAAAAGTAACCCTAAATTCATGTTGGAAATATGTGATAACCAATTTGGTTTTACTTTTCCTTAATAAGTTGTGACTATACCTCCTATTTACAGTTTTCATATGGTAAACTATTTTGTGTTATAACTGTTGAATGTATATATATATTCTCAATATAATAGGATAATATTGTGTATATTGTTCTATGGGGCAACATGTGTTTACACGTGTTATATATTAATTATTGGAACAGGTTATGTGGGCTAAAAGCCCAGTACCCTAAACTCAGTCTAATCTCTTTATAAGATGGTCTAGAGGTAGTGCCCTGTGATATTTTAATACCGATAATCAGGGTATAATATCTTAAGCAGCTAGAGATAAACCATAACCCTAATTTTCCCAAATCAGATTTAACAATCTTAAGATATTATAAACTCAATCACCTCCGACCATAGTAGCCGACGTTGCTACCTCCGACCATAGCGGCCGTCGCTGCTGCCTCCGACCACAGTGGGCGCCATTGCGATCTCCGACCAGAAGAACCGCAGTCATCGCAGATCTCGAACGGTGTAGTCGTCGCAGACCCCGACGCTGTCGTCGTTGCGGATCCCGGTCGCGGTCGTCGTCGCAGTTCCAGAGCGCCGTCGTCGTCGCTGATCTGGTCGTCTTCCTCCCCTGGATCAGTTGCTGTTGCTGTTATGTTTGGGGGTTTGATCAGATCGGATCGAGTGGGTCTTTCGGTTGTTGTTGATTGTTTGGGGCTTTGATAGGATCAGATCGGATTCTTTTCTTGACTCGCTGCTGTGCGCTCTCCAGATTTGGTCCATTCTAAACTCAAATTATTTTCTCTTTACGAAATCACATAAGTAATAACTATTCAGAAAGAACTCTCTATTGTTGGGAATTTATTATTTATTCCTTTGTGATGGAAAAACATAATTGTCCATACGAGGTTCCCAAATTAGAGGGATTCAGTAGTGCTGAATTTAATAGTTGGAAGAGAAAAGCCCAATACGGAATGAAATTCATGAAAATTTTCTATACATATCAAACAACCTATGATAAATGTGTTGAAGATGTTGATGATGCGACATGGGTAACTGATGAAGACTTATGTAGAGAATTCTTATTGAATAGCATATCAGATCGCCTTGCAGGCGTGTATATGAAATATGAAACAGCTAAACAAATCTGGGATAATCTACTAGATGAATTTAAGAAGGAAGAGAAAGTATCCAAAGCACATCTAGTTGACAAGTTCATGGGTTTCTGTTTTAAAGAAGAAAATGCAATCTTTACTTAGGTAACAGATTTAGAGAATCTGGTAGGGAAACTAAAATCAGAGAACATTACTGTGTGTGATGAGTTCCTTACTGGAACAATAATTTATAAGTTGCCTGCTTCGTGGCTATCTTTTAAGACTGAGATGTATAGGTTGCCTGAACAAATTAAACTTGCACATCTGAAACGTTGCATCAAAGTTGAAGATGAGACTAGAACTAGGATGAATTTGGAACTGGTTAATAAACAACTTTCAACTGCTAATGTGTTAACTAATACCAAACGCATTCCTAAGTTCAAGAAGAACAAGTTTAATTCTAAAGGTGAACCAACTAAGTTAGAAGTCACGAAGAAAATTGTTAATAAAAAAGAAAAATGCTACAACTGCAGAAAGTGGGGACATCATGCCTCTGAGTGCAGGCTACCCAAAGTAGAACAACCCAACATGGAAAAGGTGAACTTGTTGGAAGGGAAAACTGAGCCCACCAATTTTCGTTGTGTTGTTGGTGATGTCAAGGCCAGTACCTCTGCTAGTTGGTTGTTGGACTCGGGAGCTACCTGTCATGCTTGCAACGATGATGGCCTACTATCTGATCTGAAAGCTGCAGATGAGTCAGTTTCAATGGAAAATGGAGAACCAGTGAAGGTGCTTCGGACTGGGACAGTGAATCTCAGTCTCTCCTCAGGTAAAACTTTAATTTTGCGAAATGTTAAATATGTGCCTGCTTTAGCAAAGAACTTAATCTCTATTAGCATACTAAATCAGGCTGGTATGGTTGTTACTATGATTAGTGGTAAAGCTATCCTGTTAGTAAATTCTTTTTATTTTGGTTGTGCTTATTTAGCTAATGGCATGTATAGAATTAGTTTAGCAGATGAAGCAATCAACAATATTAGTTCCAAATTGTGTAGTCCACATACATGGCATAATAGGCTGGGACATGTGAACTATATTAAGATTCTTAATGTTGCTAAAACTTTTAACTTGCCAATTGACACATCCATTAAAGGTAACAAATGTGAAGTGTGTGCTCAAACAAAAATAACTAGAAGACCTTTCCGTACCATCTCTAGGAGTACACAATTACTTGAGTTGATACATTCTGACATATGTGATTTCAAGAGTTTTATGACACAAGGAGGTCGGAAGTACTTAATCACTTTTATAGATAATTACTCTAGATATTGTCATATTTATCTGTTAAAAACTAAGGATGAAGTACTAGAAAAATTCAAAAAATATAAAGACCGTGTTGAGAATCAGTTAGATGCTGAAATTAAAAGATTTAGATCAGATAGAGGTGGCAAATATGTCTCATTAAGATTCAGAGAATTTTGTAACTCACATGGAATCATAGCTGAAACTACAGCACCCTACTCACCACAGTCAAATGGTATCGTCGAAAGAAAGAATCGAACACTCACAGAGATATTGAATTCTATGTTATTGACTGCTTGGTTACCTTCATATTTTTGGAGTGAAGCTGTATTGACTGCTAATAATATTTTGAACATGTTGCCACACTCTAAGTTACCTGCTATACCGTATGAACTGTGGCATAAGCACACACTGAATTTTAATAAATTAAGGGCTGTATTGCTTTTGTTAGGATACCTGACCCTAGAAGGCCTAAAGTAGGACCTCGGACAAATACGTATGTGTATTTGGGTAATGCAGTTGATAGTGGTGCAGATAAATTCTTAGATCAATCTCTTAACAAAGTAATAGAATCAAGAGATGCCGAATTCTTTGAAGATATGTTCATCAAAGATAAAGACATCTCATTATCTGAACCTGCAGACACAAGAAATGATCCACAACAGGAATCTAGATATATTTCAGCTGACACTGAACCCTGACATAATGTTGAATTAAGAAGACTCTCTACAAGAGATAAAACACCTAGAACCTATGGTGATGACTTCGTGACTTATGCACTAGCAGCTGACCCTGTTAGTGTTAAGAAAGCCTTAAGGTCTAGGGATGGTTTGCTCTGGAAAGAAGCAATTGATGATGAAATAGATTCTTTATTGGAGAACAACATTTGGGAATTGGTTAATTTGCCAGTCGGGACTAAAATTATAGGAAACAAGTGGGTTTTGAAGAAGAAACTTAATCCTGATGGAACTGTAGCTAAGTATAAAGCACGCTTAGTAGCTAAAGGTTATACTCAACAAAGTGGGGTGGATTATTTTGATGTTTATTCACCTGTTTGCCACATTGCTACAATAAGGATTCTTCTAGCCATAGCATCTATTGAAAAAAAAATTATTCATCAAATGGATGTTAAGACTGCTTTCCTAAACGGTGATCTCAATGAAGAAATCTATATGAATCAACCTGAAGGTTTTGTACTTAAAGGTTCAGAATATAAGGTTTGCAAATTAATAAAATCTTTGTATGGTCTAAAACAAGTACCAAAACTGTGGCATGAAAAATTTGATAGAACAATAAAGAGCTTAGGTTTTGAATCGAGTAATTCTGACAAATGCCTTTATTATCATGATGAATCGAATAAAATTACCATTATTTGCCTGTATGTTAATGACCTGCTAGTTGTTAGAAGTGACCTCTCTATTGTTATAGAAATCAAAACTATGCTATCCAAACAATTCAATATGAAAGACCTAGGTGTTGTGGACACCATATTGGGCATGAGAGTGGGCTTTAAAAGGCAAGGAATAACCCTTAGCCAATCCCACTATATTAAAATTGTGTTGAAGGACTGGGGATACAGTGATTGTAAAAGGTTTAATACACCTTATGATAATACCAAAAAGTTGATACCTAGCGATGGTGCAATAGTGAGACAGTTAGATTACTCTAAACTCATTGGGAGTCTCATGTATGCTATGACATGCACTAGACCTGATATAGCCTTTGCGATAGGCATGGTAAGCAGCCTCACTAGTAATCCTAGTCAATTACACTGAAATGCCCTTAAGAGGCTATTGGGATACCTAAACGGTACTCAAGAGTTTGCTCTGTGCTACTCTGGTTATCCTTCAGTGCTAGAGGGATACTCTGATGCGTCGTGGTGCTCAAGAAATGGTGACAGTAGGTCCACTAGTGGCTATGTGTTTACACTAGGAGGAGTAGCTGTGTTATGGAAATCTAAAAGATAACCTGGTCTTGCCTTTTCATCCATGGAGTCAGAACTCTTTGTGCTATCTTGTGCTGGTGAAGAAGCGGAATGGATGAAAGAGCTATTGTTAGATATTCCTTTGAGAAGGTTTAGAGTAACCACTCTCAGTCTTTATTGTGACAACCAAGCTGCAAATGTTGTAGCTAACAACACTCTCTACAATGGTAAGAGACGTGTTGTGAGTCTTAGACAGGCTAAGTTGAACTATCTCATTAAACAAGGAACTGTTGTCCTTATTGATGTACGATCAGAAAAGAATGTGGCTGATGCCTTTACGAAAGGACTAAGTAGAGATCTAATTATCAAAACTACGGGGAAAATGAGGTTAAAAACTATTGAGGATAAGTTTTAACACCCTAGTTATTTTGATAAATTAGAATCCAAAGCTAAGAGCCATAGAGTAGTTCAAACTTTAAGCATCAATCTTGACAGTTGACATGCTTTAGATAATTAGAAAAGTTCTATGTATTTATTGTTGATATATAACTTCATTCCAAATTTGATGATGATATATATGTTTCAAAACTTATATAAAATTGTCTTTTATTCCAAAAGAAAGCATGAAAATTTATCGATGTGTTTCTGATGTTTAGAACTGTTGTTATATCATTCCAACTTTGATGATATATCTCTTTTATGGGTTTTACGTTTCATTCCAATCTTGATGATTCAGAATTTAACCATAATTGATCTAAGAGTTCTATCATTCCAACATGAAATACAGTATAATTCTTGTGTAGAAACTATAATAGTTCTTGTACTTTATTTTGATAAAGATACTTGATTGTGATGCTTATGATGTACTTTTGCCTATCTATGTTGAATTGTATTAAGTTCTTTAGCTTGAACTAGATACTCTTATACATTTCATTTGAACTCTAAGATAAACGACTCATGAGATTTCTATTTGTTATGTTTAAAACAGATGACAGCAAAGGCAATGGAAATGAATTAGTCAACTTTGATTTTGAGAATGATGATTTGCTCGATATGGAGGAGTGGACACAAAAGAACTCGCAAGAATAGTTTGTCAATTGTTGGGAGAAACTTCTATTTGAGTTTAAGACTCTTTATTTTGATTGAGCTTAAAACTTTTCGTTTATTTTGAAGTTTATTATTTGGTTGACTTGAGATTATGATTTTTTTGCTTTGTTGGTTTAGTCTTTGTGAACTATTCATTCATGGTTTTATAACTATTTGATTATTTTGGTTTAGTCATATTTGAACTATTCAAGTTATAATTGATTTAGCCTATGATCCATGTTCTTTATGATTCAATAATGTTTGAATTTTTGTGATCCAATAATATAACATTGCTTAGCCTAATATATTGAGAATGTAGGAGGAGATTGTTGAATGTATATGTATATTCTCAATATAATAGGATAATATTGTGTATATTATTCTATGGGGCAACACGTGTTTACACGTGTTATGTATTAATTATTGGAACGGGTTAAGTGGGCTAAAAGCCCAGTACCCTAAATCCAGTCTAATCTCTTTATAAGCTGGTCTAGAGGTAGTGCCCTATGATATTCCAATACTGATAAGCAAGGTTTAACAATAACATCTTCTGAACTTGCAGTTTAGCTCAAAACTTTATGAATGGATTAATACTTTTTTACCATCTGACTCTTAATTCAACATGTCTAATTATAAATCATATTGTGAAATTACATTAGAATATACTTAAATTTTGATGATCGATCGGGCCAGTTCATTTGGCATTAAGTATACAATTTTTGGTGGTTTTGTTTTACATTCTATTAAATGTCAGAATTGATTCCAAAATTTTGTTTTTGGCAAAATGAAATTGATCATATTAATATATGTATGCTAAACCTTATGTAAAATGCAGTAGATACATGAGGATTATTGATTGTATATACTTTGTTTTTGCAAGCTTTATATTTTTATTGTTAGTGGATAATTCATACTTTAACAGGAAAATATCGATTAGGTATATCATCCGCATGAACGTACATATAGTTTAGGAACAACAGAATGTACTCACATAGCCTAGAAGATCATTGGCATCTTCAGACCTGCAGTCACGAGAACTTGTGTTCTTCTTCCATGTCACAATTTCTAAAACAATAACTCCAAAGCTGAAGAAACTTTGAAGAGAACTTAGGGATGGCATTCGGGTCGAACCGGCCGGGCTGGGCCGGACCCGCCCGGGTTGGATGTTGACTTGGGCGGGTTCGGGTCAGGTTGGTTGCTTAACCGGGCCGGATCGAAAAGTAGAAATGGCGACCCGCCCAACCCGTGAACCCTTTCGGGTCCAACCTGGGTCGGTTTGGGTCGGGTCGCGGGCTGGCCCGTTTAGATAGTTTTTTTTTTATTAACTTAAATAATAATAATAATAATAATAATAATAATAATAATAATAAACATTAAAAATTGTAATAATAATAATAAGATTGAAAGAGTGAAATTGCCAAAAAATATTGAAATATTATTCATATGATTTCAAGTTATACAAGTTTCACAATTTCTAATAAGAAATAAAGAATTCACAAATTTGTTTTATACACTAACATATTTCTTATATATAATTTCAATTTACTTCAATTTTTATAATTTGAAATAACAAGCAAAGATTTAATACAATTTTTTTATCTATTTACAATTGTCTTCAAGTTGGAGGCCTTCAATTTGTTATTATTGACTTGTTGTTGTTGGTATTGAATTCTTCATTTTGGTTGCTATTGTTGTTGTTGTTGTTGTTCTTCCGGCGAGTTGCTCCCACTTGTGGACGCAGATAATGCTTTTCCTTCTGTCCTATCTTCAGCTTTCAGCCAGTCTTATGTGCAAACGAGCATCTCTAACGAGTCGGGCTTCAAGTGATTCCTGTAATCAGTTAGAACTCTACAACTTAAAGAAAATACACTTTCAGAAGCAACTGTAGAGATAGGAGGAATTAGTAGATCTTTAGCCATATATTTAAGAATACTATAAGTGTGTTCATGGTCTTTCCACCATTGTAAAATATCTAGTGGAGAAGTAGAAGACTCAAAATCTTGTTGGTTATACCAATTTAATTCATTTGGTTGATTAGTTCTAGGTTTTTTGGAATGAATTTGTGCAAGTAAATTAAATGTTCTATCATCAAATTTACTCTTACCCTTACCTTTGGAAGTAGCAGAAGAAGAACTAACTACAGAAGTTGTACTACTAGAAGCAAAAGATCTATCATAATAATCATACAAGTTATTTAATATAGATTCAAATTTAACTAAAAAAGAAGCGCAATCAATTTCTATGTCTACAATTTCCCCAAGTAATGCAAAAAATATTTCAATCTAACTCTTCGTACCTTCTAATTTGATACGAGGATCCATAACGGTAGCAACACAAAACAACATAGGAGGAGGATTAAAATACTTCAAAAAAATTTTGTATGCAGGTTTTACAATATCACCAACAAAAGCATCATTTAACATTACGTTAATTGTTTGCATCATAGTAACTATTGAAATAAAAATACTACTAGAAGTAGATTCATATGATTTTGAAAATTTTAAAGCTGCGGTTTTAAAAGGTTCTAAAAATTTCAACAAAGATTCGACATAAAACCAATCGGTGGGAGTCATTTCAAAATTTGGCATATTTTTTGCGATACAAAAATCATTTACAGCTGCTTTATATTCGGTAACAACATGTAGTAAATCAAAAGTAGAGTTCCATTGGTGCTTAACATCTTTTGAAAATCTTCTAAAAGGTACATTGAAAATCCTACACCAATTTTTTCATTCTTGAAATACGCTGGGACTTAATGCAATAAAATGAACACAATTTCTAATTTTAAGTATATATGGATCGGCTATTTTTAATGCATCTTGAACACATAAATTTAAAATATGACATGCACATCAAACATGAAAAATAATGTCAAACGGAGGGTTTAATGCGAATTTTAAAATACTAATTGATGCATTGTTGTTAGATGCATTATCAAAACTAATACACATAATTTTATCGCGAATATGAAAAACATTACAAATTTCTAAAATACGGTTTGCTATTTCAACGCCACTATGGGGATAAGGCAACACGGCAAGTGATATGATTCTTTTTTGAAGAATCCAATCATTGTTGATCCAATGACAGGTTATTCCTATCATTGGAATATTGTTGACACTCGTCCAACAACCCGAAGTTAAACTAACTTTACAAGTTAAACTCCATAAAATTGCAATCAAAGCGTCCTTCATTTTAGTGTACATTTTGAAACAATCCGATTTGCAAGTATTTCTCGGAATTCTTCTAAAATGAGGGTTTAAGGCCGTTTGATTAAAATTTTTCAAGTCCCTACTATCGAGATAGAAAAATAGTAACTCTTCCTTTATTACTAATCGGGCCATTTTCCGACGAACAAGATCGGGATCATAAGAGTGGCTATCAACTAGACCGGTCTTAGGGTGGAATTTTTGTTGGTCGGGTAGATCAACAAGAAGGTCTTTATGGTTATTTTGGATGTATCTACTAATTGTACCGGTGCCATCACCCCCTTGACTTTGTATGCCTTAGAACATGTTTTACAAACTTTCGAACCTACACCTGGAGTTTCTTTGTCCGGGATAAAACCATAAAATTTATGCCAATCACTACTTTCCTCTCTACTTTTCCTACCACTACGGGGTTGTGTTATTTCGGTTGGTTGTTGTTGTTCTTCTTCTTCTAATTTTATGTCTCTTACAACCTTATTGTGTGTACCCCATTGTTGGGTAGGAGGATCATGGTACTTTTCAGCGGGCTTACTAATTGGGACAATTGGTGGCCTACGGGAAGTGCCGGTGGAATCTTGCCTACTTTAACTACGACCGCTACCGCGTGATCTAGACATAATGTAGTAATGTATGTAAAAAAAAACTACACAATGTAGGAGCGATGAGTTACAAAAAAAAATTTAGAAAACAAGAGGGTTGTGATAGAGAAGATCAAAAAACCAACAAACGGTTAAAAAAAAAATTATAACTACAACAAAAATTAAATAAGAAGAAGAGAGGTATGAAATTTTGATACCGTTCACCGTGGATACGCGTATATAAAAAAATTCGTGAAAATAAGAATAGAAGTAGAAGTAGAAATCCTCAATTCCGGAATTGAAGAGTTGAGGAGAACTTGGAGGAGAGTTGAAGACTTGATCACTTGGAGTTGGATGAGAGTTGAAGAGTTGAAGACGTTGTTGAATTTTGATTTCGATACGATTGGAATTTGATCATGTATATGCCCTGAAGACTTGTTTGTTCAATACTTCAATTGTTCACAAATTGCTTAGAAATGAGTAATAATAGTAGAGAGAGTAAGAGAGTTTTTTGTGAATTTTTTGATGGGGTTTTGGGGGGTATTTATAGGGTAAAAATAAAAAAAACCAAAAAAAAACAAAAAAAAACCAAAAAAATGGCCATTAGAGCCGTTGCTGGCTCTCTGTTCTACAGTGCCGTTGGGCACGTTTTGCGACCCATTGGACCCTCGGGTCAATGGTCTATCCGGGACGGGTCGAATGTTTGACCCGTTCGGGTGTAAAGGTTCGCAACCCGCGGGTTGACGGGCGGGTTGGATTTTTTTAGCGGGTTTGCGGGCCGGGTTGAGCTGGTTCGATCCTCTATTTTCGAGATCCGGGTTGACCTGTTACTGTTCACGGGTTCGATCCGAATCCGAACCGTCGTTTCGCGGGCCGGATTATAAGTGCGGTTCGCGGGCGGGTCGGCGGTTGACCCGGCCCATTTGCCATCCATAAGAGAACTGACCCCGCAATGCATATTCTGGTGCTGTGTAACCACTACAAGTCAACCAAGTATCAAATCAGGAGGAACTAATTAATTTTATTATTATATTAATAAGTTATAAAGGATTTAACTTACAAAGTTCCAACTACTCGGCTGGTCATGCCATGTGTTTCATCTTCCCCGAAGAGTCTGGCCAAACCAAAGTCTGAAAATTCTTGGGTTCATATCCGTGTCTAAAAGTACATTGCTAGCTTTCATATCCCAAAATGAACCAAAATCAATTTCAATTTCAATCAATTTTATACTCACGGCTGGTGAATTTGAAGAGTGCCTCTTCTATAGTACCATGACTAATGCTTAGGCACGCCACTGTACGCATGTCTCATGCTTAAGTGAAAGAGATGATCTGGTCCGGAAAGAATGGTGTGAAAGAGTAGTGAGATTTATCCATTCTCCTTTGTTAAAATATAAGTGCAATTTCCTTCAACTCTTCTACAACTTCAAAGTTTTAACATAGTAACAGGGACTTTCACATGTATCAGAGCAACCCTTATTCGAATCTCATCGGCTATGCAATATAAATAAGGATTTAAAAAAAATACTGCTGTGTATTGTCCTAGTCTTTAGCCCACAATTTATTGGGGCATTTATCTAGTTTCTTTGGCCTATAAGAAGAAGGGTTCGTCCAGGTCTCGGCCCACAATTTGTTGGTCATTTATCTAGTTTTTTCGGTCCATAAAAAAAGGCTATCGACTTGAGGGAACATGTTAGAATATAATTGCAATTTTTCTCAATCCTATTACAACTTCAAAGTTTTAGCACAGTAATAGAAATTTTGATAGAGTGAACCTGAATATGATCGATAGTTCAAATATGGTTCCCTCTCATTTGTGTTCTGAGCAATGCTCCCAAATCAGACATTCAAAGATGTATTCTATGATGGTATTGGTCCTTATTATTTGTGTTAGTGCCATCATATATTTTCTTCACTATGGTTTAGGATTCACGTCAATTGGTGAGTTTGACTTCACGTAAAGAATACATCATGCTTACAACTGAGTAGAGATGATGACAATCACATTGGCATTAGTATGGACCAGATAGAGATATATCTAGAGTAATACTTCATCCATTACCAATTTTATTATTATTCTCTTTACTATCTTAGATGGCGCATTTATATTGGAGAGTTCTTCCACCTACTCTCTCTTCTTCTATCTATTGAAATGTGCCACCTAAGATAGTGAAGAGAAATGTAGTGAAATTGGTAGTGAGCTCATATATACATGTATAAAGAGATTGAATTTCTATGTGCACTGACAGAGATGTTCAAGACTTCAAGTTGTTGTCATTGCCTGAACTCTAGATGACCAAATGGATTATTTTGAAATAACGCCAATGGCGATGATAAAATTTCTTCCCCGAATGTTCAAGACTTCTACGAATATGCCCCGTAAAACTCACCGAAGTAGAAGAAAAGAAAAACTCTCAAGATCTATAATGACCTGGACTAAGAAAACAATAAAAGCTCACACACTCAGATTGTTGATTAAATAATTAGTTCAGAAGAATAATAATGGCAAAGGATCAAGAATATTCAGTGAATTCACCTCTATTCATAGAGCGATGAATTGTATCTTTCCAAATAGGAAAAATATTTCTGATCTAGTCAATTCTGCAAGAATACGGTCGATTGCTTTGTTAAGCAGTCGACCGTCCACCTTTAACTCGAAAGTCGAGGGGTGGCCGGTTGACTGACACATCTTTGCACTATGATGAGCAGTCGACTGTGTGACGGACGACCGATATTTGTGCGGTCGACCGCTATCGTGCAGACTCGATATTTATTTGGTGAATCCATTTTATATTCTTTTCAAAACTGATTATTCAATCAACGATTCTTTACATGGTATTTCCTCACATAAATAGAAATAAATAATAATTATCTGTTGGCTTCCTTGAAGATTTAAAAACACATGTTTCTTGAGTTGAAATCTTCTTGATATTTGCAATTTTTTTTGATATATTTCTCTTTTGCTTGATTGCTAAAAATTTTTGCTCTTTGTTTTGAATTATCTTCTCTGTAAATCTTGTATATCTCAACTGAAAATATTAGTCTTAATAATACGTTTGTGCACACCAAACTTATAGTCAACAATCTCCCCATTTTTTATGATAACGAGGATAGAATCGTTCGATTCCAGCCCAATATATATAAATAAAAACAAGATAGTTACAACGAGATACAATTTTACAAGCAGTAAAACCACAACCAACCAAAGAAGAAAAAAAGTTAAAATACATACGCTAGCAATGGAGAAAATTGCCAGGAAACAAAACCACAAAGAAATCGAATACGCTGATCTACACAACGGACAGGGGACCAGGTTGCCTGATCGCTAATCGAAACTCTGGCTCACCAACAAAACGATAGTCGATAGACGATCAAGGCCAGCGACCCACACCTCAACCCTGGTCCACCGGGCTGCTGCGCAGTCCAAGACCCACAATGACAATGAGGAAAGCATCGAATCGTGATAACAGAAGAGGAAAACAACTAACAAAACAGAGGAGGGGTCTTAATCCAAAGAAACAGGCAAAAACCACAACAAGGGTAATCTCTAGGAAAGGCAATGAACACTGACCACAGGCTCGACAAATGCTAGAACCCCATGGGGAAAGGGGTACAGTGTGCTCTGGAGAAGGAGCACACACGATAGCTCACAACTCAACATCCTCACTCCTTTAACAACCAAGTTCAAGGAGGACAATAAAAAACAGAGGAGTCAAAAGGAAGATGAATCACCAAAAACAAAGTCCAAATCAAGATTGAAACTAGACTAATAGAAGGAAAGAAAAAATGATCAGCACCTGCCAAATGGTGGCTCCGACCAGTGAAGCTGATCGGCCAATCTCACCCAGAAGCTGCCCATGCAATCAGACTCTCTGGTGAGACGAACCACACCACAAACAAACAAAAATAAAACCAAAGAATAAGCACTGTGCTAAACATCTCCCACTGTAAGGAGCCAGGAGCTTAAAAAGCTAGCAAGCTGAACATAAACCAAAAGAACATATAGCAAACATACAGAACATAGGCTAATGTCGATCAGGGTCCCAACAAAAGCAAGAGCAATCGAGTTTGGAGGATAAGGAGCCTTACATACATGCAATTACAGCAAAATAAAGCATCAGCCGACGCTCAAAAAAGGGGGGGGGGGGACAAATACGTCGGGAATGAAAAGCCTAGCATCCACCACCAAAAATAAGAACAAGTGATCCCCAGAGTCGGTAGAGACAAGAGAAGGTTAAGACCTCTCAAACCTGCAAAGAGAAGGAAAAAGGATCACATATTAAAACTAAAAACGCTAAATAGAATTAATAAGATTAGAACGAAAGAATTGGTAAGCCTCCTCAAGACGACCCAAATGTAAAGCCTCCATTTTAACAAGTGTTAAAGTGGAAGACCACAAATTAGTGAAAAATAAGAATTCCTCAATCATCACAGCTATCGATGATGCAGAGTGCAAGAAGATACGTTTATTTCTTTCCGACCAAATCACCCAGATTATGGCCATAATGGAGAGGAACCAAAAAGTGCGAAACTCTTTCCTAATCAAGTGCGCCCTCCAGCAGGACGAAAAATCTACGGGGGAAGAGGCCACTTGACACGCAAGACTCGTAATAGTCCACAATGGTTGGATAAAGCTGCACCGAAGGAAGAGATGTTCAGCGTCCTCCTGTTCGACTGAGCAGAATGTACATAATTGCCCTAAAGCAAGGTTCATTTTGTTAAGACGGTCGACAGTAAGAAGTTTGTTCTTAAGAGCTAGCCAAGTGAGAATTTTAGATTTCAGAGGGGCACAGTTACTCCATAAAGGTTTAGCCAGATTGGAGTAGACTCCACCAAAGTTCAGGAAATTCTAGAAGGACTTAACCGAGTAGATCCCCGAGCTAGTCCACCGCCAAGATAGTTTATCAGTAGGGTGTCAAGCATACTGGTTTAGATTAATAAAAAGCTCGTTGAGATACACCTCGAGGTGCGAAGGAAGGGTACAAAGAAAGGGGATGGACCAGAACTTTTGGTGGTTAATGATGATCACATAATCCGCCATCGTCGCTGATGGATTGGAAGCCAATTGATAAAGAGAAGGAAAAGATAAATGCTAACTTCATATTACCAAACCATAGATCGACCCAGAACTTGGTCTTAGTCCCAGTAGCACAATCGTGGGAGATCCCACTTCGGAATGGAGCGGCCGCTTTCCATACCCCTTTCCAGAAAGGGGAAGCCTGGCGGGACAAAGAGGGGGAAAAATCTAGAATTTTTTTCCGAGAGAAGCAGTTAGAAGCAATGAGTCTAGCCCAAGGCAGCTGATCGTGAACTAAGATTCTCCATAACCATTTACCCAGCCGAGCTAAGTTTTGCTGCCTGAGGTTAATAACCCCTACTCCACCTGCAACCTTCGCATTGCAAATCACCTTCCAGTTACAAAGATGGGACCCAGCTTTATAAAGACCCGTCCCAGACCAAAGGAAATTCCTTCTGATTTTTTCGATCCTCTTAATAACCCAAGAAGGAACAAAAACAAGGACATCATGTATAAGGGAATAGAATACAGAACTCAGTTGACCAGAACTAGTCTACCTCCACGAGAGAGGTGTCTGCCGATCCAAACGTTAAGCCTGGATTCGACTTTCTCAATCATCGACATCCAATCAGATTTAAGGAGCTTCCCCCATCGCAGGGGAATTCCCAGATATTGAATGGGAAAGGATGCCGAAGCACAGTTAAAGAAATGAGCTATTTCTGCTTGCCGATTTATCGACCCTCCAAGCCAGAGGACAGAGGATTTTTGAAAGTTAATAGGAAGCCCAGAAGCTTTTTCAAAGACGTATAGTAGTAACTTCAAGGTACGTAAAGAACACCCATCAGGTTTCGCAAAGATGATAGTGTCATCGGTGTATTGGAGGTTCAGCACACCTCGAAAATTGTGTGTTCCCCCAAGGCCTTCGATGACGCCGGCATCCCAATCATTGCAAAGTAATTTACTGAACACATCGGCGACGAGAGAAAATAAAAGGGAGGATATAGAATTGCCTTGGCGAAGGCCACACTTACACTTGAATTTGTGACCTTCCGAGCCATTGATGATAATCAATGAAGTACCGGCGAAAAGGCTGGATTAAATCCAGGCAATCCATTTAGGTCCAAAGCCACGGTTAAGAAGGATGTCAAAAAGAAATTCCCAACTAATGTTGTCATAGGCTTTTTGAAAGTCCAATTTAAGCAGGATGCCCTCAGTGTTGGATCTATGACAATCGGAGATAATTTCTTGGGCCGAAGCCACGCTGTCCAAGATAAACCTATCTTTAATAAAACTTGATTGAGCCGAATCAATTAAAGGAGAAATATTCGCACTCAAATGAATCGAAAGGACTTTCATTATGATCTTGAACGAGGTACTGATAAGACTAATCGGTCTAAAGTTGGAGACTGAGTTGGCTCCCATGATCTTGGGAATGAGAACAATGTGCGCGTAGTTGATCCGGTCAAAAGAGAATGACCCTTGGTGAAGATCAGAGAACATTTGGCATAGATCATCTTTAAGCTCCTCCCAAAATTTTTGGAAGAAAAAAGATGGAAAACCATCCGGACCTGGGGCCGAATCACTTTTAAAGATAACATAGCCAGTTTAATTTTGTCTAGAGAGAAGGGTACCTCCAGGTTGGACAGATCATGGGATTGCTGACCATACAATTGGTTCCAGTCCAGTTGGAAAGGACGAGGTTTATGAGAGCCTAGCAGGTTTTTGAAGAAATTAAGGAAGGTGACATGAAATTCAGAATCGGTCGTCAACTCATTATCATTGTCGATAATAGAGGTGATGCAATTGATACGCTGACGATGCAAAGCATAGTTGTGGAAAAAGGCAGTGTTTCCATCACCTTCCTTGATCCAACGATACTTCACTCTCTGGGCCCATTTAATATGTTCATTGTGAAGAATGGAAGCATATTCTCTCTTGCATGATGCTCGTTTCAACTGCAGTTGTTCCGAAATAGGGCCAACTTCCTCAAGTTTGTCGATAGAATCGATGGAGGAGAGGAAGACTTGCTTGAGGAAATTTGCATGCCCAAATATCTCTTTATTCCATAATTTACAACCATACTTGATAGCGTGAAGCTTGAGAAGGATGCATCTGAGACCGGAAGAGCCCGTGATAGAGGAGAGACACTCCATGATGAGATTCACGAAGGTTTGGTCTTGTAGCCAGAATTTTTCAAAACAGAATTTGTAAGGTTTGCTGAAGTTAAAGTTAGAACACAAAGAGATAGGAACATGATCCGACGACGGGTTGGGCAAGGCTAAAACATAGAAATTGTGGAAGAAATTAATCCAATCTAAAGAGAATAGAAAGCGATCGAGCTTAGACATAGTAGGCGTCTGTCTCATGTTGGACCAAGTGAAGGATCTACCATTGAGGGGTAATTCGGAGAGATGAAGCTCTTAAATACAATCGTTAAAAAGATTGGAATCTGCTTGGTGCGCCGCCGATCCCGATCGTTCGGAAGAAAATCTGGTGACGTTGAAGTCGCCACAGAAAAAGCAGATTCTAAGAATGTGATTTTGGAAGGAATCAAATTCGTTCCAAAATTGAGATCATCGTTCCGTAGTGGATGGTCCGTAAACCGAGACCACTGTGAGATCGCGATTGAATTCAGTCCAGTGAAGATGAATGATCAGGAAGAAGGTGAGGCGGCGAATAGAAATACGCAAAAATGTAGATTCTCTAAACCCAAAGAGAATTCCACCCCTGGATTCCACCGCGTCAAGGGAAATCCAATTGGTAATTAAAGACCCACTTATCGAGGAAAGAGTGGAAGGGGACGGGGAAACAAGTTTTGATTCCTGAATGGAGATTAAATCACAGTGGGAAGAAGAGATTAGTTGAAAAATAGCTTGTTGTTTAGTTGGGCATCTGAGGCCCCTGACATTCCAAGAGATGCTAATCATGATTAACACGAGTCTCAAAAGCTCTAGAAAATTTGCATTGGCAAATATTGTCAAAGGCGTCCAGGTTCTCCAAAGAGACCGAAAACCCCATATCCTTCGAAAGACGGAGCATATCAAGGTTAGAAAGGGTGTCGAAATGCACCTAACAGATGGATCCCAGTTGCTCCTACCCTGAGGAATCAGGGGAGGGAATTGGGATATCCATCATGCGAATTTGAGCCGCAAGGGAAGCTTGAGAAACAGTCTTAGAATAAGAAGCTCTTTTCGCACGAATACGGGCGCTCGAGCGAATGACAGAAAAAGGGGATTTATGCGCGCGCTCAGTTTGCTGTTCCCCAGAGTGGGCTATAACAGCTGACTAACATAGCAAAACACGAGGGTAGCAGTAGTACCATTATCAATGGATACCCGGGCATGAGTACCTGGGGAGGGTAGAAACTTTGAAAGAGAAGGAGAAGCGGGAGAGTCGTAAATAGGGAAAGCGAGAGAAATCTCGCAGCCTCGTCGGGGGGTAAGGAAACCCTTCTCAGACGATTTGAGATCCCCAATCGAAACTGAATAAGAAGGAACGTGGTAAAATGGAAATCCAAGGTGTAACCGACTGGAATAGACGAATATAGACCAAACCGTAAACGAAGTAGACGCTCGCAAATACCAAAACAGTAAAAATACGGTCTAATAAGAATTACAATCTCAGTAAAGGAAAAGGATACCTGCTGTTGCAATTGGGAGCGATATAAAATTGCCACTTCTTCTTCCAAGAGATCATCCTAATCAACCCATGAATCGCCTTTCCAAGAGGACACTTTCATAAGCACAGGCAGAACTATGGTTTCAGAAGCAGAAGCACTATGCACTGCACCCCTGTACCTATCCCAATCTGAGGAGAAATGCGGATTAACTTCCCAACCTGGCCACTTCTGATCAGTATCAATTAACTTAGGCAAGGATGGGGCAGAGGAAGGGGCTGGCAGAGCTGCAAAAGTCAGAGTAGAGAGGGTCTTCGATGGAGGAGTAGTAGGATTGGATGAAGTCTTGACTGCAGAGGAAGGGTTGGAAGAGCTTTGCTTTAAAGAAACCGTCTCCGGGTTGATCCAGACCAGATTGCGAGCTTTAGAAGAAGAGATCGTGGGAACAAAGGGAGATTGAACACCTTTATTCTGATGGGGAACATGCTTTTTTGCAGGAGTTTTGTGCAAAGCTCTCCATTTCGTCGATGGAGCAGCCGACTTGGACGAAGTGCCAACAGCGAAGGGCTTGAAAAGAGAGGAAGGAGCAGTAGGGAGATCAGAGGTGCCAATACTCAATGGTGAAGGAACAACCGCACCTTTGGGGAAGTCTTGATAGTTAACAGAAACAGCAGAGTTGGACTTATTGTCACGCAATGAGTAAGCATCGACCCTGTCCTTTAACGGGGGACAACAAAAATCCGCGTCTACTTGTAGACAGCCGGAAGCAAGCATAGAAGAGGAAGAAATACGAATTCATTCACCCACGCATTTCGTCATATCAACTGCGACTCGAAGAGAGTCGCAAAAAGGGGGAAGGCCAAGCAGCGTGGCTTTGATGGGGGATTGGACCAGGTTCGGGGGAGGCATAACCTGATTAATCCATTTACGAATGGCAATCTTGATCGGACCGATGGAGAGGGATTTAAGAGCTGAGAGTTCTACCAGAATTTTAACGGAGGCGCAAAGAATGACCACCTCGCCATTAGAGCAGGTGTTGATAGCCCAAGCCCAGTCTTGAACATTACAAGAATTGCAAAGAGAAGAGTCAAGGTTAAAATTGGATACCGTTCCTCCACTGAATGAGACCGCCCCATAGCACTCAAACATCTTCAGCTTATCAGACAGTTCAACCATGGGGATGAACACAACAGTGGTTTGAGGCTTGGACACCTGGGGAGCAAGAACAGACGGCGCTTGGGAGGGTGGTTGCTTCGCTGCAGGTAATCAGTGAGACACAGGGGGCATAGGGAGAAGCGGAGATCCATGGGAAGGCTTGGACCTTTTAGACTTATGGGATTGTAAATCCAGAAGCTTAGACCGAAGGGAGGGAAAGTCGAGAGCCGCCATCACCGAATCGGTAATGGGCACCCCCAAAGGAAGGCCAAGAATTTGTTGGAGAGAGAAGCATCAATTCCTCAAGTATCCTTCCTTTAGACAGAACAAGCATTTCATGTTTGCAGTGCAGAAAGATTTGATGTGTCCCAGTCGAAGACACCAATAACATACAGGGGTGGAGGAGGGAGAGGAACGGTTAGAGTTTATGGCATGAGGATTCACTAAGCTTCCGAAAGGGCAGAAAAAGGGCGTAGAAGAGCCCCCCAGAACCTTCTGGTTCATGGGCTGAAGAAACGGGCGAATAACGTTATTAACCAGAGTAATAATTTTTTTAATTTCTTTTCACTACCTCAATCCAAGTAGAGCCCATGCTGGCCCAAGCCCAGAAAATAGACAGAACGAATAGAAGAGAGAGAAAACCAGAGAGAAAAACTAGCACTGTAATGATCTAAACAATCCACAAGAAAATGGAGAAAATAGTTCAAACTCAACCTTTAAAAGGAAAATAAAGATATGGCGAACTAAAATAGATCGCAAGATAGAACAACGGCTAGATCAGAAAAGGTGGGCGCAATGCTCACCACTGGGGTCTCCAGATCCAAGAGCAACCAGGAGCACTGAACAACCAAGCCAACAGAATACAAACATGAACAAACAACTCAAAATAATCCCTAAAAGATCAGTATCGCCTGGAATCTTAAAGGAAGGGGAGAAGCGGAGAAGAGATCAAGAGGGATCTCAATAGGAAAAAGCCCCACTAAACACCAGAGGGCAAGCAAGAGAAAAGTAACAATTAAAACCCAAAAATTACAATACTTACAGTGACTGGCTAAAGGGGCAGAACTGAACAGATCCAATGATCTCTCTAACTAGGGAAGTCGCTAATCCTCCCAGATCTCATACCGGCAGGCCGACGGGAAGAGGACCGGGCTGTTGAGGGCGTAGGACGCCAACGAAGTCGAGGAATAGGAGACTGCGAGATGGATCTGGAAGAGATAGAGATCCCAGCAGATCAGAAGAGGGGGACTAAAGATCCGAAGGGAGAAGTGATCAGGAAGATGGAAGGTGGGGTGTGGGAATCAAAATGGAAAGAAAATTCAAAATTGCCTTAGAAATCGCCTTTTAGATCAGTATCGCCTTTTCTCAAGAAGTAGTTTTGGGTGAGTTTCACCTTGTACAATCTCCCCATTTTGATGTGAACAAAATATACCTTAGAATTTAAATTTAAAATAATTCAAATGCTCCCCCTTAATCCATTACTCTCCCTAAATTCATGCATATACGAATTTAAATAAGTGTGTATTCATGATATATCCTATATGCATAAAACATGCTCGAAAAAAAACATGCATACATTCATGTGAGTTAAAAGAATTTTCGTTTTGACGGAGAAGTATATTTGATAAACGGAAATATAAGAGTGCAACATAATAAGCAAAATTATATTTTAGGTACCACTAGAGAAATCTACTAACATGATACCGTTGATGACGAAGCTCTTTGATATAAAGTGAGAGCTCTTCATGCTATCATAGATTTGAGATTTTAAAAATACAAAAATACATAATTCATGAGTGAAAAGAAATTAAATTCTAAGTGCTAAGATTTTTCTCTCCATTTTTGGAAGGGGACAGTAGTTGGAAAAAATAGAGACTATGAAAAAAGATAGACCAGGCGGTTGATCAATCGCAAAAAAATGAAAATACCCTATAAACAAGAGGGACAGAACGTGAGACGTTCGACCGTCCCCCAAAGAGGACTGGAAACAAGTAACTTGATGTGATTCAGGCGACCATCTTATCTACAAAAGAACTGACGAATGAAAACCAATCATACACAAGCATATATAGACGAAATTCAGTTATCAACTAACTTCATTCAAAAAGGATGTACATGATTGATATGGCTAAAAATGGGGTTAAATCGAAACCATTCAAAGCAGGCACGAATCTCAAAGTCCCAAGGGCAAGATGGTAATCTCGCCTACAGACGGGTCTGAGTTGGGAACCGGGTCCCTCCTCCTGGACCCGCTAACCCATGAACGGATCCGACTAGTTGAGAGCGGGTCTCAACCCGCTAGGGACCAGTCCAACTGGATAAGAACAAATCCTAGTTTGTCCCTATCTTATGGGGATGGTTGTAACCAACCCCAACCAGCCACACCGGGAAATAGGGATCTACTCTCATCCTGAAAAGGATCCCCATGGCGCCTATAAACCCCCCCGACCTCCTACTGTTAAAGGTGATCACACTTTGCACACTTGAGCTTTTTCCCGTGTCTTTTTCTGTGCATTGACTTGATCGTCGGAGGGTTCGTCACCGGGATCCATCCCCGTGTCTCGAACGTTGGTGCAGGTTTCGAGGGAGCACCAAGGAGCCAACGAATTAGCAAGGAAGAAGAAGGGGTCGATCTTTGTGAGTTCCTCACAAACCTACAAATCTCATCTATTGCCCCCACACCCGAATTTAGCGGCAACAGATTGGCACCGTTTGTGAAAATATTTCACTCGACAAGCAATCTCGTCTTCCTTCTTCAACCCACGTAACTCCCAGCCATGCCTCCTAAGAAGAGACCCGTAAACTCCAACCGAAGGACAACCTCCTTTCACCCTCCTCCTCCTCCTGCACAGGGGGATCTCCCTCCTCCCAACCAACCAACCTAGCAGCTCGATCCTCTGGCTCCACAGTCCATCCAGCAGCATTTGGGTCCCCAGGCTGTAGTGGGGAAACCCTCTCGACGGTGTCGCCACAAGCAACCTATCCATCAGGTTCGAGTCTCCATCCACAATACCGACACCGATTCCATGGCTTCCTACACTCCCCCACTCCAAAGGATCTGCAGAACGCGATTAACAATCGGCAGACCGAGCATGGACCCGATCTCCGTACCCATCTGGAGGAGAGGCGGACCCAAGGGTCGAACTCTTGCCACGAGCAGGCCAGGGACCGTTCACCACTCCGATCCAACCGAGGGGGGTCCAAATCTTCCCGTAGAGGAAGAGAGTCGCCCCAACATCGTCCAAGACGGAGCCGTTCCCCGGCAGGTCACCATGCACCCCACGACCATCATGAGCAGGAAACCCTCGTCATAAGGGTAGAATTCCAGCAATTTCAGGAGGCGGTTCTCCGGGCTCTCAACGTTGCCCCCAACAATTACCGTAGGGCTCCTAGTCCTCCGCCAGCTCCTCAGCATCCTTGCCGTTCCCATAGTCCTCAACCGGCTCCTCACCATCCTCGCCGCTCCCGAAGTCCTAGGCAGGCTGCGTGTCATCGCCGTCCTTTTCCCGATCACAACCGTCGCTCTCATAGTCCATGCCCTCCCCTAAGTCACCCTCGTCTCTCAGTCAGTCCACCTCCTACTCTGAGCCATCACCGGCGCAGCCCTAGCCCTCCACGGCATGAGAACGAGTCCCGGGATTCAGCTAGACAAGACCGAAGGGATGACTCGGTCTACCACTGTTTCCACGAGATGGAGAGGCACCTCGGCCAGCTCGACCGAGAGGAGGGGCGACATGCAAGAGAACTTCGTCCAAGCAGGCCCCCATTCTCCCGTACCATTATGGAGGCTCCAGTTCCCAACAACTTCAAGCCTCCACAATTCGAGATCTATGTTGGGGAGTCGGACCCCGCAGATCACATTGAGAGTTTCAAAACTCTCATGATGATCCACTATGCATCCGAATCTCTCATCTGCAAGACCTTCCCGGCCACACTCGAGGGGCCGGCTCGGGAATGGTACTCTCGGCTTGCGCCGGCATCTATCTTCTCCTTCGACCAGTTCGAGGGTCTTTTCCTCACGCATTTCTTGAGCAGTCGGCGCGCCGAGAAGACGAGCGACGCCCTATTGTTCCTCAGCCAAAAGAAGGGTGAACGACTAAGGGATTATGTCAAATGCTTCTCTGCCGAGGCTAGGTCCATTGCTTCTTTGGAACCCTCGATCGCCACCATTGCCTTCCAGTCCAACGTCCTCAATGCTGACCTCAGGGCGTCCCTCGCCAAGAAGCCCCCTCGAAACTTCTCAGAGATCCTACTTCAGAGCAAGAAGTACATCCGAGCAGAAGAAGCCATCCACCATCCCACCTTCGAGGCCTTATCTTCTGGGAACAAGCAGAAGGGTGCAGAAGAAGAAGGAGCTAAGAAGCTCTAAAAGGACAATGGGGGTCAGCAGCATACTCCTCCTTGGTTCGAGATATTCATTCTGCTTAACGCGAGTGTATCTGCCATCCTCATAGAGATAGGGAACGATGGCCTCCTACTGCCTCCCCCAAGGATGAACACCCCGACAAAGAAGAGGGACCGGAGTAAGTGGTGCCGTTTCCATCGGGACCACGGGCACAACACAGACGAATGTCGGGCCTTGAAGGATGAAATCAAGGCCTTCATCCAGAGAGGGCAACTCAATCGTTTCGTAAAAAGGGATCGAACTGATCCGCCCCCGCCGCCTCGGGGGGCTAACAGGCGAAATGAGTAGCGCACGGAGACTCCGGTGGCCAAAGTAGAGGGCATCTTGTACCTGATACACGGGGGTCCAATGGGGGGATATTCCAACTCCTCCCGAAAAGCCTTCGTAAAGGAGGTCAACTCCGTGTAGAGCCATCCTCCCTCAAAGGGCCTCGGGGTCCCGGTGAATTTCTCCGATAAGGACCTGGAGGGCGTCCGCACGCCCCACTACGATGCCCTCGTAATCAATCTTCGCATGGCGAACTTCGAAGTTCATCGCGTCTTGGTAGATAACGGCAGCTCTATCAACATCCTTTTCTTGGAGGCCTTCAAAGGCCTCCCGCTATCCACGGACCGGCTCAAGCCCGCGGGCTACACTTTCTACGGGTTTACAGGGGTCCCGGTTACGGTCGAGGAAATTATAACCCTCAACGTAATGGCTGGAAAGGCCCCAACAACTCGTATGGAGCAAATGGACTTCATGGTGGTCGATGTCAAGGCGGCCTATAATGTTATCCTGGGTAGACTAGATTTGGCCGTGCTTCAAGCCATCCCTTCAGCCTACCATATGAAGATGAAGTTCCCTACCCCCTTAGGAGTGGGAGAAGTGAGGGAAAGCCAAGAAGCGGCTTGGAAGTGCTACATGACCTCGATGGGGGGTCCAGTTCTCTCTTTGGAAGCACTCGAACTTCCTCAAGAAGGAGGCCAAACTATCTCCGAGCCCGTCAATGAGTTGGAAAAAGTGGCCTTCTTCGAAGAAGACACCACTAAGATGTTCCGCGTCAGCAAAGCACTCTCCCCCTCCATAAAGCAAGATATCTCTCGGGGCATATGGGAGAATTACGACCTCTTCGCATGGACTGCAGCAGACATGTCTGGGATCTCAGAAGAACTCTCATTGCACCATCTGAGCGTCACCCCTGGGGTCAAGCCTGTCCAGCAGAAGAGGCAAAAGTTTGCCCCCGAGAGGCAACAGGTGATCAAGGAGGAAGTTGAGAAACTCTTCAATACCCGCTTTATTCAGGAGGTGAACTACCCTGAGTTCCTCTCCAATGTGGTAATGGTCAAGAAGGCCAATGGAAGTTGGAGGATATGCATCGACTTCACTGATCTCAACAAGGCATGCCCGAAGGACCCTTTCCCTCTTCCCAGTATCGACGCCCTTATCAATGTGACTTCTGGGCACGAGCTCCTCAGTTTTATGGATGCCTTCTCGGGATACAACCAAATCAGGATGTTCCCTCTGGACATCCCTAAGACCTCATTCGTGATGGACCAAGGCCTCTACTGCTACCGTGTTATGCCCTTCGGCTTGAAAAATACAGGGGCTACCTATCAGCGCCTGGTGAACAAGGTCTTCCGAGACCAGATTGGCCGAAACATGAAAGTCTACGTCGACGACATGTTGTTCAAGAGCACTCGAGGGCAGGAGCACACCCTCGACCTTCGAGGTGCTCAGGAGGCACAATATGAGACTAAACCCGAATAAGTGTGCGTTCGGTGTCTCATCGGACAAATTTTTTGGGTTTATGGTCAGTCAGAGGGGCATAGAGGCTAACCCCGAGAAGATCCAAGCCATTCTCAAAATGGCCCCCCTCCAACGTCAGAGGTGCAGAGGCTCACGGGGTGCCTCGCTGCAATCGGGCGATTCCTCTCCAAGTCCAGAGAGAAGTGCCTCCCCTTCTTCAAAGCCTTCAAGGGGGCTAAAGGCTTCGAGTGGGGGCCGTAGCAACAGGAGTCCTTTGACAAGCTCAAAAAGTATTTGTCCAAACCCCCTCTCCTGAGTAAGTCGGCACCTGGAGAGGTCCTCTACCTCTACCGCGCAGCTTCAGAGCAGACGCTTAGCGCGGTCTTCGTAAGGGAAGAGGATAAGATGCAAAAGCCCATCTATTACGTGAGTAAGGTGCTCCGCGATGCCGAACTTTGCTATCTGAAACTGGAAAAGATGGCGCTCGCCTTGGTCATGGCGGTCCAAAAGCTCCATCCCTACTTCCAATCCCACTCGGTGGTCGTCCTTACCGACCAACTGCTGAAACAGGTTCTCCACAAGCCGGAGACTTCCGGACAACTCATGAAGTGGTCCATCGAGCTGAGTCAGCACGACATCAGCTACCAGCCCAGGACGGCAATAAAGGCCCAAGCTTTGGCCAAGTTTATCATGGAGAACACCATCCCCGACTCATGCGAGTCGCCTGTCAAAGCCTTCGTGTCACGCCCCGCTTCCCAAAAATATGGAATACGAGCACGTGACGAAGCCCAGCATTTGATTTTTACATCATCCATAAGCTGTAGGATCGACTCAGCATCATAACAAGAATATAACCAGATTTATACATAACCAAGCATGCATGAATAACTTATTAAGCAACAGAAAACAATTTAAACAAATAATGATATTCAAACAGTTCTCATGTCTGGATCAAGTGTAAACTCGGAAACAAGTCTTATACGGCAGGAGAAATAAATACCTTAAGGAAAGCAACTTTTTAAACAGGTCCTTGCTCCAAGCAAAACCTGAAATGTCTGCTCGCCAATTCCAGCAGGTAACTTGTCCCAAGTCTGCTTAATAAATATAAAAGGAAAAACAGGGAAAACAAGAGAGAATGCCCTTAGTGCAAGCTATGGCCACAAATTGTAAAAACGAGTACAAGTAGGGGGAACAGGAATCAAGAATACAACAGGGATACAACAAGTAGTGGGAACAACCAGGAATTAGCTAGCAAGGGAGGACTACTTAGTAAACAGGCTAGTTAACAGCTGCTAATGGAAAAACATATGTCAGGTGAACTTGTTGGGGTATCTAACATCAACTATCATATTTCATGTGTCAGGTTTCACGTATCAAGTTCATATTTCAAGTTACAGGTGTCATGTTCAAGTTTCATTTATCAGATATCAGGTAGCCAGGTAATCAGGTAACAGGATAATCATGTAACAGGATAATCATGTATCAGGATAATCATGTATCAGGTATTAAGTTCAAGTCTTGTGTGATTACTATCTAGGTAGCACGACATGCATCCATCTTTTTACTACATGGTTGCTACAGTCAAATCAGTTGCGTTTAGACCTAGTAATGGAGTCTATAGGGCGGTGTACTCAGGTTTCAGGTATCAGGTATCAGGCAGGCACGGTTCATGAATATGAAATTAAATAACAGGTTCACGAACGAGTTCGTGAATACTAACAGGTTCAAGGACCACACAGTGGGTCCATGAATACAACAGGTTCATGAGTCAAGTAACTGACTCCATGAATACATCACATGCAACAGGTTCATGAACCGAGTACTGGGAAACACGGGCCCCCTTCTGAGTACACTTACCTATGTTGTCCACTCTATAGTCTTTCCCTTAACCCCGGCTTATTACATTTGTTCAGGCAGAATTTGTATATTTGTATTTATGCATATGAAATAGTGCTGAAATAATGTAGATTAATTCTAAGAAAAATTGGGGATGTCCTATAGGGTGTCCAGCAACTACATATAAAATTTGGGGTCAAACGCTCGCTGTTTGCACAGCTAAATTAATTTGTGAAGTAAATATATACAGCAGTTTTGCAAATCTGCGTCTACTGACACAGCTGCAGTATAACTGCCATAACTCCTAGACCGTAACTCCAAATTCGAACATTTTGGAGTCTATCGATATCTACACATCCGGATCTACAATTTTTATTCAGGGCTCGGGCCCAGATTCAAATGATAAAAGGGTCGAAACTGCAAAAGAATATTCAGACAGCAACACCTAGAAATAATTTACTAATGTAGATTTCATGGGAAAATGTCATTTGGTGTCTAAGTTGTTAAGTAGCATAAATACATAATCATGGAGGTCAAAACAGCAACTAATAAATATTTTTCAAGTCATAATAGTCGCAAATTCGTCAAAATACTAAATATATATGTATCTACAAATTTTAGGGCTCCTTAATTCATATGTCTATGTTTTCATGTGTTCAAGGGGGTAAAAGAGTCCAATTGATTATTATTTAATACGAGGAAGTTTTGTGACTCATAGAATTGTGGGTTTGAAGGTTCAAAATTGATTTACAATGATATTTCAAAGGGGAGTCACAATCTAACTATTTGTAGTATTTCAAGGAGGCTTGTACTAGAACAAAAAGATGTACAAGGTTACTTGCCTTTAGGGGAGAAGACGATGAATCTGACGGATGACGAGAACGGGTCCCGACGACACGGCGACGAGCAAACGATCATGATAATCACGATCGGCACGGATCTCGATGATGATCAAAGTCAAGATGAAGATCCAGCGAATCCAACGGTCGAGATCGGAAATAAAACATATGAGAATTAGAATAGAACCAAAATATATCATGATTGACAATTGATGAATAAGAACAAAAATAGATCAATGTTTACTCACCAAGCAAAGGACGAACAAGACGATCCAAGGCCGAGATCAAGTTGATCAACTAATCGACGGCCGAGATCGAAGATCAAGATCAAGATCAAAATGATGATCACGATCGCGGTGATCCAAATCGATCCGACGATCGAGATTAAGATCTTGATGATGATGATGATGGTGATGATCAAGGCAAATCCAATGGTGACGATCGATGGATCAAGAGGCGATCACGATCGCGATGATAAAGATGTAGATCGGACGGCAGAGATCTGATCTGGTGGTGATAATGAAGATCTGATGACGGTGATGAAGATCATGAAGATCCGACGGCCAAAAATCAAGAGATCAAGATCTGATCGAATGGACGGCCCACAATCACTCTGATCCAAACTCATATACACAGCAATTGCACCATCGATTCCGGCATGGCTCCGACAGCCAGGTGAACCCGACGGTGGCGCTGGCGGCACGGCGAACAGAGGCGCGTCGGGGCTGCATTGTGGTGAGGGGACGGGAGGTTGCTGCCGCAGGGAGAAGTGTAGGGTGTGCGGGCGGAAGCGTCGACGCTGCAGGTCGGGGGATGAGGGGATCTCTGTGGCGGGGCGCACGCAGGTTGTGGTCGCGACCGGCTGTTGTTGACGACTCCGGGAGAGGGTCGCCGCGCTGCGCTGGTGCTGTCGTGATAGTAGGGGTCGCGACTGTGGGCATGGCGCGCCGAGGTGGCTTCAGGAGGGAGACGGGAGGTCGGGAGGTGCAGATGACGAATGGGGGAGTGGGTTTGAGAAGATAGGCGGCTCGTGTGTGTAGGGGAGATGAACAGTCGGGTGATGGAGATATGGGAGAAGAAGTATAGCGGCGGGGTAGGGTTTATAATAGGAGAATGGAAAAAAAAGGACAGGTTATATATGGGATAGAGGAAACGGGTAGGGTAGGGTAGTTGTTATAGGGTATTGGTTAATATCCAATAGGAATATTTAGGGTTTTAAAATAGGGTTGTGGATTATCCAATAAGGGAAAATTAAATAATATAATATCAATTTAATTAACACTCAAATTAATAATAATAATAATAATAATAATAATAACAAAATAATAATAATAATAAAATAGAGCGGCTTTCAAAATAAATGGCATATATAATTTGCAAGATACATTTTGTTCTAGTCGAGTTTAAAATAATTCTGAATTTATAACTAATCAAAATACGAAAAATATTCACAAAATACGTATTTAGGGAAACAGGGACTACACTTCGTCCGACCGTCTATGTGGACGGGTCCTCCTATGCCGATGGAAGCGGGGCCGGCGTCATCCTAACTGGCCCCGATGCTTTCGTCCTCCAATATTCCCTCCGCCTCAACTTCCTAGCATCAAACAATGAGGCAGAATATGAAGCCCTAATTGCGGGGCTCTGCTTGGCTCGCAAGGCGAGTGCCGAACATGTAAGGGTCTTCAGCGACTCTCAGTTAGTGGTCAATCAAGTGTCCGGAGAGTACGAGGCAAGAGATCACCAAATGACTAGGTACTTGGCAAAAGTGAGGGAGCTCCTAGCTCTATTCAGAGACATTCAACTCTAATGGGTTTCCCGAGAGGAGAACGCGCAAGCGGATGCCCTCTCTAAGCTCGCCTCCTCATCCCTCCAATGTCTATAACAGACTGTCCTAATAGAAGTCCTTCTCAAACCTAGCATCGATGAAGATGGCTCGGAGCCAATGGAAGCCTACCCCCTAACACTTGGGGAAAACTGGATGAAGCCCCTCCTAGAGTATCTCCGAGACGGAGTCCTCCCTGAAGATCCGAAAGAAGCAAGGAGGGTCAGGACACGAGCAGAGCGGTACACACTCCTGGACGGGTCATGTACAAATGCTCATACACCCAGGTCGATGGTCAGCCCTATCTGAGATGCCTCTCCCCAGAAGAGGCACTCTACGCCTTAAGGGAAGCCCATGATGGTCTATGTGGTGCACACTTGGGAGCGAGGTCCCTTGTCCGAAAGCTTTTGAACTACAGGTACTTTTGGCCTACACTATTAAGTGACTCCGAGGAGTACGTCCGCCAGTGCGACTCCTGTCAGAAGTTTGCCCCAATTCGTCGCCTGCCCCAAGCACAACTTGCCTCCCTAGCAAGTCCAATCCCTTTCGCAATGTGGGGGATGGATTTGCTCGGACCTTTCCCTCCGGCTTCAGGCCAGCTGAAGTTCTTGGTGGTAGCAATAGACTACTTCTCCAAATGGATAGAGGCCGAACCTCTCTCAACGATCACCGATAATAGGGTGCAGAAGTTTTTTTGGAAGAACATTGTCTGTCGTTTCGGGGTACCTCGCATTCTCGTAACCGACAACGGGACCCAATTTACAGGAGCTTCCTTCCACGACTTCTGTACCGATCTTAGGATTGAACAACAGTTCTCTTCAGTAGCGCACCCCCAGTCCAACGGCCAAGCGGAGAATACGAACCGACAAATCCTCTCAGGTTTGAAGAAGAGGCTCGACAAGTCAACCAAAGGGCTGTGGGTCGAACAACTCCCCAATGTACTTTGGTTCTATTGCACCACGAAAAGAACTCCGACGGGAGAATCCCCTTTCAACCTCACATACAGTTCAGAAGCTCTTATATCTTTGGAGGTGGGTCTGCCTTCACCTCGACTCATAGCTTACAACGAGGCGCAGAACGCGAACCAGCTTCGCAACTGCCTAGACCTCATTGACGAGATCCGTGAGAGAGCTGCAATCTGCCAGGAGACCTACCATCGTAGGATCACTCATGCTTACAACAAGAGGGTACGACCAACCAACCTAAAGGAAGGGGACATAGTGCTGAGAAAGTTATCAATTTCGGATCCAACCAAAAGTGGCATGCTAGCACCCAATTGGGAAGGACCATATAAGGTCTCCAGAGTTATACGCCCGGGCGTGTATCAACTCGAAGACCCGGGGGGAAGGAAGATGCCAAGGACTTGGAATGCCGAGCACCTGATGAAGTACCGAGAGGGTGTCTAAATGCCACTCCAAGCAACTTCCCCAGGATTGCAAAAACCTTACTTGTATCTTCTTTTTAATCAAAATGTAAAGGCGGTCTGCAACTTAGAAGCGGCCGCCCGATTATTTCCTATAAAGAGAAATTTCTCCTCACAACTTCCATATCTTTTGAGTAAACAAACTCTACTTAGCAAACTCTCTATTTTTGGAGTAGTCTCGCTCTACTTGCAAAAAATTGTTCTTTTAAACGACGAGTTCGGAGTCCAACACTTGGCTCGACTCCGCTTCTACTACTCATAAGCGAGTAAGAAGTGGTTCGCCATTCGAAATTGCTCCCACAACTGTTGACACTCTTTAAACGACTAAGTTCGGAGTCCAACACTTGGCTCGACTCAGCTTCTACTACTCGCTCATAAGCGAGTAAAAAGTGGTTCGCCATTCGGAATTGCTCCCACAACCGTTGACACTCTTTAAACGATGAAGTTCAGAGTCCAACACTTGGCTCGACTCCGCTTCTACTACTCATAAGCGAGTAAGAAGTGGTTCACCATTCGGAATTGCTCCCACAATCGTTGACACTCTTTAAACGACGAAGTTTGGAGTCCAACACTTGGATTGATTCTGCTTCTACTACTCGCTCATAAGCGAGTAAGAAGTGGTTCGCCATTCGAAATTGCTCCCACAACCGTTGACTCTTTCTATTAAATGACGAAGTTCGGAGTCCAACACTTGGCTCAATTTCGCTTCTACTACTCGCTCATAAGCGAGTAAGAAGTGGTTCGCCATTCGAAATTTCTCCCACAACCGTTGACTCTTTCTATTAAACGAAGAAGATCGGAGTCCAACACTTGGCTCGACTCCGCTTCTACTACTCGCTCATAGGCAAGTAACAAGTGGTTCGCCATTCAGGGGTGCTCCTACAACTATCGACAACCATAGATGCTAACAAAACACACAAGTGCAAAAAAACAAGTATCATTTCTGTAAAGTTTGAGGAACAAGTCAAATTACAAGACTAACTACTCATCTTTACGTCGAATTACAAAACTTGAGAAGCCAAAATTACAAGAATTCCTCAACACCCCCTAGGAAGTGGGATACTCCTCATGAGCGACAAACGATGACGGCAAACATTTTGTCGCTGCGACCCCACACCCGTTGAGGTCCCCAAGCCGGCGAGTGTAGTTGTGTCTCTGAGCATTGCGCCGGCTGAGGCTCCACTTGATGAACCAGTAACTCTGCTTTGAGCATCCCCAGGACACCCTGGGATGGGAGGCGAACGTGACGCTAACTCGTGGAACGATCGCCCCTGCGAGTACTCGTCTCGAGAGCAAGATGTGGTCCTGACGTTGCTCCCCTCCGAAAAATATCGTAGTCGGTGAATCTCCGTCTCTAACTCAACGATGCGCTCCTTCAGCGAATCATCTGTTACCATGACTTGTAGGCGAGGAATTCTGCTCGTACTACCCACACGAGAAGCTTCAATGATAGCTCGCCGAAGCTGTGTCGTCTCCAGGCTCTTCTCGAGCACCATGTTCTTCAGGCCGTCTCTCTCCGCACTAACGTCGAATAGGGTCTGCCGAAGTGACTCCGCCTTCCCTTCAGGGGGGCTTCTCGAGCTCGTTTCTTTAGTCGCTTCAACTCAGAGTTGTGCCGCGCCAGCGTTAGTTTGAGATGACCTAGTTCTACCTCGCTCTTAAGAAAACTCTCTTGACTACGAGAGAGGGCCAACCTCATCGCCCCTAGGTCAATCCGAAGATGAGAGTCCTCACCTGCTTCATTGTTCGGCGATGCCTCGACCCATTGACACAACTCGATGATCTGAAAAGCAAGAATACAACAACGCTGAGCTCGAGAAATGCCCATAGAAATGGCTCATATATGAAACAACTCACGCCCCAACACTTAGCCAAATTTCAAAGCGAGTTTCTTTGGACACTTAGCCAAAGTTTTCAAAGCTAGTTGTTGTAAACACTTGGGCCAAAATCTCAAAAGTTCTTTGCTTCATTGAAGTTCAAAAGAGTACAAGAGAAAGCGGTGGCCAGTCCGCTATTAGGCATTGATACAAAAAGACCCTAGATGAAAAACTATTGTTGAAATACAAAAAAAATACTAAGGGAGTTGAGTGTCCACCTCGGCAGATGGAACCACGAGCGCTAAGTCACCTTCGCCGCCCTCAGCTGCCCCTAATGCTGGCGCCATCGCCAACGGAGGCTCGGTCACTACGTCCTCCTCATCGGCAGCGTCGTCTTCTCCTTCAGCCTCTGCCCCTTCCTTGTCGGGGAACAAGAAATACCCCGAACAATTAAAGTTGGGGATACGCTCGCCGACATCCTTCAGCGCCTTGGCGTAGGCCTTTCGCATGTTCTGTTCCAAATAGCCGACCGCCTCCTTCTCCGCTGCGGCCTTGGCCTCCTTCACCACCATGTTCATCTCGAACGCGGCCTTCTCCTTCTCAGCCGCCCTCTCCCGAGCCATCTCCTCCTTCTGCGCAGCGGTGGAGCCCTTCGCCTTTGCCAGCGCCTCCTTCAGTAGCCTGATCTCGGTGGCTTGCGTTCTTGCCTTGAGAGTGGCTGCCTCTAGCTCTCTTTTAGCCTTCGAGCGCTCCAACCTCTCCTGGTCTTGCAGAGCCTTCAGCTCTTTCTCTTGCTCTGCCACTCGCTTCATCAAGTGGCTAAAATGACAGATCGCCTACGAGAAAAGTAGTAGTTCAAGAGAGTGGTGAACAAAGAAGACAAAGGTCGAGCGGGAGATTGAGGCTTACCGTCATCTGTTCCTTTGCGATCTCCAAGGGCGAGTCACTCACTGTCCCGTGCTCCATCGTTGCCTTGTCCTTAGGCATAGCGAGGCTGCGGACAGCGTCCATGCAACTCGTCCAGTCTCTGAGGAAACCGTCGTGCTTAAGAACTTTTCAATCCGGCACGAAGATCCTCTTCAGCTCGTCCATCAGTATCACCTCGGCTGCCACCGTTCGAGGCAGAGCTGTCAGGGCGAGCGTAGCCTAACAGTCGAGCTCCTTCGCCGATGGAGCAACAGGAGAAGGAACGGCCTCCAAGTCCACGACGGGGGCGGCAGCACTCTCAACTCGAGTTGCCTTCGACGGAGTTGGCCGAGCAACGGCACGCTTCCTCTTCTTCTCCTCAACTCGCTTGCCACTTAACACCGATCACCTGTTCATGATATCCTCGAAGTCCATGGCAGCGGATCCTGCGAAAAGGATAGAAAAAAAGAGAGATCAGAATTTTGTCAGTACTAAAATACTTGGAATACGATCGATGAAAGAGAACTCGTACTAAGGTCCATCAGACTAAGGCCTCCCCCAACGAGGCTCTCCTCGGTGATCTCCTTCCAATGCAGAGTAGGTCAATCCAAGAGGATGCCGACCATTTTGTCCTCCTCCGGACTCAAGGACGGCTCCATCTTCGACCTCTTCGGCACATCCTCCCTCCATACCGTGGGAATGTCCCACAACTTTTTACCCCGAACAAGGAAGTATTTGTCTCCCCAACACTTCACGGAGTCAAGGTTGTCGACCAATTTAACGCCCTTCCGAGGAGTGAGGTAGAAACGGTACTCCATCCTCGTCTTTTGGTGGATCTCGTACAGACGATGAAGTATGCTGATCCTAGGTTAGATCCCGGCCGCCTGGCAATGGAGAACGAACCTCGTGACATGCCTCCAAATGTTCAGCATCAGCTGAATACGGCAGGACCCCATACCATTGCAGCACTCCCCTTATGAAAGGGTGTAGAGGGAGGCGCAGCCCCACATAGAAAGCGTCGTAGGGGAAAATACAAGTATCGGAGGGAAGAGAAGAACAAGACCTGATTCCTGGCCCAGAGACAATGAGTTCAAACTCCAGAGGGATCATGAAGCACATCCGAATGATTCGCAGATCCGACTCCTTCAGGATGCTGATGATTTCGTTTGCCTCAGTGCGCTCCCTCGGATCGTTCTCCTCGTAAAACTGCGCCAAACCTTGCTCCGTTCGCCTCTACTCCTCTACACCATACTGGCGAGTCCCTCCAAGGGTGGACACAGTGATCGAATGTCTCCCGAACGCGCCCATCCTCCAATCTCCCTCCACTATTGATTCCACGATCGACAAAGAGAGAACTGCCTCGCCGCCTCCGCCATCGACGATGATATCTTCTTCTACTTCCGGAGAGGATAGGACAATGGGGGCCTTTCCCGTGTCGACCGAAGAAGGAGTGGACCGAGGGGCTACTTCGAGTTGACTCGAGGAGGAGGCCTCTTCACCGGAAGACACCCTAGACATCTCTTAAAATTAAAATAAGTTACCTGAGAAGTGACAACCACGGTCGGAATGCTCGTCGGAGAACGGAAAAGGCACCGGAAGCTCCGCTCAGAGATACGAAAAGAAGAAAACTCAGGTGAAGTGAAAGTGAGAAAGTGAGGTAAAAAAGAGAGGGGATGGGAACTTATAGTAAAATTTGATAGGCTTGGGCCGCACAGCTTAGGCGGCCCAATAAAAAAGAGAGGGGAAGTCTAGGCGGTTAGAATACGAAATGAAAAAAAAGAAGCAACCACAAAAAAGAAGCAACCAGAAGCAGCTTGAACCCGTTGACCAGTCAACACCCTTCCGGTTCGCCGCTCTGTCTCAATCGCTCGCCAAGATTGCCGTCAGATCCGAGCAGACATGTTTCCGAGCTGAAAACACCAAAAAATGCATTGACCAGTTAACGCCCTTCCAGTTCACCGCTTCATCTCAATCGCTCGCTACAGCGTTCACCAAGATCGCCGTCATATCCGAGCAGACGTGTTTCCGAGCTGAAAACTCCAATAAATGTGTTGACCAGTCAATGCCCTTCCAGTTCGCCGCTTTGTCTCAATCACTCACCACAGTGTTCGCCAAGATCTCCGTCATATCCGAGCAGACGAGTTTTCAAGCTGAAAACACCAAAAAATGCGTTGACCAGTCAACTTCCTTCCAGTTCGCCGCTTCGTCTCAATCGCTCGCCATAGCGTTTGCCAAGATTGCCGTCATATCCGAGCAGACGTGTTTCCGAGCTGAAAACACCAAAAAATGCGTTGACCAGTCAACGCCCTTCCAGTTCGCCGCTTCGTCTCAATCGCTCGCCACAGCGTTCGCCAAGATCACCGTCATATCTGAGCAGATGTGTTTTCGAGCTGAAAACACCAAAAAATGCATTGATTAGTCAACGCCGTTCCAGTTTGCCGCTTCGTCTCAATTACTTGCCACAACGTTCCCCAAGATCGCCGTCATATCCGAGCAGATGTGTTTCCGAGCTGAAAACATCAAAAAATTCATTGACCAGTCAATGCCCTTCAGTTCGCTGCATTGTCTCAATCGCTCGCCAAGCTCGCCGTCAGAATTGAGTAGACGTGTTTCCAAGCTGAAACACCAAAAATGCGTTGACCAGTCAATGCCCTTCCAGTTCGCCGCTCCTTCTGAATCGCTCGACACACCATTCGAAGCTCGCCGTCACATCCGAGCAGACGTGTTTCCGAGCTAAAAACACCAAAAAAAGCGTTGACCAGTCAATGCTCTTCGAGCTGCCGTTTCGTTCGCCATGCTTGACACCCCGTTCGCCAAGCTCGCCATCATATTCGAGCAGATGTGTTTCCGAGCTGAAAATACCAAAAAAAGTGTTGACCAGTCAACGCTCTTCGAGCTCGCCGTTTCGTTTGCCAAGCTCGACATCCCGTTCACCAAGCTCGCCGTCACATCTGAGCAGACGTGTTTCCGAGCTGAAAACACCAAAAATAGCGTTGACGAATCAACGCCTCCCCACTGTTCGCCAAACTCCACATAACGTTTGCCGTGTTCAGCACACCATCCTCTAAGCTCGGCGAACTGTTCGGCGCGTTCGCCTCACCGTACGCCCAGATCGACGTATGCTTGACTGTGAGACGCGAGAAGCCCCTTTTCTCTGGGCCGTCCGATTGCCCAGAACTCCTCACCGGTGCATGATCAAGGTCTCAGATTTGGCCACGTCATAAATATGGTGATTAATCCTTTTTTCTATTTTATTAATTCGGATTATTTATTTAAAAATTGCAAAAAATGATTAAATATTCTAGAAAATTAATTAAAAATTCTGAAAAATAATAATAAATCCAGGGGAACATTTCTAAGTCCCGGGATAAATAATTCTTGTCCAGAATGATTAATTAGTGCTCCTGGAGAGTAAATCGTTGCCTTACAAAATTGAATAAATGGTTCGAACGAATGATATAAAAATTAGAAAAAAACCACCAATGATCCAGAGCGACCTAAGAGCCACTTTGAGCATGCTACCAGCTGAGGAAAGCACCATCACCCCTCAGACGAGATTCGAGCACCCGTCGAGAACTCCGATAAAGTCCTATACGCCATTGAAACTACAAAACTACTCCCCAAAGGCCGTAACACACAGTCTTTGGGAGTGGGGGGACTCGTGATATGGCTAAAAATGGGGTTAAATCGGAACCATTCAAAGCGAGCATGAATCTCAAAGTCCCAGGGGCAAGATGGTAATCTCGCCTACAGACTGGTCCGAGTTGGGAACCGGGTCCCTCCTCCCGGACCCGCTAACCCATGAACGGATCCGACTAGTTGAGAGCGGGTCTCAACCCGCTAGGTACCAGTCCAATAGGATAAGAACAAATCCTAGTTTGTCCCTATCTTATGGGGATGGTTGTAACCAACCCCAACCAGCCACACTGGGAAATAGAGATCTACTCTCATCCTGAAAAGGATCCCCATGGCGACTATAAAACCCCCTTGACTTCCTACTGTTAAAGGTGATCACACTTTGCACACTTGAGCTTTTTCCTGTGTCTTTTTCTGTGTATTGACTTGATCGTCGGGGGGGTTCGTCGCTGAGATCCATCCCGGTGTCTCGAACGTTGGTGCAGTTTTTGAGGGAGCACCAAGGAGCTAACGAATTAGCAAGGAAGAAGAAGGAGTCGGTCTTTGTGAGTTCCTCACGAACCTACAAATCTCATCTATTGTCCCCACACCCAAATTCAGCGGCAACAATGATGTCCATTTCTCAAGATTACAATAGATTTCAAGAGAAAGATTGCCAAAAAAAACTTGCAAAGAAGGAACTACATTTGAACATAAAAGGACTATTCGTCGTCGTCATCATCATGGCCATCATCCTCGCTGGAGTGTGAGAAAGGAGGGGGAACAAATACCCAGACGTATGGGGTTTGTATGAGCTCTGATATGCTTAAGTAGTATCCATAAATATTGGCTTGATGCTGCTCAAATTGTATAGCTGTCATAGGAGCGAACGGAGTCTCATGGCGATGAAAAGAGGAGGAAGAGGGTGCATGTTGTGATTGGCGATCTTGTTGGGCTTGTCAGCGGCGGGACCATTGGGTAAACGGGGCATCAATACCCATTTATTGGGGAAGAATTGACAAATGAGGCTTGCTAAGAAGAAAGTTACCAACGGTGTTACGAGAGACAATGGACAAATTATAGATGGTGGAACTAAATAGGAGAGCACGATTGCAGGAAGAGGCAATGTTTATAGTTCTAATAATAAATGTGGGAAGATCGAAGTGGTACCCGCCCAAGATGAGAAAAATGATGAAGGATTGATCAACACAAATTTCAGTTTTATCATTGCACTTAGGCCGAATGTTGGCATTCACAATCTTGTTAAGCACGCGAGCAATATCGGTAAAATTGATCGGTGGGTCGAGCAACATTGAGAAAATCGGGGTTAACGATCATGGATTTAGCAGTATTTTTATCATGGTCTGGTTTATATTCAAGGGAGTTAAATTCTAAGGAATAGGCATCAAATTCGCCATCAGAAATACTATAGCGGGTGCGTAGATGTTCGAGGATGAGTTTAACATGTTTTCCAAGAACAATTGAAGATAATGTGAGATCATCATCCTTAATACCCTCAATATTAGCATAAAATTGTCTGGTAAGAGACTCGGAGTGGGTGCTAGGAGTGGTGAGATAATTTTCCCACCCAATCACACGTCGATGTCTAACCATAGAACTAAACTAACGACCCAAAGATCCTAGGTTAATCTCATGACTTGGAACAACAGGAGAGGCAATAAGGGGGGATAAATAAAGGTCAGCATAGTTGGCATTTCTAAACACAATTCCTTCTTTAGTGATATATTTGGCGGTAACGGTTTTCTTACACTTTGAACTGTGAGAGGAATAAGGACCATGAGAAACCATGAGAAACAAAGCATAAGAGAAGCAACACCGAAAAATCTGATGTCACGCATCGCTTCCCGTTATATGGAAGTATGGGCACGCAACTAAGGCCCAGCGAATGATATAAGTACACCAACTCATATATCCATAAGTTGTACAATACCAGTAAGCTCAACAATACAATAATAATTACATGAATAAGAAATATGATGCATAATCTCAAACAATGACCATCATCTGGAAAAGATACATAAACTTCGGGTCAAAACGCCCTGAATACAATGCATAACTAACAACAATAATAACTAGGAAAGAAAATATGAAACTAGATAAATCAATGCAGTAGAGTGCGACTCCATCCTCTAGTAGATATGGCCACCGAGTCTTTCCATGGGTTCCTCCTCGATACCTATAAGTTCAACCATCTAGAGTTGGGGGGGGGGGGGGGGGGGGGGGAGGGGGAGGAAATGCCCGTTAGAGCAAGTTACGAGTGATAAGTAGTAGCAAGCAGTAAATAGGATATAGAAGAAACACAAGGAGAGAAATAATACGAACATGTAAAATTTCAGTAAGGACGATAAGATGTAATTAATAATCATGAAGTTCAATCAATTGATATGCACTGGTCAATAATCAATGGTCGATAAACAATATAGTCAATATTCAATAAAACAATAGTCAATAATACAGTGGTCGGTAAACAGTAATCAGTAACATGATCAATAGTAGGAAATCAATGGATCAGTAATTAGGTATCAGGAATCATTATGGATCAGTAATTAGGTATCAGGAATCATTATTCAAGAATCATGAATCAGTTATCGGTGTCAATGTTCAACATTATTCTTATGTCTATCAATCTTTTATCAGTCATATCTAATGCACGCTATCCTATGCCACATACCACAGGTTCGGGTGCATACAATCAAGTTAACGTTTAGACTATAGTGATAAATTCTACATGGTTATGTACTTGGGTCTTTTCATGACTATAATCAGTGATCGGTAACAAGAATGGTAACTTGATCGGTAAACTTGATCGGTAAACATGTAACATGGGAAACACGGGCCCCTTTTCGTGTACACTCTCCTATATTGTTCACTACTAAGTCGTACTTTTTATTACCCCAGCTTGTTATTCTTTTACTTTGATCAGTCATGTACATGCGGTCGGTATAATCAGAGGAAATGGTTGTAATCAGTCATTAGCATGCAGTCGGTGTAATCAGTGTGAACAGTAGTATCAATAATTATACAATGGGTACAATCGATGAAAACGATAGTATTAATACAATATCAAGAAGATATCAAGGCTATGCAATACATGAAATATACATAGTTCAATTCATTAAATATGGAAAATAATGGGTTTATATGTAAAAACTTAACAATGCAAGTTCTAGATAGCAGCACATATTGGTACTCAAATTCAGTTTATCGCTCCTACTGGAATCCAAATCCGAATCCGTCAGGGGTTTCAGAAACTAGAACCCCTACTGGTTCCAATGCGTATTCACATGATACATTATAATTAAAGTAGCTATGCATATAAATTCATTTTTTACTGATTTCGTGCACAATCTTGGTTTTTGAAAATTATAACATGACAGTACTAAAAAGTCAATAACTTACAATCTATAAATCGGATTAAGAATCCGTAAGATGTTCCGGATACAAGATTTTGTGTGCTAAAATTCCTACGTACAAAGTTATAAATTTTTAGTGTCAGGAACTGGGTCGAAACCTCAGTACAAGCTCAGGCAAGGGACAAGGCAGTATATTCAAGTATTCAACAACATGATGATTTAACAATTCTAGACTTGAACAATAACGTGGCATGATAAGAAGACTAAATCAATAACTTTGTATGATAAAGAAAACTATTATCAATTCGATAACTGCTTGCCGGATCTCAAAGAAAATGCTTGCACATGAACAATAAAATGTGTATAAGAGATGCTTGCCTTATATGATGATGACTATGAATATGAATGAACGACAGAAAGAAGAAGAATCCCAACAGTGGCACAAACATCGTAAGACGATAGCAACAATGACTCCGAACATAGCAACACAGCAAAGAGATAGCAACCCACGGCAAAACCAGCGAGCACGAGTGATGAAAACAGTGAGCAAAGGCGATGACAGCAAGCGATGGAGCCTCGGGGTGAGGGTGAGGCAGTGAAGGCTTCAGCAATGGTGGAGATGTCGGGATGCAATGACGATGATGTAGGTAGTGGTTGCGGTGCTCAGTGGCGTCGGGATGGAAGAAAGGGTGGCGGAAGGCAATAACAGTAGTGGATGGGTTTCGATGGAGGACTGGTTGAGGGTGTGCACAGTGGGTGGAGCAGCAACGAGGGGGTGAGACAGGGAGGGGATGGTGGCGCTCGGGATGAGGGAGGAGGCTTGGGGCTTGGTCGTTCAAGTTCGAGAGAGGCAACATCGGGGTTGTTGGTGATGGCGTACGGGGTGGCGATGGAGTGATATGGGTCGATGAACTCGAGGTGATGGGTTGTGGGAGTGGAGCTCGGTTGGAGGTGGGTATACAGGGAAAAAGAAATGGAGATAGAGGGGATGTAGTATTGGTTGTGTTGAGTTGGGTTGTTTTGAATGAAGAAGATGAGATTAAGAATGTGACTAGGAGTAGATTAGTGGAGGGTGGTTAAAGAGACTGAGAGGTTAGTGATGCTTTTAGTGGAGAGTGTGCAATTGGGGGATGCAACTGAATGTTCGGTTTGGGTAGAGGCTAGGAACATGGGTTTTGGCTTTAGGATTTGGGTTTTAAGTTATGGGCTCATAATAAAATAATAATAATTAGGAAATGAAAATATAGAATGGGTTAAGTTTGGGTTTGGGCTCAATTAGGATTTGGGCTTGGAGTAAAAATGGATTTGGGTTTTTAACATGAACTAATAAATAAATAAAATAATGGACTACATATTAATAAGCTCAAAAGAAAAATAGACAGCAAATGAGTTCAAAAGGAACCGGAAGATTTATAGACAAGCGAAAATGCAAGAATATAAATTTTTTTGTATAAATGGTAACGAGGGTTACATCTAAGGCGAACATCCGAAGAAATTGAATGGGTTTTGAGAAAGAGTGCTAGGGTTTTCGGATGGAGAAGAAAAGAAGAAGGAAAGGAATATTTATACTTAGATGGTGGGCCCCATATGTCATAGAACGAAAAAAATTTGAGATCTGTTAAGTCAAAAGAACCGGTCGACTGGATTTTAGGACGGTTGACCGCAATGCAAAAGAAGAGAGAAAGATACTGTAAGTCATTTTCGCAGTAAGCAGGATAGTCGACCGCGCGGTCGACCGGTCCACTTTCGACCAAGAGAGAGCCTGTTATAGGAAAATGGTAGTATGTGGGACGGTTGACCGTGCAGTCGACCGAACCACCTATAAAGAAGAACGGTCGACCGTGCAGTTGACCGACATACTGTCTCAACTGTTTTAGACATATGAGAAAATAAACATGCATAAAGGCAATCATAAAAAATTATGCAGAAATATCAATAACATTCAATTCGCCATTTAAAGAATGAAAACATTTTTCGTCTAATGATTTTATAAAAATATTATCCAATTGTAAATCCGTTGAAATATAGTCAAGAACAATGTCTCCGTTTGGAAAATGATCTTTAATGAAGTGGTAAAGAATTTCTATATGCTTAGTGTGACTGTGTTGATCAGAATATTTAGTCTTATGAATAGTACTAGTATTATCGCATTTAATGGGGATGTGATCGAAGATTACTGTAACTCCTATTTCCCGTATCTGTATTTTTCTACTGTATTTACAGTCCTTGTACTTTGTCAATCAAATTGAGATCTGTATTTTGTTCCAGTTCGAATAAAATTATTTCATTTGTTTCAACTCAATTTTTGTGCTAATATTTATTTCAATTTCATTGTTCGTATATGCTCTGATTTGTCGTTCTTCATGAAGAGTGGACTGTTTTACCTCATCTATTTTCTTTTTCCCTAAGTATTGATGAATTTTGAGTCAATCTCTTGTTGGATCCCACTCAAACCCGCTATCCAAATACCTAATAACCCAAAACCCTCCTATATGAACCTAAACCTACTTAACCCTAAACCTAAACCTAATTACTGTGGAAACCCCTAATCCAGCTGCCTACCCCTCTCTCACCCCGTCTTCTTCCTCTTTTCTCATCGAAAACCCAGACCCAATCCCCATCACCTTCGCCTTCGACCTCCATCCACCACCGCCTCGTCATCGCCCTCCGACCACCTTCTAGCCACTCCCCTCGTCAACCTCGTCACCATCAACCCCCGTCATCGTTCCTGTCCTCGCCATTGCCGCTTCACCATTAACCCATCACCATCCAACCTTCGACCCATCCACAGCCCCTCTCCATTGCTTCGATCACCCTCGACCTCCGCTCTCACCACCAACATCCCCGAACTCCCACAGTTCTTCGCCCCTGCTTTCGAACCCAAAAGCAGATTCCCTTGACGCTGCCACCAAAATCCACTGTACCGCCCCATCACCGCCATCGCCTCCCTGCGTCGAGCTTCCCTCGACATTGCTGCCGCCTGCCGCCGCTAATCACCGCCGTCGGAGTCAAACCCCTCTCTCTCTGTTGCTGTGAAGAAGAAGAAGGAAGAAGGAAATTGCTGCATTGAATTCTAACCGTTGGATCTCATCAAGATCCGAGCCACCATCTATCAGATCTGATTGCATTGCTGTTTGGCATCTAGAGCAGATCCGGGTAGATCTGCTGTGTGGGTGTTTTGCACATGTCTCGTGCGTGCGTGTGTCCGTACTCGTGCCTCGCCTCTCGAGATTCTCATCCTGTCATATTGTTCGTGTTCAGATTCATCGTCACCCCTAAGGCAAATATTCTTCTTGTACAAATTATTGTTCAAGTAAAAGCATTTAATTTGAAAATACTGCAAATAGGTCGTAGTTGTGACTCATCCTTGTCTCATCGTTTGTTGATCTTGAATTATTCATCATCGATTCCATAATCATAAGAGTCATAACCCTTCGTTGGTATATTTACAAAACTAGTTGGACCCTTTTATCTCCTAATTACTTGAACATGAATCCCTTGACCTGTAGACGTGTGTTGTATGATGTATTGTGTTGATCTTACATTCTTTAGAGGTGAGAAATATATGTGACTTTCTGGTTTGATCCCCAATACATCCTTTTTTGTATCACACACTAATCTAGACTCATAACAGTCATTTATCATGCAACTTGTATATAAAAAATGTTCTCTTCTTTACTTGCTGTTTCCACCCCAATAAACCAAAATCTGAACTTGAGTCCTGAATATGAAATGTAGCCCTAAGTGTCTAGTTGTCAATAACATCCAGAATTTTTGAATTTCAAGTTACGGTCTAGGAGATATCGCAGTTTTATTGCTGCTGTGTTGGTAGTCGCAGATTCACAAAAAAGTACAGCACCTATTTAGTTTGCAATTATTTTAACTATGCTACCAGTAAGTAATTGGCTTGAAATTTTGCATGCTATTACTGGACACCCTAGAGAACATTCCCTAATTTTCTAAGAATTAATTAATAATGTTTCAACCCTGTTTCATATGTATAAACTCAGATTCACAAATTCTGGTTGAACACAAAAGCTGTATAGTTTGCTGTTTTGACACATGTTACCACAATTTTTATGTACCTTAATTATATGCGTTGGAACCGGGTAGGAGTCTAGTTTCTAGACCTTCTGACGGATCCATATTTGCTATCTTGTAGCAACGGAAATCGCCATTTTGGTGCAGCAACGTCATGCTGTCCAGAATTGGAATTCTCGTTGTTCTTGATATTTTGATTTGTTTTGACCCTCAAACTTGTATCCTACCTAGCCTAAACTTATTCCATATTCTTGATTATGTTTATTTGACTTGTTTCGCACACTTTCATGCTTGCTTGATGATAATAATAAATAACAAGCTGGGGTTTAAGGAAAGGAAAGACCATAGTAGTGGACAATATAGGTAAGTGTACTCCGAAGGGGGTCCGTGTTTCCCAATACTTGGTTCATGAACTTATTGTATCTTGATCGATTCATGAAATCATTACTTGGATCATGAACTTTTTTGATTCATGAACCCATTGTGTGGTTCTTGAACTTGTTAGTGGATTCACGAACTTGTGTCTTGAACTTGTTATTTTATTTTCTGATTCATGAACCATGCTTGCTTGATACTTGATGCATGAGTACACCACCCTTTAAAATCCACCACTAGGAATAAACAAAACTGTTTGTATGTATCAACCATGTAGTAAAAGTATGGATGCATGAAGTGCTACCTAGATAGAATTAAACATTAGACTTAAGAATAACTTGTCACTTGTACACACTTGATACCCTACTCGAGACTTGTTACGTGATGACATGATACATGAGACTTGATACTTCTGCATTATACTTGACACTTGATACTTGATACTTGTACTTGACAACTTGACACATTAGACTTGTTACTTGTTACTCGACACTTGTACGTGATACTTGTTACTTGATGTTTGACACCGTTACATGTTCACTAGCCACTTGTTCTACTACTAGTACTTGTTACCCAATCTTGTCACTCGAGTTGTCTTCCTTGCTAGCTAATTTCTTGAAATCTCCTACTTGCTGCATCCCTATTATATTATGTTATACATTCTTGATTCCGAACCTTGTTCCGTATTTCTTGTACTTGCTTTACTATTTGCAGCCCTAACTTGGACTAAGGGCGTTTCTCTTGTTTTCTCTATTTTCTCCCTTTATGTTTTGACAAACAAACTTTGGTGACAAATTGTCTGCTAGAATTGGTGAGCAAACATTCTAGGCTTCGCTTAGAGCAAGGACTTGCTTAAATTATTTGTTTTTTTTGAGTTATTTATTTCTTTGCTACTTGAAAACTTGTAACGGGCTTATGTTCCTGAGTTTTATTCTTTTAATTCAGATTTAAGAACTATTTGGGATATTATTATTTTGTTTCAAATTATTTTCTGTTGTTTAATAAATTATTCATGCATGCGTGGTTGTGTGCATTTGTTATATTCTTGTTATCATGCTGAGTCGATCCTACAGCTCATGAATGATGAAAATCATTCACTGGGCTTTGTCACGCCCTCGTGTTCCGTATTTTTGGGAAGCGGGACCTGACAATATTTTTAGTGGTATCAGATCCGGTTTGGCTAATGTGTTAGTTTGACTAATACATTAGACAGGCTTCACTCAGTCAGGATTAACTCAACATTTAACAAGCCATATAATTGCATGAAAAATTGATTATCAACTTGATCTGGATACTGATTGTTTTGGGTTTGTGCAGGCTATGGCTTGTAAGAATGTTTCGTCCTCCCGATCTGGGGGTGATCAGTCAGAGGAGCCTGCTATTGTGCAAGTTTTGCAAATGCAACGTGAACAGAATGAGCAGCTGATGTAACAAATGATGCAGATGCAGCGAGAACATGGTGAACTGATGAGGGCAGCTTTGGAAGTTGCCAACAGAGAGCCCCTTGTACCTGCACCCGGGGTGCTGCCACTGAGACCTGGCAATGTAGCAGACTTCATGAGGCTACACCCAGACAAATTTTCAGGTACGGAAGGTCCACTGGAAGTTGAGCAATGGCTCATTAGGACTAAGCAGCTTTTGATCGCAGCGCGTATAGCTGATGTGGATCGCGTGGATGTCGTGAGCATCGAGCTTGTTGACCTCTCCTACATCTGGTAGCGAGCTGAGATGGAACGGCTAGGGCACCCCATCGCCTGGGCCATCTTCATAGAAAGCTTTCTCACGAAGTTCTTTTCGGATGTCACCAGGAACGAAATGGAACGGCAATTTGTCGTGCTTACTCAGATTCGTCAGATAATGCTTATTTTGTAACTTTCATTGTTAATTAATGATATATCAATGTTTAACTGAGATACTATCTTGAATCAGGGGAGTCGGACCGTAAACGAGTATGTTGCGGAGTTCACCCGACTGAGTCTCTTTGCCACGTCCATGGTGGCGAATGATGAAGATAAGGACCACCATTTCTTGCTGGACTTAGACATTGAGATCCAGGATCGCCTAGCTGCCTTGAGACTTCAATCCCATGCTGACATCCTAGAGGCCGCTAGAAGCCAGGAACAGACCAGTAGGCAGAAGCGTGCCATTTAGCGGTCCGCTCCGCACCCTGTCACTGCTAGGCCCACTAGAGGGCCAATCAGGAGGCCAATCCCAGCCCATCCTGCTAGGGCTGCTCCCTACCCTACTGCTGCTCCACAGAGGGAAGGTTACTGTCACTTCTGTCAGATTCCAGGGCATGTGCGCAGAGATTGCAGGCAGGCCAACCGTCAATGCTTCGAGTGTAGTGCTGGTGATTACAACGTTCGGGACTGTCCGCAGAGGAGGTTTGTGTTGCCCGCTGGTGCGCCAGCTCAGGGTCAGGTCAGGCCACCACTTCCTCCTCAGCATCAGATCGTCGGTCAGAGGACCGCTGCACCGAGGAGAGGTCAGGCCTTCAACCTGACTGTAGAGGAAACCGAGACCACAGAGGAGGTCGTTGCATGTATATTTGTGTTTTTGTTGTTTTATTATCTGTTCCCTGCTTTATTTATTTATCTTTGCATCATTCATTGTGTAGTTTCTTTTCACATCAGTATTTCTTAATCCTTATTATCCTGCACTATTCACCTCTTCCCATATTTTTGATTATATCATAGGTATCATTCTAGTTCATTCTTTTCCCGCCCATGCCCTATTTGACTCTGGGGAGACCCATTCTTTCGTCTTTTCCCGCTTTGTGGATCAGCATCAGTTGGAGTGCAGTGCTATGCCGGTAGCTTGGAACATCACTACAGGTGGCGGTGTTGTCATTTGCTCTAGGGAGTGCAAGCGGAGCTCTATGGTTATTGGGGGCACAGATTTCAAGGTAGATTTGATAGTGATCGGTAATTCAGAGTTTGATGTGATTCTCGACATGGATTGGTTAGGGGAGTCTCATGCTATTATTGATTGCCGAGCGAAGAAGGTTGTGTTCAGGATTCCAGGGCATACAGAGTTTGAGTTCCATGCTGGGGAGACACCTCTTGGGCGTGGTAAGAAGGTGGCAGATGAGGAAGGTTGTGCAATGGAGTTGCACACAGGCTGTGAGGCTGCGCCTCTTTTAGTGCGGGAACTCTTGGATGTGTTCCCAGAGGAATTGCCTGTCCAGATCGAGAGGTGGAGTTCAGCATTGAGGTTTAGCCGGGTATAGTGCCGATATCAAAGAGCCCGTACAGGATGCCGCCAATTAAGCTAGCAGAGCTGAAGGTGTAGATTCAGGGTTTGTTGGATTTGGGTTTCATCAGGCCTAGTGTTTCACCGTGGGGAGCTCCTGTTCTGTTCGTCAATAAGAAGGACGGAAGCCAAAGGTTATGCATGGATTACCGAGAGCTGAACAGTGTCACTGTGAAGAATCGGTATCCACTACCCAGGATCGATGATCTGTTTGATCAGTTGGGCGGTGCTGCAGTCTTTTCGAAGTTGGAACTTCGCTCGGGGTACCATCAGGTGAAGGTGAAGGCAGCAGATGTGCAGAAGACTGCGTTCAGGACTACATACGGGCATTATAAGTTCTTGATGATGCCCTTCGGAGTTACGAATGCCCCAGCAGTGGTTATGAGCTTGATAAACAAAGTTTTCTCCCAATTCCTAGACAGATTTGTGGTGGTCTTTATAGATGACATCTTGGTGTATTCGCGAACCGGGAAGAGCATGCTGAACATCTGAGGTTGGTCTTGCAGACTCTGAGAGAGAATCAGCTCTTTGGAAAACTCAGCAAGTGCGAGTTCTGGCTTGACCGAGTCACATTCTTGGGACATATTATCTCGGGCGAGGGAATCTCTGTAGATCCTTCCAAGATTGCTGCCGTGAAGGATTGGCCAGTTCCTAAGTCAGTTTCAGAGGTGAGGAGTTTTCTCGGGCTAGCAGGGTATTATCGAAAGTTTGTCCAAGACTTCTCGAAGATTGCTGGGCCGTTGACTAAACTGACAAGGAAGGATCAGAAGTTTGATTGGGATGAGGCCTGCAGTAAAGCTTTCGCAGAGTTGAAGAGTCGGTTGATGTCAGCACCAGTGTTGACTATACCAGATGGTTCAGGTGGTTTCATGATTCACTGCGACGCTTCAGGCAGAGGTCTAGGTGTAGTGTTGATGCAGAAGGGTCGGGTTGTTGCTTATGCATCCAGGAAGTTGAGGCCGCACGAGAAAAACTACCATACTCATGACTTGGAGTTGGCAGTGGTGATCTTCGCTCTGAAGTTGTGGAGACACTACTTACTTGGAGACCGAGTAGAAATCTTTACCGACCACAAAAGTCTCAAGTATGTCTTCATTCAGAAAGAGTTGAACATGAGACAGAGGCGCTGGTTGGAATTGATGGCCGACTACTACATAGTTTGCGGTATCACCCTCGTAAGGTGAACTTGGTGCCAGATGCATTGAGCATTAGGCCAGTCTCCATGTTCTTGACTCAGCAGAAGGAGCTTATTGAGCAGATGAGAAGGTTGGACTTGAATGTGATTATGCCCAGCGCCGATCGGAGTTTTATGATGCTTCAGTTGCAGTCATCTCTGGTAGAGCAGATTAAGGAGCTACAGGTAGGTGATGAGCAGTTACAGAAGTTCAGAGCAGAAGTTGAGGTAGGTTCGAGGACCAATTTGGTCATTGACTCAGATGGATCACTTCTCTTTCAGGCTAGGCTGTATGTCCCAAAGGGTGAAGTCAGGCAGAGATTGCTCGAGAAAGCCCACCAGTCGGCATACTCTATTCATCCCGGTGGTACCAAGATGTATCGGGATTTGAAGCTACACTTCTGGTGGCATGGTATGAAGAGGGTAATAGCCAGATTCGTGTCTCAGTGCTTGATCTGCCAGCAGGTGAAGGCAGAACATCAGAGGACCACCGGACTTCTTCAGCCTCTTTCCATTCCAGAGTGGAAGTGGGAGCATATCACCATGGATTTTGTGACCGCCTTGCTAAGGAGTCCTAAGGGTCACAACGCCATTTCAGTGATTGTCGACATGCTGACGAAGAGTGCTCACTTCATCCCCTTCAGAGTTGTCCAGTCTACTGAGAGTCTCGCAGAGAGGTATATGCAAAAGATTGTCAGGCTTCATAGGGTCCCGATCAGTATTGTATTCGACAGGGATACCAGGTTCAGATCTCAATTTTGGGAGAGCCTTCAGAGCAGTCTTGGGAGCAAGTTGAAGTATAGTACAACTTTCCACCCTTAGACAAACGGGCAGTCTGAAAGCACCATTTAGACATTAGAGGGCATGTTGAGGTCTTGTGTACTTCAGTTTGGAGGGTCTTGGGAGGATCACCTGCACTTGGTTGAGTTCTCGTACAACAACAGTTATCAAGCCAGTCTTAAAGCTGCATCGTACGAGGCATTGTATGGTCGGAAGTGTAGGTTACCAGTGTGCTGGGATGATATTGGTGAGAGAAAATCTTTGGGGCTAGAATTGATCACCAAGACTGTCGATACAGTGGCTCAAATCAGGAAGCATCTTCTGGCAGCGCAGGATAGGCAGAGGAAATGGGCAGATGTCCAAACAAGGCCCTTGGAGTTTGAAGTACGAGACCATGTGTTCCTTAAGGTATCACCGTGGAGAGGCGTTATCCAATTTGGAGGTGGAGGCAAGCTAAGCCCCAGGTTCATCGGGCCTTTTGATACTGTGGAGCGAGTAGGCAAGGTGGCCTATCGACTTGCGTTGCTGCCGGCTCTATCTGGGGAGCATTATGTCTTTCATGTCTCCCAACTCAAGAGATACATCAGGGATGTGAGCCATGTGATCGACAACTCAGAGCTATCTGTGCAGCCAGATCTGTCTTGTGAGATCCTGCCGGTTACTATCTTGGACAGGCGTGAGGAGGTGTTGAAGAATAAGGTCATCAAGTTGGTTTGAGTTTCTTAGAATACTCACTCGCTGGGTGAGTTGACTTGGGAATTGGAGGAAGAGATTCAGAAGAAGTTTCCCCATCTGTTTCAGTAGTTTTTGTTTTATTGTTGTTCTTTCTTTTCCTTTGGGGGTTACCCTATTTACCACTTGTCTGAATTTCGAGGACGAAATTCTGCTTGTTAGGTGGGTAGAATTTGTAACACCTATTTCCCGTATCTATATTTCTTTACTGTATTTACACTCCTTGTACTCTGTCTATCAATTTGAGATCTGTATTTGTTCCAGTTCGAATAAAATCATTTCATTTGTTTCAACACACTTTTTTGTGCCAATATTTATTTCAATTTCATTGTTCGTATATGCTCTAATTTGTCGTTCTTCATGAAGAGTGGACTGTTTCACCTCATCTATTTTCTTTTCCTTAAGTATTGATGAATTTTGAGTCAATCTCTTGTTGGATCCCACTCAAACCCGCTATCCAAATACCCAATAACCCAAAACCCTCTTATATGAACCTAAACCTACTTAACCCTAAACCTAAACCTAATTACTTTGCAAACCCCTAATCCAGCCGCCCACCCTCTCTCACCCCGTCTTCTTCCTCCGCTCTCATCGAAAACCCAGACCCAATCCCCATCACCTTCGCCTTCGACCTCCATTCACCACTGCCTCGTCCGCCCTCTGACCACCTTCTAGCCACTCCCCTCGTCAACCTCGTCACCATCAACCCCCATCATCGTTCCTGTCCTCGCCATTGCCGCTTCACCATTAACCCATCGCCATCCAACCTTTGACCCATCCACAGCCCCTCTCCATTGCTCCGATCACCCTCGACCTCCGCTCTCACCGCCAACATCTCCGAACTCCCGCCGTTCTTCGCTCCCCTGCTTTCGAACCCAAAAGCAGAGTCCCTCGACTCTGCCACCAAACTCCACCGGGCCGCCCCGTCACCACCGTCACCTCCCTGCATCGAGCTTCCCTCGACATCGCTGCTGCCTGCCGCCGCTAGTCGCCACCGTCGGAGTCATAACCCTCTCTCCCTGTTGCTGTGAAGAAGAAGGAAGAAGGAAATTGCTACTTTGAATTCCAACCGTTGGATCTCATCAAGATCTGAGTCCCAATATATCAGTTCTGATTGCGTTGCTGTTTGGCATCCAGAGCAGACCCGAGTAGATCTGTTGTGTGGATGTTTTGCACGTGTCTCGCCAGTACGTGTGTGTGTCCGTGCTCGTGCCTCGCCTTTCGGGATTCTCATCCTGTCATATTGTTCGTGTTCGGATTCATCATCACCCCTAAGGCAAGTATTCTTCTTGTACAAATTATTGTTCTAGTACAAGCGTTTAATTTGAAAATACTGCAAATAGGTCGTAGTTGTGACTCCTCCTTGTCTCATCGTTTTTTTATCTTGAATTATTCATCATCAATCCCATAATCATAAGAGTCACAACCCTTCGTTGATATATTTATAAAACTAGTTGGACCCTTTTAACTCCTAATTACTTGAACATGAACCCTTTGACTTGTAGACGTGTGTTGTATGATGTATGATGTCGATCTTACATTCTTTAGAGTTAAGAAATACATGTGACTTGCTGATTTGATCCCCAATGCATTCGTATTTGTACCACACAATAATCTAGACTCATAATAGTCATTTATCATGCAACTTGTATATAAAGAAATTTACACTTACCATTGTTCTTGTCTTTACTTGTTGTTTCGACCCCAATAAACCAAAATCTGAACTTGAGTCCTGATTATGAAATATATCCCTAAGTGTCTAGTTGTCAATAACATCCAAAATTTTCGAATTCCAAGTTACTTGATGTTTGACACCGTTACATGTTCACTAGCCACTTGTTCCACTACTAGTACTTGTTACCCAATCTTGTCACTCAAGTTGTCTTCCTTGCTAGCTAATTTCTTGAATCCCCCTACTTGTTGCATCCCTATTATATTATGTTATACATTCTTGATTCTGAATCTTGTTCCGTATTTCTTGTACTTGCTTTACTATTTGCGGCCCTAACTTGCACTAAGGGCGTTTCTCTTGTTTTCTCTATTTTCTCCTTTTATGTTTCTACAAACAGACTTTGGAGACGAATTGCCTGCTGGAATTGGTGAGCAGACATTCTAGGCTTCGTCTGGAGCAAGGACTTGCTTAAATTATTTGTTTTCTTTGAGTTATTATTTCTTTGCTACTTAAAAACTTGTAACGGGCTTATGTTCCCGAGCTTTATTCTTTTAATTCAGATTTGAGAACTATTTGGGATATTATTATTTTGTTTCAAATTGTTTTCTATTGTTTAATAAATTATTCATGCATGCGTGGTTGTGTACATTTGTTTTATTCTTGTTATGATGCTGAGTCGATCCTACAACTCATGAATGATGAAAATCATTCGCTGGGCTTTTTCATGCGCTCATGTTCCATGTTTTTGGGAAGCGGGGCGTGACAATTACCTTATAGTCTTCTAATGTATTCTACCATAATACATGCGCACAACAAGACACGGCGGCTATATATTCGGTTTCGGCGGTGGACAAAGTTACGAAATTTTGTTTCTTAGATGCCCAAGAAACAACTCAATTTTCCTAGAAGTGGCATGCCCTAGTCGGTAGCTGAATGGCCTACAAGAGAAAATTTTCTATTTTCGGGTAGCAAAGACCCACATTTAGTGTGCCTTTAAGATATCGAATGATATGTTTAACTGCAACCAAATAGGATTCTTTTGGTCACGAATAAAAATAAGCACATAAACAGACATTAAACATTATATCTGGATTAGATGCCGTAATACAAAGCAAGCTACCAATCATACAATGGTAGGTAGAAATATCAACATTGTTACCAGATTCCTGTTTAGAAAGTTTAGTGGTAGTGGCGTTGGGAGTTTTGTATGGATTGGCACTATCAAAGCCCGAACTTTTTGACGAGTTCTTTGGCATATTTATATTTATTTATAAAGATGTCGTCCTTTTGTTGTTGTACTTGAAGTCGAAAAAAGTATGTTAATTCTCCTATCATACTCATTTCAAATTCATCCTGCATTTGCTTAGAAAACTTCTTGCATTGATTTTTATTAGTAGACCCAAATATAATATCATCAACATAAATATGAACAATAAAAATATCTTTAAAAACATGTTGATAAAATACGTGGTGAACATTCCAAGCACGAGGAGCTTGATTCAAACCATATAGCGCTTTATCAAGATGAAATATATGGTTTGGGTGTATTGGGTCAATGAACCCAGGTGGTTGTTCAACATAATCTTCTTCAGAGATAAAACCACTTAAAAAAAGCACTTTTGACATCCATTTGGAAAAGCGTAAAATTCATGTAGGATGCAAAAGCAAGTAAAATGCGAATGACTTCAAGTCATGCAACATGAGCAAAAATTTCATCAAAATCGACTCATCATTTTGATGGTTTGTTGTAATGGGTCATCATTTTGATGAGATGAGTTATTTTGGGAGTCTTCATTCAACATCTTTTCAGTATGTACATATTTCTTTTCAATGCGAATACCTGTCTCATCATCATCAACAACATGTAATTCTCTCTTGTGAGATGATTAGTTTCATCAAATATAACATCAATAGATTCTTGAATAGTGTATTTTCTCTTATAAAATACATGATATGCTTTGCTACTTAGAGAATATCTTAAGAATACGCCTTCATCGCTTTTACGATCAAATTTTATCTAAGGTATTTAAGATAAACACTTTGCATCCAAATACACGAAAATAACTCAAGTTTTGAATTTTTTCATAATATAGTTCAAAAGGCGTTTTCTCAAGATATTTTCTAATGATTACTTGGTTAATTGTGTAACATGCTGTATTGACAGCTTCTGCCTAAAAGGATTTGGGTAAATCATTTTCGCTAAACATGGTCTAATGCCCTGTAAATTAAAATAAATTATTTTAAATTATTAAATGATATTAAATTGAAGAATTTTATTATTTTCCTTAATTACTATTTTTGCACGTGCAAAACACGTGCAATGTTATGAAAATTGAAATTCTTAAAATTTTGTTGTCAATAATTATTTTCTATCATTAATTTCAAATATTTTCATTTTCATATTTATTTGAATGAAGGAACGTATTTTTGGACATTTTTTTAATATAAATTGAATGTATGATAGAATTTGATTTTTTGCCATAATAAAGCCCGAAAATTAGGATTTAAAATATTTGTATCCTGATTTGAGACCGACCAGAGAGAGAGTGAAATAGTGATGAGAATGAATGTTTTTTTTGGTTAGTTTGGATAAGAAGAAATTTCACGCCCCGCTTTTCAAAAAGAATACGGATACGCGACTTAACCCAGCGAATGATTTGCATCATCCATAAGCTGTTCAGGAATCTTTACAATATTTCACAAAATAATCAGAGTCGGAAGCAAAAGAGAACCAACCACACACATGCAAAATTGAATTAATGAACCAACAGAATTTACTTAAAAAAAGTATTAATCTCAAATAAATCAGAATTTGGATAAGACAAAATCTTGGGTCACATCGCCCAAAATACAAGGTAATCATCCAAGTACTCAAAATACATTATTCAAAGCAACAATAATAGTAATACTAATAAGCAAGAAATCCAGCACTAATATCTCATTTCGCCAATGCCGTCGAGTAGCTGACCATCCTGATTTGCAATTAATAATTGCAGAAGAAGAAAAGAGAAAACAAGTACCCGTCAATGCAAGTTACGGGCCACTTACAATGTAGGATACAAGTACGTGGGAAAGGTAAACAATTAGCATGGAATAATGCATCAACAGTAATAACTAGCATGAATCAGTAAAACAAAGTTAACTAGCATGGTATGCTAACAGTACAAATGAATGTGTCAAGTATAGTGTCATATGGCAGCTCAAAGTGTCCAGTAATAGTAAGCTCAGTATATCAGTGTAATAGTATAACAGTATCAGTCCAACAGTATCAGTCTAACAGTATCAGTCTTATGTTCTTATAGTCTTGTGTGTATTACTAACTAGGTAGCACTTCATGCGCCCCATATTATAACACATAGTTGCTACAACAAACAGTTTTGCTTTTAGATTTCACAGTGGACCATAATGGGGCAGTGTACTCAGGTATCAGTAGCAGTAGCAGTAGCAGTAAAAGTAACAGTAACAGTAACAGTAGCAGTAAAAGAAATAGTAACATTAACAGTAACAGTATGGAACACTAGTTCCCTTCCAAGTACACGTTTCCATATTTTCCACTACTAGATCTTCCCTTAAGAAATCCCGGCTTGATCACTTTTATTATGGTTATCAACAGACATGATAGAGCAGGAAATAGTATCAAACTAACATGGTATAATCAATATTAGGTTTAGGAAACAAATAAATAAACCTAGATGATATACGGTCACATAAACGAGCAAAACAGTGTATGTTCATATTCAGGACAGCATGATAGTACAGTACTAAAATAGTGATTCTCGTTACTAAAGAAATCCAAATCTGTCGAAGAATCTGGAAAGTATACTTCCACATGAATCCAGCGATTATACATAAGCCATATAGTACTTCACAAAATCATAACTCAAAACTGATTTGAATCCAGAAAATACGTTCAGCCAGAAATCAGTAAATCGTATGCATAGTCAGAAAAACAGCATTAAAACTCCTCAAATAAATTCAGGAAAAATCTGGAGTAATCCACTATATGTCTAGTATCAGAATATAAAGTTCCATAATATTCCAGTAAAATTAGTTTAGTCAACAAAAATCAGAAAACATTAAGAAACGATAGTTTGGCAAATCTGAAATTCCCAACACTGATGTACGAAAACTGTAATATCTCGCAAACCGTGAAACAAAAATCAAATCCGCCAATGGGAGATGAAAATAGAAAAAATAAGCTAACTTTTATATTTCACAAAGCTTTTCCATACAGTAAAAGGAAATAAGGTGAAAATACGATTCTTTACAGAACATCGAGCAAAATACAGAAAGTCTAGCTTTCATAAACAAGCATGAAACGGCGTATAAAACTCATCAGTAAAATCTACCAAAATTCTGGGTAATCTTTAGATAGATTTAGGAATGCTGTACAAAGTTTCAGATCAAAATAATATATTTAGAACTAGTATCAAAATAGTTTAATCATCAAAATCATCAAGAAACGAAATCTGGAAATAAATTACCCCTCTGTAGTAAAACAGCCATAACACCCTCATATGAAAACGAAATCGATCAAGGTCAGAGATTTTGGAAAGAAAACAAATTTCTCTACAATTCATGTCTTATAGACAAATTAAGAATTCTGACCTTAATATGGTCTAAAATACAAATCAAAACTGATCAACGACAAATACAGATTTTCCTTTAACAAAAAAACCAACATAAATTATACGAAACTTGTTCCAATCACAATCAAATATGGTATAGAGTCTACTAAGTGTCCAAACATCATGAAATAGAGTATATAACATATTCACAACCATCATATCACATGGATCTCATCAAACACATAATTTCACCTAATTATCTCACATATATGAATAGATCAAGAACGGTCAAACCTAGTTATTTTCATGTCGATTTTGTGTCGTAAGACAACTATGGTCAAATAGCACAATGGAGACAAAAACCATAAAAAATAATACACACACGACTTGTCTCTAGAACCCAACTACACTATAAGCGGTATTTTTGACTTGTATCATACAAAGGAATTGGAGTACAAGTTACGTGCCTTAACCGAAGACGAAACGAACACCAAGAATAACGGGAACGTATTCCCGGGCGACGAACAAAAACAAGAACAAAATCCATGAACCAAAGCAACACACGATCACACACGTGCAAACTCCAAGAGGAAGAGAGAAAGATCGAATGGTGGTAGCGGCGACTGGCCGAAACTGGCTGTCGCTGCTCCTGCGGCTGCTGCTGCTGCTGTACGGACGGAGGGCGGAGATGAGAGAACGAGATGAAGGAGATGGTGGAGAGGTGGTGCTCGGGAGATGGGATTGCGGCTAGGGTGAAGTCCAGGCCTAAAGGGGGTAGGTCGGGGGTGTATGCGGGTCGGCTGGGTATCGGGGTTGGGTGACGGCGCGCACATGAGAAGGAGAGAGGGAGGCTGGGATTTGTAGTAGGGTTAGAGTATTAGGGTTGTGTTTTAGAGAGGAGTTATATATATAGGGTTTCAGTTAGGGTTTGGGTATGTGGTAATTAGGTTATGGATAGTTTAGGAGTAGGAATAGGATATATCCAATAGGATAAATTTGTATAGGATTAATAATAGGATTGTAGGATTTAATCTGGCATTGGTAATCAATTAGGGATCAAACAATAGGATTGGAAATAGGATGAGCAACCAAACCACCATGAGAATCCAAAGATACAAATAAAGATAGGAAGACACAATGAAGAGCGAAAATAACAACAATGATCAAGAACAAATCAAGGAACCGAAAATAAATCACAAAAGATCAAGATTAAGCCAAAAATGAATATATATATTGAAAACAACTCCAATATACGATCCAGAAAAATACGAGAGAGTACAAATGTTCAAGAAGAAGAAAAATACATCAAAAATACGAAAAACGAAAAACAGGGGTTACAATCCTACCCACCTAACAAAAAGAATTTCGTCCTCGAAATTCAAAAAGAAGATACATAGGGTAACCCCAAAATAAAAGAAAACAAGGAAAAACTAAACAAATGGCTACTCAAACAAATGAGGAAACCTCTGCTGAATCTCTTCCTCCAGCTCCCAAGTCGACTCACCGGGCGAGTGAGGATTCCAAGCAACACGAACCAACTTGATGACCTTGTTCTTAAGCACTTTCTCCCGCCGATCTACAATAGCAACTGGCGAAATCTCACAAGTCAAATTCGGCCGCACGGTCAATTCAAAGTAGTCGATCACGTGATTCTCATCGCGGATATATCTCCTGAGTTGTGAGACATGGAAAACATTGTGCACTCCTGATAATGCTGGCGGCAATGTAAGACGATAGGCCATCCTGCCTACTCACTCCAAAATCTCAAACGATCCAATAAACCTAGTGCTAAGCTTGCCCCCACCACCGAACCGAATGACACCGTACCACGGAGATACCTTGAGGAAAATATGGTCACCAACAACAAACTCCAAAGCCCTCCGATGGACATCAGCCCACCACCTCTGCCTATCCTGAGCTGCCTGAAGATGCTTTCTGATCTGAATCACAACATCAACTATCCTGGTGATCAACTCCGGACCCAACAACTGCCTCTCACCAATGTCATCCTAGCACACTGGTGATCTGCATTTACGTCCATAAAGTGCCTCGAACGGTGCAGCTTTAAGACTGGACTGAATGTTGTTATTGTACGAGAACTCTACGTGATGAAAATAGTCCTCCCAAGATCCACCGAACTGCAACATACAGGATCGCAACATGTCCTCAAGAATCTGAATAGTCCGCTCTGACTGTCCATCAGTCTGGGGATGAAAAGCTATACTGTACTTCAACTTACTCCCTAAACTAGCCTGAAGACTCTCCCAAAACTGAGATGTAAATCTCTTATCCTTGTCGGATACAATACTGACTGGAACCCCATGAAGCCTGACAATCTCTTGCATTTATTTCTCCGCTAGGCTCTCAGTAGACTGACCGACACGAAAATGAATGAAGTGAGCACTCTTCGTCAAACAGTTGACGATCACCCAAACAGCATTGTGACCCTTAGTACTCCTCGGCAAAGCGGTCACAAAATCCATGGTGATATGTTCCCACTTTCAGTCCGGAATAGGAAGCAATTGAAGAAGTCCAGCGGTTCTCTGATGCTCTGCCTTAACCTGCTGACAGATCAAACACTGAGCAACAACCCGAGATACAGCCCTTTTCATTTCATGCCACCAGAAATGAAGCTTCAAATCTCGATACATCTTAGTACCGCCAGGATGGATAGAATACGAGGACTGATGATCTTCCTCAAGCAACCTCTGACGAACTTCATCCTTAGGGACACACAATCGGGAACCAAAACGAAGCGAACCATCGACATGAATAAGCATGTCCATTCTGGACCCAGACTCAACCTTAGCTCGAAAACCCTGCAACTGCGCATCACCAGCCTGAGCCTCCTTGATCTGATCAACAAGAGAAGACTGAAGCTGGAGCGCAAGATAACTCTGACCAAAACTTGGCAAGAAAACCTCCAAATCCAACCTCCTCATCTGCTCAATGAGATCACTCTGCTGAGTAAGAAACATAACTGCCGGTCTCCTGCCCAAAGCATCAGGCACCAAGTTCACTTTACCAGGATGGTATTGTAAATTGATGTCATAATCAGCCATAAACTCCAACCATCGCCTTTGCCTCATGTTTAATTCCTTCTGGGTGACAACATACTTGAGACTTTTGTGGTCTGTAAAGATCTCCACGCGGTCTCCAAGTAAATAATGTCTCCACAGCTTCAAAGCATAGATCACTGCTGCTAACTCCAAGTTATGAGTAGGATAGTTATTTTCATGCGGTCTCAACTGTCTCGATGCATACGCAACGACACGGTCCTTCTGCATAAGAACTGCTCCAAGACCCTTACCAAAAGCATCACAGTGAATTACAAATCTGTCTGAACCATCTGGAATAGTCAACACAGGCGTTGACGTCAATTTTTTCTTCAACTCAACAAAAGCCTCATTGCACTCACCAGACCAACAAAACTTCTGATCCTTTCCTGTCAGTTTAGTTAACGGCTCTGCAATCTTCGAAAAATCTTGAACGAATTTCCGATAATAGCCCGCAAGACCAAGAAAACTCCGAACCTCGGAAACTGACTTAGGAATAGGCCAATCCTTCACAGCTTCAACCTTGGCTGGATCCACAGAAACACCATCGCCAGAAGTAATGTGCCCCAAGAAAGAAACCTTGTCGAGCCAAAACTCGCACTTGCTGCGTTTTCCATAGAGCTGATTTTCTCTCAAAGTCTGCAGAACCATTCTAAGATGCTCGGCATGATCTTCCCGATTCTGAGAATATACCAGAATATCATCAATGAAGACCACCATAAATCTATCCAAGAACTGAGAGAAAACCTGGTTCATAAGACTCATGAATACAGCTGGCACATTAGTGACCCCAAACGGCATCACAAGATACTCATAGTGCCCGTATCTAGTCCTAAATGCAGTCTTTTGTATATCAGCAGCCTTCACATTGACTTGGTGATACCCAGAACGAAGATCCAACTTCGATAAAACAGCAACCCCACTCAACTAGTCGAACAAATCATCGATCCTCGGCAAAGGATACCGGTTCTTCACAGTAACACTGTTTAGTTCCTGATAATCCACGCACAGGTGACGAATACCATCCTCTTTGTTGACAAAAAGGACCGGAGCACCCCAAGGCGAAACACTTGGTCTGATGAAATCCAAATCAAGCAACTCCTGAATCTGCACCTTAAGCTCTACTAGCTCAACAGGTGCCATCCTGTAGGGACTCTTCGATATCGATGCCGTTCCAGGCTGAACATCAATACCGAAATCCACTTTCCTATCAGGGAGTAAGCCAGGCAACTCATCTAGAAAAACATCCAGGAAATCCCGAACTACTAGAGGCGCAGCCTCACAGCCTAAGTGCAATTCCATTGCACAATCCACCTGTACAACTGCAGTCTTTGCTCGCCCAAGGAAAGACTCCCCGGCATGGAACTCAAATTCTGCTCGATCTGGAATTCTGAAAACAAATTTCTTGACACGGCAATAAATAATGGCATGGGCTTCACCCAACCAATCCATACCTAGAATAACGTCAAATTCTGAATTTCCAATGATAATTAGGTTGGCTTTGAAATTTGCATTCCCAATAACAACGGAATATTGTCTGCACTCGTGGGAACAAATGACAATACCATCACCTATCAAAATGTTCCAAGACTTAGACATGTTGCTACACTTCAATTGATGGCGAATGACAAATCGTGAGGAGACAAAATAATGGGTTGCCCCAGAATCAAAGAGAACATGAGCAGGAAAAAAGCAAACAAGGATGACACCTAAAGGAGCAAAAGACAAGGAGAAAAAAAAAACAGACAATCAAGGGTAAGGGAAACAACAATGCTAAAAGATAACAGAAAGAAAGCAAAACAAGACCAAAAGAAAGAAATAAGGAGAAAGCAAAACAACAACAACAAAACAAAAGGCAAAAAGGTAACTGCCACAACTCCTTCAGCCGTCTCAGCATCTGCAGCAGTCAAGTTAAAAGCCTGACCTCTCCTCGGAATAGCGGTCCTCTGACCGACAATTTGATGCTGAGGAGGAAGCAGAGGCCTAACTGGACCACGAGCTGGGCCTGCTTGCTGAACAGGACCCCTGGCTGGAAGAGCCACCTACTGCTGCTACGGACAATCGCATACTGAATGATCAGCGGCGCCACACCTAAAGCACTGGCGGTTGACGCGCCAATAATTCTTATGCTCATGCCCAGACATCTGACAGAACTCGCATAAACCACCCTTTTGGAAACCAGTAGAAGGATACGGAGCTACCCTGACCGGATGGGTTGGGACAAGCCTCTGAACAGGACCACCAGAAGGCCTAGCAGCATGATGCAGAACAGTCTGCGGAGAAGGAACCAAACCACCACGTGCTTGCTCCTGAGCTCGAGATGCCTCAAGAGCTTCAGCATAAGCACGTAAAAGGAGAGAGACAAGATGCATCTTGATATCCTGCTCAAGCCCATTTGTAAATCTACGAGCCCTATCCTCTTCGGTAGCCACAAGAACGGCAGCGAAGCAGCTAAGTCTAGTAAACTCAGCTGTGTACTCATTGACTGTAACACCCCGAATTCTAGTATACAACTGAATTCGAGTTCCACAGGATCTTTACACTTCTTTCGTACAATTTTACAAGGAAATAAAAACTTTTCTTTTATCTGAGTTATATTTACACTTGTACATTATCACAGCGGAAGCAATATTACAATAAATTACATGAAACAATATTTAACTCCATCCTGCGCAACATGTATGCTTCAATTGTCACTCATCTTTACCCTGCATATAAAATTGTAGGCACGTCAGTTCATTCAACTGACGAAATATTATACACGGCCATCCTCTCTATGCCGGAAACAGTATAACGATTCTCATTTCTTAACAAACACAAACTTGTCACTAACAAAGCTAAAGGGACTATCCTATTGCTGTCGTGTTATGAATGTGCACTTAGTCCTTAATGCAATTATTTATATTATATGGCACTAATGAGCACTTGTTCGGATTCTATGCATCCCATACTACATAGGTCCGAAGGCAAGCCCTTAATCGTTCTTCATCTTATAAGGTTCAATCCCTTGCCATGACTTAATCTACTACTGTAACTACGGTAAGTATCCTAGATGTTTTCTGACCTACGAACTCATGTCTAGGTGCCCTGGAGGGAATCCCAACGCACTGACACATGACTCATTATGCAGGCATCCTGTGGTAATTCAGCTCCTACCATAGACATGACACCACCCACAGTCGTCAAACACCCCACGAGCGTCGCCACCGGAACGGTACTCTGGAGCAGTATCCACGCCCTATCATGACTCATCATGGGACATCCTGTGAATACTCTCATGCCGCCAATTCAATGGCCCTCATACTCAATGTCTTTCTCTTACATTCATCACATCTTCACTATGTATCTAATCCTTAGTTTAATTGAATCATGAATAAAATCAATCCCTTAGAATGTAGCACTCCCATTATACCGGTTTTTATTCATTCAGTTTCATATGACCCAACCTTGGTCTTCTCATTGCAAAATATCATTTCACAATTCTTTCATTGCCGATATAAGGCTTGGCTATACCCTAATTCACAATTTCAACTCATAATTACAATGTCATGCTCATAAGATCTTTTCATGATTAATCACCATTCATGTTTCAAAAGCATAGTATTCATGTATTCACATCTTTCATAATTCATCACAATCAATAATTCAATGCATAAATACTTGAAAAACTGAAATTCTTCAAACATGTCACATTCACTAGTTTATAAACTCACATAATTCTATTTCAATCCATTCTAATTCCACAGTTCACATTTTCAATAGGTTTCACAATTCATACCTTTCAAATTTCTCATTACCAAAATTTCATCTTAAATTTCTTAAACAATCCCTTCAATTTCCTTTATATAAAAAGTTAAGAATAAAAATAAGTTCCTCTTTGTAAAAAACGTCTCAAATCTCATTTATACTAAGACATAGGTCATAGAAATTATCTCACAAAGAGAATACAGATTTACTTAAAACTTCGGGGAAGTCGACTGTCACAAATCACCAGTCGGCTGTTCTACAATGTTTTTGAACTCAAAAATAAAAATGTCTAGGGCAGTCGACTGTTAACCATGACCAGTCGGCTGTTCTGCGAGTTTCTAAAGCTCAAGAATAAAATACTCAGAGGAGTCGACTGTCTTATATGGACATTCGGCTGTTCCGCTATGATTTTTAAATATAAAAAAAATAAACGATCAGGCCAGTCAACTGTTAAATGTGATCAGTCGGCTGTTCTGCGATGTTTTTCAAGTCTAAAAATATATTTTCTTCTCTTTTTGAAACATATCTTTCCAGATCACAATCTACTTAAAAATTTACAGTAAACCCGTATTTCACAATGATCATTTGCTTTATAAGAACTTCTGTTTTATTAATTAATTACACATGATGCATTCGGTCATTTGTTTGCAAGAATACATTCCTTTTCATTTTTTTTCTAATGGCATAAATTGTAGCGCTCCGATTTCCACGTAACTGGAAAACCGTGACACATGCCAAGATCTTTCCTTCAATTAGTCACGATACACAAAAATGCTGGAAATTTAAAACTTTTTATTCAACACAGAGTTACCACGCAGTAGTTACAAATATCAGTTTGTAATACCAACTGTAGCGCTTGCCCTTTTTCCTTTTTTACTCCAAACTCAATTCCTCCAATTTCTATATCACTTTAAACATAAACTAAAATGGTTATGTTTCAAAGAAAAATTGGGCAGAGTCTTCCCTGTAATTTCTGCCCCAAAACAAAAAAAGCTTACGAAATTTTGCTCTAAATTCCGTAGCTTACATCACAGGCAATAATATTACGGGCTCCCCAGGCCAAAATGAGCATCATCACATAGACAATATATATATATGCTATGGGGGCCAAACTCATAATGGTATAACAATCATCAAATAAAAACCATAAATCCCTTTGAAAACGTAGTAAGTTTTTTTAGAAAATAACCTGTAAAAACCTACCACGACGCCCGGCACTCCACACGAAATGGTTACGGGTCAAAACTATATCCTGCCGCCTCACACTATACTCTTCATCATCATCCACATACTTATACATCAAAAATACAATTTAAAGCATAAATCTTTACTATTTACAATTAAATCATAACAACGAATTATAACTAGAGCTCCACTCCACGGAAACCTGTACCTACACCTCACCTCTGCACTACTGAAGACCTGTAACAGTAGGGACCTAGGGTAGTCCAGGGTCTCCCTAACCCCCAAACACTAAGGGGTTAGCCAATTTGGGTGTGAGTATAATTTATTAAATAAGTAAATAAATTAACTTACAAGAAAGCATAACGAACTCACAATTACCAAGATAAGCAAACCTTACTCGACATCTGAACACGTAAACCTCATAAATGGAATTTCACATCCAATACTCTCTGAGTCATCACCTATATGTATACCCATACCCGCTCATAACATACTTATCTTTAGTAATCATTTGAATAACCCCTCTCATAATACAAATATTGATCTTATTGCATTATATCACGTATCACATCATACACATATGCATTCATTCGCATACTACCACACTCATTCATGTCCAACCCAACATCTCATTGCACATTACCAATACAATGATGCTCTTTATTCTAATGCAAGATTACTAATACGATGATGCTCTTATTCTAATGTAAGATTACTAATACGATGATGCTCTTATTCTAATGTCAGCAAGTCTCCGAAAACAACATGAAGCCCATACTACATGCGCCCCATCTCAAGCCGTTTCTTCATATATAGGGATTTGAACCCGCGTTATGAATTCTAATTGTACACAACCTGTTCCTAACAATACTCCATGACTCTGTGAGGTTGCAGAAGGGGTCAAGTCTCCCTATGCAGTCTGCTTATGGTGTCTCCGTTTTCCACTACTACCCGGCATGCCGGACCTCACTCCAAACCAGACGATCCCAGTGTATCGGGCCTCGTTCTAAAATCAAACCATAGGGTCTCGCAAGCGCAGGGTAGCGCGAAGCCTACCCTGTGGCACCCTCTGGGGTCTCGCAAGCGCAGGACTGCACAATGCATCCTGTGGCACCCCAAGCCACGGTATTTCAGGAATTAACAGAGCGAGATACGCAACCCATGCTCCCAACTGGTGAGAAGGCACCGTACGTATCCCTTTGACGGGAAGGTACAACCCAATAACACCACCTATGGTTGCCTCAAGGGACGAGTTAGTCGTAAGGTGCCCCCTACAACCGACTCATCTCTTCCGGCAAAGGGTTTAAGTAATGATCTTTATAAGTCACTACCCTAATAATGTCCCTAACCCTGAACACTCCTAGGGAGGACAATATTATAACCACAACATGCTAGGCCTTAATTTAGACTTTGCAAGACAACTTTACTAGGCTGCTCAACCTAGACTTACCAGAACCCTTTCAGGATCCGGTTCGTGGCTTATCGATCCAAGACCTCGGCAATGCGAATATATATATATGCATGCCACTACCCTGAACTTGGATTCCGTCTATACTCTGGTTCTCGATCAACCTACACAGGTTAAGATCCGATGGCACCTGAGGAGTGACTCCTCCACAGTTCCTTAGGGTAAGAAGACATATGTCTTGATGGTCGATAGCCCCTAGGGTAACAATATCACCCTAGACGAGCACAACAACTGGGTACTAGCTAATAAGCTATATATGGTAACTAACCACATACGAGCCAATAAGCTACGTATGATGACAACATACATACCAGCCAAATAAGCTGCGTATGAGACCAACAGCTACGCACGGACCAGTTGAGCCACGTACGAGCACAACCATAGGTAAACAACCATACAGTAATCAAACCTAGAAGCAACCAACTGTGCTTGCTAGCAAACTTGATCTTCTATAATTAGAAGTAACAGAAGGATCTACTATAGTCAACTTAGCATGGGTTTCTTCTAAAATCAACTCATCATGGCATACCTACTATAATCAACTCAAACATGAGTTTCTTTCTAAAATCGACTCGACATGATAGGTTTTACTGGAATGTCACATAGGCATGAATGGGTTCTTCACACAACTCAAGCATGGTGTTCTACTACAACTGAACCATGGGTTTCTTTCTATAACAATTCAAGCATGGATTCTTACTATATCACAAGAGTGGGTTCTTTCTCCACAACAGTCTAAATCCATAGGATGGGTTCTTTTTACCCACTACTTCTAACAACTAAAATGGGTTCTTTCTAGCATACACAAATAATATAGCCCTAGGAATGGGTTCTTCCTCAACCTACAACAAGTAATCAACAAAAAGGTGTGATCTTTTAACATCCTACAACTGACAACATCAAGGATTGTTTCTTCATCATACTACAACTAACATAACATCAAGTTGGGTTCTTTTAGCCTCCACAATTTGCTCAACCCTCAAAATGGGTTCTTTCTCAACCTACAACAACTCGCACCTAAAAGATGGGTTCTTTTCTTCACCTACACAAGTAGTAACCCTAAAGATGGTTCTTTCTACACATATATAAACTAGTATTATACACGTGCATTGCACGTGGGGAAAATAGGGAGGGGAATGAAAAGGACCAAAAAAAAAAATCTACCAACACGTGCAGCGCACGTGTTGACAAAATGACACAATGACAAATGACACTAAGCCCTTCTCCCATTATAATATTAGAGATAGATAAGGAGAGCAAGCAACTAACTTAGAAGTCGAGAATCCCCACATACATAACTAATCCATTATATAGGTTTTATATACTCAAGGATAGTTAATTTCCCCATATGTCTCATCCATAAATCATGTCACCTCTTCAGTTCATCCAACTTCTTTTAAATATCAATTACGTATATAGAACCATACCCACCATATTCTACAATCACAAAATACGTAATAACTCGATACTCACTATATTTCTTAAAAACACCAAAATACGTAAATAAATTGATACTCACATATTCTTCAACCCACAAAAATATATAAATAACTAACTCACATAACTTCTATAATCACAGAAATACGCAAATAAATTACACTCACATAATTCTTAACACACAAGAACACATAATAATTTAACACTCACTATATTTCTTAAAACACAAAAATATATATAAATAAATTAAACTCACATAATTTGCGAAGATCCAAGCGCTATGCCACCTCGCGTCCAAAGTTGTAATATATCCTATCATCAATTTCAAGCAATTAAAACTCAAATCATCCAAACCAATTATAAAAGCTAATAACACCATCCCAAATATCACACAAGCGTTTATTGAACGCTTGGGATATACACGTGCGATGCACGTGATAATCTAATGCCGACGAGATTCCTATTTCCAAACAATTACTAAAAACACTCCTAATTGTTCTAATAGCCCGACTGTAATTTCTATTACTATACGAGAATTTATTCATACCCGTATAATTCTCTTTTACAAATCCAAAACCCTATTTTACTGACAACTTGAAATCTCTCTAAAATCCACTAATTTCTCGCATCTACAATTTCTAATATCTCTAAATCTCTCTACCTTAACATTCCCACTCAATAAAATTTAACCCAACTAAATTTTATACAATAAAATAGTTAGGGTTTTACCTTCCCGAATCCATTCGAAAATCCGACGCTACTACGATGTAGAGGATCCCTCCATTAGTCTACCCCTCACTTTAATTTGGATTTGACGAAGGATCGGAGGGGATTCGAGGTGGGGAAGTACCGATCGATGGGTTCTCGGTTTTGAGCGTCGGGATGGAGATCGGAAGGGAAAGAAGGAGAAGAAGAAGGGAACGGAGGTGGGTTTCTTTCGATTTGGGGCTGGCGCGAACGGGAGGAGGAGATGGGAGGAGGAGGTCGGGGTTCTCTTGGTTCGGCATCGAACAAGAAGGAAGAAGAAGAAGGAAGGGAGGAGGGGTTGGGTTCTTTCTTTGGTTAGGAGTGAACGGGAGGAGAAAGTAGGGGAAGGGAAAGGAGAAGGGAACCGGAGGAGGTGGGTTCTGGGCTGGGGTGGAACCGGACGGGAAGAAAAGAGAAGGAAGAAGGAGGAGGAGAAGGAAGGGGGGTCTTTTTGTAAAAAAGTAATTAAATAATACTAGATAGATAAATATCTAAGGGAATGTTTCGTATAAGCCCCCTAGCCTTAATACATTTCAAATAAAGCCCAACTCTCTACATTAATAATCCAAACAACACAAAATACATTAAAACTACTTCGTAATAATCCGTATAAAAATAATTTAATTTCGAAAATAATAATAAAATAAGGTAGACAATATATCTTATATTTCTCAATTAAAATAATTATTATCAGAAAATCCATAATCGCGCGAAATTTTCAATCGCGCACACATTTCGATGCAAAATAGCCATATGCTATTTTTCGGGTCGTTACATAAATAGCAAAGGGAAATTTCATGACATCTATTACCAATCATTTCTTAATAATTTTTTCTATCAATTCATCTTTAACACACCATTCTATATTAGCACTTTTATCCATAAACATGATGTTAGTCTTTTACTAGTTAACCACATAGTTCACATTTAGGACATATTTTGCATACTAACATTAGAAATAACGAGAACATTCACTTTACTCATAATTAATAAATATAGTAATCAATCAACACATATTTGCTAATTTCTCAATTCCCTTCTATTTAGGCAAGCATGCATTTCATTTCAACTAGTAATTCATAATAACAATTCAATTTCACTCCCTAGCATGATTTCTACTTAAGAAGTTATGAGAAACACCCACCTTTTGAAGAAAACCAATTAAGAAAATCCCTTAGAGCCTCCTAGATTATGAGCGAGTGCCTTCTCCTCTTAGATTGCAGTGCAACGAACTCCTTCTCCTTGCTCCTTGCCAAAAACCGAGAGCTTCTTCTTGTAGGGATGGCCGGCCTCCAATGGGTGAACACTCACACTCAACTCACACTAATATAAATCTCCTATGCAATTGTTCTCTTATTTCAATTGATTACTAGTATAAAATACAAACAAATAGGAGGGGTATTTATACTAATTTTAGAGGAGATTGGAGGGCTAGGATTCAATGGATGGTTATAGAATGAAGGGCTAGGATAGAAGTAGGAATTATAGCAACCACCCACACACAAATAACTACCCATGCACACAACCCACTCTCCCATTCCTTCCAATGCACAATCGGCCCAAAATAAAGTGTGCATCGCACACTACTTGCTTCGCACGTGCCACCTAGCACCCCTATTTAAAAGTTGTACAATTTAACTAATCAAAATGTTCACCAATTATCTCTACATGACATGTGTGACCATTTAATTAATTAATTATATTGGTGGGCTTCATAAATAGTGGGCTTAGGCTTGTGGGCCAATACAACGAATTAATAATTAATTAAAGTGGGCTAACACAATTAATTAGTGTTTTAGGCTTTTGGAAATAGACTTTTTAGAAAAATAAGGGAAAATAATTGTTCATACAAAAATGAGATTTCATACAAAATAAATAAATAATATACACATGAAGTTTGCACGTGCACAACACGTGAAAATAATATTTTTATAAAAATGAAGTTTTAGGGTATTACAACACTCCCTCCTTAGAATAGTTCCGTCCCCGGAACTACAATTAAAGAGTGAGAAAACAAAACACAAAAAGAAAATCAAATAAAAAGCTTAGGATGATCCTTCATCATCCTCTCCTCAGATTCCCAAGTAGCCTCTTCAACCAACTGGTTTCTCCAGACTACCTTGACCATCAGTATCGTCTTATTCCTCAGGACTTTCTCCCGATGATCAACAATCTCAACTGGGAACTCAATGTAACTCAGATCCAATTGCAAACCTTCTGGCACTTCGGGCAAATGATGACTTGGATATGGAATGTAACCTCTCAGCATAGACACATGAAAGACATTGTGCACCTGAGACAACTCTTCCGGTAACTCAAGTCGGTAAGTAGTTTTCCCGATCCTTTTCAATATCTTATATGGGCCTATGAACCTCGGGGCTAACTTTCCACCTTTGCTGAATCGAATCACACCTTTGCTGGGCGATACCTTCAGAAAGACAAAGCCACCAACCCCAAACTCAAGGTCCCTTCTCAGGTTGTCTGCATAGCTCTTCTGCCAGCTGCCTCTGAGTTGTAATCAAGCTCGCCAGACTGCTTATGCAGCTAAGTGCATCAGCAACAACATTAGCCTTCCCAGGGTGATACTTAATCTCCGGACGAATGTCCTCAAGTACCTCCAGCCATCTCCTTTGCCTCAGGTTTAGATCCTTCTGCTGATAGATGTACTTCAAGCTTTTATGGTCTGTGTACATGTTCAGCTTTTCACCATACACATAATGCCTCCACTGCTTTAAGGCGAAGATAATCATAGCCAATTCCAGATCATGAGTCGGATAATTCTTCTCATGCGGTCTTAGTTGCCTAGACCCATAAGCGATTACTTTTCCTTCTTGTATTAAGACAAAACCAAGCCCACGATGTGAAGCATCGCTGTAGACATCATATTCAACACCTGCTCTAGGCAAAGCCAAAATGGGTGCAATAGTCAGCCTCTCTTTCAACTCCTGAAAGCTTGCCTCGCACTGCTCGGTCCACTTGAAGTTCACATTCTTCTTGGTCAGACCAGTGAGCGGCACAGCTATCTGAGCATAGTCCTGGATAAATCTCCTGTAATATCCAGTTAGCCCAAGGAAACTCCTGATATCCTTCACTGTAGTAGGTCTTGCCCAATCTCCCGCTGCCTCTATCTTCTGAGGATCAGTTGCCACTCCCTCCTTAGAAAGGATGTGACCTAGGAATGCCACTTCAGATTTCCAGAAATCACACTTGGATAACTTGGCATACAACTCATGCTCCTGAAGCTTTCTCAAAACTGCTGTCAAATGCTTCGTGTGCTCCTTCTCCGACTTGGATTACACAAGAATATCGTCGATAAACACCACGATGAAAGAATCAATGAACGGCGTCAGAACTCTGTTCATCATGTCCATGAAGATTGCAGGCGCATTCCTCACTCCAAACGGCATAACTAAGAATTCGTAATGCCCGTGTCGAGTTTTGAATGCAGTCTTATGCACGTCTTCAGTTTTCACCCGAACTTGATGATATCCTGATCGAAGATCTATTTTGGAGAAAACAGCTGCTCCTTGTAGACGATCGAATAAGTCATCAATTCTTGGAATCGGATATTTATTCTGAACAGTGACCTTATTCAGCTCTCGGTAATCGATGCACATTCTCATTGATCCATCATTCTTCTTTACCAAAAGCACCGGCGCTCCCCAAGGTGACGCACTCGGTTGAATAAAGCCTTTCTCCAACAGTTCCTCAATCTGCCGTTTGATCTCATCCTGTTCCACAGGTGCCATCCTATACGGTGCCTTGGAAATAGGTGCACTCCCCGGCTGAACAGTGATGCTGAATTCCACATCACGTGTAACCCCTGTTTTTCACTTTTGGTATTTTGAGGGTATTTTTCATTTTTGTGAATTATTATTTTCTATTGTATTTTTCGGAACAATAAAATTAATTATCTTTATTCTATAATATTTTTCTGGCAGTTTTGACCTCCTTTTGTTGATTGTGCGCCGTTTGGCCGTTTTTCGACATTTTGAGCTCCTTTCTCAATTTCTTGATCCCGTTCATGTATAAATATTATTTTAGGGTCATGGTGGATTTTTAGGAGAGTTTTGACTAATTTGAGATTTTTTGGCCTTAAGGAGATTTTTAGGAGCTATAGGATTCATTGTATTTTGTATCTCTATTTGAAATCTACCCAATATCCATTATCCAATTGTATACCTATTTTTTTCTATTGATATCCACTACCCATTAACCCACATTTGATCTCCTATATATACCCCTAATACTAATTAATCCCTAACCCTAATATTTTTCTCTCTCCCTCTCCTATTCCAAACCGGCCTCCACTTGAATCAATCCCGGCCTGCCTTCTTCAACCCTAGGCCGACATCCCTTTGATCTCTCTTGCCTTGGCCGATCACCCATACCTTCCCTCTCCATCTTTCTATACTACTTCGTTTCGATTCTACCTCGTCTCTCCTTCTTCTTGTGGCCGGCAAGCACCAAACCAGCACCACCCTCCACAAAACAGCACCTTTACACCTCTCCCCGCTGTTTTGTATTGTGGGCACCTCCCACTTTGGTTCGTGTGTCAAAGAGATCAACCGTTGGCGCGTTTTGTTCGTGGGTTTCGCTCGAAATCGCGTTAGAAGGCGTCTTGCTCGTGGGTTTTCTTTGAAAGGCTTGGATTCGTTGCGTTCGTCATCACAAAAAGGCAAGTAACTTGTACTTAAATTTCTTAGGTTGATACAAGTAGAAAGTTCACACATAGGATAGGTTGAGACTAGAGACGGACAAAGATCATGTTTTTAATTGTGGGTTTCGTCTCTAATGTTCAAAACAGGCCATAGACGACTTAGGACATGAAGTTTGATAGGTTTGTGCCTTAGGATTCACCCAAACGCGATTTGGATCGCGTATGCGACATATTGTGTACCCGATGTATGTTGAACACCCATATGAGAAATACTAGATTTTGACATATTAGATACCCTCCATTATGACATTTGGACCATGGGTAGACAGCGTTTTGAATTTGGAAGAGTTTGGATGATTTTTGAGGAGGTTATGACGTTTTGAAGTTTAGTTGAGAAATCTGGAAATTTGGATTGAACTGGATTGATTGTTGTTTTTACCTGGATTAGAGTCCGAATCTCAACATGGCTACTTATGAGTAATTTGTAGAGAATTGAATCTAATTTCTAATCCCACTTATTTCACCCTATTTGGAGTTCGTATGAATTAGTTATGATTATTTTAGTAACTGTATGCCGGTAGTTCCCAGATTCATTTCGGGGTAGATTTTATCACCAATTTATTTTCAAGATCCAAGTTAGACATAATTTCATGCCACAAGATTTTGTCCAGTGTTTCAATATGATGTTAGGTAGTTCTCTGATTTTTGTGGTAATTAAAAGATGAGTTTTGAGTGATGCCATACATCCTTTTCTATAGATCGCTTTTGCTGTAAACTGCGTGTGATTGTATGTTGAATGCCGTGTTCACCTTATTTCTAATTACTGTATGAATATTTCATGTGAGATATGAAAGTTGGGTAATTGTGTATACTTTCACCCCGTTTTGGCGGAAGTAGATTTTGATGAGCTGTGTGCAAGATATGCATGATTTTGTACAGCGGTGTTGAAGAATTCCAGATCCATCAAAACTGTGTTATGTGTTACTTTCTATTTTTGAAAACATATCTACACTTTCTGGAAAAATATGAAAATTTATATTTTGAGACTATACATATAGGGGATTACCCCAGAATTTTCGTGGATTTAATTGATGACTTTACCTGCTGTTTTCATGTGGTTTAAGTTATTCCCCTGTTTTCTGGCTGTACATGAAAACTGTGTTGAAATGTGTTTTAAGTCGAGATATTGTGAACTAGTATATAGAATTGTTATACCCTTTAGAAGCGTGTGGAAGTCTAGTTTCCAGATCATTCGACGGATCATGATTTGCATGCCTCTAGATCTTTGGATCACTGTTTTTATACAGACTGATCTTGCTGTCCTGTTTATAAACATATACCATTTTGCTCGTATTTGTGAATGTTTGGTACCTATACTTGCTGATCTAATTCCCTGAGTCTAAACCTGATTATAACCTGTTAGTTTGACATTATTTAGTACACTCCCATTCCTGTTGATGATCTTAATAATAAAAGTAACTAAGCCGGGGTTTATGGGAAAGATCTAATAGTGGAAAATTCGGAAACGTGTACTCGGAAGGGGGCCCGTGTTTCCCATTTTGCTGCATGGACCTTTGGTTCATGTACCTGTTACCTGTTGCTGCACGTACCTTTTGGTCGTGTACCTGTTGCTGCATAGACCTTTGGTTCATGTACCTGTTACCTGTTGCTGCACGTACCTTTTGGTCGTGTACCTGTTGCTGCATGGACCTTTGGTTCATGTACATGTTACCTGTTGCTGCACGTACCTATTGGTTGTGTACCTGTTGCTTCATGATCCTGTTGCTGCATGAATCGGATGATTCGTGTACCTGTTATGATTCATGAACCTGTTTTCCTGTACCTGAGTATACTGCCCTATATGGTCCACTATGAAATCTAAAGCGAAACTGTTTGTTGTAGCAACCATGTAGTAAAAACTGAGATGCATGTCGTGCTACCTAGATAGTAAATAAAAAGATTAGACTTGATATAACTTGATACCTGTTTACCTAATACATGTTTACCTGTATACCTGTTACCTGGTTATCCTGATATTCCTGTTACCTGATTACCTGAATACCTGATACTTATACATGTTACCTGTCTAACTGTTGACATATGTTTACCTATACCTATTAGTATATCCTGTGATTAGATAGTGTCCATGTGCTTGTATCCTATTCTATTTGTGACCCGGACTTGCCATTGACGGGTACTGTGTTTTCTTCTTTTCCTTTTTCCTGCATTCGATGATTGCAGATTACGGTGGAAAGATTCAAGAAGGTACTAGTGGTTCGCAGTATTAGTTGCTGATTATTATTTCTATTTCTTGTTAGAACTTTATTCTGTATTCGTGAACTTTGATTATTCCTGTACTTGAGACTTGAGTATTATTTGTATTTGGGCGATGTGACCCAGAATATTTGTTCTAGACTCTGTTTTTATTTGAGAACAAGATATTTGGTTTCAATTAATTCCTGTTGGTAAAATTATCTCAATGATGCATGTTGGTTCCGCTGTTTGCTTCCGACTGTGATATATATTGACTCTGATATATGTTGACTCTGATATACTACCTGTGATATATATTGTAAGATTTCTGAAACAGCTTAAGGATGATTATATTCATTCGCTGGGCTTGTGTTACGTGCCCGTATTCTGTATTTTTGGGAAGCGGGGCGTGACATCACGATGCGGGGGTAACCCAGGCAAATCTTCCAAGAACACAGTCGGATGATCCCGAACCACAGGAATCAACTGCACCTCTGCAGGAATCCCCCTTCCTTGGTTCTGATTCATGGCCATGGCATTGAGTGTCTGATAGACCCTCGCTAGTTCCATTTCCAAGTTTAGACCTTCACCGTTACGAGCTCGTCTTCCAGCCATATTCTGATGCAAAAGGTCCATTAAATTCGAAGTATAAAACATGAACTTTTAAGTCAACTTTTCATTTCATTGAATTTTAAACTTTATACATTCGAATTTAAAACATTTCTGACATCAAAATGAAAGCAGCAGATGACACAATGGTCTAACTCCTACAGTTCATCTTGGCTTCACGAAGCTCTCCCCGTAGTTCTTCAACTTCTTCCTTTAGTACATCGGTCATGTTTTTCCTCTTCTCGAGTTCCCATACACGATGACTGAGAACTGCAAAATCGTCCTTGTGCTTCGTCAACTGAGCCTCCAACAGTCCAACTCTCTCCCACAGTGTTTCTACCTACCTCTGAAGAGATATCACAAGACTACTTGGAACTGTTTCTTCTTCTTCGTCAGAAGAATCATCAGATGAATCCGGAGGTGGGGTGATCTCTCGGGACTCAGGCCATTCCTCTTCCAGTTCTTCGGAATTTTTCTCATCTAATCAGCTTGCCCAGGGTAGTAATCTTCCTCAATGATATGCCAATGATCATCTCCAGCTGGGTCGAAGTGGTCTGCCATCTTAAAGTTAGAGAGGAAGAAGCATAAGTCATAGAGAAACACAAATGTAAGTGACTTACATTTAAATCTCTAGACTCAACACACACTCTAATGTCCACTTCTAGGGTGTCGTTCCTTATAAATTTGTACTACTTAGAGGCGTGGCTCTGATACCACTCTGTAACACCCCGAATTCAAGTATACAACTGAATTCGAGTTCCACAGGATCTTTACACTTCTTTCGTACAATTTTACAAGGAAATAAAAATTTTCTTTCATCAGAGTTACATTTACACTTGTACATTATCACAGCGGAAGCAATATTACAATAAATTACATGAAACAATATTTAACTCAATCATGCGTAGCATGTATGCTTCAATTGTCACTCATCTTTACCCTGCATATAAAACTGTGGGTACGTCAGTTCATTCAACTGACAAAATATTATACACGGCCATCCTCTCTATGCCGGAGACAGTATAACGATTCTCATTTCTTAACAAACACAAACTTGTCACAAACAAAGCTAAAGGGACTATCTTATTGTTGTCGTGTTGTGAATGTGCACTTAGTCCTTAATGCAATTATTTATATTATATGACACTAATGCGCACTTGTTCGGATTCTATGCATTCCATACTACCTAGGTCTGAGGGCAAGCCCTTAATCGTTCTTCATCTTATAGGGTTCAATCCCTCGCCATGACTTAATCTACTATTGTAACTACGGTAAGTATCCTAGATGTTTTCTGACCTACGAACTCATGTCTAGGTGCCCTGGAGGGAATCCCAATGTACTGACACATCACTCATCATGCAGGCATCCTGTGGTAATTCAGCTCCTACCATAGACATAACACCACCCGTAGTCGTCAAACACCCCACGAGCGTCGCCACCGGGACGGTACTCTGGAGCAGTATCAACGCCCTATCATGACTCATCATGGGACATCCTATGAATACTCTCCCGCCACCAATCCAATGGCCCTCATACTCAATGTTTTTCTCTTACTTTCATCACATCTTCACTATGTATCTAATCCTTAGTTTAATTGAATCATGAATAAAATCATTCTCTTAGAATGTAGCACTCCCATTATACCGGTCTTTATTCATTCAGTTTCATATGACCCAACCTTGGTCTTCTTATTTCAAAATATCATTTCACAATTCTTTCATTGCCGGTATAAGGCTTGGCTATACCCTAATTCTCAATTTCAACTCATAATTATAATGTCATGCTCATAAGATTTTTTCATGATTAATCACCATTCATGTTTCAAAAGCATAGTATTCATGTATTCACATCTTTCATAATTCATCACAATCAATAATTCAATGCATAGATACTTGAAAAACTGAAATTCTTCAAACATGTCACATTCACTAGTTTATAAACTCACATAATTCTATTTCAATCCATTCTGATTCCACAATTCACATTTTCAATAGGTTTCACAATTCATACCTTTCAAATTTCTCATTACCAAAATTTCATCTTAAATTTTTTAAACAATCCCTTCAATTTCCTTTATATAAAAAGTTAATAATCAAAATAAGTTCCTCTTTGTAAAAAAACATCTCAAATCTCATTTATACTAAGACATAGGTCATATAAATTATCTCACAAAGAGAATACAGATTTACTTAAAACTTCGGGGAAGTCGACTGTCACAAATCACCAGTCGGCTATTCTACGATGTTTTTGAACTCAAAAATAAAAATGTCCAGGGCAGTCGACTGTTAACCATGACCAGTCGGCTATTCTGCAAGTTTCTAAAGCCCGAGAATAAAATACTCAGAGGAGTCGACTGTCTTATATGGACAGTCGACTGTTCCGCTATGATTTTTAAATAAAAAAAAAAACGATCAGGCCAGTCGACTATTAAATGTGATTAGTCGGCTGTTCTGCGATGTTGTTCAAGTCTAAAAATATATTTTCTTCTCTTTTTGAAACATATCTTTCCAGATCACAATCTACTTAAAAATTTACAGTAAACTTGTATTTCACAATGATCATTTGCTTTATAAGAACTTCTGTTTTATTAATTAATTACACATGATGCATTCGGTCATTTGTTTGCAAGAATACATTCCTTTTCATTTTTTTTCTAATGGCATAAATAGCAATGGGAAATTTCATGACATCTATTACCAATCATTTCTTAATAATTTTTTCTATCAATTCATCTTTAACACACCATTCTAGATTAGCACTTTAATCCATAAACATGAAGTTAGTCTTTTACTAGTTAACCACATAGTTCACATTTAGGACATATTTTGCATACTAACATTAGAAATAATGAGAACATTCACTTTACTCATAATTAATAAATATAGTAATCAATCAACACATATTTGCTAATTTCTCAATTCCCTTCTATTTAGGCAAGCATCCATTTCATTTCAACTAGTAATTCATAATAACAATTCAATTTCATTCCCTAGCATGATTTCTACTTTAGAAGTCATGAGAAACACCCACATTTTGAAGAAAACCAATTAAGAAAATTCCATTGAGCCTCCTAGATTGCGAGCGAGTGCCTTCTCCTCCTAGATTGCAGTGCAACGAACTCCTTCTCCTTGCTCCTTGCCAAAAACCGAGAGCTTCTTCTTGTAGGGATGGCCGGCCTCCAATGGGGGAACACTCACACTCAACTCACACTAATATAAATCTCCTATGTAATTGTTCTCTTCTTTCAATAGATTACTAGTGTAAAATACAAACAAATAGTAGGGGTATTTATACTAATTTTAGAGTAGATTGGAGGGCTAGGATTCAATGGATGGTTATAGAATGAAGGGCTAGGATAGGAGTAGGAGTTATAGCAACCACCCACACACAAATAACTACCCATGCACACAACCCACTCTCCCATTCCTTCCAATGCACAACCGGCGCAAAATAAAGTGTTTATTGCACACTACGTGCTTCGCACGTGCCACCTAGTACCCCTATTTAAAAGTTGTACAATTTAATTAATCAAAATGTTCACCAATTATCTCTACATAACAAGTGTGACCATTTAATTAATTAATTAGATTGGTGGGCTTCATAAATAGTGGGCTTAGGCTTGTGGGCCAAGACAACAAATTAATAATTAATTAAAGTGGGCTAAAACAATTAATTAGTGTTTTAGGCTTTTGGAAATATACTTTTTAGAAAAATAAGGGAAAATAATTGTTTATACAAAAATGAGATTTCATACAAAATAAATAAATAATATACACATAAAGTTTGCACGTGCACAACACGTAAAAAATAATATTTTTATAAAAATGAAGTTTTAGGGTATTACATCCACTGGCCTGGAATCCTGTTTCAAGAAGTCCAAGTTACAACATTGTTTGAACAATTATATAACAAAATTCCAAAATAGAGTAAATACTTAACCTGTTTTAGGGCCAGGAATTGTTGTTCCATCTCAGCTCGAGTACTACTGGGGAAGAACTTCTCCAAGAATCCCTGAATGAAAGTAGTCCAAACAATAAGCCTCTCAAGTCGCTCGGACTCGGCCATCCACCAAATGTGAGCCAAATCCACCAGCTGGATGGAAACCACGTCCACCCTATCAGTCTCGGCAATACGTGCCGCCCAGAGCAAGCGCTCGGTCCGGATCAACAACTGTTTAGCCTCCAAAGGCGTCTCCGTGCCGGAAAAACGGTCGGAATGCAGCGTCATAAAATCCGTAACTATTCCTGGATGAGGCAGAAGATTTGCCTGCACAGGCACAACGGGAGGCGAAACCCGGACAGCTTCAAGAACAACCATCACTAGATCGCTGTGGTTTTGCTACTGATTGATCAGCCGCTCAAGCACAGCAGTGACAGCCTCAATCGGATCAGGCTGAGAAGAATTCCCATGAGCCATAGCTGCACCAAAAATCAAAACAATTAGCATCCAGAATCAATGTTGATAATAATTCATTTATGCATACATGGTTGGTGAAATGTTGAGCTGATCCCAGTTCGAGCCAAGCTTGTCTAATATATTAATACATTAGCCAAACCTGGGCTCTGATACCACTAAAAGCCTTGTTATGCCCCGCTTCCCAAAAAGAATACGGAATACGGATATGTGACTCAACCCAGCGAATGATTTGCATCATCCATAAGCTGTTCAGAAATCTTTACAACATCTCACAAAATAATCAGAGTCGGAAGCAAAAGAGAAGAAACCACACACATGCAAAATTGAATGAATTAACCAACAGAATTTACTTGCAAGAAAATGTATTAATCTCAAATAAATCAGAATCAGGATAAGACAAAATCCTGGGTCACATAACCCAAAATACAAGGTAATCATCCAAGTACTCAATATACATTATTCAAAGCAACAATAATAGTAATTCTAATAAGCAAGAAATCTAGCACTAATATCTCATTTCGCCAATGCTGTCGGGTAGCTGACCATTCTGATCTGCAATTAATAATTGCAGGAGAAGAAAAGAGAAAATAAGTACCCGTCAATGCAAGTTACGGGTCACTTATAATGTAGGATACAAGTACATGGGAAAGGTAAACAATTAGCATGGAATAATGCATCAACAGTAATAACTAGCATGAATCAGTAAAACAAAGTCAACTAGCATGGTATGCTAACAGTACAAATGAATGTGTCAAGTATAGTGTCATATGGCCGCTAACAGTGTCCAGTAACAGTAAGCTCAGTATATCAGTGTAACAGTATAACAGTATCAGTCCAACAGTATCAGTCTAACAATATCAGTCTTATGTTCTTACAGTCTTGTGTGTATTACTAGCTAGGTAGCACTTCATGCGCCCCATATTATAACACATGGTTGCTACAACAAACAGTTTCTCTTTTAGATTACATAGTGGACCATAATGGGGCAGTGTACTCAGGTATCAGTAACAGTTGAAGTAGCAGTAAAAGTAACAGTAACAGTAGCTATAAAAGTAACAGTAACAGTTATAGTATGGAACACTAGTTTCCTTCCAAGTACACGTTTCCATATTTTCCACTACTAGATCTTCCCTTAAGAAACCCCGGCTTGATCACTTTTATTATGGTTATTAATAAACATGATAGCGCATGAAATAGTTTCAAACTAACATGGTATAATCAGTATTAAGTTCAGGGAAACAAATAAATAAACCTAGATGATATACGGTCACATAAACGAGCAAAATAGTGTATGTTCATATTCAGGAAAACATGATAGTACAGTACTAAAATAGTGATTCCCGTTACTACAGAAATCCAAATCTGAATCCTTTAAAGAATATGGAAAACAGACTTCCATATGAATCCAGCGATCATATATAAGGAATTTAGTAGTTCACAAAATCATAACTCAAAACTGATTTGAATCCAGAAAATTTTTTCAGCCAGAAATCAGTAAATCGTATTCAAAGTCAGAAAAACAGCATTAAAACTCCTCAAATAAATCCAGGAAAAATCTAGGGTAATACCCTGTATGTCTAGTATCAGAATATAAAGTTTCATAATATTCCAGTAAAATTAGTCCAGTCAACAAAAATTAGAAAACATCAAGAAACGATAGTTTGTCAAATCTGGAATTTCCAACACTGCTGTATGAAAACTGTAATATCACGCAAACTGTGAAACAAAATCTAAATCTGCCAAAGGGAGATGAAAATAGACAAAATAACATAACTTTCATATTTCAAAAAGATTTTCCATACAGTAAAAGGAAATAGGGTGAAAATACGATTCTTTACAGAACAACGAGCAAAATACAGCAAGTCTAGCTTTCAAACAAGCATGAAACGGCATATAAAACTAATCAGTAAAATCCACCAAAATTCTGGGTAATCCCTAGATAGATTTAGAAATACTGTGCGAAGTTTCAGATCAAGATAATATATTTAGGACCAGTATCAAAATTGTTTAATTATCAAAATCATCAAGAAACGAAATCTGGAAATAAATTACCCCTCTGTAGTAAAACAGCCATAACTCACTCATACGAAAATGAAATCGATCAAGATCAGAGAGTTTTGGAAAGAAGACAGATTTCTCTACAATTCATTTATAATACAAAAATTAAGAATTCTGACCTTAATATGTTCTAAAATACAAATCAAAACCGATCAATGACAAATACAGATTTTCCTTTAACAACAAAACCAACATAAATCATACGAAACTTGTTCCAATCACAATCAAATAATGTATAGAGTTTACTAAGTGTCCAAACATCATGAAATAGAGTATATAACATATTCACAACCATCATATCACATGGATCTCATCAAACACATAATTTCACCTAATTATCTCATATATATGAATAGATCTAGAACGGTCAAACCTAGTTGTTTTCATGTCGATTTTGTGTCGTGAGGCAACTATGGTCAAATAGCACAATGGAGACAAAACCATCAAAAATAACACACACACGAGTTGTCTCTAGAACCCAACTACACTATAAGAAGTATTTTTGACTTGTATCATACAAAGAAATTGGAGTACAAGTTACTTGCCTTAACCGAAGACGAAACGAACACCAAGAATAACGGGAACGGATTCCCGGGCGACAAACAAAACCACGAACGAAATCCACATACCAAAGCAACACACGATTACACACGTGCAAACTCCAAGAGGAAAAGAGAGATCGGACGGTGGGTAGCGGCGGCTGGCCGAAACTAGCTGTTGCTGCTCCTGCGGCTATTGCTGTTGTACGGACGATAGACAGAGACGAGAGAACGAGATGAAGGAGATTGTGGAGAGGTGGTGCTCGGGAGATGGGATTGCGGCTAGGGTAAAGTCCAGGCCGAAAGGGGGTAGGTCGGGGGTGTATGCGGGTTGGCTGGGTGTCAGGGTTGGGTGACAACGCGCACAGGAGAGGGAGAGAGGGAGGCCGGAATGTGTAGTAGGGTTAGAGTATTAAGGTTAGGTTTTAGAGAGGTGTTATATATATAGGGTTTCAGTTTGGGTTTGGGTATGTGGTAATTGGGTTGTGGATAGTTTAGGAGTAGGAATTGGATTGATCCAATAGGATAAATTTGTATAGGATTAATAATAGGATTGTAGGATTTAATTTGGCATTGGTAATCAATTAGGGATCAAACAATAGGATTGGGAATAGGATGAGAAACAAAACCACCATGAGCATCTAAAGATACAAATAAAGAGAGCAAGACACAATGAAGAGCGAAAATAACAACAATGATCAAGAACAAATCAAGGAACTGAAAATAAATCACAAAAGATCAAGATTGAGCCAAAAATGAATATATATATTGAAAACAACTTCAATATACGGTCCAGAAAAATACGAGAGAGTACAAATGTTCAAGAAGAAGAAAAATACATCAAAAATACGAAAAACGAAAAACAGGGGTTACAAGAAATCAAGTGGTTGTATATATAATTAAATTATTAAATCTCAGATGGCTTATATGCAAAATTCCCTAAAACCCTAGAATGATGGAACTGAGATGATTCCCAGGACTACGGATTGGTGTGCGTATCAATCATAAAAGATTAACAGATTAAATACGTGATCTAACCCTATATAGCGGAATCTAGGGTTCACGAATTATACCTGCGATGAGAAGAAGACGACAGCGACCCCAAGATCTTCTGCATGTATTCCTTCCTCGGGTTGAACGTCGTGTGGGCGACGATCTCCCAACCTTTCTTCTCCTTGGCTGACCTCTCTTTCTCTCCTTACGTGAATCACGAATTTAGAGAAAAAGTCTTATATTTCAGATGATCATGACGGCCAGAGAATAGAGGATATATATAAGGCTACGGCAGGGACCATGAGGAGAAATTAGGGTTAGGTCTCCTAACGAATCTGGGTATCCCGTGTTCAGCCCGAACACACAACCCAGGCCCATTAACAATAGCTCGGTCCACTAAGGAGCTATTGTTGCACTACCTTCCTAATCCCAAATCATATTTATGGGCTCCTTTTATTATATGCTCGTTGAGCTCCCCATGTTAAGATATCGAATATCCGTCGATCAAATTAAGTTACTGACAACTATATTGATCAACATCTTTTATCCTTAAGTAGTACCACTCAACTTTATTTGTCATGTCGGATGTAATCCACCTGCAGGGTTTACATGACAATCCTTATGAGCTCCTTAAGGGGACATCATCAACCCGACGTATCGGGACATGGATTCCTTTTACAATCAACAGCCCATCATACATACAATGCTATTACCCAATTCATAGAGGTTGTTGATCCATAATGAATCTCACTCTTTTATGAGTCAAAGTAATGCACACTGCATATACATGTCTGTTATTATATCTGGATTAAGAGCATAAGCATCCATAATAACAGAGGTGTTTGTTCTCTTTTGTAGTCAGTACAAAGAGAACAACCTCAAGTGGTCCTGTTCAATACACACAAAGTGTACTAGTGTAAACCTATAGTCAAGATAGACTAATACCAGATTACACTACAACCTTTTCAATGGATTATCCAAGTCCGTCTAGGTTGTGAACTATTTATATATTCCATAGGGAACTGATAATATGATCTTCTGTGTGTCACCTCACACCATATTATCAACCTTATAGAATATCAGATACTTGCATTAATATTATAATAAACACAATATACAAACATATGCCCATATGATTCTCATTAAAAAAAAATAAGGAAATAAAGTTAATACAAAAGTGATGCTTTCAGTATATAACCCTAACAATGCGAGCCGGCCTATTTAAATGAACAGTAGGGTTCTTTCTTTTACTATTTTTATTTTGGTGACTCTTGGAATTTAATTTTCTTTTGCTTTTGGAGGAGAAGGGCTTGCAGTTTTAGTGTTAGATTTCAACTAGAGTTGGGTGTTGCTTCAACTCTCTTGTTGTAATTTTTATTCATGTTTGTGAAGCAAATGAGTAGATATCATGTTAGTATTTTCTTGTGGACCTATGACTGTTTTCATCAAGTGGCTCAAAGACCTATGATATCATGTTAGTATTTTCTTGTGGAGGAGAAGGGCTTGCAGTTTTAGTGTTAGATTTCAACTAGAGTTGGGTGTTGCTTCAACTCTCTTGTTGTAATTTTTATTCATGTTTGTGAAGCAAATGAGTAGATATCATGTTAGTATTTTCTTGTGGTCCTATGATTGTTTTCATCAAGTGGCTCAAAGACCGGCTCACCGAAGACTAACCAAGTCAGCATGTATTTATGATTTTATGATGAGATAATTATTGTGATGAATGATAAATGGAGTTTAATTGATTGCATGGGATAAAAATCAAATTTTCATGTGTCGTGATCATTTTTATTTCATTTTTGAATGATAGATATTAATAGTGCATGAAAGATCTAATTTTTTATCTATAGAATTGATTGAATGGTCATACATTTAATTGTAGAGGATTAGAACTTGTTGTATGATCTTAAACCTATGCTTGATTAATTAGCAGATGAGATCTTGATGTTTATGCATTGTTTTTATTAGACTCAATTTCATGATTTAAATCCTAGAAGTTTTGTACATGAATTAATGTGTATTAAGATCATTTGAATATCGGGTTGAAGGCAATTTAGGGATTTCGGTTTCTTTGATCAAGGGTTAGGGTTTTGGGGTTTTAACAGTGAAGGGGGAGGGTTCGACCAGCACTCGAAGTGTTGTTTCAGCCAGCATTTGAAGTGCAGGTTTCGGCCTGCATGTTAAGGGGGCTCGGGTATGTGCTATGGTTGAGATAAACCTTAGAGTGAAGATCAATTGAATGAGTTATATTTAGATTCTATTTTTGTATATAGTTCTATTGATTTAATTATCAAGATGTGCGGATAAGTTTCAGAATTTTATATAATGTCTATTTTCAGATTTTTTGTGAAATGAACTTTCAGATTTTATCATCACAAGTTTCATATATTTGTAGGTTGGAGTTGCAAATTGTATGATGAAAATCTATGTTTTGGAAGGGTATAAATGTGAGTTTTGGAAGAGTATATATATTTCGGTTTTGAAGGTTATGTTTCCATATTTTAGAAGACATTAATTTTAGATTTTAAATGACTATAGTTTCAGATTTTTGAACTATAAAGTTTCAGATTTTGAGGGATAAATGTAACACCCCAAATTCCATTTACATGTAATTCGTAATACAACATGATCTTTTACTTCAAATTCGTACAATTTTACAAGAAAATTAAAAACATTTTATCATACAACAATGTTCGTTACAGAATACACAGCAGAATGAAATACAACATGAAATATAAAACTCTAACATCAACAGCTTTAACCATGGGAATAATCTTTACCATCAATTCATCTTCATGCCCCTTTGCTAATCCAAGCCCTGCACTGAAAAACAGTGGGCACGTCAGTTGCTTACAACTGACGCAATGTTACAAAACAGCAATCCTCGCTATGCCATATTATAATGATTCTCCTACTTTAGCAACCACAAACTTGAATGCACAATAAAGTGTAAAAGAGTGACTATCCTAATCATGTCAGTGTATGATATGACTTAATGCCTAATGCAGATATTATACTACAATGACACTAATGCATACTTGTTCGGATTCTATGCATCTCATTCTACATAGGTCCGAGGGCAAGCACCTACGTACTTCAAATTAAAGGGTTTAATGTAACGCCCCGAATCCCAAAACAGCTGAATTCGAGAGTTCTACAGGATCTTTTCATCTCATTCGGTACAATTTTACAAGAAATTGAAACTTTACACTTTACAACAGAGTTACATGAGATTTTACACTTTACATTTTACAGTGGAAGCATATACATCAATGATTTACAAATAATGACAGCAGAAACAATTACAACTTTATTCAAAAGATGCAACAATAAATAATCTTTGAGCATTGATTCTTCTTTAACCTTTATCGAGCCAATTATCCTGCATACAAACTGTGGGTACGTCAGTTTATTCAACCGACGATAATTATACATGGCCATCCTCTCTATGCCAGGAACAGTATAACGATTCTCATTTCTTAACAAATCACAAACTTGTTCACATATCAAATTAACCAAAAAGGGAAAATCTTAATGATGTCGTGTTGTGATTGTGCACTTAGTCCTTAATGCAATTATTATATTAAATGACACTAATGCGCACTTGTTCGGATTCTATGCATCCCATACTACATAGGTCCGAGGTCAAGCCTCTTAATCGTTCTTCATTTTATAGGGTTCAATCCCTCGCCATGACTTAATCTACTACTGTAACTACGGTAAGTATCTTAGATGATCTATGAGTACAAGCATGTGTACAGGACCCTGGAGGGGAATCCCACGCCATGTCTTGACTCATCAAGCATGTATTCTGTGGTAATTCAGCCTCCTCCCTGACACATGATCCTCTTGTAGTCACCAAACATCCCACAAGCATTGCTATGGTCCGATCATTACTGAGTAATGCCCACGCCATGTCTTGACTCATCAAGCATGCATTCTGTGGCTCACGCCCGCACCGTAAACTCTAACTCTCATACTTGTGTTTTTCTCTCACTTTCATCACAACTCCACTATGTACTAATCCTTAGTTGTTATTAGAATCATGAACAAAATCAAAGCTCTAGAGTTAGCCTCTCCACTAAACCGGACTTATTCATTCATTCAACGTGACCCACCTTGGTCTTTCATTTCAATTCATTTCATTTCTTTCCAATTTGCCGGTAGGAGACTTAGCTACTCTTTTGTTTCAATTCCAATTCACAATTTCCAAAGGTTGAGCATTTTCAACTCATGAGTTCGTTTTCTTAATCTCAACAGATTCTTTTTTTTTCATGTTCCTAGATTTCATGTTCATACAATTCTCACAATTTCTAACAAGTGATTCACTTCATATAAATTCATGCGAAGACAAATAGAGTTTACTGTCATAGCCAATATTCAACATAAGATTCATAACCTTTATCATAAAATAAATCATAGAATTTCTGATATACCAAAAAGTACTCTGAACAGTCGACTTGGAGCTCATCCAGTCGACTTGTTCAGTCAAGTAAAGTTCTTCAATAATTGCTCGGAAGAGTCGACTGTTGCACATGGTCAGTCGGCTATTCCGCAGCTTTCCAAAATCTTAATATCATTTACAGGGGAGTCGACAGTCATTCAAATCAGTCGGCTGTCCTGGGTAGTTCAACTATACAACTTTTCATGTTCAGTCCAGTCGACTGTTAGATGCATTCGGTCGACTGAACAGGGTTAATCTTGAATTAAGAGATCATCTCTTTATTCTGTTCTCCAATAAGCACACATCAATTTTTGTCACATTACAATATGTCCATACTAACATAAACATGTAATTCTTATCTGTTTATTAACATCACAACATAGTTTCGATTAAATGTAAATTTCACATAACTAATGTTTTCTTTTCTTAAAGGAGATGCTAAACATACATTTTTCTTCACTCATCATTTACTTACAGAGGTGAATACTAATCCCAATATAACATGCTAGAACATCAAGTTAACAATTCACATTAAAATACATCGTTTCATGGAATTCCGAACTGTACATATTTTATTTCAATATACCAGTCGATTGCTCACATGACCGGTCGACTGTACAGGTCATTTCCAGTTCGCTAATTTTCATTAGTTCTTTTCATTCGTTCATATTTTCTACATTATATACAGCATGGAAAATATCAATTTAGTAATCATTCTATCACTTCAGTTTGCACATACATACACAATTCAATCTCAATTCTAACATGAATTCTATTCTAGAAGTCATGAGAAACACCCACCTTGTTGACGAAATAAACGAATCCTGCGAAGCCTTCTAGTTTGATAATGTGACTCCTCCTCCTTGCTCCTTGCCACCGAGAATTCTTCTGAAGTGATGAACGGCCTCCAAAGAACAATCACACACAACTCTCTTACAATATATCTCTCTTACAATGAAATTCTTAGTGTAAAAGACACTTGAGAAAAGGGGGGTATTTATACTAAATCCTTGGTGAAATGGAGGGCTAGGATTTAGAAAAGTAGTTATGAGATGGAAGGCTAGGATGAGAGTAGAAGTTGTAATAACTTCCCACAACTATGCAACCACCCCTACACCATCTCCACCTCCTCCAAAAACCGGCCAAGAAAGAATTGGTGCTCATGCACGTGTATGTGAAATGCACGTGCATGCACAAGTCTCCATATAAAAACTTGTACATATACATTTTTATAAAAAAAATAATCTTTTTAAAAGATGTCTACCTTACAAGTTGTTATTAAAAGAATTAATTTATGGGCTTAAATTGATGGGCCAAACTAATAGTTTTTTTACACAAAATAAATTAGATTTTGGGCTTAGGTTTATTTGAGACAAAGGCCTTTTATAAAAAATAATAATTAAAGGACACTTATACATATCCATATGCATGTATTCATCATCCGTAAGGAAAATAATTATAAGATTTCATATTACGAAAAATGGCACGTGCACACTACGTGCAAAATAAATAATAATTTTCATAAATGAAAATCGGGGCATTACATTTAATCCCCTGCCATGCAAAACTACTCGGGAACAAAATTAATTTTTACACATTCCACGAGTAGGGACTCCATCCCTAGAGTCCACCGTCAGGCTATACGGAAATCCTCGTCGTGCGAACATCCAGCAAATGCCCCTCTATCCCCGGTATACACATATACATTGGAGAACGGCCTCCCATCCGCCCGACTATTCATGATCCTGGAGTTCACCGTCAAATCAATCATAGCCCCATATTTATTTAAAGCTCGTCTCCATCCCAAGCAACCACAGTTTCGGAGTCCACCGTCAAACTGGGTCTATTGTCCTGGAGTCCACCATCAAACTATATAGAGGCGTCTCACTTACGTTTACCCAAGTTTTATTACATCTCCTCTTAGTGCCTATCCTTAAGGTTAAACATGAATAAATATTACCACCTAGAGCTAGCATAACCTCCTACCGGTCTTACACAAAAAAAATAACGAGAACGATAGCCCGTACTGGCCCTTTCTCAAAACTCAATAATCATTATCATTACTTTTGCCGGTACCTGGGTCTCACTAAGCCTTTAGAATCAATATCTTTTCCTGTTCAGCATTATAGGGTACTCATACCCTCATTATTCATATTCTCAATTTCATTTATTCATAACTCATTTAATTCTTTCATTCATTCTTATTTACCAACCATGAAGTAAACATTTCTTGATTGATCAGAGAACCAACAATTTACTTTAATAAACTTGAAAGTTTCTTAAATTAATAAAAACCCCTTTTTCACATTCATTTATACTTCAAGTATATTTTCCAAATACAAAGTTCTTTTGAAATTTAAAACACCAACTGTTTACAATTAACCTCTAGGAATTTCTTATTTCCCCCTCAAGATTAAACTTGATTTAACTCTTTAATTTTTTTTACTCATATACATTCTCTTCTCAAACTCGTGTTTAGAATTTATTTAATTCATGACTTTAAAGTTCTCAAAATATCTCTTAGAATGTTTAAAATAATCCCCTGTAAGAAGTTTTTCCCCTTTTAAAACTGGAAAACAATTTAAAAAAAAGTTAAAACTCATTTGCCCGTGCCCGGGCTCGAACCAGTGCCAACAACATCCCAAGCCAATGCCAAAGCTACTGTGCCAATTCACAGTATTTGGTAATAAATCTTTTGAGTTAGTTTTATGCTCAAATAACTCTCTGATTTTTTTATATTTTAAAAGAAAACAAATTAAACAAAAGCAGAACCAAATCCTTAGCTCGAACCCGCGACCAGAGAGACACTTAAATGCGCCACGTAGCAACACGTGGCGCTCCAGCACTAGCGCTAGCCTCAAGAGCCAAACATCACAGATATCTTAGGAGTTAAATTTCATATAACTTTACTTTCTGATAAATCTCATTTTTTTACTTTTTCAACTATTTTCGAATTCTACTATTTTCTTTCAATTAGATTGTTCATAAAAAATATCCCAAAGTTTCCAGAAATAGTTTTTCATAAATTTTATTCATATTAGCACCAAATTATACCCAATTTAACTCAAATAATCACATTTAAAAATCTAGTATTCAAATAACCACTTTTTATAAATCAAGTATTCATAGGTTTTAGTCAGAAAAATTTACCACATCATGAATGCATTTTTATTTAGAAATTCTCATCATTCCCATCGACTTTATAATTCATTTATAATATCCACACAAATTTTCTAAGCACAAAATTAACAACATTATGCATACAAATACTCAATTCTAATTATGGTTTATTAATTGTGCCTAACAACATACAACATGCTATTGAAATAGATATTTAATTTAATAACTTAATTTTATCATGATGAAACTTCTATTTAGCATACAACAATTTTCATGTTTCATTTCTACCAATCATGCATCATATACAGAAAAAAAATTCGACTAAAAACTCATACTAATTATTATCTTCAAACATCAAAATTCCCTACACATGCATTTTATTTTACTTTAGAAAGCAAGAATAAACACCCACCTTAGTTAATGAAAAAGTGAAAGAAAACTCCTAGAAGTTGCTCCTAGCTCCAAAAAGATGTGCCCTTCTCCTCCTAGCAAAGCAAGAACCCGAGCTCCTCTCTTTCTCTCTTTCTTTTCTTCTCTTTTGTTTCTTATAATTTTTGTGAAAAATACCCATACAATAAGAGGTATTTATAGGGCTAAATAGGGTGAATGAAGAGATCCCCACTACCCAAAAAAATACCCACTCACAAAACCATTTACCACAAACCCTTACCCCTTCATCTCCTTCGCCGACCAACCTTTGTGTTGCACACACATGCACGTGCATCCTACGTGCACGTGTATCCTACGTGCACACACTTCTCATTCTTTTAATTATTTGTTTATAATCAATTTGTATGTGTTTGTTACATGACAAGTGTGTAGGGTTTAAAATGTACATTTAAAATGTAGAATAAAATCATGGGTGTTTCTTTTAATTAATTTATTTTCTAGCGGGCTTTAAATAGACTTTAGGCCCATGGGTTTTTTAATTGAAAAGTAAATAATAAATTTGTAACAAATAAAATGAGAATAAAATGTACATCACTTAAAAAAATTTTAGGGATTAAAATACATAAAATTTTACGTGCAATGCATGCATAAAAATAAATATTCAAATACGAAATAGATTTGAATAAGGGAAAATGCTTATAAATAATCGGAATAGAACATACGAAAAATATTTATTTTGATAATGTTACGGAAATTTCTCGTAATGAAAAATATACGTAATTGACACGTGTATTGAAAGCACGTGCAATCTACGTAAAACACAATGATTAAAATAAATGTTTGAGATGACTAAAAATAGGATTGAAATGAGTTTTGAGAAAACAGAATACATATAAATAATCAGAATATAAGATACGTATGACATTTATATAAAAATACGTTATGAATATTAATCGTAACGGTACAAAATACAGGTGCGAACACACGAGAGCAAAATTGTCATTACTCAATTTTGCGGGGTGTTACACTCTCCCCCCTCCCCCCTTAGAATAGTTCTGTCCTCAGAACTTACTAGAAAAAAAGTTGTATTTTGTACACACCAAAGAAAAAAATATCATTATTGGATATAGAAAACTATCAATACCAAGAAAGAAATGTAACATGTAACTTGGAACACATGGTAAACTTGTATAAGAAAACTATGAGTATCAAAAATTTATAAGAACGGAACAAGAAATCTATAAAATGGCATAAGAAAAGAAATATGACTATAAAAGATAGTATAGATTGAAAGAATTTTTCATACAAAAATAATATTAAATAAAGTATTAGATGAAAAGAAAAACGCAAATTAAGTCATTAATTGTGAAATAGTTTGGAAAACAACACAATTGGAAGAAAAATAAAGAGAATTATAGTCAATGGATATTTTTAATAAATTATTAATAAGCTTAGTAATCAAAATTTATCAAAGTAATAAGTGGTAGAATGATTAAAATCGCAAACTGAACTAGTATTTCGAGATAAAATTGAATTAGTAATTTAAGAAAATGTTGTTGGATAAAAATATGAAATTATATGAGTGTTGAATTTTAGTTGAAAGAATACAGAATATAATATAAGTATAACAGTAAAATTTTACAATGATGTGTATAAAATAATGTCATAAAATTTTCATTGGTAAAAGTTACATAATTTTTTTTTCTTTTTAATGAAGAAATAAATAGTAAAACGAAAAAAAAGGGAAAGTATATAAATGTAAAGCTACTCGATAAATAGTTGGAAAAACATAATAATTGAAAAATAGTTAGCTATAATAATTTAATATGTGGTAAATTAATAAAAATACGCAAAAGAAATAGCAAAATTAAGTAAGTAACGTAAAGCGCACGAAAATAAAGAGGATAAAACATCAATAAAGAAAACGAGTAAGTCGAACTTAAAAGATTAAGATTAGGGTTGTAAATAATAAATATCAAAGTGAATTAATAGTATACAAAAGTATTTATTTGACAAATAGTAAATGTTAAAGATGAAAAATTTTACGAGAAAAATCCGCGATATATATATATATATATATATATATATATATATATATATATATATATAATAATAATAATAATAATAATAATAATAAAACACAAAGAAAGCTATCAAGTGGGTCACCTTCAATCCCCCCAAAATCAAAGGCCCAAATCTAACCTCACAAAACACATTTTTCCTCCCAAAATTTTAAACCTGAAAATCAATTTTTCCCCCCAAATCTAAAAAACTCAATATTTTATTACTATCTTTATCTTCTCTCTTCTCCCTATCTCTCTCTCCCATTCTTTCTTTATTTACTTAGAAATTTAGATTTTAAGATTTCAGGTTTGTAAATTTTAAGAATTTTATGTTTTTTTTTTATTGCACATGGTACTTTGAAAATTGCAAATATTTCTTCAACAGTTAAATTTCATCATTTTCCACACTTAAAGTTCTAAGAAGTTAGATTTTTCACCCTCATTTATAATTGTTTTTCAACATATACTAATGGAAACATGGACTTTTATTTACAACTAATTATTGTCATACTATTCAAACTTGAGCTACATAATTGTTGTTTTACTGTTTACAGGGCTTTTCGTGTTTTGTATCGTTCCGAAAACGTGCCATAGGCACGTACCCATGGGAAAATCTAGTGTGTATATATATATATATATATGTATATATATATATATTTTTTTTTTTTAATTTTGTTGAGAAGGGTTAGTCTGCGTGTAAGATATCATGAATGTAGTTTCAAACCCACCACGCTTCCACTGCGCCACTCTGATACCAAGGAAAAACATGCTCGCATATAATATCACATCAATTGTATATGAGGGAAGTATCATGAATGCAAGTTCCATAACTTCATCAGTCATGACTCCAGCCATCTAATAGGAAAATGGAGGAGAAGACATCAGTGTATAGAGTAACACAAATATAAATCAACTTACATTGAAATCTCTATAAACTGAACTCACATTTCTAATGTCCACCCTAATGTGTCGTCCTTGTAATTTTACTAATTATAAAAGTTTGCTCTGATACCATTCTGCAACACCCCGAATTCCATTTGCATATAATTCGTAGTACAACAGGATCTTTTATTCAAATTCATACAATTTTACAAGAAAATTAAAAACTTTTTATTATACAACAATGTTCGTTACAGATTACAAAATGGAAAGAAATACAACATGAAATATGCAACTCTAACATCAACAACTTTAATCATGAGAATAATCTTTAGTATCAATTAATCTTCATGCCATTTTGCTAATCCAAGCCCTGCCCTAAAAAACTGTGGGCACGTCAGTTGCTTACAACCGACGCAACGTTATAAAATAGCGATCCTCGCTATTCCATAATATAACGATTCTCTTACTTTAGCAACAACAGACTTGAATGCACAATAAAATGAAAAAGAGTGACTATCGTAATCATGTCAGTGTATGATATGACTTAATGCCTAATGCAGATGTTATACTACAATGACACTAATGCATACTTGTTCGGATTTTATGCATCCCATTCTACATAGGTCCGAGGGCGTGCATCTATATGCTACATTAAAGGGTTTAATCCCCCGCTATGCAAAACTAAACGGGAACAAAATCAAGTTTTAGACATACCACGAGTACGGACTCGAGCCCTGGAGTCCACCATCAGGTTATACGAAAATCCTCATCGTGCGAACATCCCGCAAGTGCCCTTATAGCCCCGGTATACGCATATACATGGGAGAACGACCTCCCATCTGCCCGAGAATTCATGATCCTGGAGACCACTATCAAATCAATCATAGCTCTGGATTTAATTAAGGTCCGTCTCCATCGCAAGCAACCACAGTTCCGTAGTCCACCGTCAAACTGGGTCTATAATCTTGGAGTTCACCGTCAGACTATATAGAGGCGCCCCACTTAACTTTGCCCAATTTTCATTACATCTCCCGTTAGTGCCTATCCTTAATCTTAAACATGAATAAAAAATACCACTTAGAGCTAGCTTACCCTCCAACCGGTCTTACACAAAAAAGATATCGAGAACGATAGCCCGTATTGGCCCTTTCTCAAAACTCAATAATCATTATCATTACATTTTTCGGCCCCTGGGTCTTACTAAGCCTCTAGAATCAACATCTTTTCATGTTCAACATTATAGGGTACTCGTACCCTTATTATTCATATTCTCAATTTCATTTATTCATAACTCATTCAATTCTTTCATTCATTCTTATTTACCAACCATGAAGTAAACAATTCTTGATTGATCACACAACCAACAAATTACTTTAATAAACTTCAATGTCTCTTTGATTAATAAAAACCACTTTTTTGCATTCATTTATACTTCAAGTATATTTTCCAAATACAAAGTTCTTTTAAAATTTAAAACACCAACTCTTTACAATTAACCTCTAGGAATTTCTTATTTCCCCCTCAAGATTAAACTTGATTTAACTCTTTAAAAGTCTTTTCTCATATACATTCTCTTCTCAAACTCGAATCTAGAATTTATTTAATTCATGACTTTAAAGTTATCAAAATATCTCTTAGAATATTTAAAATAATCCCCAAGTAGTTTATTAATATTTTATAATATTTATAAGAATTTTTTCCTCTTTTAAAACTTGAAAACAATAAAAAAAATGTTAAAACTCATTTGCGCGTGCTCGGGCTCGAACTAGTGCCAACAACATCCCAAGCCAATGCCTAAGCCACTGTGCCAATTCACAGTTTTTGGTAATAAATCTTTTGAGTTAGTTTTACACTCAAATTACACTCTGACTTTATATTAAAAAGCAAAACAAAATAAATTAAACAAAAGCAGAGCCAAATCTCTGGCTCGAACCCACGAGCATAGGGACCCCTAAATGCGCCACGTGGCAGCGAGTGGCGCTCCAGCGTTCGTGCAAGCCACAAGAGCCAAACATCACTTCTAATATCCTAGGAGTTAAATTTCATATAACTTTACTTTATGATAAAATCTCATTTTTTACTCTTTCAACTATTTTCGAATTCTATTCTTTTCTTTCAATTAAGTTTCCAGAAATAGTATTTCATAAATTTTATTCATATTAGTACCAAATTATACCCAATTTAACTCAAATAATCACTTCAATAAATCTTGTATTCAAATAACCACTTTTTTTAAATCTACTATTCTTAGGTTTTGGTTAGAAAAATTTACCACATCATGAATGCATTTATATTTAGAAATTCTCATCCTTCCCATCGAATTTAAAATCATTTCTAATATCCACTCAAATTTTCTAAGCACAAAATTAACAACTTTATGCATACAAATACTCATTTCTAATCATAGTTTATTAATTGTGCCTAACAACATACATCATGCATTTGAAATAGAAATTTAATTTAACAACATAGTTTTATCTTGATGAAACTTCTATTTAGCATACAACAATTTTCATGTTTCATTTCTACCAATCACGTATCATATACATCAAACATGCCCGACTAAAAACTTATACTAACTATTACCTCAAACATCAAAATTTCCTACACATGCATTCTATTGAAGAAACACCCACTTTAGTTGATGAAAAAGTGAAAGAAAACTCCTAGAAGTTGCTCCTAGCTCTAATAAGATCTGCCCTTCTTCTCCTAGCAAAGCAAAACCACAACTAGCCTCCTCCAAGCAAGAATCTGAGCTCCTCTCTTGCTGTCTTTCTTTTAATCTCTTTTGTTTCTTTTGATTTTTGAGAAAAATACCCATACAATAAAAGGTATTTATAGGGCGAAATGGGTGAATGAAGAGACCCCCACTGCCCAAAATCAATACCCACTCACAAAACCATTTACCACATACCCTTACTCCTTCATCTCCTTGGCCGGCCAACCTTTGAGTTGCACACACGTGCACGTGCATCCTATGTGCACACACTTCTCATTCTTTTAATTATTTGTTTATAATCCATTTGTATGTGTTTGTTACATGACAAATGTGTAGGGTTTAAAATGTACATTTAAAATTGTAGAATAAAATCATGGGCTTCTCTTTTAATTAATTTATTTTCTAGTGGGCTTTAAATAGACTTTAGGCCCGTGGGTTCTTTAATAGAAAAATAAATAATACATTTGTAACAAATAAAATGAGAATAAAAATGTAAATCACTTTGAAATATTTTAGGGATTAAAATACATAAAATTTTACGTGCGATACACGCATAAAAATAAATATTCAAATACGAAATAGATTTGAGTAACGGGAAAAGGTTTATAAATAATCAAAATATAACATACGAAATATATTTATTTTGATAATGTTACAGATATTTCTTGTAACGAAAAATATACGTAATTGACACGTATATTAAAAGCACTTGCAATGTACATAAAATACAAAGAATAAAATAAATGTTCGAGCTGGCTAAAAATAGGATTGAAATGAGTTTTGAGAAAACAAAAAACATATAAATAATCAGAATATAAGATACATATGACAATTATATAAAAATACGTTACGAATATTAATCGTAACTGTATAAAATATACGTGCGTAACACACGAAGGCAAAATTGTCATTACTCAATTTTGCGGGGTGTTACACTCCACCTCCTTAGAACAGTTCTGTCCTCAGAACTTACTAGGAAAAAATTTGTATTTTGTACACACCAAAGAAAAAATATCATTATTGGATATAGAAAACTGTCAATACCAAGAAAGAAATATAGCATGTAATTTGGAAATCAAGGTAAACTTCTATAAGAAAACTATGAGCATAAAAAAGTTTATAAGAACGGAACGAGAAAACTAGAAAAATGGCATAAGAAAAGAAATGTGACCATAAAAGATAGTATAGATTGTAAGAAATTTTCATACAAAAATAATATTAGATTAAGTATTAGTTGAAAATGAAAATACAAATTAAGTCATTAATTGTGAAATAGTTTGAAAAACAACGCAATTGGAAGAAAAATAAAGAGAAACATAGTCAATGGATACTTTAATAAATTATTAATAGGCTTCGTAATCAAAATTTATCAAAGTAATAAGCGGTAGAATGATTAAAATCGCAAAATGAACTAGTATTTCGAGAAAATTTTGAACTAATAATTTAAGAAAATGTTGTTGGATAAAAATATGAAATTATATGAGTGTTGAATTTTAGTTGAAAGAATACAGAATATAATATAAGTATAATAGTAAAATTTTACAATGATGTGTATAAAATAATGTCATAAAACTTTCGTTCGTAAAAGTTACATAAAATTAATTCTTTTTCTTTTTAATGAAGAAATAAATAGAAAAACGATATAAGGGAAAGTATAAAAATGTTAAGAAACTCGATAAATAACGGGAAAAACATAATAATTGAAAGATAGTTAGCACTAATAATTTAATAAGTGGTAACGTAATAAAAATACGTAAAAGAAATAGCAAAATTAAGTAAGTAACATAAAGTGCATTAAAATAAAGAGAATAAAACATCAATAAAGAAAACGAGTATGTCAAACTTAAAAGATTAAGATTAGGGTTGTAAATAATAAATATCAAAGTGAATTAATAGTATACGAAAATATTCATTTTAAAAATAGTAATTGTTAAAGATGAAGAATTCGTCGAGGAAAATCCACGATATATATATATATATATATATATATATATATATATATATATATTAGGGGTGGACAACTATTATCTGAATCGACGAGTCCGAACCAATTCAACCCGAACCGACCGATTTTTAACCGAACCAATTGGGGGTTTGGGTTGGACCGGTTCTTGATCTTCAATAACCAACTTGATCGGTTCGGTTGTTGGATGGGGCTTTCAAATAACCGATGAAACCGAACCGACCGTACCTCTATGCATTAGTCCATAAAAAATAAGTTCTCCTTTAATTTCTTGATTATACAAACAACATTTCTCATTTTCTTGGAGATACAAACAGTCTCATTTAATTTTCTTTAATACAAACCGAGCAGTTGTTCGACCTATGTTTTGATTCTTCATAATCATGTGAGTTATGTTGTTGAAAAATGTTTGATTTACAGTGTGGCCCAGCTTAATAGATAACATTTAGTATTTACTTTAATCAAGTCAAATAGAAATTGTTGTTTAAATCTTTTTTATTGTATTTGAAATTCAATTAGCTATGGTTATTGATATTCATTTTATGAGAAAAAAACTACGATTACAGAAGTATGCATGTGAAACAGCAGTGATATCGCCAATTTAAACGTCATCATCTCAAAAATTTAGTGTAAAATCCATTAGCAACTTGCGATTTTAGGAATCTTCGTTTTAAATTCATTTCTGAACAATAAATAGTAGGTTGTTTCTTAATTTTGATTGAAATTGATTTTTTAAAATCAACGAAATTGTGAATGATATTGGAGGTAAAAAGTAGCACGCCAAACCGAGCTTAATCGGCTTGGATGGAAACCGATCCAATTAAGGCTTGGATTGGTTGTGGATGAGAAAATTAAAAAACCGATCTTTTTTGGATCGGTACTGGTGGGTCCATATTAGGTCGGATACCGACCGATGTCCACCATTAATATATATATATATATATATATATATATATATATATAATAAAACACAAAGAAAGCTATCAAGTGGCTCACATTCAATCTATCCTAAAATCAATGGACCAGATCTACTCTCACAAAACATATTTTCCCGCCCAAATTTCAAACTCCACAAATTTCAAAACCCACACACACACTCTCTCCCTTCCCCAAAATACCCCCTTTTCTCTTTACTCTTTACCACTCAGTCTCTCTCTTTCTCTCACTGTCTCCTTCTCCCTCTCTCCCCCCGCTCTCTCTCTCATCGATCCATCGATCCCCTCAGTCTCTCTCTTTCACTGTTTCCTTCTCTCTCTCTCTCTCCTCCCAAACCTCCGGCGCCTCTTCAACGCTGCCCTCCCGCCGCTGACCCCTCCTCTCACCACACAGTGCCCCCCTACCTCGACCGTCGTTCTCGATCCAGTCACCACACAGCTCCGTCCCCCCACCTCTAGTCGCCAACACACCAGACCCCTCGACCGACGTTCTCCTCCCTTCCGCTCTCATCGACCACCAGCCCCGACTTCCTCCCTTTTGGTTATCAACGACCACCAGCGACAGTTCCGACGTCGCTCCACTGCGACCCCATCCAACCACCGAACCCCTCTCCGACATCGCTCCACTGCCGACCACATCCTCAGTTGATCCCGACCATCGATTTCACCGTCTCTACATCTCAGGTATACTTAATTTTATAGGGGTTTTGAAATTTACTACAGGAGCTTCGAAATTTACTTTTTTTTTCCTTCAGATTCTTGGTGTTAATAAAATTTCAATGTTATTCTGTGGTTATTAGGGTTTTGGATGATTGAGATTTGCATTTGAGATAATATTTTTTAAACTTCTAACAACATGTACTGATAAAGAAGCTCTTTACTGTTTGGTGGAACTAATAAGACCATAAAATTGTAGCAACTTAACTAAAATTGTAGTTAGCATGAGGTTGATATTAGAGTTCAACTTGAGACTCAGTTCTCACTCATCCAAATGTTAGTTATCTTAATTAAGTAATTGAACGGAGTTTGGATCAACCCTTTTATGGGAGATTTGTTCAAAATTGGTTGGAGAGTGGATAAACCACGCAGCCCCTGTTTTGGACCATCAACGAAAGAAAATTTTAGGAGATAATGTGTGAGGGTGTTTTTATTATTTGAGTGACTGTTGTGAGAATGAGTAGTTGGTAAGGTGTATGTTGTAACTTTGTGCAATAGTTAAGATCACTCTTCCATTGTGAGTGTTCAAAATAGTTAAGATCACTCTTCCATTGTGAGTGTTCAAAATGAATTTTGTAGTGCTAAATTAATGAGGCAGTAATATATGTTTTGTAAGTTTGTACAGAGAACTTACTCCAAGTTGAACGATGTAAGTGCGGTTGTTTTAAGAATTTGTTACTGGCAAGCATTCGCATGCATTTTTAGTTATGTAAAATGTTTGTGGGTGCCCTTAATTTGATTTTGAAGTATTTGAAATGTTGCTTGAATAAGCAGGAATATTGTGTCAACTGTAAATTTGGACTTCAAGTTAGATCTAAAGTCTATTGCCCTACATGCGCGTAATGCAGAGTACAACCCCAAGGTATATACATGCATCTTCAACTTATGCTCATTACTTGCTGTCTAGATGATTTTTGTGGTTATTGTTCCGTCCCTAAATGTTAATGCCATCATGTGTTGATGTAAAAGCTATTTTTTTTACTGGAAATAGAAGAACAGATGTCATTCCGAGGCGTTTTTTTAATGTTATTGAAGTTTTGTTTATATCTGTTTTGTTATGAAGGAAGGAAATAGAAGGAAATGCAATGAAGAGAAGAAGGCTGTTGTTCTCACCTATATTGGCAGGTGTTGCGTTCATTTGTCTCTACATCTCAGGTATTGCGTTCGTTTTGTTGGGTTTGTGTTAGATTGATACTGTTTTGCATCTAATTTTGCATCTAATTTTAGTACTGATACTGTTTTGCATCTAATTTTGCATCCAATTCTAGGATTGATTCTGTTTTGCAGCTCCGTCAACCCAACTTTCACCTCAGCGCAGATTTTAGGATTGTAAGTGTTATTCAAAATTGATACTGCTTTTCTTCTAATTTTGCATCTAATTTTAGGATTGTATCTGTTTAGAGTTGCAGATTTTAAATTTTTTAGTATTCCCGTGGATATCTGATTGTATATGTTACGAGGGTTGATGCTAATATTTGTTGTTCTAAACATTTTGAGGTTACTAAATGCTATTTGTTCTCTACAATAAATCAGAAATCTAATATGGTCGAATCAATAAAATTAATCCAAAAGACTCTCCATGCTCGACTTGAGTCTCCCACACATCTTCTTCCAACTAGAAAACGTGTGGGTCATTATTGTTGACAATTTGGATCTGGTTTACAAACGGTTTCATTATAGTTTGAGTTGAAGTAGTAATAGGTGAAAATGATCTTAGAATCAACTTAACTATTTGCACCGACGACTTTTGTATATACCAGTTTGTGGATTAAAGGTTACTTTTTAATGAATTTGCACCAACTATCCATGACTCTAAGTATCACTGTATGACATCCATATGTAGAATCACTTGATAATGTTATTAGCATCAAGCTCAAGGGGAAATTAAAAAGCCAAGTATTGAGCCAGAACTTAAATGTAGCAATATAGTATGTTACCTTCATCATCATCTTGATAACTCCTTATAGACAATTCCATTTCCTGATGTAAATAGCCAAAGACTCAAAGCAAAAAAGTTCCAGAGAAAACAGAGGATTAACAGTTGATATTAGATTGAGCCAAAACAGACTATTCAAGTAATAAGTATCACTGTAGACATCCATACGTAGATAAGTAGATTCACTTGAAAATGTTATAAGCATCAAGCTCAAGTGGAAATTAAAAAGCCAACGATTAAGCCAAAACTTATATGTAGCAAAATAGTCTGTTACCTTCATCATCATCTTGCTATTGGTACATGTTCTAGGCATTTGCAGATTTCCTAGCAAAATAGCCAAGTAATGCACTTGCACAAGCATTTTGCACTTTAACAGTCAATCATAAAGCTCAGATAAAGTTCAGATAGGATTATTTCATAGTGTGCAACTTCAAAAACATAATACATCTCATCATCTTGATAATTTCTTATGGAAAATTTCCTTCCTGATGTAAAGAGCCAAAGACTCGAAGCAAAAATGTGCCAGAGAAAACAGAGGATTAACAGTTCATATTAGATTGAGCCAAAACATACTATTCAAGTATCACTGTATGACATCCATACGTAGATAAGTAGATTCACTTGATAATGTTATAAGCATCAACCTCAAGGGGAAATTAAAAAGCCAAGGATTTGCACGTTCTATTGGTACATGTGCTAGGCATTTGCAGATTTGGCAAAACTTAAATGTAGCAAAATAGTCTGTTACCTTCATCATCATCTTGCTATTGGTACATGTGCTAGGCATTTGTAGATTTGCTAGCAAAATACTTGCATTTTGCACTTGCATTTTGCACTTGCACAAGCATTTTGCACTTGAATTGAATAGACAGTGAAGCAACAAAACAATCAATCCCAAGACTCTAAATTTCCAGTTATTAAGCACAACTCCAGTTGCACATGCGGGAATTTTGTTATAGATTTCTATCAAATTTAATGATTTCACGTTTCCAAACTCTAAATTTCCCCCTCCTTTATAATTTCCGACCGATTTCCAACAAAGTTTTCAGGTTTGAAATTGGCCAAAAGTGAAGGAGGATTTCTCATTTGCCATCAAATTCAGGTAAATGAGTCTCTTTTTTTTGTTTCTTTTTTTTAATGTAAGTAATAATTTGTTAGCATGGATTTTGAAGCAATCTTCTTTTTATTTGATTTCAGGTATGAACATGAAAGAAGGGGAAGGTTTGATGTGGAACTGGATTGTCTCTGTTGGTGCGCGAGAGTTAACAAGGTAAGGAGGTATGTGTAGAGTTCGTGATTGTGTGAAAAAAATGGAAGTTAATTTGTTGTTAACGTGTAGAGTATATGGCGTTGTGTGAACGATCAGAGCAGGTTGTCGCGGTTCACTTGCTCAACATAAAGGGTAAGCTCTTTCTCTCAAAATTGTTTTTCAACAACATAATTCTAATGTGTGGGAGCAAATGAATTGTTAGTTATCCTCACAACCAAATCAGATAGATAGTTTATAGCATTCTAATTACCTATCAAACGAATGAAAACCATATCGCAATTCCAGAATGGAGACCAAAAGTTTAATTCTAATTCTAATTCTAATTATTAGTATGTTTTTCCTTAAATTTAAATAATGATATGATTTGATCTGAGTAGATATGATTTGATCAGATAGTATGTTTTTCCTTAAGTTTAATTCTAATTCTAATTCTAATTGAAGTTTCATAATGATATGTTTTGTATCGTTCCCAAGACGTGCCGTAGGTGGTGAGATATGTGGGAATAAAATTAGAGGAAGTCTCTTTCCATCTGTCTATTCGGGCATCATTGTATATTATCTTTTACTTTGATAGTATTGAATTGTGTAATATCTACTCCAAGTACTAACTAAAATGTAGGTCCTAATTTTTTTGGAAGTTTGTCGGTGGTGATTTGTGTATGGGATTTTGCTGGTTGGGCTACATCCTTAGATTGATAGCTTTTCGACTATTTTTTTTGCTGGTTGGGAATTGGTCTTTGAGGGATGTTTAGACCTACTGTTTTGATTAATTTTGCAAGGATTGTGAATTGATACGTGGAGAGAGCTTGATCGTGAAGTATAGGTTGATGGGTTTACAATTTGCGACCTCACAGCAGAATTTTTTTCTTGAATCGGAATTGATTTGGTATCGGAATTAGGATGTTTTGATTAATTTTGAGGGGTGAAGTTATATAGGGTTAATTTTGAGGGATGTTTAGACCTACTGTTTTGATTAATTTTGCAAGGATTGTGAATTGATACGTGGAAAGAGCTTGATTGTGAAGTATAGGTTGATGGGTTTACAATTTGTGTTCAAATTTTTGAAGAAAAAAAATGAAATAATGAATGTAGGGACCAAGAACTCGGGTTGGAGAGATCACATGATAGGTGCCTTGGGGGAAGTTATACCACAAGCACATCAAAACTGCTATGTTTAACCCAAAACACAATCAATTTGAAAGAAAAAATCGTTAGAATCTTCAGATATGGAATCTTGGGATTTAGTGAGATTCTCCCAAAAAACTGTGCTTAGTCATTCTACATCCTGTTCATCTTTCTTGATCACCCGACTAAACACCATATCTCATAGTATTTAATACGTTTTTAAAAATAATTTATAATCATCAAAGAAGATAGATCATAGTAGTTAATAGTAGTTAATACGTTTTCTTGATTGGTTTGTTAAAATAATTAGAACGTCAATCGCTCCAATTAAAGAACGTCAATTGGTTTGTTAAAACTTAGTCTGTTCTGTTTTGTTCTGTTCTGTAGATTTAAGAAAATATAACCTGAGTCTGTTATGTAGATCTAAGGAAACATCCAAAAAAACGGGACAAATCAAATGCACACCAATTTGACGAAACTGTAGATTGTAATGTAAAGTAGTAGAAGCGTAGTTAAGCGAGAAGCTGGAGATTAAGCTTCAAACGCTTCAGCTGGGATAAATTTGAAACAACACAACCGTATATTTTAGATTTGAAGTAATAGAAGATGAAGTAATTAAGGAGAGAGAGGAAGAGGAAGAGGAAGAGGATGAGAGGGGGGGGGGGGGGGGGGGGGGGCGGGGATAGTCTAGAATATTTGGAAGCATATTTAAATGACAAAATTAACTAGAAAGATACATTGTATGATGAACTAAAAATTGAAAGTTAAGGATGGATGAATGTCAAGCTACTAATATTGTTACTCACCTTTCTTCAACCAATTAACCATCCTTAACAACAATGATGATAACAAAAGATTCAAGTTGAATTAGGGGTGTTAGTAGTCAAAGCTATAGCATATAAATGAGTTTTTAAAAAATTTGTATTCAAACAAAATGACTATATATTTTGATTTTAAAAGCTGAAAACTGTTTTTAAAACTCATCCAAACGCACCCTAAACTTTTTCCCTTTCTTTTTATGTGCAGCTGGAAGGCTCTATCACTTTGTGTGTACGTCTTCAATTCAACCACATGTCTTACATGAACATTCCTTTTCTTTGAAACCAGTATCCGAATTGAAGGGTCATAAACCCGTTTCTTCGTGGAGTTCTTTCCCTAAAATCGAAGACTCCAAATCAACTCTTAGTCCTTTTGATGGAGGTTTGTATTGTATTTACTAAAGCTTTTTCCATAGATTAGAATGTAAAAGAAACTTCATATCTCTTATATTCAGGAAGAGAATTGATCCAGAATATGACAGGTGTCATCCGCTATGGCTCTTCTTATCCTTTACTTCTTCTTGAGCTTCCTCTCCTTCCTTCCTATAGTTTACCTTTCATGTCCAGTTCATTCTAGAACATGTGGAGGCATCAATATTACATTCCCTTTCTTTCTAGAAGCTACTGATTACCAGTCTAAATGCACTGGAAAATATATGATCCAATGCCATAATGGTTTTGAGCCAGTGATTCATCTTGATGGAAGCGATTATGCTGTGAGGAAGATCTCATACGATGATAAGGTCCTCACAGTTCATGATCAAGCGTTCAGTAAATACTTATCTGGAGTAGATCAGTGTGGTTTTCTTAGATATTTTACAGATCCTATACATCATTTTCATCTTCCCAATGCTTCTCAACTTCAAAACTTTAATAACTCTGCTTTGGATTGTTGGATTCGTTCTCAAATTATTTTTCGGAGCAGAGCTGTACGGGTTCAATGACTGCAATAATCATATTTACTACTATTGGTATGAACAACCTGAAGTTTGGCCTGGTGTAGCTTACAAAGCTAACTGTGTGGCTTCCCATCCCACACTGTTTGAGTGGGCGCTGTCATTTAGTGAAGCTGATGGCAGCCTTTCTCTACAGTCTGCTGGTTTCTCACGTAAATTGGAACTACAAAAAAATTGCTTCAGCTGTTAGTGTGATGGTTCGAGTGGTCCAGTACATCCTTCAAGCTGTTTTTGTAAGAACTGCAAAAGTAAGGTTCTACTTCCTCAAAATCTTTGGTCTCTGGTTCCCAATTTCTCATTCTTTCTTTCATTTCTCTTGAATTAAATTTTAACACCCCTAATTTAACCATAGTATACCAGTTGTGTTATTTATATTCTATAGCTTTGACTACTATCACTTGAATCCATTAAGCTATAGGTTTGACTACAAAAGATGATGATAACAAAATTTCTAAATCTAACTTGAATGAAGTTTCGATTGATGTCGGCTGAGCCACCTCTGTACCATACCAATTGTGAGGATCAGTGAAGGCATGTGGATGCCATTGTTAGATGCTATGAGACCGGGATAGAGGAAAAGCTAAAAAGGATGATTAATGAAGGTTGAAGATAACTTATTGATTGGAGGTGGAGAGAGGACTGATGGAGGTTGCTCAGTGTTGTTGGAGGTTTAAAAGGAAATTACAAGAATGAAGAGAGTGATATGTGAAGCAGGCTGAGAGAGAAAGGCAGAGATTTAGCGATGGGGTTGAGCAAGGATAGAGATAATGGTACAATTAATTTAGTCAACTGTATGAATTTTAATGATAGTTGATGTGAGTTTGGGCTGTAATTTTTTAGTGGTTTAGTTTAAACCCACTAACTAGACCTGACCCACATTTTATAAAGTGGTGTCCTCTCAAGTATACAGATAATCTTATTAACTATATATTTCAGTATGCATGGCAACAATGATCTTAACAGTTATTATTTTGGGAGATGATGTATAACAATGATCGTAAAAGAAAAGTATATACATTAGTAGTTATTAAACAAATTCTTCAAATATGAATGACAATTAGTATCTTATCAGGCCTTTAGTGTGATCATCTGTTTATTAATTCACACTTCACAGTTACACTATCAGGCCTTTAGTGTGATCATCTTTTTTTCAATTCACACTTCACAGTTACACTGCTCATATGTTTAAATCTGTAACTATGGTTATCTTAAACACTTTACAATTCACACTTCACAGTTACACTTCACAGTTTTTCAATTCTTTATTTATTTCATAGAGATGGATATTAAATATAACTATGGTTATCTTAAACACAAACATATATATATTGAATCTCTCTTTATTTTTCTACAAGACGATGCTAAATTTTCAACTATATAGCAATTGGAGTTGCAATAACAAACAATTATTTTAGCAAAAACAAGTATCACCCTTTCTATTATTTGATGGCAAACATTAAATCAATAATGAGCCAGCAAACTCTTCAAATCAATTAACTTATCAGTAATGAAATATTGACACCATATATAAGAAGAAAAAAATAGAAAGAGGTTCGTCTATTAACTTATTATTTTTTCTTTAATGAAACAAGACGACAAAATAAAAAAATCCATTTATATATGATAGATTTACCTTACTAAAACTTATTTTCATTGTTGTTTTACTTTTGAACTTTAATAGAACTGGGAAGCAGCTGACATGGACCTCAAATTTATAAATGCAACTACATTGATGAATTGGGGTTGCAATAAGGTAAATTTATATTTACTACAACTACACCCTATGTTAACCGTTAATTGCTGCTAATTTAATGCTGCTTTTTTTTCCCGAGATTGTCGTCCACACTCAAAACCGTTATGTACATATTGACAGTTTAACTTTTTGTAGGGTGATGAGGAACATGTTTGGTTGAAGCCATTGTTCTGTTTGAAAGGTAATGGTTTCAAAACTATTACTATTGTTTTAATTGTTTATTGTAAACTCTTACTATTTGATTCAAAACTCTAACCGTTTTTTTAGGCTCACTGTTTGGTCCTATTTTTGAAGACTTCAACCATTGTGTTCTCCTACAACCATGTAATTATTTTTTTTCATTCAGTTGGTTGGTGTTTAGAATGGTGGAGGATGTAATAGTTGTAATAATTGTAATATTTAGCATTTTTGGAGATGATGTAAGTAACTGTATATAATGATGATATAATATAGTTATGTTAATACCCGTACCCGCAATTTTGTGGAGTATTGGATTCTGTGTTTGGTTATTTAAATGTTTTTCGAAGGTTTTTCAAAAAAATTATTACATTTTCAACAGAATTTTTGGTTTTTAATTTGTATCTTGCATTATATTCTGATTTTTTCCCCCAGAGCCTTATATATATGTTGCCTGTGTGATGTTGCTCGGTTGAGCCTGGGGAGGTTTGATATTTATTGCGTGTGATGTCATATATTTAATTGTTAGCAGAATTCCGTAAGGAATTTCTGTAAAAGGGCTAATATTTTAGGGGAGGTTCTGTCAAATTTTTTTAAAATCTGTTATGTTTTCAAACGATGTCTTGGTTTTTATTTTGTATCTTAGTCATATGAATATTTTTTCTTCCCAGAGCCCGATATATATAATGTCTATGTGATGTTGCTTGGATTGGCCCGGGGAAGATTTATATTTCTTGACTGTGATAATAAATTTTTAATTGTGAGCAGAATTTCGTAAAGAGCCTAATATACTTGAAGCTTCATGTTCTTTTACTAATTACTTGAAGCTTCCTGTGAGATTGTGAGATTGTGAACAATAACAAACTTTCTATTATTAGGCTCAGTGAAGCTTTCTTTTATTAGGCTCAGTGAACATTTTGTGAACAAACTTTCTATTACTATTTTTTGAACAAACTTTCTATTATGATGTAACAAACTTTCTATTTTGTGAACATTTTGTAGGTTCAGTGAAGCTTTCTATTATTAGGCTCAGTGAAGCTTTCTTTTATTAGGTTCAGTGAAGCTTTCCTGTGAGATTGTGAAATTGTGAACATTTTGTAGGTTCAGTGAAGATTTTGTAGGTGGTACTTTTAAGGGATAATAACTTTTAAGAGATTGTGAGAATTAGTTTCCTGGATTGACCTACACTTGAAGCTTTCTTTTACTATTTTTTAATATACTTGAAGCTTTCTGTAGAGAACTTTACGCTTCATCTATTGTGAAGTAAGCTCTGACCTGCATATGAGGGAAACAGAGGGTACAACAACACTGTAGGCTTCATCTATTGTGAAGTAGACATGCATCTCTGAATGAAATGCATGGTAGTAACCGGTGGGGAGTAGTAACACATTTGGGGAAGCAGATTACAGTGTGTAGGAAAGTGCATAGCATATACTGAGAGAGAAAATAAAATACCCTACCGGTGCAGGAGTGTAGGAAAGTGCATGCTATGCCCATGGTGAAACATTTAAATGGATGTTATTGTTCAACATGATTTTCGGCAAATTATACGAAAAGGATAAAGGACATGCAATATCGGTGTAGGATCTTACATCCATGCAGTGCATATCCTATATCAATGAAACATCCAAAAGAACATTCATACTGTTTATCATGATCTTCATGAAAATAGAGTTAGAACTTTCTTTTACTATTTACTTGAAGCTTCCTCAGAGAGAATTAGTTTGAAAGATTGACCTACACATTACATAATGCAATCACCCACCATCAGTCATGTGTAACTTAGATGCTAAAGTTAGTAATACATGAAATACCTTAAATAAAATGTTAGTCTAATGTTAGTAGTTTATTGGAACCAGTACAAACTCTTAAGGAACCAGTACAAACTCCTAATGATGTAACTTTCGTATCATACTCCATGGAGAAACAGAGGTTCACGATTGTATGTGAGGATGAGTACGAACTAACTTCCTTCTAAAGCTCATAGTTTTAAACATGTTCCTGAGTGTCTATCTTTCTAAGAAATAAAACATTCAAGTTCTTTATTTTCTGTTTCAATTTGTTGACCACATCATGAAGTATCAAATTGTGTACGCTCAAGACAAACAAAAGCTGAACACATCATGAAGTATCAAATTGTGTACGTTCAGATCTACAGTTAGGGTTTTCTTTTTTTTGATTTTTTGGGAGAGCTTCTCTCTCTAGAAATTCTAGAGAGAGAAGCTAAAAGTATGCCAAAAATAGAATTGTCAATCTTTATAGGTGTTAAAATAACATGATACGGTGGTTAACCTAATTCAGCTGAGAAAGGTTTAACCTGGAATCTTTGAGTTAATTATTCTTTTCAGAATGGGGAGGATGTTGATGTTAACATCTTAACATCTACGCCATTTGCGCAACCATCAAGATCTCCTGTCCTCTTCAATTCATTCAAAAGCCGGGCAAAGGCTACCTAACAAAACTCACCCTCTGTAATTTTGATCGATCACAGTTCTAAATGTAAATTTTGACAAAGTGCGATTGAAGAAATTAAATCCCTACTCATTGGTGATTGAGAATAAAATCCTTCTAATGGTTATTGCAGCAGACAAACTAGCAAATGCAAAAGATTCATGTGTAAAATGTAAGATTCATCATCTCACTCACTCAAGCATCAAGTAGTATATCACTATTTCATTGAACAAGTATCAACAATCAGAATGTATTCTAACCAAAATCAGTGAATCAAATGGCGTCTCCAATCGCCATTCCCTCTGTTTCTTGCTGAGTGGTCCTCCCTTTCCTGCCTGCTTTCTGTTTATCTTCACAACAGCTATACCCCAAGTGCAATGGTCCAATTTCTTGAGGGGAAGCAGAGGTGTCTTCACTGATAGTATACCTGACATACATTGGCTTCTCTTTGAACCTTTCAACCTCTTCTGGAATTCGAATAGCTCTTTCTACACCAGGAGAGGACACCTTGAGGGAACACAAAAAATTATCATGTTGTTAGCTAAAACAATGAAATGATGCATGTAGAGTTGGCAACAAAATAGTAGCAAATAATGTCGCGAAGGACACCAAAAGCCTCGAATAATGTCGCGTGTTGGTTATCTAATTGAATGACATTACCTCTTAAAAGTTTTGTTGTATTTCCCAGAGCCTAATATATATTTTCCAGAGCCAAAGGAATAATATTTCATGAGATATTCCATCGAAATTTTTACTAAATATTTTAAAGAAAGTTAAGACGTCGCGATAACATGCCGTATGAAACATTTTAAAGACGTCGTATTAGAAAAACATTTTAAACACCCACCTTTTTTGTTTTAATTTTTTTAGAAATTTATATGCAGTCCCGAATACGTGCCGTAGGCACGCGGCACGTCCCACGAGCAATCCTAGTGTATATATATATATATATATATATATATATATATATATATATATATATATATATATATATATATATATATATATATAGGGATATGCTCAGTTGAAAACGGGTTTGTTTTCACGGGTTTGGAAAACAGCGATTTGAGCCATCGGATCGATCATGATCGTGATCGATGCTCAGATCTGCCTCCCCATAACCCGTTTCAATTGTTGAGCGGAGGGTTATTTTGAGAAATTCATCCCAAATAACTCTTCGCTGAACAGATTCTAAAAAAAAAAATATAACCTAGGCCGTTGTTGGGAACAACGGCCTAGGTTATAAAAAAATGAATCATAGGCCGTTGTTTGGAACAGCGGCCTTGTTTTCAATATTTATAACCTAGGCCGTTGTTGGGAACAACGGCTTAGGTTATAAAATTTCTATAAAAATTTATAGAAATTTTATAACCTAGGCCGTTGTTCCCAACAACGGCCTAGGTTATAAATATTGAAAACAAGGCCGCTGTTCCAAACAACGGCCTTTGATTCATTTTTTTATAACCTAGGCCGTTGTTCCCAACAACGGCCTAGGTTATATCATTTTTTTAAAACGAATCAGGCGAAGAGTTATTTGGGACGAAATTCCCAAATAACCCTCCGCCACTTAAGTCATATAGGGTGATGGGCGGGCTCGATCTGAGCCGCTGATCGCGATCATAATCGATCTGATGGCTCAGATTCGTGTTTTCCAACCCGTGAAAACAAACCCGTTTTCAACTGAGCATATCCCATATATATATATATATATATATATATATATATATATATATAGAAGAGTTTGTCTATGTGTAAGTTATCATGAATGTTGGTTCAAACCCACCACGCTTCCACTGCGCCACTCTGATACCAAGGAAAAATTTGCTCGCAAACAATATCACATCAATTGTATACGAGGGTAGTATCAAGAGTGCAAGTTCCATAACTTCATCATTCATGACTCCAGCCATCTAATAGGAAAAGGGAGGAGAAGACATCGGTGTCTAGAGTAACACAAATGTAAATCAACTTACATTTAAATCTCCACAAACTGAACTCACATATCTAATGTCCACCCTAATGTGTCGTCCTTGTAATTTTGTACTACTTATTGAAGTTTGCTCCATACCACTCTGTAACACCCCGAATTCCATTTACATGTAATTCGTAGTACAACATGATCTTTTACTTCAAATTCGTAAAATTTTTACAAGAAAATTTAAAAAAATTTATTATACAACAAAGTTCGTTATAGAATACACAGCGGAAAGAAATACAACATGAAATATACAACTCTAACATCAACAACTTTAATCATGGGAATAATCTTTAGCATCAATTCATCTTCTTGCCATTTTGCTAAACCAAACCCTGCACTGAAAAACTGTGGGCACGCCAGTTGCTTACAACCGATGTAATGTTATAAAACAGCGATCCTCGCTATGCCACAATATAACGATTCTATTACTTTAACAACCACAAACTTGAATGCACAATAAAGTGCAAAAGAGTGACTATCCTAATCATGTCAGTATATGATATGACTAAATGCCTAATGCAGATGTTATACTACAATGACACTAATGCATACTTGTTCGGATTCTATGCATCCCATTCTACATAGGTCCGAGGGACGTACTCCACATTAAAGGGTTTAATCCCCCGCCATGCGAAACTAATCGGTAACAAAATCAAGTTTTAGACATTCCACGAGTACGGACTCCAGCCCTGGAGTCCACCGTCAGGCTATACGGAAATCCTTGTCGTGGAAACATTCCGCAAGTGCCCCTCTAACCCCGGTATACGTATATACACTGGAGAACAGCCTTCCATCCGCCCGACGGTTCATGATCCTGGACTCCACCGTCAAATCAATCATAGCCCCAGATTTAATTAAGGCTCGTCTCAATCACAAGCAACCACAGTTCCGGAGTCCACCGTCAAACTGGGTCTATAGTCATGGAGTCCACCGTCAGACTATATAGAGGCGCCCAACTTAAATTTCCCCATGTTTCATTACATCTCCCATAAATGCCTGTCCTTAAGTTTAATCATGAATAATTAATACCACCTACAGCTAGCTTACCCTCTTACCGGTCTTACACAATAAAAATACCGAGAACGATAGCCCATATTGGCCCTTTCTCAAAACTCAATAATCATTATCATTACTTTAACCGGTACCTGAGTCCCACTAAGCCTCTAGAATCAACATCTTTTAATGTTCAGCATTATAGGGTACTCATACCCTCATTATTCAAATTCTTAATTTTATTTATTCATAACTCATTCAGTTCTTTCATTCATTCTTATTTACCAACCATGAAGTAAACATTTCTTGATTAATCACACAACCAAAAATTTAATTTAATAAACTTCAAAGTCTCTTTGATTAATAAAAACCCCTTTACCCATTCATTTAGACTTCAAGTATATTTTCCAAATACAAAGTTCTTTGAAATTTGAAACACCAACTCTTTACAATTAACCTGTAGGAATTTCTTATTTCCTACTCAAGAATAAACTTCATTTAACTCTTTAAAAATCTTTACTCATGTGCATTCTCTTCTCAAACTCGAAACTAGAATTTATTTAATTCATGACTTTAAAGATCTCAAAATATCTCTTAGAATATTCAAAATAATCCCCAAGTAGTTTATTAATATTTTATAATATTTATAAGAAGTTTTTCCCCTTTTAAAATTTGAAAACAATAAAAAAAAAGTTAAAACTCAATTGCACGTGCCTGGGCTTGAACCAGTGCCAACAACATCTCAAGCCAATGCCTAAGCCACAGTGCCAATTCACAGTATTTAGTAATAAATCTTTTGAGTTAGTTTTATATTCAAATTACTCTCTAACTTTATTTTAAAAAACAAAACAAAAAAAATTAAACAAAAGCAGAGCCAAATCCCTAGCTCGAACACGCGAGCCTAGGGACCCTAATATGCGCCACGTAGCAGCGCGTGGCGCTCCAGCGCTCGTGCAAGCCATAAGAGCCAAACATCACTTATAATATTCTAGGAGTTAAATTTCATATAACGTTTCTTTCTGATAAATCTCATTTTTTTAATCTTTCAATTAGATTGTTCGAAAATCATGTCCCCAAGATTCCAGAAATAGTTTTGCATAAATTTTATTTATATTAGCACCAAATTATACCCAATTTAACTCAAATAATCACTTTTATAAATCTTGTATTCAAATAACCACTTTTTATAAATCTAGTATTCATAGGTTTTGGTTAGAAAAATTTACCACATCATGAATGCATTTTCCTTTAGAAATTATCATCCTTCCTATCAACTTTATAATTCATTTCTAATATCCACACAAATTTTCTTCGCACAAAATTAAAAATTTTATGCATACAAATACTCAATTCTAATCATGGTTTATTAATTGTGTCTAACAACATACAACATGCTATTGAAATAGAAATTTAATTTAACCGCATAATTTTATCATGATGAAACTTCTATTTAGCATACAAAAATTTTCATGTTTCATTTGTACCAATCATGCATCATATACATCACAAAAATTTGACTAAAAACTCATACTAATTATTACCTTCAAACATCAAAATTTCCTACACATGCATTCTATTTTACTTTAGAAAACAAGAAGAAACACCCACCTTAGTTGATGAAAAACTGAAAGAAAACTCCTAGAAGTTGCTTCTATCTCCAACAAGATGTGTCATTGTCCTTTTAGCAAAGCAAAACCACAAGCCTAGCCTCCTCTAAGCAAAAACCTGAGCTCCTCTCGTTCTCTCTTCCTTTTCTTCTCTTTTGTTTCCTTTGATTTTTGTGAAAAATACCCATACAATAAGAGGTTTTTATAGGGCTAAATGGGTGAATGAAGAGACCCCCACTACCCAAAATAAATACCCACTCACAAAATCATTTACACATTCCCTTACCCCTTCTCTCCTTGGTCAGCCAACCTTTGAGTTGCACACACGTGCATGTGCATCCTACGTGCACACACTTCTCATTCTTTTAATTATTTTTTTATAATCCATTTATATATGTTTGTTACATTACAAGTGTGTAGGGTTTAAAATGTACATTTAAAATTGTAGAATAAAATCATGGGCTTCTTTTTTAATTAATTTATTTTTCTAGTGGGCTTTAAATAAACTTTAGGCCCATGGGTTCTTTAATAGAAAAATAAATAATACATTTGTAACAAATAAAATGAGAATAAAAATGTACATCACTTTGAAAAAAATTTAGGGATTAAAATATATAAAAATTTACGTGCAATGCATGCATAAAAACAAATATTCAAATACGAAATAGATTTGAGTAACAGAAAAATGTTTATAAATAATCAGAATATAACATACGTAAAATATTTATTTTGATAATGTTATAGATATTTCACGTAACAGAAAATATACGTAATTGATACGTGTATTGAAAGCACGTGCAAGGTACGTTAAACACAAACATTAAAATAAATATTTGAGTTGGCTAAAAATAGGATTGAAATGAGTTTTGAGAAAACATAAAACATATAAAGAATCAGAATATAAGTTACGTATGACATTTATATAAAAATATGTCACGAAAATTAATCGTATCGGTACAAAATATACGTGCGTAACACACTTGGGCAAAATTATCATTACTCAATTTTGTGGGATATTACACTCTCCCCCCTTAGAACAGTTCTGTCCTCAGAACTTATTAGGGAAAAAGTTGTATTTTGTACACACTAAAGAAAAAATATCATTATTGGATATAGAAAATTGTCAATACCAAGAAAGAAATGTAACATGTAACTTGGAACACAAGGTAAACTTGTATAAGAAAACTATGAGTATCAAAAATTTATAAGAACGGAACAAGAAATCTATAAAATGGCATAAGAAAAGAAATGTGACCATAAAAGATAGTATAGATTGAAAGAATTTTTCATACAAAAATAATATTAAATAAAGTATTAGATAAAAAGGAAAATGCAAATGAAGTCATTAATTATGAAATAGTTTGGAAAACAACGCGATTGGAAGAAAAATAAAGAGAAACATAGTCAATGGATACTTTTGATAAATTATTAATAGGCTTAATAATCAAAATTTATCAAATTAATAAGCGGTAGAATGATTAAAATCGCAAACTGAACTAGTATTTCGAGATAAAATTGAATTAGTAATTTAAGAAAATGTTGTTGGATAAAAATCTGAAAATATATGAGTGTTGAATTTTAGTTGAAAGAATACAGAATATAATATAAGTATAATAGTAAAATTTTACAATGATGTGTATAAAATAATGTCATAAAATTTTCATTCGTGAAAGTTACATAACTTTTTAAAAAATCTTTTTAATGAAGAAATAAATAGTACAACGAAATAAGGGAAGGTATAAAAATGTAAAGCAACTCGATAAATAATTTGAAAAACATAATAATTGAAAAATAGTTAGCACTAATAATTTAATATGTGATAACTTAATAAAAATACGTAAAAGAAATAGCAAAATTAAGTAAGTAAAGTGCATGAAAATAAAGAGAATAAAACATCAATAAAGAAAACGAGTAAGTCGAATTTAAAAGATGAAGATTAGGGTTGTAAATAATAAATATCAAAGTGAATTAATAGTATACGAAAATATTTATTTGAAAAATAGTAAATGTTAAAGATGAAAACTTCTACTCGGAAAATCCACAAAATATGTATGTAATAAATATACATACATACATACATACATATATATATATATATATATATATATATATATGGAGAAGAGTTAGTCTACGTGTAAGGTATCATGAATGTAGGTTCAAACCCACCACGCTACCACTGCGCCACTCGGATACCAAGGCAAAACATGCTCGCATACAGTATCACATCAATTGTATACGAAGGGAGTATCATGAATGCAAATTGCATAACTTCATCATTCATGACTCCAGCCATCTAATAGGAAAATAGTGGAGAAGACATCAGTGTATAGAGCAACACAAATATAAATCAACTTACATTGAAATCTCTACAAACTAAACTCACACTTCTAATGTCCACCCTAATGTGTCATCCTTGTAATTTTGTACTACTTATTGAAGTTTGCTCTGATACCACTCTGCAACACCCCGAATTCTATTTACATGTAATTCGTAGTACAACAAGATCTTTTACTTCAAATTCATACGATTTTACAAGAAAATTAAAAACTTTTTATTATACAACAATGTTCGTTACAGAATACACAACGGAAAGAAATACAACATGAAATATATAACTCTAACTTCAACAGATTTAATCATGAGAATAATCTTTAGTATCAATTAATCTTCATGCCATTTTGCTAATCCAAGCCATACCTTGAAAAACTGTGGGCGCGTCAGTTGCTTACAACCGACGCAATGTTATAAAACAATGATCTTCGCTATGCCATAATATAACGATTCTCTTACTTCAGCAACCACGAACTTGAATGCACAATAAAGTGTAAAAGAGTGATTATCGTAATCATGTCAGTGTATGATATGACTTAATGCCTAATGCAGATGTTAGACTACAATGACACTAATACATACTTGTTCGGATTCTATGCATCCCATTCTAAATAGGTCCGAGGGCATGCACCTACGTGCCACAATAAAGGGTTTAATCCCCTGCAAATTCAAAACTATTCTGGAACAAAATCAAGTTTTAGACATTCCACGAGTACAGACTCCAGCCCTGGAGTCCACCGTCAGGCTATACGAAAATTCTCGTCGTGCGAACATCCCGCAAGTGTCCCTATAGCCCCGGTATACGTATATACACTGGAGAACGGCCTCCCATCCGTCTAACTATTCATGATCCTGGAGTCCACTGTCAAATCAATCATAGCCCCAAATTTAATTAAGGCTCGTCTCCAGCGCAAGCAACCACTGTTCCGGAGTCCACCATCAAACAAGGTCTATAGTCCTGGAGTCCACCGTCAGACTATATAGAGGCGCCCTACTTACATTTGCCAAAGTTTCATTACATCTCCCCTTAGTTCCTATCCTTAAGATTAAACATGAATAAATAATATCACCTAGAGCTAGCTTACCCTCCTACCGGTCTTACACAAAAAAATTACCGAGAACGATAGCCCATACTGGACCTTTCTCAAAACTCAATAATAATTATCATTACTTTTGCCGGTACCTGGGTCTCACTAAGCCTCTAGATCAACATCTTTTCATGTTCAACATTATAAGGTACTCATACCCTCATTATTCAAATTCTCAATTTCATTTGTTCATAACTCATTCAATTCTTTCGTTCATTCTTATTTACCAACTATGATGTAAACATTTCTTGATTGACCACACAACCAACAATTTACTTTAATAACTTCAAAGTCTTTTGATTAATAAAAAGCCTTTTTTCATATTCATTTATACTTCAAGTATATTTTCCAAACACAAAGTTCTTTTGAAATTTAAAACACCAACTCTTTACCATTAACCTCCAGGAATTTCTTATTTCCCCCTCAAGATTAAACTTGATTTAATTCTTTAAAAGTCTTTCCTCATATACTTTCTCTTCTCAAACTCGAATCTAGAATCTATTTAATTCATGACTTTAAAGTTCTCAAAATATCTCTTAGAATATTTAAAATAATCCCCAAGTAGTTTTTTAATATTTTATAATATTTATAAGAAGTTTTTCCCCTTTTAAAACTTGAAAACTATATAAAAAAAAAAAGTTAAAACTCATTTGCGCGTGCCTGGGCTCGAACTAGTGCCAACAACATCCCAAGCCAACGCCTAAGCTACTGTGCCAATTCACATTATTTGGTCATAAATCTTTTGAGTTAGTTTTATACTTAAATTACTCTCTGACTTTATTTTAAAAAAATTAAACAAAAGCAGAGCCAAATCCCTAGCTCGAACCCGCGACCATAAGGACCCCCCAAATGCGCCACGTGCCACAAGAGACAAACATTACTTCTAATATCCTAGGAGTTAAATTTCATATAACTTTACTTTCTGATAAATCTCATTTTTTTTTACTTTTTCAACTATTTTCGAATTGTATTCTTTTCTTTCAATTAGATTGTACATAAAACATATCCCCAAGTTTTCAGAAATAGTTTTTCATAAATTTTATTCATAATGGCACCAAATTATACCCAATTTAACTCAAATAATCACTTTTATAAACCTAGTATTCAAATAACCACTTTTTTATAAATCTAGTATTCATAGGTTTTGGTTAGAAAAATTTTCCACATCATGAATGCATTTTTTTTAGAAATTCTCATCCTTCCCATCGACTTTATAATTCATTTCTAATATCCACACAAATTTTCTAAGCACAAAATTAACAACTTTATACATACAAATACTAAGTTCTAATCATGGTTTATTAATTGTGCCTAACAACATACAATATGCTATTGAAATAAAAATTTAATTTAACAACTTAATTTTATCGTGATGAAACTTCTATTTAGCATACAACAATTTTCTTGTTTCATTTCTTCCAATAATGCATCATATACATCACAAAAAATCGATTAAATACTCATACTAATTATTACCTTCAAACATCAAAATTTCCTACACATGCATTCCATTTTACTTTAGAAAGCAAGAAGAAACACCCACCTTAGTTGATGAAAAAGTGAAAGAAAACTCCTAAAAGTTGCTCCTAGCTCCAACAAGATGTGCCATTCTCCTCCTAGCAAAGCAAAACCACAAGCCTAGCCTCCTCCAAGCAAGAACCCGAGCTCCTCTCTTGCTCTCTTTCTTTTCTTCTCTTTTTTTTCTTTTAATTTTTGTGAAAAATATCCATACAATAAGTGGTATTTATAGGGCTAAATGGGTGAATGAAGAGACCCTCATTACCCAAAATAAATACCCACTCACAAAGCCATTTACCACAAACCCTTACCCCTTCATCTCATTGGCCGGCCAACCTTTGAGTTGCACGCACGTGCACGTGCACACACTTCTCATTCTTTTAATTATTTGTTTATAATCCATTTGTATGTGTTTGTTACATGACAAGTATGTAGGGTTTAAAATGTACATTTAAAATGTCGAATAAAATCATGGGCTTCTCTTTTAATTAATTTATTTTCTAGTGGGCTTTAAATAGACTTTAGGCCCATGGGTTTTTAATAGAAAAATAAATAATACATTTGTAACGAATAAAATGAGAATAAAAATGTACATCACTATAACCCCTGTTTTTTCCTTTTCTTGTATTTTGGATGTATTTATATTTTTCTGAGTAATTATTCTTATTGTATTCTTCTGTTCCTTCTTAACCGTATATTTGATCTTCATTCTCAATATTAAATCAGCTATTTCTTTTGCCTGATATTTGATCTCCTTGATTCAATTTTTCTGCCTCTTATTTCATCTCTAGTTGATCGGTTGATTTATTTTATTATTTATTTTTTTGTTCATGGCCTATTATTATTGTTGTTCCTATCTCTTAATGGATCTTATTCATAGCCAACATCCCAAATACCCTAACCCAGTTATCTCCACCTAAAACCTAATTTCATCTCCTATATATATATGCCTCCTAGTCCAAACCCTAATCACTTTTATAAAAACCCTAGCAGCTCTACCTCATCCCTACCCTACATTCCGCTCATCCCCCCTACTCCCGACCTTCCTTCGACAGCCGGCCCCCTGTCGTCGACCTGCAATCATCCCGACCCCGCCTCCCTGCGTCACGTAGCCCTGCCTTTCCTCTCTTTTCTCCCCCCGAGGCTAGCAGGAATGACAACACCTACTAGCAGCAGTGCCAACCAGTGCCGCTGGCCCTATCCAGCGCGCCGCCCCTATTCGCCCCAGTCCGCCATCATCCTCCTCGCAGTGCACACACTCAACCCCAACTACCCTTTCTTGTGTGCTGCGGTTTGATCAAGTTTGGCCGAGTGGGATCTCGACCGTCGGATTCGCTTGATCATCATCGTCTTGATCACCATCTTGATATCGAGATCTATGCCGATCGTGCTCATTGTTCGGGAATCCATTCCTGTTATCCTCATTCTTTCGTCGGATTCATCGTCGTCCCTAAGGCAAGTAACTTGTATTAATTTTTATTGTATATACAAGTACTAAATACCGCCTGTAGTGCCACTTTTGTTTCTAGATTCAATCTCATGAAAAACCCTTGTTAGATAGTGACTCTATTTGTTGATCCATCCGTAGTCATCCTTTGTTACACACATGATATAAAATTAACTTAGATCTGATTAGATTCTTGATGCCTGTATGTATGTTGCTTCGTGATCCATGATGTGTTGTATATTTCTTGCATGCTTGATGTGTTAGTTGTAGTATTTTGTGGTAAACTTGTTAAACTCCCATACCATGTTGTTTTGGACATCTAGTAAACCATGTTTTGTATTTTGATATAAATTGGATTTGCTGCATATGAACTATTTGATTTAATGCATGAGAAGGACTTTTGTTTTTGCTGCTGCCCCGTTTTATTTCAGTATTTTAGACCCTGTTAAGGTCAGTAAATGAAACTAATTTGTGAATATAAATCGTAAATCTCGCTGTCTATTTTCCAGAATTTTCGACAGATCTCAGTTTCGATTTGTGAGGTGTGAGTTATTACCGTTTTACTACAGATGTGTAGAAAATTCCAGATTCTGTTTTATGTGAATTTTGTATAGTTATTTATTTTAAACTGATGTTAAAGATAAAATTTGGATCTAATATTTTTCTGGGTATGACTAGACATGATTAGGATTAACCCCAAATTTTTGTAGATTTAATTGATGACATTTATAAACTATTCTATGCTTGTGAACAAACTATTATATTTTTTCAGAACTGCACGCTGTTCAGTAAATAACCATGTTTTCAAATTGATTGTAGTTGCTGTAGGTAAAAACTTTGTAAATATAAAATGTATCCTATTGTATCTATTGTACAACCCTTTTTACGGATTTGGATTTCGAGTTATAATTTGTAATCTATCGTTGTTTTGGTACTGCTATGTCTAAAATTCAAGATTTACAAACTTGCTGTATCTTTTTGTTTTCTGATTTTATTTGACTATACTATCTGAGTTGGAATATTATGAAATTTTGTTTTCTGATACTAGACATAGTAGGGAATAACCCAGATTTTTTTTGGATTTAATCAGTAAGTTTTCATGCCATTTCATGCTTATGAATGCAACTCTGTCATTTCTGTATATAATTCTGTTTTGAGTCATATTTCTGTAGTTATTATATGACTTATATATATGTGCTGGATTTGGACGAGATTCTATTTTCTAGATTTTCTGACGGATCTAAGTTTTTATTCTTGTGGCAACGGAAATCTTGGTTTTTGTGCAGTACTATCTTGCTGTCCAGAACTGAAAATTTCGTTGTCCTAGTCTATTATGAGTTGTCTATCACCCGTGTATGTCTTCTACCCAACCTGAGTTATTCCTTGGTACTTGGCATATTTTCTCACCCTGTTTGTGCACTTATATGCCTGCTTTAATAATAATGACACATAATCAAGCCAAGGTTAAGGGAAAGATCAAGTAGTGGAAAATATAGAAATATGTACTTGAAAGGGGACCGTGTTCCCACCTGTTACGTGTTTCATGATTACATAATACATAATTCTGTTTACCTGATTACCTGGCTACACACTTTCCTATAGGAAGGTGTACTCAGATGGGGACCTGTAGGTCCTACCTATACCTATTTATCTGATACTTGAGTACACAGTACTATACAGTCCACTATGAAATCTAAAATACAACTTGTTTGAATGTAGCAACTATGTGGTAAAATTTGGGACACATGAAGTGCTACCTAGTTAGGATTAAGTACATGACCTATAATAACATGATCACTTGCACATTTTTGTTACATGTACATGCTACCTGATACCTGTTACTTGTATACATGCTTGCATGCTACTTGACACCTGTTACGTGTTACCAGCACCCTGTTGCCTCATCATATTATTTGAATCTGCTTCTAATTTATGTTAATCATTCTGTTTTGCTATTACATCCATTCCATGCTTATTCTATACTTGTTTTCGTTGTTACTCTATACTTGTCTATCTATTTTCTTCTGTACTTGTTGCCTGCACTACAACCGGCCCGTAACTTGTATTGACGTTCATTTTGTTTCTTTTTCCTCTTCCTGCAATTTGTTAAAATTGCAGACTTTGATGACCAGCTGTCCGATGGAGTAGGTGACCAAACATTCTAGTTGGCTGGAGTTCTTGCTATAATTTATTTCCTACTGTTTTGAATAAATGTAATTGTTTCGTGGATAATTTTGTATTGGGCAGTTTGACCCAGAATTTATAACTCTTGTTTCAGATCTGGTTTATTTGAAATTTATTTATTTTGTTTCAAGTAAATTTAGTTGGTTATATTAATTTATTCATGCATGCATGGTTGATTATTTCCTGCTTATTCCTTGTTTATTTCTGTGAAATGTTGAAACGATCCTTACAGCTTATGAATGGTGAAAGCCATTCGCTGGACTTAGTCACGTATCCGTATTCCGTATTCCTTCTTGGGAGGCGGGGCATGACAAGGTTTTTAGTTGTATCAAAGCACCATGTTTGGTTAATGTTTTAGTTTGACTAATATGTTAGACAAGTTTAGCTCGATCTAGGATTGGCTCAACAGTACACAGACCATTCATTACATGAACAAATAATAATCAACTTAATCTGGATGCTAATTATTTTTGATTTTGTGCAGACCATGGCTCGCAGAGGTTTCACTTTCCGTACACAGGAGGAACAGGCTGGATTAGAGGCTGTTACAAATGTGTTGGAGCGGCTGATCCACATGCAGAAGAATCACAGTGACCTTGTGATGGCCACATTGGAAGTTGCTCGGAATCCAACTCCCATTGTGCCCACACAAGCAGCTCTCCCTCCTCGTCCGGGTACAGTTGCAAATTTTATGAGGCTGCACCCTGATAAATTTTCTGGCACTGAGATGCCGCTTGAGGCCGAACAATGGTTGATCAGGACAGAGCAGTTGTTGTTGGCAGTGAGAGTTGTTGATGCTAATCGTGTGGATGTGGTGACCATCCAGTTGGTGGAACTTGCCCACATATGGTGGTGGGCAGAGTCTGAATGGCTCGAACGGCCCATTGCTTGGACCACGTTCACCAGGACCTTCTTGGAGAAGTTTTTCCCTAGCAACACTCGAATTGAAATGAAGCAGCAGTTTCTTGCCCTGAAACAGATTGGTCGTTGTTCTATTTTGGGACTTTGTTACATATTGTTCATGCAATGTTGTAACATGAGACTCTCTTGAAACAGGGTACCAGGTCAGTGGATGAGTACGTAGCAGAATTCACCAGTCTTAGCCGCTTCGCAGCCTTTCTAGTGGCGAACGAAGAGGATAGGGCTCAGAGATTCCATCTGGGGCTTAAGCGAGATATTCAGATGCATCTCGTTTCCCTTCGCCTGCGTACCTATGCTGAGGCTCTTGAGGTAGCCTGAGCTCAGGAGCAAGCTTGCAGCAGGTTGGCTCCTCCCCGGTGGACTGTTCAGCACCCCGCTGTTGCTGTTAGGCCTTCTGGTAGGCCAATTCGGAGGCCTGTCCCAGCCCATCCGGTCAGGGCGGCTCCTTACTCTTCTGTTGCTCTTAGGGGAGCTAGTTTCTGAGACTTCTGCCAGCTGGCTAGGCATGATCACAGGGATTGTAGGCGAGCCAACCGCCGATGCTTTAGGTGTGGCACTGGTGACCACTCAGTGCGGGATTGCCCCGCACCAGCGGATGGCTCTTCCAGCCGGGGGTCCAATTTAGCAGGAAGCGCCAGCTCGTGGTCTGGTTAGGTCACCGCTTCTTCCTCAGTGCCAGATTGTCGGTCAGAGGACCACGGCTTCCAAGAGAGGTCAGGCTTACAACCTGACAACTGCAGATGCTGAGATGGCAGAAGGAGTCATTGCAGGTATTTTTGCATTTTGTTGTTTTGTTATTTTCTTTGCTTCTTTCATTTACCTTGCACTGTTTATTCATATTATCTTTTCAGCATGTTATTCCTCACCCCTTAATCATCAATTCTTCTTCCCTTGCTTTTTGACTCTATCTTAGGTGTTGTCCTAGTTTGTTCTTTTCCTGCTCATGTTCGCTTTGATTCCGGGGTGACCCATTCCTTTGTCTGTTCCCGCTTTGTGGATCGTCATTAGTTGGAGTGCAGCATTATGTCAGAGGCTTGGAACATCGTCACAGGGTGCTGGTGTTGCAATCTGTTCTCAGGAATGCAAGCAGAGTCCTGTGGTTATTGGTTGCGCAAATTTCAAGGTTGACCTGATCGTAATTGGAAATTCAGAATTTGACGTCATTCTCAGTATGGATTGGTTGGGTGAGTCCCATCCTGTTATTGATTGACGTGCCAAGAAAGTTGTATTCTGAATCCCAGGTCGTGCAGAGTTTGAGTTCCATGCCAAGGAGATTCCCCTTGGCCGAGCTGAGACTGCAGTTGATCAGGAGACTTGTGCAATGGAGTTGCACACAGGTTGTGAGGCTGGGCCTCTAGTAGTGCGGGAATTCCTAGATGTATTTCCAGAGGAGTTGCCTAGCTTACCCCCTGATAAGGATGTGGAGTTCGAAATTGAAGTTCAGCCTGGTACGACACCGATATCGAAGAGTCCCTAAAGGATAGCACCGGTTGAGCAAGCAGAGCTGAAGGTGCAGATTCAAGGTTTGCTAGATTTAGAGTTCATCAGACCCAGTGTTTCACCGTGGGGAGCTCCAGTTCTTTTTTCAGCAAGAAGGATGGTAGACTTTGACTGTGCATCAATTATCGGGAACTAAACAGTGTTACTGTGAAGAATCGATATTCGCTGCCCAGGATCGATGACTTATTTGATCAGTTGGACGAGCAGCAGTCATTTCAAAGCTGGATCTTGGCTCAGGGTATCATCAGATCAAGGTGAAAGCGACTGATGTGCAAAAGACAACGTTCAGCACCAGATATGGGCTTTATGAGTTCCTAGTGATGCCTTTCGGGGTCACGAATGCGCCAGCTGTGTTCATGAGTCTGATGAACAGGGTCTTTTTCCGGTTCCTGGACAGATTTGTGGTGGTCTTCATAAATGATATTCTGGTGTATTCTCAGAATCGGGAGGATCATGCTGAGCACCTGAGGTTGGTTCTGCAGACTTTGAGAGAGAATCAGCTCTATGGGAAACTTAGCAAATGTGAGTTCTGGTTGGATCGAGTTACCTTTTTGGGGCACATTATCTCGGGCGATGGTATCTCAGTTGATCCGTCCAAAGTTGCTGCAATGAGATATTGGCCAGTGCCCAAGTCAGTTTCAGAGGTGAGAAGTTTCCATGGTCTAGCTGGATATTATCAAAAATTCGTCCAAAATTTTTCGAAGATAGCAGGGCCTTTGACGAAGCTGACAGGGAAGGATCAGAAATTTATCTGGGATGGGGATTGCAGTAGAGCTTTTGCTGAGTTGAAGAGCAGGTTGACATCAGCGCCAGTGTTAACTATCCCGAATGGTTCATGCGGATTTGTGGTTCACTGTGATGCTTCTAGCAAGGGTCTTGGTGCAGTTTTGATATAGAAGGGCCGAGTTGTTGCTTATGCATCGTGGTAGTTGAGGCCGCATGAGAGGAACTATCAGAATCGTGATTTGGAGTTGGCGGCAGTGATCTTTGCTTCGAAGTTATGGAGACACTATTTACTTGGAGACCGAGTGGAGATCCTTACCGACCACAAAAGTCTTAAGTATGTATTCACCCAAAAGGAATTGAACATGAGGCAGAGGCGTTAGTTGGAACTCATGGCCGACTATGACATCAGTTTGCAATACCATCCTAGTAAAGTGAACTTGGTGCCAAATGCTTTGAGCAGGAGACCAGCAGCCATGTTCCTGACTCAGCAGAGAGATCTGGTTGAGCAGATGCGGAGGTTGGAGTTGGATGTTTTTTTGCCGAGTTATGATCGGACTTGCATGATGCTACAGCTTCAATCGTCTCTTGTCGAGCAGATTAAAGTGGCTCAGGCTGGTTATAAGCAGTTGCAAGGATTCAGAGCAGAGGTTGAGGCCAATTGTAGAACAGATATGGTTATTCATGAAGATGGATCGCTTTGTTTTGGGTCCAGGTTGTGTGTCCCGAAGGGTGAAGTTCATCAGAGGTTGCTTAAGGAAGCCCACCAGTCATCGTACTCTATTCATCCCGGTGTTACTAAGATGTACCGGGACTTGAAGCTTCACTTCTGGTGGCATGGTATGAAAAGGGATGTGGCTCGGTTTGTGTCTCAGTGTTTGATCTGCCAGTAGGTGAAGGCAGAGCATTAGAGAATTGCCAGACTTCTTCAACCGCTTCCCATTCCGGAGTGGAAGTGGGAACACATCACTATGGACTTTGTAATCGCCTTGCCGAGGAGTTCCAAGGGTCACAATGCCATTTGGGTGATTGTCGACCGACTGACGAAGAGTGCTCACTTCATTTTCTTCCGAGTGGGACAATCTACTGAGAGCCTAGCTGAGAAGTACATGCAAGAGATCATCAAACTTCATGGGGTTCTAGTCAGTATTGTATCCGACAGGAATACAAGATTTAGGTCTCAGTTTTGGGAGAGTCTTTAGAGTAGTTTGGGGAGTAAACTGAAGTACAGTACAGTTTTTCACCCCCAGACAGATGGACAGTCAGAGAGGACCATCCAGACTCTAGAGGACATGTTGAGGTCTTGTGTGTTGCAGTTTGGTGGATCATGGAAGGACCATTTGTATCTTCTAGAGTTCTCGTACAATAACAACTTTCAGGCTAGTCTTAAAGCTGCACTGTTCGAGGCACTATATGGTTGAAATTGCATATCACCAATGTGCTAGGATGACAGTGGTGAGAGGAAGTTATTAGATCCGGAGTTGATCACCAGGACAGTTGATGCGGTGACTCAGATCAGGAAGCAACTTCAGGCAACACAGGACAGGCAGCGAAGATGGACTGATGTCCATAGGAGAGCTTTGGAGTTTGAGGTTGGTGACCATGTTTGTCTAAAGGTATCGCCGTGGAGAGGTGTCATTCGGTTTGGTGGTGGGGGCAAGCTGAGTCCTAGGTTTATCAGATCGTTTGATATCGTGGAACGAGTCGGCAAGGTGGCCTATCGTCTTGCATTGCCACCAGCTTTATCTGGGGTGCACGACATCTTCCATGTCTCATAACTCAGGAGATATATCCATGATGAGAGCCACGTGATCGACTACTCAGAGTTGACCGTACGGCCGAATCTGTCTTGTGAGATTCCGCTAGTTGCTATCTTAGATCGGCAGAAGAAAGTGCTGAAGAACAAGGTCATCAAGCTGGTTCGAATTTCTTGGAATCCTCACTCGCCGGGTGAGTCAACTTGGGAGTTGGAGGAGAAGATCCAACAGAAGTTTCCTCATTTATTTGAGTAGCTTTTCGTTTTGTTGATGTTCTTTCTTTTTCTTTCGGGGTTACCCTACATACTTCTTGTTTGAATTTTGAGGACGAAATTCTTCTTGTTAGGTAGTTAGGACTTGTAACCCCTGTTTTCCATTTTCTTGTATTTTGGATGTATTTATCTTTTTCCGAGTAATTATTCATATCGTATTCTTCTGTTCCTTCTGAACTGTATATTTGATCTTCATTCTCAATATTAAATCACCTATTGTTTTGTTGCCTGTGATTTGGTCTTCCTGATTCAATTTGTCTGCCTATTATTTCATCTGTGGTTGATCGGTTAATTTATTTTATTATTTATTTTTTTGTTCATGGCCTATTATTATTGTTGTTCCTATTTCTTATTGGATCCTATTCATACCCAACAACCTAAATACCCTAACCCAGTTATCTCCACCTAAACCCTAATTTCATCTCCTATATATATATATATATATATATATATATATATATATATATATATATATGCCACTGTTTAAGCCTCCTAATCCAAACCCTAATCACTTTTATAAAAACACTAGCCACTCTACCTCATCCCTACCTTGCATTCCGCTCATCCCCCCTACTCCCGACCTTCCTCCGATCGCCGGCCCCCTGCCATCGGCCTGCCTTCATCCCGATGCTACCTCCTTGCGTCGTGCAGCCCTGCCTTTAATCTCTTTTCTCCTCCAGAAGCCAGCAACAATGATAGCACCAGCCAGCAGCAGCGCCAGCTAGCGCCGCCATCCCTGTCCAGCGCACCGCCCCTGTCTGCCGTCGTCCTCCTCGCAGTACACACACTCAACCCCGACTGCCCTTTCTTGTGTGTTGCGGTTTGATCAAGTTTGGCCGAGTGAGATCTCGACCGTCGGATTTGCTTGATCATCATCGTCTTGATCACCATCTTGATCATCGAGATGGCGTCGATCGTGCTCGTCGCCCGGGAATCCTGTAACCCCTGTTTTCTCAAATACGTATTTTCTGTGTATTTTCGGTATTTCGATTTTTGTAAATTATTTTCCCACTTTCAAATTGTTTTTGTTAAAATGTATTGTTGGATCTTCTATTAAAGCTTATTTTTAATCAATAACTTTATTTGAAATTACCTTCCAATGATTTTTATATTGTAATACAAATCTATTGTTATTTTTACTTCGATTTCTATTATTATTATTGTTACTGTTATTATTATTATTGTTATTATAGTTATTGTATTTTTCTTGGTACTATTATTTATTTGTGTTCTGCATCGCCTTTTTAACCCTTGTAATCTGTTATTTTATTAATAGAATTCATTTTTGTCTTAAATTCAACTTTGACTCCTGATTTATCCAATTAAATTCTTCTACAGCGATTTTATTGTTCTCCCTATTCAAATTTTGCTTTTTAATGTCCCCAAAATTTATCTAAGTTTAATTATATTTTTATTGGTTATTCTAATTTACCTAATGGATTTTAACCTAATACCCTTGCCTATTGGATCCTAAGCATATACCCAATAACCCATTATCCTATAATCTCCTATATATATATATATGTTTATACCTAAACCCTATCCCTATAACCTCCTCTAACCCTAGCCGCTATACCTTTCTTCTACCCCCCTGTGTGATCTCCTACTCAACCCGACCCATCTCCAAATCCTACTCCCGTCCTCCTTCCAACCCATTCCCCGACCTGCTTCTGATCCTCCACCCTTCGACTGCTCACCTCCACGACCCAGCAGCCCCTGATGCCACCACATCAGCAGCAAGGCCAGCCCACAGTCCCCTTGCACTGTCTCCTCCTGAGCGACGCCAGCCGCTCAGCCAACGCTGCCTTCCCATTCCGACGTCAGCCAGTAGCGCAGTCCACCCGTGCTGTGTCCCTCCTTCCGATGACAGATAGCAGCAACAGCCTGGGCGACAGTGATGCATGCCCGATGCGTTGTTTCCCTCTCGACAGAAGCAACAATTGTTGTGCAGTGCCCGGCCTTCCCCCCTTGCGCTGCTCTCCCCCAACGCCGGCCAGGTAGAGACAGCATCGTCTTTGCGCTGCCTTGCCCTGCACCTTCGGCACAGCCACCTCAGCGCGATGCCTCCCTCCGTCGACGCACAACAATAGGCAGCAGCAGCGTCCCGTCCCTCTCCCTCTCGCTCTCTTTGTATGCACGTGTTGTTTCGCGTGTGAGTTCGGGATTATTGTGTTCGTGGTTGGTTCGTGATTCGTTCGTTGTTTTGTGTTCGTTGCCCGGAAAACCGTTCCTGTTATTCTCGCTCTTTGCATCGTTTCCGTCGTCGACTATAAGGCAAGTAACTTATATAATTTCTATTTGCATATACAAGTACTAAATACCATCTGTAGTGTAGTTGCTTGAAGATCTATTCTCATGAAAACCCTTGTTAGATCTTGTCTCTATGTGTTGATCTGCCCGTAGTTGTCTCATTACACACACGACATGAAATAACTTAGGAACACTAAATTCTTGATGTATACATGCATGTTGTTCGTGATTATGAGTTGTCGTAGAATTTTGTATACTTGATGTGTTAGTAGTAGTATTACTTGTTGTAAACTTGTACGACACCCTATACCATGTTGCTTGGACATCTAGTATACCATATTTCACATTTTACTATGATTTGGATGTGTTACATATAAACTAGTTAATTTTATGCATGAAGAAGATTTCTGTTTTTGTTGTTACCTCGTTTTCGTTCAGTATTTTAGACCCCATTAAAGTCAGTATATGAAAATTATTTTTGAATATGAATTATAGAGAATTTTGTCATATTTCCAGAATTTCTGACAGATCTCAGTTTCGATTTGTGAGTTGCAAGTTATTGCCATTTTACTACAGATGCGTAGAAAATTCCAGATTCAGTTTTAAGTGAATTCTGTAGAGTCATTTATTTTTATATGGATGTTGAACATAAAATTTGGATCTAATATTTTGTCGAGTATAACTAGACTTGATTGGGATGAACACCTAATTTTTGTGGATTTAATTGATGACTTTTATAAACTATTCTATGCTTGCAAACAACTACTATACTTCCAGAATTTCCATCCTATTCAGTAAAGAACCTAAATTTCAACCTGAATCTATTTACTTTTTATAAAACTTTGTGAATGAAAATTGTAGCCTGCTGTATCTATTTTATCATCCTTTTGACGGATCTTGATTTTGATTTGTATTTTGTAATCTATTGCTGTTTTAGTACTGTTGTGTTTATGATTTCAGATTTACAAAATTGCTGTATCTTGCTGTTTTTTGATTTTATTTGACCATACTATCTATGTTGGAAAATTCTAAAACTTTATTTTTGATACTAGACATACTAGGGAATAACCCAGATTTTTTTTGGATTTAATCAGTAAGTTTTTATGCCATCTTCCTATTTATGAATACAAACTTCTGATTTCTAGTTGAACATGTTTTCTGGATACAATTTTGTTTTGAGTCCTGTTTTTGTGAAATACCATATGACTTATATATATTTGCTAGATTCGACCGAGAGTCTATTTTCCAGATTTTTTGATGGATCCAGGTTTGCATAGTTGTGGCAACAGGAATTCCAGATTTTGTGCAGCACTGTCTTGCTGTCCTGAACTAGAGTTTTCCTTATCCTAATCTTTTATGAGTTGTCTTTCACCTGTACATGTTTATCTTCCAACCTGAAACTGTCACTTGTTCATACCTTGTTATTCTTACTCTGTTTTGTGCACGTATAAGCTAGTTTGATAATAATAACAAATAAACAAGCCGGGGTTAAGGAAAAGATCTAGTAGTGGAAAATATAGAAATGTGTACTGAGAAGAGGACCCGTAGGTTCTATCTGTTACGTGTTTTATGACTACATGATACACGATTCTGTTTACCTGATTACCTGACTACACACTTTCCTATAGGAAGGTGTACTCGGAAAAGGACCTGTAGGTTCGACCTATACCTGTACCTGTTTACCTGATCCCTAAGTACACGACCCTATACAGTCCACTACAAAATCTAAACGCAACTTGTTTGAATGTAGCAACCATGTGGTAAAAATTTGGGATGCATGAAGTGCTACCTAGTTAGGATTAAGTACAAGACCTGTAATAACATGATCACTTGCACATTCAGTTACCTGTACATGCTACCTAACACCTGTTACCTGTATACCTGCTTGTATGCTACCTGACAGCTGTTACATATTTACCTACTTGCATGATACCTATTATCTGTTACGTGTTATCTGCACCTGTTATCTTATCACATTACTTGATTCTGTTTCCTGATTTAGGTTAGTCATTCCGTTTTGCTGTTACTCTATATCTGTTTATCTTTTCCTATACTTGTGCCTGCAATTCAAGCGGCCCATAACTTGCATTGACGGACATTTTATTTCTCTTTTCTTTTTCCTGCAATTTGTTAAATTGCAGACTTTGGTGATCACCTGCCCGATGAAGTAGGTGACCTGAGATTCTAGTTGCTGGAGTTCTTGCTATTATTATTTCATGTTGCTTATTTTGAATAAATGTACTCTTAGTTGGGTTATTTGTATTGGTCAGTTTGACCCAGAATTTATGACTTGTCCAGATTTAATTTATTTGAGATTATTAAATTTTGTTTCAAGTAAATCCTGTTGGTGATATTAAATTATTCATACATGCATGGTTGGTTTCTCCTTATTTATTCTCTATTTATTCCTGTGAATTATTGAAAAGATCCTGACAGCTTATGTATGGTGAAAGCCATTTGCTGGACTTAGTCACATATCCATATTCTGTATCTCCTTTTTGGGAAGCGGGGCATGACAAATCCATTCCCGTTATTCTCATTCTTTTGCCGGATTCATCGTCGTCCCTAAGGCAAGTAACTTTTATTAATTTTTGTTGTATATACAAGTACTAAATACCGCCTGTAGTGCCACTTTTATTTCTAGATTCAATCTCATGAAAAACACTTGTTAGATCTTGACTCTATTTGTTGATCCATTCGTAGTCGTCCTTTGTTACACACACGCCATGAATTTAACTTAGATCTGATTAGATTCTAGATGCCTGCATGTATGTTGCTTCGTGATCCATGATGTGTTGTATATTTCATGCATGCTTGATGTGTTAGGTGTAGTATCTTGTGGTAGACTTGTTAAACACCCATCCATGTTGTTTTGGACATCTAGTACACCATGTTTTGTATTTTGATGCATATGAACTATTTCATTTAATGCATGAGAAGGACTTTTGTTTTTGCTGTTGTCCCATTTTGTTTCAGTATTTTAGACCCTGTTAAGTTCAGTAAATGAAACTAATTTCTGAATATAAATCGTAGATCTCTCTGTCTATTTTTCAGAATTTTTGACATATCTCATTTTTCGATTTGTGAGGTGTGAGTTATTGCCGTTTTACTACAAATGTGTAGAAAATTCCAAATTCTGTTTTATGTGAATTTTGTATAGTTATTTATTTTAAAACTGATGTTAAAGATAAAATCTGGATCTAATTTTTTTTGGGCATTACTAGACTTGATTGAGATTAACCCCAAATTTTTGTAGATTTAATTGATGACATTTATAAACTATTCTATGCTTGTGAACAAACTATTATATTTTCACAACTACACGTTGTTTAGTAAATAACCATGTTTTCAACCTGATTCTAGTTGTTGTAGGTAAAAACTTTGTAAATGTAAAATATATCCTGTTGTATCTATTGTACAACCCTTTTTACGAATTTGGATTTCGAGTTATACTTTGTAATCTATTGCTATTTTGGTACTGCTGTGTCTAAAGTTCCAAATTTACAAACTTGCTGTATCTTGCTGTTTTCTGATTTTATTTGACTATACTATCTGAATTGGAATATTATGAAATTTTATTTGCAGATACTAGACATACTATGGAATACCTCAGATTTTTCTTGGATTTAATCAGTAAGTTTTCATGCCATTTTCATACTTATGAATGCAACTCTGTGATTTCTGGCTGAACATGATTTCTGTATATAATTCTGTTTTGAGCCCTGTTTCTGTGGTTATTATATGACTTATATAAATGTGCTGGATTTGGACGAGAGTCTATTTTCTAGATTTTCTAACGGATCTAAGTTTGCATTCTTATGGCAACGGGAATCTTGGTTTTGGTGCAGTACTGTCTTGCTGCCCAGAACTGAAAGTTTCGTTGTCCTAGTCTATTATGAGTTGTCTGTCACCTGTGTATTTCTTCTACCCAACCTGAGTTGTTCCTTGGTACTTGGCATATTTTCTCACCCTGTTTCTGTACTTATATGCCTGCTTTAATAATAATGACACATAATCTAGCCGGGGTTAAGGGAAATATCTAGTAGTGAAAAATATAGAAATGTGTACTTGGAAGGGGGTCGTGTACCCACCTGTTACGTGTTTCATGATTACATGATACATGATTCTATTTACCTAATTAGCTGGCTACACACTTCCCTATAGGAAGGTGTACCCAGAAGGGGACCCGTAGGTCCTACCTATACCTGTACTTGTACCTGTTTACCTGATATCCGAGTACACGACCCTATACAGTCCACTATGAAATCTAAAATGCAACTTGTTTGAATGTAGCAACCATGTGGTAAAATTTGGGACACATGAAGTGATACCTAGTTAGGATTAAGTACAAGATCTGTAATAACATGATCACTTACACATTTCTTTTACCTGTACATGCTACCTGACACCTGTTACTTGTATACATGCTTGCATGCTACTTGACACCTGTTACATGTTACCTTCACCCTGTCACCTCATCATATTATTTGAATCTCCTTCTGATTTATGTTAGTCATTTTGTTTTGCTATTACATCCATTCCATGCTTATTCTGTACTTGTTTCCACTGTTACTCTATACTTGTCTTTCTGTTTTCTTTTGTAATTGTTGCCTGCACTACAAGCAGCCCGTAACTTATATTGACGTGCGTTTTGTTTCTTATTCCTCTTCCTGCAATTTGTTAAAATTGCAGACTTTGGTGACTAGCTGTCCGATAGAGTAGGTGACAAACATTCTAGTTGGCTAGAGTTCTTACTACAACTTATTTCCTGCTGTTTTGAATAAATGTAATTGTTACGTGGATTATTTTGTATTGGGCAGTTTGACCCAGAATTTATAACTCTTATTCCAGATCTGGTTTATCTGAAATTTATTTATTTTGTTTCAAGCAAATTCTGTTGGTTATATTAATTTATTCATGCATGCGTGGTTGATTATTTCCTGCTTATTCTTTGTTTATTCCTGTGAAATGTTGAAAAGATCCTTACAGCTTATGAATGGTGAAAGACATTCGCTGGACTTACTCACGTATCAGTATTCTGTATTGCTTCTTGGAAAGCGGGGCATAACAATCACATTGAAAAAATTTAGGGATTAAAATACATAAAATTTTACGTGTAATGCAAGCATAAAAATAAATATTAAAATACGAAATAGATTTGAGTAACGTGGAAATGTTTATAAATAATCAGAATATAACATACGAAAAATATTTATTTTGATAATGTACGGATATTTCACGTAACGGAAAATGTATGTAATTGACATGTGTATTGAAAGCACGTACAACGTACGTAAACCACAAAAATTAAAATAAATATTTGAGCTAGCTAAAAATAGGATTGAAATGAGTTTTGAGTAAACGGAAAATATATAAATAATCAGAATATAAGATACGTATGACATTTATATAAAAATACGTTACGAATTTTAATCGTAACTGTACAAAATACACGTGCATAACACATGAGGGCAAAAATGTCATTACTCAATTTTGCGGGGTGTTACAATAAAATTTCATATTTTTAAATGAGGTTTTTTAGTTTTAAATGAACTAAAATCCCAGAATTTAATAGTAGAGTTTCAGATATGAAAAGAAATGTTATAAGTTGAGATGATAATATTTTGGTGATTTTAAATTTGTTTCTATAAATGAAATTAAACAATTATTGAAGTTGTTGTTCATTTATTTGAGGACAAGAATTTATAGTGATCTATTTTTTTATGAAAATTTATATTTGATGGGATTAATTAAAATGGGGTATTGATGCATTAACTTGAGATTAATGAAACTATGTGAGAACTTGTATATGTCTAAAAATGAGTAAAAGAAGGAAAGAATAATGAATGAATTAAGTTGTGGATAATTTGAGAAATTAGGGTTATTGGAAAGAACCCTAGAGATGGATTGTGAATGTGAGAGCTCTAGAGGCTGAGTAGGACTATAGTCATCGGCAGTTGAAATTATTTGATTTTGGAAATTAGCCGGTGTCAGCTGGTGTTCTCATTGGTTGAGTTAAGTCCAGTAGGGTGAGCTCGCTCTAGGTGGCAGTGGTTGTCTATATTTGAACTTAAGGATATGCACTAGTTGGAGATGTGATGAAGTAAGAGAAAACATGAGTAGGGGCCTCTATATGATCTGCGATGTAAGATGATTCCCGGAATTATCGAGATGTGAGTGAAAGTGTCTCCAGATCATCTGCGATGTGGGATTGACCTCCGGAATTATCAGGATCAAGACTATGCTCATAGGATGTTTATGTGATGAGGTGCCATAATGACTCGCGGTATGGGATATTCTCGAAGATTCCTAGGTGTGAGTGAAATAGTTTTCGGAATTATCTATGGATAGAGATAGATCTCTGAAATTACCGGGGCGTGGGCCAGATACTCACAGAATGTATAAATCTTAAGTTAATCGTCAGGATAAGTTTTGCATAACGAGAGATTAAACCCTATAATGAGGTGAACGCTAAGGGCTTTCCTTCACTCCTATGTTGTTTGGGCAGTATAGTATCCAAACAAGTGTGAATTAGTGAGCATTGTGTGCATTTATGTTTCCTTTGACATTGTTTTATGTATTTTTCTTTTGTTTTGATAACACACTTATTCTTTAGTTTAGCTTCACTCATTGATCTATGAATCTTTCCATTATTGTGTTATTTTGTGCAACAAGTTTGTGGTTAAGAGACTTTGGAGGATCACTGCTTTAATCAGCATTGCGTCAGTTATATGTGACTGACGTGCCCACAGTTTTAACAGTTTTGCAGGATTTGAAAGTAAGTGGCTTGAACAAGAGTTAAGGCTTGGATTTATGTGATGACTGGAGTTTAAATATGGGAACAAGTTGTATTAATTGTGTATTTATTTCCGATGTGCTTTGTAATGAGAACTGATGTAATGAAAGTTTTTGTTTTCCTATATTATTGTGCTGTGTTTAAGTTACATTGAAGCAAATACTCTAGATTTTGTCTCGCATTTTCTATATTGAAATTCGGGGCGCGACACAAAATGGTATCATAGCACACTTCAATAAGTAATATTAAACATGGTATGGGGAATGAACCTTGGTGGAAATTAGAGTGTGAGTACCTAGGTGGACATTAGAATTGTGGGTATTAGTCTTGGAAGCATGAATGTGTAGTTGATTGAGCTTGCATTTATGTTACTTTAATTCTATACTGATGATCTTTTCCTTTTTCTGAAGGATGACAGATAATCAAGATCCTGTAGGAAATGTGGAAGAAGATGATTTCTTCGAGGACCCTTTAGAGGATTCTGAGGGAGATCCGGAAGAGGAGTCTGAATAAGGGCCAAAAGAATAGGAGGAACCGCAGGAATCCCGGGAGATCATTCTCCTAAGGAAACTTTGGGAGAATATTCAGATGGATCACCTGAACTAACTAAGAAGGATCATGTAACCGCGTCACTTCGACGTGAGATGTATGTTTATCAGTGGCAAGCTACCCATCTGGAGGGGCATCATGAGGAGAATAAACGGTGTATAGCATCTATGAAAGGGAGAATAGAAGATTTCGAAGAAGCTCAACGTGCAGCAGATCGACATTTCACCAAGTTGGACGAATATACTATGTATGGAAAGAATGATTTTAGACGGCACTGCGACGAGTTGGAGATAGAGCTTAAGGAACTTCGAGAGGAACTCAGAGAGGCCAAGAGGCGCCCTCATATTTGATTGCTATTATGCTTGTTTTTATCTTCTAGACTTTAATGAAATAAAACTGTTTAGCTATTTTCATTGATGTATGAACTATTTTGAATAAATTGGTCTATTTGTTACTATTTTGGTGTGTGAATTTTTGGCAGATGAATAAAATTTTATATTTTAAGCAATTGATGTGGATTTTTATGATGTATTGTTTTATCTAACCAAATGTTGTGTTTTGTAGACTCAGAAATGGCGGGTCCAAGAACCAGAAATGGTAACAACGATGAGGGAATAGATGGAGCCAATGGGGGCAGGCTCGATTTATAGACTGAGATCGCCAGGGTTTATCAGACCCTGAATGCCTTCATGACGGTTGGTGTGGGCCGGAACAACGGAGCAGGACCTGCAACTCCAAATTCGGATCTCATCAAACAGGTGGAGTCTTTCAAGCGGATGAAGCTACTGATATTCAAAGGGTAAGCTGATCCTAATGCGGTAGATGACTGGATCAAATAAATGGAAACAGTCTTTGAAGTTTTGGAGACCCCTGCAGCCAGCAAGGTGAATTTGGCCACAATACAGTTGGAGAAGGACGCCGGTGTGTGGTGGCAGTCCATGAAAGAACCTTTCCTGAGGAGCCCGTGACTTGGGAAGCTTTCTTGGAAGAGTTCAGGGATCATTACTTTTCTATGGACATACAAGAGAAGAAGGCCATGGAGTTCATGCGACTGTAGCCGGGCGTCATGTCTGTGAGGGAGTATGAAACCAAATTCATGCAATTGTCGAGGTATGCTCTTGAGCTAATTATGGATGAGGCAAGGAAGTTTGAGCACGGCTTGAGGCCAAACTTGAGATCCTGAATGATACCGTTAGGGATCAAGAGGTTTGACAAGCTTGTCAAAAGAGCAGCTATGATGGAGACAGACATAGAGTAGTTTCAGCTTAAGAAAGAAACCTGGAACAAGAATAAGAGATCGGCAGCGGCTAATCAGAGGGAAGGAAGTTCCCAGAGAAGAATGGCGGATTCAATGAGCCAGCAAAGGAGTAGCGCCAGCTCAAGGAGTAACTTCTTACAACTGTGGAGAGTCGAGCCACTACAAATCAATGTGTCCTAAGCTAGCAAGGACTCAGACTTTCTTTCAATGCGTCAAAGAGGGGCACATTCGGCCGAACTGTCCACGGCTAAAGCAAGGTGGTGCAAGTGGGAACCAATCGTGGAAGAAGGAGAAGCATTAGATGCAAGAGTGAGTTTTTTCATTGACATAGGAAGATGCAGAGAACTCTGAAGATGTGATCACCGGTATGCAAGAATTTTAGTAATAGTTGAAGTGTATTAAATAAATGAGAATAATGTGAAGTATTGAGTATTATGATTCTTCATGTAACAGGACATAGTTTGATTAATGGAATAAGAACCGAAGTTTTGTTTGATACTGGGTCGTCGCATACATTTGTGTCTCCCATATTTGTGGAAGTGTTAGGTGTTGAACCTAAGATTTTTCCTAGAAGAGTTTTGTCAGTAGCTATGCCTTCGGAAAAGATGTTGACTACTAATCGATATTAAGCGGGTTGTGATATCGAGATCGGAGGAAGGCTTTTGGGGATCACCTCATAGAGCTGGAAGTTTTGGATGTTGATGTGACTGTTGGCATAGATTGGATGAATTCTATGATGCTACTATTGAGTGCAAGAATAAGGAGGTAGTGGTGAATGCACCAGGAGGACCCGCGGTGACTTTTCAAGGGAAGAAAGGAAGTACGAAAGTGGTGGCTGTCATATCGAAGATGAAGATTCCAGAGGAAGTCATGGTGATTCCAGTAGCCGAGATTTTTCAACAGTGTTCTTGGATGATCTACTGGGATTACCTCAACATCGTGATTTTGAGTTCTGCATCTTTTAGCCGGGTAGTGCTTCGATATCTAAAGCTTCTTATCGGATGGCACCTGTAGAACAGGTCGAAGTGAAGAAGCACATTGAAGAGTTACTGCATAAGATATTTATCAGATCAAGTACTTCGCCTTGGGGTGTGCTTGTGTTGTTAGTGAAGAACAAGGATGGATCAATGAGGATGTGCATTGACTATCGTGAACTGAACAAGGTGACTATTCAGAACAAGTATCAGATTCCATAGATTGCTGATTTGTTTGACCGAATTCAAGGTGCAGCAGTGTTCTTAAAGATTAATCTATGGTCTAGTTATCACCTAGTTCAAGTCAAGGAGGAGGACATGCACAAGAAAGCTTTCCGGACTCGGCATGGGCACTATGAGTTTTTGGTTATGCAATTGGGGTGACGAATGCGCCGACAACATTTATGAATATGATGAATAGATTTCTACTGCCATTGATTGACTCATTCGTCATGGTATTCATCGTTGAAATCCTTGTGTACTCAAAAGTCAGAGTAAGAGCATGTTGAACACTTAGTAGAAGTGTTGAAGAAGTTGCGAGAGCAGGATTTGTATGTCAAGTTATCCAAGTGTGAATTTTGGAAGTCGGAGGTGGCATTTCTAGGTCACATCCTTTCTAAGGAGGGAGTGGCTACTAATCCTCAGAAGACTGAGGCAGTGAAGGGTTAGCCTAGACCGATGACTGTGAATGAGATCCGAAGTTTCTTGGGGTTGACAGGATATTATCGGCCTTTTATTCAAGGGTACGCACAAATAGCGGGTCTATTAACATGGCTAACTAAGAAGAATGTGAGTTTCTAAGGGACTGATCAGTGTGAAGCTAGTTTTTAGGAGTTGAAGGAGAAGTTGATGACAACACCAATACTGGTATTACCATAAGCAGGTAAGGACTATGATATCTATAGTGATACGTCTCATAGAGGTTTGGGTTGTGTTCTGATGCAAGAAGCGAAGGTCATTGCTTATGGATCAAGGCAGTTGCGTCCTCATGAGAAGAACTATCTGATGCATGATCTGGAGCTTGCAGCAAACATTTTTGCCTTGAAGCAGTTGAAGCATTATGTATATGGTAAAACAGTCAATATGTATACTGATCATAAGAGCTTGAAGTACATCTATCAGCAGAAGGATCTGAATCTACGATAGAGGCGGTAGTTGGAAGTGCTGGAAGACATTCATCACGAGACCAAGTATCACCCATGAAAGGCAAATGTGGTGTCCGATGCACTCAGTTGTAAGAGCATCCTGTCATGTTTGATTACAACACAGAAGGAGTGGGTGGAAAAGTAGGATCGGGCAGTAATCAAGGTTGTATTACGAAGTTTGGGGGCGTCGTTGGCGCACTTGAGGCTTTAGCCTACATTGAAGGAATAGATCATTGAGGGCCAGAGGTCAAATGCAGAGATTCAGAGGATGAAAAAGCAGATTTTCATCGACAAGTTATTGGAATTTCTAGTTCGTGACAAAATTTTATGTATGGGAGAGGGTTGTGTGTGACGGAAAGAGAAGATTTGAAGGAGAGAATTACGCAGGAAGCACATACTACCTTACTATCGGTACAACCTGGAAGTACAAAGATGTACAAGGACATCAAGCAGTGTTTTTGGTGGCCAGGCACGAAGAGGTATGTAGCAGATTTTGTAGCAAGGTGTTTGACTTGTTAGCACATCAAGGTAGAGAATCAGAAGCCTAGAGGATTATTGCAACCATTACCTACCCCAAGATGGAAGTGGGAGAATATTAGCATGGACTTTATCACGGGTTTACCAAGGAGTCCGAAGGGTAATGACTCGATCTGGGTTGTGGTGGACCGATAAACTAAGTCGGCACATTTCTTGTCTATGACGAATACATGGTCATTGGAGAAATTGGCAGAGGTATACATAGAAGAGATCGTGAGACTTCATGAAGTTTCTGTAACAATTGTCTCTGATAGATGTGCAAGGTTCACGTCTAGATTTTGGAAGAGTTTGCAAGCAGCACCCGGGACTAGAACTGACTTCAGTACGACTTTTCATCCTCAGACTGATGGACAGACAGAAATGGTGAATCGAGTGTTAGAAGATATGTTGAGGTCGTGCATCATGAACTTTGGTGGAAGTTGGGAGAAGTATTTAGCACTGTTCGAGTTTTCTTATAACAACAGTTATCAGGCCAGTATTAGCATGGCACCGTATGAAGCATTGTACAGGAGGAAGTGCAGAACACCCGTATGTTAGTATGAAGTTGGAAAGAGGCAGATGTATGGACCAGAGATTTTGCAGCAGACTTCAGAGAAGATTGAGTTGATTCCGAAGAGATTGGTTGAAGCTCAGAGCAGGCAGAAGATTTATGCAGATGTTTGACGAAGAGATTTGGAGTTCGAGGTTGGAGATAATGTTTTCCTTAAGGTATCGCCAACGAAGTGAGTTATCAGATTTGGAAGTGGAGGCAAGTTGGCACCAAAGTATATTGGACCCTACACGATTCTGAATCGGATTGGTAAGGCAGCATATAGATTGGAATTGCTAGAAGAGTTGGCACAGGTACATAACGTGTTCCATGTGTCTATATTGCAGAAATATGTACCAGATTAGAACCATCAATTTCCTGAAGTACCTGAAGGTTTGCAACTGAATTTGAGTTACAAGGAGCTACCTGTGGAAATCTTGGATCGACGGGAGAAAGTGTTGCGAAATAAAGTCATACCGATGGTCAAAGTGCTGTGGAGGAATCAACTATTTGAGGAAGCTACATGGGAATCTGAAGACGGTATGAAGAGTGATTTTCCGGAACTATTTGTGTAGGTTCCAGTCTTGAAGGTTTTGTTTCCCGTGCTAGCAATAGTTCTGAGGACATAAATATTCTAACGAGGGAGTAATTTAACAACCCATAAATTAAAATGAATTATTTTGAATTATTAAATGATATTAAATTGAAGGATTTGATTAATTTTATTATTTTCCTTAATTACTATTTTTGCACGTGCAAAACACGTGTAGTGTTATGTAAATTTAAATTCTTAAAAAAAATTGTCAATAATTATTTTTTCTCGTTAATTTCAAATATGTTCATTTTCAAATTTATTTGAATGACGGAACTTATTTTTGACATTTTGTTAATATAAATTGAATGTATGATAGGATTTGATTTTTGGCCATAATAATGCCCGAAAATTAGGATTAAAAATATTTTTATCCTGATTTGAGACCGGTCGGAGAGAGAGTCAAATAGTGATGAGAATGAATGTTTTTATTTGATTAGTTTGGATAAGAAGAAATCAAGTGGTTGTATATATACTTAAATTATTAAATCTTAGAGGGCTTATATCCAAAATTCCCTAAACCCTAGAATGTGTGTCGGACTATTTAAATGAACAGTATGGTTTCTTTTACTGTTTTTCTTTTAGGGACTCTTGGAATTTAATTTTATTTTGCTTTTGGCGGAGAACGGCTTGAAGTTTTTGTGTTAGATTTCAACTAGAGGTGGGTGTTCCTGTTGAAAATAGATTTGGGAAAAAATAATTATTATTCTTATTTGTTTATTTCTCTGCTGTATACATCTATATATAAGAGTTACATTCTTGGAGAAGAATAAAGGAGCTTGAGAGAAGATTGGGGAGATGAGAGATTTTGGGGAATCTGTTTCCTATAGATTAGGAAACAGAATATACAATTACTATATTTCAACACTCTCCCTCAAGTTGGTGCATAGATATTGAACATGCCCAACTTGTCAACAAATTTCAAGAAGAGCTAATTCGAAACTGTCTTGGTTAGGATATCTGCGAGCTGATCTTCTGACTTCACTTTTGATATCTCAATAACTTTCTCATCTTTTTTTTTTTTTGATGAAGAATCTGTCCACCTCTACATGTTTCATTCTATCATGCTGAACCGGGTTAGCAGCAATATCATATGCTGCTTGACTATCACAATATACTTTCATAGGTTCATTCGGACCATATCCTATGTCCTGCAACAAGAGTTTCAGCCATAAAGCTTCCACTATACTTAAAGCTACTCCACGATACTCAGCTTCTGCATTAGAGCGCGCAACAACATTTTGCTTCTTGCTCCTCTATGTAACTAAATTTTCTCCAACAAAGGTGAAGTATCCTGAAGTGGACCGCGTATCAATTATAGGTCCTGCCCATTTAGCATTAGTATATGCCTCAACCTTCAAGTGACCATGTTTCGCAAACAAGACCTCTTTTTTCTGGAGCAGACTTAATATATCTCATAATTCTCATCACTGTATCCATATGCTGTTCCTGAGGTGCATGCATAAACTGACGTACAACACTTAAAGCATATGAAAAATCTAGCCGTGTATGTGCAAGATACATCAGCCGTCCAACCAATCTCTGATATCTTTCCTTATCACAAGGTACATGATCAGCTTCGTTGCACAGTTTCAGTCATTCTTCTAATGGTGTACTAATCAGCTGACAAGCAGACATTCCAGTTTCCTTTAATAAATCAAGAGCATATTTTGTTTGAGACAAAAATATCCCCTTTCTTGAGCGAGAAACTTCAATACCAAGGAAGTATCTCAAAGAGACAAGATCTTTCATTTCGAACCCTTGTGACAAGTAGTTCTTTAATACCTTACCCTCCTCAGGAACATCACCAGCTACTATCATATCATTCACATCAATAATGAGAGCAGTAATTTTACCTTCTTTCCTTTTTAGGAACAGAGTATGATCTGAATTACTCTGATAGTTTCCGAATGTCCTCATTGATTTTGTAAATCTCCCAAACCAAGCTCTTGGCGACTGCTTAAGTCCATACAATGTTTTCTTCAAACGACATACTTTATTGTTGTGTTGGACTTGTCTGTTCGACCCTGGTGGAAGATCCATATAAACCTCTTCTATCAATTCCCCATGCAAAAATGCATTCTTCACATCAAATTGCTCCAACGGCCAGTCAAGAATTGCAGCAAGTGATAGTAGGAGTCGAACAATATTGAATTTTGCCACAGGTGCGAATATATCTTCATAATTAATTCCATATGTTTAAGTGTATCCTTTGGCAACCATCCTTGCTTTGTATCGCTCTATTGAACCATGCATCACACTTATACTTCACCGTATAAATCCATCTGCATCCTACTGGCTTCTTCCCTGCTAGCAGCTCGACTATCTCCCAAGTCTCATTCTTTTTCAAGGACTTCATCTCCTTAGCCATAGCTGTTCCACCTTGGATGAGTAAGGGCTTCCTGCACACTGTTAGGAATAGATACAGTAGATAATTGATTTACAAATGACTTTTTTGATTCCGACAAGTGGTGAGTGGATACATAATTACTCATGGGATATTTGACGTTACTAGTGGGATCAGGTTCATGAGTGGGTTTTGGAATACCTCTATTAGTATGGTGCGGGAGTCCTCTTCTAGGAGCTTCGGACAATGATGACGATTGGTTTTGGGGTTCTAATGGTTCACTCTCACTGAAATTCGGTAATGGTTGCAATTCTTCAAGAGGGTCTTCTTCAAGAGGGGCTTCTTCCTTTGGTTGCACTTCTTCGTGAGGGTTTTCCTCCCTTGCTAGGTCTTCATTCAAGTGTTCACCATTATTTATATCAAGTTGTTCGTTCTGACTGGTAATTACTTCATCATACCCAAGAGTCTGAACTTCACTTCGGTTCTCCCCCTAAATTTCAGTCGTAGAAGAACAAAAGTACATCTCATCTTCATGGAACACAACATCCATAGTCACAAACATCCTTTGAGTTGGTGGGTGATAGCACTGATACCCTTTCTTATCCTGTGCATATCCCATGAAAACACAATGGACAGCTCGAGGAGTTAACTTATTGCATTCATGTTGATGAAGATGAACAAATGCAACACACCCAAACACACGAGGTGGCAAGTTGACAACTTTTGGTGCATTCACAGCTTTAGTTAATGCTTGAAATGGTGTGAGGAAGTTTAGGATACTAGAGAAAATTCGATTGATTAAGTATGCAGCAGAAGCAAGGGCTTCCCCCCAATAAATGAGTGGCATATTTCCATGGATAAGACAGGCATGGACGACCTCGAGCAAGTGTCTATTTTTTCTTTCTGCAACCCCATTCCGTTGAGGTGTATATGAGCATGTAGTCTGGTGAACAATGCCGTGTTCCACCAAATATTGTTGCAGATTTGAACTTAGGTACTCTCCGCCATAATCACTCCTAAGAACTTGAATCTATGATTTATACTGAATCATAACATACTTGTGAAATTTTTGAAACAAGCCACTAACTTCACTTTTCGAATTCATCAAACAAATCCAGGTCATACGAGTACAGTCATCAATAAATGTCACAAACCATTTGGCTCCTCCAAATGTAGTGGTTTTGGATGGACCCCAAACATCAGAATGAATAATCATAAATGGAAGAGAGCTTCTACTTGGACTTGGAGAAAAAGAGACACGGTGACTTTTTGCGAGTTCACACACATCACACCGAAAGACAAAAATATCCAACTTCAAAAATAAACTTGGAAATAATTTCTTCAAATAACTAAAAGAAGCATGCCCTAGACGTCGATGTCATAGCCAAATATTTGATTTCTTCTTCTCATCTTTGGATTCTTCTACACTTAGAGCTTGAGTCAACTTGCTTGAACTTTCAGATTCTAAATCTAGGTAATAGAGCTTCCCGTGTCTAACCCCATAACCAACCATCTTGCGAGTCTGAATATCCTTAAACACACAATGTGAAGGCCAAAAGACTACAATACAATGTAAGGCAGTAGTTATTTGAGCAACAGATAAAAGGTTAAAATTCAAGGATGGCACAACTAGGGCAGCATCTAAGGTTAGGTTGTTTCTAAGAGGTATGGTACCCTCGCTAGTAATAGTGGCAGGATCACCATTGGCTGTGGACACCGTTGATTTGGTGGAAGGTTGAAAATTTTGAACTTGTCTAGAATAAAAAGTCATATGGTCGGTAGCACCCGAATCAATTATCCATTCATTATTCATAATAGAGGTAGAAATATTAAATATCTTACCATCATTACCTGCAGCTGTAACTAATACAGATGACATAGTGCCAGTGGATCGGTTGCAGTTCTTCTTCTGAGTATCTCTGCTATAATCGCAATTCTCCGGATAGCCGATAATCTTATAACAACGAGCTTTCATGTGGCCAATCTTGCCACAATGTGTACACTTTCTTGAATCCATGGTGAAAAACAACAAATAGCAACACAACAAGCAGTACTAATGGTAACACAGTAAGCAGCACAGCATCACACCAAACACACCGGCAAATAGCAAACACCAAGAGAGCACAACAGCAAATCAGATCTAAATAAATTAGATCAAGAGAGCCCAACAGCAAACAGGATCTGGATCTGATCAATTGTGGATCTGATCTTCAACCTATGCCACCATTGATCGACGGCAGCAGCTACGGGTGGGCAGTGGTGACTGGAGGCGATGGACAGCTGTGACTGGAGGTGATGAGCGGCGGTGACTGGAGAAGATGTAGAAGAAGGACGACTTCGACGACGATCCGACTTCGATGACGACTTCGACGACTTCGATGGGCGATGGTGACCGAAGAACGATGACTTCGACGACAATCGACAGATGTCGATGAGTTAGGGCTTCGGATCTATTGATGGGAAAATTGGGCTTCGATTTCAAATCTGGAGCAAGATCTGACTTCGATGACGATCTGACTTCGACGACGAAGACAACGATGATGGGCTTCGAGGTTTCAGTTTTCGGATGTTGAGGAAGACGATGGGAGCTCAAGGTTCGAGGAGGATCGGTTCGAGGTCTCGATGAAGATGATGGGAGTTCGGGGTTAGGGATTCGGGGATCAACAAGGATCGAGGTCAGCGATGGGATCGACGACAGTGAGGATCAGATCGGGATCTTCTTCTTCAGGTAGCCTAGGAAAATTTAAGCTCTGATACCATGTTGAAAACAGATTTGGAGAAAATAATTATTATTCTTATTTATTTATTTCTCTACTGTATACATCTATATATAAGAGTTACATTATTGGAGAAGAAGAAAGAAGATTGAGAGAAGATTAGGGAGATGAGAGATTTGGGGAATCTGTCTCCTATAGATTAGGAAACAGAATATACAATTACTATATTTCAACAGTTCCTTCAACTCTCTTGTTGTGATTTTTATTCATGTTTGAAATGTAAATAAGTAGATATCATGCTAGTTTTTTTATTGTGGATCTATGATTGTTTATAGCATGTATTTATGATTTTACCATGAGATAGTTATTGTGATGAATGATAAATGGAGTTTAATTGATTGCATGAGATAAAAATCAAATTTTCATGTGTGGTGATAATGTTTATTTCATTCTTGGATGATAGATATTAATAGTCCAGTAAAGATCTAATTTTTGATCTATAGAATTGATTTAATGGTCATATATTTAATTATAGAGGATTAGAACTTGTTGTATGATCTAAAACCATGCGTGATTAATTAGTAGATGAGATCTTGATGTTTATTCACTATTTTTATTAGACTAAATTTCATGATTTAAATCCTATAAGTTTTGTACATGAATTAATGTTGATTGAGATCATTTGAATATCGAGTTGAAGGCAATCTGGGGTTTCAGGTTACTTTGATCAAGGGTTAGGGTTTTGAGGTTTGAATTGTGAAAGGGGAGGGTTCGGCCAGCACTTGAAGTGTAGTTTTCGGCCTGCATGCTAGGAGGGCTCGGGTATGTGTTAGGGTTAAGATAAACCCTAGACTGATCAATTAAATGAGTTATAGTTAGATTCTTTTTTGATATATATAGTTCTGTTGATTTAATTATCAAGATGTGCGGATAAATTCCTGAATTTTATAATGTCTAGTTTCAGATTCTTATGAAATGAAATTTTAGATTTTATCATCACAAGTTTCAGATCTTTGTAGGTTGGAGTTGCAAATTGTATGATGAAAATCTTTGTTTTGGAAGGGTATAAATGTTATTTTTTGAAGAGTAACTATATATTTCAGTTTTGAAGGATATGTTTCCAAATTTTAGAAGACATGAATTTCATATTTTAAATGACTATAGTTTCAGATATTTGAACTATAAAGTTTCATATTTTGAGGGATAAAATTTCAGATTTTTAAATGAGTTGTTTCTTTTTTAAATGAATTAAAATCCCAGAATTTAATATTGAAGTTTCAAATATGAAAAGAAATGTTATAAGTTGAGTTGAGAATATTTTGGTGATTTTGAATTTATTTCTATAAATGAAATTAAACAATTATAGAAGTTGTTGTTCATTTATTTGAGGAGAAGATTTTATAGGGATATATTTGTTAAAAGAAAATTTATATTTTGTAATATCCCAGACGGATATTACATTGTACAAATTCATTTTTATTATTATTTTATTATTATTTTGTTTTAATTCCAAAATTGAAATATTTTGGTGATTTTCACCCGGTTTGTACATAGACATTATCTGTACCCAGATACCGGTCAGTATACATCCGTATTGTATCAAATTGATACCGTGATCTTCTGAACTAATAATAAAATTTATTTTATTACTAGATTTGCCCGTGGGCACGTGCCTACGGCACGTCTTTGGAACGATACAACACACGAAAAGCCCTGTAAACAGTAAAACAATAATTATGTAGTTCAAGTTTGAATAGAATGACAATAATTAGTTGTAAATAAACATCCATGTTTCTATTAGTATATGTTGAAAAATAATTTTAACTTCTTAGAACTTTAATGGTAGAAAATAATGAAATTTAACTGTTGAAGAGATATTTGTTATTTTCAGTATAACATGTGTAATAAAAAAAGCATAAAAATTCTGAAAATTTTAAAAACCTAAAATCTTAAAATCTAAATTTCTAAGTAAATAAAAAAAAATTGGAGAGAGAGAGAGAGAAAGAGAGAAATATGAAAAAGTGAAGAGAGAAGAGAGAGATTGTAATAAAGTAATGAGTTTTTTAGTTTTGGGGGAAAAATTTTGATTTTGGGGTTTGAAATTTTGGGAGGGAAAATATGTTTTGTGAGGTTGGATCTGGGCCTTTAATTTTGGGGGGGATTGAATGTGAGCCACTTGATAGCTTTCTTTGTGTTTTATTATATAGATTATTTCCAAAATTAAATTATTTTTATACGGATTATGCGGAGATTTTCGGTATACGTATATGTATACACGCGTGTATGTAGTATGTCGATTAGTACATTATACAAATTGTGTGTTGTGTATTTTTGGACAAAACACTTGTCTTTGTTATGACAAACCTATTAGACTGTTAGGGTTTTATAAGTGTTTAACCTAGACTAAATGTGCATGAGAGAATTAGGAGAAATCTTCTAGAAGATCTCTCCCCTCCACCTCACATAACACCATACCCACACCACACCTCCACCACACCATCACCTCCCCTAGTAAATCTGGCCCCATATTATGGGAGGGTTTTTGTGCAATTTTGTGTGTGCAAATTTGCACTCTCCACCCTTTTCTCCACCTATAAAGACCCCCCTCCCTTCACCTTAGTCTCATTTTTAGAAAGACAAAAGAAGGAAAGGAAAAGAAAGAGTGAACTCCTAACTTGAGAGTTTTCTTTTGTAGGTTTTAGAAGCTTTCATAGGAGCTTAGGGGAAGGAGAATTCTAGCTAGCAAGTCCTTCCATCAAGGAATATTAGGTGGGGGTTTCTCCACTTGTTTCTTTGTTTGTTGAGTTGTTGTTTTGGTGCTTCTTCTTCTCATCCTCCTTGTTTGTTTCTTTTCATTTTGGGTGCTTCCTTGTGATGTTTTTCTATGTTGTTTGTGGTATGTGTTGTAACTTGTATGGATGAAAGAAAGTAACTAGTGTTAATGTCTAATAATGTAATATCCCAGACGGATATTACCTCGTATAAATTACTATTTTACTATTATTTTATTATTATTTTGTTTTAATTTCAAAATCAAATTATTTTGGTGATTTTTCGCCGGTTTGTCCACAAGCGTTGTCTACGCGCATATATCAGTCGGTGTACATCCGAAGTACATCAAATTGGTAGCGCGATCCTCCGAATTGATAATAAAAACTTATTTTATTATTATTTTCAAATTAAACTATTTATGGGGATTATATAAGGAATTTTGGTATACACATACATATACATATACATATAATTGTATGGTACTTAGTACATTATACAAAATATGTAGTATGTACTCTTGGACAAGGCACTAACCTTGTCATGAAAATTTAATTAGATGGTTAGGGTTTGATTAGGAGGCTTAATCTAGGGTTTTTGTATGCATGAGGAGATTAAGTAAAAACCCCTTCTAGAAACCTTATCCCTTTACCATGCTTCCACCTCATTTCTAGGCCATACCCTACACCTCACCCCTACCCTCCTACAAGCATGGCCGGTTGCTTCTTCTTGGGGGGTTTTGTGCATAATGTTGAGTGCACTTTTGCACTCTCCACCATTCTCTCCACCTATAAATACCCCCTCCTTCTACACTTGTCTCATTTTTACAAAACAAAAGAAAGGAAAGGAAAAGAAAGAGAGAACCTCATTCTAACTTGAGAGTTTTTCTTGTAGGTTTTTCCTAGGAGTTCTAAGAGCTTAGGGGAAGGAGAAGTTTAAGATAGCAAGTTCTTCCAACAAAGGAAACTAGGTGGGGGTTCTCCACTTTCTTTGTTGAGTTGTTGATTTTTTTGGCTTCTTCTTCTTCTTGTCTTCCTTGTTTTGTTTTCTTTGGTTCTTTTGGGATGGTTGTTGTGATAGTATTGTTGTATGTGGTTCTTGTTTTGTATGTTTGTAAATGTTAAAGGTAATAATCACATAAAATGAAATGGAAACAAATGGGAGTGCTAAATAGACATAAAGATTAAATCTTTATAGTTGTAATTATTGTTTTAGTGTTATGGATTGGACTAAAATGAACACATACACATGAACTTGGCATATACAACCATTTTTTGTTGTAGGACTTGAATGAGGACTCATACATAATCATATGACATAGTGCATACACCACTTTGTGGTTGTAGAACATAAACTTGAACTTGGGACTAGAAAGTATGCATATAATTGGTTGAACCAAATTGAGAGTTCTTTACTTATTTATTTTGCTTGTTTCATTGTTATTTAATCTTAAGTAAGAAAGAACTCATTGTAGATATGAAAAAGAAACTAATCTAAAATAACTAGTTGTAGAATGATTAAAAAGATCTCTTTTTATGATCACTAGTAATAATAAGAAATCGATGCTAATAAAGATTTAGTAGATATTAAGTAGTAGTATGTTAAAATAAAGTAGTAGTAGTATGTTAAAATAAAGTAGTAGTAGTATGTTTAAATAAAGTAGTAGTAGTATGGTTAAATAAAGTAGTAGTAGTAGATATTAAAATGAAGTAGTTATAGATGTTATGTAAATTTTGGTAGACACTTATGGTTAAAATGAAGTAGTAGTAGTAGATGTGTATGTTCCAAATAAAATTGTTGTAGTAGATGTCTACACAAAATTATAGAAAAGGTTTATGTTTTTATAGAAGTGGTAGTAGATGCTTATGTGTTAAAATAAAGTAGTTTAGTAGTAGATGTTTATGTCTAGATAAAGATTTTGGTAGAAGTTTTGGTAGTAGATGTTATGTTGTAGTAGATGTTGTGTTTTATTAAATTAGTAGATGCATAGGAGCATTAAATGGATGTTTATGCTTATATTGAAGTAAGTATCATGCCTAGATAGTTGTAGGGAAAATCATGCACCATGTTAGATTGTTGTTCATGCTTGGTTAGTAGACATTCATGCTTAGGAATGTGTAGGATTAATGTTAAAATTATAAACCATGCCATGATGTGTATCTTATTATAGGAAATACATTCTTGAAGTAGGTATCATGTTGTAGAAATCATTATACCATGCTAGATTAATGGTAGGAAAGTTGTATACCATGTTAGTTTAATTGTAGGAAAGTTGTATACCATGCTAGATAAATTGTAGGAAAGTTGTATACCATGTTAGTTTAATTATAGGAAGGTTGTATACCATGCTAGTTTAATTGTAGGAAAGTTTTATACCATGCTAGATAAATTGTAGGAAAGTTGTATACCATGCTAGTTTAATTGTAGGAAAGTTGTATACCATTAATTGTATACCATGTTAGTTTAATTGTAGGAAAGTTGTATACCATGCTAGATAAATTGTAGGAAAGTTGTATACCATGTTAGTTTAATTATAGGAAAGTTGTATACCATGCTAGTTTAATTGTAGGAAAGTTGTATACCATGCTAGATTAATTGTATACCATGTTAGTTTAATTGTAGGAAGGTTGTATACCATGCTAGATAAATTGTAGGAAAGTTGTATACCATGCTAGTTTAATTGTAGGAAAGTTGTATACCATTAATTTTATACCATGTTAGTTTAATTGTAGGAAAGTTGTATACCATGCTAGTTTAATTGTAGGAAAGTTGTATACCATGCTAGATTAATTGTATACCATGTTAGTTTAATTGTAGGAAGGTTGTATACCATGCTAGATAAATTGTAGGAAAGTTGTATACCATGCTAGTTTAATTGTAGGAAAGTTGTATACCATGCTAGATTAATTGTATACCATGTTAGTTTAATTGTAGGAAGGTTGTATACCATGCTAGATAAATTGTAGGAAAGTTGTATACCATGTTAGTTTAATTGTAGGAAAGTTGTATACCATGCTAGTTTAATTGTAGGAAAGTTGTATACCATGCTAGATTAATTTATCTATGTTTAGATAGTTGTAGGAAAGTGGATATCATGCTAGATTAATTTATCCATGCTTACATGTTAGTAGGAAGGTTGTATACCATGCTAGACTAAATTATCTATGCTTATATAGTTGTAGGAAAGTGGTATATCATCCTAGATTAATTTATCCATGCTTACATGCATATAGGAAAGTTATATACCATGCTAGATCAAATAAATATTCGTGCTTACACGATATCCATGCTTAGATAAGTATATATTCATGCTATGTTAGTAGATGATCATGCTTAATCATTATTCATGCTCAGTTAATAGATGTCATGCTAATTATTGTCTATGTTAAGTTAGTAGATGACCATGCTAATGATTGTTTATCTTAAGTTAGTAGATGACCATGCTAATGATTGTTTATGTTAAGTTAGTAGATGTCATGCTAATTATCGCTCATGCTAAGTTAGTAGATGTCATACTTAATTGTTGTTCATGCTAAGTCAGTAGACGATCATGCTTAGACGATATCTATGCTTAAATAGTGTATGTTCATGCCTAAATATTGTTCAAGATCAAGCTAGAACATACTCATGTTTAACAAATGCCATGTTAGATTAAGGTAGGGATTAATCTACCATGCTTAGAACGTGTAGGAGTTATAATTCATGCTTGAATATTGTAGGAGTTACAATTCATGCTTGGGTTGTGATGATTAATCATGTTAAGAAATGAAGATCCGTGCTTAAGGTGGTAGTAGAGATATATACCCTAAGTAGTAAGTATTCACACTCAAGTTGTAGCTTATGCTTGACTATAGTAGACTTCATGTCTAGATCATAGTGATTTTCATGCTTAAGCTTGATATAAGTACATGCTTAAATCATATTCGTACTTAGGAATATTGTGGTAGGTGGTTATGTTATGTACCATAATTAGATTGTTGTAGGTAGATGCTTGCAATTGTATGTCATGCTTAAGGCGCTATAGGTTGAAGTAATATGGATTGGGAAGACCACTAGTAATAATTAGTTGATAAAGGTTGTTATGTCGCCTTCGGTTTTCCATTGGTAGAATACCGACCATAGACTGTTAGTAGATTCTTCTGTTGCTTCTAATAATAAAAGATCAGGTTTACTAGTAAGCACATTTGGTTGCTTCTAGGATTGATTACCTGTATGGTTGTTTGCATATGGTTGTGCTCGTATGTGGCTCGACAGGCCCGTATGTAGCTGTGGGTCTCATACATAGTTTATTTGGCTCGTATGTAGGTTGTTGTCTCGTACGCGGCTCGACCGGCCCGTGCGTAGCTGTTGGTCTCATACGCGGCTTATTTGGCTGGTGTGTACGTTGTTATCTCCTACAAGGCCCGCCTGGCTCGTAGGTAGCTATTGTTTCATATGTAGCTTATTAGCTCGTATGTGGTTGTTACTCGTATATAGCTTGTTAGCTAGTACACAGTTCGTTGTGCTCGTCTAGGGTGATATTACCACCCTAGGGGCTATCGACCATCAAGACACGTGTTTTCTTACCCTAAGGAACTGTGGAGGAGTCACTCCTCGGGTACCATCGGATCTTAACCTGTGTAGGTTGATCGAGGACCGGAGTATAGACGGAATCCAAGTTCAGGGTAGTGGCATGCACATATATTCGCATTGCCGATGTCTTGGATCGATAAGCCACGAACCGGATCCTGAAGGGTTTTGGTAAGTCTAGGTTGAGCAGCCTAGTAGAGTTGTCTTGCAAAGTCTAATTTAAGGCCTAGCATGTTATGTTTATAATATTATCGTCCTTAGGATTGTCGAGTCAGGGACATCATTAAGGTAGTGACTTATAAAGATCATTTACTTAGACCCTCGCCGAAAAAAGAGGAATTGGTTGTGGGGGGCACCTTACGACCAACTTGTCCCCTGAGGCAGGCCTTAGGTGGTGTTATTGGGTTCTACCTTCCTGTCAAAAGGGATACGTACGATGCCTTCTCACAAGTTGGGGACATGGGTTGCGTATCCTGATTGTTAATTCCTGAAGTGCCATGATAAGGCGGGCGGAGCTAGGGGGGATGGACCCCCGGAACTCCGTCAGGTCCTATGCCAAGAGGGTGAACAGACCATGGACTATGGTCCGACCAGGGGGCGGCAGGGGGCTCCCCTGTTAGTAGTATTCCCGACGGTTCGTCAGGTTTTTGAGTGAGGTCCGGTAAGCCGCATAGCAGTGGCAATATGGACACCACTGGCGAACTGCATTAGTGGGACTTGACCACGTCTGTAACCACATCAGTCACGTTGTATCTGTCAGGAACATGTTGTGTACAATTAGAATTCATAACGCGGGTTCAAATCCCTATATATGGAGAAACGGCTTGAGAAGGGTCACATGTAGTATGCGCTGCATGTTATTTCAGAGACTTGCTGACATTAGAATAGGAAGCATCCTAGTTCTATTTAAATATCGCATTAGAGTCTAGTCATAGCACTCACGAACACTTAAACTACACCAACACCATTGCCATGTTTTGTATGTTGTTTGGGAGATTTGCTGCTTTGATGTCAGCCTTTAAGCGTCAGTGAATACTGACGTCCCCACTTCCATAGGTACTGGATCGCCAAAGTACAAGGGCGAGATTCAGGAGGACTCAAGGCAAGGAAAGCAGGGAGTCAATGTCATGTTAGTTCCGCTGTAACATTATCTATTAGTTGAGAAGTACTCAAGTGGGAGTTACCAAGTATTGTTCTTCATTCCTTGTACTCTGATGTAAGATGTTGAAGGTTGTAATACTTGGAAATGTAAAGGTAATATTGTAACTCTATTGTAAGGTATTGTAGTTGTATAATATTCATACTTGTAACACATTGGGTGTTGAATAAAAAGTTTTTAATTCCCCTGTTTTTCTGTGTATTGTGACTAATTGAAGAAAAGGTCTTGGCTCGTGTCTCGGGTTTCCCAGTATTGGAAATCGGGGCACTACAAATAAACACCTAAAGATTGAATCTTGTGGTGGTAGTTGTTGTTTTGTGTTATGAATTGGACTAAAATGAACATAATGCATATGGACCTTGTATACAACCATTTTGGGTTGTAGGACTTGACATGGACTCATACACATAAACATATGGACCTTGTATACAACCATTTTGGGTTGTAGGACATACTCTTGAACTTTGGACTAAAAAGAATGCATATATTTGGTTGAACCCAAATGGAGGACTCCTTACTTTATTTTATTGTTGTTGTTTCCTTTTATAAAACTTAAGTAAAAGGAACCTATTTTAGATGCTAATTCTAGTATGAAAAAGAAAAGAGACTAATCTAAGTTAGAATGATTAAAAAGATCTCTTTTATGTTTAACTAGTAATAATAAAGGTTATGTTTTAAATAAAGTAGTATAGGAGATGTTTATGTTAAATAAGGAAGTTTTAGTAGATGTTTATGTTAAATAAAGAAGTTTAGTAGATGTTTATATGAAGTTATAGTAGATGTTATGTTAAAAATAACGTAGTTGTAGTAGATGTTTGTGATTAAATAAAGTTGTAATAGATGTTTATGTTTAAATGAGATGGTAGTGGATGTTGTGTTTAACTAAAATTATAGTGGATGTGTATGTTTATGTTGAAGTAGTGAAGGACATTGGTTAGGAGTATGGTGGTAACCCATGCTCCCATTGTGTAGATATCCATGGTTAGATAGTTTATGTTGTATTTATAGAAAGATTATACCTCCATGCTTAAGTATTGATAAAAGATCCATGCTTGAAGTAAGTATCATGCTTAGGTGGTTGTAGGAAAATTGTAGATCATGCTTAATTATTGTTCATGCTAAGTTAGTAGATGACCATGCTTAATTATTGTTCATGCTAAGTTAGTAGAAGACCATGCTTAATTATTATTCATGCTAAGTTAGTACATGTCATACTTAACTAGTGTTCATGCTAAGTTAATAGATGATCATGCTTAATTATTATTCATGCTCAAGTTAGTAATTATATATGCTTATATTGTTGTAGGATTAATGTTAAATTAATCTACCATGCTTAGGATTGTTGTAGGATAATGCTAAGTAATTATCCATGCTTATATTGTTGTAGGATTAATGTTAAATTAATCTACCATGCTTAGGATTGTTGTAGGTTAATGCTAAGTAATTATCCATGCTTATATTGTTGTAGGATTAATGTTAAATTAATCTACCATGCTTAGGATTGTTGTAGGTTAATGCTAAGTAATTATCCATGCTTATATTGCTGTAGGATTAATGTTAAATTAATCTACCATGCTTAGGATTGTTGTAGGATAATGCTAAGTAATTATCCATGCTTATATTGTTGTAGGATTAATGTTAAATTAATCTACCGTGCTTAGGATTGTTGTAGGTTAATGCTAAGTAATTATCCATGCTTATATTGTTGTAGGATTAATGTTAAATTAATCTACCATGCTTAGGATTGTTGTAGGATAATGCTAAGTAATTATCCATGCTTATATTGTTGTAGGATTAATGTTAAATTAATCTACCATGCTTAGGATTGTTGTAGGTTAATGCTAAGTAATTATCCATGCTTATATAGTTGTAGAATTAATGTTAGAATTACCTACCATGCTTAGGAATGTTGCATATTCATGCTAAGTATATATCCATGCTTGAGTTGTGATGATTAATCATGTTTAAGTAGTGGAGACCCATGCTTAAGGTGGTAGTAGAGATTCATGCTCAATGACATTCATGCTTAGTTGATGGATAATGATATTCATGCTTAAGTAGTTAGTAGATATTCATGCTAGATGATACCCATGTTTAAGGTAACAAGTCTATGCTAAATTGTTGTAGTAAGGTAAGAAAGTATCATAACATGCTTGATTCATTGTAGGAAAGATGTATACCATGCTAGACTATGGTAGGAAACTCTTAAACCATGTATGATGTGTACCATGTTGTAGGTTAATAGAACCATGCTCATGATGTGTGCCATGTTGTAGGAAACTGTGAGTTCTAGTGTGTAAGGTTCAAAGTGGAATTGGACCCTATCATGGGGGCATTCCTCATCCTTATGGGTAATAAGGGTTGGGAAGATCACTAGTAATAGTTTGTTCGATAAAGGTTGTTATGTCGCCTTCAGGCTTTTTATTGGTAGAATGCCTGTCATAGACTATTAGTAGATTCTTCTGTTGCTTCTAGTAATAGAAGATCAAGTTGCTAGTAAGCACGTTTGGTTGCTTCTAGGTTTGATTACTTGTATGGTTGTTTGCATATGGTTGTGCTCATACGTGGCTCGACTGGGCCGTGCGTAGCTGTTGGTTCCATACGCGGCTTATTTGGCTGGTATGTACGTTGTTATCTCATACGAGGCCTGCCTGGCTCGTAGGGAGTGATTAGTTCATACTTAGCTTATTGGCTCGTATGTGGTTAGTTTACTCGTATATAGCATATTAGCTAGTACACAGTTGTTGTGCTCGTCTAGGGTGATATTATTACCCTAGGGGCTATCGACCATCAAGACATAGGTTTCTTACTCCTAAAGAACTGTGGAGGAGTCACTCCTTGTGTACCGTCGAATCTTAACCGGTGTAGGTTGATCGAGGACCGGAGTATAGACGGAATTCAAGTTCAGGATAGTGGCACGCATGTATGTTCGCATTGCCGGGGTCGTGGATCGATGGGCCAAGAACCGGATCCTGAGGGGTTCTGGTAAGTCTAGGTTGAGCAGCCTAGTAGAGTTGTTTTGCGAAGTCTAATTTAAAGGCCTAGCATGCTGTGTTTATAATATTGTCATCCCTAGGAGTGTTCAGGGTTAGGGACATCATCAGGGTAGTGACTTATAAAGATCATTTACTTGACCATTTTGCCAAAAGGAAAGGAGTTGGTAGTGGGGGCACCTTACGGCCAACCCGTTCCTTGGGGCCGACCTTAGGGGTGTTATTGGGTTGTACCTTCTTGTCAAAGGGATACGCAGGGTGCCTTCTCACAAGTTGGGAGCATGGGTTGCGTATCTTGATTGTTAATTCCTGAAGTGCCATGATAAGGCGGGCGGAGCTAGGGGGATGCACCCCGGAACTTCGTCGGGTCCTATGCCGGGGATACGAACAGGCCATGGACTACGGTCTGGCTAGGGGGCGGCAGGGGGCTCTCCTGTTGGCGGAAACCCCGAGGGTTCGTCTGGTTTTTGAGTGGGGTCCAGCACGGCTGGGTAATAGTGGCAAACAAGGACACCACTGGTTGACTACAGTAACGGGACTAGACCGTATCTGCAACCTCATCAGTCACGTTGTATCTGTAACGCCCCGAATCCCAAAATACACTGAATTCGAGATTTCCACAGGATCTTTACACTTCTTTCGTACAATTTTACAAGGAATTTAAAACTTTTATTTCAACAATAATTACATCAGAGTCTTTTACATCAATACGCAGTGGAATCAATAAAAATACGACAATAATGAATGTACAATTGTTACAACTTTAACATTTAAATAATCAACAGCATCATCAATCATCTTTATATCTTCATGTAACTCCAAATCCTGCATATAAAACTGTGGGCGCGTCAGTTGCTTACAACTGACGAAATATTATACATGGCCATCCTCTCTATGCCAGAACAGTATAACGATTCTTAAATACTTTAGCAAACACAAACTTGATCACAAACAAAGCTACAAAGGGACTATCCTGTTGATGTCGTGTTGTGCGGTGCACTTAGTCCTTAATGCAGTTATTATATTATATGACACTAATGCACACTTGTTCGGATTCTATGCATCCCATACTACATAGGTCCGAGGGCAAGCCTCTTAATCGTTCTTCATCTTTGTAGGGTTCAATCCCTCGCCATGTCTTAATCTACTACTGTAACTACGGTAAGTATCCTAGATATTTTCTGACCTACGAACTCATGCCTAGGCACTCTGGAGGGAATCCCATCGCTGACATGACTCATCATGCAGACATCCTGTGGTAATTCAGCTCTCACCATAGACATGACACCACCCGTAGTCTTCAAACATCCCACGAGCGTCGCCACCGGGACGGTACTCTGGAGCAGCATCCTCACCCAGACTCATCATGGGAATTCCTGGGATACGCTCTCGCCGCTATCCAATGGCTCTCATACTCAATGTTTTTCTCTTACTTTCATCACATCTTCACTATGTATCTATCTGTAATTTCGGTAAGTATCATAAATGTTCTATGATCTATGAGCCCATGTCCAGGCAGCCTGGAGGGAATCCCATCGCTGACATGACTCATCATGCAGACATCCTGTGGTAATTCAGCCTCCGCCTTGGAACAGTGACACCACCCATAGACACCAAACGTCCCACAAGCGTCGCCACTGGGATGGTACTCTGAAGTAGTATCCACGTCATGTCACGACGCATCATGAAGACAGCCTGTGCATACCCTCACAACACCCATCCAATGGCCCTCATACTCATGTTTTTCTCTTACTTCCATCACAGCCTTACAAAATTTGTTTTAAAAGAAAAATCATCACAACCTAGAGCTAGCTTACCCTACCGGACTTAAATCAAAATAACAGAGACAGTCAGCCTACCTGGCTACTTCTCAAGAGACACTAAACCCTCAACGGTTAGCTTTCAAAATCATAAATAATACTGTCGGTCACTAGGGTCTCGCCTAGCCTCTAGATTCCAACAACTATCTCTTTCTAGAGATCAACAATATTTCATAATCAATCTCAAATGACATCTTCATTTCTTTTGTTCACAAATTCTTTCTCAAATATTTCTTTTATAATCTCATAACATGAGAACCATTCAATTCGATCAATTTCATCTTTCATATCCTGGTGTGCATTTCACAATAAAACTTAATCAAATCTTAATAATCATAAAATCTCGTAATCAACTTATTTAACTTTCATTTGTCAAAATCAAATCCAAACTCAAAACCAAAATAAACAGTTCAGTTCAGTTGACTGGTGACAGTATCAGTCGACTGTTCAGCGAACATCAAAACATCTCAGTCGGTATCAGTTGATTGTTCTGCTAATATCAATACATCACAGTCGGTCCAGTCGACTGGTGACAATATCAGTCGACTGTTCCGCGAATACTTTGAAAACCCCAACACCAGCAGCAGTCGACTGTGAAGTGGACAGTCGACTGTTCTGCCGACGAAAAACCAATTTCTTATACTTACCAGTCGACTGTGGAAAGTAAACAGTTGATTGTCGATCACACAAATTGCAGCCTGCATATATTTTTTGACCTTTTAATTGATTTGTACTTCCATATAAAAATATAGATCATTTCCAGAGTATATTCCTTTTAAAAACAATATCGTATATGTTATCCAATTCTCAAGTTTCTCATTTTTCAATGAAATCCTTAAAATGCATCCAAACACATATTCAATCAATTTTCCAAATAAACTGTTTTCTTTTCTCAAAATTACTTTACAAAAATCTCTATACTTGTATAAATAATATTTTGAGTTTATAATCACACTTCTTTGCCACATTCTCAACAAACAACATATTTGCATTATTCTAATCATGTCTCAACATGCATCAATTTCATGCAATCACTTCAATTCTAGCATTTCAACTAGCAATCATAACAATTTAAGGACTAGCATAGCAATTTGCATTTACCACAATCAATCAAAATTTAACGATTCATTGATGTGCATGTAATCTCATAATACCAATTCAATTTCAACCGAATGAATCATATATCATCTATCATGCAATATCTACTCCTAAATTAGAAAGCATTTAAGAAACACCCACCTAAAATTGAAGAAATGTACTCAAATGAACTCCTAAAATTAGGAGCTCCTAAAGAAAACTCCATTTGCAACCTCCTCGAAATCCGTGCATAAATGCAAGTCCCCACTTCCTTCTCTACTTTCGGTAACAACAGTGAGCATCTCCATGGCAACATCAAGAACAAACTCTCATCTTCTTTCATATACACATACTATGTATGTACAGATATACATTAGTATATATATGTAGGCATGTGGAATAGGTGATTAGGTGGAGGAATGGACAAAGGCTATGCTGTTTTGGGTTGGTTTTCTTCTCGGTAATGACAGGAGAGAGGGAGGAGAAGAGATGAGAGAAAGAGAGACTAAGGGTGCATTTTTATAGATTAACTAATGGGTAGTTATAATAACCACCCCCCACATGAACACCACTAACTCCACTATTTAAAACTTGTAACTTGCTTTCCCTCCCACTTTCAAAATCAAACTTCAGAATTTTCCCTCTTCTAAAACAGCCCGGCCCCAAAATTTATACACATTGCACGTATGCACGTGCACGTGCTTGTGTACAAAATATTTTATTTATTTAAACTCTTTAAAACAATTATTTATATATGTAATAAATATATAAAATTTACTTTAAAACTATACTTTTCATACACAATTAAAGTAGACACTCACCATTTCATGAAATTTATTTTGAAAGAATAATACGCTTAAAACACGTGCACCGAAACACGTGCGTCGCCCGAAAAATCTCAAAAATACAAAATTGACTTTATCATCCTGAAAAATATTTATAATTAATCTGAATGCAACATAAGAATATATTTAATATACATATATGATAATGTACTCAAACGTACAGAAAACACGTGTATTGCACGTAGAAATTTATTTTAATTAAAATAGACAAAAAAATGAATTCTATTTACAGAAAATGAATTTAAACATGTTTATAAAAATAAATAATTGAAACTCATCGAAAACTTTGCACGTAACGGTGGAATACCCGAAATCGACACGTGCATCGATAATACGTAAAAAGCACGTAAAAACTCAAAGATTGAAATTTAGCATTTGAGTTGTCTCAAATGTAATTTTAAGAATACGGGATTGCATAAATAATTGAAATTCAAAATACATATCAAAATGCGTTATGGATATAATCAATAATAGTACAAAATGCACGTGCGTAACACCCGAGGGCAAAATTGTCATTTAAATTTTGCGGGGTGTTACAGTATCTGTCAGGAACAGGTTGTGTACAATTAGAAATTCATAATGCTGGTTTGCATCCCTATATATGGAGAAATGGCTTGAGATGGGGCACATGTAGTATGGGGCTGCATGTTGCTTCGGAGACTTGCTGACATTAGAATAGGAGCATCCTAGGTTAGTTAACATTTTATTAGATTCTAGTCACTGCACTCACGAGCACTTAAACTACACCGACACAATTGTCATGTTTTTGTATGTTGTTTTGGGAGATTCGCTGCTAAGTTATCAGCCTTAAAGCGTCAGTGAATACTGACGTCCCCACTTCAATAGGTACTGGATCGCAGAAGTACAGGTGCGAGATTCAGGAGGACTCAAGGCAAGGAGTCATTGTCATGTTTAGTTTCCGCTGTAATAATTACGTTGATTATCTATTGTTGAAAGGTACTCAAGTAAGAGCTACCAAGTGTTGCTCTTCATTCTTGTACTCTGATGTAATTTGTTGAAGGTGGTGATACTTGGAATTGTAAAGGTATTATTGTAACACTATTGTAATGTATTGCAATTGTATAATATTCAGACCTGTAATACATTGGGTGTTGAATAAAAAATTTTAAATTCTCTTGTTTTTCTGTGTATTGTGACTAATTGAAGAAAATGTCCAGGCTCGTGTCTCGGTTTTTCAGTATATAGAAATCGGGGCGCTACATATTTGATGAGATGAATTAAAATAGGGGTATTAATGCATTAATTTGATATTAATGAAACTATGTGAGAACTTGTATATGTTTGGAATTAAGTAAAAGAGGGAAAGATTAATGAATGAATTAAGTTGTGGATAATTTGAGAAATTAGGGTTATTGGAAAGAACCCTACAGAAGGATTGTGAATGTGAGAGCTCTAGAGGCTAAGCAGGACCCTAGACATCGGCAGTTGAGATTATTTGATTTTGGAAATAAGCCAGTGTCGGCTAGGGTTCCTCATTATTTTAGTTAAGTCTTGCAGGGTAAGCTAGCTCTAGGTGGTTGTGGTTATGTATGTTTGAACTTAAGGACATGCACTAGTTGGAGATGTGATGAAGTAAGAGAATATATGAGTAGGGGGTCCTCTATATGATCTACGGTGTGAGATGATCCCGAGAATTATCAAGATGTGATTGAAAGTGTCTCTGGATCATCTACGGTGTGGGATTGACCTCCGAAATTATTGGGATCGAGGCGACGCTCATGAGATGTTTGTGTGATGAGGTGCCATGATGACTTGCAGTGTGGGGTATTCTAGAAGATTCCTAGGTGTGAGTGAAATAGTCTTCGGAATTATCTGTGGATAGAGACTGCCTCCAGAATTACCAGGGCATGGGTCAGATACTCCCTAAATCTCTAAATCTTGAGTTAGTCGCGGGGATAAGTTTTGCATAACGAAGGATTAAACCCTATAATTAGGTGAATGCTAAGGGCTTGCCCTCAGACCGATGTTGTATGAGAGGTATAGAATCCGAACAAGTGTGCATTAGTGAGCATTATGTGCACTTGTGTTTCCTTTGACATAGTTTAATGTTTTTTTTTGTTTTCATAACACACTTATTCTTTTAGTTTAGCTTCACATGTTGATCTATGAATCTTTTCATTATTGTTTTATTTTGTGCAACAAGTTTGTGGTTAAGAGACTTTGAGAATCTCTGCTTTAATCAGCATTGCGTCAGTTATATGTGACTGACATGCCCACAGTTTTAACCGTTTTGCAGGATTTGAAAGTGAGTGGCTTGAACATGAGTTAAAGCTTAGATTTATGTGAAGACTGGAGTTTAAATATGGGAACAAGTTCTATTTATTGTGTATTAATTTCTGATGTGCTTTGTAATGAGAACTGATGTAATGAAAGTTTTTATTTTTCTATATTTTTGTGATGTGTTTAATTTACATTGAAGCAAATATTATGGATTGTGTCTCGCATTTCCTATATTGAAATTCTGGGCGCTACACATGGTGTGGGCCATTTCTTGAAGAGATAGATTTTTTCGCTCAACAACCTCATTTTTTTGGGGAGTGCGAGAACATGTGAACTCATATTTTATTCATTTTTTATCACAAAACGATATAAAGAGTTCACTCCCCACCATGATCACTACGAATAGTTATAATGGTAAGACTTTTCTCATATTCTACTCTACGATAGAGTTTTTGAAAAACGTATAATGTGTCATCCTTTTTTGATAAAAAAGCTACCCAAGTGAATCTACTGTAGTCATCTATAATTACGAAAGCATACCATGCACCTCCATTACTACATGTTTGTGATGGTCCAAAAAGGTCCATGTGCAGAAGTTCATGATGTCTAGATGTTGATACCATTTTCTTGGGCTTGTAGGAACTTTTAGTTTGCTTACTGAACTGACATGAATCACAGAGCTTATCTTTCTCAAACTTGATTTGGGAATTCAACATAGAAGTTCTTTACAAGTTTGTTGAGATTATCCATAGCTGTGTATCAAATTCGCCGATGCCATAGCCAACCATCTTCGTTTGTAGCAACGAATCATCTCATATTCTCCTATGCTAATTCATTAGAGTTGATGACATACACATTATTGCTCTATTAGCAAGAAGTAAACATGATTTATTATTATCTAATACAGTGCATGCATTTTTATCGAAAGTAACTGTATAACATTTATCGCATAATTGACTAACGCTAAGTAAATTGTGTTTTAAACCACTTACCAAAAGTACACCATCAATGGAGCATGATGAACCTAAATTTACTTTAACGGTACCGTTGGTTTGACCAGTGCTATTATCTCCAAGAATGATGTTCTTCCCTCTTTCCCTTGATAGTGATGCAAAGTATTGGTTGTCACATGTCATAAGGTTTGAGCATCCATTATCAAGGCACCGCCGATAATTAGGTTTGGCATGTTGATGCACCTATACTAAGATTGGTAGGTGTAATTTTAGGTGCCCAAATTGGTACCATTCCTGCACTTACTTTCTTTTTTCACCCAAAAAAAATTAGTATTCTTCTTTAATAAACAGTTATAAGATATATGTCCTAATTTACAACAATAGTGACAAAATAACTTGGGTCATGCACATTTGCATAGTTATGTACTAATTTGTAACTATTTTGGTGGCTATGCATATGTCTATGACAAGATTGCTTAGTATTTTGCTGTTGTAGTGTCTCATTGTAACCAAGTTCTCGATTATCATGATATGATCTTGAATTCCTTCTCATAAGATAATTGTGCCCTCCAAATTTTTCAACAACTTTTTTCGAGCTCAATTATTCTATTACAAAGTTTTTTTCTAGTTTTCCCATCGTCTTTAATGTTCCAACGAAAAGTATCTAAAGTAGCATTAAGGATCATATTTTGTTTGAGTGCTTCCTTACAATCTTCCACTATCTCGTCAAATTTCCTTTTGCATTCGTTTAGATCATTGGTGAGTTTAGCAATATAAACCGATTTCTTATGAATTTCTTTTAGATTTTCATTATTTATTGCCATAGATTCTTGAACTTATTGTTTTAGACACTCATTTCCCTCCATCAATAAATCATGATGCTTCCTAAACAACTCAAAATTTCTCAATAATCAACTAATTTGCGTCTTTCAACTTTTTATTGTTGGCAATATAGGAATCATGTGATTCATTAGACATTTATTTATATTGTTTCAACTCACGACATAATTTTTTAAGCCATTACATATGTCTACTAGATCATCATAGGTGGGTTCTTCAATTACCTCTTCTTGGTGTGGCGATTGCACCTCACTATCTCCAAGAACCATGAATCCAAAGTCATCGTGTTCTTGCTCTTCATCACTTGAATATGAATCGAGCCATGTTGCCTTTAATGCCGTCTTTCTGAATCCTGAGTTGGAGTGATGATATTCTTTATTTCTATACTATGAGAGGGGACAATTTGCGCGGATGTGTCATGACTTCTTGCATTTGTAACATATGTACTCTTTGTCTTTGTCTCTTCCTCTTTAAGACCTGCCATACTTTGCGTTTGAGATACTTATTGAATTGTTTAGTTAGCAGTGCAATATCTTCATCTGATTTTTCATGGTCTGATTCTGATTTTGATGGTCATGAAGTTGTTGTTTTCAAGGCACTGTTCTTCTCTTCAGTTTTGGGTATAATCCTATTGTTATGCCGGTACCTCTTTGTTTCAGCCATCTCCATCTCATATGTCTTCAACTGTTTCAGCAACTTTTATGTCTCATTCAGGCGTGAGACAGCTTATGAGTTTTCTGACCTTTCGGTCATTATCTAACCCCTTAGCTAAGTTCTCATGTTAATGTGCCATAATATCAAAGTGGGCTCACATCTGATCTACGTTCTCTCCTGGAATCATACGAAAAACATCAAACTTATAAAAGCATAAAGTAACTTTGGCTTTTACCTCAGATGCTTCCTTCATGACGTTTTAACATATTGTTCCATATTTCATAGACTGTTTTGCAGTTTCGCCCACATCGCATTAATTCTTCATTATTCAGACCTGCATAAAGTGTTGTCTTAGCTTTGGAGTTTGCAGTTTTCAATGATAGTACAACTGCTGTAAAGGTCATTTTCCCATCACTGATAGGGATATCTGCTTAGTTTACACAAATGTTCCATACTTCTTTTCTAACCATCTGCAAATAAAGAGACATACGAACTTTCCAATTATCATAACATTTTTCATAAAAATAAGGTGAATGAGTCATGCTTGTTCCATTAGAGTTGGATCACTCCGATGTGTACAAGCCTTTGAGATGAGAGATTTGTTGATTCTAGATTTTGATGATTCCAACACAATGCAAGGTTGTTGTGCTACTTCTTATATATTACAGGATGTACACAAAGGAAAAATGTTCAAACTAGCTCAAAGCAAATTGATCAAGCTCTACAAAGTTCTAAAGCTCAAGTGTGATCAAGCATTCAAAGTCAAAGACAAAGGCTAAAGCTTCATCTCAAGACTCAAGGCTCAAGACAAGACTTATGTTTCAATGTGTTGTATTAAGTGTCTTGTAACAATTGTAACTTTTTCCTTTCTTTGAGTCTTAGATTGATGTAACAGTCTTATCACACACACACACACACTCACACTTATTTTATAACTGAGTGTTGCTTTTTCAAAAGATTAAAAGGTCGAAACAGTTTGATTTAGATCAGTTGTTGAGTACCAGTCGACTGCCTTATGGCATCATTCGACTGTTCAGTACGAAACTGTCTGAACTCTTTCAAACTCTTACCAGTCGACTCATCATGGCAACCCAGTCGACTGTTCAAGTCGTTTTGACATTTTTCTGTTTTAAAACTTGTTTTTCAAAATCAAATCTTTATTGTCTTGGTATGGCAGTTGGGACTCAACCTTTCAATGGTCAAACGTCTCTAACACTATAAAAAGAGTACAGAGGTTATTTAACAAAGGTCAACAACTTTTTCCAAGCATCTTGTTTCTCAAGTTCTCAAGCTTTTGGTTTTGACAAGAAAAGCATTCTAAAAGCATTCCCTTTCTAAGTGTTGGTTCTCTAAAATTAGTCTAGTATAACAGTGATTTCGTTTTAGACTGATTTTGGAAGTTGACTTAATAGCCACGTACAAAATCACATTCACAACAAGGCTATAGGTTGATTGTAAACATTTTATTATTTTCTTTTCACTCTCGGTTGTGAGAGTGGTCCTCTCAGTTGGAGAGTAGGACTCTAGGTTGTAGAGTCAGGTTTTTACTCTTGGTGGAAGAGTGGATTGCTCTCTCTAGTTGTGAGAGAGGACTACGGGTTGGACAAGGTTGTTGTCTAACGCCGTAGGTTATTCTTGTACTTTTTCAAGAATAGTGGAAAATCTCAAGTGGGTTGCTTGGGAACTGGAAGTAGGTCGGGAGGACCGAACCAGGATACATCGTGTATACTCTGTGGTTGTATTTCTCTGAACTTGCATTTCATTTACTTGCTTTTTAAGTTCTCTATGAAACTTGTCTGGACAGTCGACTGCGTCTCCTTTTAAGTTGACTGGTCAGACTTGTACTATATACTCTCTGAAAACTTGTCTGGTAAGTCGACTGGTTCTTCTATAAGTCGACTAATCAGACTCGTCTTAAAATACTCTTCTTAACTGTCACTCTAGTCGACTAGTTTCTCTTTTCAAGTCGACTAGACAGAAAAAAAAAGTTCAATTCCGCAATTATTTTTTATAAAACACTATTCACCCTCGTTCTAGTGTTTCTTGCCTTGCCTACAAGACCCAACACTTGGTATCAGAGCCTGGTTGAGTGCAATGGCAACTACTTCTAATGCAAATCAATACCATGAAGGACAATCTACACAAAGGCCACCCCTCTTCGATGGAACCAATTACAACTATTGGAAGTGTAGAATGAAGATCTACCTTCAGTCCATCAACTATAAAATATGGAACATGACGGAGACCGAGTACACCGCTCCTACCATTCCATATGTACAATGGAACGACGACATGAAGAACCAAACAATGAACAATGCAAAGGCGATGAACGTGCTATTTTGTGCCCTTACAAAGGAGGAGTTCAACCATGTGTCCAATGCAACAACCGCACATCAAATCTGGCACACACTTGAGGCAACTCATGAAGGAACAAATAGAGTAAAAGAATCTAAAATATCTGTTCTTATTCACAGGTTCGAAATGTTCCGCATGAAGGAGAATGAGAATGTGTTTGAGATGATTACAAGGTTCACGGACATCACAAATTTACTTGTGGCACTTGGGAAGACGTACACTCAAACTAAAATGGTGAGGAAGGTCCTCTGTGCACTAACCCCCGAATAGGAGAAGAAGACCACCGTCATAGAAGATGCCAACGATTTAACACAACTTTCTCTTGAGAATTTTGTGGGAAATCTCATGGTGTATGAAGTTCAACTTGAAGAGCGCAAGAAGGATCTTGAACCACAACAATCAAAGAAGAAGACACTAGCATTCAAAGCCATGTCGGACTCCGAGGATGAAGAAGAAGATGAGGAAGAGATAGCCTTGTTCACGAGAAAGTTCAAAAAGTTCCTAAGAAAAGGTAAGTTTAATTCAAAATCAAAGGAATTTAATGAACCTCCAACTTATTTCAGGTGTAACAAAACAGGACACATGAGGAAGGATTGCCCACTAGAGAACACAAAGTCTAAAGGAAAGGCATCCAACTTCAAGAAGGACAAATACACAAAGAACAAGTTCATAAAGAACAAAAAGCCGTACCAAGCAACTTGGGATGACAGCGACTCTTCATCTGAAGAAAAAAATGAAGAGACAAATGTGGTTGCTAATGTTTGCTTTATGACAACTCAAAATCAAGTAAGTGATGATTATGATTCTAATGATTTACTTGATGCTTTCAACGAGATTTTCAAGATCTTAAGAAAGAAAAAAAATTAGAGTTAAGAACTTGGAAAAAATAAATCAAACACTTTCCCAAGAGAATCTTAACCTTGATAAAGAGGTGAAATCTTTAAATTCTCGTCTTTCTAGTTTAGATATAGATCTTGTATCTCTAAAAAAAATTATGAGGAGATAACCAAGAATGTATCTAAATTTAATAAAGAAAAGGAGAATTTAAATGATGTTCTCCAAAATCAAGTGCAATCCAATAAAATGTTTGGACTTGGTTTTCAAATGTCTCTTGAAAAACCTCATGTTTTTAAAAACACTAGTGTAAATAAACCTGTACCTATTTCTAGTGTTAAGAATAAACTGTATGAGTTTTTGAAAAACCTAAAACTGTAAGTTTTAATGATAAAAGTAATTCTATAGTTCAGACCAGTCGACTGAACCCAATTATCGGTTGCCTGTCTAGAGGTTCTGAGTTTCATTCAAAAAAACAAAAACCTCAGATAAGTCGACCTAATCAACCTCTCAGTCGACTGAATTTAAGTCACAGTTGACTGAAAGGTAACATAAAGTCGATTAGACAGAGCAAAATATATGGGTTCCAGTCAACCTGAGTCCGAAAGATAGAACTACTTACATTAATTCATACATTCTTTCTGTATGTAATTCTGTTAATTATATTTTTGCTTTTGGTGGAAAATCAAACTCTCTTTGGGTTTGGTTTCCCACAAACTAATCTCTTTTGGACCCAATAAAAAGGGTACCATATTCACATTGAATATTTTATAGGTACCTAAGAGAGATCGTTGGATACTTGACAGTGGATGCTCAAAACACATGACTAGTTATGCCAACCTCCTATCTTCCATTCAAGACATTGATAGGGGAACAGTCACATTCGGTGACAACAACAAAGGAAAGGTCATTGGAATAGGCATGGTCGGTAAGTACACTAACCCGTTAATAGAATATGTTTTTCTAGTTAGTGGACATAAGCATAACTTATTAAATATTAGCCAACTACGTGATAAAGGTTATAAAATAATGTTTGAAAAAGATGCATGTTTAATTTATGACTCTACCATGCAAAATATAATTTTCGAAGGATGTAGGAAAATAACATTTATGAATTGTGTTTAAAGTCTTATGATTTTTTGAATGGTTTTTGCTTAGTAGCTTCTAATAATGATTCTTGGCTATGGCATAAATGTTTTGGCCATGTGAACATGAAAACTCTTGCTAAATTGTCTAAGTACAACCTAGTTAAAGGACTACCAAGACTATCCTATAAAAAGGATAAGTTATGTGATGCATGTCAACTAGGTAAACAAATTAAATCTACTTTTAAAACAAAAAAAGTAATTTCTACTAGTAGGTCGCTCGAATTAATCCACATGGATTTATTTGGCCCTACTAGAGTTGCTTCTTTAAATAAAAGTAGGGATGTATTTATTTTAGTAGACGATTTTTCACGATTCACTTGGACTTTCTTTTTAAAACATAAGAATGATGCTTTTGTAGAATTTGCTAATTTTTGTAAAGGAATTCAAAATCAAAAGTCTCTAACCATAGTCACTATTAGAAGTGATCATGGTGGAGAATTTGAAAATAAAATGTTTGCAGAATATTGCAACAAGAATGGTATAACTCATTCGTTTGCATTTCCTAGAGCTTCACCACAAAATGGAGTGGTTGAAAGGAAGAATAGGACTTTGCAAGAATGTGCACGTACCATGCTTGTTGAAAGCAATCTACCTAAGTATTTTTGGGCTGAAGCAGTTGCTACAGCTTGTTATGTGTTAAATAGAATTTTGATTAGGCCTAAGCTAAATAAAACATGTTATGAGCTATTTTTTGATGAAATTCATAAAGTCTCTTACTTTAAGATATTTGGATGTAAATGTTTTATTCTAAACACTAAAGATAATTTAGATAAGTTTGATCCTAGATCTAATGAGGGTATCTTTATAGGATACTCAAATAGGAGTAAGGCATACAGGATCTTCAACAAGTCAACATTAACTATTGAAGAATCCATGCATGTTGCATTTGATGAATCTCTATCTTCATCAACTTTAATTGAAGATGATGAAACTGATTCATCACCTTTAAATAAGGTTATTACATCTTGAGAGCAAACTACCCCTGCGGATAAGTTGACAGACAAGGAAGTCAAGTGACTGATGTGAATCAGTCGACTGATGGACAAGTGAAGTCGACTGATCCTGTTGTGATGTCTCTAACTTTACCAAAGTCTTTTGTTGAAGTTAGAGATCATCCTCATGACTTAATAATTGGTAACATTTCACATGGTATTCAGACGAGATCTCATGTTAACATGATTTCTCACACAGCTTTCTTGTCAGATTTTGAACCAAAAAATATACAAAAAGAATGTGAGAATGAGTTTTGGATGAATGCCAGGCAAGATAAGTTAAACCAATTTATTAGGAATGATGTATGGGATTTAGTTCCACGACCTCATGATCATACTATAATTGGTACCAAATGGGTATTCAAGAATAAGTTAGATGAATCAGGACAAGTCGTTGGGAACAAAGCTAGGTTAGTTGCTCAAGGAATTAATCAACAAGAAGGCATAGATTTTGATGAAACATATGCTCCTGTTGCTAGACTAGAATCCATTCGTATTTTATTATCTTTTGCTTGTTTCATGAATTTTACACTCTTTCAAATGGACGTGAAAAGTGCTTTCCTTAATGGGTTTATAAAGGAAGATGTTTATATTAAGCAACCACCTGGTTTCGAACATGAACAATTCCCAAACCATGTTTTTAAATTGAAAAAGGCTTTATACGGTCTTAAACAAGCACCACGTGCTTGGTATGATCAATTGAAGACTTTTCTTTTAGAAACGGGTTTTGAAATAGGTAAAGTAGACACTACCCTGTTTATTAGGAGAATAGAGACAGATATCCTGATCATACAAATATATGTAGATGACATAATGTTTGGCTCTACTAATAGTAATCTCTGTCAAGAGTTTGCTAAAACTATGAAATACGAGTTTGAGATGAGTCACATGGGTGAACTCAACTGTTTCCTTGGACTGCAAATTAAACAGTCGCATAATGGCATATTTATTAATCAAGGAAAATATGCTAAGGAATTACTCAAATGGTTTGGCATGGATAGCACGAGTAGTAAGACCACACCTATGGCTACTACCACTACCCTTGACAAAGATGAATTAGGTAAGAGTGTCGATCAAAAACTCCATCGAGGTATGATTGGCCCACTCTTATATATAACTGCTAGTAGACCTGACATTATGTTTAGTGTATGTTCGTGTACTAGATATCAGTCGAGTCCTAAAGAGTCTCACTTAAAAGCTGTAAAACGCATTTTAAGATATATTAAAGGCACGTCTGATTATGGCCTATTTCATCCATGCACCGATAACTTTCAACTTTTGTCTTATAGCGATGCGGATTTTGCTGGTAGTAAAACTAACCGCAAGAGCACTAGTGGAACATGTCACTTTTTAGGACATTCCCTAGTATCTTGGTGCAGTAAGAAGAAAAATTCCGTATCCCTATCAACTACAGAAGCTGAATATATCGCTGCAAGTTTGGCATGTGCCCAAATTTTGTGGATGAAACAAACCCTATTAGACTATGGTATTTCTTTTTCAAAACCTGCTATAATGTGTGATAATACCAGTGCCATTAACTTATCTAAAAATTCATTTCAACATTCACGTACGAAACACACTGATATTAGACATCATTTTCTACATGATCATGTTTTAAAGGGAGACATTTCTTTAGACTTTATTTCTACTGATAAACAGATAGCTGACATCTTTACTAAACCACTTAAGGAAGACACATTTATCACTTTAAGAAGAGAACTAGGAATTTGTAGTTTTTCTGATGTTTCTTTATTTTTTAACTCTGGTAAGTCGACTTAAGACCTTATTTCAGTCGGCTGACTAACTACTTTTAGTCATATATATTTTTTTCCTGAGTTTTATGCTCTGGAAAGTCGACTGTGCTCACTAATCCAGTCGACTTCCAGTTGTATTTGTGCTATTTTTTGTTTCTTTATTTTGCTCTCGACTAAGTCGACTGCCCTATATATTATTCGAGTGTCGCGAATCAGATTTCGCAATTCGAAATTTTGCACATCTTTTGAGGCAACTTTTTCACTTTACTGCTACCCTTTGACCGATCTGAGCCTTTGAAACTCCCTAGCCTTCATCTCATTCGTCCATTCAAAGTAAAAACCCTTACCCTTTACTCTCATTCTTTGACTTTTACCCTAACTTGGTATCACTTTTACCCTACCTCTCCCTCTCTCTACCAAGCTCTCAAGTCGGCTGCTGCTATTGCTACCTGGTGATTTCAAGCTTTGAAGCCCCAAATCTAAGCCCTATCTCCATCTCTGGTGCTTCTCAGAGAATCTATTAGAGTTCTATGTTTCTTTTGGGGTCTCCTTGTTGGTATAACCTCCTTAAACTCTTTCCTTCTCTCTGTGTTTGAAGTTTTTTTTTAATGCCCCCAAAAGATCCCGTTCCTCTAATGTAGAGGAAGGTCAATCATCTAGAGACTATCTTCAATATTTGAGAAATCCGAATCTCATTGATAAATGGTACATTATTTGTTCCATTATCATTTTTCCGGTAGGTTTGTGAATTTTCCAGATTTAGATCGGTTCCCACTAGACCCATTGTTTGAGCAATGTGGGTTCTTTGATATATTGTCTCTTGTAAACCAACCGTCTTACTATCCTCACCTAATATATTTGTTTTACACAAATATGAAGATTACTACTTCGGAGGATGGTAATGAGACTTTTATTTTATTGTCTGTCAAAGATAAACATATGAAAATCTCCCCTGCTAGACTAAGTCTTATTTTGGGTCTGTCTGATGAAGGGTGTGACTTAGCAGATGTTGATATGGATAATGACTCCATTTTTTCTAGAATTTATTTGCCACATCATGGTCATCCTATGGCCAATAGATCTATTACTCCTATTGCTAAGCTAGTTGCACGCATACTGTCATATAACATTATTCCCAAAATAGAGAGTTATGACGAGTATTCTCTTGAGTGGTAACAAGATGTTTATGCAATTTTCGGCAACATAAAAATAAATTGGGGTCAAGTTATCTTCAATCGTCTTGCTAAGGCTCATACTTCGTTTCTTCCATTTGGTGCTTTACTCACTCACGTCTTCTATGCTTATGATGTTGATCTCGACTCTGAGACGGATGTTGTAAAACACTTTGATTCATTTGATCGTGCTAGTTTAGCACGTATCAAGTTGCTAAATTCTCCACCTAGGTCTCCTTCTAGGAATGTACCTTCTATCCCCTTAGCCTCTTCAGCTTGTCGGTCTTCTACTTCTAGTTCTTCTCGTCCTCATGCTGATTTTGATGATCCAAGAAGTCATTACACTTCTGTTAATTATATTATGGATCATCAAGACGCTCTCATGGATCGTCAAGATACTCTTGAAGCAAGTATTTCTCATCTCACTCAGTTGTTCACCACTCAGTTTCCTCCTCCCTCTCAAGGTGCTCAAGATGAAGATGACGAAGACTAATAAGCGACAATTTTATTTTTTTTATGTTTTTTTTATTTATTTTGTATTTTGTCTTTATATAGCTCGTTTGAACTATGTATTTTTCACCTTCTATGTATAAATTTGCTTTTGCTTCTTTATGCTTCCTATGCTTGTCTCTCCTATTTTTTGTTTTTGTTGATGACAAAGGGGGAGAGAAAATTATGCATTTTTTTTGTGTGACATTTCTACATGTTTTATTATTGTGCATGTTGTGCAAGTTTTTTCAATATATGCATATGCATATTGTACATTTGTTAGGGGGAGCATTGAACATTGAGCATGTGTAATATTATTGTAATATTCCTATTATTGTAAGCTATTATGTTGTCATCATCAAAAGGGGGGAGAATGTTGATTCTTGATTTTGATGATCCTAACACAATGCAAAGTTGTTGTGCTACTTCTTATATATTACAGGATGTACACAAAGGCAAAATGTTCAAACTAGCTCAAAGCAAATTGATCAAGCTCTACAAAGTTCTAAACCTCAAGTGTGATCAAGCATTCAAAGTCAAAGACAAAGGCTAAAGCTTCATCTCAAGACTTAAGACTCAAGACAAGACTTATGTTTCAATGTGTTGTATTAAGTGTCTTGTAACAATTGTAACTTTTTCCTTTCTTTGAGTCTTAGATTGATGTAACAGCCTTGTCACGCACACACACTCACACTTATTTTATAACTGAGTGTTGATTTTTCAAAAGATTAAAAGGTCGAAACAGTTTGATTTAGATCAGCTGTTGAGTACCAGTCGACTGCCTTATGGCATCAGTCGACTGTTCAGTACGAAACTGTCTGAAGTTTTCAAACTCTGACCAGTTGACTCATCATGGCAACCCAATCGACTGTTCAAGTCGTTTTGACAGTTTTCTGTTTTAAAACTTGTTTTTCAAAATCAAATCTTTACTGCCGTTGTATGGCAGTTGAGACTCAACCTTTCAACGATCAAATGTCTCTAACTCTATAAAAAGAGTACAGAGGTCATTTGACAAATGTTAACAACTTTTTCTAAGCATTTTATTTCTCAAGTTCTCAAGCTTTTGGTTTTGACAAGAAAAAGCATTCTAAAAGCATTCACTTTCTAAGTCTTGGTTCTCTGAAATTAGTCTAGCATAACAGTGATTTCGTTTTAGACTGATTTTGGAAGTTGACCTAATAGCCACGTATAAAATCACATTCACAACAAGGCTATAGGTTGATTGTAAACATTTTATTGTTTTCTTTTCACTCTCGGTTGTGAGAGTGGTCCTCTCGGTTAGAGAGTAGGACCCTAGGTTGTAGAGTCAGATTTTCACTCTTGGTGGAAGAGTGGGTTGCTCTCTCTAGTTGTGAGAGAGGACTACGGTTTGGACAAGGTTGTTGTCTAACGCCGTAGGGTATTCTTGTACTTTTTCAAGAATAGTGGAAAATCTCAAGTGGGTTGCTTGGGGACTGGACGTAGGTCGGGAGGACCGAACCAGGATACATCATGTGTACTCTGTGGTTGTATTTATCTGAACTTGCATTTCATTTATTTGCTTTTTTAAGTTCTCTGTGAAACTTGTCTAGACAGTCGACTGTGTCTCCTTTTAAGTCGACTGGTCAGACTTGTACTACATACTCTCTGAAAACTTGTCAGGTAAGTTAGCTGGTTCTTCTATAAGTCGACTGATCAGACTCGTCTTAAAATACTCTTCTTAACTGTCGTCCCAGTTGACTGATTTCTTTTTTCAAGTCAACTGGACAGAAGAAAAAGTTCAATTCCGCAATTATTTTTTATAAAACACTATTCACCCTCCCTCTAGTATTTCTTGCCTTACCTACAGGATCCAGCACTTGGTATCAGAGCCTGATTGAGTGCAATGGCAACTACTTCTAATGCAAATCAATACCATGAAGACCAATCTACACAAAGGCCACCCCTCTTTGATGGAACCAATTACAACTATTGGAAGTGTAGAATGAAGATCTACCTTCAGTCCATCAACTATGAAATATGAAACATGACGGAGATCGAGTACACCGCTCCTACCATTCCATATCCACAATGGAACGACGACATGAAGAACCAAACAATGAACAATGCAAAGGCGATGAACGCGCTATTTTGTGCCCTTACAAAGGAGGAGTTCAACCGTGTGTCCAATGCAACAACCGCATATCAAATTTGGCGCACACTCGTGGTAACTCATGAAGGAACAAATAGAGTAATTGCTACAGTGATTCTCGAAATTAAGGCCGAGTGTCCTATTACATCCACAGGAATTCTATGAATAAGCCCCGTAAAACTCACAGAAGTGGAAGAAAGGAAAAACTCTCAAGATCTATAACGACCTTGACTAAAGAAAACAATAAAAGATCGTTGATCGAATGATTAGTTCAGAAGAATAATAATGGCAAAGGATCAATAATACTCAGTGAATTCACCTCTATTTATAGAGCGATGAATTGTATCTTTCTAAAAATAAAAAGATATTTTCAAAATAATCAATTCTGCAAGAGCATGGCTGACCGCTTTGATGAGCAGTCGACCGTCCACCTTTAACTTGAAAGTCGAGAGGTGGCTGGTCGACTGACTCATCTTTGCACTATGATGAGCGGTCGAATGTGTGACGGTCGCCCGACATTTATGCGGTCGACCGCTATCGTGCAAACTCGATATTTATTTAGAGAATCCACTTTATATTATTTTCAAAACTGATTATTCAATCAACGATTCTTTACATGGTATTTTCTCACACAAATAGAAATAAATAATCAATATTTACTGGTTTTCATGAGCATTTAAAGCACATGTTTCTTGAGTTGAAATATTCTGGATATTTGCAATCTTTTTTGATATATTCCTCTTTTGCTTGATTGCTAATTTTTTTGGCTCTTTATTTTGAATTACCTTCTCTGTAAATCCTGTATATTTCAACTAAAAATATTAGTCTTAATAATATGTTTTATACACACCAAACTTAGGGTCAACAATAATAAACATGCTAGTAAGTTCATTTATCATACATGGGAAAAGTGTAGGGTAAATTGAAGAAGATAGTATTCCCTAAGGTATAATGCATACTCTAAGAAAACAGCTACGGAACAGAATGTCGCAGAAAATCACACATGTTGCAGAGTTCCTTTAACCTGTTGTATGTTTACTTTATGATTTTTTCTCTTCTGGAAAGCATTAGCTTTTGGAAAATTGATGTATAACAAAATTCACATTCTTGGACAGCCCTCATTTTGATATCTCTGATAGTTATATGAATTTTAAGCAATGGGGAAAGTCGGTGACAATTATGAGTAATGAGGAAAATTGAATCTCTTAATAGCTAAAATTATGATGAAATATGAGCACTGCAATAGATTAATATTTAGACATATAGATAGATCCAAATCATGCATGTACCTTAGAATGGACTAATCACACACATAGACACTCTAATCCCCATCACTTGCTTTACAAATTAATGAACAGTTATTTATGATTAGTTAGGCCTGTGACAAACACATCTGTATATGTAGGCACTGTTGATTGGATCGTTTGCATCAACTGGGACTTGCTCGGCTCGACACTTGAATCTGCATCCTCTGCACTCATTGTATGTGCATGTTAGAGCTATTGACCCTATCATCTTTCTTCTTATCCCTCCTTCCATCCCTACAAATTACACAAAAGCATCGTGCATTATCTTTTTTTGAATAAAATGGTAGAGTCTAGCCAAATTATATCATCAAAAACTAGCTAGTTACCAAAACCAAACTGATCAAATGAAGAAAAAAATTCCAGCAACATATTTCATCAACAAGCTAAAGCCGACTTTTTTATTTTAAAAGAAGATTACTTTTTCATTCTTTTCTTTCTGAAATATAAGACATAATGTAAATATATATCTCTTTCAAGCATGCATATAAACTTTTGAAGTTGTTATATGTATGTAGTTTGTTTTATACCTTTGATACCATATCTTTTGCACCAAAGACCTTTAGATAGAAAAAAAAAGCCAGATACATATATTAGTATAAAAGATAGAAGTTAAGAAAACCCACTACAAACGACCCAAAAATCTCCAGTGTTTATTTTTGGAAGTCCCGGTGAATGATCACCCCAACGCTTCCCGAAACGCCGCCGCAAGCACCGGGTTGCCCTCGCCGGGGATGCGCAAAATCTTTTCCGGCGTTTTCTAACGTCGAGGTTTTCTTTTTTGCTATCCCGGCGTTTGGAAACGCCGAGATAGAATAATTTTCATTTTAAAAATTTTTTCATTTAAAAACCTGTCCCGGCATTTTAAAACTCCGGGATAGGCCATTTTTTATTTTTTTTTCTATTAGAGGAGAGGGGTTTAATAGTTAGGTTGTTGTCGTTAATTTTATCAAATCAAATACCTGGATTTCAATTCACATTTTCTACAAATTCATGAATCAAACATACTTAACAATAGACAAGTACTTTACAACACAAATTCATTCCAATAATCAAGCATAATAATTAAACAATTTAGTCCAAATCATCCACAAATTCAGTCGATTCCAATAATTACATGTATGTACAAGGTTTAATGTTAACTTATCCCGTATTTACAATAGGGTAATAATAACTTTCAAATATCTAAACAAATCAAGACAAAAAAAGGAAATGGAATAATGGATTTGTTGCTATAGTCTGAGAAAGTATTTGCTGAAGTTTTTCCGGACCCTAGGAAAGAGCAACCTCTGCTTGCTAATATGATCTTTGTAGTTTAAACATAGCCACCACTTGTTGATCTGAAAGAGGATCCAATTGTGGAGTCAGAACCTGTAGTAAATCACATAACGAAACAGAGGTAGGATTATTGATAAAAATCATCCATCATTTGTTAGGACTATGGCCACAAATACACTTAGGCACGGACTACTTGAAGTTGGAGAAGAAGAAGAGGAGACAAAGACAACAAGATAATACAACAACAAGTAGAAGATGTGCAGTCTGGAGAGTTGCAGTCGACTGTCCTGCCGACCACCCGATCGACCACCCGACCGCAACTAGGCTGCTAGGTATCTTCGAGTATACAGGGTTTAACAGAGAAGGGGACGGTTGACCGTGCAGTCGACTGGTCATCTCTAAGGTGTGGGCTTTACACATTGCGGTCGACCGACAGCGGCGCCGTGTGTTTTGGGCTGAGGAGTTTAAGGCCCAATATGCTGGATTTGTGTTGATCTTTTAGGATTTACTTGGGAGCTATATATATGACTGTAAACTCTATGATTTATATAACTGATTAGAGAGAATTGGTGAGCTGTTATCATTGTTCAACTTCAAGAATGGATTGTGCCGAGTGTTTCAAAGGTGAGGGGGAGAGATTGAAAGTTGTAATCTCTTTTGTAATCTTTGTATTTCTTGGGGAATAAGAAGTATTGGTTATCTCTGCATATTGATTGTATTCTTGTGAGATCTTGCATATATCGTAGTGGCTTGTTCTTGGTTCATCTAAGTCTTGGTAGTATCTATTGCTTGTGGTGTGCTTCCGCTTTTAGCACTAAGAGTTGTGGTAGATTCTTCAATAAGTGGTATCAGAGCACTAGGTTCGAGATGGCCGATAGCAAGTTGAAGATCGAGAGGTTCGATGGGAGTGACTTTGCGATGTGGAAGATTCACATGATAGCATATCTTCGTCAAGAAGATCTTGATGGTCCATTGTTTGATGAGAAGCTGAAAGGTGGAGACAAGGATGCGAAGGTCTTGGCAGATTGGAATCATTTGGATCAGAAGACGCTAGGGCATATTCAGTTGGGACTGAGTAGGAAAGCATTATTTCATATCTCGAAGGCAAATACTACAAAGGATGTTATGGAGATTCTCACAGATATGTATGAGAAACCGTCGGCATCTAATCAAATTCTTCATATGAAGAAATTGGTTAATATGAAGTTGAGGGAATGGGTTTCACTAGCAGAATATGTGAACAATTACTGTATAGTTTATAACCAGATGAAAGCTGCAGGTTTAAAGTTTTTAGAGAGGGGGCAGTCATTATTACTTCTATCTACTTTACCCGATAGTTATGATATGGTGGAACAGACTATTACAGGCACTGTAAAAGATTCGACAACTCTACAGGATGTGGTGAGTAGCATTCTGAACGAGGAGGTGAGAAGGGTGGGAAACTGGGGATATCCATCATCATCTTCTAGAGATTCATCAATGTCTGTTGAGAGGAGACGTGGCAGATCTAAGAGCAGTCGAAGAAGAAAGGATCAGAGTAGTTAATCTGAGAGTGAGTCTGATGATAGCGATGGGGGGCATGGACCTGAGTGCTGGTATTGTCACAAGGGAGGTCACATGATGCGCAGTTGCAAGGCTTATATGAAGAGGAAGCAGGAGAAACCGAAGAGAGATATTGTAAGCCCCATTCCCGATAATCTGTATTTTCCATGTATTTTCTATAATTTGATTTTTATAAAGTTATTTTGTGCTAAATCTATTTAGGATTTTATTAAAGTATTTTCTAATCGAAAATCTTATTCATTTCGAATAGTGGTGTATTTTGATCTTATTTTTTTAATATCTTATTGATCGGCTAATTGTGTCTGAGCTCAATTTAAATGTATTAATGATATTTGAGTTATTTTAATAAATTTATATTTTGTTACATAATCTTATTATTATTATTATTATTATTATTATTATTATTATTATTATTATTATTATTATTGTAAAGCCGAACATACTTATTTATTCGTATTTTACTATTTGATTTAATGTATATATATATGTATATTTTGTAAACCTTATAGCCCATTTTGTTTTTTGATTTAACCCATACCTTTTAAACCCACTCTTATTGGATCCGACTCGTTAAACCCAATACCTTAAACCCCTATAAATACTCTCTGCCTATTAAACCCTAACCCTAACCTAACCTACCCCTACCTATTGTGCATACCCGGCCGCCCCTACTGTTATAACCCCATCTTCAACCTCCCGCTCTCTTTTTTCCCTTCCCCTGTTTTCGGAGAACCCATTCCGACCCCGTCTTCCTCTCCACCTCATCGCCCTCATCGCCACCATGATTCCGTTGCCTTCATCATCTTCACCCTTCCTCTATTTCGGAAGGAAACTGAGCATCGACTCCCCGACATCGAACCCATCATCAATCCTTGCCTGTCCCTATGCCTTCTTACCACCGATGAACCACCGCCATCCCCCCATTGTTAACCACCGCGACTGCACCCTGCTCCCCCGCCTCCTCGTCGCATCCGTCTTCACCCCTACCTTGTCGAAACGCATCCCCTGCCCTGTTGTTGTATCCGTCGACCCACAATCACAGCGTTGTTGAAGTATGTCGCCCACCCTTGTGCAGTCGACCACCGCACTCGACAACCGCCCCGCCTGCAGCCACCAATGCCGGAGCCCCGAATGCCGCTTTCTCCGCTGCTCCATCGCTCTCTTCTTCATCGCTTTATGGTGTGAGTGATGTCGTTTGGTGTATGGTATAAGAGATCCTAGTTGTTGTTTTATGAAGAGAAAAGAAGGGATTGGATGGTTTTTATGTTTGCTGTTCGTGAGTGGGATCCGCTGTTCTGTGTTGGCCATTTGCTGTTTGGGGATCTCTTATTGGTGTCTGCTGTTTTGCTATTGGGATTTGCTATTTGACTGTTGCCGTTTCACTGTGGGAGGAGTTGCTGTTGAATACTCTTTTGTTGTTGCTCTGTAATTCTGGAGTTGCTGTTGTGAGTGCACGTGCCGCCGTCGGGATTCTTATCCCGTTATTCTCTTCATATTCAGAATCGTCACCTAACAGGAAAGCGTCTCTTGAACTTATTTTTATTGTTTCTAGTTCAAGAAAATACTTTTTGAAATTCGGCAAGTAGTAATCAATTTGAATATCCAATTTAACTGAACTCTGATGTTTCTTTATTGTATAATACTATTTATTCATAGTTGTCTTATCGTGCCATTGATATTGAAATAAAACTTGAACCGTAAATTTATTTTATTATGGAACTTTCAAATATACTGCCTTGTCATTTGCCCGAGTTTGTGCTGAGGTTTCGACCCTGTTCCTGACACAACTTAAAACATTGCATATAGAGATTATAGTATACTTAGTCCATATATTGTTATGTTTGGCATATAAACTGTGTTTTCCATATTTAATAAATTGGACCATGTATATTCCATGTATTGTATAGTCTTGACATCATCTTGGAATTGTACTAGTGCTACCATTCTCATCAATTGTATCTGTTGCATGAGTATTGCTGCCATTGCCCACATTGATCACATGCATGTTCATAAATGATTGTTAATAAAATGATAACAAGTCGGGGTTAAGGGTTGACCAAGGTAGTTGATAATATAGTGACTGTACTCGGATGATGGCCAGTGATTAGTACCGTTATCGGCATCATGTAAGAAATTACACATGTCCAGTGTTTTACCGTTATCGGCATCGTGTAAGAAATTACACATGTCCAGTGTTTTATCGTTATCGGCATCGTGTAAGAAATTACACATGTCCAGTGTTATTACCGTTATCGTCATCATATCCAGTACATGTACTATAGAATCTACCACCTTAGTCTAAGCGAAATTGATTGTATGCATGGAACCTGTAGTATGAGATGCAGTAGTACGTGCATTATTTAGGATTAAAATGAATAATTGACTTATAGACATAAATGAACACTGAACATTGACACTAATACTGAATACTAGTTATTAAACTTTGATTCCTAATTTCTGAATTGTTAATTATCAACTTTGATTTTGTTACCGTTTATCAGTTATTGACTCTAATATCGTTCCAATTTCTGTTCTTGTTATAAAGTCCTTTATTTTCTATTTTACTGCTTTCTACTACTTGTCTCCCGAAACTTGCTCTAACAGGTTATCTTCCTCTTTCTTTTGAGTTATGTTATACAGGTACAGTGATTGGTAACCGAAAGGAACTCGTCGAACTGTTACCGCATTGCATATTCTCGTGCTATTTATTAAATTCTTATATTCCAGATTTGGTTATTGAATTTTATTCTCGTTTATGTGATTATATTTTCTGCATGGTTGTGATTATTCTTTTCATGTTGTGGAGTTAAGACTGGTACAGCTGATGGATGATGTTAAAATCATTCGCTGGGCCATGTCACGTGCTCGTATTCCCATATTTTGGGAAGTGGGGCATGACAGATATCTCAAAGAAAGCTCAAGTGGGGCTTGTTGAAGAGTTATGCTTATCAGCTCGGGAGGAGTTGGGCACTCAAGATTGGTGTATTGATTCGGGAGCTTCTCATTGCACTCCGAGGAAAGAGGTGTTTGATGACTACGAAGATGGTTCTTTTGGATATATGATCGTGGGGGATGGTCACCAGTGTCCTGTACGTGGGGTTGGTAGTATTTGCATGAAAACCAATGATAATTAGTGTGTTGTCTTGTGGGAGACAAGGCATGTTCCAGACTTGAAGGAAAATCTTATCTCGATTGGAAGTCTAGACAAAGAGGGGTTGTCTACTACAAAGTTGGTAGTGGGGAGTGGTGTATAGCTGCAGGTTCAAGGGTAATTGCAATAGGGAAGCGTGAGGGAACGCTATGTTTGCTTAGAGAGGTGAGGGGCGTTTCTCCTATAGTTGACTTTCAGCCGGAATCGAGTAGTAGGTTGTGTGAGGTGCAACCGAGTTCTTTAAGTTATGGAAGAAAGGTTACTAATTTAGTGGGAGCTACTGGCCATGGAAGTATCCTAGAGGGCAAGACGTTGTTGCGGTGAGGGTACTTTGCGATATGGCAGATGAAGCTTCAAGTCTCTCTTGTGAGGTAGAGAGCATTGGTATCGATATGCGGGGTGATATCGATGAGGGTAACCAAAATTGGACTGAAGGGGTTGAATAGTTTGCAGATTTTGTGGAGGTGTCATCCATGGAGACTTCTAGTGCAGAGGGTGCATTGAGAGGCTTTGAACCATTTTCGGTGTTGATGAAGATTCTGCGAGTTGGGGAGTCTTGTAACACAAAATCTGATACGAAAGGTTGTTTCTCCGGTATTCGTGCTCTATGCGATTAGTGGAGCACATCCTTCATAAGGCAATGATGGGTGGTTGGTGCACTCCACGTGGTGGAGTGGCGGAGGTGCTCTTCATGAGAGTGGGGAGTACTTGAATCTTCCATGAAAGTGGGAGATTGGCAGAGTTAATGCGAGGTAAAGATTACAATCACTTTGAAGTGTTGTGTATTTGGTCAAAGTGGAAGATTGTTAGGATTGTGGCCTCAAATACACTGAGACATGGAGTACTTGAAGTTAGAGAAGAAGAAGATGAGACAAAGACAGCAAGAGAAAACAACAACAAGTAGAAGATGTGCAGTCTAGAGAGTTGGGGTCGACTGTCCTATGGTGCGGTCGACCGACCACCTAACCGACCACCCGACTGACCACCCGACCGCAACTAGGCCGCTAGGTATCTTTGTGTGTACAGGGTTCAATAGAAAAGAGACGGTCGACCGTGCAGTCGACCGGTCTTGTCTCGGGTGTGGGCTTTACACGTTGCAGTCGACCGACCTGGGGGTGCGGTCGACTGATAGCGGCGCTGTGTGTTTTGGACTGATGAGTTTAAGGCCCATTAAGCTGGATTTGTGTTTATATTTTAGGGTTTACTTGAGGGCTATATATACGGCTGTAGACTCTAGGGTTTATATAACTGATTAGAGAGAATTGGTGAGCCATTATCATTGTTCAACTTCAAAAAGGGATTGTGCCGAGTGTTTCAAAGGTGAGGGAGAGAGATTGAGAGTTGTAATCTCTTTTGTAATCTTTGTATTTCTTGGGGAATAAGAATAATTGGTTATCTCTGCATATTGATTGTGTTCTTGTGTGATCTTGCATATATCGTGGTGGCTTGTTCTTGTTTCATCTAAGTCTTGGTAGTTTTTATTGCTTGTGGTGTACTTCCGCTATTAACACTACAAGTTGTGGTAAATTCTTCAACATCATTGTTATAACATCTATACAAAATTTGTGTTGAGACATAAGGAAAAATAAAAAAAACTGGGGGGATGGGCATTTATGGGGAGGGGGTTTCAGTTACCTCCATTTGAGAGTGCAGGCTTAAAAACAATTTGAATTATTACAGCTAAAAAAGTGCATGCCATAGTAAGTTATAATCGACTCTATAAAACTTTAGTTTAGGATATAGTAGATTAATTACCCCAAAAGAATAGATAGATGAGTGTGAATGCATACCTATTTGTGTGTATCAACTTATAAACTAGAATGAAACTGTCGTGGTAAGCCTCTTCGGACGTGAAACAAGTGGTAGGGAGTTCAAGCCCTGCTTACATCTTTTCTCTATTATGAGGTAGAGCATGGGGGGGGGGGGGGGGGGGGGGGGGGGGGGGAGCATACAAGTATTATATGTATAAACCAGAACGACAAACTTGAAAATGGAAGGTCAGCCGTTTGCAGAACGGAAGTTTGTTATTCAAAACTGGAGGAATGCCACATTAACCAAGCATTACGGGGCAAATAGGAAAGGAAAAAAAATCGTGATACTAATAAGCGAACTGCAGAATAAATTTTATATATTGAAAATAAATAGGACAAAAAAAAAGAAACTTGGTGAAGTCAAACACTCGATCCTTTCATTTTTTCTAAGGAAACCTCCATGTCAATTCAGATTTCTCGATGTGAGTAAAGATAGCTACAAATAAATGTACAAAAAGAAAAAATTAAAAGTGAATATGAGAATAGGTATGAGAAGGTGAACTAAAAGTATATACCTGAATAAATATTCAATAATTAGTCAAGCGAATTTATACATGCGATATATAGACTCATTCCAGCATCTTTAGGCAGTTATCACAGGGACTGCAACTGTTTCTACAGACATGACTTTCAAAGGACTCTCCAAAATGCTCCAAAAGAATTTGCCTCCTGCACTCTGTCTGATGTATAGGTTTGTTTATCAGAAACAGGGGAGTTTATGTTCTGTAGAGGTGTATAATCAGATCTTCTCAATTTGAACATAACTTAGGCCAATCAAGGTGTTAACTAACTAGGACCAATTTGAAATTACTTTAAAATAAATGAGATGACTCGTTATGAAAAATGAAAAATATGAAAGCTGTCAGGTACCCTTTTTTTTTGATGAAACGGATAGAGCCTTACGGCTCCACCCATAAATATCATTAAATAATTGAAAAATACAAATACCCATTTTACAAGGAGTAAAACATGGACACAGCGAAATGAAAAATCGAGCAACATCAAAAGTAACGAAGACCGAACAACAAGCAGGCAAGGACAAGAACATGCACATCAATACAATCCGCGATTTCCACAACCAGCAAAGCACCTGAATCCCTTGGCCTGCAGCGACGCCAGCTGTCAGGTACCTTGACTTCGCAGTATTCTTGCATTTTCTTTGCTTGGGCCATAGCTGTCTTAAAGCTCTCACTCTTAAAGCCTTGTCCACTCCGTAACATGCACACAACTCGGCTAAAATCTTTCTTCTGGTAAAGTGAAATGCATGCAGCTGGCAGCCCATCTCTTCCTGCTCTTCCAGACTCTTGGTAATAGCTTTATATTGATTTTGACAAGGTATTGTGGACAACAAAATGCTGCAAATTCAAAAATGTAAATAACTATTTCATATTATTTAAGGAACTATATATAGCTGATATGACTCACAACATCAGGTTTGTCAGTCCCTATTCCAAATGCAATTGTCGCGCAAACCACATGAACTTCTCCAGTATGCCATTTCTTTTGAATTGAAACTGACATTGCAGTCATTAGTTCCTATACTAAACGTCATTAGAACTCCACGATGAGGCATTCGGCACCCATAGACAACCAAACATTTATCTAGAGTTACAAGCCTAAAATAGTCCTAGGAGGAGAGATCAACCAATTTAAAACTAGAGCATGGACTACCCAGTGGCAACCAAACATTTATCTAGATTTACACGCCTAAAATAGTCTTAGGAGGAGAGATCATCCAATTTAAAACTAGAGTATTCCATGCATTAAGTCATTATAAATTTAATCAATCATCACTATTTGAGACCAAAATAAAATTTGTCTATGTACTTACGAATTGATGTAGACATATTCAAGCATTCTACACGGAAATTATCCCTTCTTTGGTTCATAATATCAATATAACTCGGTGTGGGAGTTCATCTTGAAAATTCCGAATAACTTGATGCATAACTAAGGGAAAGAAATGGACTAAATGTGATCCTTGGTACAAGTATATGATGATTTTAAGCAGCTTTTTCTCCCCTCCAAAAGTCCATGAACTAGTAAACGATCAGTATAATTCCCAGACACATCTTTTCTAAAGTCAAACATTGTCTCCATAAGGTGTTATCTAAAGAGTTAAGATGTCTTTGTTTCCTTCCGTTGACTAGTATTGTAAATATGTTGTCTAAAGTAGTTCAAAAATAATGCATTAATTGAAATTCAAGACTTTAGAACTCTTAATTTAGGTTTGACTTGGGAAAAAATTACTTTAGACAACAATCAACAAAATTTTGTAGTGAAAAAATGTTGAGGGAATATATAAGCATATAATCCACCAACTCACAAATAATCCATCATGAATCAAAATCCAAACTTTACTTTCCGATTTTACGAATTTCTATTTGTAATTATTTCCTCTTTTAATATTCTTGTATTCCGATTTATTTAATAATAAATCTTGTTGTCCTCTTCAATCTATTGTATTCTTTTAATCAGTCAATTTTTAAGTTGAACCCGGTATTCTATCCATTCTTTTTTATTCTATCATGTTGAGTATTTAATTAATCCATTATATTATATTATTAATTGATTCCTTTTTCTCTTAGTCTAACCCAAGCCCGCTCTAAGGACATAGATCCTAACCCATCTTTTATTATTAATTATTAATTAAGAAGCCCACATCTTAATCCCCTATATATACAATATCCGTAACCCTAATTAATTAAACCCTAACTAATTACTCTTCATCCTTCAGCCGACTGCTCCTTTACCTTTCTTCATCGTCTTCGTTTCCCGAAACCCATCCCCTCGCTCCCTGCCTATCGCCATCATCACCCTGATGCAGCCTCCTGATCATCTCCTTCACCCTGCCTCACTACAACAACCCCACCCCCGCGACTCCTTCGCCTCTCCGCTGCACCCTCATCGCCGTCGAACCCCTCCCGCTGCAGCTCTACTGCATCTCGCTGCCGCTCCACCATCACTGAGCACCACAAACCACAAGCCTGCACTGCCCCCTCGACTGCCACTATCTCTCTCCTTCTCCCTAGCATCGACAGCCACCATATCACCGAAGCACCTTCCACCGCCTTCATCCTCCATCGCCTGCACCCGTCGCTGCTACCAGACTCCTCACCTTCGCTGTTGCTCCAACTGCTACCATCAACCTATCCCTGCCTCATCGGCAGCCTCCCCCCGCAACCGATCCCCAAATAGCAGCCCCATCTTCCGCCATTGCTGTTGTCGCCACTACTATTGTTTTTGCTATTACGGTTGCTATTGCCTCTTGCTGTTGTCACTGTCGTGAGTCGCTACCGCAGTTGTCTCGCTGCGGTTGGCAATCCCCACCTCTGTTATAATCCTTCGCGTCGTAAACAACACAAAAGGCAAGTTATTTTGAACCAAGTTTTTGTTCTAGTTCAATAATTATTTGATCTCTACAAGTAGCTCGTTATTTTGTTCATCGTTTCTCATTTCACTTGTTACCCTTCAAGACGATTATTACGGATTCATCGGCAAAACCAAGTAATAACTCTTTTTTCATGCTGTTTCCTTAAATCAACCCTAAAACATGTTATCCGTCATCATATGCATACACTACACGAACATAAACTAGGAAGCACGTTAAGTAGAAGAAATAATGATCTGAATGCATTTCAATTGTATATAATGTTATAATCAGATTCCTGAATTTAATGTTATAGTGATAAAAAAATTTATCATGTTAACAGTAGAAATCCATCCTAATTATTGAGTATAAATGTTGGTTCATTTCTTGTTATATGTATATGTGGATTGATTATCATGATTGTTGCGTAGGAGTATGTTTTGTTGTTACCATGCTGTTTATACCATCTTGTAATGAATTTTTGATCTACTTGCTTTTAGAATTAATTTAACCTTTATAAGTGAAAGTCATAGACCTTTGAATCTAATTTCTAGAGCATTCGACGGATCTAAATTCCAATTTATAGACTGCAAGTTATCTTATTTTTAATACTGCTAGTTTTTAATTCCAGATTTCTGTCTAGAGGCTTATCGACACGATTTAATATTTAAATAGTGTATTATTAGTAAAATGAAGACTTGAGATTAACTAGGTGGTCACTAGACATGATTAGGAGGCACTCTGAAATTTTATAAGATTAATTGATGAATTTCCAGACTCGTTATATATATACGAGAACATGACCCTAGGTTGCTTCCAGAGCACTAGTTCAGTAAAGAACTAGACTTTTTACCTATCTGCAATAATATTATTTAGAACTAATTAAATAAGAATTGTAGCCCACTGTGTCCAGACTATTTGACGGTTTTGCAATCCGACTTACGGATTGCAAGATATTTAGATTCTCGTGGTGTAACGTCTGAATTTTAGAATACAGTCTGAAAATATATTACCATGTTTAACTAATCGAAATAGTAGATTAAATTATGAATTTAGACCTTATGTTAATCATATTTTTGCTGAACACTGTTAAGAACTAAATTATGGTTTTTATAAGATTTTAAATGAATTTACAATCAACTTTATATATAAGAATTTGACCTTAACATGTTGCCGGAATATGAAATCAGTAAAGAATGAAATTATACACATAGCTGTTGTTATTATAATATGTCATGTGAATATGCGTTGAAACCATCAGGGAGTCTAGTTTCTGGAACCCCTGACGAAACCTGATTTGCTCTCCCGCAGCAGCGGAAAAGTTGATTTTTGTACAGCAACATAATGTTGTCTAGAATTTGTATCTTCATGTATATAAATATAAATATATTTATTTCTCGCATTAATAAGTTAATGTCTATATCCTATATTGCATATCCCTTGATATCTTCTTGATCTTGTCCTGTTACCTGTTCTTATTGTTGCATGTTCATGTTTAATTATTGTAAGAGAATAACAAGTCGGGGTAATATGAAAAAGACCTAATAATGGACAATATAGGAGAGGGTACTTGGAAAGAGGCTCATGTTTCTCATAATAGTGACTCTTGTTTACATGTTTACTTGTTCTTGCTTACAGATTATATGGAACTAAGTGCCACATCTTGAGACGATGGGGCCACCTCTAGAATCCAGTTCCTGCTTACATTATTACATGCTTACATTATTACATGATTTCCTCTTACATGCTTCTGATTACATGATATGATTCTTGTTATTGTCACTGGAAGACCGGAGTACATAATTCTATAGAATTCACCGTTAGAGTCTAAATGTTAACATGTTTGTATATACTCGAACCTGTGGTATGGGATGCAGGAATATATGCATTAGATAGGATTAATAAATATTGATAGACTTATGGCTAACACGGAGCACGTGATGATTTATGTTTACAAGTTACATGATTCCTGTTTGCAAGTTACATGATTTCTGTTTACATATTTACATGTTTTTTTGTTACCCGTTTATATGTTACACTGGTTACTTGTTCCATACTTGATCATATGATTCCATGTTCCTGTTGATTGTTCCTTGTCATGTCCTATTTTATTGTTTATTATTTGTTGCTACTTGCCATCCGTAGCTTTCTCTAACGGACATTCCCCCCAAACTCTTGATTTTAAAATCACAGATACCGGAGAAGAATTGAATGAAGGACTTGGTGAACAAATATTCTAGAGGACGAAGTCGGTTTGTTTTATTTAGCCTGCATTTAGTTTCTTGTTTTCATGCTTTTCTTGTCACTACTGTTGTTTCCATACATTGTTTTCCATGCATTTCTGTCCCGAAGTTTATTCCAGATGTTGGATGTTATTTTATGGATTTATTTCATGGATTATTGAATTTTATTCATTGTTTATGTGATTGTACTTTGCCTGCGTGGTTGTGATTATATCTTATATTGTTGAGTTGATTATTACAGCTTATGAATAATGGGTTTATATCTTTCGCAGGGCCTTAGTTGCGTGCCCGTATTTTTGTATTTTAGGAAGCGAGGCGTGACAGAATTTTTAGTGGTATTAGAGCCAGATTTAGCTCAACAATACGCATACCACGTTGATCACATGAATATTAAATAACCAACTTGTCATCTAGATACTAACCCTGTTTGAATATATATTGCAGGCTATGGCTCATGGAGGTTCCTCGACTTCCCGAAATAGGAAAGAACCATCAGACAATGCTACTATCCTCCATACGATGCAGAAAATGATGGCGCTACAATAGGAACACAATGAGCTGATTAGAGCTACCTTAGAGGCTACTAACCGAGCCGCCGCTGGAACCACACCATGGTTATTGCCGCCGAGGCCCGGTACAATGGCAGATTTCATGAGATTGAACCCGGATAAGTTCCGGCACTGAGTCACCACTAGAGGCCGAGCAGTAGTTGATCCGAACCGAGAAATTGTTGTAAGCAGCGCGGATATCCAGTGTAGATCGGGTGGATGTAATTGTAGCGCCCCGATTTCCTATACTGGGAAACCGTGACACGAGCCAAGATCTTTTCTTCAATTAGTCACAATACACAGAAAAACAGGAGAATTTAAAACTTTTATTTCAACACCCAATGTATTACAAGTCTGAATATTATACAACTGTAATACCTTACAATAGAGTTACAATATTTCCTTTACATTTCCAAGTATTACAACCTTCAACATCTTACATCAGAGTACAAGGAATGAAGAACAACACTTGGTAACTCTCACTTGAGTACTCCTCAACTAATAGGTAATCAATACATATACTGCAGCGGAACTAAACATAACACTGACTCCTTGCTTTCCTTGCCTTGAGTCCTCCTGAATCCCGCACCTGTACTTCTGCTATCCAGTACCTATTGAAGTGGGGACGTCAGTATTCACTGACACTTAAAGGCTGATCATATAGCAGCGAATCTCCCAAACAATATACAAAATATAGCAATGGTGTTGGTGTAGTTTAAGTGTTCATGAGTGCTAGGACTAGACTCTAATGCGATATTTAAAATAGAACTAGGATACTCCTATTCAGCAAGTCTCCGAAAGCAACATGCAGCCCATACTACATGCACCCCATCTCAAACCGTTTCTTCATCTATAGGGATTTTAACCCGCGTTATGAATTCTAATTGTACACAACCTGTTCCTGACATCTACACGTGGCTAATGAGGTTGCAGATGTGATCAAGTCCCACTCATGCAGTTCACCAGTAGTGTCTATGTTCGCCACTGCGACCCGGCTAACCGGACCTCTCTCAAAACAGACGAACCCAATGTATCGAGCGTTATTCCAAAATCAAACTATAGGGTTTCGCAAGCGCAGGATAGCGTGAAGCCTACCCTGTGGCACCCTCTGGGGTTTCGCAAGCGCAGGACTGCACAATGCATCCTGTGGCACCCCAGCCATGGTAGTTCAGGAATTAACAGCGCGAGATACGCTACCCGTGTCCTCAACTTGTAAGACGGCACCGTACGTATCCCTTTGACGGGAAGGTAGAACTAGGACGCTTCCTATCCTAATGTCAGCAAGTCTCCGAAAGCAACATGCAGCCCATACTACATGCGACTCCATCTCAAGCCGTTTCTCCATATATAGGGATTTGAAACCCGCGTTATGAACTCTAATTGTACACAACCTGTTCCTGACAATACTCCATGACTCTGTGAGGTTGCAGAAGGGGTCAAGTCCCCCCCATGCAGTCTGCTTATGGTGTCTCCGTTTTTCACTACTACCCGGCACGCCGGACCTCACTCGATCCCAGTATATCGGGCATCGTTCCAAAATCAAACCATAGGGTTTCGCAAGCGTAGGGTAGCACGAAGCCTACCCTGTGGCACCCTCTGGGGTATCGCAAGTGCAGGACTGCCCAAATGCATCCTGTGGCACCCCAGCCACGGTATTTCAGGAATTAACAGAGCGAGATACGCAACCCGTGCTCCCAACTTGTGAGACGCCACCGTACGTATCCCTTTGACGGGAAGGTACAACCCAATGTCACCACCTAAGGCCTCCCTCAAGGGACAAGTTGGTCGTAAGGTGCCCCCTACAACCAACTCCTCTCTCTTCGGCAAGGGTCTGAGCAAAATGACCTTTATAAGTCACTACCCTAATGATGTCCCTGACTCGACGATCCTAGGGACGATAATATTATAACATAACATGCTAGGCCTTAAATTAGGCTTCGCAAGACAACTCTACTAGGCTTCTCAACCTAGACTTACCAGAACCCCTCAGGATCCGGTTCGTGGCTCATCGATCCAAGACTTCGACCGTGCGAATATGCATGCAAGTCGCTACCCTATGTCTTGATGGTCGATAGCCCTTAGGGTGGTAATATCACCCTAGACGAGCACAACGAACTGTGTACTAGCTAACAAGCTATACACGAGTAACAGCCACGTACGAGCCCATAAGCTACGTATGAAACAATAACTACCTACGAGCCAGGCGGGCCTCGTAGGAGACAACAACGTACATACCAGCCAAATAAGCCGCGTATGAGACCAACAGTTACGCACGGGCCGCGTATGAGACAACAACCTTTATACGAGCCAAATAAGCTACGTATGAGACTCACAGCTACGTACGGGCCAGTCGAGCCGCGTACGAGACAACAACCTCATGCAACCAACCATACAGGTAATCAATCTTAAAAGCAACCAAATGTGCTTACTAGCAAACTCGATCTTCTATTATTAGAAGCAACAGAAGAATCTACTAATAGTCTATGGTCGGTATTCTATTAAGGAAGAACCAAAGGCGACATAATAGCCTTTATCAACTAACTATTACTAGTGGTCTTCCCAATCTTATTACTTCGACCTATAGCGCCTTAAGTATGGCACACAATTGCAAGCATCTTCCTATGACAATCTAATCATATAACACAACCACTCACTATGATACTCCTAAGTACGAATATGATTAAGCTTGTGCTTGCATCGAGCTTAAGCATGAAAATCACTACGACCTAGACATGAAGTCCACTATAGTCAAGCATATGTTATAACTTGAGCGTAAGTGCTTACTACTTATCATGACTAATCATCACAACTCAAACTAGTATGAACAAGCAACATTCCAAGGCATAGTAGGTAATTCTAACACTATCCCTACAACATTCTAAGCATGTATTTGATCTTTAGCATGGTATAGAACACAACATAAAATCACTACCACTAACCATGGGTAGCCTCTTTAATCTAAGCATGAATATCATAGCATGGATATCATTAACCTCACATGATCAATAATTAGCATGACACCTACTTACTTGGCATGAATGATGACTAAGCATGATCACCTACTAACATAGTATGAACAAATACTTATCTAAGTATCGGTATCATGTAAACATGAGTATTCATTTAAACTAGCATGGCATACAACGTAATTAACATTAAGCTAGCATGGCATACAACTTACTTGTAATTAAGCTAGCATGGCATAGATCTTACTTACAATTAAACTAGCATGGTATATCACATACCTACAATTAAACTAGCATGGTATATCACTTACCTACAATTAAACTAGCATGGTATATCACTTACCTACAATTTAAACTAACATGGTAAGTAATTTTATCATTGATCCTACAACATCCTAGGCACAATTAATCTAAACATGGTAGGAACTCTTAGATTGAATCCTACAACATTCTAAGCATAAATAGGCTAATCTAATATGGTAGGAACTTTTAGAATTTGTCCTACAACACTCTAACATGAAATAGCATTCCTAAAACATGATGGGAAATTTTAGGAAGCACACTACAACATTTTAAGCTTAAAAATATGATAGGTAATCTTAGAAAGAAACCTACAACATATATGTCATTCCTACATATGATAGGCAATTTTAGAATTACTCCCCCAACATTCTAAACATCATTAAGTATGCTAGATATTTTTAGAGTGAATAAAGCATGATAGGAATTTTTTAGAAATAATCCTACAACATTCTAAACATAAAGCATGATAGGATATTTATAAAACATCCTACAACATTCTAAACATGATAGGATATTTATAGAAGAAATCCTACAACTAACTAAGCATGAAAACATGGTAGGATATTTTTTTAGAAGAAATCCTACAACTAACTAAGCATGAAAACATGGTAGGATATTTTTTAGAAGCAACTAACTAAGCATGAAAACATGGTAGGATATTCTTTTAGAAGAAATCCTACAACATTCTAAACATAAAGCATGATAGAATATTTTTATAAAACATCCTACAACATTCTAAACATGATAGGATATTTATAGAAGAAATCCTACAACTAACTAAGCATGAAAACATGGTAGGATATTTTTTTAGAAGAAATCCTACAACTAACTAAGCATGAAACATGGTAGGATATTTTTAGAAGAAATCCTACAACTAACTAAGCATGAAACATGGTAGGATATTTTTAGAAGACATCCTACAACTAATTAATCATGAAAACATGGTAAGATATTTTTAGAAGTAATCCTACAACTATCTAAGCATAAAAACATGAAGGAATATTTTTAGAAGATATCCTACAACTATCTAAGCATACAACATGAAGGGATATTTTTAGAAAATATCCTACAACTATCTAAGCATAAAACATGAAGGGATATTTTTAGAAAATATCCTACAACATTCTACTACTACTACTACTCCTATTTTAATCAAAACATACACACAACCATCTACTACTACTACTACTTCATTCTTATCAAGAACACAACATACAACTTACTACTACTACTTCTTCATTTAATCAACATACCACTACTACTTTATTTAATCAACCATACTACTACTACCTTATTTAATCAACATACTACTTTATTTAATCAACATGCTACTACTACCTCATTTAATCACATACTACTACTTTATATTTTAGCATGCTACTACTTAGTTGCTTACTAGTCTTTATTATTACTAGTGATAAAAGAAAAGATCATTTTTATTTTACTTTACTCTACAACTAGTAAATATGAAAGAAAAGATCTTTTTCATTTATTTCTACAACTAGTGATTAAAAGGAAAAGATCTTTTTAATAGCTACAACTAGTGATTAATAAAAAGAGAAGATCTTTTTAATCTACAACTAGTGATCAATAAAAAGAAAAGATCTTTTTAATCTACAACTAGTGATTAATAAAAAGAGAAGATCTTTTTAATCTACAACTAGTGATCAATAAAAAGAAAAGATCTTTTTAATCTACAACTAGTGATTAATAAAAAGAGAAGATCTTTTTAATCTACAACTAGTGGTTAACCAAAAAGGATCTTTTTATTTTAAGAAAGAAAATACAATAAAACTTATGCTCATTATTATTAGTCCAAGTTTAATCAAAGTCCTACAACCCACAATGGTTGTAAAATGTTCATATGCTTATGTGTATTAAGTCCTACAAGTCCTACAACCCCCAATCGGTTGTATGTTCAAGATCATATGCAATATGTGAATTTTTAGTCCAATAACATACAAAACAACAACTACAATAATAAAGATGTGATCTTTATATGTTAGTAGTCACTACTACTACTTTTTCTCTTTTACTTATCACTACATTCACACACACCCATCAAAACCCAAAGAAAACAAAACAAGAGGATGAGAAGAAGAAGTCAAGCAACAAAACAAACAAACAAACAACAAACAACCAACCAAACAAGCATGAAGAAACCCCCACCTTATTTTGCTTGTAGGAAGAACTTGCTAGTAAAACTTCTCCTTCCCCTAAGCTTTTAGAAAGCTTCTAACACCCTACAAAACAAAACTCTCAAGTTAGCCTTTGTTCTCTCTTTCTTTTCCTTTCTTTCTTTCTTTCTTTTGATCTTTCTAAAATGAGAGAAGGAGGAGAAGGAGGGGGTATTTATAGGAGGGGATAGGAGGGGGTAAATGAAAAATGTGCACTCACATTTGCATAAAACCCCAAGGAGGGGTGATGGCCGGCCATACCCTAGGAGAGGTAGGGGTGAGGTGGAGGGAGGTGATATGTGGGGGGAGGTGTTATATGAGGGTTTCTAGAAGGGTTTTTCTTAACCTTCTCATGTATACTTATCCTAGGTTAAACCTCCTAATCAAACCCTTAACCATCCCTACTAGGTTTTGTCATAGCAAAATAAGTGTTGTCCAAAATACACAACACATAATTCGTATAATGCACTAATCGACATACTACTCGTATGTGCGCATATATGTCCGTATACCGGAAAATCTTTGCATAATCCGTATAAAAATAATTAAATCGTGGAAATAATAATAAAATAAATTTTATTATTAGTTCGGAAGATCACGATATCAATTTGATAATACGGATATATACTGACCGATATCTGGATACAGATAATGTCTAGGGGCAACCCGGGTGAAAATCACCAAAATATTCTATTTTTGGAATTAAAACAAAATAATAATAAAATAATAATAAAATAATAATTTATACACGGTAATATCCGTCCGGGATATTACAGTAATAAGCATCCAACTCATTGATCTTGCCTATATTTGGTGGAGGGCAGAAACCAAGAGGTTGGAGAGGCCTATCACTTGGGCTGCTTTAACCGAGAGCTTCTTGACGAAGTTCTTCCCTGATGTCATTAAAGTTGAGATGGAACATCAATTTATCTCTGTAACACAGGTTCGTCTGATGATGTTAATTAATGTTAAATATCGTTGCCTATTCATGTATAGAAATATTAATTTAACATTAATTATTACCAAGAGTTTCTCTCTCTAGAAAATCCTAGAAAAAGAAACTAGATCTGAAAAAAGAGCCCAACAAAAACCCTAGATCTACAATCCTAGGGGTGGCGGAGGCTAGCCCTCTCTCCCCCCTCCCCCCCGCCCCCCGATGTCCCCCCTTAGCCTTCCTCCATCCTTTGCGGCGATGAAAACGTAGTTAGCTCCACAAAGCGCTCAGGTCGCATCCAGTCGATGGGGAGTTCGCGAAGACGATGCTCCGATGCCATTGACGCTCCCCTGTTCGCGCCACCTGTTCGCACGACGATGCTCCGGTGTGCCGCCTCGATGAAACCCTAGATCTGTGAGTGTAGAGGCGGCGACTTGGGTTCACGGCCGCCCCGGTGCTCCTCCGCCGCCGTGCTACCCCCCTTCCCTCTTCTTCCTCGTGCACTGCCTCTCGACGACGGTAGCCAACCTAGATCTGATCCCCTCAGATCTGGGCCACGGCGTGAGAGAGATGCCTCCCTCACCCCCCATGTCGCAATCCCAGTAGGGGAGGCCATCTGCTGCCGTGTCGATGCCGGTGGGTGGTGTTAGCAGCAATAAATCTCCTTACGCCTTTGTGTGGGTAGTGTGGAGGGTGTCGTATGTTGTTTTGCACGATTGTGGAGCTTGGGCCTAAAGATGGGGTCCCTCCATGATGTGCGCTCACTTGTCTCAACTTTTGGGGTACTTGTCTCAACTGTCGCGGAGCGACTATGTCACGCCAGAGCATCCTCCTGCGCTTGTTGTCGCGAACTCCATGGATCTGGGGCTTAAGTGTGTGAGGTCGGTGGACCAGGCTGGTGGTTATGTGCTATGGGAGGTGGGGACTGTGTAGCACGTTGTATTGCACGATTGTGGGGCTTGGACCTGAAGATGGGGTCCCTCCATGATGTGCGCTCACTTGTTTGGGTGTCCAATAATGCCGTCGATGCAGCCTTGACAGTGCCTACTATTAGGCTATTGAGCTTCCTCCAGCTTAGGCCACTGTCTCGTAATAGCGTCGCCTCTTCCCTCGTTGGGAGCAAGAGTTGAGATGAGTCTGTTTGGTGAGAAAATGCCAGAGGCAAGAGCGTGAGAGAGGGGAAGGTATCCTTTCCACGGCTCTCTCCTGGAGCATGGTTTTTTTTGGTGGGGTGAGCGAGATAGTTGTTTGGTGAGAAATTGCCTGAGATAGCACAATTGTGAGAGAGGTGAAGTTATCCTCTCCACGGCTATCTCTTTTGTAGCGCCCCGAATTTCTAATAAGATATCTTAGAAAATACGTGGCACAATCCCAGCGATCCACTTCAATATAATATTAAACACAACTAACACCACTAAAATTCTCAACATTTATTACAACAAAATTTTACAAAACACAGCGGAATTCAAAAAAACAACTCAACTCATAATTTCTTTTATTTACAACCCAAATTTATCTCAAAACTGCTATTACAATTTTACACAAATTCTTATGAATCAATTTATCTCAAAAACCAACTCAAGCATCCCATCTCCAACTCTAAGCAACAACCTGCAACATATGAGGCTAGAGATGATCCCTAACCCCCAAACTAAAGGGGTTAGCCATAAATGGTGTGAGAGATATAAAAACAAACATACAACATAAGAGATCATACCTCATAAATTCTTAAACAACAGGTACTAAATAAGAATATGGGAAATACGAAATGACAGATAACATAAAACATCAAGTGGCACTAAGCTAAGTGTCATGTGCAGAAAAATAGGAAAACCACACGCATAAAATAAAGCCTAGAACACAGATTCTAAATGCAGACTCTCTAATGCGTACTTGTCGAAGTCTATGCATCCCATTCTACATAGGTTCGGTGCAAGCCCTTAACGTCTTCACTTCATAGGGTTCAATCCCCGCGTTATGAACTAATCCTAACACGATGACTACTACGAGATAAAGATAAACTATGGGTAGTATCTCATGCCCGATAATTCCGGAGATGGATCCCACACCCAAGATATTTCACTTGAATAATTCCGGAGATCATCCCACACCGAAACATTGACACGTCACCACACGAATACCACATGTGCTTCGCCTCGACTCCGATAATTTCGGAGATCAATCCCACACCACAAGTAGTTACCGTGATAATTCCGGAGATTGTCCCACACCACAAGACTGTGATAATTCCTGAGACATATCCCACACCACTAATAATCTACTGTGATAATTCCGGAGATTAAATCCCACACCGAAAGCCATACTGAGGTTCTTGACTCATGTTCCCGTTCATCATATCACCACTAGTGCCTGTCCTTATCATTTTTGGGTTAATTAATTACTTAACGAATCTCCTAGACTGGTGTACCCTACCAGCCTAAATTCCAAACTAAATACTGAAATGCCTCACTGGGCCTCAACAAAATAACTCAACACCGGTATACTAGGGTCACACACCTCTAGAGACTCAACTCAAATTTCTAAAGCAAAATTCCACTAAACAAGTGGCTCAACTGAATGTCTTAAATCCAATACTTAACTGAAGATCTTAGAATAGACTAAATTTGTCTGAGAACCAAACACTCAAGGAACACTCAAGTTACAAAAATCCATCAGTACCAGTAGACTTATATTGTAGTAAGTCGACTGTCCAGAAAGACAAATATCCAAAATTTCACAAAAATAAACTAAGTCATATAAGTCGACTTATAAGAGGATCGGTCGACTTACCAGAGGTAAATTCCAATAATTTCTCAAAATATATTCTAAGTATGTAAGTCGACTGAAAGGAGTCCTAGGTCGACTGTCCAGAAAGGACTAATAATTTTACAAAAAATAAATTCCTCAGTAAACCAGTCGACTGCCTACAAGCTAGGTCGACTGTCCAGAACGACTTTTTCAAAGGTTCTAAAAGTACAGTATCAGGCTCGTACCGGTCGACTGTACAGTAGGCCAGTCGATTGTCGGCCTACAGTTTTTTTTTTAAAATTTAGGTCTGATTACAAAATCAAACTGGAGTTTTCTAACAATTCAATGTTTATGAAAATAGTTCGTATTCAGGAAAAATGACAAATCTCAACAAAACTTCACCATGGTTATATATTACTCAAAATATCAAATATGTCAAAACTCAAGTTCTCATGTTCTAAATCACTAGTTCCTTCATTAGGGTTTCTCAAGACTAATTTCTTTCACAAATCTAAATCAAAATCTGATTTGTAAATCTAATGTCCAGATGTTTATCATCCAATTCTAACCATTCTCAAATCTTAATCTTGTCTTTAGTAACACGATTACATAAACAAAGATCTACTAATCATTCTTAGATTTCACAACATGGTACAACCACGATCTTTGCATTGTTCTCATGTAAAACACTAAATAATATTCATGTCAACAACGATCATAACAATCGATCACATCAATCCAACCACCATACAAGGTCCATATCATTCATACACAAGACAAAAAAAATGATTCCATAATACTCACGAAATCAAACAACAAAACAAGGTCACTCACATGATTCAAACAACAAAACAATTTTTATATCACTCACCTTGAATTGAGAAAAGTCCACGAAAGAGTCTCCCTTTTGCTAGATCCAAAAACTCCTTTCTCCACCAAAATAAATCTCCAAAATTTCTGTATATTATCAACAATGATGGCTGGAGAAAAATCCTTTAAATATCCGGGATTGAATATTAGGGTTTTACCCACACTTTTGCAAAATAAACCCTTCCAAAATACAACTTTCATATATAGTTCTATTCTTGGAAATTCAATCAAAATTTATTTAAATTTGGATTAAAAGTAAAATACAATTCTAAATCTCAACCAATACTGTTCAAAACATCCAGAATATACATTTTACACTTTAACCCCTAAAAATGTCAATTTTGCAAAAAGGTCCTTCTTTTCTCAAAAATTGTAAATAGTTCCAATTAATTTCAGAAAAATGTGGAAAAATACTAATTAAATCTCAAATATTAAATAATGATTTTTCATAAAGAAAACTAAATTTTCAAACTTCTCATAAAAGTATTTGCACGTGTTTTGTACGTGTAACAAGATAAATTTTTCTGAAAATATTCATTAAATTCTCCAAAAAATCAATTTAAATTCATTTTCAAGTATAAAAATAATATTTGAAAATACAGGGTTCTACATCTTTGGTAGTGGCTGTGGGAGTTGTTGGTGCATTTGTAGGATGAGTGGTGGAGATGGTGGCTATGCAAGTGCCGTGGTGTCATAAGTCGGCCTGCGGGGCTTGGGCCCAAAGATGGGGTTCCCCCAACGAGGAGAAGGCAGGGATCAGCGGGTGTTAAAATCCTGCCAGGCTAGTTTCAGGTGGGTGTACATGTGCCGTGGAGGTAGTGTACGAAGCTAAACTGACGTACATACAATTTTACTGGACCAAGCTTGATTGTCGAGCCACCCTCCAGAATTGTTGAAGGGATTTGTTGTTTGTACGGGTCATGTTGCTTCACGTATGTTTTATTTCCTGCCTGTAGGTTGTAGTCTGGCCCAGTTCTCTGGGTTTTTATCATTAATTTCTTATTAATGAAACAGGTGGCCACTATCCACCTTTTCCCTTAAAAAAATATTAATTTAACATTACTTTAACACATAGGAACTTAGACTGTGGATGAGTACGCCACTGAATTCACCCAACTCAGTCACTTTGCTGCAGCCATGGTGGCGAATGAGGAGGAAAGGGCCCGTAGGTTCTTGTTGGGTCTAGACATTGAGATTCAGGATCTTCTGGTTGCCCACCATGTAACATCCCAAAAAACTAAAATAAAATATTAATATTTTTGAACGTGCATTGCACGTAAATTTTATACAATTTTAGTCCCTAATTTTTTTTAAAAAAATATCATGCACATTTCTTTCTCATTTTATTTGTCACCTTGTGTTATTTTTATTTTAGTAAAAACCCATAGGCCTAAAGTCCATCTTAAAGCCCACTAGAAATTAATTAGAAGAGAGGCTCATGAATTTATTTTACACTTTAAATATACACTTTTTAACCCTATACACTTGTCATGTAAAAAACACACACAAATGGAATAAAAAACAAATAAAATTAATTAAAAGATTGAGAAGTGTGTGCACGTAGGGTGCACGTGCACGTGTGTGCACCCCAAGAGTTGGCCGGCCAATGGAGGAAGGAGAAGGGGTTTTGGGAGTGGGTTTGTGGTAGTAAATGGTGAGTGGGTATTTATTTTGGATAATGGGTATTTATTTTAGGTAGTGGGTGTCCCTTCATTCACCTATTTAGCCCTATAAATACCTCTCTCATTCATGATCAGTGTACACTAAAAGAAACAAAAGAAAGAGAGAAAAGAAAGAAAAAGAGGAGCTTTTGCTGTTGGCAAATTGCTAGGGGGTGAAGGCTTGTCTAGTTGGAGCTTTGGAACAATCTCTATAGGAGTCTATTTCATTGCATAAAAAACAATGTGGGTGATTTCTTTTTCTTTCTAGATATTGTAGTATGTATGTCTAATTATTCCATGATTGAAAATGTGGCATGTGTTCTTTAAATTTCTAATTTGATAGGTTGCATGTTGTATTGATAACTAGAAGTGAGATACGAAAATAAATGCATGCTAGTTGAAAAATTTATTATAAAATTGTCATGATTAACAATTGAAATTTTAGATTGAGTTTTTATTGTGGTATTGGGTGCATACTAGTATATCATGTTTAGATTAAATGAATTGGGTATAAATTTGTACACAAAGTCGTTAATTTATGCAAAGAAATTTGCTGTTTTAAGTTTTAGTTTCACTTCAGAAAATCTTGTCTAATAAACTAGATGGAATCTAAAGTTAAAATTTTTATTAGAACATTTCGTATATGTCAGGAACCTCTCTTTAAAATTTCATAATTTTTGGATGTCGTTTACTAGTTGCTGGAAATTTGTAAACATTTCGGATTTTGATCATTTCAACATCTTAGATGAAGTAATTTGAGAAAAGTCAAAACTAAGAATTTGAATTAGACTCGTTAACCTTTATGTAAAGTTTAAGAAATCAAATTTTCACAACGAACTAAATTTATAATGAATTTTTCAAGACTGAACAAGAGGCAGTATTTCAATATTTCGACCCTACTGTAGATTTCGAAGAATTCACGGTTATAGATACAATATTTTGGAGAAACTTATAACTAAGAAATTGTAGTAGACCTGTATATCTTTATTTTGATCTAAATAACACAAAGTTTCATGAAGTATATAATTTTCTATGATTTTTACAAGTAGCACGAGCTGTAGTTTTCTGATTTTAAACATACTGTTTTGCAAATGAAGTTAGACGATGTAATTGAGGATGATTTTAGGTGATCTTAACTACAAAGATATAGTAAACTCTTTTTGTGAAAGTAATAAATCTATCTTCCGAATAGAATTGAGATTTATAATTTAAAAATAGTTGAATATGAAAAGGGTTTATTTATTAGAAGAAACTTTGCAGCTTATTAAAGTGAATTATCGGTTGTGTGATCAACCAAGAAGCATTTACTTCATAGTTGGTAAATAAGAATGAATGAAGGATCGATTGAGATGTGAATAAAGAAAATTGAAAATATGAATTATAAGGGTATGAGTACCCCCATAATTTTTGAACATAAAAAGTTGTTGATTCTAGAGGCTTAGTGAGACCCAGATGCCGGCAAGTATGATAATGCTTAAATGATTTGAGAAGTGGCCAATATGGATTGTCGGTCTCGGTATTTTGTGTAAAACCGGTAGGAGGGTAAGCTAGCTCTAGGTAGTATTATTTATCCATGTTTCAAACTTAAGGATATGCACTAGTTGGTGACATGTTGAAACAAGAGCAAACGGGAGTTATGGACTCCAGAATGATCCTCAGAGAGAGATAGTCCCCAGTATTCTGGGATGTGGATGTAAGAGTCACAAAATGATCCATGGAGCAGGAATGATCTCCAGTATTCCGGGACGAGAGCGATGCTCATCGGGCATTTGTGCGATGAGGGTTCCAGAATGACTCACGGAGAGAGACAATCACCAATATTCCGGGACGATGGACGAAAGGGCCACAGAATGATCCACGGAGCGGGATTGATCTCTAGTATTTCGAGGCGAGAACCAATATTCACAGAGTGTCTAAATCTTGTTGTAGTCATAGTAGTTGGATGCATGGCGAGGGATTAAACCCTTTAAAGTGGAGTACGTAGGCCGTCGGACCTATGTAGAATGAGATGCATAGAATCCAAACAAGTATGCATTAGTGTCATTGTATTATAACATCTGCATTAGGCATTAAGTCATATTATACACTGACATGTTTAGGATATTCACTCTTTTACACTTTAATATGCATTCAAGTTTGTGTTTGCTAAATTAAGAGAATCGTTATATTACGGCATAGCAAGGATTGCTATTTTATTGCATTGCATCGGTTGTAAGCAACTGACGTGCTCAGAGAGTTTTCGGCACAGGGATTGGATTGACAAGGACTTAAAGATGATTTGATGCTAAATATTATCTTCAGATTTAAGTTGTTAATGTTAAAGTTGTATATATATCATGATGTATTCTTTTTAATTTCTGCTGTGTTGATGTAAAGAACTTATTGTAAATGAAAATTTTTAATTTCCTTGTAAAATTGTACAAATTTGAGGTAAAAGATCTTGTTGTACTACGAATTACATGTTAATAGAATTCGGGGTGTTACAGAGTGGTTTTAGAGCAAGCTTCATTAAGTAGTACAAAATTAGAAGGACGACACATTAGGGTGGACATTAGAAGTGTGAGTTCAGCTTATAGAGATTTAAGTGTAAGTTAATTTACATTTGTGTTGTTCTATATGCTGACGTTTTCTCATCTCTTTCCTTAGAAGATGGCTGATAACCAAGATCCAATGAATGAAGTAGAATGGTACTTTGAAGAAGACCCCGGGGAAGAAGAAGAAGAAGATCCCGCAGAAGAGGAAGACCTAGAAGAAGATGAGGGAGAACTGCCCGAATCTCGGGAGATCACTCCACCTCACCTGATTCTCCAGATGAATCCTCAGATGAAGAACCAGTTCAACACCAGAAGGACCACCTTATCGCTTCTCTCCAAGAGCAATTGACCATCCATAATTGGAGAGTAAACCACTTGGAAGCTCATCATGTGGAAGATAAGTAGAACATTGTAGCTCTATGTCACTGAGTGTGGGAACTGGACAAGCTTCGACATAGGAATGCTCGGCATTTCACCCAGCTGGACAAAAAAACTCGCTGGGGGAAACAAGAATGTTGTTAAGGATGCGAGAAAATGAAGAAGGAAAATAAATGAACTACGAGAAGAGCTCAGAGAAGTCAAGAGGAACCGTAGGATCTAGACTATTTTATAGTGAGTTTTCGGGTGTTTCATATACTGGATGTATGAACAAGTTTTTATTTCTGAAGGAATAAAGTTTAAATTTTGGAAATAAATGATTTATGTTGAAAGGAAAGTCTATATTGTTGCTATTTGCGGTGATTAATAAAATTTTATGACCCAGAAATGGCCGGATGAAAAACTCAAAAGGGTGAATGATCCAACAGTGAGGGCAACAGGCTTGAGGGCAACAAGCTTGATCTGAAGACTGAACTGGCTCGGGTGTATCAAACTCTCAACACACTTACCACCAATGTGATCTGAAACACTAGGGTGGGACATGCAGTACAAGTCCCGGAGGTAATCATTGGTGGAACCATTCAAGCGGATGAAACCACCTGTGTTCGAGGGCAAGGCGGATCCAGATGCAGCTGATGATTGGATCAGGCAGAAAAAAAAAGTATTCGAGGTCTTGGAGACTCCAGAGGCTAGCAAGGTGAAGCTGGCCACTATTCAGCTAGAGAAGGATGCAGGGGTCTGGTAGTAGTCAATGAAGAGAACCCCGAGGAATGGACTTATCACATGGGAGGAATTTTTCGAGGAGTTACACAGCCACTATTTTCTAATGGATGTATAAGAGAAAAAGGCTATGGAGTTCCTGGGTTTGCAGCAGGGGAGCTTATCAGTTCGGGAGTATGAGACAAAGTTTACTCAGCTCTTGAGGTATGCGCCAGAGTTGGTCATTGATGAAACCAAAAAGGCAAGGAAGTTCGAGCAAGGGCTGAGGCCAGGTCTGAGATCTCGGATGATACCCCTCAGTATCAGGGGGTTCGACAAGCTGGTCAGAAGGGCTGCAGCCACGGAAGCCGACATGGAACAATATTAGTTGGCTCGGACCAAGAAAAACAATTGGAGTGCTGGCAAGAGGCCTGCAGCACCAAGTAATTTCAGGGGACGACCCCCAGCACAGAGATTCAGGCCAACGGGGGCAAATGCCATTGCGGTGACTGGGAATCCGAACAATGGAGGTACAAGACCCTCAGGTGTGACCTGTCACACTTGTGGAGAGGTGGGTCATTACAAGTCCGAGTGTCCCAAGCCAAGGAATCCCATAACTTGTTTCTAATGTGGGAAGGAAGGCCATGCTAGGCCGCATTACCTGTAACTCAAGCAAGGGGGACAGGGTCAGAGGCAAGTAGACCAAGGGAAGAAGCCATACCGGCAGGGGTGAGTATTCGCTCTGACTAAAGTTGATGCGGATGATGCCGGCAATGTCATCACCGATAAGGGAGCAACTGATTAGAGTTTTATGTTGTTATTTCCAGTTTATACTAGAATAAGTGTTATATAATGAGAGTATTCATTATGTAACAGGAGAAATTCTAATAAATAGAATAAAGACAACTGTTTTGTTTGATACTGGATCGTCCCATACTATTGTGTCGCCTACATTTGCTAAACGATTGGGAGTTGAGCCAAAGATTTTTCCAGGCAAAGTTCTAGCAGTAGCTACACCATCCGGGAAAACATTGACTACCGATCGCTACTATGATGGTTGTGACCTCGAGATCGGAGGAAGAGTCTTTGGGATCGATCTCATTGACTTGGCAGTTTTGAGAGTCGATGTGATCATTGGCATGGACTGGATGTCGATCTACAGTGCCAGTATCGAGTGTAAGAGCAAGGAGGTTATGGTGAAGGCACTGGGAGGACCAGTAGTTACATTTCAAGGGAAGAGAAAGTATAAGGAGTTGGTGGCAGCTATGACCAAGAAGAAGATTCATGAGGAATTTAAGCAGATTACCGTAGTCCGAAACTTTCCGACAGTGTTCTTGTAAGATCTACCTGGGCTACCACCTCATCGGGATGTAGAGTTCAGCATGACCATTTAGCCAGGGAGTGCACTGATTTCCAAGGCACCGTACAAAATGGTGCCAGTGGAATAAGATGAGGTCAAGAAGCAGATTGAAGAGCTGTTGGGAAAGGAATTTATCAGACCAAGTGTGTCACCTTGGGGAGCGCCAGTATTATTAGTGAAGAAAAAGGATGGATCGATGAGAATGTGAATCGATTATAGGGAATTGAACAAGGTGACCATCCAGAATAACTATCCAATTTTGCAAATCGATGATTTGTTCGACCAACTACAGGGAGCAACTGTTTTCTACAAGATAGATCTTCGGTCGGGTTATCACCAAGTTCGTGTCAAGGAAGAGGATGTGCACAAGACTACATTCCGAACTCGACATGGGCATTACGAGTTCTTGGTTATGCCGTTTGGAGTAACAAATGCATCGGCTATTTCCATGGACATGATGAACAGGGTCCTGCAACCATTCATTGATTCTTTCGTTGTAGTGTTTATTGACGACATTTTGGTCTACTCCAAGTCAGAGGAAGAGCATGCTGGGCATCTAACAGAGGTATTGAAGAAGCTACAAGAACAAAAGCTATGTGCAAAGTTTTTGAAGTGTGACTTTTGGAAATCCGAAGTCGCGTTCCTGGGTCATATCCTTTCTAAGGAGGGAGTGGCCACTGATTCAGAAAAGATAAAGGTAGTGAAGGATTGGCCGAGACCAACTATAGTGAAAGAGATCAGAAGCTTCCTGGGTTTGACTAGATACTACCAGAGGTTCATACAGGGCTATGCTCAGATAGTCGTACCACTCACAGGACTTACAAGGAAGAATATAAGTTTTAAGTGGACAGAGCAGTGCGATGCAAGTTTTTAGGAGTTAAAGAAGATGTTGACTACCGCTCCAATTCTGGCTTTGCCGAGAACAGGGATCGACTATGATGTCTACAGCGATGCTTCACATTGCGGACTGGGTTGTATGTTGATGCAAGAGGGGAAGGAAATAGCTTATGGGTTTAGAAAATTGTGACCTCATGAGAAAAGTTACCCAATCCATGATATGGAGTTGGTAGCGATTATTTTTGCATTGAAGCAGTAAAGGCACTATCTGTACGGAAAAAAAGGTCAATATGTACACTGATCACAAGAGCCTGAAGTATATCTACCATTAGCGAGATCTGAACTTGAGGCAAAGGAGATGGTTGGAAGTGCTAGAGGATATCCTTCCTAAGATAAAGTATCATCTGAGTAAAGCAAATGTGGTGGCAAATGCGCTCAGTTGGAAGAGTAGCTTGTCTTATTTGATCACGACTCAGGAAAAACTGACAGAGGAGCTCGATCGAGCTGAGATTGAAGTTGTGTTACAAAGACTGAAAGCGTCTTTAGCAAAATTAAAGCTTTAGCCTACGCTGAGAGATCAGATTATTGAGGGTCAGAAGTCAGATCTAGATGTCCAGAAGATGAAAGAGCAGATCGGCGCAGACAATTTGGCAAAATTCCAGGTGAAGGATGAAGTACTGTGGTTCGGAGAAAGGTTGTGTGTACCTGATCAAGCCGAGTTGAAGGAGAGCATCCTGTAGGAGGCACACAACACTCTTTTATCAGTACATCCAGGGAGTACCAAGATGTACATGGATATCAAGCAATATTTTCGGTGGTCGAGGATGAAGCGGGGTGTAGCAGAGTTTGTTGCAAGCTGTGCAACTTGTCAACAAATTGAGGCAGAGAATCAGAAGTCCGGCGGATTATTGCAGCCGTTACCCATTCCGGAGTGGAAATGGGATAACACCGACATGGATTTCATCACAAGGCTACCCAGGAGTCCCAATAGGGAATGATGCGATTTGGGTGATAGTGGATCGACTCACCAAATCTGCTCACTTTTTGGCAATGAAGATTACTTGGTCTATGGAGAAGCTAGCAGAATTATACATTGGGGAGATTATGAGGCTACATGGAGTTCCTGTATCAGATCGGGATGCGCGATTCACATCGCATTTTTGGAAAAGTCTTCAGGCAGCTTCGGGAACCAAGACCGACTTCAGTTCTGCCTTTCATCCTCAAACTGATGGACAGACTGAGAGAGTCAATCAGGTGTTGGAAGATGTGTTGAGGTGTTGTGTAATGAATTTCGAATGCAACTGGGAGAGGCACTTAGCTCTGGTGGAATTTTCCTACAACAACAGCTTTCAGACCAGTATCGGTATGGCACCATATGAAGCTCTATAGGAGGAAGTGTAGAACACCTGTGTGCTGGTATGAAGTGGGGGAAAGGCAAATGTATGGGCTGAAAATAGTGCAACAGACTTCAGAGAAGATTGAGCAGATCAGAAAGAGACTGGTTGACGCACAGAGCAGACATAAAAGCTATGCCGACAATCGGAGAAGAGATATGGAGTTCGAAGAGGGCGACTATGTTTTCCTGAAAGTATCTCCAACAAAGGGTGTGATCCGATTTGGACAAAGAGAAAAGTTAGCCCCAACGTACATAGGACCCTACAAGATATTGAAGAGGATTGGGAAAACAGCTTATTTGTTGGAGTTGCCAGAGGAGTTATCCCAAGTACACAATGTATTCCACATGTGTATGCTACGAGGCTACGTTCCTGATCCAAGTCCTCACTTGCTAGAAGTATCAGAGGGTCTGTAGTTGAATCTGAGCTACAAGGAGCGTCCAGTAGAGCTTGTGGATCGTCGGAAAAAAGTTTTGAGGAAAAAATCTATACCCATGGTCAAGGTCATATGGAGGAATCAAGTGGTTGAGGAAGCTACCTGAGAATCTGAGGAGAGGATGTTGAGAGATCATCCTGAACTTTTTTGACTAAAACTTGTAAACTTTCTTTTTCTTTTGTTTTTTCACTCTTTAAGCGTAGTTCCGAGGACGGAACTATTCTAAGGAGGGAGTGACGTAACGTCCCAGAAAAATAAAATGAATTTTCAATATTTTTGCACGTGCATTGCACGTAAATTTTATACAATTTTAGTCCCTAAAATTTTCTTTAAAAAATCATGCACATTTATTTCTCATTTTATTTGTCACCTTGTGTTATTTTTATTTTAATAAAAACCCATAGGCTAAAGTCCATCTTAAAGCCCACTAGAAATTAATTCAAAAAGAGACCCATGAATTTATTTTACAATTTAAATGTACATTTTTTAACCCTATACACTTGTCATGTAACAAACACACACAAATGAAATAATAAACAAATAAAATTAATTAAAAGAATGAGAAGTGTGTGCACGTGGGGTGCACGTGCACGTGTGTGCACCCCAAGAGTTGGCTGACCAATGGAGGAAGGAGAAGGGGTTTTGTGAGTGAGTTTGTGGTAGTAAACGGTGAGTGGGTATTTATTTTGGATAATGGGTATTTATTTTAGGTAGTGGGTGTCCCTTCATTCACCCATTTAGGCTTATAAATACCTCACATTCATGAATAATGTACACTTAAAGAAACAAACGAAAGAGAGAAAAGAAAGAAAGAGAGGAGCTTTTGGTGTTGGCAAATTGCTAGGAGGTGAAGGCTTGCTTGGTTGGAGCTTTGGAACAATCACTATAGAAGTCTATTTCATTGCATCAAAAACAAGGTGAGTGATTTTCTTTTGCTTTCTAGTTATTGTAGTATGTATGTCTAATTGTTCCATGATTGAAAATGTGGCATGTGTTCTTTAAATTTCTAATTTGATAGGTTACATGTTGTATTGATAATTAGAAGTGAGATACGAAAATAAATGCATGCTAGTTGAAAGATTTATTATAAATTTGTCTCCATTAACAAATTAAAATTTTAGATTGAGTTCTTATAGTGGTATTGGGTTCATACAAGTATATCATGTTTAGATTAAATGTATTAGGTATAAATTTGTACACAAAGTCGTTAGTTTATGCAAAGAAAGTTGTTGTTTTATGCTTTAGTTGCACTTCAGAAAATCATGTCTAATAAACTAGACGGAATCTAGAGCTAAATTTTTATAGGAACATCTCTTTAAAATTTCATAATTTTTGGATGTCGTTTACTATTTTAAGAAAATCCAAACTTTGGACTGGTTGGCAGATGACTAGTTGCAGAAAATTCGTACACATTCAGATTTTGATCATTTCAACATCTTATATGAATTAATTTAAGAAAAGTCAAAACTAAGAACTTGAAATAGACTCGTTAACCTTTCTATAAAGTCTAAGAAATCAAATTTTAGTGAAGAATTGAATTTATAATGAATTTTTCAAGACTGAACAAGAGGCAGTATTTTAATATTTCGACACTACTATAGATTTCGAAGAATTCAGGGTTATAAATACAATATTTTGGAGAAACTTATAACTAAGAAATTGTAGTAGACTTGTACACCATTATTTTGATCTTAAGAACACAAAGTTTCATGAAATATATAATTTTCTATGATTTTTACAAGTAGCATGAGCTGCAGTTTTCTAATTTTGAACTTACTGTTTTGCAAATAAAGTTAGACGATGTAATTGAGGATGATTTTAGGTGATCTTAACTACAAATATATAATAGATTCTTTTTGTGAAAGTAATAAATCTATCTTTTGAATAGAATTGAGATTTATAATTTAAAAATAGATGAATGTGAAAATGGTTTATTTAATCGAAGAAACTTTGCAGCTTATTAAAGTGAATTATTGGTTGTGTGATCAACCAAGAAGTGTTTACTTCATAGTTGGTAAATAAGAACGAATGAAAGGATTGATTGAGATGTGAATAAAGGAAATTGAAAATGTGAATTATAAGGGTATGAGTACCCCATGATTTTTAAACATGAAAAGATGTTGATTCTAGAGGCGTAGTGAGACCTAGGTGCCGACAAGTAATGATAATGATTAACTGATTTGAGAAGTGGCCAATATGGGCTGTCGTTCTCGATATTTTGTGTTAGACCGGTAGGAGGGTAAGCTAGCTCTAACTAGTATTATTTATTCATGTTTCAAACATAAGGACAGGCACTAGTTGGTGACATGATGAAACAAGAGCAAACGTGAGTTATGGACTCCAGAATGATCCTTGGAGAGAGACAGTCCCCAATATTGCGGGACAATGGACGTAAGGGCCAAAGAATGATACATAGAGTGGGAATGATCTTTAGTATTCCAGAACGAGAGCGATGCTTATGGGGCATTTGTGCGATGAGGGTTCAAGAATGACTCTCGGAGAGAGACAATCCCCAGTATTCCGGGACGATGGATGAAAGGGCCACAGAATGATCCATGGAGCGGGATTGATCTCCAGTATTCCGGGGCGAAATTCAATATTCACAGAGTGTCTAAATCTTATCGTAGTCATAGCAGTAGGATGCATGGTTAGGGATTAAACCCTTTAAAGTGGAGTACGTAGGTGCTTGCCCTCTGTCCTATGTAGAATTGGATGCATAGAATTCGAACAAGTAAGCATTATTGTCATTGTAGTATAACATTTGCATTATGCATTAAGTCATATCATACACTGACATGTTTAGGATAGTCACTCTTTTTTACTTTAATATGCATTCAAGTTTGTGTTTGCTAAAGTAAGAGAATCGTTATACTATGGCATAGCGAAGATCACCGTTTTATAGGATTGCATCGGTTGTAAGCAATTTACATGCCAACAGATTTTTCAGTGCAGGGATTGGATTGGGAAGGACTTAAAGACGATTTTATGCTAAAGATTATCTTCAGATTTAAGTTGTTGATGATAAAGTTGTATATATATCATGATGTATTCTTTTTAATTTCCGCTGCATTGATGTATAGAACTTATTGTAAATGAAAATTTTTAATTTCCTTGTAAAATTGTACGAATTTGAAGTAAAAGATCCTGTTGTGCTACGAATTACATGTAAATGGAATTAGGGGTGTTACACACCAGCACTGTATCTTCGGTGCAGTTCTTGATGTTGCTTGAGTTCAGGAACAGGCCCACAAAAGGAGGAGGGCAGCCCAGCGGGAAGTACAACACCCTGCGGCCGCCTGTTCTATAGGTGGGCCGATACGGAGACCATCTCCGGCCCTTACAGCAAGAGCATTTCTATATCTACCTGCTATTCCAAAGAAGGACGCGACATGTGATTTTTGGCACAAAACTGGTCACATGTGCAAGAATTGTCGGGCTACCAACCGCTTGTGCTTCGGGTGTGGAGCGGGTGATCACACACATTGAGATTGCCCGCAAAAGAGGGTTGACCCATCGGCCGGGGGATCAGCTGTAACACCCTGCAAAATTGAGTTATGACAATTTTACCCACGGGTGTTACACACATATATTTTGTACTGTTACGAGTAATATTCGTAACATATTTTAATATAAATGTCTTACGTATTTCTGAATTTCAATTATTTATACATTTTCCGTCTTCTAAAAATTTATTTTTATCCTATTCTGAGCCAACTTAAACATTTATTTAATCTTTGTGTTTTTACGTGCATTGCACGTGCTTTCAATACGCATGTCGATTACGTATATTCTACCGTTACGTGTAATATTATAAAATTTTCTACGTTCTCAATTATTTTTTTATAACTTGTTCGAATTCGTTTCATAAATTGAAATTTATTTTTCTCCTATTTTGACTCAAATATATTTTTACTCGGGCGGTTCACGTGTTTTCTATGCACACATTGATTATATTGTTGTATACATATATAGAATTAATGAAAGTATTTTACATATTTTGTATTTCAATTGTTATAGAAATTTTTCATTTTCTCGAATTTTTCTTACATATGAATATTTATTAGCACGTGCTTTACATGTGTTTCTTTTTTATGTATGTGCAAATTGTGCTATTTTATTACAAAGTTGTGCACTAAAAATTTCATTAGGCTAATTATACTAAATAATATGATTATTTATTAAAATAAGAATTTCAAATGGAATAAAATAATTAAAGTGAAAAAAATACGAAAGTGTACAAAACACGTGCACACATGCAATGTGCACTCTTTCAAAAATGGCTGCATATAGGAGAGAGTAGGGTGAGTGAGTGGGGTGAGTGTGTGTGTGGGTGTGTGAGTGGGTTAGTGGGTGGTTAGTTGCTAAAACTACTCCCTAATTTTCCATATAAATACCCCCTATCCTAACCCTAAATGAACACAAAAATAAAATCAAACAAAAAAGAGACTCAAGAGAGGGGACTTGTTGTTTTTTTTTTTTTACTTTCGGGTTTGGCATAGAGGCTTGCCGGTTGTGCTTATGGAGTCCCGGGGAGCTTTTTGTAAGGGGTTCAACTACTATGAGGTCTTTTTGAGATGGGTGTTTCCCTAACTTCCTAATATAATTTTATTAGTAGAATGCTAGATTGTAGGATATATATGTGTGAACGGTTAGATGCATGATAACTTATATATTATGTATTCATGTTCAGATTTATTTTTGTTGACCAAAGGTGTGAAATTATCATATGAATGATTTGAGGGTATTTTTATAAGTTTATGTATTAAGTTCTAATTTTACTTCAAAAAATCATATCTATTAAACTAGATGGAATCTAAAGCTTAAATTTTTATATGAGCACCCCGTATATGTCAAGAATATCTCCTTAAAATGTCATAATATTTGGATTTATTTTACTATTTTAATAAAATCCAAACTTATGACTGGTTGGCAGTTTAGCTAGTTGCTGGAAATTTGTATACATTTCGGATTTCGATAATTTCAGCACCTTAGGTGAAGTATTTTGAGGATGGTCAAAACAAAGAAGTTGAAGTAGACTCGTGAACCTTTCTTTAGAGTCTAAGAAAATAATTTACCATGAAGAATAGAATTTATAATGAATTTTACAAGATTGAACAAGTGGCGGTCTGTATGACATTTTCGACCCTATTGTAGATTTCGAAGAATTTAAGGTTATAGCCAGAATATTTTGGAGAAACTTATAAATACAAAGTTATAGTAAACTTGTATACCTTTAATTTGAGCTAAAGAACACAAAGTTTCATGAAGTAAAGAATTTTCAGTGATTTTTGCAAGCAACATGAGTTGCAGTTTTCGGATTTTGAACCTACTGTTTTGCAAATGAATTTAGACGAAGTAATTGAGAATGAATTTAGATGATCTTAACTACAATGTTGTAGTAGACACATTCAAGTTTGTTATGACACTAAAAAATCTAATTTTGGAGTAGTAATGGAAATTTAATATGATTTTTACAATAACATTGGGTTGATGTCTCAAGTTGAACATTCAAATAGTGGATTATATATATATGTTGTTACCTTGAATCGAAGTTGATATAGAAATAGTCTTGGTTTTACTGGTTAGTGCATGAGGCTTAGGATCTTTGAGATTGTAGGTTTCAGTCTTGGTGAGCTCGAATTTGGTAGTATTTACTATCTTTGAGTATATTGGAAATATAAATTGATTTCTCGGAAAATATTTTTATGGTAATTTGTAGAAACATTTTTGGGTTAATTGACCCACTTAGATAAGGGATTGAACACATATTTGGTGATTGGATTTGAAGGATTTTAATAGAGATGATTTTAAAGGATATTAGTATATTGGAGAATTAAGATTTGATGGAAATTGGTACCATTGTTTTGGATTAAACTCCATATTTGAATTAACAATTTTTAGTACAGATTTTGGTAATTAGATTTGAGATATTAGAACAAAAATGATGTTCATTGAATTGAGACTGTTAAAATCCTATTATAACATTTTGAAAAATTTTGTCCAGTTATTTGAGGATGACTAGTTGAATGGAATTTATATTGATTGAGAAATGTGATTAATTGGAATGAATGAATAAGAGATGAATTGAGTATATGAATGAATGAAATTTGTAACTGATTATAAAAGAGGTTATGGATAACCTGAAAATATTGTGAATATTTTGGAATGTGTTGATTCTAGAGACTGAGCGAGACCCAGAGTGCCAGCAGGTTATAATATGTGAAAATTTGAGAAGTAGCCAGTGTGGGTTAACTTGCTCTTTGAGAAGTAGCCAGTATGGGCTAACATTCTCCTTGTGTTGATTTAAGTCTGGTGGGGTAAGCTAGCTCTAGGTCGTAATGATTATAATTAAACCTAAGGACATGTACTAGATTGGGGATGTGATGAACTAATGGCAAATATGGGTATGAGGGCCTCAGTTGGTCTGCGGTGTGAGATTGTCTCTTCAAAATTATTGAGTTGGGAGTGTCCCCAGCTCATCTGCAGTATGAGATTCATCTTCGGAATTATCGAGAACGAGGCAACGCTCATGGGGTGTTTTGGTTACTATTGAGGCGCCATAGCTTGCAGTGTGGGATTGGATCCCCAAAATTATCGAGATGTGATTGGGAGTATCTCCAACTCATTTGCGGTGTGGGAATTCATCTCTGGAATTATCGAGGCGTGGCCTAATACTCACAGAATATCTAAATCTTATGCTAGTCATGGGTTAAAATTTGCATAGGGAGGGATTGAACCCTATAATGAGGAGTACGATAAGGGCTTACGCTCGGACCTATGTAATATGGGATGCATAGAATCCGAACAACTATGCATTATTTTTATCGTAGTATAAATGTCTGCATTAGGCATTAAGTTCATATCATACACTGACATGTTTAGGATAGTCACTTCTCACATTTTGTTTCGCATTCAAGTTTGTGTTTGCTAAAATAGAAAAATCGCTGATTATATCATTGCATCAGTTGTATGCAACTGACGTGCCCACAGTTTCCTAGTTGCAGGATTGGATTTGGTATGGACATGAAGTCGATGTGATGGGTTGTCCCAAGATTGAAGAGCTTTCATTAACATGTGGTATATTGTACTTATTAATTTTCGCTGTGCTATTGTAAAGAACAATGTTGTAAATGAAAAGTTTTAAATTCCTTGTAAATTTGTACAAAGTTGAAGTAAAAGATCTTGTTTATGCTACGAAATACATGTATTTTGAATTTGGGGCATTACATCAGCCTAGCAGGGAACACCAGTTCGTGGTCAGGGAAGGTCACCGCTTCCACCGCAGAAGCAAATTTATGATCAGAGGAGAGCATCTCATAGGGGAGGCCAAACTGGAGGTCATAATCAGGCTTACAACCTGACTACAGAGGAGGCAGATACTGCTGAGGGAGTTGTTACAGGTATTATAACTATTGTTTTCAGTTATTCATTCTGTCTTGCACTTTGTTCTTCTTGCACCATGTGTTCTTGCCCATACCATCTTATGTTTCACTCACATCCATTGACTTATTTAGGTTTCATATTAGCACACTCTTTTCCTGCACATGTTCTGTTTGATTCTAGTGCTACCCACTCCTTCATCTCTTTACGCTTTGTTGATCGTCATCATTTGCCAAGTGATGACTTGCAAGTTACTTGGGATATCACAAAAGGTGGAGGTGTCATCATTTGCTTTAAATTGTGCAAGATGAGCCCCTTAGTGATTGGTGGTGTGGACTTTAAATCAGACCTCATTGTTACCAATAATTCAGGGTTCGGTGTTATTCTTGGGATGGTTGGTTGGGGGCCACTCTTGCCATGATTGACTGCTGAGAGAAGAAAGTGGTGTTCAGAATCCCAGGTAGCCAAGAATTTGAATTCCATGCTGGGGAGACACCACTTGGGCATGCCAAGGACTCTACGAACTAGAAGGCGAGTGTACTAGAGTCGATGTGCATTGATGGTGAAGTTGCACCCATGGTTTTTCGGGATTTCCTTGATATCTTTCCAGAGCAATTGCCCGGGTTGCTGCCAGATCGAGATATAGAGTTCAATATCGAAGTTCAACCTGGTACCACACCAATCTCGAAGAGCCCTTATAGAATGGCACTAGTGGAGTTAGCCGAATTGAAGGTGCAGGTTCAGGAATTGTTGGATAAAAGATTTGTCAAGCCAAGTGTTTTGCCTTGGGGAGCCCCCTATTTTGTGTCTGAAAAACAAAGATGATTGTCGTAGGCTCTGTATTGATTATCAAGAACTGAATAATGTCACTGTAAAGAACCGATACTCACTACCGAGAATCGACGACCTATTTGATCAGCTTGTAAGTACTTCAGTCTTTTCGGAGCTGGACCTTCGTTCAGGGTACCATCAGGTTAAGGTGAAGGCTGAGGATGTCCAGAAGATGGCATTTAGGACAAGATATGGACATTACGAGTTCTTAGTAATGCCCTTTGGAGTTACCAATGCACCAGCTGTATTCATGAGTCTGATGAATATGGTATTCTCGCCGTTTTGTGGAAAATTTGTGGTGGTATTCATCAACGATATCTTGGTGTATTATGAAAATAGGGAAGACCATGTAGAGCATTTGAGGGTTGTCTTACAGACCTTGTGGAAGAATTAGCTCTATGGGAAGCTCAACAAGTGTGAATTTTGGCTTGACCGTGTCACATTTCTGGGCCATATTATCTCCGAAGATGGTGTTTCAGTTGATCCATTGAAGATTATGGCTGTCAAGGATTGGCCAGTACCGAAATCAGCATCTGAAGTTCGATGTTTTCTCGGATTGGTGGGTTATTATCAGAAGTTTGTTCAGGATTTCTCGAAGATTGTTGGACCTTTAACTAAGTTGACAAAGAAGGAGCAAAAGTTTGTCTGGGATAAAACTTGTGCTGAAGCCTTCATGGAGTTGAAGAATAGGTTGACGTTAACACATGTGCTAACTATACCAGATAGTTCAGGAGGTTTTATGATTTACTGTGATGCTTCGTGCAGAGGGTTAGGCGCTATACTGATGTAGCGAGGAAGAGTTGTCGCTTATGCATCCCGACAGTTGATGCCTCATGAGAAGAACTACCTTATGCATGATCTCAAACTTGCAGCCGTAATCTTCGCTCTGAAGTTATGGAGACACTACTTGCTTGGGGATAGAGTTGAAATCTTCACACATCATAAAAGTCTCAAGTATGTGTTCAAGCAGAAGGAGCACAACATGAGGCAGAGAAGGTGGCTAGAGTTCATGGCAGATTATCATATCAACTTGCAGTACCACTCGGGTAAGGTGAATTTGGTACCTGATGCGTTAAGCAGGTGACCTGCTGCTATGTTTCTGATTGAGCAGAAGGAACTATTGGAGGATATGAGAATACTTGATTTATAAGTGATTTTTCCTGGTACGAAGAAGCTATGTATGATGTTGCAGTTGCAGTCTTCATTAGTATAGCAGATCAAGAAAGCCCAGGCTGGTGATAAGCAGTTGCAGAAATTCTGAATGGATGTGGAAGCGGGAATAAGAACTGACTTGATTATTCATGCAGATGGTTTGCTTCACTTTGGAGCTAGATTGTGTGTACCAAAAGGAGAAGTCAGACAGAAACTACTTGAAGAAGCTCACTGCTCGCCTTATTCCATTCATCCTGGAGGCACAAAGATGTACATAGATTTGAAACAAAACTTTTGGTGGCACGACATGAAGAGAGCAGTGGCGAGGTTTGTCTCAATGTTTGATTTGTCAGCAAGTGAAAGCAGAGCATCTGAGGACCGCCGTACTTTTGTAGCATCTTCCAATCCCGGGGTGGAAATGGGAGAACATTACTACAGATTTTGTGACAGCATTGCCAAAGAGTCCCAAGGGTCATAATGTCATTTAGGTGATTGTGAACCATTTGACGAAGAGTGCCCACTTCATCCCTTTCAGAATGGGTCAGTCCACAGAGAGTTTGGCCGAGAAGTACATTCAGGAGATTGTGCGGTTGCATGGAGTTCCTGTTAGCATTGTATCGAACAAAGATACGAGATTCGGGTCTCAATTTTGGGAGAGTCTTCAGGAGAGTCTGAGTAGTAAGTTGAATTACAGTACTGCATTCCACCATCAGATAGATGGATAGTCTGAAAGGAAGATTCAGACTCTGGAGACATATTGAGGTCGTGTATTCTTCAGTTTGGAGGTTCTTGGGAAGATCATCTGCACTTAGCTGAATTCTCGTATAACAACAGTTATCAGGCAAGTATCAAGGTAGCACCGTACGAGGCACTCTCTGGTCGGAAGTATAGATCGCCGGTCTGTTGGGATGACATCGGCGAAAGGAAACTTTTGGCGCTTGAGTTGATCACGAAGACAGTTGACGCAGTGGGCTATTTTCTATTATAATTATAAAGAGAATAGAAACTTTTGGGGCTTGAGTTGATCACAAAGACAGTTGACGCAGTGGCTCAGATCAGGAAGCACTTACAGGCATCTTAGGACAGACAGAGGAAGTGGGTAGACATTCATGGAAGGCCTTTAGAGTTTGAGGCATGTGATCATGTCTTCTTGAAGGTATCACCATGGAGAGGTGTTATCCGTTTTGGGGGCGGGGGCAAGCTTAGTCCCCGATTCATAATGTGGAACGAGTGGGCAATGTAGTTTACAGGCTAGCACTACCGTCGGCTTTATCTCCAGTTCATGATGTGTTCCATGTCTCCCAGCTCAGGAAGTACATTAGGGATAAAAGTCATGTGATCAACTACTCAGAATTTTCCGTGAGGCTAGACTTATCATGCGAGATTCGACCAATCTCTATCTTGGATAGACGTGAGAAAGTGTTGAAGAATAAAGTCATCAAGCTTGTTCAGGTATCTTGGAATCCTCATCGCCCGGTGAGTTGACTTAGGATTTGGAGGAGGAAATCCAAAAGAAATTTCCTTACCTCTTCGAGTAGGCTTCTCCCAGGGTATCCTATGACCCATTTGAATGAATTCCGAGGACAATTCTTTTTGTAGGTGGGTACGATTGTAACCGCTATTTCCGATTTTATGGGTTTCTATTTGTAATTATTTCCTCTTCTTAAATTCTTGTATTTCGATTTATTTAATAAGAAATCTTGTTGTTCTCTTTAATCAATTGTATTCTTTCAATCAGTCCATTTTTAAGTTGAACACGGTATTCTAACACATTCTATTTTATTCTATCATGTTGAGTGTTTAATTAATCGATTATATTATATTATTATTTTATTTCTTTTTCTCTTAGTCTAACCCAAGTCCGTTCTAAGCCCATAGATCCTAACCAATCTTTTATTATTAATTATTAATTAAGAAGCCCACAACAAGCCCACATCTTAATTCCCTATACAATATCCCTAACCCTAATTAATTAAACCCTAACTAATTACTCTTCATCCTTCAGCTGACTCTTCCTCTTCCCTTCTTCTTCGTTTTTGTTTCCCGAAACCTACCCCCTCGCTCGCTGCCTAGCGCCATCATCACCCTGCTGCAGCCTCCCGATCATCTCCTTCACCCTGCTTCACTACAGCAACCCCTGCAACTCCTTTGCCTCTCCGCTGCACCCCTCATCGCCGCCGAACTTCTGCTGCTGCAGCTCTACCACATCTCGTTGCCTCTACGCCACCACCGAGCACTGCACCCCACAAGCCTGCACTGCTGCCTTGACCGCCATTGTCTCTCTCCTTCTCCCTAGCATCGACAGCCACTCCATCACCGGAGTTCCTACCACCGCCATCATCCTCCAACTGCTACCATCAACCTCTCACTGCCTCATCGGCACCTCCCCCTGCAACCGATCCCCGAACCACAGCCCCATCTTCCACCATTGTTGTTGCCGCCACTACTATTGTTGTCGCTATTACGGCTGCTGCTGCCTTTGGCTGTTGTCGTTGCAGTGAGCCATTGCCGCAGTCGTCTTACTGCGATTTCGCAATCCCCGCCTTCGTTCTACTCCTTCGCATTGTAAACAAGACATAAGGCAAGTTTTCTTGAACCAAGTTGTTGTTGTAGTTCAAGAATTATTTGATCTCCGCAAGTAGCTCATTATTCTGTTCATCGTATCTCATTTTACTTGTTACCCTTCAAGCTGATCATAACGGATTCATCAGCAAAACCAAGTAATAACTATCTTTTCGTGCCATTTTCTTGACTCAACCCTAAGCCATGTTATCCGTCATCATATGCATACACTACACGAACATTAACTAGGAAACACGTTAAGTAGAATAAATAATGATTTGAATGCATTTCAGTTGTATATGATGTTATAATTAGATTCATGAATCTAATGCTATAGTGATAGAAAAATTTGTCATGTTTATAGTAGAAATCCATCCTAACTATTGAGTATAAATGCATGTTCATTTCTTGTCATATGTATATGAGGATTGATTATCATGATTGTTTCGTAAGAGTACATTTTGTTGTTACCATGCTGTTTATATCATCTTGTAATGAATTTTTGACCCATTTTCTGTTATAATTAATTTAGCCTTTATTAATGAAAGTCATAGCCCTTTGAATTTAGCTTCTAGAGCATTTGACGGATCTAAATTCCGATTTATAGACTGCAAGTTATTATATTTTTAATACTGCCAGGTTTTTAATTCCAGATTTCTGTGTAGAGGCGTATCAACACACTTCAATACTTAAAATAGTGTATTCAGTAAAATGATGACTTGAGATTAACTAGGTGGTTACTAGACATAATTAGGAGTCACTTTGAAATTTTATAAGATTAATTAATGAATTTTCAGACCCGTTATATATATACGAGAACATGACCCTAGGTTGTTGCCGGAGCACTAGTTCAGTAAGAATCAATCTTTTGACCTATCTGCAAATAATATTTTTGAGAACTTATTAAATAAGAATTGTATCCCTCTGTTTCTGAAATCCATACTATCTGACGGTTTTGCAATCTGACTTACGGATTGCAAGATATTCAGATTCTCGTGGTGTAACGTCTGAATTTTAGAATACAGTCTGAAAATACATTACCATGTTTAACTAATTGAAACAGTAGATTAAATTAAGAATTTAGGCCTGAGATTAATTTTGATTTTGCTCAACACTGTTAAAAACTAAATTATTGTTTTTATAAGATTTTTAAATGAATTTATAATCAACTTATATATAAGAATTTGACCATAACATGCTGCTTGAACATGAAACCAGTAGAGAATGAATTATACACATAGCTGCTGTTATTATAATATGTCATATGAATATGCGTTGGAACCGTCAGAGAGTTAGTTTCTAGAACCCCTGACAGAATCTGATTTGCTCTTCCGTAGCAGCGGGACAGTTGATTTTTGTACAGCAACATAATGATGTACAAAATTTGTATCTTCATGAATATAAATATAAATATATTTAATTCTCGCATTAATAAATTGAATTCTATATCCTACATAGCATATCCCCTGATATCTTCTTGATCCTGTCCTGATACCCATTCTCATTGTTGTCATGTTTTATTATTGTAAAAGAATAACAAGCCAGGGTAATAAGAGAAATACCTAATAGTGGACAATATAGGAGAGTGTACTCGGAAGGATGCCCGTGTTTCTTGTATTAGTGACTCTTGTTTACATTTTTGCAAGTTCTTGCTTACAAGTTATATGAAAATATGTGCCATGTCTTGAGACGATGTGGGCCACCTCTAGAATCCATTACATGCTTACATGATTACATGATTTCCTGTTACATGCTACTGATTGCATGATTGATTCTCGTTATTATCACTAGAAGATCAGAGTACATAATCCTATAGAATTCACCGTTAGAGTCTAAACGTTATATATTTGTATGCACCCGAACCTGTGGTATGGGACGTAGGATTGCGTGCATTAGATAGGATAAATAAAGTATTGATAGATTTAAGGCTAACACGGAGGATGTGCATGGTTTATGTTTACAAGTTACATGATTAATGTTTACATATTTACATGTTTTTCCGTTACCCGTTTACATGTTACACTTGTTACTTATTCCATACTTGATCCTATGATTCCTTGTTCTTGTTGATTGTTCCTTGTTATGTCATGTTTTATTGTTCACTGCTTGTTGCTACTTCACGTCTGTAGCTTGCTCTAACAGACATTCTCCCCAAACTCTAGATGTTGAAATCGCAAGTACATGAGAAGAACTGACTGAAGAACTTGGTGAACAAATATTGTAGATGATGAAGTCGGATTCTTTTATTTAGCCTGCATTTAATTTCTTGTTTTCATGCTTTTCTACTACTGCTGTTTCCTTACATTGTTTTCCGGGAGTTTTTGTCGCGATGTTTATTCCAAATGTTGGATATTATTTTTTGGATTTATTTGATGGATTATTGAAGTTTATTCATTGTTTATGTGATTGTACTTTACTTATGTGGTTGTGATTAGATCTTATATTGTTGAGTTGACTGTTACAGCTTATGAATGATGTATTTATATCATTCGCTAGACCTTAGTTACGTTATTATATTTTCATAGTTTGGGAAGCGGGGAGTGACATTTACCAACCAAATCACTAATGATGAGAATTTTACCAGGAGATACCGCAGCCGAAGTCCAACTTGGAGAACCCATGGAGAGGAGAAGCTGGCGTCTTGCTCGGGATTCGAGGGGGAAATGATAGCGATGGCAATGCAAGGAGAGGGACAACGAATTCGACGCCTTCGAAGATGATGACAACAACGAAGAGTGAGGGCTCTGAGAGTCGAATCGGAGAAGAAGAGGAGGGAGGGAAACAATGGGGATCAGAAGTAGGGTTTAAGTGATGGAGGTAGGGAACCTGGTGTAGTCGGGAACGGAAATCGAGGAGGAAATGAAAGAAGAGGTGATGACGATGGAGATGGCACTGTGAGGAGATGGAGACCACGGTAAGGAGTGTTGTTGGCATCGAGGATTGTAGCTAGGTTTAGATTTGGGGTTTTGAGAAAGAAGGAAAAGTAACAGAAATAGGGGGGATTTGGGGATTTTTGGGGATGGGGTTTCTATCCCGGCGTTTTTCTAGAAAACGTCGGGACTTAACCTGGCGCTTTACCAGAAACTTCGGCGCAAAAGTGCGTGGAGAAACCATATGTTTAGTAGTGACCGAACAAGAACAAATGTAAGTGTAATATAAGAATAAATGTTTAGAGAAGAATTGACCTCAGTTGATATACTCCACCTTTTTCCTTAAATAAATAAATAAATAAATAAATAAAAATTGACCTGGGTTTGCAAGAACAAAGAGAATAATATAAGAGATTACTAAGAGAAGGAAGAAGGTGTTGATGAGTCTATGGTTTTTAGAAGCCATAAATGTGGCTTTTAGATAGGAAATGAGAGTTGAGCTGCGGAGAGGTAACAACTGAAAAAAATAGGTGCTAACAGGTATGAAATCGTTCCTTTTCTATTATAATACTAAATTTCCATAGGGAAGTCTAGGATTGGTATAAATATCTGATACCCGATACCCGGACCCGACCCGGATCCGGCATTGGACCGGAACCAATCCGGCCTATACAGGTCCGGTTCAGGATCCTAAATAGGACCCATTATACTTTGGGTCCGGGTCCAGGTCCGCTCAAAATAGACTCAACCCGAACTCGGACTCGTTAAAAAAGCATGTACTCTTTATGTAACTATATTTACTGATAACTAAATTCTATACATGCGTACATTCATTGCAATATGTAACTCATTCAGAGAGGGAGAGGGAGAGAGAGATAGAGAGACAGAGAGATTTAAGCATGTACTCTTTAGCTCTTATATATATATATATATATATAAAAACATGTACTATTTAGGCGTGCCAGAACTTTCTACTTTAGAATCCTATTTATTAACAAATGGTGATTGCTTTATGATAAATGTTCTTCACTCTGGGTTTGGTTGCTTCTGCTATCTAGAAACTAATTTCATGTTTATAACTTCGGTCAATTCTACACAGAGACTTAATCTCATGTCTAGAAACTAGTTATTATTTTTCAGACTCGGGCTCGTGAGAAAAAATTGGACCTGACCCAAACCCGGACTTGGTTCGCACGAGTTCGAGTCCGGGTTCAATTTTTGGTCCCGTAGAAGGCTGGATCAAGGTCCAGGTAGTGGAGGCATCCGACTCGATAGGACCCGATATCAGTGCTATGGAAGTGAATGGCTAAAAATCTGATTTTTTTTTGTTGTTGAAAAATCTGGAATTCATGGTAATTTCGTCTGTCTGATTGAGATTGTTCGGTAGAGATTTTTCCACGATTCGTGCCAATATCACTCTAATATTTGCACCCTATATTTTTCTAAGCACACTCTTCAACATTGATGGTTGATTCCTTTAGATCACATATATAATGGGTGACTATATCACCCACCCATTATGTGAACGGTGAAAAGAGAGAGGAGCCCATTCTTTTCTTCTTCTTCTCATCTTTATGTTCCCAAAATTCCCAATTTTGAAACCCTAACTTAGTGATGGCAATCGGGTCCACTAGGCCGGGCCGGGCCCAACCCGTTTGGGTTTGACCCAGTTTCGGGCGGGCTCGGTTCGGGTTGGGCCAATATCCGGGCTAGTTTGTGGAATGAAAAAACTGACCCGGTCGACCTGTGAACACGTTCGGGTTGAACCCGGGTCGGGCCGGCGGGTCGATGGGTTGGCCTGGATTAATTTTTTTCCCTCTCTTTTAACCTTTTAAAAAAAATTGTACAAGTATAAGAGATTAAGAATTAAACAAAATTGCATATATTATTCATTTCAACTTTTATGAAATTTTTACAATTTTTTTTACATACAAATACTATTAAAAAAATATACAAATTCCTTCAATTACATGTTTAAAAGGACAATCAAGAGTTCAAGATAGCTTAGAGTTAGATTGACGAGAGGGCATTGGACTACTGTCGTGCACCTCTACTTAACCTAAATCTAGGATCTCATCGCCCTAAATTTTTTAATCTTGTTGTTGGACTTCAGGCGAGTTGCTTCCACATGTTGATGTAGATGCCGCTTTTTCTTGTGTCCTGTCTTTAACCTTCATCCATTCTTCAGTGAACATGAGCATCTTTAACGAATCCAACTTCAAGCGATTCCTATAATCTGTTAGAACTCTACCACTTGTAAAAAACACTTTCTGAAGCAACTGTGGAGATATGAGGAGTTAGTAGATCTCTAGCCATATGTAAAAGAATAGGAAAAAGATTTTCATCTTCTTTCCACCATTGTAGCACTTCAATCTTAGTACTAGAACTCTCACTATCTTGTTGATCATACCAATTTAATTCATTAGGTTCATTAGTCTTAGATTTTATTCATTGAATACAAGCAAGTAAATTAAAAGTGGCATCTTCTAATGTACTCTTACCCTTACCTCTAGAAGTAGTAGAAGAAGAAGTAACTATACTAGTTGTACTACTAGATGCAAAAGCTCTATCATAATAATCATACAAGTTATTCAATATCGATTCAAATCTATAATATCCCGGTTGGATATTATATTTGTATTATTATTATTTTTAAAATTAAAATATTTTTATGGAAATTACTTGGTCTTTATTAATAATCGTTATGTATATATATATACAAGTAAGTATATATATGTATTGTATCAATTTTGTGCATCTGTACAAATAATGTAAAATGCATTTTTGAGAAATATCTGTAATATCCGGGTCTGATATTAAAAATTATTATTTTATTATTATTTTTAGAATTGAAATTTTTTGTGTGGATATTACCCAGTTTAGTTAATAAACATTATATATATATATATATATATATATATATATATATATATATATATATATATATAATAGTCATATATATCTGTATTGTATCAAATTGGTACTGAAATCTTCCGAGCCGATAATATAATTATTTTATTATTATTTTATTTTTATTCTTGGAATTAAATTATTTTTGTAAAGATTGATTGAGTTTGATGAATAAAAATTATTTGTATATATAGATGTATGTACGTATATGTACTGTATCGATTTCGTACGTTTGTACGAAATCATGTAGTATGTGATTTTAGGAAAAATACCTATCAGTTTGATCAATCATGGTCAAATGAAGGGTTAGGATTGGATTAGGGTGTGATTTTTCCTTGTTCCTTGTTCCTCCATCTCATCTCACCCCCTCTCTTCTTCTCTTATTGTTTCTTTTACTTGTTTTTATTTTAGGAAAAAATTAAGAAGAAAGAAAAGAAAGAGTGATCAAAATCAAAAGAAAAGAGTGGGTAAAATTTCATGGGTTGCTCTAGAAAAGGAGCAAGAACAAGGAGGAGGAGTAACCAAGCACGTTCTTCCAACCGATTTCGGTGGGGGTTTCTCTACTTTTGTTTATATTGACTTTTGCTTTTATTTTATTGTTGTATGTGAAAACAACTTGGACTAAATCATATGCATATTGATGATTGTTGTAATACCCCGAATTGTACAATGCTTATATAAATATGTATATATATTTATATTGTCTGTATGCGTGCACAGGATTGCAGTGTTTTGTTGGATTTTGCTATCATTGGTGTGCGGTTAGGTTTGCGGGGTGGTTCATGAGGATGATTGCGTTCTAGATGATGCACGAGAATGAGAAGGACCGATATTGGTATAAACACTAGTTTTTGGTACGATACCTATGCAAATGTATCATTGTATGATACTACGATGGGTATATCTTGCGTACACTCGATAAACCTCTCATCTCTCATCTAAAAACCCAATTAAGGACTAAATAGGGCAGCCAACCATTGTACCCCAAATCAAGGGCTAAAGACCATAGTTTTTCTCACAAAACCACCCTAGTCTACACCCTAAAACCTACACCCTACTACCCCCACCTTCCCCTCTCTTTCCTTACTCTTTTCCATTAAAAATCCCTTCATTCTTCTCCCAAGTTCTGCAATTTTCAGAACTCAAACCCAAGAAAATAAAGAGAAGGAGAGAAAGAAAGAAGGATTGAAGAAGGAGCTCTTGGAGTGAACTCTTAGAGAAGTGAAGCTCAAAGCCATCATCTACTCTACAATCAACTCAGGGTGGGGAGTTTCTCTAAACCTTCTTGTTGTTTCTTTTTGATTTCTTTTATGCATGTGAAGTAGTAGGAGTTAGAATGATTGTTTAGGAGATGGGAAGTTGAATATGAAACTAGAACTGGAATCTTGATCTGCATGCCTTTTTCTAGAATTTTCCGAGAGCAAACCATAAGGAATTTGATGATAAACTTTTTACAGATTATTCCTTTATATGTCTAGATGATCCATGAATTATTACGGATTTTTCTGAGGTTGTTTGGTATTTTAGTAAAATTCATTTGTGGAACAGTGCCGTAAGGCAGTAACAGAAATTGTTTACTGAGATACCTGAGATTGTTTTATTTTTCATAATTAGTTGGAACATGATATTAATCTGAATTTTTTACCATGCTTTCTCACATGTATCTAGACTCCACAGAAAAACCAAGAAATTAATTGGATGATTTTACTGGCATGTAAAAAATTAATCTATCAACAGTAGCTAGAACTGTGACTGAAGAACAAGATGGTCTTTATGCTTAATTGAAACATGAAGAGCTCAGTGTATACTTGGAATTGGACATGAAACCTTTTTCATGTTGTTATTTATGAAGTCTAGTTTCTTTACTGTAAATTTGGTGACTATTGGATGAGTATATGATTTATGATGGATTTTATAGCACGCAGTGTGCTGGATTCAGTCAGATTTGACACCCTGTAGAGATGACAAAATTGAGGCTCCTTAAGAGTAAATTTTGAGGAAGTGTTTCCTTAGAGGATTGTATTAGACATTAAGACCTTTATAAAAAGACCTATTTGATGTGATTGTAGTGAGTGGTTGATTTAATATGATTTTTACAATACTGGCCAGAGACCAGGATTTGAGCTGAGTGCTCTGTTTGAGAAAGACTTAGAGTGTGTTTTGGTACACCTGACAGTAATGTGTATTTTAGGGTGATCTAATGGCATATTTTGGACTTGTGACCAACTAGGGGATTGTTAAGGACACCCACACCTTTCCATAGAACCTGGGTTTGTAGCATTGTGATGAGTAGGTAGTGATTTACGCTACCGGTAAGGTGCAGCCAGTATACAGGAAATACACAGGCTGAGGCTTGAAAGATCATTTTGAGGACCTAGATGATAGAATTTGAGGTTATGATCAACTACGAAGTTACAGCCTAGGTCCTTACCTTTCCAGATTTGGCTTGTACATTCAAATCGGAGTTGTATCGAAGGAGTTATGATCTTTTTAAGTTTCGGCAGAAATACCGTAGGTTGCTTAGTCTTGGGTTTTGACTATGTGTTGTGAGGATGTTTCCCCTGTGCATCCATTAGAGTTGATAACACTTTGTCTGGGGACGTTTGGTATCTATTGTTGGTTTTTTTGGCTCCCATGGTGGATTTTTGTGACTCAAGTTAGTCACTAGGGTAGGGTGATGCCCTACATCTGTCGCCCCTAAGTTATGAACTTCCACCGAAGCGTAGGATGTCCAAGCCGTGCCATCAAATTGAGTTCATTACCCGGGGAGGGGTGAACGCACCAATTCTTCGCCCGATGAGGGCTAAACACATCAGTTCATTACCCGGGGAGGGGTGAACATGCACATTCATTGCCCAGGTTGGGGTGAATGCAGGCCACGGTACTGGACAAACTCCAAGCTAGGGGAAGTGGCGAACCGAACCGGTATTGCCAGGGCCAGAGGTCGATAAGCAGAATTTTTGGAAGCGATCTCTTTTCACTCAAGTGTTTAGAAGAGGCTAGGATTAGAGGGATGCATTAGGGGTTTTGTAATTGCATTAGTACTAGCAAACCATAGTCGGGTGTTGTACTCTCCTGTCATTGGGATACGTTTTCGGTACTGATGATTGAGTCCTTGGTTTCGTATCTCGAACTGTTAATTCTCAAAGTTTGCCGGAGTAAGGAACGGGAGGATAGGGGGATTTGACCCTCGTGGCCATCACGTTCCTATGCACCTGGGTTACTTCATTCACCAGTTCATACCCCGGTGAGGCGGTGAACGCACATATCATTGACGTAAGGATACCGAGTAGGTACGGGTACCGGGTAGGTACAACGGTCTTACGACCGCATTCAACGCGGCTTTCTGAAGAGGTCCGTATGCGCGTACTGAGTGGAACATGACCACCATCTAGGCACTGCAGTGGCGGAACTAGACCGACCAACTGCAACCTCCTTGGGCACGGACAATCTATTGGGAACAGGTTGAGTACAAGAGTATGATGCTTGGCGAGGGTTTGAATCCTTAAACTGTGGAGAAAGATGGCTAGATTTGGGGGCGTATGTAGTATGGGATGCATTCGTTTCCAAAGTCTTGCTTGCATTAGAGTCAGGCGTGTGATTTGTTGTATCTAGTCATAGGATCATGGCATACCACTGCACTAGAACCCGAATCCATTAAACCCTTGTTTGGCACATCACTTTTCTTTTGCATAAAATTATGGTTGTGATTGTAATTTAGAGGATCGCTGTTATTATTAGCTTTGCGTTAGTCGAAGTACTGACGTTCCCCACCTTTTAGGTATCGACTCCTACCTTTCAAACAGGTAAAAAAATATCAGAGTCGTGCAGTAGAAGCCTCAAGTCGAGGAGCAAGTCCCAGGGGAGCCGGCGGGCCACTCAGCGAAGTTCGGCAGTAATCAGTCGATTACCTTTCCGAAAGGCAGCTGATAGCTTTACAAGTGGAGTATGTAAATATATGTAATAAGTTGTAATGAGTTGATGTAATTTGTACTCCTCGTCCAAGAACAATATATGGGTTGTAATTAATGATGTAATGACTCATTAGCAATAAAAAGTTTTTTTAAAAATTTCTGTGTTATTACTATGTTGAGATGCATTTGAAGGCAAAGATTCTGGTGAGTGTCACAGATGTCCGATAACCGGGATCCGGGGTGCTACAAAGTTGGTATCAGAGCTGACTTCAAATTGCAGTCTAACACGGTAGGAAATTAGACTTGAAGGCTTGATAAATTAATTTTAGTTGGCAGATAGGATGATTATAAATCATATGGTAGTGCTTTACAACTTATGATTATGATCTTCCCTATATCTGAACCAGTCTCAGTGTACTTTGTTTTTACTAACAAGCTTGGTGCAGCCAAGTTCAAATGGCGGCTAGTCTGTAACCAGACATCAATGGAGGCAAACCTGCAACTGGATATCGGAGGGCAAGTCTGCAACCGAATGTCCAGAAGGCAAACCTGTAACTGGATATGGGAGGGCAAGTCTGCAACCGAATGTCTAAAAGGAAAATCTGCAACCAGATGTCGAAAAAGCAAATTCATAACCTGATGTGCAGGTAGCAAGTCTGCAGTCGAACGAAAAATGAGGGATAGTCGCAGCACAAAGCTGAGAAAGAATGACAAGGCCGCACCGAGGCTCAGTATTGAGACTAGAATTCGCGACATACCAAGGAAGGCAATGGAGGAAATCTGTAAAACGAAGAATGGGAAGAGAACCCATAGAATGGGGGGGACTTCCTGGATGAGTTAAGCAGCATTGTTCGATAGTGGATCGACTCATTCTTTTATGTCAAAATCTTTTTCGAAAAAATTAAGATGCACACAAGAGGCAATTCTAGATTTAGCTTTGACGGTGGCTATGCTGTCAGGGGCAACCCTTACTACAGATCTGTGCTATAGGGGGTGTAAACTCCAGATTAGTGGAGAAAACCTAAGTATTGATTTGTTACAGTTGGGTTTTGTCGGTACAGATGTCATTAATGGTATGGATTGGATGTCGAGGCACGAGGCAAGCATCGACTGCAAGGAGAAGGAGGTAGTCATCTCAGCTGAAGGAGTGGAACTTGTATTCCATGGGGAAAAGAGATCGAAGACAATGACTATTGCAGCTGCTAGTGGAGTACGGGTACCTGAAGAGGTGAACAAGATACCAGTGGTGAGGAATTTTCCACTCATATTCTTGGTGAATTTACCTGCAATTCCCCCACACCATGATGTCGAGTTTAGCATCACAGTTCAGCCAGGTAGCGCTCCAGTATCCAAAGCACCCTATCGAATGGCGCCAGTAGAGCAGAATGAGGTTAAGAAGCAGATTGAAGAATTCTTGCAGAAGGGATTTATCAGACCAGGTGCGTCACCTTGGGGAGCACCAGTATTGCTTGTTAAGAAGAAGTATGGATCATCCAGGATGTGTATTGATTATCGGGAATTGAATAAAGTCACTATTCGGAACAAGTACCCAATTCACAGGATCGACGATTTGTTCGATCAGCTTCAGGGAGCAGCAGTATTTTCCAAGATTGATCTACGGTCTGGATATCATCAAGTGCGAGTCAGGGATGAGGATGACCCTAAGACGGCTTTTCGGACTCGACATGGACACTATGAATTCTTGGTAATGCCGTTTGGAGTGACTAACGCTCCAGCAATCTTCATGGACTTGATGAACAGAATTCTACGTCTGTTTATCGACTCATTTATCGTGGTATATTCAAGGACAGAAGAGGATCATGCTGAACATCTGACAGCTGTCTTGAGCAAGCTACAAGAGCATCAGTTGTATGCCAAATTATCTAAGTGTGAGTTTTGGAAATCGGAAGTTGCATTCCTAGGCCATATCCTTTCTAAAGAGGGAGTAGCAACGGATCCTCAGAAGATAGAAGCAGTCAAGGGATGACCACATCCAAAGACGGTGGAAGAAGTAAGGAGTTTTCTGGGTATGACTGGATATTACCGGAAGTTTGTCCAGAATTATGCAATGAGAGCTGTACCCTTTACAACTTTGACCAAGAAGAACCAAAGTTTCAACTGGACGGAGAAGCGTGAAGAGACCTATATTGGTTTTACCTCAGGAGGACAAGGACTACGTAATCTATAGTGATGCATCGTATTTGGGATTCGGGTGTGTGCTGATGCAGGAGGGCAAGGTTATAGCTGATGGTTCGAAGCAGCACTATTGCTGGTCAGGGATGAAGGGAGATATAGTAGAGTTTGTGGCCAAATGTCTGATGTGCCAACAGGTTAAGGCCGAGAATTAGAGACCAGGAGGATTGCTACAGCCTCTACCCATTCCAGAATGGAAATGGGAGAACATAAGTATGGATTTTATCACTGGATTACCCAAGAGCCCTAAATGAAATGACATAATATGGGTGATTGTGGATCGATTGACGAAGTCAGCATATTTTCTCTCAGTAAAGAATGACCTGGACAGCCGAGAAGCTGGCCAAGATCTACATCGAGAACATAGTAAAGGTACATGGAGTGCCAGTGTCGATCGTATCCGACCGAGATGAAAGATTTACGTCTCGATTATGGCAAAGTCTACAGTCAGTATTGGGGACTAGAACAGACTTCAGCACAGCTTTTCACCCACAGACCGATGGACAGACAGAGAGAGTCAACAGAATCCTTGAAAACATGTTGAGGGTATGCATTTTGGACTTAGGAGGAAGTTAGGAGAAATACCTAGCCTTGGTAGAGTTTGCTTATAATAACAGCTATCAGGCGAGCATCGACATGGCCCCGTATGAAGCTTTGTATAGCCGAAGATGCAGAACATCAGTTTGTTGGTTCGAGGTAGGAGAGCGGCAGATGTATGGGCCAGAAATCATACAGCAAACGTTAGAACAGATCGAGCTTATTTAGAAAAGGCTTCAAGGAGCACAAAGCAGGCAGAAGAGCTATGCGGACAACCTCTGAAGAGAGTTGGAATTTGAGGAAGGTGACTTCGTATTTCTCAAAGTGTCGCCAACAAAAGGAGTTATTAGATTCGGAAAGGGCGGGAAGTTAGCTCCGAGATATATTGGACCAAACAAAATTCTGAAGAGGATTGGCATGATGGCTTATAAGTTGGAGCTACCGGCCAAGTTATCTCAAGTGCATGGCGTGTTCCACTTCTCTATGCTACGGAAGTATGTGTCGAATTCAAGCCATCAGTTGCCAGAGGTTCCGAAAGATTTGCAGATAAATCTTTCCTACAGAGAGCCACCAGTCAGGATAATTGATCATCAGAAAAAGGTACTGAGAAACAAGGTCATCCCGATGGTCAAAGTTTTCTGGAAGAACCAGTTCGTGGAAGAAGCCACGTGGGAGCCAGAGAGCCGCATGAAGGCTTTGTATCCGGATTTGTTTTAGGTGTTTTCTGTCTTTTTCTTTTCTCCCACTAGGGACGTTCTGAGGACAGAACGACTCTAAGGAGGGAGTAATGTAATACCCCGGATTATATAATGCTTATATATATGTATATATAATGCTTTTATATATATATATATATATATATATATATATATATATATATATATATATAATGCTTATATATATATAGAAAGAGAGAGAGAGAGAGAGAGAGAGCAAGTCTATTAAGAGCTGGGAAGCTGGGCTCCTTATCGGGAGCTGGAGATCTCAGCCATCCGATCGATCTTGATCGCGATCGGATGGCTGAGATCTAATGCCGCTTATCTTCAGATTGGGTGAGGGGTAAAAGGGGAATACTCAATCGATCGATTGAGTATACCCCTTATCTCTTATCTTCAACGAATCTCTCTTCTCTCCCGCTCTCTATCGTTCCAAACCCTAATACTTCTCCCACTCTCTCTCCCAGCTCTCGAAGATCGTGGTGCTCTCTTCACAACCCTAATCGCTATCATCTCTTCTCTTCTCACCCTATCTGAAGAGATCCCCATCTTCGAAACCCTAATCCACCTCTCTTCGAAACCCTAATCAAAGGTAGCGAAGTTGAGCTCTTCTCTCCCGCTCTCTTTCTTCGTCACCTGTGTAAACCCAACTCCACCATCGACCGGATCTCCAGTCGCTTATCCTCAGTTCTGTCGAGGGGTGAAAGGGGTATAATCGATCGATCCGACGCCATCGGCCTTGTCATTGCAGCACCAAAGAAGAGCACTTACAAGTTCGTTCTCTCTCTCCGACAGAAAACCCAAACTGCGACAAGGGTTTCGATTTCTCATCTTGAATTCAAATTTTATTTCCTTTATAAATGCTTCTAGTTTGTTGTTATATTTTTAGCGCTTAAACTATGCTCTGATAATATTCGCACTAGTATTCAGACTAGTACATTTAGAATAGCAAATAATATTCGTACTAGTATATGGAATTTTAAGATGTGGACATGACACATGCATATAAGCACACAAAATCCATGTAATATGCAGTCTAGTTTTTGTTTCTTTCAAGATTTGCTTCAATCACTGCTAATAGGACATGACACATGCATATAAGCACCCAAATTCCATGTAAAATCCATGTAAGAAGCTGAAGGTTACTTGCCATTTAAATATGGATGTTTCTCCCCAAAAAGGAAAAAAATTTAACTGTCTAAAATCTGTACATACTTAAATTCTTCAAACACTAAGTTTCGTATTCCCTCAGTAAGAACACTTTATTACTTGTAGATCAAGAATGTAGTCTGTTGGACTTTTTCGTTTGTGTTAATTTAAAGTTGTAGCTTTTTTTTTAATGTTTGTTGTCTCATTCTCCTATGAAGGATGGAGGTTGAAAATGAAGAATTACTAAGCCAAGATGTTCAGTCCAGTTGGAGGGACGTTGATGATGCTTCTAAACCATTTGTTGGTTTAGTATTTGCAACATTAGAAGACGGATATGAATTTTATAAAACATATGCAAAATTAGTTGGTTTTTCAGTACGCAAGTTTACAACGATGGTTGATACTACCACAAAGGAGAGATATTCACAACAATTTGTTTGCTCAAAGCAAGGCAAGCCGGTTGATACAACTGTTGTGAATGTTGCCAATAATGAAGAATCTTCTTCTTCAAATTTGATCAAGAGAAGGAAAAGGGCTGTGACGAAAGAAGAGTGTATGGCTCAAATACGAATGCAAAGGGATAATGACGAGAGATGGTCAATCCGTAGGTTTGTTGAAGAGCACAGCCATATTTGTGTCACACCTAGGAAGCAACAATTTTTAAGATGTAATAGAACTGTCTCTGAAGCGCAAAAAAGTTTACTTAGTTCTTTCAAAGAGGCTAACATAAGAACTTCAGAGTTTATGTCCTTCATGGAAATAGAAAATGAAGATTTCAGTAATATTAATTGTACTGAAAAAGACATTAGAAATTCGTTGCAAAGAGAGAAGGATGGTATGAGAGCTTATGATGTTGATATATTGCTGGAGCACTTGCAAGAGGAAAAAGAGATGAATCCTTCTTTCTGTTTTCATTACAAGGTTGATGAAGACAACAAATTAACTCATGTCTTATGGGTTGATGCTATTGCCAGGAAGGCTTACAAGCATTTTGGTGAAGTGCTAATTTTTGATACCACATATGATACCAATGAATACAAGTTGGTTTTTGCTCCATTTACTGGAGTTAATCATCATGGCCAATCTGTCAATTTTGGTGCGGCTTTTATAAATAAAGAGACCACCGACTCTTTTGTTTGGTTGTTTCAAAAATGGGTTGAAACAATGGGTAGGTCTCCACCAAAAGTGATCATCATAGATCAAGATCCTGCAATGGATAATGCAATTCGCATGTGTTTTCCTGGTTCGAGCCACAGGCTTTGCATGTGGCATATTCTTAAAACGCTTCCCGATAAGCTTGGTGGCCCGGACCTAAATAGTGATTTTAGCATTCCATTCCATAGTTGCATCTGGGAATCAGAGACCCCGGAAGAGTTTGAGATGAGATGGAATGACGTAATGAATGCTAATGCGCAAATTACAGGTATTACTTGTTTCAATAAATTATAGTTATGTTTGAACATTTTTTTGTAGTATTAGTACTTGATACATATTACAATAACAGGGAATTCTTGGCTTTCTGACATTTATTTGCTACGTGAGAAGTGGATACCAGCTTATGCTAAGCATATTTTTACTGCTGGAATTCGCACAACTCAGAGATCAGAAAGCATGAATGCTTTTGTAGATAAGTATGTGAATAGCAAAAATTCATTACATGAATTTATGACAAGGTTTGAAAGAGTAATAAGGAAACAAAGACAAAATCCATTAGCAGCTGACTACACCACTTTGCATACAAAACCAAAGCTGCAAACAGATTTTGAAATTGAGTCCCAAATGTCTGAGCTGTACACTAGAGCGAAATTTTATGTATTTCAAGCTGAACTAGTTGAAAGCTTGAATTATGCCTCTTTAATGAAACTTGACGATGGTAGTGTGCGACATTGTATTGTCAGGAGAATGGGAAAGTCGGTACAATCTGATAAAACAAGAGATGTGTTCTACAAGGGAATGGATACTGCTGGGACTTGCACTTGTAGTAAATTTGAATTGGAGGGAATTCCTTGTAGACACATCCTTGTGGTATTGAGGAATGAGTTTGTTGATTTCCTGCCTCAATCTTATATTTTAAAGAGGTGGACCGCTTCGGTAACTACCGAGATTGTATATGATGATGCTGGTGATGAAATCATCGGTAGCTACGGTAGTCCACAAGATTTGGACATGGTGGAATTGTCAAATGAAATCAACAAAGTGATGAGGATCGCTCGCTCATCAAAGGAGATGCGCTAGAAGGCTAAAACTTTACTAGTTGGTGTTGTTGCAGAATTGCAACAAGATATGCCCCAAGAATTACAACAAGCAACAACTAGTTCACTACCTAGAACAGTCCATATTCATGTACCCGATATTGCAAAAACCAAAGGTAGTGGGAAGCGCATTAAAGGGGGTAGGGAGAAAGCATTGGAGAAGGCTGCCAAACCACTAAGAAAGTGTCGTTTGTGCAAGAAGCTTGTAAATCATGACAGTCGTACCTGTCCTTTAAAGGAAAGGTTAGTAATTGAATACAAAGTTTATACTTTATTTTCTTTATATATAGTATAATCTTAATTTTATTTTGTGAATATTAATCGTGTAGCTCTACCATAAATGGGTCACAAGCTTCTACTACATTTTCAACAATAGAACCTATAACAGAGGAGGCTCCGAATATAGCATGAACTTTGTTGGTTTATTTCTGTGGATTTTGCAAAGTACGTGACATATATATTTTAAAATAATTTGTGAACCATATCTGCCGTTATTGTACTTTAATACATTATAGCACATTTATTAAATTAACCCTTTTGTCTTCTTTGTGTGCAGGTAAAATATTGATGGGAAAAAATTGATGCTCGATAAGAAATTTAGTTCCCGAAAAGTTGGTAAAAAAGATTGGGTTTATAGTTTATAATTCCAAGTTAGTAGGCAATGATGAAAAGTTTATGCAGCTTGAATTTTGTTCTTGACCACTAGCCGGTGTGGCTTAATAAAGCAGCCCTAGTGACAAATTCAAAATTCCACATTTGAATCATTTATACTTGATTTAATATGCAGCAGTGATGAAAAGTTTACGCATGATTTGATACTTCATGATTAATGGATGGTGTTCAACTTCATGTCCATTTTGGGTTTGTTTTGAGTCGGGAAGCTGAAATTATTTGACACTTCATCCTTTTTTCAAAGTAAGTTGTTCTGAGCTTACCCATTTTCAATTTCATTTGAAAATGCATTTGTAACAATGGTTTTACCGGATATTAAGGTTGATGGGGGTGTTTTCCTGAGCCGCAATGATTTTTTCATCCGAGTCTACTTTTTTATGTTTTCTGTTGCACTTGTTCTGAGCCTACAAGTTTTAACTATGTTCAACATACACTCTCCAGGAACATGCCACATACGTACTTGAATTTTCTTCTATTTGATGAATCTTTTGGTGCAGGAATTCAAGAGAAAGAACGAGAAGGTTGTTAGCGAAGAACCAGAGATACTTCAAGTTCTGTTTCTGTTTGTTCTGGGCTTACTTGAAGTTGACAAAATTGGATACTTCATGATCTGCACTTGAAAAAATTGGATACTTCAAGTTCTGTTTGTGTTTGTTCTCAGATTACAAAAATTGATACTTCATGATCTGTATCTGATTGTTTTGAGCTAACAAAATTTGTATACTTCATGCTCTGTTTGTGTTAGCTCTGGACCGGAAAATTTTGATACTTAATGTTCTGTTTGTCTTATTTATGAGATTACAATTTTTGTATACTTCATGTTCTGTTTGTGTTATTTCTGGACTGGCAAATTTTGCATACTTCATGATCTGTCTGTGTTAGTTCTGGACTGGCAAAATTTGTATACTTCATGCTTTGTTTGTGTTAGCTGTGGACTGGCAAAATTTGATACTTAATGTTCTGTTTGTGTTATTTCTGAGCTTACAATTTTTGCATACTTCATGATCTGTCTGTGTTGGTTCTGGACTGGCAAATTTTGCATACTTCATGATCTGTCTGTGTTAGTTCTGGACTGGCAAAATTTGTATACTTCAAGCTCTGTTTGTGTTAGCTGTGGACTGGCAAAATTTGATACTTCATGTTCTGTTTGTGTTATTTCTGAGCTTACAATTTTTGCATACTTCATGATCTGTCTGTGTTGGTTCTGGACTGGCAAATTTTGCATACTTCATGATCTGTCTGTGTTAGCTCTGGACTAGCAAAATTTGTATACTTCATGTTCTGTTTGTGTTATTTCTGAGCTTACAAATTTTGCATACTTCATGATCTGTCTGTGTTGGTTCTGGACTGGCAAATTTTGCATACTTCATGATCTGTTTGTGTTAGTTCTGGACTGGCAAAATTTGTATACTTCATGCTCTGTTTGTGTTATTTCTGAGCTTACAAAATTTTCATACTTCAAGCTCTGTTTGTGTTGGTTCTGAATGGTCAAATTTTGATGCTTCCATGATCTGTCTGTGTTAGTTCCGAGCTTACAAATGTTTCATACTTCATGCCCTGTTTGTGTTGGTTCTGTGCTGGCAAAATTTTCATACTTCATGTTCTGTTTGTGTCAGTTCAGAGCTTACAAAATTTGTTACTTCATGCTCTGTCTGTGTTAGTTCAGAGCTTACAAAATTTTGGTACTTCATGCTCGGTTTGTGTTACTTCTGAGCATGGAAATAAATTGGATATGCCATGCTGCGTAATACACCAAAACATACACAGAATTTCATTCATGACATCAAAACAATAATGAACTGAATATGTGGAAGAAATTCAATCTTCATAGAATTGCAAGGTAATACTTTACAAAAACTTTACAGCGTAATAAATGTACTTGACATCTGACACTTTACAAAGAACTGAAACATAACAAACACTTTATAGCGTAGTACAATGTTTAATAACGTACAGGTACATGAAAAAATTTACAAATACTGAAAGTATACAACTTATTGTTGCCCCTAATACATATTTTGTTTTGTATACTCTCAACAAAAAACACTTTCCCGTAGTCCAGTATTCAATAGCTCCAAGAAGCACTTCATGCTGAAATCAACCTGAAATCAAAAGTAAACATAAGTCATTTAACCTGGAAATTTTGTAATAATTAAAACAGATAGTCGGTTCAGAACGCAAAAAATCTTCAAGTAAATATGGTAGGCTCAGAAAAACAGAGGTTGAACATGAAGTTCTTGTTGGCTCAGCAAAAACAGAAACTGAGAACCAAGCAGCTTGGGAGCAAACAGAAACAGATAGTGAAGTATCAAATGTTTGTAAGCTCATAGCAAACAGAGACAGAGCATGAATTGTCAAAGTTTGTAAGCTCAGAACTAACACAAACAGATCATGAAGTGTTAAATTTTGCCCTCGCTCAGAACCAACACAAAAATAGCATGAAGTATCAAATTTTGCCAACAAAGAACTAACACCAACTGATCATGAAGTATCAAATTTTTTCAAGTGCTCAGAACTAACACAAACACAGCATGTAGTATCAAAATTTTGTAAGCTCAGAACCAATACAAACAGATCATAAAGTATGAAAATTTTGCCAGTCCAGAACTAACATAGACAGATCATGAAGTATGCAAAATTTGTAAGCTCAGAAATAACACAAACAGAAAATGAAGTATCAAATTTTTCCGGTCCAGAGCTAACACAAACAGAGCATGAAGTATACAAATTTTGTTAGCTCAGAACAATCAGATACAGATCATGAAGTATCAAATTTTGTAATCTCAGAACAAACACAAACAGAACTTGAAGTATCCAATTTGGTCAAGTGCAGATCATGAAATATCCAATTTTGTCAACTTCAAGTAAGCCCAGAACAAACAGAAACATATTGATGAAGTATCAAATTTTGTTCACTCAGAACAAATATAAAATGAACTCCTTGAACCTGGATACAAAGTATCAAATTTTGTATGCTCAAGACAAACAGAAGCTTGCCATGAAGTTTGAAATTTGGTATAGTGTCAGAACAACAGACACTGAACATGTGGTCTAAATAAAACTAGTAGGCTCAGAACACACTATTCATAACTAGGGCTGCATTGGGGTGCGCGCCAACTAGGATATGATAGATATATAATCAAGAATAAATACAACAATCTTGAAGTAAATATTCAGATCATAAACTGTTTTGCATCCCGGCCTACACCAACAAACAGTTTGAGAGAATCAAAGACCAAAAGGCTTAGATGAGTACCCAACACATACGCATCCAACGTCAGTTACTATAAAATCTAGTTTTCTGTTGTTTGGAGCTTACAAATTTTGATACTTCATGATCTGTTTCTGCTGTTTTGAACTTATTATCAACTGTCTTTCATAAACAAAGAAAAAACTAGTAGGCTCAGAACACACTATTCATAACTAGGGCTGCATTGGGGTGCCGTGCCAACTAGGATATGATAGATATATAATCAAGAATAAATACAACAAATTGAAATAATTATTCAGATCATAAAGTGTTTAGCATCACTGCCTACTATATAGTTTTTTTGTAGTGTCATGATCTGTTTGTGTTTGTTCTGGACTGGCAAAATTTGATACTTCATGTTCTGTTTGTGTTGTTCGGAGCTTATCATCAACTGTGTTATATATATAGAGTAAGTCTATTAAGAGCTGGGGAACTGAAATCCTTATCCAGAGCGGGGGGGGGGGGGGGGGGGGGGGGGGGGGTGTTAGCCATTCATTCCCGATTGATCGCGATGGAACGACTCATATTTGATACCGCTTATCTTCAGAATGTTTGGGGGTAAAAGGGGTAAAATCAAAAACCCCTATCTCTTATCTTCTCACAATCAATCGACGAAGCTCACATAATAGACTTACTCATGAATATATATAGACTAAAGAAAACCAGTAGGCTCAGAAAACACTAATCATAAGTAGGGCTGCATTGGAGTGCCGCGCCAACTAGGATATGATAGATATATAATCAAGAATACTTAAAACAGGATTGAAATAATTATTCAGATCATAAAGTGTTTTGCATCACTGCCTAAACCATTGTGAGTCATCGGTGCCCAAAAATTTGGTGAATTGAGCTAGTCTCAAATCTCATAAATGTAAGGTAAGTGTTGAGGGCATTGGACATTCAAACACAATCGCTATCATTTCTTCACCATCTACTCTCCCGCTCATACCCCAGATGTGTATTCAACTTTGAATAATTATCATGGCACACAACCAAATACCCTCCAAAACAATAATTTCAATGCCCAAAAAATTTGTAACCAACTTATATCAAAATCAATCTCATCATTGCCTACAAACAAAACTGAATGAAAGTGCAAGAAATTAAACAGAAATCATAAAAGCATTTATGAGAGTCAAACACTTCCCTCCGGAATCTGAGAGAGGCAGAACCCAATGAGCCGAGAAATCGAAACCCTTATCACCGATGGCGTCTGATCGATCGATTATACCCCTTTCACCCCTCGACAGAACTGAGGATAAGCGACTGGAGATCCAGTCGATGGTGGAGTTGGGTTTACACAGGTGACGAAGAAAGAGAGCAGGAGAGAAGAGCTTGACTTCGCTACCTTCGATTAGGGTTTCGAAGAGAGGTGGATTAGGGTTTCGAAGATGGGGATCTCATCAGATAGGGTGAGAAGAGAAGAGATGATAGCGATTAGGGTTGTGAAGAGAGTGGGAGAGAAGAGAGATTCGTCGAAGATAAGAGATAAGGGGTATACTCAATCGATCGATTGAGTATTCCCCTTTTACCCCTCACCCAATCTGAAGATAAGCGGCATTAGATCTCAGTCGTCCAATCGCGATCAAGATCGATCGGATGGCTGAGATCTCCAGCTCCCGATAAGGAGCCCAGCTTCCCATCTCTTAATAGACTTACTATATATATATATATATATATATATATATATATATATATATATATATATATATATATATATATTGTCTGTATGCGTGCACATGATTGTAGTGTTTTGTTGGATTTTGCTATCATTGGTGTGCGGAGAGGTTTGCTGGGCGGTTCATGAGGATGGTTGCGTTCTAGACGATGCACGAGAATGAGAAGGACCGATACTGGTATAAACACAAGTTTTTTGTACGATACCAATGCAAATATATCATTGTATGATACTACGATGGGTATATATTGCATACACTCGATAAGCCTCTCATCTCTCATCTAAGAACAAAATTAACGACTAAATAGGGCAGCCAACCATTGTACCCCAAACCAAGGGCTAAAGACCATGGTTTTTCTCACAAAACCACCCTAGTCTACACCCTAAAACCTACACCCTAATACCCCTACCTTCCCTTCTCTTTCCTTACTCTTTTCTATTAAAAACCCCCTCATTCTTCTCCCATGTTCTGAAATTTTCAGAACTCAAACCCAAGAAAAGAAAGGGAAGGAGAGAAAGGAAGAAGGATTGAAGAAGGAGCTCTTGGAGTGAACTCTTGGAGAAGTGAAGCTCAAAGCCATCATCTACTCTACAATCAACTCAGGCTGGGGAGTTTTTCTAAACCTTCTTGTTGTTTCTTTTTGATTTCTTGCATGCATGTGAAGTAGTAGGAGTTAGAATGATTGTTTAGGAGATGGGAAGTTGAATCTGAAACTAGAACTGGAATCTTGATCTGCATGCCTTTTTCTAGAATTGTCCGAGAGCAAACCACAAGGAATTTGATGATGAACTTTTTGCAGATTATTTCTTTATATGTCTAGATGATCCATGATTTATTACGGATTTTTCAGAAGTTGTTTGGTATTTTAGTAAAATTCATTTGTGGAACAGTGCCGTAAGGCAGTAACAGAAATTGTTTACTGAGATACCTGAGATTGTTTTATTTTTCATAATTAATTGGGACATGATATTAATCTAAAATTTTTACCATGCTTTCTCACATGCATCTAGCCTCCACAGAAAAATCAATAAATTAATTGGATGATTTTACAGCCATGTACAAAATTAATCTGTCACAGTACCTAGAACTATGAATGAAGAACAGGATGGTCTTTATACTTAATTGAAACTTGAAGAACTCAGTGTATACTTAGAAATTGGACATGAAACCTTTTGTATGTTGTTATTTACGAAGTCTAGTTTCTTTAGTGTAAATTTGGTGACTATTGGATGAGTATATGATTTATGATGGATTTCATAGCACGTACTGTGCTGGATTCAGTCAGATTTGACACCCTGTAGAGATGACACAATTGAGCATCCTTAAGAGCAAATTTTGAGGAAGTGCTTACGTAGAGGATTGTAGTAGACATCAAGACCTTTCTAACAAGACCTATTTGATGTTATTCTAATAAGTGGTTGATTTAATATGATTTTTACAATATTGGACATAGACCAGGATTTGAGCTAAGTGCTCTGTTTGAGAAAAACTTAGAGTGTGTTTTGTTACACCCGAGAGTAATGTGTGTTTTAGGGTGATCTAATGGCATATTTTCGACTTGTGACCAACTAGGGGATTATTGAGGACACCCACACCTTTCTATAGAACCTGGGTTAGTAGCATTCTGATGAGTAGGTAGTGATTTATGCTACCGGTAAGGTGCAAGCAGTGTACAGGAAATACACAGGCTGAGGCTTGAGAGACCATTTTGAGGATCTAAATGATAGAATTTGAGGTTATGATCAACTAGAAAGTTGTAGCCTAGGTTCTTACCTCTCCAGATTGGACTTGTACATCCAAATCAGAGTTGTATCGAGGGAGTTATAATCTTTTTAATTTTCGGCAGAAACACCGTAGGTTGCTTAGTCTTGGATTTTAACTAGGTGTTGTGAGGACCTTTCCCCTGTGTATCCATTAGAGTTGATAACTCTTTGTTTAGGGACGTTTGGTATCTATTGTTGGTTTTGTTGACTCCCATGGTGGATTTTTGTGACTCAAGTTAGTCACTAGGGTAGGGTGATGCCCTACATCTATCGACCCTAAGTTATGAACTTACACCGAAGCGTAGGATGTCCGAGCCGTGCCATCAAATTGAGTTCATTACCCAGGGAGGGGTGAACGCACCAATTCTTCGCCCGGTGAGGGCTAAACACATCAGTTCATTACCCGGGGAGGGGTGAACACGCACATTCATTGCCTTGGTAGAGGTGAATGCAGGCCACAGTACTGGGCAAACTCCAAGCTAGGGGAAGTGGCGAACCGAACTGGTATCGCCAGGGCTAGAGGTCGATAAGCAGAATTTTTGGAAGCGATCTCTTTTCAACCAAGTGTTTAGAAGAGGCCAGGATTAGAGTGATGCATTAGGGGTTTTGTAATTGTATTAGTAATAGCAGACCATAGTCGGGTGTTGTACTCTCCTAACGTAGGGATACGTTTTCGGTACTCATGATTGAGTCCTCGGTCTTGTATCTCGATCTGTTAATTCCCAAAGTTTGCTGGAGTAAGGAACGGGAGGATAGGGGGGTTTGACCCTCGAGGCCATCACGTTCCTATGCACGTGGGTTACTTCATACATCAGTTCATACCCCGGTGAGGGGGTGAACGCATATATCATTGACGTCAGGGTACCGGGTAGGTACGGGTACCGGGTAGGTACAATGGTCTTACGACCGCATTCAGTGCGGCTTTTTGAAGAGGTCCATATGCAGGTACTGAGTGGCAAACACGACCACCACCTAGGTACTGCAGTGGCGGAACTAGACCGACCAACTGCAACCTCCTTAGGTACTGACAATCTATTGGGAACATGTTGAGTACAAGAGTAAGATGCATGGTGAGGGTTTGAATCCCTAAACTGTAGAGAAAGACGTCTAGATTTGGGAGCGTATGTAGTATGGGATGCATTTGTTTCCAAAGTCTTGCTTGCATTAGAGTCAGGCGTGTGATTTATTGCATCTAGTCATAAGATCATGGCATACTACTGCACTAGAACCCGAATCCTTTAATTCTTGTTTGGCACATCACTATTCTTTTGCATAAAATTGTGGTTGTGATTGTAATTTAGAGGATCACTGTTATTATCAGCTTTGCGTCAGTCAAAGTACTGACATTCTCCACCTTTTAGGTATCGACTCCTACCTTTCAAACAGGTGTAGAAATATCAGAGTCGCGCAGAAGAAGCCTCAAGCTGAGGAGCAAGTCCCAGAGGAGCCGACGGGCCACTCAGCGAAGTTCGGCAGTAATCAGTCGATTACCATTCCGGGAGGCAGGTGATAGCTTTATAAGTGGAGTCTGTAAATATTTGTAATAAGTTGTAATGAGTGGATGTAACTTGTACTCCTTTTCCAAGAACAAGATATCGGTTGTAATTAATAATGTAATGACTCATTGGCAATAAAAAGTTTTTAAAAAAATTTCTGTGTTATTACTGTGTTGAGATGCATTTGAAGGCAAAGATTCTGGTGAGTGTCACGGATGTCCAGTAACGGGGATCCGGGGCGCTACAATTGTGGACTAGAATAAATGTCATATAAGATTGAAGTGGTAGAACTCAAAATAAAATCCTAAAGACCCAATCTTTAAATTAGTATGTTGTTCTAATGCATAGGAAATAATTACTTGTGCTAAAGTTGAAATCTTTGAGCCCAAATTAATTTCAGAGGTTCTTATATGTGTTGCTACCATGCTCTAATTTTTTTGGATTTTTCTGGGTTAATTTACTAGGCTAAATAAATCGTTTTCCCAAAATAGCGAAACGTGTTTAAGCAAAACTGCTGTTTCTTTTTGTTATTCTTGAAACGTGTTTAAAGTGCATGATTTTGAGTTCCATAAGGAATCTGAGAAAGTTGTCAACTAGAAAGTTGTAGTAGATGTACTTAGCTTTCCAAAAAGCTAATTTTTGTTAGATTCCGATAAGTATAGCAAAAGTTATGAGTTTTATAAGTTTCAACCTTTTGCTGTCTTTGTTGTTCTTTGAATTGTGTTTAAAGAGTTGGATTTTGAGTTCCATAAGGAATCTAAAAAATTTGTCAACTAGAAAGTTATAGTATATGTTCTTAGCATTCCAAAAAGTCTAATTTTGTTAGATACCGATAAGTATAGCAAAAATTATGAGCTTTACAAGTTTCAGCCTTTTGCTGTCTTTGTTGTTCTTTCAATTGTGTTTAAAGAGCTGGATTTTGAGTTCCATAAGGAATCTGAGAAAGTTGTCAACTAGAAAGTTGTAATAGATGTTCTTATCTTTCCAAGAAGCCCAATTTTTTAAGATTCCGACAAGTATAGTAAAAGTTTTGAGCTTTACAAGTTTCAACCTTTTGTTGTCTTTGTTGTTCTTTGAATTGTGTTTAAAGAGTTGGATTTTGAGTTCCATAAGGAATCTAAGAAAATTGTAAAGTAGAGAGGTGTAGTAGATGTTCTTAGCTTTCCAAAAAGCCCAATTTTGTTAGATTTTGACAAGTATAGCAAAAGTTATGAGCTTTACAAGTTTTAGCCTTTTGTTGTCATTGTTGTTCTTTGAATTGTGTTTAAAGAGATGGATTTCGAGTTCCATATGGAATCTAAAAAAGTTGTCAACTAGAGAGTTGTAGTAGATGTTCTTAGCTTTCTAAAAAGCCTAATTTTGTTAGATTCCGATAAGTATAGCACCAGTTATGAGCTTTACAAGTTTCAGCATTTTTGCTATCTTTGTTGTTCTTTGAATTGTGTTTAAAGAGCTGGGATTTGAATTGCATAAGGAATTTGAAAAAGTGGTCAACTAGAGATTTGTAGTATATATTCCCACCTTTCCAAAAAGTATAATTTTGTTAGATTCCGATAAGTATAGCACCAGTTATGAGCTTTATAAGTTTCAGCAAATATGCTGTCTTTTGTTGTTCTTGACTTGTGTTTAAAGAGCAGGAATTTGAGTTCCAAACGGAATCTGAGAAAGTTGTTAACTATAGAGTTGTATTATATGTTCTGACCTTTCCAAAAAATTCTATTTTGTTAGATTTCGATAAGTATAGCACTGGTTATGATCTTTACAAAATTACAGCAACAACTTTCGCTTGCTGAGTTTCTTATTTGGAAAGATTAGGAGTTTTCGACCTATTATTGACTGAATCTGAGAAGGTTATCATCTAGAGAGTTGTACTAGAGGTTCTCACCTTTCTAAAATGTTCTATTTTGTTAGATTTCGATAAGTATACCACTGTTTATGATCTTTACAAAATTACAGCAGACACTTTCTATTGCTGAGTTTATGTTTGAAAAGATTAGGAGTTTTCGACCTTTTATTGACTGAATCTAAGAAGGTTATCAACTAGAGAGCTTTTGTAAAGGTTCTCACCTTTCCAAAATGTCCTATTTTGTTAGATTCCGATAAGCGGAGTATGAGTTATGACTTTTACAAGTCACAACAACTGGTCTTTATTGGCTGAAGCTCACTGTTTAGATTGTTCGAAGTTTTTGTATCTCTTATTGACTGAATCTGAAAAGGTTGTCAACTAGAGAGTTGTAGTAGATGTTCTCACCTTTCTAAAAAGTCCAATTTTGTTGAAATTCGTTAAGAGTAGCATGTTTAATTGCTTTTAGGGTGTTAGAAGACTTTTTATGTTGCTTTTATAAAATATCAAGTTTTATTAGTAGCATGTTTAATTGCTTCTAGGGTGTTAGAAGACTTTCATGTTACTTTATGTATAAAAGATCAAGTTTTGTTAGTAGTATTTATAATTGCTTCTAGAGTGTTAGAAGACCGTTTATGTTGCCTTTGTGTATAAAAGATCAAGTTTTGCTAGTAGCATGTTATTTTGCTTCTAGGTTGTTGAAGACTTTTATAGTTGCTTCTATATGATTCATTTGCCGCATACATAGTCAGTTGGCTCGTATGTAATTTGTTTGGCTCATACATAGCTAGTTGGCTGGTATGTAAGTTGTTTTACTTGTATGTAGCTTATTAGCTAATACGAGTTGTTGTGCTCGTCTAGGTGACATCATTGCCCTAGGGGCCATCGACCATCAAGACATGTATTTATTTTACTCCTCATAGGCTGTGGACGAGTCACCCCTCGTGCACCGTCAGATCTTAACCAGTGTAGGTTGATCACGAGCCTGGAGCGTAGACGAAATCCAAGTTCAGGGCAGTAGTATGCGAATAAATTCGTATTGCCAGAGTCTTGGATCTATAGGCTATGAACGGGATCCTTAGGGATTCTGGTAAGTCTAGGTTGAGCACCTAGTAGAGTTATCTTACGAAGTCTAACTTAAGACCTAGCATATTGTGTTAGTACTGTTGTCATCCATCGGATTGTTTAAGGTTAGTGACATCATTAGGGTAGTAACTTATGGCTATGACTACTTAACCTTTATTTATTATCATTTCGCCGAAGGGAAAGAGTTGGTATTAAGGGTGATACCTTATGATCCGACCTATCCTATAGGTCAACACTAGGTGGTGTTATCGGTTGTACCCTTCCTATCAAAAGGATACGGTCTGTGCCTTTTCACAAGTTGGGAGCACGGGATTCATATATCGTTTGTTAATTTCTGAAGTGTCGTGATAAGAACGGGAAGTTTTCCTGTTGGAACTAGGGGATGGGCCCCCGGAATTCCGTCATGTTCTATGTCAAGAGGCGAACAGGCCATAGACTACGGTCTATGAGCTAGGGGGCCACAGGGGATGCTTCCAGCTAACCTGTGTTGTAGTTAACTCTGAGAATTATTCAGATTTTTGAGTGAGGTCCGGTACGCCGGGCAATAGTGGAAAACAGGGACACCACTATATGACTGCGAATGGCGGGATCAGACCGTTTCAGAGCAACCTCATCAGTCACGCTGTATCTTCAGAAACATATTGAGTACAAGAGTAGAATTCATGGCGCGGGTTCAAACCCCTATATATAAAGAAATGGCTTGATATGAGCGTATGTATTTATAGGGTGCATATTGTCCAGAGACTCAGTTGCATTAGAATAACTGCATCATTGCATTAGTTAATCCTGCATTAGATTCTAAGTCATAGCATATACGGACACATTAATTATATGTAAACGTTTCTCTTCTCATCAATCTGTTTATTTAAAGTTGAGATCCACTTCTAGTTATTAGCCTTAAAGCGTCAGTATATGTATTGATGTCCTCACTTCAATAGGTACTGGATTGTAAAACTACAGGTACAGGATTCAGGAGGACTCAAGGCAAGAGAAGCAAAGTGTTGATTTTTATTTCAATTGTAACATCTGTTGTAATTTATTTTATGTTGAGAAGTAACCAAGTGAAGTACCAAGTGTTATATATTATTCATTGTACTCTAATGTAAATTTTATTGAATGTTTGTAACACTTGGGCTTGTATGATATTATTGTAACACTGATGTAATGTATTGCAGTTTATAATATTTGGACTTGTTGTAGCACCCCGATTTCCAACACTGGGAAACCGTGACACGAGCCAAGACCTTTTCTTCAATTAGTCACAATACACAGAAAAACAGGAGAATTTAAAACTTTTTATTCAATACCCAATGTACTACAAGTCTGAACATTGTACAATTGCAATACATTACAATAGAGTTACAATATCACCTTTACATTTCCAAGTATTACAACCTTCAACATCTTACATCAGAGTACAAGGAATGAAGAACAACACTTGGTAACTCTCACTTGAGTACTTCTCAACTAATAGATAATCAATACATATACTGCAGCGGAATTAAACATAACACTGACTCCTTGCTTTCCTTGCCTTGAGTCCTCCTGAATCTCGCCTTTGCACTTCGGCGATCCAGTACCTATGGAAGTGGGGACGTCAGTATTCACTGACGCTTAAGGGATGATCATATAGCAGCGAATCTCCCAAACAATATACAAAATATAGCAATGGTGTTGGTGTAGTTTAAGTGTTCGTGAGTGCTAGGACTAGACTCTAATGCGATATTTAAATAGAACTAGGATGCTCCCTATTCTAACGTCAGCAAGTCTCCGAAGCAACATGCAGCCCATACTACATGCGACCCCATCTCAAGCCGTTTCTCCATATATAGGGATTTGAACCCGCGTTATGAACTTCTAATTGTACACAACCTGTTCCTGACACCTACACGTGACTGATGAGGTAGCATACGTGGTCATGTGCCACTGATGCATTTCGCCAGTGGTGTCTATGTTCGCCACTGCGACCCGGCTAACCGGACCTCACTCAAAAACAGACGAACCCAATGTATCGGGCGTCGTTCCAAAAACCAAAATTATAGGGTTTCGCAAGCGCAGGGTAGCGCGAAGCCTACCCTGTGGCACCCTCTGGGGTCTCGCAAGCCCAGGATTGCACAATGCATCCTGTGGCACCCCCAGCCACGGCACTTCAGGAATTAACAGCGCGAGATACGCAACCTGTGTCCTCAACTTGTGAGATGGCACCGTACGTATCCCTTTGACGGGAAGGTACAATCCAATAACACCACCTAGTCTGCCTCAAGGGACGAGTTAGTCATAAGGTGCCCCCTATGACCGACTCTTCTCTTCCGGTAAGGGTCTAAGTAAAATGACCTTTATAAGTCACTACCCTAATGATGTCCCTGACTCGACAATCCTAGGGACGATAATATTATAAATATAACATGCTAGGCCTTAAATTGGGCTTCGCAAGACAACTCTACTAGGCTGCTCAACCTAGACTCACCAGAACCCCTCAGGATCCGGTTCGTGGCTCATCGATCCAAGACTTTGGTCGTGCGAATATACATGCAAGCCGCTACCTTAGACTTGAATTTCGTCTATACTCCGGTCCTCGATCAACCTACCTTGGTTAAGATTCGACGGTACACAAGGAGTGACTCCTCCACAGTTCCTTAGGGTAGAAAACATATGTCTTGATGGTCGATAGCCCTTAGGGTGGTAATATCACCCTAGACGAGCACAACGAACTGTGTACTAGCTAACAAGCTATACACGAGTAACAACCACGTACGAGCCAATAAGCTACGTATGAAACAATAACTACCTACGAGCCAGGCAGGCCTCGTAGGAGACAACAACGTACATACCAGCCAAATAAGCCGCGTATGAGACCAACAGCTACGCACGGGCCGGTCGAGCCGCGTACGAGACAACCACCTACATACGAGCCAAATAAACTACGTATGAGACCCACAGCTACATACGGGCCAGTCGAGCCACGTACGAGCACAACCATAGGCAAACAACCATATAGGTAATCAATCCTAGAAGCAACCAAACGTGCTTACTAGCAAACTTAATCTTCTATTATTAGAAGCAACAGAAGAATCTACTAATAGTCTATGATCGGTATTCTACTAGCGAAACCGAAGGCGACATAACAATCTTTATCAAACTAACTATTACTAGTGGTCTTCTAAATCCTTATTACTTCAACCTATAGTACTTTAAGCATGGCATACAATCGCAAGCATCTTCCTATGATGATCTAATTATAGTACACAACATAACCACCAACCATAACACTCCTACAATGTTCTAAACATGGTAGGTTAATTAAACATCAATCCTACAACATTATAAGCATGTATAATGATTCCTACTACAATCCAAGTATAGATAAATGAATCTAGCATGGTATATGCTTTCCTAAATCATCTAAGCATAGACAATTTATTCTAGCATGGTATATGCTTTCCTCCAATCATCTAAGCATAGACAAATTCATCTAGCATGGTATATGCTTTCCTACAATCATCTAAGCATGGGTAAATTAATCTAGCATGGTATATGCTTTCCTACAATCATCTTAAGCATAGATAAATTAATCTAGCATGGTATATGCTTTCCTACAATCATCTAAGCATAGATAAATTAATCTAGCATGGTATATGCTTTTCTATAATCATCTTAACCATAGATAAATTAATTTAGCATGGTATATGCTTTCCTAAAATCATCTAAGCATAGATAAATTAATCTTGCATGGTATATGCTTTCCTACAATCATCTTAAGCATAGATAAATTAATCTAGCATGGTATATGCTTTCCTATAATCATCTTAAGCATAGATAAATTAATCTAGCATGGTATATGCTTTCCTACAATCATCTTAAGCATAGATAAATTAATCTAGCATGGTATATGCTTTCCTAGAATCATCTTAAGCATAGATAAATTAATCTAGCATGGTATATGCTTTCCTATAAGCATGAATCTTACTAAGCATGAATAACTACTAGCATGAACATACAACATTTCTAAGTATATATACATATATACTTCTAAACATGGTAGATTAATTAGCATCAATCCTACAACATGTATGTCATTCCTACACATGATGGGTAATTTTAGAGTAAATCCTACCACATGTATATCACTCCTAAACATGGTAGATAATTTTAGAACAAATCCTACGACATTCTAAGCATGAATATCATCCTTAAACATGATAGAAAATTTTAGAACAAATCCTACTACATTCTAGGCATGAGTAAATTAGTCTAACATGATAGAAAATTTTAGAATGAATCCTACAACATTCTAAGCATATTTATACTAATCTAATTATGATAGGAATCTTAGAATGAATCCTACAACATTCTAAGCATAAATAAATGAATCTAAACATGGTAGGTATTTTTAGAATGAATCCTACAACATTCTAAGCATAAATATACACTTAGCATGGTATACATCATCCCTAAACATGGTAGGTATTTTTAGAATAAATCCTACAACATTCTAAGCATAAATAAACACTTAGCATGGTATACATCATTCCTAAACATGGTAGGTATTTTCAGAATAAATCCTACAACATTCTAAGCATAAATAAACACTTAGCATGGTATACATCATTCCTAAACATGGTAGGTATTTTTAGAATAAATCCTACAATATTCTAAGCATAAATAGCACTTCTAAGCATGGTAGATAATTTTAGAATGAATCCTACAACATTCTAAGCATAAATATCACTCCTAAAATATGGTAGATAATTTTAGAATGAATCCTACAACATTCTAAGTATGAATGCCTACTAACCAAGCATGAACAACAATCTAACATGGTGCATGATTTTTCCTACAACCATCTAGGCATGATACTTACTATCTTAGCATGAAGCATGGGCATCTACCATCTTTATTGAAACATAACATCTACTACAATTTTATTTTAACCAAGAACATAACCATAAGCACCTACAATTATCTACTACTACTACTACTTTATGATTATGAATATAACATAAACATCTACAACTATCTACTACTACTACTACTTTGTTTTAACATAAACATACATGAACATCTACAACTACCTACTACTACTACTACTTTATTTTAACAAGAACATAATATACAACTATCTACTGCTACTTCCTTTAACACTTACTACTACTTCTTTATTTTAACAACATACCACTACTACTTTATTTTAACAACATACTACTACTACTTAAATATCTACTAATCTTTATTAGCATTTATTTATTACTAGTGATCATAAAAAGAGAAGATCTTTTTATTCATTCTACAACTAGTGATTTAGGTTAGTTTCTTTTTCATTAATTAAAACTAACATCTAATTTAGGTTCTTTTACTTAAGATTATTAAAGAAAATAACAATAATAAAATAAAGTAAGAACCTTCATTTGGTTCAACCAACCATATGCTTATCTTTTAGTCCAAGTCCAATACAAGTCCTACAACCAAAAATGGTTGTATAAAATGTTCATATGCTTTATCTATAGTTCATATTCAAGTCCTACAAGTCCTACAACCCTCAATCGGTTGTATGTGCAAGTTCATATGCATTATGCCATTTTAGTCCAACAACAAACATAAACAACAACTACAATTTTAAAGATTTGATCTTTATGTGTATTTAACACTACCATTTGTTTCTTTTCTTTTTATGTGGTTGTTACCATTTTACAAACATACATATAACCATACCACTTCCACAAACCATTCTCAAAAAGAACCAAAGAAAACAAAACAAGGAGGGTAAGAAGAAGAAGAAGTCAAAACAACCATTTAAAGAAACAAACAAACAAACAAACAAACAACCAAACAAACAAAGGAGAACCCCCACCTTAGTCTCTTTTTGGAAGGACTTGCTAGCTTAACCTTCTCCTTCCCCTAGCTCTTAGAACTCTTAGAAAAATCTACAAGAAAAACTCTCTTGTTAGAATCTACTCTTTCTTTTCCTTTCCTTTCTTTCTTTGTATTTTCTAAAATGAGACAAGGTGGAGAAGGAGGGGGTATTTATAGGAGGGGAGAGGAGGGGAAAAGTGTAAATGTGCATTCACATTTACACAAAAACCCCAAGAAGAAGTTGAGGCCGGCCATGCCCTAGGAGGAGGAGGGGTAAGGTATAGGTATGGTGAGGTGGAGGTGAATGTGGGGGAGGTGTTATGTGAGGGCTTCTAGAAGGGATTTAATCTCCTCATGCATACAAAACCTTAGTTTAGGCTTCCTAATCAAACCCTAACCATCCAATTAAGTTGTCATGACAAGGATGAATACATTGTCCAAAAGTACATACTACATATTTTGTATAATGTACTAGGTATGATACAATGTATGTATGTGTACATGTATGTGTATACAAAAATCCTCATATAATCCCCATGAATAGTCTAATTTGAAAATAATAATAAAATAAGTTTTATTATTAACTCGGAGGATCGCGCTATCAATTTGATGCACTTCGGATGTACATCGACCGATATATGCGCGTAGACACTGTTTGTGGGCAAACCGGCGAAAAATCACCAAAATAATTTGATTTTGGAATTAAAATGAAATAATAATAATAAAATAGTAATTTATACGAGGTAATATCCGTCCGGGATATTACACTTGTAATACATTTGTGTTGAATAAAAAGTTTTACATTTTTCCGTTTTTCTGTGTATTATGGCTAATTGAAGGAAAAGATTCTGGCTTATGTCACGGTTTTCCAGTATAGGAAATCGGGGTGTTACAAAAGCTAGCTAAAAATTTATTACAATCATATTCATAATCATCTCCAAGTAAAGTAAAAAAATATTTCAATCAAATTTCTTATACCCGCTAATTTGATACGATGATCCATAACAATAGCAATACAATACAACATAGGAGGAGGATTAAAATACTTCAAAAATTTTGTATAAGCGGGAACAACAATATGGCTAATGTATTCGTCCGAAATCATTTCTTGGAAAGTTAACATTATACTAATGATTGAAAAAAAAAATACTACTAAAAGTAGAATCATAAGATGTAGAAAATTTTAAAGTTGCAGTTTTAAAAGTTTCCAAAATTTGTAATAAAGATTCGGCAAAATACCATGATTGGGGAGTCATTTAAAAATTTTTCATTTTTTTTGCAAGACAGTTTTTTTAATAATATCTTTGTATTGAGTAACAACATTTATTAAATCGAAAGTAGAGTTCCATCTGTAACACCCCATTTTGTACGATACCTGAATATATATATATATATAGGTATGTATATTGTCAGTATGCGTGCACCTGATTGCAGTATTATGGGTCGATTTTGCTATCGTGGTGTATGGTTAGGGTTACGGGACGGTTCATGGGAGGATTGCATTCTAAAGATGCACGAGAACGAGAAAGACCGATACTAGTATAAACGCTAGTTTTCGGTACGATGCCCATGCAAATATAACACTGTATAATACTACAGTGGATATATATTGCGTGCGCTCGTTAAATCACTCGTCTCGCACTCGTTAGAACCCATTTAAGATAATTTGGGCAGCCATCACAACAACCACAAACCAATGGGCTACAAGCCATGGTTTTGATCCCAAAACCACCTACACCCTAAGCCTACCCCTAGCTTCAAAACCGGCCATACCCCCCTCCCTTCTCCTTCATTTCTCCAGTCTTTCCCACTACTTTGCTCTGGAAATTTCAGAAAACCCTTCAAGAGAAAATAGGAGAGAAAGCAGAGAAAGTGAAGAAGAAGACTCAACGAAGGATTTTTCAAGGAAGGAAGCTTGAGAAGATCAATTCCTCTACTACAACCAAGGGTGGAGAGTTTCTCTAAACCTTCATTTCTTGTCTTTTAATTGATTTTACTTGCATGCATGTATGATAGGATGTACTAGAATGATCATCTAAGAGTTGGAAGTTGAAATCAGAACTAAAACTAGAAAGCTGGTTCAGAATGCTATTTTGTTGATTTTTTCGAGAGCAAACTACAAAGAATTAAACCATGAAATTTTAAGGGTTTGTTCATATGCAGGTGTAGATAGTTGGTGATTTGTTTGAGATTTTTCTGTGGTCATCTGATATTTTAATAAAATCGTAAGGTGCAACTATGTCGTAAGACAGATTCAGCAATTGATAAACAGAATGACTGATGTTGTAGGAATTTTCATTATTTATTGAAGCATGTTATTGATCTGAAATTTTTACCCTATGTTCCTGAATGCATTTATAATCTATACAAAAATCATGAAATTATTTGGATGAGTTTATAGGCATGAGAAAAATCGAGCTTTAATCAGTAGCTGAAGCTGAACTAAAGAACTTGTTGTTTGCTAAATTGAAATAGATAGAACTCACTGTATATTTGGAGTTTTGACATGAAGTATTTTGCATATTGTTTAGTAAGATCTCTAGTTTTATCACCATAAATTTTATGTCATTTGGACAAGTATGGAATTTAATATGATTTTATGAGTATGTGCTATGCTGGTTTCAGCCATTATTGATATCCTGTAGAGATTGGGCCTTTGAGACTCATTAAGAGCATATTTTGAGAACCTGATTCATTAGAGATTTGTAGTAGACACCTAGATCTTTCCAACAAGATCAATTTTAGGCAATTCCAGTAAAGGGTTGATTTACTGTAATTTTTGTAAGACTGGACAGAGACCTAGAGTGGATCTGAGTGCTCTGAATTGGAGAGACCCATTGTGAAAATTGGTGCATCGGTGAGAGATGAGTGTGTTAGGGTGACTTAATGGTATAATTTGGACTCATGACCAACTAGAGAGTTGTTGAGAACACCCACACCCATCTATAGAACTTGGGTTTGTGACGTTTTGACGAACGAGTAGAGTTTTGTGCTACTAGTAAGGTGCAGCCCGTGCATAGGAAGCACACAGGCTGAAGCTTGAGAGGCTATTTTGAGGACTTAGATTGTTGAATTTGAGTTCAAGATCAACTAGAAAGTTGTAGCCTAGGATCTCACCTTTCCAGATTGGGCTCGTACACTCCAATCGGAGTTGTATCGAGAGAGTTATGACCATTTCAAGTTTCGGGCAGAAACTCGTAGGTCGTTTAGTCTTGGTTTCGACTAAGCATTGTGAGGACATGGTTCCGTGTGAACTATCAGAGTCGATGACTCTTGTCTAGGGATGGTTGATATCTGTTATTGAGGTTATTGACTCCCAAAGTAGGATGTGTGACTCGAGTTAGTCACTAAGATAAGGGATACCCTGCACCTGTCAACCCTACATTATAAACTTCTGCCGAGCGTAGAACGTCCAAGCGTGCCAGTGAGATAAGTTCACAAGAGCAAACATACATTCACAGCCGGGGCAGTGGCGAGTGTATGCCATAATGCTGGACAATTCCAAGCTGGGGAAGGGGCGAACCGGACCGGTATCGCCAGGGCCGGATGTTGATGGGCAAGTGTGAAAGCAGTTTTATCTTTACCCGAAGTAATTAAAGTAAGGCAGGGGTTAGAATGACATATTAAGGGGTTGGAAAATTGCATTAGTCCTAGTAAATCATAGTCGGTGTTGTACCTTCCAGTCATAGGGATACGTTTTTGGCACTCATGGATTTAGTCATCGGCTCGTATCTCGATCTGTTAATTCCCCAAGCTTTGCTGGGGTAAGGTACGGGAGGCCCGGAGGATTTGACCTCCCGAGGTGCTCACGTCCCTATGCGCAGAGTTTTTTTTAGTGTTTTGGTATATATAAGTTCATGACCCGATCTGGGATGAACACGCATGCGTAAGTCCATAGGTGGACGTGGGAAATCAATTGGTCGAGGGACCGGATTCAACGCAGCTTTCTGAGGATGCCCATACACGGGTACCAACTGGCGGTGACTACTTGGGCACTGCAGGGACGGAACTAGACCGACCTACTGCAACCTCCTTGGGCGATGGACAATCTATTGGGAACTGGAGTGAGTACAAGAGTAGGATGCATGGCGAGGGTTCGAATCTCTAAATTGTGCAGAAAGACGGCTAGATTTGGGGGCATATGTAGTATGGGATGCATTCGTGCTTCAAAGTCTTGCTTGCATTTGAGTCAGGCATGTGAGTTTGCTGCATCTAGTCATAAGGTCATATCATAACACTGCACTAGAACCCGAATCCACTAAACCCTTATTTTGGCACAACACCTTTCTATTTTGCATAAATTATTGGTTGTGATTGAATTTTGGAGGATCGCTGTTATCATCAGCTTTGCGTCAGTCGAAGTACTGACGTTTCCCACCTTGTAGGTATCCGGAGCCGAACTACAGGTACTACAGAGCTCGAGTTGGTCCAAGGATCCAAGGGACATATGCAAGTACTGTTATATTGTTGTAAATATTGTAATTTTTATTTGGACATTGTAACACTTGTAAATGTAATATTTATATGGAATAAAAGTTTTAAATTTTTCTGTACTTTCTGTGATTGTGGCTATTTTGAAGTTCGACTCCTGAGTAGGGTCTCAGGTTCTCGGTATGGGAATTTGGAGCGCTACAGAAGTTGGTATTAGAGCAGACTTCAAATATTAGTCCAACACAGAAGGAAAATTTGACGTGGATGCATTGCGAGAGTTGGGTTTAGTTAGATAGCTGATGGTTATAATTCATAATGTTGCTTTTACAACTTATGCCTTATAATTTTTTTGTATCTGTACTAATTCCCATATTTTCTCTTGCAGATGCCGAGCTTGGACAATGGACACTTGAATGGATGGTCCGATGGACATGGTTCTGCACCCCCACTTCCACCTCCACCCCCACAACCCATGGCCCTAGTACAAGTTATCACCATGATGTCCCAGGAGCTGGCTGCCTACAAATGGAGTCACGGACTGTCAGAGGATCGCTTTGAGAACCTTGCACGGGCGTTGATAACCGCTGAAAGGAGAGTGGCCAAGCTAGAAAGGGCCAAAAGGAAATGGAAGACGAGGGTAGTACTGTTGAAGCACCGATACGAGGAGAGGCTGGGTCAGCTGCAGAGCAGATATCTGGCACTGAGGGCACAGGTCTGCGACATGCAGGATCTGTTAGACCGTATGATCGCCGGGGATAGCTCCGAGGTTGGCGAATCGCCAGGAGCAGGAGAGCAGTGACTTCCTCCAGTGTTATAGGATCTCTATTGATGTGTATAGATGACAACCTTTCTGAATAGCTAGGCTGACATGCTATTGTTTTGATGGGTGTAGTATGAACCCATGTGATGATGATGATGTGATTATGTGTTGACAAATCATTGTAAAACCTTTTTGAAAAGAATGTAACTAGTATGTTTTGACCAATGCTAGTGTGTTATGGGTTGTGCATTATGATTGTTGGTTGATGGTGTCTGTATTAGCTTTCAGATGGCAGGAAGGACTAGGAGCAACCAGAGTGACCAGACTGAAGCCGAAGGCAGTGGAGCCAACAGTACTGGCCTTGTTGTAAGGGGAGAATTTACTCGGGTGTATCAGATGATTGGAGCACTTGTGGAGGCTAGCAGGAACCAAGCGCCACCACAAAGAGCACCAGGAGTTGCGGTGAACACTGATCCAGTGAAGATGGTGGAATCATTTAGGAGGATGAAACCGCACAGTCTTCGAAGGATAGGCCGATCCCACAGCTGCTGACGACTGGATACGTCAGGTGGAGACAGTATTTGAGGTGATGATGACTCCCGAAGACAGCAAGGTACATCTCGCCATAATCTTGCTAGAGAAGGACGCCGGAGTTTGGTGGCAGTCCGTGAAGCGTGGTCTCGGAGAGGGACAGATCACTTGGGAAGATTTCCTGGAGGAATTATGACAGCACTATTTCCCCTTGGATGTGCAAGAGGAGATTGCAATGGAGTTCCATGGCTTGAAGCAAGGAAATATGACCGTTAGAGAATATAAGACGAAATTTTCTCACTTATCGAGGTGTGCACCGGAGATGGTCCAGGAGGAAGTGAAGAAGGCTCAGAGGTTTGAGCAAGGGCTTAGGCCTAGACTGAGGTCGAAGATGGTTCCCTTGGGCATTTGCCGATTCGACAAACTAGTAAGAAGAGCCGCAGCAACAAAGGCGGATATGAATCAGAATTAGGGAAGAACAGAGTTCTCGAACAAAGGGAAGAGAACTACCCCAGCATCAAAGTTCAAGAAGCAAGGTAAGGGCCAGAAGTTCTGGAAAATCAATCCCAATGCAGGAGAATTTAAGCCCGAAAATTGCTATCATTGTGGAGAGTACACTTTGTGGATCGATGCCCCAGGAAGAAAACATTGAAATGTTTCCAGTGTGGACAAGAAGGGCATATCAAGCCAGAATGTCCCCGATTGGCAAGGAATAGCCAAAGGACAAGGTCGGGAGTAACCGACAAAGGGAAAAAGCCCATGCGTCAAGGAAGAGTGTTCGCCTTGACCAAGAAGGATGCTGAAGAAGATGGAAGGGTAATTACTGGTATGTAAGCAAATGGTGTATAAGTTTTAAGTTGTATTTTGGGTTTTTGGAAGTTGATGGATGATGTGCTGTTGTAACAGGACATATATTTATAAATGGAATTTTGGCAACAATCTTGTTTGATAGTGGATCGACTCATTCTTTTGTGTCAAATTCTCTTTCAAAGAAACTAAGATGCGCACAAAAGGTAATCCCAGATTTCACTTTGACGGTAGCTACGCCGTCAGGGGCAACCCTTACTACAGATCTATGCTATAGGGGATATAAGCTCCAGCGGAGAAACCCTAAGTATCGATTTGTTGGAGTTGGGTTTTGCCGGAACAGATTTCATTATTGGGATGGATTGGATGTCGAGGCACAAGGCAAGCATTGACTGCCAGGAGAAGAAGGTAGTTATCTCAGCGGAAGGAGTGGAACTTGTATTCCACGGGGAGCAGAGATCGGAGGCAATGAATTTTGCAGCCGAAGTACGGATACCAGAAGAGGTGAACAAGGTACCAGTGGTGAGGAATTTTCCACTTGTATTCTTAGAAGATTTACCTGGAATTCCCCCACACCGTAATGTCGAGTTTAGCATCACAATTCAACCGGGTAGCGCTCCAGTATCCAAAGCACCTTATCGAATGGCACCAGTAGAGCAGCATGAGGTCAAGAAACAGATTGAAGAGTACTTGCAGAAAGGATTTATCAGACCAAGTGCATCGCCTTGGGGAGCACCAGTATTGCTTGTTAAGAAGAAGGACGGGTCATCCAGGATGTGTATTGATTATCAGGAATTGAATAAAGTCACTATTCAGAACAAGTACCCAATTCCCAGGATCGACGATTTGTTTGATCAACTTCAGGGAGCAGCAGTATTTTCCAAGATTGATCTACGGTCCGGATATCATCAAGTGCGAGTCAAGGAAGAGGATGTACCTAAGACAGATTTTCGAACTCGACATGGACACTATGAATTCTTGATAATGCCGTTTGGAGTAACAAATGCTCCAGCAATCTTCATGGACTTAATGTACAGAATTTTACGTCCATTTATTGACTCATTTGTCGTGGTCTTCATCGACGAAATTTTGGTATATTCAAGGACATAAGAGGATCATGCTGAACATCTGACAACAGTCTTGAGCAAGTTACAGGAGCATCAGTTGTATGCCAAATTATCTAAGTGTGAGTTCTGGAAATCGGAAGTTGCATTCCTAGGCCATATCCTTTTTAAGGAGGGAGTGACAATGGATCTTCTGAAGATAGAAGCAGTCAAGGAATGGCCACAACCAAAGAATGTGAAGGAAGTAAGGAGTTTTCTAGGTATGACTGAATATTATCGGAAGTTTATCCAGAATTTTGCCCGGATAGCTGTACCCCTTACAGCTTTGACAAAAAAGAACCAAAGTTTCGACTGGACGGAGAAGTGTGAAGAAAGTTTTCAGGAACTAAAGAACCGTTTGATCACCGCACCTATATTGGTTTTACCTCAGGAAGACAAGGACTACGTCATTTACAGTGATGCGTCGAATTTAGGGTTCGGATGTGTGCTAATGCAAAAGGGTAAGGTTATAGCTTATGGTTCAAGGCAGCTACGACCACACGAGAAGAATTATCCAACCCATGATTTGGAATTCGCGGCAACAATTTTTGCTTTGAAATCATCGAGACATTATATCTACGGAGCAAAGGTGGAATTATACACTGACCATAAGAGCTTAAAGTATATCTACCACCAGAAAGATCTCAACTTAAGGCAGAGGAGATGGTTGGAAGTACTCGAAGACATCAGGCCTGAGATTATATATCATCCAGGGAAGGCCAACGTGGTGGCAGATGCACTTAGCAGGAAGAGGAGTGTGGCTACATTGGTAGCGACTCAGAGGGAGCTAGATGAGGAGACCAGGCAAGCAGGCATTGAAGTGGTTACGCAACACTTAAGTGCAGTTTTGGCACAGTTGGTGTTACGACCAAGCCTGAATGAGCAAGTGAAAGAGGCTCAGACCAAAGATCCAGAAATGGAAGACATGAAGAAGCAAGTGCATGAAGAAAAATTGGCGGAATTCAGTATAAGAGAAGGTTCACTCTGGTTTGGTAACAGACTATGTGTACCAAAGGATGAGGAGTTGAGAGAAGACATCATGAAGGAAGCTCACTCCACATTACTTACGATTCACCTCGGAAGCACCAAGATGTATCATGATATAAAGCAGCACTATTGGTGGTCAGGGATGAAGCGAGATATAGCCGAGTTCGTCGCCAAATGTTTGACATGCCGACAAGTTAAGGCCGAAAATCAGAAACCAGGAGGATTGTTACAGCCTTTACCTATTCCAGAAAGGAAATGGGAGAACATCAGTATGGATTTTATCACGAGATTACCCAGGAGCCCTAAAGAAAATGTCTCAATATGGGTGATTATGGATCGATTGACCAAGTCAGCACATTTTCTTCTAGTAAAGACGACCTGGACAGTCGAGAAGTTGGCCAAGGTCTACTTCGAGAACGTAGTGAAACTACATTGAGTGCCAATGTCGATAGTATCCGACCGAGATGCAACATTTACATCTCGATTCTGGCGAAGTCTACATTCAGTGTTGGGAACTAGAACAGACTTCAGCACATCTTTTCACCCACAGACGGATGGACAGACAGAGAGAGTCAACAGGATTCTTGAGGACATGTTACGGGCATGCATTTTGGACTTCGGAGGAAGTTGGGAGAAATACTTAGCCTTGGTAGAGTTTGCTTATTACAATAGCTATCAGGCAAGTATTGGCATGGCCTCATATGAAGCTTTATATGGACGAAGATGCAGGACGCCAGTTTGTTGGTTCGAGGTAGGAGAGCGGCAGATGTATGGACCAGAAATCGTGCAACAAACGTCGGAGCAGATCGAGCTTATTCAGAAGAGGCTTCAAGGAGCATAGAGCAGGAAGAAGAGCTATGCGGACAACCGCCAAAGAGATTTGGAATTTGAGGAAGGTGACTCTGTATTTCTCAAGGTATCGCCGACAAGAGGAGTTATCAGGTTAAGAAAAGGCAGGAAGTTAGTTCTGAGATATATTGGACCATACAAGTTCTTGAAGAGGATTGGCAGGATAGCTTATACGTTGGAGCTACCGGCCGAGCTATCTCAAGTGCATGATGTGTTCCACGTCTCTATGCTACGGAAATATGTGCCGGATTCAAGCCATCGGTTGCCAGAGGTTTCGAAAGATTTACAGATAGATCTTTCCTGTAGAGAGCAACTAGTCAGGATATTTGATCATCAGGACAAGGTACTGAGAAACAAGGTCATCCTGATGGTCAAAGTTCTCTGGAAGAACAAGTTCGTGGAAGAAGCCACATGGGAACCGGAGAGCCGCATGAAGGCTTTATATCCATATTTATTTTATGTGTTTTCTGTTTATTTTATTTTTTGTTTTTCTTTGTCCCACTAAGAACGTTCTGGGGACAGAACGACTCTAAGGAGGGAGTGATGTAACACCCCGTTTTGTACGATACCTGAATATATATATAGGTATGTATATTGTCAGTATGCGTACACCTGATTGCAGTATTATGGGTCGATTTTGCTATCGTGGTATATGGTTAGAGTTACGGGATGGTTCATGGAGGATTGCATTCTAAAGATGCACGAGAACGAGAAGGAATGATACAAGTATAAATGCTAGTTTTCGATATGATGCCATGCAAATATAACACTGTATGATACTACAGTGGATATATATTGCGTGGGCTCGTTAAACCACTCGTCTCGCACTCGTTAGAACCCATTTAAGATAATTTGGGCAGCCATCACAACAACCACAAACCAATGGGCTACAAGCCATGGTTTTGATCCCAAAACCACCTACACCCTAAGCCTACCCCTAGCTTCAAAACCGGCCATACCCCCCTCCCTTCTCCTTCATTTCTCCACTCTTTCCCACCACTTTGCTCTGGAAATTTCAAAAACTTCTTCAAGAGAAAATAGGAGAGAAAGAAGAGAAAGTGAAGAAGAAGACTCAAGGAAGGATTTTTCAAGGAAGGAAGCTTTGAGAAGATCAATTTCTCTACTACAACCAAGGGTGAGGAGTTTCTCTAAACCTTCATTTCTTATCTTTTAATTGATTTTTCTTGCATGCATGTATGATAGGATGTACTAGAATGATCATCTAAGAGTTGGAAGTTGAAATTAGAACTGAAACTAGAAAGCTGGTTCAGAATGCTATTTTGTTGATTTTTCCGAGAGCAAACTACAAAGAATTAGACCATAAAATTTTAAGGGTTTGTTCATATGCATGTGTAGATAGTTGGTGATTTATTTCAAATTTTTCTGTGGTCATCTGATATTTTAATAAAATCGTAAGGTGCAATTCTGTCGTAAGGCTGATTCAGCAATTGATAAACAGAATGACAGATGTTGTAGGAATTCTCATTATTTAGTGAAGCATGTTCTTGATCTTCAATTTTTACCTTATATTCCTGTATGCATGTAGAAACTATAAAAAAATCAAGAAATTATTTGGATGAGTTTATAGTCATGAGAAAAATTGAGCTTTAATCAGTAGCTGAAGCTGAACTAAAGAACTTGTTGGTTTCTGTGCTAAATTGAAATAGATAGAACTCACTGTATATTTGGAGTTTTGAATGAGGTCTTTCGCATATTGTTTAGTAAGACCTCTAGTTTCATCACCATAATTTTTATGTCATTTGGACAAGTATGGAATTTAATATGATTTTATGAGTTTGTGCTATGCTGGTTTCAGCCATTATTTTATACCCTGTAGAGATTGGGCATTTGAGACTCATTAAGAGCATATTTTGAGAACCTGATTCATTAGAGATTTGTAGTAGACACCTAGATATTTTCAACAAGACCAATTTGAGGCAATTCCAGTAAAGGGTTGATTTACTGTGATTTTTGTAAGACTGGACAGAGACATAGAGTGGATCTGAGTGCTCTGAATTGGAGACCCATTGTGAAAATTGGTGCATCGGTGAGATATGAGTGTGTTCGGGTGACTTAATAGTATAATTTGGACTCATGACCAACTAGAGAGTTGTTGAGGACACCCACACCCTTCTATAGAACTTGAGTTTGTGATGTTTTGACGAACGAGTAGAGTTTTGTGCTACTGGTAAGGTGCAGCCCGTGCACAGGAAGCACGCAAGCTGAAGCTTGAGAGGCTATTTGAGGACTTAAATGGTTGAATTTGAGTTCAGGATCAACTAGAAAGTTGTAGCCTAGGATCTCACCTTTTCAGATTGGGCTCGTACACTCCAATTGGAATTGTATCGAGAGAGTTATGACCATTTCAAGTTTCGGGCAGAAACTCGTAGGTCGTTTAGTCTTGGTTTCAACTAAGCATTGTGAGGACATGGTTCCGTGTGAACTATCAGATTTGATGACTCATGTCTAGGGATGGTTGATATCTGTTATTGACGTTTTTGACTCCCAGAGTGGGATGTGTGACTCGAGTTAGTCACTAGGGTAAGGGATACCCTGCACCTGTCAACCCTACATTATAAACTTCTGCCGAGCGTAGGACGTCCAAGCGTGCCAGTGAGATAAGTTCACAAGGGCGAACATACATTTAAAGCCAGGGCAGTGGTGAGTGTAGGCCATAATGCTAGACAATTCCAAGCCGGAGAAGGGGCGAACCGGACCGGTATCGCCAGGACGGGAGGTTGATGGGCAAGTGTTGAAGCAGTTTTATTTTTACCCGAAGTAATTAGAGTAAGGCAGGGGTTAGAATGACATATTAAGGGGTTGGAAAATTGTATTAGTCCTAGTAAACCATAGTCGGTGTTGTACCTTCCAGTCGTAGGGATATGTTTTCGGCACTCATGGATTGAGTCCTCAGCTCGTATCTCGATCTGTTAATTCCCAAAGCTTTGCCGGAGTAAGGTACGGGAGGACCAGAGGATTTGACCTCCTGAGGTGCTCACGTTCCTATGCACGGGTTTTTTTTTGTGTTTTGGTATATATAAGTTCATGACCCGATCTGGGATGAACACGCATGCGTAAGTCCATAGGTGGACGTGGGAAATCAATTGGTCGAGGGACCGGATTCAACACAACTTTTTGAGGATGTCCATATGCGGGTACCAACTGGCAGTGACTACCTGGGCACTGCAGGGACGGAACTAGACCGACCTACTGCAACCTCCTTGGGCGATGGACAATCTATTGGGAACTGGAGTGAGTACAAGAGTAGGATGCATGGCGAGGGTTCGAATCCCTAAATTGTGGAGAAAGACGGCTAGATTTGGCGGTGTATGTAGTATGGGATGCATTCGTGCTCCAAAGTCTTGCTTGCATTAGAGTCAGGCATGTGAGTTTGCTGCATCTAGTCATAAGGTCATGTCATAACACTGCACTAGAATCCGAATCCACTAAACCCTTGTTTTGGCACAACACCTTTCTATTTTGCATAAATTATTGGTTGTGATTAAATTTTAGAGGATCACTGTTATCATCAGCTTTTCGTCGGTCGAAGTACTGACGTTTCCCACCTTGTAAGTATCCGGAGCCGAACTACAGGTACTACAGAGCTCGAGTTGGTCCAAGGATCCAAGGGACATATGCAAGTACTGTTATATTGTTGTAAATATTGAAATTTTTATTTGGACATTGTAACACTTGTAAATGTAATATATATATGGAATAAAAGTTTTAAATTTTCCTGTACTTTCTGTGATTGTGGCTATTTTGAAGTTCGACTCCTGGAGTAGGATCTCAGGTTCCCGGTATGGGGATTTGGGGCCTACACCATCGGTGTTTAACATCTTTAGAAATTTTTCTAAAATGTATTCCCCTAGCTTTACACAATTCTTTAAATTATTGAAGTATAGGATCACTCAAAGCAATAAAATGTACACAATTTCTAATTGCAATTATATATGAATCGATTACTTTTAATGCATCTTGTACACATAAATTAAAAATATGACACGCATATCTAACTTGAAAATTTTCATTATATGGAGGAGCTAATTGTGTTTTTAATGTACTAATCGAAGCATTGTTGTTAGATGCATTATCAAAACTAATGGTAAAAAGTTTATCACGAATATGATATAAATCACAAACTTCTAAAATACGCGTTGCAATAATTAGTCCACTATGGGAATATGGCAAGGTGGCAAGTGTGACGATTCTCTTTTGAATCATCCAATCACTATCTATCCAATGACAAGTTAAGCCCATCATCGGAATATTATTACAACTTTTTCAATAATCGAAAGTTGATGATACTCTACAAGTTAAAGAATACAAGAGTTCAATTAAAACGTCTCTCATTTCATTGTAAAGTTTAAAACAATCGGACTTTATTGTGTTTCTAAGAATTCTTCTAAAATGTGGATTTAGTGCATTTTGGTTGAAAGACTCTACGGAATAGGAAAAAGGTAGCTCATCCTTAATAACTAGTCGGGTCATTTCCCGACAAACAAGTTCGGGATCATAGGATTGGCTATCTATTTGTCTGGTCCTAGGGTAGAAATTTTGTTGGCCTTGTTGGTCTTGTACAAATTCGTCTACATTTAAAATGTGTCGTTTAATTATACATGTTCCCCCATCCTTCTTTCATTTGTAATTCTTGTCACAATGTTTATAAATCTTATGTCCTACACCCGGATTATCCTCATCGGGGATATAGTCATAAAATCTGTATCAATCACTTATTTTCTCCCTAGTTTTTATACTACTAGTGGGCTCGGTTTGTTGTGTTTGTGTCAACATTATGCATTTCTTCTTTTATGTCGTATGGAGGGACATCATGAGATCCTACCATAGGATTCGGTATAAATTTGGGCTCTACATGTGGGACTATTGGAGGTCGGCGTGAAGTACCAGTAGAATCTTGTCCACTTTGGCTAGGCCGCTACCTCGTGATCTAGACATGGTAATAGTGTATGTATAAAAAATGGTTTCTAGTGTTTTACTAGTGTATGTGAAATAATACAAAACAATCTAGGAGGTACATGCTAAAAAATAAAATCTAAAAAACAATAGGAGGGTTGAGAGAGGAAAAAGAAAAAAAAGTCAATAAACAAATACGATACAAAAAATTAGAATTACAACAAAAATTAAGACAATAGGAGGCTTGTGAAATTTTGATACCGTATTTCGCGGATAACCATATATAGAAATGATAGAGAAAATAAACGTAGAAGTAGATGTATTCGATTGAGAAATGTAATAGACGTAGTCACGAAATCCGGTAGCCGTTGAAAGAGAGAGAGAGAGAACTTCTTTGTTGGAGGAGTTGAAGTAGAAGTAGTTGAGACTTGAATCAACTCAATTCGATACGATAGAAAATTTTCACTTCTTAGATCCTTGCTTTTTTGTTGAAAAAACTTGATTAAATTGAGATTGAACTGAGTAGCAGTAGTAGAGAGAGTAAGAGAGTAAGGTGTGGAAAATTTTTGATTGAATTAAGGAGGTATTTATAGGAAAAAACCACAAAAAAACCAAAAAAATTGAAAACAAAAAACAAAGTCGTTGGTCTGTTTCTGACCATTAGACATGCGGGTCGAACGTTCGGGTCCAAACCCACGGGTCGAGCGGGCGGGTTTAACCTGGTCAACGGGTTCGCAGGTCAGGTCGAGCGGGCTAGTTTTACAAATTTGGCAACTCGGGTTGACCTGGATCGACTCGCGGGTTCTACCCAGACCCAGACCGCCTAATTACGAGCCAAGTTCGAGTGGGTGGGTCGCAGGCGGTCAACCTATCCCGGTTGCCATCACTACCCTAACTCGACCACCTTCTAGATGCCAGTGGTGACACCGAAAACCTCTCTCCTGAAACCTTGATCTCCATCGTTGCTGACTACATCAATAGCATCTCCGTGTCCATATAATCTAATCCGGCGTGCTTGGTCGGAAGTGGAAAATTAGGGGTTTTGTTTCTTCGGAAAAATCCTTCGAAAAATCGCATGGAAATGGAGAGAAAACCCTTACATATGATATTCTTACACCCTCCCCATCTCATAGCGCCTTCTTTGAGATAGATAAAGGGTAAGGATTTACAACAATTTTCAATTTATATTTGCCCCCTTTTTTTAATTTCAGCATGTGTTTGCTTAGTGGTAAAAGTTTCATCTATCAATCTGTAGGCCAGATATGCAATCACTTGAAGAGTGAAAAGAGATGGTGAAAAGTATCACTTTTTAAGTAATTACTAATTAGGCTAGATATGTGATGCAGTTTGTTTTTGGGGTGTGGTTGCAACATGTGTGATTTCATGTAGTTTGTGTAGTGGAAGTTGCGGTACTGGCCCTGGTCCGACCCTCGACTGAGTAACCGACTCGGGGGTAGCAGGAGTGAGGTAGGGACCAGGTGCTCGGCTCAGTCCTGGGTACCTGCACACTACCTTGAAATGCCGGGAGAAGTCCCAGCGACAGGCCCTCCGACGATCTAGGGTCCAGGGAGAGAAAGTTTGATAACCTTTACAGTGAGGAGGGGGTCTGGTATTTATAGGCAGGGGAAACAGGTCAGACCCTGTTGGGCCGGGTCGGACCCGTTTGCTCGTGGGCCTGACGTGGCAGAAGCCCATATGGCTCTGGGTTGACCTGATGGTCATAGAAGTGCAGTTTCTGAGGGGATCCGGTGGCCTAGGAGGGGCCACATCATCTGTACCATATTAGGAGCCCCCCACTCCTGGAAGGCTGGGTAAGCCAGCCGTGGAGGAGTGGTTTTGTCTCTAGAGGAAGAGTGGAACGGACAGTATGGCAAATGCGATCTATAACTTCTTAGAGAGGCCAACAGGGTAGGATGAAGGGGACCCCCTAGAGGAGAAGAGGTGCTGAAGGTTGAGCATCCAAGGGTCGGCGGCCGAGCCGGTGGTCGGCGTCGAGCTCCATTCCATGTGGAGGCCTGGGTCGGTCCCGAGCTCATGATGGATCGGCGTCGATGCCGAGCGTCGAGCCTCGAGGCTTGTGGGAAAGGCCCCGGGGCGGCTCGGTGTCAAGAACGAGCATCAAGACTAGTCGTGAAAACCAAAAGATGGTTCGAGGTCACCTCCGAGCTCCGATCCTCCTTTGCGCATAAAGGTCCTGGGGTGGCTCGAGGTCACGACCGAGCTCCGAGCCCCCTCTGCTTGTGAAAACTCTGTGGTGGCTCGAGGTCATGACCGAGCTTCGGGCCCCAAAGCTTGTTGGAAAAGCTTTGATGTGGCTCGGATTTACTACCGGGCGACGAGCCTCCTCATTGCTTCTGAGAAGCTATGGGATGGCTTGAGGTTACAACTGAGCTCCAAGACCCAAAACATGTTGGAAAAGCTTTGGTATGGCTAGAGGTCACAACCGAGCTCCGAGCCCCAAATCTTGTTGGAAAAGCTTTGGTGTGGCTCGGATTCACTACCGAGCGACGAGCCCCCTCATTGGTTGTGAGAAGCTATGGGATGGCTCGAGGTCCCAACCGAGCTCCGAGCCCCAAAACTTATTGGAAAAGTTTTGGTGTGGCTCGGATTCCCCACTGAGCGATGAGCCCCCATACTTGGAGTAGAAAGCTCTGGGATGGCTTGAGGTTACAACCGAGCTCCGAGCCCCAAAACTTGTTGGAAAAGCTTTGGTGTGGCTCGGATTCACTACTGAGCGATGAGCCTCCTCATTGCTTGTGAGAAGCTATGAGATGGCTCGAGGTCAGAACCGAGCTCCGAGCCCCAAAACTTGTTGGAAAAGCTTCGATGTGGCTCGGATTCACTACCGAGCGACGAGCCTCCACATTGCTTGTGAGAAGATCTGGGATGGCTCGAGGTTACAGCCGATCTCTGAGCCCCAAAAATTGTTGGAAAAACTTTGGTGTGGCTCGGATTCATTACCGAAGGACGAGCCTCCACATTGCTTGTGAGAAGCTTTGGGATGGCTCGAGGTTACAGCCGAGCTCCGAGCCCCAAAACTTGTTGGAAAAGCTTCGGTGTGGTTCGGATTCACTACCGAGCGACGAGCCTCCACATTGCTTGTGGGAAGCTCTGGGATGGCTTGAGGTTACAACCGAGCTCCGATCCCCAAAGCTTGTTGGAAAAGCTTTGGTGTGGCTCAGATTCACTACCGATAGACGAGCCTCCTCATTGCTTCTGAGAAGCTATGGGATGGCTCGAGGTTACAACCGAGCTCCGAGCCCCAAGACTTGTTGGAAAAGCTTTGGTATGGCTCAAGGTCACAACCGATCTCCGAGCCCCAAAACTAGTTGGAAAAGCTTTGGTGTGGCTCGGATTCACTATCGAGCAAAGAGCCACCTCATTGCTTGTGAGAGGCTATAGGATGGCTCGAGGTCACAACCGAGCTCCGAGCCCCAAAACTTGTTGGAAAAGCTTTGGTGTGGCTCGGATTCCCCACCGAGCGATGAGCCCCCATACTTGCCGTAGAAAACTCTGGGATGGCTCGAGGTTACAACCGAGCTTCGAGGCCCAAAGCTTGTTGGAAGAGCTTTGGTGTGGCTCGGATTCACTACCGAGCAATGAGTCTCCTCATCGCTTGTGAGAAGCTATGGGATGACTCGAGGTCGCAACCGAGCTCTGAGCCCCAAAATTTGTTGGAAAAGCTTTGGCGTGGCTCGGATTTCCCAATGAGCGACGAGCCCCCATACTTGGCGTAGAAAGCTCTGGGATGGCTCGAGGTTACAACCGAGCTCTGAGCCCCAAAGCTTGTTTGAAAAGCTTTTGTGTGGCTCGGATTCACTACCGAGCGACAAGCCTCCTCATTTCTTGTGAGAAGCTATGGGATGGCTCGAGGTTACAACCGAACTCCGAGCTCCAAAACTTGTTGGAAAAGCTTTGGTGTGGCTCGGATTCTCCACCAAGCGACGAGCCCCCATACTTGGCCTAGAAAGCTATGGGTTGGCTCGAGGTTACAACCGAGCTCCGAGCCCCAAAGCTTGTTGGAAAAGCTTTGGTGTGGCTCGGATTCCCCACCGAGCGACGAGCCCCCATACTTGGAGTAGAAAGCCTTGGTATGGCTCGAGGTCACAACCGAGCTCCGAGCCCCAAAGCTTGTTGGAAAAGCTTTGGTGTGGCTCGGATTCACTACCGAGCGACGAGCCTCCACATTGCTTGTGAGAAGCTCTAGGATGGCTAGAGGTTACAACTGAGTTCCGAGCCCCAAAGCTTGTTGGGAAAGCTTTGGTGTGGCTGAGATTCACTACCGAGCGACGATCCTCCTCATTGCTTGTGAGAAGCTATGGGATGGCTCGGGGTTACAACCGAGCTTCGATCCCTAAGACTTGTTGGAAAATCTTTGGTATGGGTCGAGGTCACAACTGAGCTCCGAACCCCAAAAATTGTTGGAAAAGATTTTGTGTGGCTCGGATTCACTACCGAGCAACGAGCCTCCTCATTGATTGTGAGAAGCTATGGGATGGCTCGAGGTTACAACCGAGCTTCGAGCCGCAAAACTTGTTGGAAAAGCTTTGGTGTGGCTTGGATTCCTCACCGAGCGATGAGCCCCCCTACTTGGTGTAGAAATCTATGGGATGGTTCGAGGTTACAACCGAACTTCGAGCCCCCATACTTGGCGTAGAAGGCTCTGGGATGGCTCAAGGTTACAACCGAGCTCCGAGCCCCAAAGCTTGTTGGAAAAGCTTTGGTGTGGCTCGGATTCACTACCGTGCAACGAGCCTTCTCATTGCTTGTGTCGTAAGTAGTCGTAAGTCATTCTGATTGATAGTAAAGTTTCCCTTAATGCTCTGTTACTGCCATTTTGTATGCAATCTTTCTAGTGCTGCTTTGATCAATTCCGAACTTTATGGAACGAAGAGGCTTTACTTGCCCCCCTGTCGTAGGAGGAAGGTGGGGTAGTGGTAAAGAAGAAAGTGCAGTACTTGAGCTGTTGCCATGGGATACCGAGCCACCGTACCAGCTGACAAGGCCGAGGGTAAAACATGAATTTTACGTGTCATGCTGACGACATTGGGGTGGAAATCGAGGCGTTTGAGATCCTAGTGGTTGTTAGATCTTGATGATCAAGATTGGACGGTTCAGATTCTTTTGCGGAATTCGAGTCTTTCCCATTCTATAAATCCCCCACTCCTCCCTTCCTTTCTTCATTTCACACACTCTCTCTTCATAACAGTAATTTTCCTTTCTTTGCTGTCGGCGACAACTTTTACGGTGATCCTCCCGTTTTCCGGTTAATCAGGTTAGTATTTTGTTTCCTTATGTCGCACTCTCAGTCCAGATTCAAGACGAGCTCTTCAGGTCGTGGTGTGGTCGAGGTCGAATCAGAGTCGACGTCTTGGTCCCTGGATGACCCTACTTCGGAGGAGGAAGGACAGTCGGATTCGGTATCCAGGGGCACGAGCGATGTGGTTTTTGATGTGGCCCCTTTGCGAAGCCGTATGCCATAAGGTGGGTCGTTGGGGGAGGAGACCGACGAAGGGTCTGAGGAGGAGCTTGTCGAGGAAGAGGGCGATCAGGAGGGTGGTGAAGGAGGAACCGAGGGAGAGGGCGACCAGGAGGGGGTGAAGGAGGAGCCGAGGGAGTGGTAGCGGAGGTAGAAAAAGGTCTCCCCCCTCTGCCCCCGTTGTCGACCCGTCTTCGGAGAGGAAACCTCGCCCTCATAGGAAAAAAAGGAAGTGGATTCGGCCGGACAGTCCGAGCACGCCAGATGAGTTCGGACTCGAGCCAGGAGAAGGGCTTTCGGCTCCTCACCTGTCTAATAGGAACCCAGGGTCAATCAGGATGTATCCTAACGACATGGAAGGACTTGTCCAATTTACCGCGGAGTTGCGTGAATCTGATCGGACCATGATAAAGATGGACAACGTCCAGTGTGTGCTGAAGGCGGACTACCTGCCTATATTAAAGGCGACTTATTTCAACCCTCGAGAGTTTGAGCTATTGATTCCGAGCCCCGATCTTCGTCCAACCACTGAGTAGGAGAAGAGCTTCTGCATGTTTCCCGAGGACGCTTTCATCTCGGGACTGAGGTTGCCGCTACTTGTTTATCAAGAGGGTGCTAAGGCGGGGGGAGCTGGGTCCGATGTAGTACGGCCCCAACTTGTGAAAGCATCTGGTCTGCTTCATTCTAAAGTGGCAGGAGAAGGGGGTCAAGCTGAAGCTTAAGTATTTCTACACTGTCTTGAGGGTGATCTCACTTGGAGATATGGAGAGGATCTTTTATATGTCGCCACGTCCCCACAAGAGAGTGATGCACGGTCACTCGGACTCGATAAAAGCATGGAAGGAGAAGTACCTCGTTGTCCGGAGCGAGACGCCTTGGAAAATCCCCATAGTCTGAAACTTTTTCAAGCCGAACCATAAACCCCCACGGCGGAGGGACTTGACGGAAAAGAAGTGGGCTGAAGTGGATAAAATTGTCAAGGGGCACAACATCGGTTGGCCGCGCATCACCGAGTTACTTCTGGCCCGAGCCGGACTGCGCCTAGCCGACCCTTGTATGTTTTTGTTTACACTTTGCGTAATTTTCTACCTTCGTGTTACCATTTTATTTCTTTTTGCCGTAGTGATGGAACCTGCCAAGCTTGACGCGAGGCAAGCCCTTCTGGCATTGGCCGCGAGGTAGAGATCCAACAAGGAGAAGGCTGCCTCGGCAGCAGGGTCCACCTAGGGGGCGGCCCAAGGATCTTCGAAGCCGCCTTCGAAGAAGTCGAAGAAAAGCCACTTGTCTAGAGGGGCGAAGGAGTCAGGGCCAAGCTCCAGCAGTAAGAAGGTGACAGAGGTTCTGAAGACAGAGACCCCAGCACTTCGCCCTGATGCCCAGGAGATGGCAAGAGGGGTCTAAGGTCGTTCGCCCCGGATTGGGTGGTTAAAGAGGGTGACATCCTGACTGAGGGCCCGATCGCGGTAGAGGTGGCAAAAAAGCTCATTACGGAGCGCGACCGATAACTCTGACAACAGAGACGTCCGAGATGGCCCACATGAGGTGGGCTCAGGCACAGGTCGCGGTAAGTATTTGTTAGTTATCTGCTTTGTGCTTAGTATTTATGAATTTTGCGTCTAACTCAATTCTCCTCGTCCAGGCGCTACTGCACGGGGAACATCTAAGGAAGTGCTTGGAGAAGGAGGTTCAGCTCGAGAAGCGAAATGCCGAGTGGTTCCTCAGAGAGGGAAAGCGCTTGAAGGACGAGCTGACGGGGGCTCAGGGAGCTCAGGGGATCCTCCAAACCGAGATGGCTTCTCTGCAGGATCATCATGCGCGCGAGCTAGCGGAGTTTCGAGCGAAGGCCAAGGTAGAGTATGAGGAGCTGCAGATGTCTTCTATGGACGAGATGATTTAAGCTTAAGATGATGCGTACGACCGAACCATGGAGCACTTCTTGCACCTCTATCCGGAGGCCAAGATCGACCACCTCCACTATAGGTGGGCGCCTCCGATACATTCATTGACCCCGGTGGTGAGGGAGATGAGGCGCCGAAGGACCCTCACCTGGAGGAGGCAGTGGGTGAACCGGATGCCGAAAAGGTACCAATCCCCTCTAAAAAGTAGTGTAGGATTCTTACTCTTTTTTTTATTATTTGTATTTGCCTAGTGGAGACTGGCCACCGCTTTTTGTAACACAATTTTTGAATTTATAAAAACAAACTTTTGGCCGACCCTCTGTGACTTGTTGTTTTTAGAAAGCTTTTTTAGTGAATCGTTGTTTCTCCGCTATTTTTGCAAGATGAACGAGACAGCCGGGGCCATCCTCGGTTCTGCCGAGGTCCGGCGACTTCGAAATAAGCTAGAGTCCAAGGAGAGTGTGCTGATTCGCTATCGTAAGCAGGCTCGCGATCGAGAAGCCGCGATGGACTATTTTATGAACAAATCTAAGGAGCTCAGTCTAGAGGCCGTTCGCCTGAAGAAGGCCATAGTCGACCGAGACTGGGGGAGTGCTGAGACAAACTGGTCAATTTCGGATGCCTCCCCCAGGCGACCAACCTCAGAATCCGTTCTTCACAAGGTTGTGGTAGAGAAGGAGCTGGAGATTTAGAGGTTGAAACTCATGTTAGGCACGGTCGGTCTCGAAGGAGCTGGAGATTTAGAGGTTGAAACTCATGTTAGGCACGGTCGGTCTCGACTCGGCCCGTTTGGGGGAGAAAGCCATTCTGCCTTGGGCAATTCCCCGACCCTTTATCTGGAGATGGTGAGGCCCGCCGACGCACAGAGTTCCGTTGCCAGGACGTCCTTACGAGCCGTGCAAGTTGAGCATGCAAGGGGATGGTCTCACTCCGCGGGGCTTGAGACGGTTGGTGTTAGTTGAGGAGGTCCTGCGAGAAGTACTTAGTTCAGGTTTTTAGCAGAGTGGTTGTAATAGTCTTTATTGTACCGTGGCCGTTCGTGGCACTTATGAGTAATAAAACTTTGATTTATTCTGAACTTGTCGAAATGTCTTTTAAGTGGTGGCTTGTTCAGTAAGCCGGGTTCCGAATTCCCGTACTTGTTGTAAGAAGGACAGGGTGTAGCTCGAGGCCATCGCTGAGCGTCGAGGTCGCAGGGCTTGAAAAAGCCACGACCTTGCTCGAGGTCGATGTCGAGCCCCATGCCTGTTCGAAACAAGGACGGAGTGTAGCTCGAGGTCATCACCGAGCGTCAAGGTCGTAGGGCTTGAAAAAGCCCAGGCCTTGCTCGAGGTCGATGCCGTATGCCGAGCCCCCATACTTGTTTGTAAAAAAGATAGGATGTAACTCGAGGCCATCGCTGAGCATCGAGGTCGCAGGGCTTGAAAAAGCCAGGGCCTTGCTCGAGGTCGATGCCGTATGTCGAGCCCCCATACTTGTTTGTAAAAAAGGACAAGATGTAGCTCGAGGCCATCACCGAGCATCGAGGTTGCAGGGCTTGAAAAAGCCAGGGCCTTGCTCGAGGTCGATGCCGTATGTCGAGCCCCCATACTTGTTTTAAGAAAGCTGACATGAGGTAAAATGAGGAAAAAATTACATCATACTCACTCGCAACAAAATGAGGCACGTGGTGCCGATTACATCTTATTATTTACAAAGGGAAGTTACAAGAGATATTCCTTCCCCTCGAGAATTTGATAAGGTGTTCTGCGTTCTAGGGCCTTTTCATAGCCCTACCCTCGGGGTTGGTGAGTTGGTATGTGTCAAGGTGCACAACTTCGAAAACCTTGTACGGGCCCTCCCAGTTGGGTGCCAGCTTTCTCTTTTGGCCCGGGTTGGATACCGCCAACTTTCTGAGCACGAGGTCCCCGAGTTTGATGTCGGTGGGACGGACCTTCTTGTTGTAGAACCTTTCGATCCTCTGCTAATACATGCTCCTTATGATGGTGGATTTCTCCCTGGCCTCGTCTATGAGGTTCAGGTTGGCACGTAGTTGCGCCGAGTTGCTCTCTTCATCGAAGGCCTTGATCCGGGGCGAAGGGAGCCCAATCTCAAGAGGGATTACCGCTTCCGTGCCGTAAGTTAGATTGAACAGTGATTCTCCCGTGGGGATCCTCTTCGTTGTCCGATGTGCCCAGAGCATGCTCGGCAGCTCGTCGACCCATAGTCCCTTGGAGGAGTTATCAAGCTGTTTCTTGAAGCCATCAAGGATTTGGCAGTTCGCGTTATTGGCATGGCCGTTCGACTGCGGGTGGCATACCGAAAAGAAGCGCTGCTGGCTGCTGAGATCTTTGTAGAACTTTCGAAAATTCTTGCCCGCAAATTGGGTCTCACTGTCCGTGATGAGTATGTGTGGAATTTCGAACCGGCAGATGATGTGTTTCCAGAAGAATTGCTGAGTTTGCTGTTCTGTGATCATTGCCAGGGGCTCGGCTTCGATCCACTTGGTGAAGTAGTCGATGGCCACCATCAGGAACATCCTTTGGCCCATTGCTTTCGAAAAGGGGCCAACCAGGTCCATCCCCCACATGGCGAATATGGTCGGACTAGTTAAAGAACGGAGGTTTGCTTGTGGAACCCTTCTTATTGAGGAGAATCTTTGACAAGGACTGCACTTTTTGACTAGGGCCAAGGCATCTTGTAACATTGTGGGCCAGTAATATCCGTGGTTCAGGGCCTTTCTGGTGAGCGAATGGCTCCCCATGTGGCACCTGCCAATTCCTTTGTGGAGCTCCTTGAGAGCGAACTTGGCCTTGTCAGGGGATAGGAGGTAGGGTCTTCCATCCGTCGTTGTGTACGAGCGTTGGAAGAGGGTCTCGTTGAACATGACAAACCTTTCCGAGCGGACCCTGGTTCTTCTTGCTTCTGCTCAATCTTGGGGGAGTTCGCCCTCTACCAGGAACTTTTGGATGGGAGTGGTCCAATTGTCCAGCCGAGCTTCGTTGTTTATACAGAGGGTTTCGGGGAGGTCGATACTCAGCTTTAGGAGGACTTCAATCAGCACCGTGCGGTCGAGGCCTTCAAAGGACGGAGAAGCGAGCTTTGACAGGGCATCCGCTTGGGAGTTCTGCTCTCTTGGGATCCGTAGTACTGCAGACCAGTCGAAGGATGTTAAGAGCCGCTGGACCACTGCCAAGTACCGGACCATCCGATCATCACGAGCCTCGTACTCCCTGGTGATTTGATTGACCACGAGCTGAGAGTCGCTATAGGCCTTGATCTTCCTCGCGCCCGCCTGGTGCGCTAGGGTAAGTCCCGCGATCATAGCCTCATACTCTGCCTCGTTGTTAGAGGCCAAAAAGTTAAGGCTGAGAGAATATTGGAGAAGGAAGTTGTCGGGACCTCGCAAGATGATGCCCGCACCACTTCCCGCTTCGCAAGAGGAGCCATCGACGTAAACTTCCCACATCGGAATGGCCTCCTGACTGTCGGGCTGCTCGGAGATGGTGCACTCCGTGATGAATTCGGCGAGGGCCTGCCCCTTAATGGCTGTTCTTTGCTAGTAGCTTGAGGGGCTGGTCCGTGAGGACCTAGATTAAGTGTGCCTGAAAATAAGGGCGGAGCTTTTAGGCGGCCATGACCAGGGCATACGCTACTTTCTCCATCTTCGCATATCAGGTCTCGGCCGAGAGCAGGACTTTGCTCACATAATATAACGGCTTTTGGACTCCGTTCTTCTTCTCGGACGAGAACGGCACTCAGCGCGCTTTCCGAGGCTGAAAGGTAAAGCCAAAGGGGTTCGCCCAGCTCAGGTTTTCTCAGAAGTGGGGGGTTGGTGAGGTATTCCTTTAACTGTTCAAACGCCTCCTACGTAAGGTGCCCTATTCGAAGCCTCCAGTTCTACGCAGAGCCTTGAAGAAGGGGAGGAACTTCTCTCCAGACTTGGAGAGGAAGCAGCTGATGGCCGCCAGTCTTCCCGTGAGCCGCTGCACCTCCTTGATGTTTCTAGGAGGGGCCATGTCTATTATGGCCTGGATCTTCTCGGGGTTTTCCTCGATGCCGCGCTGGCTGACGACGAACCCAAGAAATTTACCCGAGGAGACGCCGAATGCACATTTGGCGGGATTGAGCCTCATGTTGTGGGTCCGAAGGACGCCAAAGGCTTCTTCAAGGTCAGCGACATGGTCCTGCTGCCGTTGGCTTTTGACGAGCATATCATTGACGTATTCCTCCATGTTACGACGGTCTGATCTTTGAAGACTCTGTTGACGAGCCTCTGATAGGTAGCTCCGGCGTTCTTCAGCCTGGAAGGCATAACCCAGTAGTAGTAGAGACCCTGGTCAGTGACGATGGATGTCTTGGCGAAATCCGGGGGGAACATCCGGATTTGATTGTAGCTCGAGAAGGCGTCCATGAAGGTGAAGAGTTCGTGACCCGACATTGCGTCGATCAGACCATCGATGTTGGGGAGTGGAAAAGGATCTTTGGGGCACACCTTGTTTAGATCTGTAAAGTCTATGCAGACCCGCCAGCTCCCGCTGGCCTTCTTCACCATCACAACGTTCACCAGCCACTCAGGGTAGCTGATTTCTTGAATAAACTAGGCAGACAACAGTTTGTCCAGCTCCGCCTTGACAGCTTGCTGCCTCTCCAGAGTGAACTTATGCCACTTCTATACGATCGACTTCGACCTCGAAATCATGCTAAGTCTGTGCATGATCAGGTCTTCGGAGATCCCGGGCATGTCGGATGGTTTCCAAGTGAAGAGGTCGATGTTGCGGTAGATATAGTCGATTAGGTCCGACTTCAGGTTGGGGGCGAGGGAGCGGCTCACGCGGAATCGCTTCGACTTGTCTTCTGCCTCGAATGAGACTTCTTCCAGTTCGTTCGCCGTTCGGGATTTAGTTGGTTTCTTTGAGGTTGAAGTTCGACAGCATTAAGAGGAAACACCCCACCTCCGACCGTCATCATATAGCACGATCGTGTGGCCTCTTGGTTCTCCCAAACAACACCAACCCCCTGCTTGGTAGGAAACTTCAGCTTTAGGTGGTAGGCCGTGGGGACAGCCTGGAAAGAGCAGAGCCCGGGTTGGCTGAGGATAGCATTGTACGCCGCTTTGACGTTGACTACCATAAAGTCCATCGACTTGGTGCATCTGAGGGGGATCGTGCCGGCGGTTACATCTAAGGTCACGATCCCCTCTATCCATACTGGGATGCTAGAGAACCCGTGGAGGGTGTACTCGGCCGATTTGAGCTTGTCCCGGGGGAGTTTGAGGTTCTCGAATGCCTCCAAGAAGAGGATGTTCACCGAGCTCCTGTTGTCCAAGAGGATCCGGTGGACTTCGAAGTTTGCCATGTCAAGGCTGTTGAGAAGTGTGTCGCAGTGCGGGAGCCGGACCCCCTCCAAGTCATCTTCAGAGAAGGAGACAGGAAGTTGCTAGATCTGGGGGGAAGGAAGGTCTCGAACGGCGTTCACCTCTTGGACTAATGCCTTGCGGAAAATATTGGATTCCCCTCCCATAGGCCCCCTATGGACGCAATGTAGGATGGCCTGTGTAACGCTCTGGATCCCTGTTACCGGACATCCATGATGCAACTAGAATCTTTGCCTTCAAATGCATCTCAACACAGTAATAACACGAAAATTTAAAAAACTTTTTATTTCTAAATAAGGTCATTACATCATTTATTACAAACAATGTCATGTTCTTGGACAAGAATACAAATTACATTAACTCATTGCATCTATTAAAAAATATATATCAACTCCTCTTGTAAAGTTAACAACTGTCTCTCGGAATGGTAGTCGACGGATCACTGCCAAACTCTGCTGAACGATCAATCTGCTTTCCTGGGGCTTGCCCCTCGGCTTGATTCTTCTGCTGCGCGACTCTAATATCTCTATACCTGCTCAAAAGGTAGGACCGGTACCTAAAAATTGGGGAACGTCAGTACTTCAACTTACGCAATGCTGATAATAACAGCGATCTCCAAACTGGCAACCACAAACCATCTTGAATGGAAAAAGAAACGTGCATCCTAATTCCCTAGTGCTCGTATATGCCATGATTCTACAACTAAATGCACAAATCACAAGCCTACTCTAAAGCAAGCAAGACTTTGGGACTCTAGATCTGCATGCATCCCATACTACATGCGTTCCAGACCCAAGCATGGCCTAATCTATTACACAAAACAAAGAATACACACGATGAACCTACTCTAATGCAATTCATTTGAGAACGTATGCATCCCATACTACGACACAAAGAATACACACGATGCACCTACTCTAATGCAATTCATTTGAGAATGTATGCATCCCATACTACATACTTCCCCAAAATCAACTTCAATAGAACGTATGCATCCCATACTATATACTTTCCAAAGAGTTCGCATCTCCTGATTATAGGGTTCAATACCTCACCATGCATCCTACCCTTATGCTCATCCTGTTCCCAATAGATATTCGTGTCTGAAGAGGTTGCAGTCACTCGGTCTGGTCCCGTACTGCAGTCCCTAAAGTGGTGGTCGTGTTTGCCACTTAGTACCCACGCACGGACCTCTCTAAAAAAGCCATGTCAACCTTCCGGTATAAAACCATGTACCCAAATGACGTCAATGATACATATATAGAACAAAACCCATGCGCATAGGAACATGACGGCCTCGAGGGTCAAATCTCCCTATCCGATAGGAGCTCCTCTCCCGTTCTTTACCCCGGCATCCTTGGGAATTAACAGATCGAGATACTGTACCCATGAACCAAAAACTGACGAACTGAGTCCGGATCCCTACGACAGGAAAGTACACTAATGCAAGTTATATAACCCTAATGCATCACTCTAATCCTAGTATTACTCTAATCACTTGGGTAAAAATATAATTGCCTCCAATAAATTTGCCTATCGACCTCTGACCCTGGCGACACAGTCTGGTACACCACTTCCCCTGGCTTGGAATTGTCCAACACCATGGCCTGTGTTCGGCCCCAATCGGGCAATGAACTTATGTATTCGGCCCCAACCGGGTAATGAACTTATGTGTTCTGCCCCAACCTGGCAATGAACTTATGTGTTCAGCCCCAACCGGGCAATGAACTTATGTGTTCAGCCCCAACCGGGCAATGAACTTATGTGTTCAGCACCAACCGGGCAATGAACTTAATTGACGACACCGGCTTGGATGTCCTACGCCTCGGTGGAAGTTTATAACTTAGGGTCGATAGACGTAGGGCATCACCCTATCATAGTGACTAACCCGAGTCACTGAATCCACCATGGGAGTCAAACAAAACCAGCAATAAGCGCCAGTCGTCCCCAAACAGCGAGTCATCAACTCTTTATGTACACAGGGGAAAGGGTCCTCTCAACACTTAGTCAAAGCCAAGATTAAGCAACTACGGTGTTTCTCCCCGAAACTTGAAAAGATCATAACTGCCATAATACAACTCAGATTTGGGAGTTTAAGCCCAATCTGGAAAGGTAAAGACCTAGGCTACAACTTCTTAGATGATCATAACCTCAGATTCCGTCATCTAGAACCTCAAATTGGCCTTTCAAGCTTCAGCCTATGCACTTCTTGTACACTGGCTGCACCTTACCGGTAGCCTAAAACACTACCTACTCATCAGAAAGCTACCAAGCTAGGTTTTATGGAAAGGTGTGGGTGTCCTCTACAACTCCCTAGTTGATCACCAATCCAAAATATGCCATTTGATCACCCTAAAACATACATTACTCTCAGGTGTACCAAATCACAAATCACACACTAAGTCTTACTCAAACAGAGCATTCAACTAAACACCTGGTTTCTATCTAGTCTTGTAAAATTCATACTAAATCATCCACTCACCGGAACCACCTTAAACAAGGTTTGTTATAGAGCTCTAGATGTACACTACAATTCTCTAAGAGAACACTTTCTCAAAATCTGCTCTTACAGAGCCTCAAATGTATCATCTTATCAAGGTATCCATCCTGACTGAATTAAGCATAGTACATGCTATAAAATTCATCATAAATTATATACTAATCCAATAGTCACCAAATTTGCACTACATAAACTAGACATCATTATGAACAACATGCAAAAAGGTTCATGTCCAAATTCCAAGTATACACTGGGTTCTTCATGTTTCAAACAAGCATAATGATCATACTGTTCTTCAGTCACAATTCTAACGACTGTTGATAGATTAATTTTGAACATGCATGTAACTTCATCCAATTAATTTCTTGATTTTTCCGTAGAGTCTAGACACATGTGAGAAAGCTTGCAAATAATTTCAGAATAAGATCATGTGCCAATTAATTATAAAATTTCCCTCAATCTCAGGTATCCGAGTGAACAGATCTTGCTTCTGCCTTATGGCTCAGTTCCAAAAACGGACTTTATTAAAATACCAAAAAACCTCAGAAAATTATAAAATAATTCATGCATCATCTAGACATGTATGGAAACAATCGGTGAAAATTTCATCATCAAATTCCATGTAGTTTGTTCTAAAGAAATTCTAGAAAAAGACATGCAGATCAAGATTTTCTGTTCTATTTTCAGATTCAACATTCAATCTCTTAGACAGTCATTCTCAACTCCTACCACTACTCATGCATGCAAGAATCAACAAGAATAAAAAAGAAAAAATTTAGAGAAACTCCTCACCCTGATATGCCTTGAAAGATGGTGGTAATCTTCCTCCAAGAATGCTATCTCCAAAACTTGAGATCTTCTCCTCCAAATTGCTCCTTCTTTCTCCCCTTCTCTTTTCTTTCTTTTTGGTGTTCTGAAATTTCAGAACTTGAGAGGGAAAATGAAGTGGGTTTTAATGAGAAAAGAGTGAGGAAAGAGGAAGGAAGGGGGGCCGGATTTGGGGTAGGGTAGAAGGGGGTAGGGTAGTGAGGTGGCAAGTGGTTTTGCAAGAAAACCATGTCTTAGTTCATGGTTTTGGGGTACATTGTTTGGGCTGAACTTTTTAGCTCTTAATCAATTTCTAAATGAGAGATGAGAGGTTTGATTTTAGTTTATGGAAAGTATACCCATTGTAACTTCATACAATTTCATATTTGCATATATACCGTACTCAAAACTAGTGCATGTACTAGTATCGGTCCTCCTCATTCTCGTGCACCATCTAGAATGCACCCACCCTCGTGGACCGGCCCGCAAACCTAACTGCACTCCAACATTCATATAAACAAACAAAACAATGCACTCATATGCACCCATATAGACAATATATATATAAAAGTATTGTACAATCCAGAGTATTACACCTGGCCTCCGGTCTCCTCGGGCTCTGGGTCCTGCTCGGGATGCCGTTTGGGTGTGCAAGAAGGAGGCGAAGGCCATCGGTTCCTCGTATCCCTTCGGTCCCTCGGGATTTCCCGGGTGAATTCTCGGAGGTACCTCAGTTGGATGGGGGCTTCCATTTCATCCTTGAGGGCCCGACAGTTGTCGGTTTCATGCTCGTTGTCCCGGTGGAAGCGGCAGTAGAACTGTTGATCTTGTTTCTTGTTGCTGGTCGGTCGGGGGGGTAGTCAGACGAGATCTATATCTTCGATCTCTAGGAGGATGGCCGACACGTTTTGTGTCAGTGGCGTATACCTATCGAAGTGAGGGACAGGAGGGACACTCTTCATGTTGGTCCCGTCTTTTGGAACCTTCTTGGGGGGCTCGACCTCATCGGCCTTGTGCTTCCTCTTCCCAGTGACCTCTTTGGTGCCTTCAGGGTTTAGGGCCTCCTCCGCCCGAATGTACTTCTCGACCTGCTCAAGCAGGTTGGGAAAGTCTAGGGGAGGCTTCTTGGCCAAGGAAGCTTTCAGTTGGCCGTGTCGGACATTATGTCGGAACGCCGCCGAGGTGACCCCGATGTCTAGGCAGGAGACAGACCTTGCCGCGGTGGTGAACCTCCAGACGAACTCATGGAGTGACTCTCTTTCCTTATGTTGGAGGTCCAGCAATGATGCACTCGTCTTCTCGGCCATCCTGCTGGTCACGCAGTGGGCCAAAAAGTTGGCCTCCAGCTGGCCGAACGAGAAGATCGAACCGGGGATGAGCCTAGTGAACCATTCCCGGGTCGGGCCCCGAAGGGTGGCAGGGAAGGCACGGCACAGGAGGGGATCCGAACCACTGTGAATCATCATGAGGGTCTTGAACCCCTCCATGTGATCAGCAGGATCACCCTTGCCGTCATAGGCCTCAAACTGGGGAGGACTTGTCTTCTTCCTCGAATGAGACTTCTTCTAGTTCGTCCGCCGGTTCGGGCTCTGGTTGACTTCTTTCAGGTTGAAGTTCGACGACGTTGAGGGGAAACACCCCGCCTCCGACTACCATCATATAGCACGATCGTGCGGCCTCTTGGTTCCCCCCGAACGACCCCCTTCTTAGTAGGAAACTTCAACTTTAGGTGGTAGGCCGAGGGGACAGCCTGGAAGGAGCAGAACCCGGGTCGACCGAGGATAGCATTGTACGCCGCTTTGACGTTGACTACAATAAAGTCCATCGACTCGGTCTGTCTGAGGGGGATCGTGCCGACGACTACTTCTAAGGTCACGATTCCCTCTATCTGTACTGGGATGTTGAAGAACCCGTGGAGGGTGTACCCGGCCAGTTTGAGCATGTCCCGGGGGAGTTTGAGGTTCTCGAATGCCTCTAAGAAGAGGATGTTCACCGAGCACCCGTTGTCCACGAGGATCCGGCGGACTTTGAAGTTCGCCATGTCGAGGCTGATGACGAGTGCGTCGTAGTGCGAGATCCGGAACCCTCCAGGTCTGCTCCAGAGAAGGAGACAGGAAGTTGCTGGATCTGGGGTAAGGAAGGTCTCAAACAGCGTTCACCTCTATGACAAATGCCTTGCAGGAAGTATTGGATTCCCCTCCCATAGGCCCCCCATGAACGCAGTGTAGGATGGCCTGGCCTCCAGTCTCCTCGGGCTGTGGGTCCTGCTCCGGATGCTGTTTGGATGTGCGAGGAGGAGGCGAAGGCCTTCGGTTCCTCATATCCCTTCGGTCCCTCGGGCTTTCCCGGGTGAATTCTCGGAGGTACCTCCGTTGGATGAGGGCTTCCATTTCATCTTTGAGGGCCCAACAGTTGTCAGTTTCGTGCCCTTTGTCCTGGTGGAAGCGGCAGTAGAACCGTTGATCTCGTTTCTTGTTGCTGGTCGGTCGGGGGGGTAGTCGGATGAGGTCCTTATCTTCAATCTCTAGGAGGATGGCCGATACATTTTGTGTCAGTGGCATACACCTATCGAAGCGAGGGACAGGAGGGACACTCTTCTTGCTGGTCCCGTCTTTCAGAACCTTCTTGGCAGGCTCGACCTCATCGGCCTTGCGCTTCCCCTTTCCAGTGACCTGTTTGGTGCCTTCCGGGTTTAAGGCCTCCTCCGCCTGAATGTACTTCTCGACCCGATTAAGCAGGTTGGGGAAGTCTAGTGGAGGCTTCTTGGCCAAGGAAGCTTTCAGCTGGCCGTGTCGGACATTGTGTCGGAATGCCGCCGAGGCGACCCCGATGTCTAGGCAGGAGACAAACCTTGCCGCGGCGGTGAATCTTCGGACGAACTCATGGAGTGACTCTCTTTCCTTATGTCGGAGGTCCAGCAACTATGCGCTTGTCTTATCGGCCTTCCTGCTGGTCATGAAGTGGTCCAGAAAGTTGGCCTCCAGCTGGTCGAACGAGAAGATCGAACCGGGGACGAGCCTAGAGAACCATTCTCGGGTTGGGCCCCGAATGGTGGCAGGGAAGGCGCGGCACTGGAGGGGATCCGAAGCGCTGTGAATCATCATGAGGGTCTTGAACCCTTCCATGTGATCAGCAGGATCACCCTCGCCGTCATAGGCCTCGAACTGGGGAGGAATTGTCTTCTGCCTCGAACGAGACTTCTTCCAGTTTGTCTGCCGGTTCGGGCTCTGGTTGGCTTCTTTCAGGTAGAAGTTCGACGGCGTCGAGGGGAAACACCCCGCCTCCGACTGCCATTATATACCACGATCATGCGGCCTCTTGGTTCCCCCAAATGACACCGACCCCCTTCTTGGTAGGAAACTTCAGCTTTAGGTGGTTGGCCAAGGGAACAGCCTGGAAGGTGCAGAGCCCGAGTCGGCCGAGGATAGCATATTATGCCGCTTTGATGTTGACTACCATAAAGTCCATCAACTCGGTCTGTCTGAGGGGGATCGTGCTAACGATTACATCTAAGGTCACGATCCCCTCTATCTGTACTGGGACACTGGAGAAACCTTGGAGGGTGTACCCGGCAGGTTTGTGCATGTCCCGGGGGAGTTTGATGTTCTCGAATGCCTCCAAGAAGAGGATGTTCACCGAGCTCCCGTTGTCCACGAGGATCCAGCAGACTTCGAAGTTTGTCATGTCGAGGCTGATGACGAGTGCGTCACAGTGCGGGTGCCAGAACCCCTCCAGGTCTTCTCCAGAGAAGGAGACAGAAAGTTGCTGGATCTGGGGTAAGGAAGGTCTCGAACGGCAATCACCTCTTAGATGAATTCCTTGCGAGAAGTATTTTATTCCCCTCCTTAGGCCCCCCATGGATGCAGTGTGGGGTGGCCTCGCCTCCAGCCTCCTCGGGCCCTGGGTCCTGCTCGGGTTGCCGTTTGGGTGTGCGAGGAGGAGGCAAAGGCCTTCGGTTTCTCGTATCCCTTCGGTCCCTCGGGCTTTCTCGGGTGAATTCTCGGAGGTACCCCCATTGGATGAGGGCTTCGATTTCATCCTTGAGGGCCCTACAGTTGTCGGTTTCGTGCCTATTGTCCCGGTGGAAGCGGTAGTAGAACCGTTGATCTCGTTTCTTGTTGCTGGTCGGTCGGGGGTTAGTCGGACGAGGTCCTTATCCTCGATCTCTAGGAGGATGGCCATCACGTTTTGTGTCAGTGGCATATACGTCTCAAATCGAGGGACCGGAGGGACCCTCTTCATGTCTGTTTCGTCTTTCAGAACCTTCTTAGCGGGCTCAGCCTCATCGGCCTTGCGCTTCCCCTTCCAAGTGACCTCTTTGGTGCCTTCCGGGTTTAGGCCCCCCTCCGCCCGAATGTACTTCTCGAACCGGTTGAGCAGGTCGGGGAAGTCTAAGGGAGGCTTCTTGGCCAAGTAAGCTTTGAGCTGGCCGTGTCGGACATTGTGTAATATCCCGGACGGATATTATATTTATATAATTATTATTTTTAAAGTTAAAATATTTTTATAGAATTTACTGGTTTCTCTAATAAAAATTTATATGCTAGTAAGTATATATAGGTATTGTATCAGTTTTGTGCACTTGTACAAAATCTTGAAAAATGCTTTTTTGAGAAATTATCTGAAAAATCCCGAGCTGATATTATTTTTTTTTAAATTTTATTATTATTTTCAAAAATGAAATTTTTTTGGTGGATATCACCTGGTATTAATAAACATTATCTATGTATATATACTAGTCGGTATATGATTGTTTTGTATCAAATTGATACTAGAATCTTCGAGCCGGTAATAAAATTATTTTATTTTTATTTCTCAGAATTAAATTATTTTGTACAGATTATTCGTTTTAACTATTAAAAATTATTTGTATAAACATATATATGTACGTATTTGAATCGTATCGATTTCGTACGTTTGTACGAAATCATGTAGTATGTGATTTTAGGTAATGTCTCTTATTTTTTATCAATCATGATCGAAATGGAGAGTAGGGATTGAGTAGGGTTTTGATTGAAAATTGATTGGGTTTAATTGCAATTTAAATTTGCAAATAAACTACAAATTGATGAACCACAAGAACAATGGACAAGTGGCTTCTTCTCAACCCCAAGTTCACTCACCTCTTCTTATAAAAACACCACCAAGCCTCCCCCATTTCCCCTTGGCCAGCCTCAACACAAAGAGGCTAGAAAAACACTCACTTCATTTTGTTCTCCAAACCCTTCTCATCTCATTCTATCTCTATCTCTTCTTCTACTTGTTTAATTAGAAAAAAGTTGAGAAGAAAAGAAAAGAAAAGAGAGATCAAATCAAAAGAGGGGTTAGGGTTTCATGGGTTCATTTGGAGGTTGTTCTTGAAGAGGATCAAGAACAAGGAGCAAGGAGGAGAAGAGCAAGCTAGTCCTTCCTACAAGTTTGGGTGGGGGTTTCTCATTCTCATATTTTGTTTTGTAAGTTTATTACTGTTATATGTTATTTTGTGAACAATATGGACTAAATTCATGTGCATAATCTTGTTATGGAATAGATTAGAGGGGCATATGATGTTTGAAGTGGTAGAACACAAAATAGAACCGTCAAGATTCAATTTTTGTCATTTTAGGGTTAGATTTGTTTAACTATGTAAACGGTGGAATTTTGACCCGAAATTAATTTTAGTGGTTCTTATGTGTTATTAGCATGCTCAAATTTTTGGGGATTTTTGGGAGTGGTTTTGATGGGTGAAATGACCGTTTCCCGGAAAATAGCGAGCATGGGCAAAAGACAACACTTGCTATTTTGGGGGTGAACAACGGCTTAGGTTCGAGGGACTGGAACTTTGTGTTCCTTATGGAATTTGGAATAGTGACGAACTAGAAAGTTGTAGTAGGCATTCTCACCTTTCCAAAATACCCTATTTGGTTAGATTCCGATAAGAGCCGCAAAAGTTATGACCGTTATAAAAACACCGCAACTAGCTGTTTGGCTGGATGTTGCTGTTTTGGTTGCTTGATACTTTTGAGCCTCTTACTCACTGAATCCGAGGAGGAGACCAACTAGAGAGTTGTAGTAGAGTCTCTCAACTTTCCAAATTACCATATTTGGTTAGATTCTGATAAGTGGAGTAAGAGTTATGGCCTTTACAAAAACAGCACAGTCAGCTTTGGCTGAAACGCTCACTGTTTTGCTTCTTTGTTATTATTGAGTGTCTTACTTGCAGAATCTGAAGAAGTGGTCAACTAGAGAGTTGTATTATATTTTTCCACCTTTCTAAATTGTATGATTTGGTTAGATTTCGCCAAGTAAAGCAAAAGTTACATGCTCTCAAAGTTTCAGCTTTGCTTTATCCTTGGCTGTCTTTGTTTAACTATTTACGTGTGTTCGAGGTCAGGAATTTGGAATTCCTTACTGAATCTGAGAAAGTGGTCAACTAGAGATTTGTAGTAGATGTTTCCACATTTCCAAATTGTCCAGTTTCGTTAGATTCCGACAAGTAGAGCAAAAGTTACAAGCTCTCAAGTTTCAGCTTTGTTGTAGCCTTGGCTGTCTTTTGTTAGCATTTGCGTGTGTCCAATGTCAGGAATTTGGAATTCCTTATGGAATCTGAGGAAGTGGTCAACTAGAGAGTTGTAGTAAATGTTCCCATCTTTCCAAATTGTCTAGTTTTGTTATATTCCGATAAGTAGAGCAAAAGTTACAAGCTGTAGAAGTTTCAGCTTTTTGTTGAAAATCCGCAGTTTGGTTAAACTGTTGCGTGTGTTTGATGGACCGGATTTTGAATTCCTTATATAATCTGAAAAAAGTGTTCCACTAGAGAGTTGTGGTAGATGTTCTTACTTTCCTAAAAAATATATTTCTGTCAAATTCCGATAAATGCAGCACTGGTTGCTTCGAGGCTGTCGGAAGGTTCTTTATGTCGCTTTTGGGCTTCTTATTGGTAGTATGCATATTTTAGACTGTTGGTAGATTCTTCTGTTGCTTCTAATTATAGAAGATCAAGTTATGCTAGTAAGCACAATTGGCTGCTTCTAGGTTGTTAGAATACCTGCATGGTTGTTTTTATATGTGGTTTTGCTCATACGCGGCTCGCTTGGCTCGTATGTAGCTATGGTCTCATATGTAGCTTATTTGGCTCATATGTATGTTGTTGTCTCATATGTGGCTCGCTTGGCCCGTATGGTTGTTGGTCTGATATGTAGCTTATTTGGCTCGTATGTATATTGTTGTCTCATACGCAGTTCCCCTGGCTCGTATGTAGTTGTCAGTTTTATACGTAGCTTGTTTAGCTCGTATGTGTTTTGTTTACTCGTATGTAGCTTATTAGCTAGTACGCAGTTTGTTGTGCTCTCTAGGGTGATATCAATACCCTAGGGGCTATCGACCATCAAGACATGTGTTTACCTTACTCCTAAGGGACTGTGGACGAGTTACTTCGCGTGTACCGTCAGATCTTAACTGAGTTGGTTGATTGCGGGCCGGATTGTTGACGAAATCTAAGTTCAGGGTAGTAGAATGCGAATACGTTCATATTGCCGGGGACTTGGATTGATCGGCCATGAACCAGATCCTTAGGGATTCTGGTAAGTCTAGGTTGAGCAGCCTAATAGAGTTATCTTGCGAAGTCTAAGACTTAGCATGTTGTGTAAGTTCTATTGTCATCCTTCAGTTTGTTTAGGGTTAGTGACATTGTTAGGGTTGTAACTTATGGCTATTACTACTTAACCTTTACTTATTATTATTTTCGCCGAAGGAAAGAGTTGGTGTTAAGGGTGATACGTTATGATCCGACCTGTCCTATAGGCTGACACTTGGCGGTATTATTAGGTTGTACCCTTCTTATCAAAGGGATACGGTCTGTGCCTTCTCACGAGTTGGGAGCACGAGATCTCTATCTCGTCTGTTAATTTTTGAAGTGTCTTGATAAGCGGGAGCGATTCCTGTCGGGGCTAGGGGATGGAGCCCCGGAACTCCGTCTGGTCTTATATCTAAGGGAGAGAAGCCATAGACTACGGTCTGGCTAGGGGGCCACTGGGAATGCTTCGAGCTAACCTGTGTTGTAGTCAACTCCATAGATTCGTCAGATATTTGAGTGAGGTCTGGTGTGCCTGGCAGGATTAGACCATTTTAGGGCAACCTCATCAGTCATGTCGTATCTTCAGAAACAAGTCGAGGACAAAAAGTAGAATTCATGGCGCGGGTTCAAATCCCTATATATGAAGAAACAGCTTGATATGGGGCGTATGTAGTATGGGTTGCATATGGTCCTAGAGTCTTGCTTGCATTAGAATAAGAGCATCCTTGCATTAATAAGTATTGCATTAGAGTCTAAGTCATAGCATACACTAACACATCAACTATATATACACGTTTCTCTTTTCATCAATTAGTTTGCTTAAAGTTGAGAATCGCTGCTAGTCATCAGCCTTAAAGCATCAGTATATATACTGACGTCCCCACTTATATAGGTACTGGATTACAGGTACTAGATTGCAGATGTACAGGAACAGTATTCAGGAGGACTCAAGGCAAGAGAAGTAGGTGTCAATTTTATTTAAGTTTTCGCTGTAATATATGTTGATTACTATTGTTTCTTTTGTACCAATTGTTGTAATTTATTTATTTGTTGGAAAGCAGCCAAGTGAAGTACCAAGTGTTATTCTTTATTCATTGTACACTGATATAAATTGTTGAAAGATGTAACACTTGGGATTGTAAAGGTATTATTTTAACACTGTTATAATATATTGCAATTTTGTAACATTCGGACTAGTAATATATTTGTGTTGAATAAAAGTTTTAAATTTTCCTGTTTTTTCTGTGTATTGTGGCTGATTGAAGGAAAAAGATTCTGTCTTATGTCACGGTTTCCCAGTGTATGGAAATCGGGGCGTTACAAAGTGGTATCAGAGCTGACTTCATTTTACAGAGTCGGTTTCGTGCCCGTTGTCCCGGTGGACACGTTTTGTGTCGGCGGCGTATACCTCTCAAAGCGAGGGATCTGAGGGACCCTCTTCATGCCGGTCTCATCTTTCGGAACCTTCTTGGCGGGCTCGGCCTCATCGACCTTGCACTTCCCCTTCCTAGTGACCTCATTGGTGCCTTCTGGGTTTAGGGCCTCCTCCACTCGAATGTACTTCTCGACCAGGTTGAGCAGGTCGGGGAAGTCTAGGGGAGGCTTCTTGGCCAAGGAAGCTTTCAGCTAGCCATGTCAGACATTGTGTCGGAATGCCGCCTAGGCGACCCCGTCGTCTAGGGAGGAGACAGACCTTGCCTCAGCGGTGATCCTCCAAACGAACTCCCAGAGTGACTCTCCTTCCTTATGTCGGAGGTCCAGCAACGATGCGCTCGTCTTCTCGGCCTTCCTGCTGGTCACAAAGTGGTCCAGAAAGTTGGCCTCCAGCTGGTCGAACGAGAAGATTGAACCGGGGACGAGCCTAGAAAACCATTCCCGGACCGGGCCCCGAAGGGTTGCAGGGAAGGCATGGCACAGGAGGCGATTCGAAGCGCTGTGAATCATCATGAGGGTCTTGAACCCCTCCATGTGATCAGCAGGATCACCCTCGCCGTCATAGGCCTCGAACTATGGAGGACTTGTCTTCAGCCTCGAACGAGACTTCTTCCAGTTCGTCTGCTGGTTCGGGCTGTGGTTGGCTTCTTTCAGGTTGAAGTTCGACGGCGTCGAGGGGAAACACCTCGCCTCCGACCGCCATCATATAGCACGATCGTGCGGCCTCTTGGTTCCCCCGAACGACACCGACCCCCTGCTTGGTAGGAAACTTCAGCTTTAGGTGGTAGGCCGAATGGACAACCTGGAAGGAGCAGAGCCTGGGTCGGCCGAGGATAGCATTGTACGCTGCTTTGATGTTGACTACCATAAAGTCCATCGACTCGGTCCTTCTGAGGGGGATCGTGCCGACGGTTACATCTAAGGTCATTATCCCTGCTATCTGTACTGGGACACCGGAGAACCTGTGGAGGGTGTACCCGGACGGTTTGAGCATGTCCCGAGGGAGTTTGAGGTTCTCGAATGCCTCCAAGAAGAGGATGTTCACCGAGATCTCCTTGTCCAAGAGGATTCGGCGGACTTCGAAGTTCATCATGTCAAGGCTGATGACGAGTGCGTCGCACTGCAGGAGCCGAACCCCCTCCAGGTCTTCTCCAGAGAAGGAGACAGGAAGTTACTGGATCTGGGTTAAGGAAGGTCTCGAACGGTGTTCACCTCTCGGACGAATGCGTTGCGAGAAGTATTGGATTCCCCTCCCATAGGCCCCCATCGATGCAATGTAAGATGGCCTGGCCTCCGGTCTATTCGGGCTCAGGGTCCTGCTCGGGACGCCGGTTGGGTGTGCGAGGAGGAGGCAAAGGCCTTTGGTTCCTCGTATCCCTTCGGTCCCTCGAGCTTTCCTGGGTGAATTCTCGGAAGTACCCCCATTGGATGAGGGTTTCAATTTCATCCTTGAGGGCCCGACAGTTTTTGGTTTCGTGCCCGTTGTCCCGGTGGACGCGGCAGTAGAACCGTTGAACTCGTTTCTTGTTGCTGGTCAGTCAGGGGGGTAGTCGGATGAGGTCCTTATCCTCGATCTCTAGGAGGATGGCTGACACGTTTTGTGTCAGTGGCATTTACCTCTCGAAGCGAGGGACCGGAGGGGCCCTCTTCATGCCAGTCCCGTCTTTCGGAACCTTCTTGGCAGGCTCGGCCTCATCGGCCTTGTGCTTCCCCTTCCCAGTGACCTCCTAGGTGCCTTCCGGGTTTGGGGCCTCCTCCGTCCGAATGTACTTCTCGACCCGGTTGAGCAGGTCGGGGAAGTCTAGTGGAGGCTTCTTGGCCAAGGAAGCTTTCAGCTGGCCGTATCGGACTTTGTGTCGGAACGCCGTTGAGGCAACCCCGGCGTCTAGGGAGGAGACAGACCTTGCTTCGGCGGTGAACCTCCGGACGAACTCATATAGTGACTCTCTTTCCTTCTGTCGGAGGTCTAGCAACGATGCACTCGTCTTCTCGGCCTTCCTGCTGGTCATGAAGTGGGCCAGAAAGTTAGCCTCCAGCTGGTCGAATGAGAAGATCGAACCGGGGACGAGCCTAGAGAACCATTCCCGGGCCGGGCCCCAAAGGGTGGCAGGGAAGGCGCGACACAGGAGGGGATTCGAAGCGCTGTAAATCATCATGATGGTCTTGAACCCCTCCATGTGATCAGCAGGATCACCCTCGCCATCATAGGTCTCAAACTGGGGAGGCCGGAAATTCCTGGGAATCTCTGCTTCCAAGATAGGAGTAGAGAAAGGTGGTCGGATCGGCCTATGACCCTGAGCCGGCATCGGACCACCCTCGCTGAAATGGGCAAGGTGGTTCTCCATTTCCTGTAGGCGTCGGAGGATGGCATCTTCCCACTCTGGTGGGCAGGTCGAGCTGCGAGGCTCGCTGCATCCGGTACCTGACCGCGAGTGAGAGTGGTGAAGTGTATCGATTCTGGGGGCCGCTAAGATGGCCTCCAGGACCTTGTTCCAAAAGTTTTGGAACTCGGTTCATGTGACTGGAGCTTGCCCGGCCAGGTCGCGCTGGGGTGGCGTCCTCCGGGCTGTGCGACTGAGCTCTAGCTCCCGCTCTCGAGATGGCTGCCTGTTATGGTTCGAGACCGAGTTGGAAGTGGCCCCTCCCCTTGTTCGGCTGGCTTGTCGGTTCTCGATGACGCGACATAAGTCGGTCCCGACCGAGCGAGAAGCGCCCAGTTCGACTCTTTGTTCGCCGTCGACCCTCGGATGGTTGGATCCCTGAGCATCGGGGTGGCTGTTCTGGGGAGGAGCATCTAGACGACGTCCAGAGGTGGCAGCTCTTCTGGCCTTGGGTACCATGTAAGAGCTCGGATTCTGGGATGACTTTCCTGGCCAGGATCGGACTGAAGTCAGAACCGAGTAGTTCCCACAGATGATGCCAACCTGATGGGGTTTTTTTTTGGGTGTGGTTGCAACAGGTGTGAGTTCTTGTAGTTTGTGTAGTGAAAGTTGCGGTACTGGCCCTGGTCCGACCATTGACTGAGGGACCGACTCGGGAGTAGAAGGAGTGAGGTACGGGCCGAGTGCTCGGCCCGGATCCACCAGCTCGGCCCGGATCTGTGGGCTCGGCTCGGTCCTGGGTACCTGCACACTGCCTAGCACGCCGGTAGAAGTCCCGGCGACAGGCCCTCCGACGATCTAGTCAGTCACTGGAAAAGCAACAGTATCTAGGATTCAGGGGGAGAAAGTTTGATTACCTTGACAGTGAGGAGGGGGTCTGGTATTTATAGGTAGGGGAAACAGTTCTGAGACCCTGTTGGGCCAGGTCGGACCCGTTTCCTTGCGGGCCTGATGTGGCAGAAGCCCATATGGCTATGGGTTGACTGGATGATCATAGAAGTTTGGTTTTTTAGGAGATCTGGTGGCCCAAGAGGGGCCACGTCATCTGTACCATATCAATATGCAATCGCTCGAAACCTCCTTAAAGCCATTAAATTGTTGTGAATCCTAATTGCTTTCTTTTTAATTGTTTGTTTTTTTAATTTAGCTTTGGCAAATAGGTTACAAAGGCTGGTGGAGAAGGATGGAAAATACAAATAAAAATGTCGAATACAGCGGGTATTATTTTTTAGATTTCTTACCCTTTTAAAATTAACTAGTAATTATTGGACATTTCTTTAATTTGCAGGTTAAGGCTCCTTATTTGACTAAATCTAACAAACTGAAGGGTGATCATGAAGGTAGATAATATCTATTTTACAACTGTTATTTCATTTTGCTTTAACAATTTATAACTAATTAAAAAATTGATGCATGAAGATTTTCAACCAAGTGAAAGAAGAAAAGCATGGCCGCTTGATTACCCAAAATCAATAACCAAAAGTACTTTCTCGCTCTCTTGATCAGTTTATTTTGTTAAGACCTAACATAGATGGGTTGCACGTTGATATGGGTCAGATGACGTGGCCCCTCCTGGGCCACCAGATCTCCTAAAAACCCGCTCTCCCTTGATCATCAGATCAACCAGAGCCTAGTGGATTTCTGCCATGTCAGGCCCACGAGCTAACGGTTCCAGACCCGCCCCAGCAGGATCCCAGACCCGTTTTTCCTGCCTATTGATATGGCTAAAAATAGGGTTAAATCGGAACCGTCCAGATTGGGCACGAATCTTGATGCTCGGGGGTAAAAAGGTAATTTCACATACAAGTGGATCCAAAACGGGTATTGGGTCTCCTTCTCACAGAACCAGCAACCCGCGAACGCATCCACTTTAACTGGGCACGGGTCCCGACCCGATACAACCCCAGTTCACCAAGAGGAGAATCAGGGCCATTGATTTGACTAGATCAAATCAACAGGCCTGATTGACTCCCACCAGGGAATCAGGGGCTAATTTCCCAGAACAGAATAGGAGGATTTTCCTCCTGGCTGTTAGGCAGGAAATCAGGCCCGTAACCGTTCCAAAGGCGACTATAAATACAACCCCTCTACCACCGTGACCAGGTTAATCACTTTTTTCATCACTTAAGCTCTTTTCTTAATCTTTCCTGATTACTGACAAGAGCGTCGGATGGTGCGTCGCCGGAATCAACCCCGGTGTTTCGCACTTCCTTGCAGGTCGCGGCAGGAGCAAGAAGGCGGAGTCAATTTTTCAGGTTCTTCTCGGACTCACAAATTCTATCTGTTTACCCCCACACCGAAATCAGCGGTAACAGATTGGCGCCGTCTGTGGGAAACACAACACGAACAGCCTCAGCCCCTTCTCCGTCGTCCTTTGCAGTCATGCCTCCGAAGAAGGTCAGATCCAGAGGGTCAAACCGTGTGGCCAACCTCGCCGACCCGACGAATGAAGTCCCAGTCAATCCTATTCCTCAGTCCGACCTCCCTCCGCCGGCCCAGCAGGGCCCACCTCCTCCTCCCAAGCAGCAGCCCAACAATGGTCCGTCCGGTGATAACGGTCGGAAGGAGAAGCAGCCCCTCAATCCGGGCCATGTCTCGGTCCATAATGGGTCCTCGGACTCGATGGCTTCTCATCATCCCGACCTCCGCATCACACTCCTGAACCGCCAGAAGGAAGACGACCTCCGCACCCATCTTGACGAGAGGCGGGCCCGAGAGGGAGCCTCCCGCCAGCGTCAGGGTGAGCGGTCCCCACGTCGCCGAGACGGCAGAAGGTCCCCGGACCGCAGAGGCCGAGCGGCGTCCCCCGAGCGCCGAAGAAGGAAGTCGCGTTCCCCCGGGGATCGGCGTCATCCGAGGGACCGAGAAGTGCCTATCATTCGGGCTGAATTCCTCCAATTTCAGGAGACCGTTCTACAGGCTCTCAACCTTCGGCAGAACGTCCAGAATGCACAGAGGGCTCCGATGCCCCCGAGGGACCCCAGTCCTTGCCGCCGAACCCGATGTCCTTCCCCGGCTCCCAGCCGCCAGCGGCAGCAACACAGCCCTCGCCGATCCCAGGACTACCGGCGCCAGAGTCCGCGCTCCCCCTCCTATGAAGAGGAGTCCGAGGGGTCATACGATTACCAGCGAAGGGACGACGCCCTCATCCGCCGTATCCACGAGGTGGAAAGGCGTATCGGCCGCATGGACAGGGAGGAGGAGTCCCGAGCAGGAACCTTCCGTCCCAGCCGAACCCCCCTTCTCACGGTCGATCATGGAGGCCCACATACCGAGGAGTTTCAAACCGCCACAGTTTGAGACATACTCAGGGGAATCCGACCCGGTCGATCACGTCGAAAGCTTCAAGACCCTGATGCTGATCCATCAAGCTTCCGACGCTGTGCTCTGCAGGACCTTCTCCGCCACCCTCAGGGGGTCGGCTCGGGAATGGTATTCTAGGCTCGCCCCCTCCTCCATCTTCTCATTCGAGCAGTTCGAAACACTGTTCATTACTCACTTCGTGAGTAGCAGGCGAGCCGAAAAGACAAGCCTCTCCCTGCTGAACCTGCGGCAGGAAAGGGAAGAGAAGCTGCGGGACTATGTGAAAAGATTCACCGCAGAGGTAAGGTCTATCGCCTCCTTAGACCAGTCGGTGGCAACCGTGGCGTTCCAATCGAACGTCCTCAACGCCAACCTCCGATCGTCCCTAGCCAAGAAACCACCGCATGACTTCGCCGACCTCCTCCCGAGGTGCAAGAAGTACATCCGAGCAGAGGAGGCTGAAGCCCTTCCGAGCTTCGGAGGGCCCTCCGCGGGGTCGAAGAGGAAGGCGACGGGGGAAGAGGGGTCCAAGAAAGCTCAGAAGGACAATGGCGGTCAGCGTCGCGCTCCCCCCAGGTTCGAGAAGTTCACTCCCCTCACCACCAACGTCTCTACTATCCTGATGGAAGTGGAGAAGGAGGGGGTCATCCCTCCAGCTCCGAGGATGCACACCCCGGCAAAGAGGAGGAACAAAGATAAGTGGTGTCGTTACCACCGAGACCACGGCCACGACACGAACGACTGCCGGGCCTTGAGAGATGAGATTGAAGCCCTCATCCGGAGGGGGCAGTTGGCCAAGTTCGTGAAGGCGAACGATCGGGCGGATCGCAATTCTCCTCCGGCTCGGGGGGCTAACAAGTGCTCCGAGCGGCGCGAGGAAACACCCGAGTTCGAGGAGGAAAAGATTCTGCACCTGATCCATGGAGGCCCCATGGGGGGCTCCTCTAATACCTCCCGGAAGGCCTTCGTCCGAGAGGTCAACTCGGTTCACAGTGCTCCTCCTCCCAAAGGTCTCGGCGTCCCTGTATCTTTCTTCGATGCCGACCTCGAAGGGGTCCGAACCCCACACTGTGATGCCCTCGTCATCGACCTCCGCATAGCCAACTTCAAGGTGCAGAGGATTTTGGTGGACAACGGGAGTTCGGTCAATATCCTTTTCCTCTCGGCCTTCCGAGGCCTGCAGCTGTCCCAAGACCGTCTCAAGCCGGCCGGTTACACACTCCACGGGTTCACGGGGGTCCCGGTAACCGTCGAGGGGGTGATAACCCTAGACGTTACTGCGGGAAGCACCCCTACTACCCGGACCGAGCCGATGGACTTCATGGTCGTCGACGTCCCGGCAGCGTATAATGTCATTCTAGGCCGTCCCGGCCTAGCCGCCCTGGAGGCTGTCCCCTCGGCGTATCATTTGAAAATGAAGTTCCCCACTCGGTCGGGAGTAGGGGAAGTCAGGGGAAGCCAAGAAACAGCCCGGAAGTGCTACATGACTTCCACCGGGGGACCAGTGCTCTCGCTCGAGACACTAGAAATCCCCGAGCCGAAAGCTCGGCCGACGTCCGAACCGGCGGACGAGTTAGAAGAAGTGCTCTTCTCGGACGAGGACCCGAGCCGGAAGTTCCTCATCAGCCGGTCCCTGCCGACCGCACTGTGCTCGGACCTGATCCAATGCATCCGGGATAACCGTGACTTGTTCGCTTGGTCGGCCGCGGACATGCCCGGCATTTCCAAGGAGCTGCTCGTCCATCGCTTGAGTGTCGAACCGGGGTGCAAACCGGTCCAACAGAAGAGGCGAAAGTTCGCTCCCGAGCGACAGCAGGCCATCAAAGAGGAGGTGGATAAACTGCTGAAGGCCAAGTTCATACAGGAGGTAAATTACCCCGAGTGGCTGTCGAATGTTGTAATGGTCAAGAAGTCCAATGGCTCGTGGAGAATATGCATCGACTTCACCGACCTGAACAAGGCGTGTCCGAAGGACCCATTCCCTCTCCCAAACATCGACACCCTTATTGACGCCACCTCGGGCCATGAGTTCCTCAGCTTCATGGATGCCTTCTCAGGGTACAATCAAATCCGAATGTTCCCTCCGGACATCCCGAAGACCTCCTTCGTCACCGACCAAGGCCTCTACTGCTACCGGGTAATGTCGTTCGGCTTGAAGAACGCAGGTGCCACCTACTAGCGCCTCGTCAACAAGATCTTCCAGAGCCAGATTGGCCGAAACATGGAGGTGTACGTTGACGACATGCTCGTCAAAAGCGTCCGAGGCACCGATCATGTAGCCGACCTCCAGGAGGCCTTCGGCGTGTTGAGGAAGCACAGCATGCGGCTGAACCCGAACAAGTGTGCGTTCGGGGTCACCTCGGGAAAATTCCTCGGCTTCATGGTAAGCCAGCGAGGAATCGAAGCTATCCCCGAGAAGATTAAGGCCATATTAGACATGGCCCCGCCTCGGAACATCAAGGAGGTGCAGAAGCTCACCGGTCGGCTCGCTGCTATCGGTCGTTTCCTCTCGAAGTCGAGGGAAAAGTGCCTTCCCTTCTTCAAAGCACTCAGGGGGGCTAAGGGTTTTGAATGGGGCCAACCACAACAGGAATCGTTCGACCAGTTGAAGGCATACTTGGTGAACCCCCCTCTGCTCAGCAAACCGGTCCCGGGCGAGACCCTCTTCGTCTATTTGGCTGCTTCCGAGCAGACATTGAGTGCTGTCTTGGTGAGGGAGGAGGATCGAACTCAAAGGCCTATCTACTACGTGAGCAAGGTGCTCCGGGACGCCGAGCTCCGTTATCCGAAGATAGAGAAGATGGCCTACTCTCTAGTCACGGCGGCGAGGAAGCTTCGGCCCTATTTTCAGTCCCACTCCATCGTCGTCCTCACTGACCAACCCCTAAAGCAGATCCTCTACAAGCCCGAGACCTCGGGTCGGCTAATGAAGTGGTCCATAGAGCTGAGCCAGCATGACATCACTTACCAGCCTCGGACAGCGATTAAGGCACAGGCGCTCGCCGACTTCATCGTGGAGTCCACTATCCCTGAGGTCGAACACATTCCGAATGGACCTCCCATTTGGACAATCTTCGTGGACGGATCCTCTTGTAATGAAGGAAGCGGCGCTGGCATCATTCTGAATGGCCCTGACGACTTCGTCCTCCAGTACGTGATCCGTATGAACTTCAAGGCTTCGAACAACGAGGCGGAGTACGAAGCACTCATCGCTGGCCTCGGACTTGCACGAAGCGCTGGGGCGCAGCGCCTCCGAATCCATAGCGATTCCCAACTCGTCGTGAACCAAGTCTTGGGCGAGTACGAAGCTCGAGATGAGCGGATGGCAAAGTACCTTGCTAGGGTTCGGGATCTCATGGGCCGGTTCGAGGAGGCGCTCATCCAACGGGTTCCTCGGGAAGAAAACTCACAGGCCGATGCCCTCTCCAAATTGGCCTCGTCCTCACTTCAAGGTCTCGAACAGACCGTGCTGATCGAAGTCCTCTCTAAGCCGAGCATCGAAGACGAGATACCTGGCTAGGCGGAAGCGTTGCCGGTCATGCTACAAGATAACTGGATGAAGCCTTTGGTGGAATTCCTAAGGGACGGGCTCCTGCCCGAAGACCCCAAAGAGGCTCGCCGAGTTAGAACCCGGGCCGAGCGGTATGTCTTAATCGAGGGCATCTATACAAGCGCTCTTTCTCTCAAATAGACGGCCGACCGTACCTAAGGTGCCTCTCTCCGATCAAGCCGAATATGCCCTAAAAGAGCTCCACGAAGGCATCGGAGGGGCACACTCAGAATTTAGGTCCTTGGCCCGGAAAGCTTTGAATTATGGGTACTTCTGGCCGACCCTCCTTCAAGACGCCGAGCGACACGTTCGGCGATGCAGCTCCTGCCAGAGACACTCGAACATCCGACGCCTCCCTTAGGCCAACCTCGCCTCCTTATCATGTCCCATCCCCTTCGCAATGTGGGGGCATGGATTTGCTAGGACCCTTCCCTCCGGCTCCGGGTCAGTTCAAGTTCTTAGTCGTGGCCATCGACTACTTCTCGAAGTGGGTCGAGGCCGAGCCCCTCGCCACTATAACCGAGAACAAAGTGATACAGTTCTTCTGGAAGAGCATCATATGCAGGTTCGGCGTCCCCCGTGTCCTCATAACGGACAACGGGAACTCAGTTCACAGGCGCAGCATTCCGAGCTTTATGCGACGACCTGGCTATTCAGCAGCGCTTCTCGTCCGTCTCCCACCCTCAGTCGAACGGACAGGCAGAAAATGCCAACCGGCAGATCCTCGCAGGCATCAAGAAAAGGTTGGACAAAAGTTCCAAGGGCTTATGGGTCGACCAACTCCCCAACATCCTATGGAACTACCGCACGAGCAAGCGGACCCCCACAGGCGAGTCCCCTTTCAACCTCACCTATGGGTCCGAGGCCGTGATACCGCTCGAGGTCGGAATACCTTCCCCCCGGCTCACAGCCTATGACGAAGCACAGAATGCCAGGGACCTCAGAGCAGACTTGGACTTAATAGACGAGCTGAGGGAAAGGGCGTCGATTCGGCAGCAGATCTACCGAAGAAGAGTTGAATTAGCGTACAACAAAAGGGTCCGACCCGCCAACCTTAAGCAAGGAGATTTGGTCTTGAGGAAGCTAGCCATATCCTTCCCCAGTCAGAAGGGCAAGCTGGCTCCGAACTGGGAAGGGCCGTACAGGATCACAAAGGTGGTTCGGCCCGGAACATATCGCCTCGAAGACCTAGAGGGCAGAGAGCTTCCGAGGACCTGGAATGCCGACCACCTCCTAAAATACCAAGAAAGCGCTCCGGCGCCACTCTAAGTATCATGGAGTATCGAGCCATTCCAGTCCTCCGACTTGTAACCCATTTTTCATAAATTGTACTATGTAAAACGGTTCGCCGTCAATTATCAATAAAGAAAGCTCTATTATGTTTGTGAATTCGCATGTTTCTATCCCCTCTTATAACCTACTTTTTAAATTGTGATTTCGACCAATGGTTCGGAGTCCACGTTCGGCTCGGCCTCATCCCCTCGGCTCGTCTCTGGACGGACAAGGGGTAGACCGTCGTTCCGAACTGCTCCCACAACCGTTGAACTACAACGATGGTTCGGAGTCCAACACTCGGCTCGACTTTACCTCCTTGGCTCGTCTCCGGACGAACCAGGGTTAGATCGCCGTTCGGAATTGCTCCCACAACTGTTGAACTACACCGATGGTTCGGAGTCCAACACTCGGCTCGACTTTACCTCCTCGGCTCGTCTCCGGATGAACCAGGGGTAGATCGCCGTTCGGAATTGCTCCCACAACCGTTGAACTACACCGATGGTTCGGAGTCCAACACTCGGCTCGACTTTATCCCCTCGGCTCGTCTCCGGACGAACCAGGGGTAGATCGCCGTTCGGAATTGCTCCCACAACCATCGAGCTACAAAAATGGTCACAGGGTCCAGCACTTGGCTCCCAGTCCGTTCAAGCTTCTCCATAAGATCTATGCCGGAGCGATCTTGGCCATGTAATCCGAGCGATCTTGGCCACTTGCCGAAGACCGAAGCCCTACGTCTCCGGTCGGCCACCGACCAAGTGCCTTCCCGAGCTCACAAACGGAGAAAACTCACTTTCTCCTCAACTTTCGTGCATGATCTCGATCAGACGGCTCAGATCTGGCCACCTGCGCTAAACGACAAGATAGCATTTTCTTGGGAACTGAGCCGCCTCGAAATTCGTGCCAACACCCAACGGCTCAGATCTTGCCACCGACACTAAACGACAAGATAGCACTTTCTAAGGGACAGAGCCGCCTAGGAACTCGTGCCGTACCTTGTCAGAGTCGCTAAACGACAAAACACTGTACTCATGGGAACCCGTTCGGTCCAAATACTCTCGCCGACGGAACTAACACACTCGGCCCAAGGACCTCGGCACGACCAACACAATTATAAGCAAGACAAATATGCAGTGCAATGAAAGATATTTTATTAAACAATCAGACCTCAATACAAAACACATGATTACAAAGTGTTTGGAATCAAAATACACAACGCCGACCCACTACACTTAGCCCTCATATGGAAAAATCTTCACTGGACTGTTCGGCCGACTGTTCGTCCTCCTCGGCTGGTAGCTCCCCTGCACCGTTCCGGAGCTTCGCTACCACAATTTGCAAGTGTTGAATCTCCGAGAGCAAATCATCCCGCTCGGCTATGACCTTCGACTGGTTGTGCCGAATACACTTGACCCGAAGAGCGTTGCTGAATGCGGTTTGCGAGTCCTCGTCCCCCTCTGCAGGGTTCAGCTCGGCGATCCTATCCTCCAGACGCTGGATCTCGGCTTCCCTTAGGTCGAGGACGGACAAAAGGTGAGCCCGCTCACCCTCAGCCCGGCGTAACTCCAGCTCGACGCTCCTAAGACTCAGAGCCGTCGTCCCAGAAGAGGCTCCAGATTCAGAGTCATCATCCGAGCCGTAAAGATCAGCATATGAATCGGACGCCTCGAGCTGAAAAATGGGGAAAGCAAACAACAAGATTTCAATATACTTCTGAGGCACCACACTTGAAGAATTTTCCAATCATATTCAGACATAATGGTTCCACAATACAACAAGACCAAGTCTACAACAACGTTTTACAACAAATCAGAAGGGACACGAAGCGACATAGTCAGGTCCTCTTCGGAAAAGGAACACTTCGGTTTAAGGAAACACGAGGACGACGAGGCCTGCCCTCCGAGCTCGATCCTAAACCAACGAAGCGCGACCCCCCTTCGCTGCTGACTCTAACAGCGGCGCCGACCGAGGCCCCGCTTGACGAGACGGTCGCACTGCTCTGAGCGTCGGCTGGACTCCGTATGGTCACAGGCGAGCGTGTCGCGAGTTCGTAAAACGTAATCCCCCTCTCGCTCTCTTCACGAGTGCACGACGTGCTACGGACATTAGCCCTCTCCGGCGCAGGCTTGAGCGACGCGACCTCTTCCTCCAGTTCAATGATTCTGTCTCTCAAAACGTCGTCCTTCGTCGTCTTCTTCGGACGAGAGGGTCTTGACGAGCCAGAGACGGTGGCGCCATCGGTCGCAAGCCGTCGGAAATGGGTGACCTCGATCCCCCTATCTATCGTGATCCTTCTGAGCCTATCGACTTCGGCCAATAGCCTCTTGCGCTCGGTCGATGCCTTCTCCAGCTCGGAAGTCAGTTTCTCTTCCGCCGCCGAGCGTTCCTTCCCCGCTAATTCCAAGTGTTGGACCTCGGCCAAAAAGTCGTCATTCTTCTGCTCGGCGGCAGTAAGCTCCCCACGGAGCCGCTCGACTTCCCCTTCGGGACAAGGAGCTTGGGGGTACTTCCGCAGTTGCCACAGCTCGCGATAGTACCTCCGTAGAGCTGCCCTCGTCTCCTCCAGTTGGCCGAGCAGGAGAAACCGCCTCTGTCGGCTGTCCGAGAGCTCACGCTTCGTTTTGGCCAGCTCCTTCCGAAGGTAGACAACCTCCGTGATCGGACCGAACTTCACCTGAAAAGCAGAGATAAATCCGATACCCAACACTCGGAAACATCTACGACTAGTCACACACAAATCCGAAGCTCAACACTTGGACAAATTTTGGCCAAACAAAATGTTTTTCATTCAAAATCGAGGTGAAAGTTTTACACAAGCGGTGGCCAGTCCGCAATGAGGCTTACAAAAAGAAAACAAAACAATAAAAGACTAAAAGAAGACAACCGAGTCAGGGGTCGACCTTTTTGCCGTTCGGGTCCGTCGACCCCCCGGTCTTGTCCTCGCCATCGCCCTCGCCTCTGCCTTCACTCCAACTCTCCTTCCCGGAGTCATCCTCCTCCTCGCCCTCGGCTTCGTTCTCCCCAGGGCCTTCGACAGGTTCCGTCTCTCCCTCGGGGCCGAGCAAACACTCGGTAATCCCTTCCTCCCCTTCCACAGGGTCATAAAAATGATAAGAGGACGTGTCGAAGCCCGGGTTCTTGGCGGCTATGTGGAGCAGGGCTCGACCGTAGGCATCCTCCATGTTCTGGATCATGTGCTGCGCGGCCTCCTCCTGCACGGCCTTCCTCACCTTCTTCACCTTCTTCAGGTGTTTGGCCTTGATCTTCTCGGCCCTCTTCCGAGCCGTCTCCGCTTCCGACCGAGCCTTGGCCAGTGCCTCCTTCAGCTCGGCAACCTCTTTCTCCGCTCCCGACCGAGCGTTGGCCAGCTCCTTCTTCAGCTCGGCTGCCTCCTTCTCAAGCTTGGCCGCCGTCTCCTTCGACAGCTGAATGGCGTCGGCCAGCTACTTCTCCAGGCCCCCCACTACAGCAGCCCTCTTCGTCGAGAGAAGCTGCTCGGCATCAAGCTGCTGCGCGACCTTGACGCGCTCCGCCCTCTCCCGCTCTTTCTCCCGCTCCTTGTTCGCCAACTCCTCGACCAGGAAGTTGAAGTGGCAGAGAGTCTGAAAGAGAACAACACGTTAAAATCCGAACCCAAGAACTTAGAAAAATTCTAAGGAAGAAATTTGGATGAAGGAGGGCTCGGCCCACTTACCGACATAGTATTCCGAGCAATCTGCATCACGGCGTCCCCTGCCATCCCGGCCTTCAGGGTCGCTCGATCCTTCGGGGTCGGCAGGTGCCTCACCGCCTCCATGCAGATGTTCCCGTCGCCCAAGAAGCCGTCGACGTTCATCACCTGCCAGTTGGGGACGAAGATCTGCTTATGACGCTCGGTCAAGATCTTCTCCGCATCGGCAGTGAGGGGTGGAACATGGAGGGACAACGCCTCCTTCGCACCGAACACACCGCTCGACGAGCCGGGAGCATCTCCCTTCGAGATCGGTGTCGGCACATCCGAGGTCGGAGGGTCGAGGACCGGCACATCCGAGGTCGGAGGGTCGAGGACCGGCGCATTCGAGGTCGGAGGGTCGAGGACCATGGCTTCCCCCTCCGCGAGGACCATGACCTTTGGCTGGTCGGCAACCTTCGCCACCGAAGGCTTCTTCGTGGCTCGGCTGTCCTGAGGCGCCGCCGAAGGCCTCTTCTTCTTCGCCTCCTGCTCTGACCTACCCTTCGCCACCAAAGCTTTGTAATCCAGCTTCATCGTACCTGCACGAGCCGGATGAAGAAACTTAGAAAAATTTTCATGGACTTTAAACAAAGAATATAAATACCAGAAGCATACTAGGGTCGATCGGACTGAGACCCCCTCGGAACAGTTCCTCCTCGGTAATATCTTTCCAGCTTAGCGCTGGCAAGGCGAGGAGCTTCCTCTGGATCTCCGCCTCCTCATCACTCAGCGGTGCCTCCCTCTTGGTCCGCTTGGGCAGACCCTCCTTCGCCCAAACCGTCGGTATCACCCACGGCGCAGGGGCTCGGATGAGGAAGTACTTCTCCTTCCAATGTTTGATCGAGTCCGGATTCTTGATCAGCTTCATGCCCGTCCGGGGCGAAAGAAAGAACCTTTGTTCGTCTCGCCTCGGCTGACAAGGTCGGTAGAGGCTCCGGAAGAGGAACATAGTCGGCTTGCCGCCGACTTCTTGGCATCGGAGGACGAATGCCGTGACGTGCCTCCATGTGTTCGGCATCAGCTGGGCGGGGCTCAACCCGTACCATGTCAACACATCCACAACGAACGGGTGGAGGGGAAACCGGAGTCCGGCAATTAGGGAGTCGACCGGAAAGACGCACACGTCCGACGAGGACTTTGTGTTGGCTCGGAAACCCGGCCCAAGGAGGAGCAGCCCGTAGTCGGCGGGGATCCGGAAACCCTCTCAGATCAGACGAAGGTCGGTCTCGGTAAGTGACGAGATGGTGTGGTCCACCTCGGACAGTTCCCTCGGCTCGTTCTCCTCAACCTGCTTAGCCGTGCCTTGGGTGACTCTCTCCAAGGTACCCTCGTCATAGTCCCGGACGCCTCCCACGCTCGACAGGACGATAGGCTGCCGACCGAACGCCCCCGCTCTCTTCGGCGTTTCCACTATCGTGACCACGGCTTTACCCTTTCGGGACGCCGCCATGACCTCCTCGGGTAGCTCGGCCATTTCGCCCTCTTTGTCCGGACGAACAACGTCCTGCTCGCTCGGCTCCACTACTCCCTTCCCTTTATCCCCTAGGCCAACGGCTTGCTCCGAGGCGGGGGTCTCATCCGTAATCTTAACCATTTTTCCTAAAAGAGAAGGGAAAGAGACTGACCTTGAAGTGACATGTGCGGTCGGAAAGTTCGCCGGAAACAATGAACACTACTGCGACAGCTAGCAACGCCACCAGAAAGCGGAAAACTTTGAAGGCAAAGTAAAAACTGAAGAGAGAGAGTAAAAGTGAAAAATGATGCTTGGTCTAAGAGGGGGGTGAAGATTTATAGTAAAAAGGAACGTCCCTTGGACTTCCAAACGAAAGTTCGTGACTTTTGGGCTGCTCTCGAAACGTCGCAAAGGCCCATCACCACTGCCTTCCTCGCCAAGTCAGCTAGTTCGGCGCAATGGGATCGGAATCCGAGCAAGTGCCTTCCCGAGCCTGCAAACGGGGAAAACTTACTTTCATCCAGCGGCTCGGGTTGCACCACATCGCTCGGACGACTGGACCCTCGGACGCCCCACCTATGTCTAAAGGAACCGGAAAAAGTTTTGATTCACAGCTTTAAGGCACCGCCCTCGGCGAGCACCCCCCGGGCCCTGTTCTCGGTCGGTATCCCGCCGACCCACGGGCCCGGTCAAAAACAGATCGGCACTCCCCCCGTCTCTAACTCCTCCGAGTTGACATTCGTTAGAAGCTATCAGCCCGGAAGGAAGACAGAGATGGGAGGGGGCCTATCAACACCCGGAGATCGGAAGAAGCAAACCATTCCGAGCCAGTCGATTGCAACTGCAAAGGTTCGGCATGCTCTGGCAACCGCGCCTTCACAGTTGCAAACAACTTGCCCGGAACGCCCTTCATTTCTTCCGGAAGAACGACCGCTCGTCCTTCCGACGAACTCACCCCTCGGACTCGGACATGGATGATCACCTCTCCCGCCAAGATCTCTGCCGACCCTGACAAGAGTAGGCAGAAGATCTTGGTGGGAGAACGACCACCCGTCCCTCCGAAGCAGCTCACACCCCGGGTCCGGACTACGGTCGTCGCCACTACTGCCTCATTCTCTCCCGCTCCTGACATCCCCTTCGGAACCGTAAGGAATGGGAGAAGAACAAGGCAACAGGGCAACCACCCGTCCTTCCGAAGTAACTCATCCCTCGGGTCCGAACCATAGTCGTCACCACTACTGCCTTATTCCACCCCGCTCCTGACATCCACTTTGGGGCCGTCAGGAACGGGAGAAGAAAAAGGCAAAAGAGCGACAACCCCCTCGGACCTCGAAAGACAAGTTACCCAAGGCCAATGCCCCCGAAGTTTGAAACTCTACATTTGGTGCGATTGAAATGACAAAGGGAGTGGAGTACTTATAAGCTCCCCTCCAAGGTCCAGCCATTATGACCCTCGGAATTTGAAACGCCACGCATTAATTGAAGGAGTTGTCCTTAATGAACTTGGGAAAATGGAACGCCGCGCGAACACAGAAGCACCATTAATGCCCTTGGGAACAAGATCGTCTCGAGACAGAGTACGCCACATCGCTCGACCTGCCGAGACCGCCTGTCTCCGGACGGATTCCGAGCAAGTGCCTTCCCAAGCTCGCAAATGGGGAAAACTCACTTTCCCCTCAAGAATCACGCCTGATCTCGATCAGACGGCCCAGATCTCGCCGAGGACACTAAACGACAAGATAGTGTTTTCTTGAAAAATGCGCCCGCCTAGAGATGCGCGCCGTCATCCAACGGCTCAGACTGCGCCACGTCGCTCGTCCTGCCGAGACCCCTTGTCTACGGTCGGATTCTGAGCAAGTGCCTTTCCGAGCTCGCAAACGGAGAAAACGCATTTTCTCCTCAACTTTCGCGCATGATCTCAATCAGACGGCCCAGATCTCGCCGAGAACACTAAACGACAAGATAGTGTTTTCTTGAGAAATGTGCCTGCCTAGAGATGCGCGCCGTCATCCAACGGCTCAGACTGCCCCACGTCGCTCGTCCTGCCGAAACCCCCTGTCTTCGGTCGGAAGCCGAACAAGTGCCTTTCCGAGCTCGCCAAACGGAGAAAAAAAGTGTCCGAGACCCCCTGTCTCCGGTCGGATGCCGAGCAAGTGCCTTCCCGAGCTCGTAAATGGAGAAAAAAAGACACCGAGCTACTACGACCGTTGGATCTTTTAGAAATTCACGCTCCTAATGATGAACGGTCCAGATTGAGCGCCGAGGTCACTAAACGACAAGATAATGTTTTCTTGGGAAACGTGCCGCCATCGGATGGCTCAGATTGCGCCACGTCGCTCGGATCGCCGAACCCCCTAGTCTCCGGTCGGCAGCCGAGCAAGTGCCATTCCGAGCTCGAAAATGGAGAAAAAAGACGCCGAGCGATGGAGACCGTCAGATCTCCCAGAAAATCACGCTCGACGATGATCAGAGGTCCAGATTGCGCCACACCATAAATCAGTATTAAAAATCGTTTTTTATTTATTTAATTCGTTTTATTTATTTAAAAATTGCGAAAAAATTGCAAAAAAATTCGGGAAAATTAATTAAAAAGTTTGACTGTTTTTTGAGCCCCTGAATAAACAATTATTGCCTAGAATGTACAGTTAAGGCCCCCGAACAATTAGTAAACACATCGCAAAATTAAATAAATAATCCGAGAAAAATAGATGAAAGACGCCAAATACTCGATAAGGCTGGAGAACAACACATGGCATCAAAAAGTTACCTCACTACCCCCTTCGAGATTCTAAGTCCACCATATGGACTCCGATACAACTCCACTAGCACACAAAACAGTCAAACTACTCCTCAAAGACTGATCACGCTCAATCTTTAGGAGTGGGGGGCTCGTGATATGGCTAAAAATGGGGTTAAATCGGAACCGTCCAGATTGGGCACGAATCTTGATGCTCGGGGGTAAAAAGGTAATTTCACATACAAGTGGATCCAAAACGGGTATTGGGTCTCCTTCTCACAGAACCAGCAACCCGCGAACGCATCCACTTTAACTGGGCACGAGTCCCGACCCGATACAAGCCCAGTTCACCAAGAGGAGAATCAGGGCCATTGATTTGACTAGATCAAATCAACAGGCCTGATTGACTCCCACCAGGGAATCAGGGGCTAATTTCCCAGAACAAAATAGGAGGATTTTCCTCCTGGCTGTTAGGCAGGAAATCAGGCCCCTAACCGTTCCAAAGGCGACTATAAATACAACCCCTCTACCACCGTGACCAGGTTAATCACTTTTTTCATCACTTAAGCTCTTTTCTTAATCTTTCCTGATTACTGACAAGAGCGTCGGAGGGTGCGTCGCCGGAATCAACCCCGGTGTTTCGCACTTCGTTGCAGGTCGCGGCAGGAGCAAGAAGGCGGAGTCAACTGTTCAGGTTCTTCTCGGACTCACAAATTCTATCTGTTTACCCCCACACCGAAATCAGCGGTAACACCTATAAATACCAGGCCTTCTACTTCCTTCAAAGGTAATCAATCTTTCCCCTCTAAAACCCTAGCTACTATTGCTTTCCAGTAACTGACTAGATCGTCGGAGGGCCTGCCACCGGTATCTCTCCCAGTATTTCTAGGCAGAGTGCAGGTACACAAGACCGAGCTGAGCCCCCAGATCCGAGCCGAGCTTACTGGATCCGTGCCGAGCATCCGACCTCCACTTCACTCCTACTACTTTGGAGTCACTCCCTCAGCCGAGGGTCGGACGTATAGCCAGTACCGCGACTTCCACTTTACAAATTGAGAGAAATTAAACTTGTTGCAGCCACACCCCAAAAACAAACCGCATCAGGTTGGCTCCGTCTGTGGGAACACCTCGGTACTGACCCCAGTCCGACCCCGGCCATTAACGTCATCCCCTCAATCCGAGCTCTCGATTGGCACCCAAGGCTAGAAGATCTGTCACCTCTGCACGTCGTCCGGATGCTCCTCCCCAGGACTTCTCTACCGACACTTATGGATCAAACCATTCGACGGTCAATGGCGAACCCAGGCCGGAAACTTCTCGCTCGGTCGCGATCGACCTGTGTCGGGTCATCCAGAACTGACAAGCCAGTCGAACTAGGGGAGGGGCCGCTTCCAACTCAGTCTAGAACCATCCCAGGCAACCTTCCTGAGAGCGGGAGCCGGAGCTCAGTCGCGCAGACCGAAGGCCGTCACCCCAACGCGACCCAGCCAGACAAGCTCCAGTCACCCGCCGTGAGTTCCAAAACTTCCAGAACGATATCCTGTAGGCCATCTTAGGGACCCCGTAAACGAGACACTCCGCCACTCTCACTCTCGGTCAGAAGCCAGAGCCAGCGAGTCTTACCGCCTAACCCGCCCGCCAGAACGTGACGAGGACGTCTTGCGATGCCTACAGGAAATGGAGAACCACCTCGACCACTTCGGCTAGAGCGGCCCGAGGGCGGCTTAGGGTCATAGGCCGACCCGACCTCCTTTCTCCGCGGTAATCTTACAAGCATAAATACCCCAGAACTTTCGACCTCCTCAGCTCGAGACTTACGATGGCGAGGGTGATCCTGCTGATCACATGGAGGGTTTCAAGACCCTCATGATGATTCACAGCGCTTCGGATCCCCTCCTATGTTGTGCCTTCCCCGCCACCCTCCGGGGTCCGGCTTGGGAATGGTTCTCTGAGCTTATCTCCGGCTCGATCTACTCGTTCGACCAGCTGGAGGACAACTTTCTTACCCACTTCGTGACCAATAGGAAGGCCAAAAAGACAAGCGCGTCCCTACTGGACCTCTGGCAGAAGGAAGGGGAGTCACTCCGACAGTTCGTCCGAAGGTTCACCACAGAGGCGAGGTCTGTCTCCTCCCTCGATGCTGGGGTCGTCTCGGCAGCCTTCCGACACAACTTCCAACACGGCCAGTTAAAGGCGTCCTTATCCAAGAAGCCCCCTCTTGATTTCCCTGACCTGCTCAACCGGGTCGAGAATTATATTTGGCCGGAGGAGGCCCTAAATTCCTAGGACACCAAAGAAGTCCCGGGGAAGGGAAAGCGCAAGGCCGATGAGGCCGAGCCAGCCAAGAAGGTTCCAAAAGACGGGACCGGCATGAAGAGGGTCCCTCCGATCCCGCATTTCGAGAGATACATGCCACTGACACAAAATGTGTCGGCCATCCTACTAGCCATCAAAGATAGGGACCTCATCCAAATGCCCCCTCAACCAACCAGCAACAAGAAAAGGGACCAGTGGTTCTACTGTCGTTTCCACCGGGACAACGGGCACGACACCGACTACTGCCTGGCCTTGAAGTACGAAATCAAGGCCTTCATCCAACGAGGGTATCTTCGAGAATTCACCCAGGACGATGCCCGGGACTGAAGGGATACGAGGAACCGTAGGCCTTCTCCTTCTCGCGCCCCCAAACAGCATCCCGAGCAGGACCCAGAGTTCGAAGAGACCGGAGGCCAAGCCATTTTACACTGCGTCCATGGGGAGCCTATGGGAGGGAATTCTAGTACTTCCCACAAGGAGTTCATCCGAGAGGTAAACGCCATCCGAGACCTCCCTTCCCCCAGGTCCAGCAGCTTCCTGTCTCTTTCTTGGGGGAAGATCTGGAGGGGGTCCGGCTCCCGCACTGCGATGCGCTCGTCATCAGCCTCATCATGGCAAACTATGAGGTCTGTTGGATCCTCGTGGACAACGGGAGCTCGGTGAACATCTTCTTCCTGGAAGCATTTGAGAACCTCAAGCTCCCTCGAGATAAGCTGAACCAGCCGGGTACACCCTGCACAGGTTCTTTGGCATCCCGGTGCCATAGAGGGGATCGTGACCTTGGATGGCACTGCCGGTACGACCCCCCATAGACGGACCGAGTCGATGGACTTCATGGTTGTGAATGTCAAAGCGACTTACAACGCCGTCCTCGGCCGACCAGGGCTCTGCTCCTTCCAGGTTGTTCCCTCGGTGTACCACCTGAAATTGAAGTTCCCCACCGAGTCAGGTGTCGGGGTCGTTCGTTGGAACCAAGAGGCAGCACGATCGTGCTATATGACAGTTGTCAAGGGCGGTGTCTTTCCCTTGGACGCCGTCGAACTGCAACCCGAAAGGAGCCAACCAGAACCCGAACCTACGGATGAACTAGAAGAAGTCTCGTTCAAGACGGAAGACAACTCAATGTGGTTCCACGTGAGCTGCTCCCTCACGCCCGACCGAAAGTCTGACCTAATCGGCTGCATTCGCCGCAACATCGACCTCTTCCCTTGGAAGCCATCCGACATGCCCGGCATCTCTGAAGACCTGATCATGCACAGACTAATTGTGGTTCCTGGCTTGAAGCCGATCGTCCAGAAGCGACATAAGTTCGCCCCGGAGAGGCAGCAAGCTTTGAAAGCGGAGGTATACAAACTATTGTCTGCCCGGTTCATCCAAGAGGTCAGCTACCCTGAGTGGCTGGCGAATATCGTGATGGTGAGAAAGGCAAGCGGAAGTTAGAGGATCTGCATAGACTTTAGGACTTGAACAAGGCATGTCCCAAAGATCCGTTCTCTCTCCCGAGCATCGATACTCTGATCAACGCAACGTCGAGTCACGAGATTTTGTCCTTCATGGATGCCTTCTCGGGCTACAACCAGACCCGAATGTTTCCCCCAGATTTAGCCAAGACGTCCTTCGTCACCGACCAAGGTCTCTACTGCTACCGGGTTATGCTCTTTGGGCTGAAGAACGCCGGTGCTACCTATCAGAGGCTCGTCAACCGAGTCTTCAAGGACCAGATTGGTCGCAACATGAAAGTGTACGTCGATGACATGCTCATCAAAATCCAGTAAGGACATGACCACGTCACCGACTTGGAAGAAGCCTTTGGCATCCTTCGGACCCACAATATGAGGCTTAATCCGGACAAGTGCGCGTTTGGCATCTCCTCAGGAAATTTACTCAGGTTTGTCATCTGCCAGTGCGGCATCGAGGCGAACCCCGAGTAGATCCGGGCCAGAATAGACATGGCCCCTCCGAGAAACATCAAGGAAGTCCAGCGGCTCACCGGAAGACTGGCAGCCATCGGCCATTTAGAGAAGTCCCTCCCATTCTTCAAAGCTCTGCACAGAACCGGAGGCTTCGAATGGGGCACTCAGCAGTAGGAAGCGTTCGCCCAATTGAAAGAGTACCTCGCCAATCCTTCGCTCCTTAGCAAACCTGAGCCGGGTGAGCCTCTCTGGCGTTATCTTTCGACGCCGAAAAGCATACTCAGTGCTGTTCTCGTTCGAGAAGAAGACGGAGTCCAAAAGCTATTGTACTATGTGAGCAAAGTCTTGCTCTCGGCCGAGACCAGATATGCGAAAATGGAGAAGGTGGCATACGCCCTGGTCATGGCTGCACGGAAGTTCCACCCTTATTTCCAAGCTCACACAATTCAGGTCCTTACGGACCAGCCTCTGAAAGCCGTCCTTCACAAGCCCGAGAGCTCCGGCCACCTGGTTAAGTGGTCGATCGAGCTCAGTCAATACGACATCGGCTATCAACCAAGGACATCAATCAAAGGATATGCCCTCGCCAAATTCATCATGGAATGCACCATCTCAAAGCAACCCGAAAGTGGGGAGGCTGACCAGACGTTGGGAAGTTTACGTCGACGGCTCTTCTTGCGAAGCGGGGAGTGACGCGGGCATCATTTTGCGAGGACCAGACAACTTCCTTCTCCAATATTCCCTCCACCTCAACTTCCCAGCCTCTAATAATGAGGCCGAATATGAAGTTATGATCGCGGGACTCACCCTAGCACACCAGGCAGGTGCAATTCTTCTAGAAACACATCATCTGCCGGTTCGTAATTCTGCACATACTCATCACGGATAATGGGACCCAGTTCGCGGGTAAGAATTTTAGAAAGTTCTGCGAGGATCCGGAATCCAGCAATGCTTCTCCTCGGTGTGCCACCCGCAGTCGAACGATCAGGTCGAGAACGCGAACTGCCAAATCCTTGACGGTTTGAAGAAATGGCTTGATAATTCTTCCAAGGGAATATGAGTCAACGAGTTGCCGAGCGTTCTCTAGGCCCATCGAACGACGAAGAGGATCCCCACGGGAGAGTCGCCATTCAATCTGACTTACAGCGCGAAGGCAGTAATTCCCTTCGAGATCGAGCTCCCTTCGCCCCGAATCATAGCCTTTAATGAAGAAAGTAACTCGGCGCAACTGCGCACCAGTCCGGACCTCATAGACGAGGTCAGGAAAAAATCTGCCATCAGGAGGAACACATACCAGCAGAGGATCGAGAAGTTCTACAACAAAAGGGTACGTCCTACCAACATCAAGCTGGGGGACCATGTCCTCCGAAAGCTCGCAATGTCTAACCCCGACCAAAAGAGGAAGCTGGCTCCAAACTGGGAAGGTCCATACAAAGTTTCTGAAGTTGTACATCCCAGTACATACTGCCTTACCGACCCGGAGGGCAAGGCTGTGAAGAGACCCTGGAACGCGGAGCACCTTATCAAATTCCTCGAAGGAGAGGATTAGCCCTTGTAGATACCCTCATGTAAATTATAAAATGTAATCGGCACCTCGTGCCTTGTTTTCTAAAGTTAATATGATGTAATCATTTACCCCTCTTGGCCTCATGCCAGCTTTCTTAAAACAAAGTTTGGGCTCGATGCTCGGATGGCACCGCGAACCAAAAAAACTTCTCCTACAAGTTTTTGGCTCAATGCTCGGATGACACCGTGAGCCACAAAAACTTCTCCCACAAGTTTTCGGCTCGGCGCTCGGATGACACAGTGAGCCACAAAAGCTTCTCCTACAAGCTTAAGGCTCAGTGCTCGGATGACATCACGAGCCACAATAGCTTCTCCCAAAGTATGGGGGCTCGGCATCGACCTCGAGCAAGGCCTAGGCTATTTCAAGCCCTGCAACCCTTACGCTCGGCGATGTCCTCCAGTTATACTTGTACCATCTACTCGAGAACAGGTATGGGGGCTTAGCATCGACCTCGAGCAAGGCCTTGGCTTTTTCAAGCCATGCAAACTTTACGCTTTGTGATGACCTCCAGCTACACTCATAACAGCTTCTACTAAAGTATGGGGGCTCGGCATCGACCTCGAGCAAGGCCTGGGCTTTTCCAAGTCCTGCGACCCTTACGCTCAGCGATGACCTCCAGCTACACTCGTACCATCTACCTGAGAACAGGTATGGGGGATCGGCATCGACCTCGAGAAAGGCCCTGACTTATTCAAGTCCTGTGACCTTTACGCTCGGCGATGACCTCCAGCTACACTCATAACAACTTCTTCTAAAGTATGGGGGTTCGGCATCGACCTCGAGCAAGGCCTGGGCTTTTTCAATCCCTACGACCCTTACGCTCGGCGATGACCTCCAGCTACACTCGTACTATCTACCCGAGAATAGGTATGGAGGGTCGGCATCGACCACGAGCAAGGCCTTAGCTTTTTCAAGCCATGCAAACTTTACGCTCGGCGATGACCTCCAGCTACACTCATTACAGCTTCTCCTAAAGTATGGGGGCTCGGCATCGACCTCGAGTAATGCCTAGGCTTTTTCAAAACCTGCGACCCTTATGCTTGGTGATGACCTCCAGCTACACTCGTACTATCATACTCGAGAACAAGTATGGGGGCTCGGCATCGACCTCGAGCAAGGCCTTGGCTTTTTCAAGCCCTGCGACCTTTACGCTCGGCGATGACCTCCAGCTACACTCATAACAGCTTCTCTTAAAGTATGGGGGCTCGGCATCTACCTCGAGCAAGGCCTGGGCTTTTTCAAGCCCTGTGACCCTTACGCTCGGCGATGACCTTTAGCTACACTCGTACTATCTATCCGAGAACAGGTATGGGGGCTCGGCATCGACCTCGAGCAAGGCCTTGGCTTTTTCAAGCCCTGCGACCTATGCTGTAACACCCCGCAAAATTGGAAATGACAATTTTGCTCTCGTATATTACGCACGTGTATTTTATAATGTGTTTTCATTTCATATTTTGGATTCCGACTATTTGTGCATTTCCTGTATTGATTTGAGTCTATTTGTGCATTTCCTGTATTGATTTGAGTCAATTAAAATATAATATTTCAATCTCTATATTTTACGTGTTTTTTATGTGTTTTCGATGCACGTATCAATTGCGTATTTTTCCATCACTAAGTGTGATATTTCTATATTGACTATTTATTTTACGTGTTTGAACTCGTTTTATAAAATGAAAATTCATTTCCCCCCATTTTTATTAAAAATGCATCTTTTGATTTCTGCACGTATGATGCACGTGCAAAATTTTATTCTCATTTTGCAACTCTCATTTTACTATTTTTAGTATGCATTAGTTTTAATTAGCCTTCTTTTGATCCATGGACCTATAGCATAAAATTTAGCCCATTAGGAGAAGAGCCCACTAGATAATTAAATTAATTAATTAAGAAATGGGCCCGTGAAGCAAGCCCACTATTAAAATCACAAATTAAGTTAAGTATGCACTAATATATAACAAGTTATAAATGTTAGTATACATTTAGAGTTATAGAAATGTGTTCATATATGTTTGTGCATGTGTGCATGCACACACAAATGTATTTGAACCATTTTTTGGGCAAAGGGGAGGCCAGTTTTGAGAGGGGGAGGAGAAGAGTTGGGAGGTTGAGTTAACGGAGAGTGGAGAGATGAAGAGATGGAGGTTTTAGGAGTTACGAAAGTGAAGAGTTGTAAAATAAATTTGGAGAGTTATTAGGGTGGGATTTTTGCACTTTAAACCTTCACAAAACCCTATAAATAGAGCCCTCATTTCCTACTTTTCTCTTGTTCCAAAAACATTATCAAAAGAAAAGAAAGAAAGAAAAGAAAGAAAGAAAGAAAGAAAAGAAAGAGAGTGAGAGTCCTTTTGCTTGGAGGAATTGCTAGGAGGAGGAGCCATTGCTAGGAGAGGAAGCTTTGCTAGGAGGAAGAAAGTGCTTGTGGAGCTAGGAGCTAGAAGGAGTCCTTTTCTTTAGAAGTTTTCATTCTCCAATTAAGGTGGGTGTTCTCATACTTTCTAAAGTAGAACTTGCATGCTAAATTAGTTAAAAAAGTAATATAAGTTGAATGAGATATATGTAGGATCCATGCTAGCAAAATATATAATGATCTTGTTGAAAGTTAGTGAACAAATTGTTACCATACTAATAGTTTAATGAGTTGTTAAAAAATGGAATGTGATATGTATGGATAAAATGCTAGCATAACATGTAATGATTTTGTTGTTACTGTGCTAATAGTTTAATGAGTAGTAAAAAAAATTGAATGTGAGATGTGTAGATAAAATGCTACCCAAACATGCAATGATTTTTTGTTGAAACTTAGTAATTGATTGTTACCATGCTAATTAAAAAGTAGAGAAATAATCACATGGACCATGTTAGAGTGTTTGCAAATTCTTGGTTGTCAAATTTGTATAAGAAATTGTTAGAAAAAATTTTTTTATGGTGACATTTGTTTTAGAGATGTAATGCTTAAAAAGAAGAAAGAAAAGAGTAAGATAAATTTATGTTATTTTTGACACGTCGACATATATTAAAAATACTAGTTTTTCGCATGAAGAAATACTTGAGATATCCAAGGTTGATTTAGAGATACATTTGTTTTTTTTTTTTGCACCAAATTTTAATTTGAATGATGATTGATTTAAACTATACATGATTTCTACAATTTCGAGTTTTGTTGAGAAAATGCAAATTTTTATAAAGAAAGAAGAAACTAATTGAAAATGAAGACTTATTCTAATAATAAGTTTGAACTCGTTTTTTTTTGTATTTGATTCATCTCAGTCCCATAAGAAAAGTTTATTTACTATTTCTAAAAGATTGGATCGTTGGATGAATGATTTTTTGAAAAAGAACTAGATTCAGAATTGACAAAAGAACACTAATGCAACTTCTAAACAGAAAATTCACTTGGTCTTACTGGTTAGCTAGTGAAATACAGAGCACTGTTATGAGAGGTCCTGAGTTCGAATCTTGATAGTCCACTTTTATTTTGTTTTACTAAATAAAAATCTGAATCGGTACTATTGATATAAAAATGATTTTTATCCAATTCAAGACACAAGTCCATAATGGACTTAATGGCTAGCTGGGCCGAGTTTGGGTGTGGACCGGGTTTGAGCTAAGGGCATGGGTTCGAAACCTAGGCTCCTCAATTTATTTCACTTTAGATTTTTTTTTCACGATTTGGCCTTTTAAAAAATAGAAGGAAGCCTTAGTACTAATATGAAATGAAATGAAAATTTATTAAGAGATAGCTTCTTGTATATTTTGAAGTGTAAAGAGAATTTTTAGAATAGAATCGTGTGGTGAGTAGTAATTTTGTAAAATGATCTTTTAAGAATAATTACACTTACATCATGTTTAAGAAATATTTGGTGAATTGAAACATGCTGATAACTTAGATTTGTTGTAATAATTCATGGGTGAAATTGTGTTTGTGAATAAATAAATAGATCATGAATAGTGACAAGAATTGATTATTTTGCGAATAAGTTGAAAGATGAAATAATCTAGGTTTAAGACATGATTATTAAAGGGTATGTGTACCCATAATTCTTGTACATGAAAAGCATATGATTTAGAATTAGTAAGACCTCGTTACTGGCAATGTTAAAATAAAAATTGAGATATAATGTTGAGATATGATCGTGGATCTATCTCGGGAATTGTGATTAAGACTGCTATGGGGTAAGACTAATTCTAGGAAACGACAATCTATTCATGTCTTGAACTTAAGTAATAGATACTTAAGTGAAGATGTAGTAAACCTGGGCAAATGTAAATGCCTCTATATATTCGGCGGTGGATCTCCATGGCTATAGACCCAGTCGGCGGATTGAGGTTGCTCTAAGGGAGACGGTTTTTTTTTATATTTAAATCCGGGACATGGCGAAGTCGGGCGGATAGTTTACCGTCTCCAATGTATATATGTATATCGGGGTTAGGGGGCACTTGCGGGATGATTCGCACAATGAGGGAACCGTTATAATAGCCGTCGGGCTGGGACCCATATTCGTGGAATGATCTAAACCTTATTTTATTACCGGATAGTTTTCATGGCGAGGAATTGAACCCTTTATTGTGGAATACGTAGGCGCTTGCCCTCGGACCTATATAGTATGGGATGCATAGAATCCGAACAAGTGTTGCATTAGTATCATCCTAGTATAAAAATATGTGCATTAGGCATTAAGACATGGCATACACTTACATGTTTAGCGTAGTCACGATTTAACACTATACTTATCCATTCAATCTTTTGTTGTAATTTTGTTAAATTAATGAGATCGTTATATGTACGGCATAGAGAGGATGGCTGAGTATAACACTTTCTTCAGGTGTAAGTGACTGATGTGCCCACAGTTTAATATGCAGGTAATGGACTATTCATGAAGGAATAAAGCTATTATGATGCAATCAATGTTTTGTTTAATAAAATTGTATAAGTTGTATTTTTTTTATTGTTGTAATCTTTCATTCTCCCGCTGTGTAAAACAAAGTGTAATGTAACTCTGATGTACTATTGAAAAAGTTTTAAATTCCTTGTAAAATTGTACGAAGTGAAGTAAAGATCCTGTGAAATCTCGAATTCGGCTTTATTTGGAATTCGGGGTGTTACAGATGGTATCAGAGCAGGCTTCGCAAGTAGTACAAATTTATAAGGAACGACACCCTAGAGTGGACATTAGAGTGTGAGTTTCAGCTTATAGAGATTTAAATATAAGTGATTTACATTTGTGTTGCTCTATACACTGATATTTTCTCTTCCTATTGGATGGCTTGAGTCGTGAATGAAAGTTATTATTGAACTTGCATTCCCCTTCATTCATGATGTTCTTCTCGTATACATTGATGTGAGATTGTATGCGAGCATGTTTTCCCTGGGTATCAGAGTGGCGCAGTGGAAGCGTGGTTGGTAGGCCCTACATTCATGATACATTACACACTTCCCTTTCAAAATTATTTTTTCGTGAATTTTATCATATTACTTTTCAACATTCTTCAAATAAATATTTTCTTATACTATTAAAACTATTTATAAATTACCCATCGACTATGTTTCACTTTATTGCATTGTTTTCCAAACTATTCCGCAATTAAAGACTTAATTGATTTTTCCTTCTATCTAATGTTTTCCCTAATAGTAGTCTTGTATGAAAATTTCTTTCATTCTATCCTATCTTTTATGATCATATTTATTTCCTTATGTTATTTTCTCGAGTTTTCTCGTTTCATTCTTATAAAATTTTGTACTCATAAAGAGTTTGTCTCGTTTTCCATGTTGCTTATTTTTTATACTACATTTATTTCTCTTAAAGTTTGTAGTTTTCTAAATACAATAATGATATTTTCTTTAGTGTGTACAAAATACAACATGTACCCTGGTGAGTTTCGGGGACAGAACTATCCTAAGGAGGGGAGAGTGTAATACCCCACAAAATTGGAAATGATAATTTTGTCCTCGTGTGTTACGCACGTGTATTTTGTAACGTGTTTTCATTTCATATTTTGGATTCCGACAATTTTTGCATTTCCCGTATTGATTTGAGTCAACTAAAATATAATATTTCAATCTCTGTATTTTACGTCTTTTTTTGTGTTTTTGATGCACGTATCATTTGCGTATTTTTCCATCACTGAGTGTGATATTTCTATATTGACTATTTATTTTACGTGTTCGAACTCGTTTTATAAAACGAAAATTCATTTCCCCCTATTTTGATTAAAAATGCATTTTTTGATTTTTTGCACGTATGATGCACGTGCATATTTTTATTCTCATTTTGCTACTCTCATTTTACTATTTTTAGCATGTATTAGTTTTAATTAGCTTTCTTTTGATCCATGGACCTGTAGCATAAAATCTAGCCCATTAGGAGAAGAGCCCACTAGATAATTAAATTAATTAATTAAGAAATGGGCCCGTGAAGCAAGCCCACTATTAAAATCACAAATTAAGTTAAGTATGCACTAATACATAACAAGTTACAAATGTTAGTACACATTTAGAGTTATAGAAATGTGTTCATATTTGTTTGTGCATGTGTGCATGCACACACAAATATATTTGGACCATTTTTTGGGCAAGGGGGAGGCTGGTTTTGAGAGGGGGAGGAGAAGAGTTGGGAGGTTGAGTTAGTGGAGAGTGGGGAGATGAAGAGATGGAGGTTTTAGGAGTTAGGAAAGTGGAAAGTTGTAAAATAAATTTGAAGAGTTATTAGGGTGGGATTTTTGCACATAAAACCCTCACAAAATCCTATAAATAGAGCCCCCATTTCCTACTTTTCTCTTGCACCAAAAACATTATCAAAAGAAAAGAAAGAAAGAAAAGAAAGAAAGAAAGAAAAGAAAGAGAGTGAGAGTCCTTTTGCTTGGAGGAATTGCTAGGAGGAGGAATCATTGCTAGGAGAGGAAGCTTTGCTAGGAGCAAGAAAGTGCTTGTGGAGATAAGAGCTAGAAGGAGTCCTTTTCTTTAGAAGTTTCATTCTCCAATTAAGGTGGGTGTTCTCAAGCTTTCTAAAGTAGAACTTGCATGCTAAATTAGTTAAAGGAGTAATATAAGTTGAATGAGATATATGTTGGATCCATGCTAGCAAAATATATAATGATCTTGTTGAAAGTTAGTGAACAAATTGTTACCATGCTAATAGTTTAATGAGTAGTAAAAAAATGGAATGTGATATGTATGGATAAAATGTTAGCATAACATGTAATGATTTTGTTGTTACTGTGCTAATAGTTTAATGAGTAGTAAAAAAAATTGAATGTGAGATGTGTAGATAAAACGCTACCCTAACATGCAATGATTTTTTGTTGAAACTTAGTAATTGATTGTTACCATGCTAATTAAAAAGTAGAGAAATAATCACATGGACCATGTTAAAGTGTTTGCAAATTCTTGGTTGTCAAATTTGTATAAGAAATTGTTAGAAAAATATTTTTTATGGTGACATTTGTTTTAGAGATGTAATGCTTAAAAAGAAGAAAGAAAAGAGTAAGATAAATTTATGTTATTTTTGACACGTCGACATATATTAAAATTACTAGTTTTTCGCATGAAGAAATACTTGAGATATCCAAGGTTGATTTAGAGATACATTTGTTTTTTGTTTTTTTTTGCACCAAAATTTTAATTTGTACGATGATGGATTTAAACTATACATGATTTCTACAATTTCGAGTTTTGTTGAGAAAATGCAAATTTTTATAAAGAAAGAAGAAACTAATAGAAAATGAAGACTTATTCTAATAATAAGTTTGAACTCGTTTTTTTTTGTATTTGATTCATCTCAGTCCCAAAAGAAAAGTTTATTTACTATTTCTAAAAGATTGGATCGTTGGATAAATGAATTTTTCGAAAAAGAACTATATTCAGAATAGTATAAACAAAAGAATACTAATGCAACTTCTAAATAGAAAATTCACTTGGTCTTACTTGTTAGCCAGTGAAATACAGAGCAATGTTATGAGAGGTCCTGAGTTCGAATCTTGATAGTCCACTTTTATTTTGTTTTACTAAATAAAAATCTGAATCGTTACTTTTGATATAAAATTATTTTTATCCAATTCAAGACACAAGTCCACAATGGACTTAATGGCTAGCTGGGCCGGGTTTGGGTGTTGACCGGGTTTGACCTAAGGGCATGGGTTCGAAACCTAGGCTTCTTATTTTATTTCACTTTAGATTTTTTTTTCATGATTTGGCCTTTTAAAAATAGAAGGAAGCCATAGTACTAATATGACATGAAATGAAAATTTATTAAGAGATAGCTTCCTGTATATTTTGAAGTGTAAAGAGAATTCTTAGAATAGAATCGTGTGGTGAGAAGTAGTATTTTTGTAAAATGATCTTTTAAGAATAATTACACTTGCATCATGTTTAAGAAATATTTGGTGAATTGAAACTTGCTGATAACTTAGATTTGTTGTAATAATTCATGTCATGAAATTGTGTTGGTGAATAAATAAATAGATCATGAATAGTGACAAGAATTGATTATTTTGTGAATAAGTTGAAAGATGAAATAATCTAGGTTTAAGACATGATTATTAAAGGGTATGTGTACCCATGATTCTTGTACATGAAAAGCTTATGATTTAGAATTAGTAAGACCTCGTTACCGGCAATGTTGAAATAAAAATTGAGATATAATGTTGAGATATGGTTGTGGATCTATCTCGGGAATTGTGATTAAGACCGGTATGGGGTAAGACTAATTCTAGGAAATGGCAATCTATTCTTGTCTTGAACTTAAGTAATAGGCACTTAAGTGAAGATGTAGTAAACCTGGGAAAACGTAAGTGGGTTGCCTCTATATAGTCGGCGGTGGATCTCCGTGGCTATAGACCCAGTCGGCGGACGGAGGTTGCTCTGTGGGAGTCGAGTTTTTTTATATATTTAAATCCGGGACTTGGCGAAGTTGGGCGGATAGTTTACCGTCTCCAATGTTTATACGTATACCGGGGCTAGGGGGCACTTGCAGGATGATTCGCACGATGAGGGAACCGTTATAATAGCCGTCGGGCTGGGACCCATATTCGTGGATTGATCTAAACCTTGTTTTATTACCGAGTAGTTTTCATGGCGAGGGATTGAGCTAGGGCTGTAAATCAGACCGGACGGGATGGGACAACCATATGTTCAAGCTCGGACCGAAATTCTACTTAGGCAGGCTTATATCCGGCTCGGTCTAGGTCGGACAAAAATTTTATAGTCCGGACTCGGTTCGATAAACCATCGGACCGCAATAATACTCGAACGGACAGTCCTGTTCATTTTACACCCCTAGATTGAGCCTTTTATTGTGGAGTACGTAGGCGCTTGCCTTCGGACCTATGTAGTATGGGATGCATAAAATCCGAAATAGTGTGCATTTGGATCATCCTAGTATAAAAATGTGTGCATTAGGCATTAAGGCTTGGCATACACTGTAATACCCTGATTTTTTTAAATATATGAAAGATTAGTTATTTTTATATATGGTGTGCTTGTGTAATATGTTGACTATTATTTTCAACATGATGAATAAAGAGTATTGTTTTCTATAAAGCATTTTCCTAAAGCCCAATGTTAGTTTGCTTATTTTTCTTTTAAAATATCTATTTTGGCCCAATTAATTTTAAGCCCATGAAATTAATCTTTTATTATTTTCTACAACTTGTATTGTGTAACACTCTCTTTTTTTTATAAGACTTGTTATGAGTGTACAAGTTTTATTAGTGTGGCTTGTGCTTACACGTGCACTCCATGTACACGTGCATAAGCACACACTTCTTGGCCGGATTGTGGAGAAGTGGGATCAAGTCATGGGTAGTTTTGTAGAGTGTGGGTAGTTATTTCAACCTCCTAGTCCATCCCAGCCCTTGATCCTACAACTCCCTAGTGCATCCTAGCCCTCCATCTACTCAAATTTGTGTATAAATACTCCCTCTCATTCATTATTTCTTTTACACTAGAATCATGTTGTAAAAGAGATATTTTGTGAGAGAGTGGTGTGTGCTTTTCTGTGGAGGCCGAGCAGCATTTCTGAAGGCTTCGGTGTGGAACAAGGAGCAAGGAGCAAGGAGTCGTCCACTGCAGTAAGGAGCTTTTGCTAGATTCGATTACTTCGTAAATAAGGTGGGTGTTTCTCAGGACTTCTAATGTAGGAATTATACCATGATTATGATATTTGTTACCATGTTTCTGAAAAGTAAATTCAACATATTAGAATTTGCCTGAGTATGTTTATGATGATAATCATGAAGGACAAATGGCGAAATAATGACACTGTAAATAAGAATGAATTGGGTCTGTACAGCCGACTGTCTTTTGGATGAGTCGACTGGTACGAGACATATATTCTCATATTTTGATAGAAGGTTTCGTGATGTATATGTGTATGGACTAAAATGAAACAGAAATGCCAAGTTTGTATCTTCTATGTCGCATATGACTGAGAGGACATGAACATGTGGAAAGAAACTAGTGATATTAGAAAAATTGAGATTGGGTCGGTATAGTCGACTATCTTTTGGATAAGTCGACTGGTACGAGACATCCGTTACATATTTTGTTAGAAGGTTTTCGTTGACATACATGTGTACGATTAAAATGAAATAGTAAGGCTAAACTCATATTCTTCATGGTATATATGAATGAGGAGCCATGAGCCTGTGGAAAAAGAACTAGTGATGATTAACAAAACTAAGAATGATCTGTGCAGTCGACTGGTGATATGAACAGTCGACCGATGCTTTGCTTAAACTATGAATAATCCAGTAGCTTCTTGAAATGAAGTATCTTTCCATTGTGTTATTTTAGTGTAATGGTTTGAGATTAATATTTTCATCTCTGCAGTGCATGTTTAAAACATTTCCTCGAAGAAAAGACAATATTAGTACTAGAAATTCCATGTTGCGATGTTACTGAACAGTAAGAAACTCTATGTTTATGAAACATGAATGTATGTATATTGTGATTTGACACGATGATGCAAGTGCATGTAAGAATTGTTGGAAAAATGATCTCTTATTGAAATTGAATCTGTCCAGTCGACTTAATGCGAGTAGCAAGTCGACTGAGCTGAACATAGAAATGTACTGTTAAGAACCCCAGGACAGACGACTGATGGAATAACAGTCGACTGTCACATGAATGATTTTTTTTTGAACATAGAAAGCTGCGGAACAGCCGACTGGCCATGTGCAGCAGTCGACTCTCCCGAGTGTTTATGAAGAACATGAATTGACTGTACAAGTCGACTGGTCCTTTTCCAAGTCGACTGTACAGAGTGTAATTTGATATGTCAGAGATTTCATGTTGATTACTGCTAAGAGTTGCGAACTTTATGATTGGTGTTGATGAACTCTTTCTGTTGCTGTATGAATCTATATGAAATGAATCATAGTTTTGGATTGGGAATTACATGAATATAAAAGTTAAGAACATGATATGCTGAAGCAATGAAAGATGAATTCATGAGTTAGAAATGCTCAAATTGGAAATTGTGAATTGGAAATTGAACAAAAGAGTAGCTAAGTCTCCCCCGGCAGTGGAAATGAAATGAAATGAGAATTGAAAGACCAAGGTTGGTCATGTATTGAAATGAATAGTAAGTCCGGTTTGGTGGAGAGGCTAACTCTAGAGCTTTGATTTTTATTCATGATTCTTATGATTTTAGTACATAGTGAAGAGGTGATGAAAGTGAGAGAAAAACATAAGTATGAGAACTAGAGTTTACGGTGCGGGTGTGTGAGCCACAGAATGCATGCTTGATGAGTCAAGACATGGCGTGGGCACAACTCAGAATGATCGGACTTTAGCCACGCTTGTGGGATGTTTGGTGACTGCAAGAGGATCGTGTTCAGGGAGGAGGCTGAATTGCCACAGAATGCATGCTTGATGAGTCAAGACATGATGTGGGGTTCCCCTCTAGGGTCCAGGATACGTGCTTGTACTCATAGATCATCTAGGTTACTCACTGTAATTACAGAAGTAGAGTAAGTCATGGCGAGGGATTGAACCCTACAAAAATGAAGAACGGTTAAGAGGCTTGCCCTCGGACCTATGTAGTATGGGATGCATAGAATCAGAACAAGTACGCATTAGTGTCATGTAAATTAAGAAATTGCATTAAGGATTAAGTGCACGATCACGACACGACATCATTAAGATTTCCCCCTTACTTTAACTGTTATGTGAACAAGTTTGTGATCTGTTAAGAAATGAGATTCGTTATACTGTTTCTGGCATAGAGAGGATGGCCATGTATAATTATCGTCGGTTGAATAAACTGACGTACCCACAGTTTTGTATGCAGGATAAATTACATGTAAAGAGGAATGGATGCATAAAGATTTTACCATGTTGTTGTACATTTATATAAATGTTGTATATTTTTACTTCCGCTGTGCAAATGAAAAGTGTAATATGATGTAAACTCTGTTGTAAAGTGAAAAGTTTAATTTCCTTGTAAAATTACTGAAGAAAGTGAAAAGATCCTGTAGAACATCTCGAATTCAGTGTATTTGGGATTCGGGGCGTTACATACACTTACATGTTTAGCGTAGTCACGATTTAACACTATACTTGTTCATTCAATCTTTTGTTGTGATTTTGTTAAAGTAATGAGATCGTTATATGTACGGCATAGAGAGGATGGCCGAGTATAACACTTTCGTCAGTTGTAAGTGACTGACGTGCCCACAGTTTAATATGCAGGTAATGGACTATTCATAAAGGAATAAAACTATTATGATGCAATCAATGTTTTGTTTAATAAAGTTGTATAAGTTGTATTTTTTCAATGTTGTAATCTTTCATTCTTCCACTGTGTAAAACGAAGTGTAATGTAACTCTGATGTACTATTGAAAAAGTTTTAAATTCCTTGTAAAATTCTACGAAGTGAAGTAAAGATCCTGTGAAATCTCAAATTCGGATTTATTTGGAATTCGGGGTGTTACATATGCGCTCAGGGATAACCTCCAGCTACACTCATATTATCTACCCGAGATCAGGTATAGGGGCTCGACATCGACCTCGAGCAAGGCCTTGGCTTTTTTAGGCCATGCGACCTTTACGCTCGGCGATGACCTCCAGCTACACTCTTCAAGGTATGGGGGCTCGGCATTGACCTCAAGCAAGGCCTGGGCTTTCTTCAAGCCCTGCGACCCTTACGCCTGGCGATGACCTCCAGACACACCCATACTATCTATCCGAGAATAGGTACGGGGGCTCGGCCCTTTGGGATTCCGGCTCTCCTCCCTACCCAAAAATTTTCATTAAGATTTAGGGCGCTCGCCTTCGGCAAGCGCCCCGAGTCCCGAACCTTGGATCGGCACACCTCTCACCCATTGACAACACGGGGTAAACGGCCCCCAGAGCCGAAACCCCGAATTGTCAGAGGGTGGCAGGAGAGCTACCGATCCGAGACTCTTGGCCAAGAATTTCATTTTTGGGGTGCCTGCCTTCGCAGGCAACCCGAACTTTGCCCCCGGGATCGACTCACCTCTCACCCTCTGACAACTCGGGGTTAACGGCCCAAGGAGCCGAAACCCCAAATTGTCAGCGGGTGGCAGGTAAGTCACTGACAATTCTTGGTGGACAACTGATAAGGGGTGGGGGTTATATAGCCCCCTGGAGAGGCGCGTTTATGATATCAGGGAGTCCAAACGGCGGAAGATGAAACGTCTCCATCAATGTTTATCAGAAGGCGAAACGTCCCTTATTAAATGATACCTGCAAGGAATAACGGTTCGGCTCCCAAGCAAATCCAGGCTCGACAATGGTCTCGAGCTAAGCCCCTACCGATCTTTCTTAACAAGTTATCAAAGTAAAGAAATCGAAGTTTTATTACTCATGGAGCGCCAGAAACGGCCACACAATACAATGAAGATATTACAAATCGCTCGGCTTAAAACTCGAACTCAGTGCTTCCTACTGGACCCTCCGCGTGCTCCGCCTATCCGACTAATAAGGATGTCCCGACAATGGAGCTCTGCACGTTGGCGGGCCTCGCCATTTCCAGATAAAAAGTCGGAGAAGGACCCAATACGGAATGACTTGCTCCCTCGAATGGACCGGTGGCTAGCATGAGCTTCAGCCTCCGAATCACCAACTCCTTCTCTACAACAGCCTCGTGAAGAAAGGACTCTGAAGCCGATCGCCCGGTGGAGGCATCCAAGATTGACTAGCTCGTCTTAACTCTCCACCAGTCCCGGTTGGCTATGGCCTTCTTCCGGCGAGTGACCTCTATGCTGAGTTCCTTAGACTTGTTCATGAAACAATTCACCGCAGCCTCTCGATCGTGTGCTTGCTTATGATGGCGAGCCAGCACACTCTCCTTGGACCCCAGCTCATTTCGGAGCTAGGAGACCTCGGTAGAACAAAGGTCGGCGCCGAGGGCCTCATGCGTCTATCAAGAAGATGGGAAAAACAACGGGTCACAAAGAGACTGGCGAAAAATAACAAGTCATAGAGGATCGGTCAAAAATCTTTTCTTTTATAAAAGGCGGTGGCCAGTCCGCGTAAGACAAATACAAAGTCAAAAGAGTAAAAATCCTAAACTACTTTTTAGAGGGGGACGACACCTCTTCATCAACATGGTCGCCCCCAGCCTCCTCCTGGTGAGGGTCCCCCATCTCCTCCTCCTCGCCACCGGGCGTTGGCAGATGCACGGGAAGCCGCCAGTTGTAGTGGAGGTGGTCGACCCGAGCGTCTGGGTAGACCTGCAAGAAGTGCTCCTTGGCCTTGGCATAGGCCTCGTCATGGGCCAAGATCAGAGTGTCCGCCATGGTGATCTGCATCTCCACCATGGCAATCTGCATCTTCTCAACCTCTGCCTGGGCCTTAGCCCAAAAGTGCGCCAGCTCATTCGCATGACGGTCTTGCAGCGAAGCCATATGAGCTTGGTAGACCGCCTGGGATGACTGGGCCTCCGTCAGCTCGTCTTTCAATTTTGTCGCCTCGCGGAAGTATTTCTCGGTGTTCTTCTTCTCGACAAGGATCTCCTTCTCCAAGCCCTTGTGAAAGTGCTGCCCATGAAGCAAAGCTTTGCCGAGGAAGAACAAGTTAGAAGAAAAAAAATCCCTAAGGGGGCGTTTGGTAGGGGGATTATTTTTTGTTTCCTGGGAATCTTAACTTGGGAATCCAGTTTCCCATGTTTGGTATGCTAGCTTTTAAATTCAGATTCCCAGGAAACTAAGATTCCTGGTAAATTTTTTTTGCTACAATTCCCACAAAAATTTTTCCATGGGGGGAGGTGGGATTCTTAGATTCCCAAGTGTTTGGGAAAATATTATTTCTTTAAAATTACAATTTTGTCCTTAAAATAAAAAAAACCCTAAACCTGGCTCTTCATATTTCTTCTCCCTTTCCTCCCCAATAAACCTGGCAGTGACTCAACAAAGCAAGCATCAACATTATTAGCATGTCAAAACCATATATAACACCAGGTGTGGAATATCTAAACCTTGAACAACTATAGCATTTGAACAATCAACTCATTCGATTTTCTTAAACTACTGATTGCATTACAATTCCTAAATTTCGGTTGTTGCTTGGAAGCAAGAACATATGCAAATCCTTCAAACTCTTGTGTTATTTCCAATCCATACGAAGAAGGGAAGGATAAGGATAAGGATTACATTACCCCCCCCCCCCCCCCCCCCCCCCCCGAGAACACCCAACATCTCCATTTTCCGTCTCAAAACCCTAACCTTAGAATCCAACGTTAACACCACACCGGACCCACAAAAAATGAAATTTGTGCAACAAAAGGAAAAAAAAGGGCAGAACTATATCAATCAATATACATCCACTACACTATATTATTAACTATTTTTGTATATCAGTGTTCACCAAAAAAAAATTTAAAAAAAGGGTTATCGTATCTAAGTTACAAATATAAAAAGATGTTGAGTTCTATTTTGTGGGTTACAGTTTTGGTGGATTTTGAAAAGTTTTGATATCCTGCAAATATATTGTCATCTTTCAATTTTAAGTCATGTTACCACTTAAAATTGTTTGTAGTTTGTGACCCAGATTTGCATCATTTTTTTTACTCGGGTATTTCATCAAATAGTTTGTTTTGTTAACTGAGGATGAGAGGGGATTTTGGACAATAAGATTAAGATTCCCAGGAAATATTTAGCTCAACCAAACATAGGAAATTAAGTTTCCAACTAAGATTCCCAGAGATGTTTAAGACCTACCAAACATGTTTAATGATTCCTGGGAACAAAAAAAATCCTTGTACCAAATGCCCCCCCCCCCCTAAAGTCTAAAGCTCTCCGCACCAAGCAAATACCAAACACTTACCGAGAGCTGCACCTGAGCCCACCTCATGTAGGCCGTTGCGGACGTCTCTATTGCCAGAGCCATCCGATCTCGCTCTGTGGCGAGATGCTCCACCACCTCTAGTGCCACTGGGCCCTCGAGCATGTTATCCCCTACCTTGACCCCCCAATCCGGGGTGTGCGGCCTCAGGCCCTGCTTGCCCACCATTTGCTCGGCGCTGGGGCGAAGTGGCGGGAGCCCCTTCTCCAAGACCTCGGCCACTTTCCTGCTACCAGAGCTCGCCTCTGGTTCCTTTGTCGACCTCGACGTGTGGTGGTTCTTCTTCGTCCTCTTCAGGGACGGCTCCATAGGCACTGAGGTCGGCCCTTTACTAGAACCCGCGGCCGAGGTAGCCTTCTTCTCCTGATCGGCCCTCCTCTTGGTGGCTATGGCCAGCAGGGCCTGTCGGTTGTCGAGCTGCTTGGCAGACATCTCTACAAAAAGAAAGAATGAAAAAATGTTAACACGAAGGCAGGAAGATAAACAAATTCAAAACAAAAACATACTAGGATCGGATGGGCTCAGTCCGGCTCGGGCCAGGTGCAACTCCATAACACGCGGCCACCCTATGCTGTGCCCTTCCACAATCTTCTCCACAGTTGCCCACTCTTTCTCAGTCAATTCACTATACTTCGGGGGCTTGTGGTTCGGCTTACTAAAATTCCAAACAGTTGGAATCTTCCAAGGCTTCTCGCTCCGAACAATAAAATACTTCTCCTTCCATCCTTTGATGGAATCCGGGTGGTCGTGCATCACCCTCTTGTGAGGACGCGGCGAGAGGTAAAAAATCCCCTCCAAGTCGCCGTGCGAGCTCATCCCTAGGATGGCCCGGAAGTACGTGAGCCTCGGCTTGATCCCTTTCTCCGGGCACTTTAGAATAAAGCAAACCAGGTGTTTCCACTAGTTAGGGCCATACTGCATCGGGCTCAAATCCCCCCACTTCAAAACCCTCACGATGAATGGGTGCAACGGCAGCCTCAACCCCGAGACGAAGGTGTCCTTGGGAAACATACAAAAGCTCGACTCCAGAGCTATAGTCAGGCAAATTCCGGGGTTCGGTATCAGAAGTTCGAACTCCTTTGGAATAAAGTAGGCCGCCCTTAGGATATGCAGATAGTCCGCCCTCAATGCACACTGGATGCTGTCCATATTGATCATAGACCGACCTGAGTCCCGCAGCAATGATGTGAACGCGAGAAGCCCATTCGTCTTCATGGTACATCCTGATCGACCCTGGATTTTTATGGGACACGGGGGGAAACTTGAACCCCAGCTCAGGTCCACACTTGTCTGGCGAGCCCGGGCTATCAGGACGGATCCACTTCCTCTTTCTCTTATCGGGGCAAAGCTTCCTCTCTGGATACGAGGTCGCTAACTGGGTCAGAGGTGGAAGATCATCTCCTTCCTCAGCTGCCTCTCCCGTAGTTCCTTCTTCCTCCCCTCCCCGACAGTCGCCTCCTTCAGTTCCCCGTCCGGGCTCCTCCTGGTTGCCCTCCGCACCAAACTCCTCCCCCTCAGGGTCTTCTTCTTCGTGCTCCCCCTCCTCAACAAACTCCTCCGCCGCAGGGTCTCCTTCGTCGTGCTCTCCCTCCTCAACAAACTCCTCTCTCTCGGGGTCTTCTCCCTCGTGCTCACCATCCTCCACAAGCTCTTCGCCCGGCCTAAGGACTCGTAAAGGGGGCACGTCATACACAACGATGCCCTCGCTCCCCAATCCTAAGTCCAACTGAACCTCCTCCTTCACTTCAAAGTCACCTAGAGACCAAGAGGTCAACGTCGACTGAACTTCCTCCTCAGAACGTCCTGAAGTGCTTGCCTCGGAGCTGGACTGAGAGCGCGATATTACGAATCAAAAATACTAACCTGGTATATAGATAGGAAGATCACCAAAAATTGGTCATCGATGGCGATTAGAGAAATTCCTGTTATCTCAGAAAGTGAGCGCAAAGTGAGGAAATGGGGGGGGGGGGGGGGAGATTTACAATAGAGGCAGATACTCCACTATTTTTGTGAAAAGATCTAACTGTTGGATCTTGATCATCAAGATCCAATGGTCACCAGGATCTAAAGCGCTTCGATTCTTATGCCTATGACGTCAGCCTAGGGCGCAAAATTACCTCTTTACCCTCAGCCCTATCGACCGGTACAACAGCTCGGAATACGTGGCCAACTACTCGAGCACTACACTAGGCCACCAAAGCTTTTCCAATATGTTTTGGGGGCTCAACGCTCGGATGACACCGCGAGCCACAAAAGCTTCTCCTACAAGTTTGAGGCTCGGCGCTCAGATGTCACCACCAAGCCACCAAAGCTTTTCCAACAAGTTTTGGGGGCACGATGCACGGATGACATCGTGAGCCCCAAAAGCCTCCCCTACAAGTTTGAGGCTCGGCGCTCGGATGTCACCGCGAGCCACAAAAGCTTCCCTTACAGGCTTAAGGCTCGGCGCTCAGATAGTACCGTAAGCCACAAAAGCTTCTCCTACAAGCTTGAGGCTCGGCGCTGGGATGTCACCACCAAGCCACCAAAGCTTTTCCAACAAGTTTTGGGGGCTCGACGCTCGGATGACACCGCGATCCCTAAAAGCCTCTCCTACAAGCTTGAGGCTCGGCGCTCGGATGTCACCGCGAGCCACAAAAGCTTCTCTTACAAGCTTGAGGCTCGGCGCTCGGATAGCACCGTGAGCCACAAAAGCTTTTCTTATAAACTTAAGGCACGGTGCTCAGATGGCACCGCAAGCCACAAAAGCGTCTCTTACAAGCTTGAGGCTCGATGCTCGGATGACACCGCGAGCCACAAAAGCTTCTCTTACAAACTTGAGGCTCGGCGCTCGAACGGCACTGCGAGCCACAAAAGCTTATCTTAAAAGCTTGAGGCTCGATGCTCAGATGACACCGCGAGCCACAAAAGCTTCTCTTACAAGCTTGAGGTTCGGCGCTCGAATGGCACCGCGAGCCATAAAAGCTTCACTTACAAGCTTGAGGCTCGACGCTCAGATAGTACCGCGAGCCACAAAAGCTTCTCTTACAAGCATGAGGCTCGGCATTCGAATGGCACCGCGAGCCATAAAAGCTTCTCTTATAAGCTTGATGCTCGGCGCTCGGATGGCACCGTGAGCCACAAAAGTTTCTCCTACGAACTTGAGGCTCAACACTCGGATGTCACCACCAAGCCACCAAAGCTTTTCCAACAAGTTTTGGGGGCTCGACGCTCGGATGACACCGTGAGCCACAAAAGCTTCTCTTACAAGCTTGAGGCTCGGCATTCGGATATCACCACCAAGACACCAAAACTTTTCCAACAAGTTTTGGGGGCTCGACGCTCGGATGACACCGCGAGCCAAAAAATTTTCTCTTAAACGCTTGAGGCTTGGTGCTCAGATGGCACTGCGAGCTACAAAAACTTCTCCTACAAGGGAGGGGGCTTGTCTTCCGACCCTCGACGCTCGGCTAAAGTGGACTCCTACTCTTCAGATCTCGACGTCCCCCTGCTTTTCCAACAAGTGAGGGGACTCGTCAACCGACCCTCGATGCTTGGCTAAGTGAGCTCCTGCTCTTCAGAACTTGACAACGTCCCCATGCTTTTCCAACAAGTGAGGGGGCTCATCAACCGACCCTCGATGCTCGGCTGAACGAGCTCATGCTCTTCAGATCTCGACGTCCCCTTGCTTTTTCGACAAGTGAGGGGGATCGTCTCCCGACCCTCGATACTCAGCTAAGCAGGCTTATACTCTTCGGCACTCAACACCCCTCGTGACTTCAAAAGAGGATCCATTTCATCCTACCAAGCTGGCCTCTCCAGGAAGATACGAACCCTATTCTTCGCCATACACACCACTTCGCTCTTCCCACAGAGGCAAAACCACTCCTACACGGCTGGGTTATCTAGCCATCCAGGAGTGGGTTCTGATATGGGTCAGATGACGTGGCCTATCCTGGGCCACCAGATCCCCTCAAAACAGGCTCTCCCCTGATCATCAGATCAACCAGAACCTAAGTGGGCTTCTGCCACGTCAGGCCCACGAGCTAACGGGTCCAGACCCGCCCCAGCAGGATCCCAGACCCGTTTGCCCTGCCTATAAATACCAAACCCTCTCCTTCCTTCAAACGTAATCAATCTTTCCCCTCTGAAACCCTAGCTACTGTTGCTTTCCAGTAACTGACTAGATCGTCAAAGGGCCTGCCACCGAGATCTCTCCCAGTGTTTCTAGGCAGAGTGCAGGTACACAAGACCGAGCCGAGCCCCCAGATCCAAGCCGAGCTTACTAGATCCGATCCGAGCATCCGACCTCCACCTCACTCCTACTACTCCCGAGCCGCTCCCTCAGTTGAGGGTCGGACGTATAGCCAGTATCGCGACTTCCACTTTACAAATTAAGAGAACTCATACCTGTTGCAGCCACACCCCAAAAACAAACTGCATCACACGTATTGATTTCGATAAAAACTATATTATATCTTTTTATATTGGAGAAACATAGGGAATGGAATATGTTTTACATAATTAGCTAAGGCTAAGATTTTGTAGATTTGTGCTATTATTGTAATTTTTGTTTGATGCTTTTAGCTGAACTTGACTATGGACTCTTTTCAATTGCATTATATTTTGAATTGTATAAAAGCATGTGGTTAATATGGAAGAGTAGATAGAGTATATAAAATCAAGCTTGATCATGGAGTCTTGGAGCGCGTATATAGAGTCTAACAATGTTGTGGGCAAATGGATCTCGAAGATTAGGAGATTAAGAAGAAGACTCAAAGAGTGGGCTAGACAGGAGTTTGGGGACCTCAAAAGGAAGAGGGATGCTATTGGGAAAAGAATTATGGAATTAGAAGAGACGGAAGAATGTAGAGATTTAAATGCAGAGGAGATAGAAGAACTAGCAAATTGCATATTCAAATCTCATCAGATTGCTGATATGGAGGAACAATACTGGAGACAACGGTCCAGAATCCAATGGCTCAAAGAGGGGGCGCAAATACAAAGTTCTTCCACAAGGTCGCTAACGGAAGAAGGAGACACAACAACATTGCAGGGATGGAGGTGGAATCCACTTGGACTGAAGATGAGGAGGAGATCAGAAGACATCTGGACGGCAAATTCAAAGAGCTATTGGAACGGGATATCAGTCTTAGATGTACGCTAAGCCCAGATTTTTGGGAGGAAGCAAGAATAGAAGGTAGCGAGGGGATAGAGGGTCCTTTCTCGGAAGAAGAAGTGCAACATTTTATCAAAAATATGGGGCAAGACAAAGCTCCGGGACCAGACGGATTCCCAATTTTCTTCTACACTCAGTATTGGAGCATTATCAAAGGGGATCTAATGAATATTTTCAAAGATTTTCATAGCATATCGATAGATTTAGACCGGCTTAACTACGCAAATGTCATATTAATTCCTAAGAAGTCGGAGTCTAGGAGATATGGAGACTTCAGACCGATTAACCTTATCAACGAGTCCTTTAAGATTATCACCAAGGTTTTGGCCTCTAGACTGGCTCCGCATCTTAATGACGTAGTAGCCACGTCGCAGAGTAGATTCATTAAAAGGAGAGATATAATGGACAACGTCGCCTCTGCTCATGAGATTGTCTTCAAAGGAAATCAAGACAACACAAACAGATTTCTTCTCAAACTAGATTTTGAAAAGGCATACGATTCGGTGGAGTGGGATTGTGTGGATGAGGTTCTAAAAATTAAAGATTTTGGAGATAGATGGAGAGCATGGATTATGAAGTGCGTTTGGGGTGGGAAATCGTTCATGCATTTTAACGGGAAAGAAGGAAAGGAAATAAGATGCCGAAGCGGCTTGCGGCAGGGAGATCCGATCTCATCATTAACCTTCGCATTGGTGGCCGACGGCATAGCGGAAATGATCAGAAAAGGAACAGAGGCACGAATTATCAAAGGAGTTCGAGTCAAGGGGATTACAGAAGCCATAGCAATCATTCAGTACGCGGACGATACTATAATTTTAGGGGAGGCAAAGGGGGAAGAGATCATGGCTATTAGCGTGGTTTGGAAGTGTGTTGAAGCTTGGGCAGGACTGAAAGTAAACTTCGAAAAGACATGTGTTACCCCATTAAGTGGTAATCTCAACACCAAGATTAACACAATCAAGTTATTGTTGGGATGCAAGGTAAATAACTATCCAATCAAGTATTTGGGTACGCCAACTAGACCAGCTGCTTTTCATAAAGATGATTGGCTACCGCTAATAAAGAAGTAGAAAAGAAGCTAGCAGGGTGGAAGGGGCGCTTTCTTACTTTAGGAGGTATGATTACTCTGATCAATTCAGTTCTGAGCAGTATGCCAACATATTTAATGTCTATTTACAAACTCTCAAAGTGGGTGATCAACAGGATCAACAAATGTAGCAGAAGATTCCTCTGAAAATGAGTGGATGAAACAAGCAAGGGATTCCACTTGGTTAACTGGGGTAGGATTTGCAAAAGAAAAGAGTTCGGTGGTTTGGAAATTATTAATCTCAGGAACATGAATCGGGCTTTGATGACAAAGTGGCGGTGGAAGATGAACAGGAAAAGGAAAAGCTGGCGGTACAAATCATTCCAAACGTATCGGAAGAGGAAGATTAGATTTGGGGGAAGATGCAAATTTGGTAGAACATCGTTCCTATGGAAAGGTATAGCCAAGGTGGGGGACATCTTCCACTCTAACACCTTGTGGAGAATTGGGAACGGCAAAAATACTAGCTTCTGGAAGGACAAATGGTGCAGTAACAACACCTTAATTAGTCTATTCCCAGAAGTAGCCAGGAGTATGTTATCTTCGGAGTCGCTGGTCGCGGATGTCTGGAGGAGAGGCCGGCTGTAGCTGCAGACAGGAAACGATGTATCTCAAGAAAGCATAGCACAAATACATCATCTCAACTGCTTCATTCGAACCGAAGGGAGGAATTCAGAAGGACAGGAAGATGTTAGATCATGGCACCTGGGGCCTAACGATAATTTCTCCGTCTCATCCATTTACAGCAGACTGAATGATGGAGGTATAAGATCCAAATACAACGCGACGATTTGGGGGACGCAAGCTCCACTCAAGGTGAAGGCGTTCCTATGGCTAGTGATGAACGACGTGATTTTACCAAAAGTCAACCTAGCAAAGAGGGGTATGCAGATCGAGGCTAAGTGCCTCAGATGCAACAATGGCGATGAGGACACGGATCACATTTTTGTCAAATGTTATAGGGCATTATCTACTTGGGATGTGGTCTGCAAGGGGTTTGGGTCATCTCATTTTCCCACCTCTATTTCAAAGGCTTGGGACATGGGAAGGGGTAATAACATAAGAAAAGATGATAGAGAGTCTTGGGATTTATATATAGCTACGGGTATCTAGGGACTGTGGCTAGACCAAAACAATTACTGTTTCCGTAATTGCAACATTAGATTTTCTGTTTTTATGCATCAAATTTACGGCTTAATTTGTGCATGGGCAGGTCAGGCGTCTAACAGGAACAAGCTCAGGATGTAGAGAAATGCACTCATCAGGAAATGTACTATGTATCCTTATTTCATGTATTTTCCTTTTATATTGGGTGGCGACGAATTAGATATGATGTCAGTTGCCATTAGTTTTGTTTTGGTTAGCTTTGTTTAAGCTTTTATGTTGTAAACCTGATTCGTTAATTTATCGTTAATGAAACGATGACTATATCATCTTTTTCTTAAAAAAAAGATCAAGCTTGATCAATTTTTATTTATTAATTTTTGGCAAACAAGTTGTATTGGTGAATTTTTCATTTTCGCCTTTCAGCTTTGTTATTATGGTGCTGAATGGTTATAATAATTAACCAGTGGACATGATCTATTTTCTTGGGTTGGTTTTCTTCTTCTTGGATATTTAATTTAATTCATAAGGAGATCCAATATTTGGCACATGAAAGTTGGGAAAGTTAAAGCATTGGCCTCACGAGTTTTTTGCAGCTGTTTACTGTGGTGGTGGTGGTCATGTTATACCTATTCTATATTCTATTTAGGGTATACATACAGCTTTCACTGTATTCGATTGTTTCTAAACTTTCATTGTTATTGTGGCCTATGGAATCATATCTTGAACTCTCATAGTCAGAGAGGTATGTCTTTACCCGTTTTTTAAATTCTAATTAGGCAAAGGTTTATTTCCTTGAAAAGATAGAAACATTATTATTATTTTTAACTTGATCCTTTAACTAACCTCCTCCTTCCCATTTTATTTCCGGCCATGTTCGATTACTTCTGGTCTTGGTCCAAAATATTTTGGGGTATTTTTTTTTTTTGTGTTTATTTATTTATTTATTTATTTATTTATTTTTGTGTTTTTTTGTATTAATTTTAAGTAAGAGGGTTAAGACCACTTTGCTTCCGTATCGTGCTTCATTATCGTGTAGGTAATGAAGCGATTACCAAATATTTCATATATTACACACAAAAAACATTGAGTACACCATCGCACCCCACTCCAGCCAACTACATACACAACATCTCTAAACAAAGCATCTATATAATAAAATACAAAGAAAGCTATCAAGTGGCTGTCCTTCAATTCCCACCAAATCAAAGATCTAGATCTACCTCACAAAACACATCCCCCCAAATTTTCCCTCCAAAACTCAAATTCAAATCCCTCACTCAAAACAGTACTTTTATTTATTTAATTATTTCTCTCTCTCTCTCTCTTTGTCCTATTCAAAAAATTAAGAAAAAAAAATTTTAAAAAAATTTTAAAAAAACAAAGTTTAAAAAAATAAAAACGTACAAACTAAAAAAATTAAAAATTTACAAACTTTAAAAATAATTCAAAAACCTATAAAAAAATTTAAATTTTAAAAAAATTTTACAAATTTTAATAAATTTTTAAAATTTTAAAATATTTGAATTTTTAAAAATTTTTAAAATTAACGAAAATTAAAATTTTTAAAATTAACAAAAAATAAAATTTTTAAAATTTTCAAAATAAAAATATAAAAAAATTTAAATTTAAAATTTTTTTTGACTCTCCATTCAAGAGAGACAGTTAAAGTAAATTTGTTATTTATCCATTTTAAATTTTTTTTATAAAGGTGCAATGGGGAGATAAAGTGGAGATAAAAGAAATGATTAGCTTGAATTAGGGTTTTGAGAACTTAATGTATTTCATTTTGGTTGAAATAATAATAAGAGGTATTTTAATTGCAAACTGAGTCTCAGACAAACAAATATTTAGATTATTGGTATTGTAGATACCTTTACACCTGCACTTGCGTTACCATTGTATATAGACATACTCATAGTGGTTATGGAATTAGAGTAAGCTCTATAAAACCTACATGATAATGTCTTTGCATAATGATTACAAGTATCTAAAAGTGATGCTGAAGTTAAAAAAAACTCTATGCAGTGTTTCTAACAAACTATATGCATTTCAAGTAAGTTCAAGCTAATGATCAAGAAGGCGATGGTTGAGCTTAAAGGTAGATATACTGCTTCCTCATATAATATGTTTGCTATGTCAATTAATTTGCTGGACCTCCAAAACTATTTTATATAATCAAACCAGGTGCAACGTTTCGAAGACGTGCCGTAGGCACGTGTCAATGGGCAAACCTAGTACTGACATACAGTCTGCATTAGTATCCTTCTGGCTTCTCTCTCTAGAATTTCTATAGAGAGAAGCTCTCCCCCAAAACCCAAAAAACTAAAAACCCTAACCCTAGATTTGGGTTTAAGGGCGGTGGCTAGGGGCTCTCCCCCAAAACCCAAAAAACTAAAAACCCTAACCCTAGATTTGGGTTTAAGGGCGGCGGCTAGGGTTGCGCCGCCCCCCTCCCCCGCTCCCGCACCCTTCTTCCCCTCTTCTTCACTCTTCCAGATCTCATCATCTCTAACCCTCACCTTGTCTCTCCAAATCCTTACTTTGGCTACTGAGTGGGTTCGACGGGTGTTGGCCTCCTTTCGCGATGCGGGATGTAAGAGGTCTGGTGGTTGCGGCCACCAGTGGGGAGTAAACTCCGGTGTCGGAGAAAGGCACGACCAGGGTCGGCGATGATTGGAGGAAAGACTGCACCTAGGGCAGCACTGGCGTGATCGGGGCTGGCAGGGACAAGCGACCGGTCGGCGATGGAGGAGATCAGCTGGGGATCGTGGCAATCGGTTAGCGTTGGAGGCGACCATTTGGCAGGGCCATTCTTGGTCGTGGGTGTGGGAGTTGCTGACTAGCGCTGGCAACATCGGGGATGGCGACGTGCTCACAGTCGGGGCTCGAGTTGGTTGCGTCGGCACTTGCAGCTGGAGTGCTGCCAAGCAACGACGTCGGGTGGCATCAGTGAACTTGGGGTAGTCGGGACTGCCATGGAGGCATGTGGGGGAGGTCGGTGAGAGAGTAGAAGGTGGGAGATTTTCGAATTTCAAATTTTGATTTTGAAATTCGATTTTGATCTGGGAAGTCATGTCGTATGGGAGGAGATTTGAATTTCAAGTCGAGTTGTGAAATTCGAGTGAACGGTGAGGAGCTTCTAAGTTCCAAACTCGTTCCTAATATCCAAATTACAACCGATTCACAACTAGAAATAAAATGTACCATAGTTGGTGTGGGTGACGGTTGTCAGGCAAATTTATAGTTTGGACTCTACTTTGACCTTGGTTGGTCAAAGTGATGACTGCCTTTTGGTTTCTTTCATGTCAGATGACTCGCAGGGGCCAGGTGCGACGTCTCCCCTCGTTGCGAGGTTGCGGTGAGAACCATCGAGGGTGAAGCAAGGGAATGAAATCGAGGACTCAATCTTAATATGGAGTTGTCAGATTGGGGGAGTGCCTGTGGTGTCTCTAATATGGTGTTTACACTTGTCGTTTTGGTCACTGTTGGGGGCGACGAGGGAGAGCATACGATAGTTGGAGAGGATAAACGGTGTACAAGCGAGGGACCGAGTGAGAGAGTGAGCCCAAATTGGCACGAGAAATTTGTTCTGGCAGGGTCGGCTGATCAGTAGGACTAGATTTCGTTGTATTTTTTGTTTGTTGGTTGGCGTGTATGAGTTCCAGAATCCAGCCTGTTGGGATCTGAACTTCATAAATCTTATTTTTGGTTGTATTTTGGTTGTATGTTTTGTTAAATTCTTTTTAATGAAATGCGAGGAATTTTTACCCACCGTTTAACGATAAAAAAAAAAAGACATAGTCTGCATTCAGTTTTGGACAAATAAAAGTCACATTCAACTAAGCACTTAATAAAGCAACTACAAGAAAATAGGAAAATAACGAAACATACGAGACACGAAAGACACCATCAAGCCCGCATGACCAACAAAGAAGGTACAACACTGGTAATATCAACCTCCCGGCTTTCCATCCCGTGCTAAGCTCATTTCCTTGCTGGTCCCCCACATACACTAGGATTTCTTCTTGAAACTAAATATATATATACTAATTTCTGCTAAATTATATGGGCTCAAAAACACTAAATATAGACCTACATTACCTCTTTCAGTGTTTCTTTTTATTATAGAATTTGCCCATATACTTACTTTCCTCATTCTAATTATGACGAATCTCGAAAGTAGGCTATATGACAACTCACTATTTTTTTGTTTATAGCAAATCTTTTTCAACCTGTTATTGCATTCCTCTGTATGAACAACTATGAAACATATATACCCTACTTTTTCTGAAATTGTTTTCCAAGTTACTATTAACTTACTTTTCCCTTATAGTTTCATAGTATCATGTATCATAGCCGATGGAACAAATGAGACACAAGTTTACCTTTCCGATCGACAAGCACATACTGTGCTTCGTCTACAAGTTGACCAGATTCATGACATGTACAAAAAGGTATGTTCCTCTTTAGCGTGCCTCTTGAGCATTTCCGTATGCCTAATTTGGATAACAACCTGAACCTAAACAGTCCTTCAAATGTTATCTTTGATCAAATTAGCATGTTCAATATTAATTTACATAACAGTATGGTGAATAACAGTCCATGCCTAATTTGGAAATCAAAACAGTAATGTGAATTCAGTTTGATCATGCCTAATTTAGATGACTTTAAAATGACCGAAATTTGTGATATTTTACAAGTTCAATACGATGATTTTTGAATGATTGTTCCATATATTTACATTAAAGGCAAATATAGATCAGCCTCATTAATTTTAAACTAAAATCGGAACTCAAAAGAGCATGATTTATGTCGAAATTGTTACTAATTTGAATTTGTGAATTTCTAAATGCTAAATGTGCATGAATTATTGGGCATATATATAAGCCTTATGTAGGTAATGATTTGCTACTTGAGTAATCAGTAGATAGAGATGGTTTTTGTATCGCATGAAGAGTTATGTGAAGTTAATTATTCCTGCCTAAAAATTGATTAATAGCGATAGGTTAGATTGCCAAGGACATTTAGAAACAAGAATCAGTTATTAGATTAGCGTGAAGAAAGATGGCGATGTTGCAATTAATCTACTTGAGAGACAGATGAAAGCATCTAATTTACCGAACTAATAAGAAATTCAAGTGTTGCTCTTCATTATTTTACCGATGAGTTATGCCTCTACATCTTGATTCGGTATTATTGTTGTTGTTAGAAAGAAATATATATGATAAGGTTCTCTTTTTAATATTTTTAAATTGTAGATGGACTTGATACTTTGAAAATCTAATGCATGCCTCAAAACTGTATAATACGTTGAAGATTTCAAGCAGTTTTCTTATCAAGAGTTTGAAACAAGTTGTATCAATTGAAGACTGATGTTTCATTTTCATGAGAATCGATCTATAGCCATGTAAAATTAATATTCATTACCGATCTGTCCTTTCAACCGAAAATTGAAGACAATACTTTCAGAAACAGTCTCCACGTTTGTGCAAACTATTGGTGCACATTCAGAAGAGGATAACAAGGACTAATCACTATTTTCTACAATCGGGAGGATACATTGTCAATTATATTCGAAACACTCAAGGCCTACAAACAACCACTTGCTATCGCTGGTAAACATCAACTGGAAAACTACTGACCTCGAGTTCTACCGGAACATCGAGTTCTCCATTGGACTCACAGAGCAGCAAAAGTCAAGATGAAGAACATGAGCCGAACAATGAACTCTCAGGCAAAAGAGTTGTACCTCCTAATGTAGCAATCTTCGAAACTACTGAACAATTGTCAAGGTCTACAAACAACCACCTAGTTATAGCAAGTAGTATGGTAATATTAACTGAATAAAATTTCTAAGTTGGGGAATGATAGTTTGGGAAATTCCTTTATCTTACGGCTTCATAATAAACATGATTAACCAATCGAACGTTTTTGCGTTATTTTATAGACTTCAAATTCTCATCTTTCAGAGTATTTTCATACTTTCATTATCATAAAGTAGTTCTAAAGTTTTTCCTTTTGGGGTTTTGGAAGAAAATTCCATTGCTAAATTATACTACATTTTATTAATACACACACTATATATATATTCTCTTTTTTATATTGCTAAATTATACTCATTTGATTAATACACACACTATATATAAGTTCAGTTTTTTTTGTTCCATGTGTTTATTATTGGAAGGTGGTATTTTGATTGAAGGTATTTAGAAAAATATTCAACTTATTGTTGGAAATCGGTTCCATCGTATTCTACTCATCAAGACGTATAAAATGATGTATTCATATGTCCAAAACAGATTTCAAATGAATGAAATATTACCCTCCGAAGTTAGCTTGTTAAAATGAAGAATTGGACTTTTGCTTGATATGTGACATTGAAAGTTAGTCTCATTTCGGAAAGGAACAAAAAATAAATGAAGTTATAAGTTAAAAACTGAGCCAAAGAATTGTCCCCTTAAGGCTACGAATATTTTCTCCAGAGGGAGAACACACCCAACTTGGACGTCGGTGTGAAACACACGCACACCCGCCCGACCGGACCAGACCCGGACCTGGGCCCGGGTCCGGCTTGGGCTTAGGCTTAAGCTTAAAACAGTAAACTTATTTTTTGCAAAATTCAGTTTTGATTTGATATGGGCAGTTGCAACTGTCATGACAGTTTTGTCTGAACAGTTGCAACAACTGCCAAGGGCTTAGGGCTATAAATATGATTGCATTCTGATCAAATCCGAGCCCCATTCATATCTTCCTTACCACCATGTGTCAGCATAGACATATCACCAAACGCTGCCATATCCTTTCTCGACCGAGTCTCCATTATTCTAGTGTAAGTTAATGAAGTTCTAACTGTTTTATGTTGGGAGACGACTGCCGCATAACCTGTATACACTGTAGCAGTGACAGAATTAAACGTCTTAAGGACATTGTTTCAACAAGCCTCAGTCTGTCTTTTTCTTCACCATATTCAAGGTCGGAATTGAAGATAACATATCTTCTTTCTGTGCTTTGTGTACAGTGATATACGCTCTTTGCGAAACCGTCCCTTTAATTCACAATTATCAAGGTTTGAATTGAAGATACAATATCTTCTTTTTGTTCTTTGCTGATAGTGAATTATACTGTTTGCGTAACAGTATAATTATTATTAAATTCGAGTAGGAATTTAATTCGTTGTTATTAATTTTCATTAAAAATTAATTTTGTCTACTTAAGGTATAACAACATAAGACGTTTAAATTTTTTTGTTTTCTTTTGTAGACACCAATATGACTACCAAAACAAAACTCCTGAAAATGGTCAATAGTATGCACAACAAGCTCGAGATTTTCAAAGGGGCTGACTTCAAGACTTGGCAGAGCAAAATGCTCTTCTGTCTCACAACCCTCGGGTTGGATAGGTTCCTCGAGGAGGAGGAACCTAAGCCCGTTGAGGGGCAAACTCTAGAAACTCACAAGGAGACATTTGCAGCAGTGGATGCGTGCATGCATTCGGACTTTCTTTGTCGGAACTACATCCTTAACTGTTTGGATGAAATTCTGTACAAGATATATAGTCTACCCACTACTGCAAAGACCTTTGTGAACCGCTCTGACTTACAAATACAAGACTGAGAATGCCAGCTTCAAGAAATTTATCGTGGATAAATTTATGGACTACAAAATGGTGGACTCTAAGTCCATCACTATCCAGATGCAAGAGCTTCAGATCATTATTCATGAGATTGAAGTCGAAGGCCATAAGGTTGGCAAAATCCTTTCTAGTGGAAGCAATCATTGGAAAGTTGCCACCATCTTAGAAAGACTTCAGGTATTACCTCAAGCACAAAAAGAAGAAAATATCCTTGGAAGATCTTGTTGTCGGGTTGAAGATTGAAGCAGACAACTGAGGAACAATCAAGTTCAAAACCGTGGAGGCTAAAGTACATGTTGTGGAAAGCTCCAACAAGCAGAAGGGCAACTCCAACAACAACAAGAAGAATTCCAAGAAGAGGAAAGCTTCAGATCAAGGATCCAGAGACAAGAAGCCCAACAAGAAGTTCAATGGAAATTGTTGGATTTGTGGGAAGCCTGGTCCCTCTGCCAGAGACTGCCGTTTCAAGAAAACTGGCTGCACTTCAGAAGCAAATGTCACTAAGAACATTACTTAAAGCATCGATGACCTAAACTTGTCTGCTGTTGTTTCTGAATGTAACCTAGTCCAACATCCTGGACAATGGTGGGTAGACACAGGTGCTACTCGGCACATATGTTTCGATAAGTCACTATTCTCGACTTATCAAAAACTAAATCACGAAGGAAAACTTTATATGGGCAATTTTGTTGTGTCGATGGTCGAAGGTTGTGGACAGGTCATCCTGAAGTTCACGTCCGGCAAGAACGTCACGCTGAAAGATGTGCTTCACGTGCCAAACATCCGCAATAACCTTATTTCTAGATCCGCACTCTCCAAGAAAGGCTTTCGGATTGTGATTTGAGTCAGACAAGTTGGTGCTGACCAAGGCTGGGATTTATGTTGGGAGGGGATATCTGTGTGATGGATTATTCAAAGCTAATGTAGTTGTAATCGGCAAAAACCTAATGTACTCTAATTCTATGATTAAAAAAAATTCAGTTTCTTATTTACTTAAGTCCGAAACAATTTTATGGCATGATAGATTAGGGCACATAAATTTTCGAAAGATGAAAAAACTTGCAAATTTAGGTTTGATTCCAAACTTTAAATTTGATAAAAATCACAAGTGTGAGGCTTGTGTAGAAGGAAAAATGGTCAAGAAACCATTCAACACAGTGGACAGAAGTACTGAGCCGTTATGCTTAATTCATACTGATTTATATGATTTCAAATCCTTACCCACGAGAGGTGGGAAAAAGTTTTGTCACATTTATCGATGATTGCACGCGGTATTGCTATGTATATTTACTAAATAGTAAAGACGAAGCAATTGCAGTATTCACAAAATACAAGGCTGAAGTAGAAAATCAGTTTAACAAAAAGATCAAAGTAATTAGGTCTGATCGAGGTGGAGAATATGAGTCTCCATTTGCACAATTGTGTGAAGAGTATGGAATAATTCACCAAACTACTGCCCAATACTCACCTCAGCAAAATAGAATTGCAGGAAGAAAGAACAAAATGTTAAAAGATATAATTAATGTCTTGCTTATAACTTCTGGACTTCCTACAAACTTGTGGGGGGAAGCCTTATATATGTCGAATCACATATTAAATAGAGTCACACACAAGAAAGCTAATTCCATTCCATATGAGTTATGGAAAGGACATATGCCTAATTACAAATACCTCAAAGTGTGGGGGTGTTTGGCTAAGGTCTCGGTTCCTCTTTCCAAGAGAACCAAAGTTGGACAAAAAACTGTAGATTGCTATTTTCTAGGCCATGCCGAAAATAGCAGTGCGTACAGATTCTTAGTCTTCAAGTCTGAAGTATGTGACATCAGTGTAAACACAATTATTGAGTCAAAAGATGTCATATTCTTTGAAGATGTGTTTCCACACAAAAGAAATAATGAAAACCCTGATCTCAAAAGAACAAGAGAAGTGTCAACTGAGAAACAGGATGAAACTCATCATGAAAATGGTGAATCTGAATCAAGAAGAAGTGTAAGATCTAAAACCTCTAAGTTTTTCGGTCCAGATTTTCTAACATACATGTTAGAGGATAAACCTCAGACTTACAAAGAGGCAGTCTCATCCTCGGAGTCTCCCTATTGGAAAGAAGCTATCAATAGTGAGATTGAATCGATTCTAAAGGGTATCGCCAGAAGGAGGGCTTAGACTTCTTTGATACATATTCACCGGTTACGCGGATAACCTCTATAAGAATGCTGATAGCAATAACATCTATCTATAATCTTGAAATTCATGAAATGGATGTCAAGACAGTATTTTTAAATGGGGATCCCGAAGAAGAGATCTACATGGAGCAACCGGAAGGATTTGTTTCAAAGGGAGCTAAAAATAAAGTATGTAGACTTGTTAAATCCCTATATGAACTTAAACAAGCTCTTAAACAATGACATGAAAAATTCGACAATGTCATGATGAAAAATGGTTTTTGAATTAATGAATGTGATAAATGTGTTTATTACAAGCAAATGGGACAGTCATGCGTGATTGTTTGCCTGTATGTGGATAATATGCTAATCTTTGGTCCTAACCTGGAAGTCATCAAGACTGTAAAGAAGATGCTAATCAACCATTTTGACATGAAAGACTTAGGTGTGGCAGATATTTTGGGTATCAAAATAATAAGAACACCTAGTGGCATTGAATTATCTCAATCATATTATGTGGAAAAAGTGCTTGACAGATTCAAGGAACATGGGATTAAAGGAGTATCAAAACCTTTTTCACCATCTATAGTTTTGCACAAAAATACTGGTGAATGTATAATGCAACTGGAGTATTCTCGTGTAATAGGCAGTTTAATGTACCTCATGAACTATACGAGACCAGACATTGCTTATGCAGTGAGCAATCTAAGAAGATACACAAGTAACCCAGGAAAAGGTCACTGGACGTCACTATTAAGAGTACTTGGGTATTTAAAGAACACTACAAACTTTTTACCGCATTATGGTAGATATCCTGTCGTTCTTGAAGGATACAGTGATGCAAATTGGATATCGGATTCGGAAGAATCAAAATTACAAGTGGTTACGTATTTACCCTAGCAGAAGCTGCTGTATCATGGAAATCTTCTAAACAAACGTGTATTGCCCGATTCATAATGGAATCCGAGTTCATTGCTTTAGATAAAGCATGCGAAGAAGCTGAATGGCTTCGCCACTTTTTACAAGATATTCCATTTTGGCCTAAACCAATGACGACCATTTGTATCCATTGGGATAATCAAGCAGCGCTATGTAAAGCGCACATTTTTGTATATAATGGCAAATTACGACATATTCGTAGACGCCATAATACTGTTCGACAGTTACTCTCCAATGGAATTATTTCCATTGACTTTGTGAGGTCATAGGATAACTTAGCAGATCCATTTACTAAGGGATTATCCAGAGAGAAAATTAACTGTGCATCGAGGGAAATGGAGTTAAAAGCCTAAAACAATACGAGTTACCTTACACAGAATCCTAACCTGGTGACTGGAGATCCCAAGGACCGGGTTCAAATAGGACAATCAGTTATGAGTAACTCTAACAGTAATGCATTTTGACTCAAGTCCATCTCAAGCCTATGGTGCAAAATAAATGTATGCCTACAGAAGTATTAAAATGTTAAGCTATGCTTTTAATGATGTCCATATCTTGAAAATCAAAAGTAGAGTATTGTAGGGTACTCTTTATGGATGCGGCTCTATGAGAACTTTGAAAGGCTGGAGTTCTCTAAAAACACTCGCAGAACTGAGATTTGTTTAGGGCCAAAATGAACACAACCGAGAGATTGGATGTGAAGAATACAATATTGTGTAGAGTTTATTATTTGGGCATACACTAACGGCTGACGGTTCAAGATGAAATATTTCACCGATTAGCCAAGTATGTCTGATAAACTTTAACTAGGGAAGGTTCAAAGTGAAATATCTACCTATCCACGATGCGACATTGTCTAAATTGCACTCTGTGATATGTACCTGTTGTAAGGTGGGAGACGAAAATTATCATTCATGTGGGAGATTGTTGGAAATCGGTTCCATCGTATTCTACTCATCAAGACGTATAAAATGATGTACTCACATGTCCAAAACAAATTTCAAATGAATGAAATATTTGCCTCCGAAGTTAGCTTGTTAAAATGAAGAATTGGACTATTGCTTGATATGTGACATTGAAAGTTATTCTCATATCGGAAAGGAGCAAAAAGCAAATGAAGTTATAAGTTAAAAACTGTGGCAAAAGGTTGTGCCCTTAGAGGTAGGAATATTTTCTCCAAAGGGAGAACACACCCAACTTGGGACAACAAAGTGCTCGGGCTCGATCTTGGGCTTGGGCTTAAAACGGTAAACTTATTTTTTTACAAAATTCAGTTTTGGTTTAATACGGGCAGTTGCAACTGTCATGACAGTTTTATCTGAACAGTTGCAACAACTGCCAAGGGCTTAGGGCTATAAATAAGACTGGGTTCTGATCAAATCTGAGCCCTATTCATATCTTCCCTACCACCCTATATCAGCATAGACATATCACCAAACGCTGTCATATCCTTTCTCGACCAAGTTTCCATTATTCTGGTGTAAGTTAATGAAGTTCTGACTGTTGTATCTTGGGAGACGACTGCCGCATAACCTGTATACACCGTAGCAGTGGCAGAATTAAACGTCTTAAGAATATTGTTTCAACAAGCCTCGGTCTTTTTTTTTTCTTTATTATATTCAAGGTCAGAATTGAAGATAACATATCTTCTTTCTGTGCTTTGTGTACAGTAACATACGCTGTTTATGAAACAGTCCCTTTAATTCACGATTATCAAGGTTCGAATTGAAGATACAATATCTTCTTTTTGTTCTTTGCTGAAAGTGAATTATACTGTTTGCGTAACAGTATAATTATTATTAAATTCGAGTAGGAATTTAATTCGTTGTTATTAATTTTTTATTAAAATTTAATTTTATCTACTTAAGGTATAACACTTATATGTAGAAGATAAGGGTTTTCCAAATTATCTTAGATGGCTATCCTGATCCATGATGGGCTTAACAGAATATTTGCCGCTTTTAAATAGCAATGTAGTCAGATGCCATATGTCCAAGCGTCCTAAGGAGATCTATTAGATCATAGACATGTTAAACATATGTGGAGGCTCTTTTATTAGTATTATTCTCTCTTATTTCTTTATGTTTATCACTATGTCTTTTATCTCTTTATCTTTTATCTCTTTATGTTTATCACTATGTAGTTCTCATATCTATTTCTTTACTTTTACTAGTAACTTATACGTGTGATGTACGTCTTAATAATTTTAAAAAATAAAAATAAAAATTCTAACGTAGTGAGGATTCGAACTTGAAATCTCCTTAATGTTAGTTATGTACGTGCGTCACATGCGTTGATAGATTTACAAATGACACTAAGGTCTTCTCCCATTATAATATTAGAGATAATCCTGTAAGTACTTTCCTCGATGCTTCAATAAAGATTAACACATTATTTCTCAAAATTTCTTTGAATCTAACATAGTATCAGAGCCACCTCTGCTTTCAGAAGGTTTAGACTATATTGCTCTTCCCCTCCCCTGCAACTAGATCTCGCTTTCTTTTCCTTCCTATCTGACGGCTCGTCAAACCCAGCGCACATTTCCTTCGCTACAACCATTGCACACATATCAAAGCAAAACTCCAACTTGGCTTTTTCCGACAATAACAACCAGTTTCAGTATGATGACTCTCAAATATGCATTGCTTTTTTGTATGAACTCTACGTGCACTGTGCACATTGCAGCTCAGTCCGTTCGGCTTCTGTATGCTGAATATGTACTCTACAACACCAGATCCGGGTTCCATACGAACATTTTGTGCAACACACCATCTTGGTCCATCCGACATTCATACAATAATGCAATCCTCATCTGTTTTGTCTTTTGTACTCCGCAACTTCTTTCCGTCGACAACCTCAGCCTAGTTCTAATTACGTTTCTTCCATGCAAACACTCACTCATTAATCCTATATGGGATCCCAGGATTTGGATCTCTTGGCGGGATAATGACTCTCGACAACTACACAATGATAAGTATGAAGTGTCCACTGGATCTCCAGAAAATTCTCTGAACCATTTATGGCTTTGTGAATTTTCTTTCCTCGTGATCTAACAAACAGATCGCCAAAGCCATATATGATTATTTTGTTTGTACCAGGATAGTGCTCCTAACATGAGTACCAAATTGTATACTATTTTCTAGAACACATTGCTTAACTCGGTCAATTAAATAAAAGTGTGCTTAGTAGAAGGATAAAGTGATTAACCTTGTATTCATTAATTTTTTTATGTAAAACACTCTTCATTTCTTTGAAGGTTTGAGCATCCACAGTTGTGTGCTATATATCCTTATTATGCATTTATAGCATTTTGAGCGCAACAGTCGTGTGTTATATATACATATTTTGTATTTTCACTACAGTAGAATGCTATATTTGAGAAAATATATAGCAATATGCATATAATAGCGGACAAAATATGATGTTTCATCCCAAATATTTTATAATATATTTAATCCATTGGACGAAACATCATGTTACTTCCGAATTTTTTTAATCCATCAAACGTGTAACACTACGAATTACCGAATTCCATAACACAGGTAATTCATAGCAAAACCAGGATTTTTACTTCAATTTCGTACAAAATACAAGGAATTTAAAATTTTTTCATTACAATAGTTATTATTTACAATACGCAACAGATTTACATAAAAATACAACATATTATCAAAATCTTCAGCCTTGCAACATCAATCACACCAAACCCATGCCCATGTTGCTTGCTAATCCAAACCCTGCAAAACTTGAGAACTACGAGTACGTCAATTGCATACAACTGATGCACTGCTATAATACAACGATTCTTCTATTTTAACAACCACAAACTTGAATGCAGAAACAGAAAATGTGACTATCCTAAACATGTCGGCGTACACTGAATGACTAATGCAGACACTTAAACATACAATGAAAATCTAATGCACACTTGTTCATATTCTATGCATCCCATACTACATAGGTCCAAGGGCAAGCCCTTAACGTACTTCTCATTATAGGGTTGAATCCCTCGTTATGCAGACCTAGAACCATGATGAAGATCAAGATTTAGACATGCTATGAACATTGGTTCTCACCCCAAAACTCTAGAGGTCAGCCTCATTCCTCAGATAATCTGGAGACTATTTCACTCACATCCGGGAATAAATGGAGAACACCTCACCTCGTAGGTCATCCTGGAACCATCATCACACGAATGCCCCATGAGCGTCGCAGTCGTCCAAGAACTCTGGAGGTTAGACTCCTTCCTTGGATAATCTGGAGACTATTTCATTCACATCCGGGAATAAAATGGAGAATACCTTACCCTGTTGATCACTTTGGGCCCTCATACTCACGCTTGCTCAAGTTTCATCATATCACACCTAGTGCTCATCCTTAAAGTTCATTCATAATAAGTCAGACCTAGAACTAGTTTACCCTACCAGACTTAAACAAATTACTGAGAACGCAAGCTCACACTGGCCACTTCTCACAATTCAATTTACCAATCTTGCGAGCACCCTGGGTCTCACTCACCCTCTAGAATCCACACAATCCAAAATTCATAAATTCGTTAGGTTATTCTAAACCTCTTTTATACAATCCTTTATTCATTCATAAAACTCATTTTCATTCTCTTATACATTTGTTTTCATTTTTCAATCTCAAAACAATGAGATAGCTTTTTCACCAATTATAAAGGAATTTTCGATGGAACTTTATTTTAATGAAAACTTAAACAGACTATAATTCAAATTTCTCAAATCAATATCTGCTTATCCCTTTATAACAACAATTCAATAACATTTCAACTTGATAGAACCATTGCAATTATATACGTCTTATTTTCCAAATTTATCATTTAATTATCTCTTAATTCGTCATCTAGCACAATTTACATAAATTCCAAATTAAATTCGTTTTCATACGATATAAGAATTCTAGAATAAATCCAGATTAAAACCTTCATATTTCAATCTTTTAATCACACTTAAATTAAAACGATATAGCTCTAAAAATTACTTTTCAAAGTAATTTAATTTATAATGTAATTTGTCCACAAAATAAATTTTGTATTAATATATATAACTTTGTCTAGATATTTTATTAATATTCCACTTTATTTCAAACCTTTCCTTTAAAAAAGTAAGGGATTTAAAAAGATAAAAACACAAAATAAACAAACCAATGTCCATCGGGATCAAACCAGAGCACCCAAAGCGCCTAAATCTCCACCCACTAACCGAAAGTCCAACTCTCTGTTGGTGTTGAAATGTCTCATAAAAACCCTATAGGTTTTGGCTACTGTTTGGCGAATAAATATAATTTGTAAAAGAAAACAGAGCCCCCCCAAGACTAGAACCCATGACCTTTTCGTACTGCACACAGTAACCTAAGCCGAAAGCCGAAACTAGGCTCCCAATTCTATTATTCAGTCAACTAGGTTCCAGTTTATTAATATAAACATCCTTCTTTCTAGACAAGTAAAAAAACAAAAATAAATAGTTTTTGCTCTTGGTTAGATTCGAACCCAAGGCTTAATATACTGTATATAGCGTCCAAACTCAAACGCTCTAACCAGACTCTCCGCCTCACTTAACTCTCTAAAACTTGTAAGAAAACTATTTTGAGTATGAAACTCTCTGTTTCACATCTCAAGATAAAAATTTAAGCCATAATTCAATTCTACAATCACTCTCACAACTTCTATACACTATATTACGAATTCTAATAAATTTTCAGAAAGGAACTTATTTAATTTAGCACATTTCAACATGAATTTGTGTTCATCTCAATCTACTTAGAATTAATATGGAAGTTTAACACATAATTGCATGCATAAATTTTACATTCAGTGAGTTAATTTCACAACAAAATCACATGGATAATGTTCATACAATAAAATTAGAGAAGCAATCATCTATAACATTTAATAAGCATGTAACTTAATTACTATGATACATGTTATTAAAGATGAAATTTCTCCTATATTAATTTAGACGTAATCTTAAGAATATCCCACACATACATATTTCAAATTGGAATTTAATCATCATCCAAATATATTTTCATCTACACATGCATAATCTACAAGGGATTAGAAAATAGTAGAAATACCCACCTTTTGACGTATTCCCTAGCAAATAGAACTCCTAACAAACTCTCCATCCCTCCTCAAAATCCAAGCTCCAAGAACAAAAAAAACCTAGCAAAAGACTTTGAAAGTGCTCAAATGATTTTTTTTTCTCTTTTTTCTTCACTAAGGTCGGGAAGGGGATTTCTATTATAAAGAGAAAGTTAATGGGAAGTTGTATTGAACCACCCACTAATCTAATTATTGAAACCAGATTTGGAAAAAAATTATATTTACTTTTGTTCTTCATTTTTCTACTGTTTATTTATTTATATATACATTACTTTATTGGAGAATGGGTACAATTGATTGATGAGAAGATTAAGGAGAGGAGTGTTTTGAGGGAATCAGTTCCCTATAAATTAGGAAAGAGAATATACAGCTCATACCATACCAACTATATTTTAACACCCCCCCTCAAGTTGGCGCATAGATATTGAACATGCCCAATTTGTCCACAAATTTTAAGAAGAGCTTATTTGAAGCTGCATTGGTAAGAATATCTGCGAGTTGGTTTTTTGACTTCACCTTAGACATCTCAATAATTTTCTCATCTAATTTCTCCTAGATGAAGAATCTATCTACCTCTACATGTTTCGTCCTATCATGTCAGATCGGATTGGCTGCAATATCACACACCGTTTGAATGTCACAATAAACCTTAATGGACTCATTTGGATCAAAAAATAAATCCTGTAACAAAAGTTTAAGCCATAAAACTTCAGTTATACTCGGTGCTACTCTGCGATACTCAGCCTCTGCACTAGAGCATACCACAACATTTGGCTTTTTGCTTTTCCATATAACCAGATTTCCTCTAACGAAGGTAAAGTATCCTGAAGTAGAGCACCTATTATCAACAGATCCTGCCCAATCGACATCAGTATATGCCTTAACCTTCAAGTGACAATGTTTTGCAAACAAGACTCATTTTTCTGGAGCAAACTTTTGATATTTCAGGATTCTCATTACTGTATTCATATGTTGTTCACGAGGTGCATGCATAAAATAACTCACCACACTCAAGGCATATGACAAATCTGGCCGTGTATATGCATGATACATTAGTTGTCCTACCAATCTCTGATATCTCTCTTTATCACATGGCACCTAATCAGGATCATTCCACAGTTCCAGTCCTTCTTCTAATGGTGTATCAATAGGCTGACAAGCAGACATTCCCGTTTTCTTCAACAAATCAAGAGCATACTTTCTTTGAGACAGAAATATACCCTTTCTAGAGCAATAAACTTCGATACCAAGAAAATATCTTACAGGGCCAAGATCCTTCATTTCAAACTCTTGTGACAAGTAGCTCTTTAATGCCTTTCTGTCCTCATGATCATTTCCAGTTACTATCATATCTTCCACATATATAATGAGAGCAGTAATCTTACCTTCTTTCCTTTTCAGGAATAGGATATGATTTGAATTACTCTGAAAAATATCTGAATTTCCTCATTGATTTTGTAAATCTCCCAAACCAAGCTCTTGACGACTGCTTGAGACCATATAGTGCTTTCTTCAACTGAAAAACTTTATTACTATGTTGGACTGGTCTATTTGATCCTGGTAGTAGATCCATATAAACTTCTTCTGTCAATTCCTCATGCAGAAAGACATTCTTCACATCAAAACGACCAGTCAAGGTTTGCAGCAAGTGACAGTAGAACTCTAACAGTGTTGAACTTTGCCACAGGTGCAAATATTTCATCATAATCAATTCCATAAGTTTGAGTGTACCCTTTGGCAACCAATATTGCCTTGTATCGCTTTATTGAACGATCAGACTTATACTTCATCGTATAAATTCATATACATCCTACTGGCTTCTCGGCTGGCAGTTCGACTATCTCCTAAGTCCCATTCTCCTACAAGGACTTCATTTCCTCATCCATAGCTGCTTTCCACCTTGGATTGACTAAGGCTTCCTGCACACTGTTAGGAATAGATACAATAGATGATTGATTCACAAATGACTTATTTGATTCAGACAATAGGTGAGTGGACACATAATGACTCATAGGATACTTGACATTACTAGTGGGAAGAGGCTCATAAGTAGGTTTTAGGATACCTCTAGTAGTATGATTCGGGAGTTCTCTTCTTGGAGCTTCGGAGAACGACGACGATTGGTTTTGGGGTTCTGATGGTGCTAGTTGTGGAGATGACACTAGCGATGGCATGGATCCTGACGACTCATCTTCGAGGAGGTTCGACATAGATTGTAGTTCCTCATGGAGATCTTCTCCCTCAACCAAATAATCTTCATTCGATTGATTGTTACTACTTACATTCTCAACCAAACCATCATTCTAGTGATTATCACTACTTACATCCACATTTTCACTTATTGTATTCAATTGTTCACTCTCAATGGTAACCATTTCTTCATAAGCAAGAGTCTGAACTTCACTTTGGTATTCCCCCTGAAGTTCAACCTCAGAGAAAATACATCTCATTTTCATGGAAAACAACATCTATGGTCACAAACATCCTTTGAGTTGGTGGATGATACAACGATACCTTTTCATATCTGTTGCATATCTTATGAAAACATATCGAACAGCTTGAGGAGATAACTTATTAAGTTCATGTTGATGAAGATGAACAAATGTGACACACCCAAACACAAGAGGTGACAAGTTGATGACATTCACAGCATCAGTTAATGTTTGAAATGACGTGATGAAGTTTAGGATACTAGAAGGAACCTGGTTGATTAAGTATACAACAGAAGCAAGAGCTTTCCCCCCCAATACATGAGTGACATATTTCCATGAATAAGGGAAGTATGGACCACCTCGAGCAAGTGTCTGTTTTTCCTTTTTGCAATCTTATTCTGTTAAGGTGTATACGAGCATGTAGTCTGGTGAACAATTCCATGTTCCACCAAATATTTTGCAGATTCGAACTTAGGTACTCGCCGCCATTATCTCTCATAAGAACTTAAATCTGTGCTTTATACTGAGTTATAACCCGTTTGTGAAATTTCTGAAATAAGACACTAACTTAACTTTTAGACTTCATCAAAAAAATTCAAGTCATACGAGTACAGTCATCAATAAATATCACAAACCATTTTGCTCCTCCAAAAGTAATATTTTTGAATGGACCCCAAACATCAGAATGAATAATCATAAATGGGAGAGTGCTTTTACTTAGATTTGGTGGAAAAGAGACACGGTGACTTTTTGCGAGTTCGTACACTTCACACCGAAAGGTAGAAATATCCAACTTCAAAAATAAACTTGGAAATAATTTATTCAATTAACCAAAAGAAGCATGCCCTAGACATCGATGCTATAGCCAAATCTCTGATTTCTTCTTCTCCCCCTCAGATCCTTCCACAAATAGAACTTGAGTCAACTTACTTGAACTTTCAGATTCTAAATCTAGGTAATAGAGCTTCTTGTGTCCATCCCCATAACCAATCGTCTTCTGAGTCTGAATATCCTTAAACACACAATCGGAAGGCCAAAAAACCACAATACAATGTAAGGCAATAGTTATTTGGACAACAGATAACAGATTAAAATTCAAGGATGATACAACTAGCGCAGTATCTAAGGTTAGGATTTTTGTGAGAGATATGAGACTCTCACTAGTAACGGTGGTAGGATCACCATTGGCAGTGGACACACTTGATTTGGTGGATAGTTGTAAGGTTTAAACTTGTCTAGAATGAAAAGTCATATCGTCGGTAGCACCCGAATCAATTATCCATGCATTATTCATAACAGAGGCATAAATATTAAAGACCTTACCATCATTACCTACAGCTGTAACTAATGTAGAGGCGTGTCCAACACTCTTCTTAGCTCCATCAGCACCTCCAACAACAACAGTGGATTGGTTACAATTCTTCTTCCAAGGATCCCTGCTATGATCATAGTTCTCTGGGCAGCCGATAATCTCATAATAGCGAGCTTCCATGTGGTCGATCTTGCCACAATGTGTATAGTTCCTCTACTCATAAGATAGTTTTGGTCCAGATCAACCTAGGTGGCTTTTTGAAGAATGGTTCTGAGCCACCATTGCAGCTACATCAGAGGGTTCTGAGGAATTTTTAATGGTGCTTTATTGATGACAGAATAGCAGCAACAAAAAAACAACAACAATGGATCTGAGTGGATCTATGTCAATCCCAAGAGCACCAAGGATCTGATCTCAAACTCCGAACACGCAACACACAGATCTCAACCAATGAGATACTTGTATTTGGGTCAGATCTGTGTCAACCCAAACTGCCTTGTGTTGGTGTATACCCTAAAGGCCAGTTGTGTATTGACATTACTAGTTTACATTGTATCATGATATTTATTTCATATATGAGGCATTTCGTTTATTGTGTTGTTTATTGTGACTAAATGAACATAATAAAGTCCTTTGAATAGTAGGTTCAATACCATGGGATATCAAGTGCATGACTTGATTGTGAGATCCTATTGGTTGTAATCAGAACACTATTCTTAAATGTTCCTAATCAAGTATTATTGTGAATTATGCCAACAATAATGCATAGATACTAGTATGTGCGTAGACTGATGACTATATCTCATATCTCACTGGTCATGGATATGAGATATCAAGTCTTTATATGAGTACATATTAGAGTAATAATGTTCTAGACTGATCTACCATGAGAACGATGCATGGATCGTTAAGTGAGTGTTATAAGCGGTTCTCACGGTGACCATAGTGTATGTAGTCCTTTGACTTGAAGTCACTATGGTTTCCTATATGAGAAGTTATATGTTCTAAATCAAACTGTTTTGACCTTTTAATCTCTTAAAAAAAAAACAACACTCAGTTATAAAATAAGTGTGAGTGTGTGTACGTGACAAGGCTGTTACATCAATCTAAGACTCAAGAAAGGAAAAAATTACAAAATAACACATTTCAGCATTGGTCTTGTTTTGTGTCTTGAGCCTTGAGATGGAGCTTTAGCATTTATCTTTGTCTTTGAATGCTTGATCACACTTGAGCTTTAGAACCTTGTAGAGCATGATCAATTTGCTTTAAGCTTGTTTGAACTGAACATTTTGCCTTTGTGTACATCCTATAATATATAAGAAGTAGGAAAACAACTTTGCATTGTGTTGTAATCATCAAAATCAAGAATTCTGCAATTATCTTTTTTTTTCAAAAGATTAAAAGGTCGAAACAGTATGATTTAGATCAGCTGTTGAGTACCAGTCGACTGCCTTATGGCATCAGTCGACTGTTCAGTACGAAACCGTCTGAACTCTTTCAAACTCTGACCAGTCGACTCATCATGGCAACCCAGTCGACTGTTCAAGTCGTTTCAACAGTTTACTGATTTCAAAACTTGAATTTTCGAATTCAAAAGTTTATATCCATTTTTAACCAGTTTTATAAACTATTTTTATAACATTTCAATGGATTATAGTCTATATATAGAGTCTGTGAATCAACATTGAAAGGTTCCAAGATTTTTGTTTAAAAAGTTTAAGACTCTTATTTTCAAAAGAACAAGCAATCTAACTTGCACTCCAAAATTTCTAAGTCTTGGTTCTCTGTTTTCAGTCTAGCATAACATCGAATTCGTTTTGGACTGAATTCAGAAGTTGACCGAATAGCCACGTACAAAATTACATTCACAACAAGGCTATAGGTTGATTTTAAACATTTTATTGTTTTCTTTCACTCTTGGTTGTGAGAGTGGTTCTTTCGGTTGGAGAGTAGGACTCTAGGTTGTAGAGTCAGGTTTTCACTCTTGGTGGAAGAGTGGGTTGCTCTCTCTAGTTGTGAGAGAGGACTACGGATTGGACAAGGTTGTTGTCTAATGCCGTAGGTTATTCTTGTACTTTTTCAAGAATAGTGGAAAATCTCGAGTGGGTTGCTTGGGGACTGGATGTAGGTCGGGAGGACCGAACCAGGATACATCGTGTGTACTCTGTGGTTGTATTTCTCTAAAGTTGCATTTTATTTACTTGTTTTTAAAGTTCTTTGTGAAACTTGTCTGGACAGTCGATTGCGTCTCCTTTTAAGTCGACTGGTCAGACTTATACTGCATACTCTCTAAAAACCTGTCTGGTAGGTCGACTGGTTCTTCTATAAGTCGACTGATCAGACTCGTCTTAAAATACTCTTCTTAACTGTCGCCCCAGTCGACTGGTTTCTCTTTTCAACTCGATTGGACAGAAGAAAAAGTTCAATTCTGCAATTATTTTTTGTAAAACACTATTCACCCCCTCTAGTGTTTCTTGCCTTGCCTACAGGTTCCAACACTTGGTATAAGAGTCTGGTTGAGCGCAATGGCAACTACTTCTAATGCAAACCAATACCATGAAGGCCAATCCACACAAAGGCTACCCCTCTTCGATGGAACCAATTACAACTATTGGAAGTGGAGAATGAGATCTACCTTCTGTCCATTAACTATGAAATATGGAACATGACGGAGACCGAGTATACCGCTCCTACCATTCCATATGCACAATGGAACGACGATATGAAGAACCAAATAATGAACAATGCAAAGGCGATGAACACGCTATTTTGTGCCCTTACAAAGGAGGAGTTCAACCGTGTGTCCAATGCAATAGCCGTACATCAAATTTGGCACACACTCGAGGTAACTCATGAAGGAACAAATAAAGTAAAAGAATCTAAAATATCTGTTCTTGTTCACAGGTTCGAAATGTTCCACATGAAGGAGAACGAGAATGTGTCTGAGATGATTACAAGGTTCACGGACATCACAAATTCACTTGTGGTGCTTGGGAAGATGTACACTCAAACTGAAATGGTGAGGAAGGTCTTCCGTGCACTAATCCCTAAATGGGAGAAGAAGACCACCGCCATAGAAGAGGCCAACGATTTAACACAACTTTTTCTTGAGAATCTTGTGGGAAATCTCATGGCGTATGAAGTTCAACTTGAAGAGCGCAAGAAGGATCTTAAACCACAATAATCAAAGAAGATGACACTAGCATTCAAAGCCATGTCGAAATCCGAGGATGAAGAAGAAGATGAGGAAGAGATAGCCTTGTTCACGAGAAAGTTCAAAAATTTTATAAGGAAAGGTAAGTTTAATTCAAAATCTAAGGAATCTAATGAACCTCCAACTTGTTTCAGGTGTAACAAAACAGGACACATGAAGAAGGATTGCCCACTAGAGAACTCGAAGTCTAAAGGAAAGGCATCCAACTTCAAGAAGGACAAATACACAAAGAACAAGTTCATAAAGAACAAAAAGGCATACCAAGCAACTTGGGATGACAGCGACTCTTCATCGAAAGAAGAAAATGAAGAGACAAGTGAGGTTGCTAACGTTTGCTTTATGGCGTCTTAAAATCAAGTAAGTGATGATTATGATTCTAATGATTTACTTGATGCTTTCAACGAGATTTTTCAAGAACTTAAGAAAGAAAAAATTAGAGTTAAGAACTTGGAGAAAGTAAATCAAACACTTTCCCAAGAGAACTTAACCTTGATAAAGATGTGAAATCTTTAAATTCTCGTCTTTCTAGTTTAGATATAGATCTTGTGTCTCTAAAGAAAAATTATGGGGAGATATCAAAGAATGTATCTAAATTTAATAAAGGAAAGGAGAATTTAAATAATGTTCTCCAAAATCAAGTGCAATCCAATAAAAGGTTTGGACTTGGTTTTCAAAAGTCTCTTGAAAAACCTCTTGTTTCTAAAAACACCAGTGTAAATAAATCTGTACCTATTTCTAGTGTTAAGAATTAACTGTATGAGTTTTTTGAAAAACCTAAAACTGTAAGTTTTAATAATAAAAGTAAGTCTATAGTTCAGACCAGTCGACTGAACCCAATTATCAGTTTCCTGTCCAGAGGTTCTGAGTTTCATTCAAAGAAACGAAGACCTCAGATAATTCAACCAAATCTACCTCCCAGTCAACTGAATTTAAGGAACAGTTGACTGAAAGGTAACATAAAGTCGACTGGACAAAGCAAAAATATATGGGTTCCAATCAACCCGAGTCTGAAAGATAAAACTACTTACATTAATTCATACATTCTTTCTGTATGTAATTCTGTTAATTATATTTCTGCTTTTGGTGAAAAATGAAACTCTCTTTGGGTTTGGGTTCCTACAAACTAATCTCTTTTGGACCCAATGAAAAGGGTACCATATTCACATTGAATATTTTATAGGTACCTAAGAGAGATCGTTGGATACTTGACAGTGGATGCTCAAAGAACATGACTGGTCATGCCAACTTCCTATCTTCCATTCAAGACATTGATGGAGGAACAGTCACATTCGGTGACAACAACAAAGGGAAGATCATTGGAATAGGCATGGTCGGTAAGTACACTAACCCGTTAATAGAAGATGTTTTTCTAGTTAGGGGACTTAAGCATAACTTATTAAGTATTAGCCAACTATGTGATAAAGGTTATAAAATCATGTTTGAAAAAGATGCATGTTTTTATGACTCTACCATGAAAAATATAATTTTTGAAGGATGTAGGAAAAATAATATTTATGAATTGTGTTTAAAGTCTTATGATTTTTCGAATGATTTCTGCTTAGTAGCTTCTAATAATGATTCTTGGCTATGGCATAAACGTTTTGGCCATGTGAACATGAAAACTCTTGCTAAATTGTCTAAGTACAACCTAGTTAAAGGGCTGCCAAGACTATCTTATAAAAAAGATAAGTTATGTGATGCATGTCAACTAGGTAAACAAATTAAATCTACTTTTAAAACAAAAAAAGTAATTTCTACTAGTAGGCCGCTCGAATTAATCCACATAAATTTATTTGGCCATACTAGAGTTGCTTCTTTAAATAAAAGTAGGTATGTATTTGTTTTAGTAGACGATTTTTCACGATTCACTTGGACTTTCTTTTTAAAACATAAGAATGATGCTTTTGTAGAATTTGCTAATTTTTGTAAACAAATTCAAAATCAAAAGTCTCTAACCATAGTCACCATTAGAAGTGATCAAGGTGGAGAATTTGAAAATAAAACGTTTGCAGAATATTGCAACAAGAATGGTATAACTCATTCATTTGCATTTCTTAGAGCTTCACCACAAAATGGAGTGGTTGAAAGGAAGAATAGGACTTTGCAAGAATATGCACGTACAATGCTTGTTGAAAGCAATTTACCTAAGTATTTTTGGGCTGAAGCCGTTGCTATAGCTTGTTATGTTTTAAATAGAATTTTGATTAGGCCTAAGCTAAAGAAAACATGTTATGAGCTATTTTTTGATTGAATTCCTAAGGTCTCTTACTTTAAAATATTTGGATGTATATGTTTTATTCTGAACACTAAAGATAATTTAGATAAGTTTGATCCTAGATCTAATAAGGGTATCTTTATAGGATACTCAAATAGGAGTAAGGCATATAGGATCTTCAACAAGTCAACATTGACTATTGAAGAATCCATGCATGTTGCATTTGATGAATCTCTGCCTTCATCAACTTTAATTGAAGATGATGAAACTGATTCATCACCTTTAAATAAGGTTATTACATCTTTAGAGAAAACTACCCTTGCGGATAAGTTGATTGACAAGGAAGTCAAGTCGACTGGTGTGAATCAGTCGACTGATGGACAAGTCAAGTCGACTGATCCTGTTGTGATGTCTCCAACTTTACCTAAATCTTTTGTTGAAGTTAGAGATCATCCTCATAACTTAATAATTGGTGACATTTCACATGGTATTCAGACGAGATCTCATGTTAACATGATTTCTCACACGGCTTTCTTGTCGGATTTTGAACTAAAGAATATACAAGAAGCATGTGAGAATGAGTTTTGGATGAATGCCATACAAGATGAGTTAAACCAATTTATAAGGAATGATGTATGAGATTTAGTTCCACGACCTCCTAATACCAATAGGGTATTCAAGAATAAGTTAGATGAATCAGGACAAGTCGTTAGGAACAAAGCTAGGCTAGTTGCTCAAGGATATAATCAAGAAGAAGGCATAGATTTTGATGAAACATATGCTCCTGTTGCTAGACTAGAATCCATTCGTATTTTATTATCTTTTGCTTGTTTCATGAATTTTATACTCTTTCAAATGGACGTGAAAAGTGCTTTCCTTAATGGGTTTATAAAGGAAGATGTTCATGTTAAGCAACCACCTGGTTTCGAACATGAACAATTTCCAAACCATGTTTTTAAATTGAAAAAGGCTTTATACGGCCTTAAATAAGCACCACGTTCTTGGTATGATCAATTGAAGACTTTTCTTTTAGAAACGGGTTTTGAAATAGGTAAAGTAGATACTACCCTGTTTATTAAGAGAATAGAGACAGATATCCTGATCATACAAATATATGTAGATAACATAATTTTTGGTTCTACTAATAGTAATCTCTGTCAAGAGTTTGCTAACACCATGAAAAATGAGTTTGAGATGAGTCACATGGGTGAACTCAACTATTTCCTTGGACTGAAAATTAAACAGTCACCTAATGGCATATTTATTATAACGCCCCGATTTCCGATAACTGGGAAACTGTGACATAAGCCAGAATCTTTTCTTCAATTAGCCACAATACACAGAAAAACAGGAAAACTTAAAACTTTTTATTCAACACAAATGTATTACAAATCTGAATGTTACAAAATTGCAATACATTACAACAGTGTTACAATAATACCTTTACAATCCCGAGTGTTACAACTTTCAACATATTACATCAGAGTACAATGAATAAAGAACAACACTTGGTATTTCACTTGGATGCTTTCCAACAATTAAATAGATTACAAAAATTGTTACAATGGAACAATAGTAAACAGCATATAATGCAACGGAAATGAAAACGACTCTTGCTTCTCTCGCCTTGAGTCCTCCTGAATCCTGTACCTGTACTTCTGCAACCCAGTACCTATTGAAATGGGGACATTAGTACATATACTGACGTTTTTAAGGCTGATAACTAGCAGTGATTCTCCACTTAAACAAACTGATTGATGAAAAGAGAAATGTGTATATATAATTGATGTGTTAGTGTATGCTCTGACTTAGACTCTAATGCAAGATTGACTAACGCAAAGATGCACTTATTCTAATGCAAGCAAGTCTCCAGAACAGTATGCAGCCCATACTACATACGCTCCATCTCAAGCCGTTTCTTCATATATAGGGATTTGAACCCACGTTATGAATTCTACTTGGTACACAATCCTGTTCCTGATAATACAACGTGACTGTGAGGTTGCAGGTGGGTCAAGTCCCACCAATGCTGTACGATTATGGTGTCTCCGTTTGCCACTACTACCCAACGAACCTGACTTCACTCAAAAACAAGGTTACAGGTATGGTCTAGTTCTGCTACTGCAGTCACTATAGTGGTGATCGTGTTTTCCACTATTGCCCAGCGTACCGGATCTCATTTGAAAACCAAAAGAACATAGGGTCTCACAAGTGCAGGTTAGCACGTAGCATCCCCTGTGGCACCCCTGGGGTCTCGCAAGCGCAGGACTGCACGTAGCATCCTGTGGCACCCCTAAGTCACGGTATTTCAGGAATTAACAGATGAGATACGCAACCCGTGCTCCCAACTCGTGAGAAGGCACCGTACGTATCCCTTTGAAGGGAAGGTGCAACCCAATAATATTGCCTAGTGTCAGCCTATAGGACAGGTCAGATCATAAGGAATCACCCTTAACACGAACTCTTTTCCTTCGGCGAAAAAATGATAATAAGTACAGTTTAAGTAGTAATAGCCATAAGTTACTACCCTAATGATGTCACTAAATCCAAACAGTCTCACGGGGTTTTCAATAACTTTCTTATGATTATCCCGATCCAACTCATGGCCTATCGATCCAAGACACCGGTAACGGAAATCTCTCTCTTACTCATCATTACCCCTAACTCGGATCTCGTCAACATTCTCGGCCCACGATCAACCCACATCAGTTAAGATCCGTCGGTGCTCGAGATGTGATTTATCTACAGTTTCTAAGGTGGTAAAATGCAATTCTTGATGGTCGATGGATCCTACGGTAACTATGAGACCTTATCACTACCCCTAACTCGGATCTCGTCAACACTCTTGGCCCGCTATCAACCCACATCAGTTAAGATCCGTCGGTGCTCGAGGTGTGATTTATCCATAGTTTCCAAGGTGGTAAGATGCGATTCTTGATGTTCGATGACCCCTAGGCTAGCTTTTATCTAGCTAACAATACTAGTGACTTTTCCAACCATTATTTACCAGGATGAAGTATGTGCACATCATATGGTCCAATTTCAATTAGAAACGCATACAACTAGAACTCATGGGTTCTTTTCCCAAATTTGAACTAGGACAATATGCGAGTAGGTTCATGAGTTCTTTCTCAAAGTTGAGCTAGAATCACCTAGAACCTAATTGCATGGGTTCCTCGCCAATTCGAGCTAGAACTATCATGGAGCTAGTTTCATGGGTTTCTTCTTAAAAATCGAACTAGAGCAAATGTGGAACATGGGTTCATTTCAATAGTTCCATTGGATTAGCATGCAAGCTAAACTCATGGGTTCCACTACAACATACAACTTAAACACGCATGGATTCTTTTGAATCTAAAACAACCATTCAAACTCACGCATGGGTTCTTTTAAATCTAGAACAACTACACATCTCAAACATGGATTCTTTACTAGAACTACTACAATAACACAAGCATGCATTCTTTACTTAGAACAACTACAATAACTCAAGCATGAATACAATTTAAGCATGAGTTTCTTTCTACAACAAATCAGGCATGGTTTACAACTTAACATGGGTTTCGTTACTACATCAACCTACAACAACTCAAGCATGGTATACTTACTATAATCAACCTAAAACAACTCAAGCATGGTATACTTACTGTTACCGTTAAATCTGGTGTAGGGGCAAACAGATAGTATTTGTAGATTCTTAGGGAAAGTGAATAATCAAACCTTAACCTTTTTCGCTGGAGCTTGACTGTTGACTCCCGCCGTTCACCTACAAAAAGTGTGATACACCGGGGTTGGTCCCGGTGACGCACCCTCCGACGCTCAAGTAAGTAATAAGAGAAGATTATGAAAGAGCTTTATGTGGAAAAAGGTTGATTACCTCTTAATGGTGGTGGATGGAGGGTATTTATAGCTGCCTTTAGGATCAGATTAGGAATGTAATCCCTAGGATCAGATTAGGAATGTAATCCCTAATTCCTAGTGAAAGGATAGATACGAATCAGGGCCGTTGATTAAGATTAATCAGAAACCCTAATTCTATCCTGCTAGACTGGGTTTGTTGTGGGTTGAAACCCGCACCTAGTTGAGGTGGATCTGTTCGTGGGTTATTGGGTCTTTGGAGAGAAGATCCAATACCCACTTCAGACCCGTTTATGGGTGAAATTACCATATTACCCCCAGGACTTTAAGATTCACGCTCGATTTGGATGGTTCCGATTTAACCCCATTTTTAGCCATATCACAAGCCTCCCACTCCCGAAGACTGAGTTTTATCAGCCTTTGAGGAGTAGTTTTACTGTTTTAATAGCTTACGGAGTTGTATCGGAGTCCAAACGAGGGGTATTGGATATTTGTACGAGGTATTATGGTGATTTTCGAAGCTATTTGCGTGCTCGAGGTTACTCTTGAGCTCTTTTCGACTTCTGGTGATTTTTCCTAACTTTGCAAAGTGGTGATTTTTCATTCGGGGGTCTTAATTAACCTTTCTAAGCAATAATTATCTATTCAGGGTTTCAAAAATATTTCCCCGGATTTATAATTATTTTTTATAATTTTTAATTAATTTTCCTGAATTTTAAATTATTTTTTTGCAGTATTTAGGCAGATGATTTGATGTTATTTACGTCGTTTCATGGCCTGGATGATTCGGCTTCGTCGCTGACCCCCTCCGAACACTCGCTACGAAGGAGGCCGAGGTCCCCGAGGGTTCGACACCTTCTGCCGATGCGCACAGATACTTCGGCCAGGCTATAGGCGCGTTCGGCGGATCTTTGGCGAAGTTCTGAGTGGTTTCCTCCCTGTAAGAGGGTCGGTGCTGAGAGCGCTCGGTAGCATGTGCCGAGGTCCACTTTTCCATGTAACATGGTCGGTGGCAAGAGCGCTCGGCAACATGTGCCGAGGTCTACTTCTTTCATGTGACAATTTTTTCCATGTAACATGGTCGGTGGCAAGAACGCTCGGCAGCATGTGCCGGGGTCCAATTTTTTTCCACGTAACATGGTCGGTGGCAAGAACGCTCGGCAGCACGTGCCGAAGACTTGTGTTGTGATTTTGGCAACATAGGGAACGTTAGGCTGAGTTGGCGGCTGCTGAACTTCTGATAGATGTGACAGACATTAATGCGATGGCTAATGATCCTCTGACGATTCTGACAGATGTGTCAGCCATTAATGCGATAATACAACTGGGCACGGTAAATAATGTGACGGTTCAGGTCATTTTGTCGCCTTGTGTAAATGGGCTGGCTGTGTGGGCCCATTAACCTTGTTTTGTGTGCCCAACTCTATAAAACTTCACCCCCCTCTCATTTCTCACTTCTCCAAATTTTTACTCAGGTTGTAATTTCTACTAGTGAGAGCTCACGGTGATCGTCGATTGCTTTTCCGGTGAAAATTCCGACCGTTTCTATCAACTCAAAGGTAATTTATACTTAGTCATTTTTCAAGTATAAATATGTCTCTTTCTCCTATCTCCGAGCCCTCCCCTTCTGCCGCCGAAGTCCCTTCTCCGAGTCGCCAAGATAAAGGCAAGAAGGTATCGGGTCGAGACAGTATAGTGGAGGATCCGAAGCGTATGGGGCCGTTCGGCATTTATCCAGGGCCATTGACCGGGCTTCAGAGAGTTCGAGAACTCCCGGGGGAGGAGGCCAAGCGCATTATTCACGGGAGGGGGAGAGCCTTCGAGGAAAATGAGGCAAGGAAGACCTCCGAGGCCGATGAAACGGTATCAATCCTTAGCCTGGAGGATTTGGTAGTGATCCGAAGTTGCTTCCAAATTCCGGAGGAGTACGAGCTTATGCTGCCGGGTCCCGGGGTTAGGGCGAATTTGCCGATGCCAGTAAACATGTGTTTCTGGCTGGTTGATGCCTTCATCGATGGGGCTCGGCTACCTCTCCACCAATTCGCGACACAAGTGCTGAGGTGGTTTGGGGTCAGCCCCATTCAACTGATGCCGAACGCGTGGAGAGTCATCAATGGCTTCGTACTCCACTCCCAAGCGGCTGGGATCGAGCCGGAGCTGAGGGTACTCCGGACTATCTACTGGCTTCATAAGCAGAACCGGTCAGAGTTCCGATACTACCTAGCTCCGAGGCACGGAGGTCGGCTCGTCGTCTGCCCCGACTACATCAAGCACTGGCGAGATAAGTACCTTATAGTGCGGAGCGCAGAGGTGTGGCCCATACCTACCAGTTTCGTGGAGGAGATGTCGAGGCGAGTGAAAGAGTCGCCGGTGCTTCACCCTCCAGAAGAGGAGGCAGTGCAGACTTTCCTAGACAGGCCGAAGTATGATTGGAGAGAGCTGACTGAAGACGTTCTCTTCAGGGGAGGGCTCAGCCGCATAGATCCCAGTACGCGGCTCTTTCTACGTTAATTTTTTTTTTACCTTGCCTATTCCAACTTGTGTCTTTAACCGGCTTCTTATTTGATGCAGAGGCAATGGATTTCGATGCTGTGATGGCGCAGAGGTCGGCCCTCGGAAGCAAGGCACCGAAGAAGCGCAAGAGGGTTTCTACCAAGCTGCCCCCCTGCGAAGGCTCCGAGGGGCGCGAGCGTAGCCGAGGGGGTGGAGCCTCTGGCTGTGGTGGCCCCGACCCTAGCCGCAGGAGTAGCCTCAGCGTCGACTCAGGCAGGGGACTTCCCAATCTTCGCAGCTCTTAGGATGGAGACGCCCCCGCTGACGGTGGTGGCCGAGGAGCTCCTGACTGAGGAGCACAAGAGGATCCACATTCCAGACTGGCAGGTTCGGAAGCATGATGGGTTCCTTGGCGACTCCTTGGCAAGTATGTAGGTGGTCAAGCACCTGGCGATGCCAAAGGACCGAGCTGCCATGGAGACCGGCCTGGCGGGCGACGATGCCATCGAGATCGCGCGCTCGGCTGTTTTGGTAAGTGTCGAATTTCTGCTTTTGTTGGTTACTTTCTCTTTGGATTTTTCTAACTCTTTGCACTTTTTGTTGTTTTGTTCTAGATCATCGTCCACTTCGGACATCTTTCGGAAAAGATGACGGAGTTGGAGAAGGAGCTGAAGCAAGAGACCGACCGTGCTCGGGCCGAAAAGGCTCGAATGGGCACAGAGCTCGACAAGCTGAGGGTCGAGTCTGAGGGTAGGTCGACGAGGCTCGAGTATCTCGAAGGCCTGGTCGCGAAGCTCGAGGCCGACCTTCTGCGCCAGAAGGAGGAGTCGGCCAAAAAGCTGGCTGAGGCGGCGAAGACCAAGGATGCCGTGGTGAAGGGGGCCGAAGAGGCCACTATGGCGAAGGCGCAGGGCTTCCTTGCCCAAAACATGGCCAAGGCCTATGCCCAAGCCATCTCTCAGGTGTCGGAGCGATACCCTGAGGTGGACTACTCGGGGTGGAGACTGTTCCAGGGCCATGTTGAGGGCTTCGACCTTGAGTCAGATGGAGAAGAAGAAGAAGGTGACGATGAGGACAACCGCGAGGTCGAGGTCGTCGGCGAAGTGAAGATCACCGAAGTAACCTCGCTGGCGATTCAGCCCCCATTGGGGGGGTCCGTCCCTATTCACTCTCGACGCCCCGGGAAAGAGGTCGACCCTTAATTTCACCTCTTCTTGTTTTCTTTTCTTTTTTTTGTCTTGTATTGCCTAATTGCGGACTGGCCACCACACTTTTTGTGATGAATGAAAGAGACTTTTGAGCTCGACCCCATGTCTCCTCTGAATAGCCCCCCCTCCTTTTTTTTGTTTACTTGAAATTCGACTAAGTGTTTTGACAAAGAACTTTCGCTATAGTGTGTGTAGCTTTTATTTAGGGTTCGGACGAGGAGTGAACTTGTGACAATTTACTGAGTCCCGTTATTTGCTTTGATCTTTTCAGCTTGCCGAGGTGACCCACTCAGCCGAACCCACTCGCTCCGGGGAGGAGTTTGGTTCCGAGTACAGCTTAGGGTCGACGAGGCTGAGTTTGGCCAGGTGCCGAGAGCACCTTTATGAGGTCGAGTTGGGGTTGCACAGGGCTGAGAGCGAGCGGAACTACTTGCAGATGATCTTGAGCCAACAGGACATCGAGATTCGGCGACTAGAGGGTAGGCTCGCCGATATCCCTCCTGTGGATGAGAAGGATGGCTCATCGACAGCCTTCACAAATGGGCTACGGTTGAAGTGTCTCCAACTCTCTCTGTCGAAGATGACAGCGGAGAGGGACGATATGCTCACCGAAGTGCACCACTTGCAGATTGTGGAGGCCAAACTTCTGGCGGAGGAAGAGGAGCTGACCAAGGCAGTAGGCAGGCTGATGACCGAACGTGACGAGCTGATAGCGGAGGTCGATGCTTTGAAAGGAGCCATAGTGGATAGGGGCATTGAAGTCACTCACCTCCGTCGGATTATCGCCAGTTGCCCCAGCATCCTGAGCTCCGTCGTGCCTCTTCGCTTCGAGGTAGATGCAGGAGACGAGTCTCTGAAACAGAGGATCGCTGAGTTGGAGGTTGAAGTGGCTCGCCTAAAGCCACACTCGGGGCCAATTAATGTCAGGAGCACTTCATGCACTCGTGAGGAGGGTGAGCGAGGCATTTCGTTTTATGAGCTCGCAACACGATCTCCCGTAGGTCGACCAAGTTCGGGTGATGCCCAAAGTGGCTTGGCGATTTCATCGAGCGGAGCATCCGTCAGTGCAACTGTCAGGAGCAGCGCCGAGGACACGTCTCAATTTGCCGGTTTAGGGATGAGTACCGGTGTCAAGCGTCGCCGCCCTCAGGTGTCTTTGAAGCGAAATATCCCTGCGCCAAGGAAGCACTGAAGATTTTTTGTTTTCAAAGTTTTGTATTTCGTCTAAGTGTAGCGAGTCTGCATTGTAGTTTTTGCTTTTGGAAGTCTTGTAGCTCGGTTGTAAAGAGAATGCCGCTTTGTAATTGTCTCCCCGCACTTAATCGACTTGATGCTTTTTCTTTCTTGAACTTGTGCGTTTTTTAACCCTTTCTGTTGTTGTGTTACTCGTGACTATCTTTAGCGTGCCGAGGTCCGAAGCTAGACTTTCGTTACTTTGGGCCTCGGTGCCAAGAGCGCTCAGCAATGTGTGCCGAGGTCCAGAGCAAGGTTTTTGCTTATTTGGGCATCGGTGCCAAGAGCGCTCGGCAATGTGTGCCGAAGTCTAGAGCAAGACTAGGCGGGTCGGACACTGCTTCGAACCTCTTGGCTCGTGAATCCGTGAGAGCGAGTTTCTTGCAGTGGAGAGCCGCCTATTGGAGGATTACTTCAACTTTAAACAAACTATAAGAACTAGAGGTTAGCTTCTCAGAGTCCTGGGCATGGGTCGACGATATACGAGATTCTAGAGGTGATTTCATAGTTCAGTATTTGATCAAGGACTAGGGCTGTCGTGGACCTTCGACTTGGCCTTGTGAAAAAACTGAGGACTGCCCAGGCTGGGAATTCACCGAAGCCTCTAACAAGTTCATGTTTGAAGCTGATATCTTCTCTTAAGGAAACACGCAGAATATAGCAAATTTATATTGATGACCTTCCAACCGCGAGGATCAAGAGATGCAGTGTGCCAAGACTAGTATACGAATGCTAGACCTAGCATCAGCTTCTCCCATGTCTAATTTAGTTGTAAGGATTTCGCACGCGGCGGCAAAATGAGAGTATATTTCAACGGCTGTGGGAGAAATTCCGAATGGCGAACCACTTCTAGCTCGCTTAAGAGTGAGCTTGCGAAGCGGAGTCGAGCCAAGTGTTGGACTCCGAACTCGTCGTTCGAGTATGTTTCAACGGTTGTGGGAGCAATTCCGAATGGCGAACCACTTCTAGCTCGCTTAAGAGCGAGCTTGCGAAGCGGAATCGAGCCAAGTGTTGGACTCCGAACTCGTCGTTCGAGTATGTTTCAACGGTTGTGGGAGTAATTCCGAATGGTGAACCACTTCTAGCTCGCTTAAGAGCGAGCTTGCAAAGCGGAGTTGAGCCAAGTGTTGGACTCCGAACTCGTCGTTCGAGTATGTTTCAACGGTTGTGGGAGCAATTCCGAATAGCGAACCACTTCTAGCTCGCTTAAGAGCGAGCTTGCGAAGCGGAGTCGAGCTAAGTGTTGGAATCCGAACTCGTCGTTAGAGTATAAAGAAGGTAAAAACAGAGAGATACAAGCAATTCACAAGTAAGATATGAAGAAAAATGTTCTTTATTGAAAACTAATAGTCAGCTGCTTCTGAGTTGCGAACCGTTATTACATTGGAGAAATAAAGAAGCAAAAGTAAAATACAAGTGAAGGGAAAGGAACGGTTCGACATCTGACGGTACCCGGAGATGCGTTCATGCGCTCTCTTGGTATTTCAAGAGATGGTCGGCATTCCAAGTCCTGGGAATCTCTCTTCCTTCAAGGTCTTCTAGACGGTATGTCCCGGGCCGAACCACTTTGGTGATCTTGTAGGGTCCTTCCCAATTTGGGGCTAGCTTGTTCTTTTGACTGGGGAATGAGATGGCTAACTTTCTGAGGACCAAGTCCCCTTCTTTGAGGTTGGTGGGACGGACCCTCTTGTTGTAGGCCAGCTCGATCCTCCTTCGGTAGCTTTGTTGGCGAATCGAGGCTCTTTCACGGAGCTCATCAATCAAGTCCAAATTTGCCCGAAGCTCCCTAGCATTCTGCTCTTCTTCATAGGAAATTAGGCGAGGAGATGGTACACCGACTTCCAGGGGGATCACAGCTTCGGACCCATAGGTGAGATTGAACGGCAACTCTCCTGTGGGGATCCGTTTCGTAGTGCAGTAATTCCACAGTACGTTAGGGAGCTGATCTACCCATAAGCCTTTAGCGGACTTATTCAGCCTCTTCTTAATACCGGAGAGGATTTGTCGGTTGGCATTTTCTACTTGACCATTTGACTGCGGGTGGGAGACGGAGGAGAATCGTTGTTGGATGGCGAGGTCTTCACACAGAGCTCGGAATGCGGCCCCTGTAAATTATGTTCCGTTATCGGTTATGAGGACCCGAGGGACACCGAACCTGCAGATGATGCTCTTCCAGAAGAACTGAAGGACTTTGTTCTTGGTGATTGTAGCTAAGGGCTCGGCCTCTATCCACTTCGAGAAGTAGTCGATTGCCACGACTAAAAATTTGAGTTGGCCGGGAGCTGGTGGAAATGGCCCTAGTAAATCCATCCCCCACATTGCGAAAGGGATCGGACTTGATAGGGAAGCGAGGTAAGCTTGGGGTAGGCGACGGATGTTGGAATACTTTTGACAAGAGCTGCATTGCGAACGTGTCGCTCGGCATCTTGTAGGAGGGTAGGCCAGAAATATCCATAATTCAACACCTTCCGGACAAGGGATCTGGACCCTGAATGTGCTCCGCCTATGCCTTCGTGAAGCTCTTGCAAGGCGTATGTGGCCTGTTCGGGGGAGAGGCACCTCAGATAGGGTCTACCGTCAACTTGTGTGAAGGAGCATTTGTACAAAATCCCCTCAACAAGGGTGTACCGCTCCGCTCTGGTTCTGACTCGACGAGCTTCCTTAGGGTCTTCGGGGAGGAGCTCATCCCTTAGAAATTCTACCAGGGTTTCATCCAATTATCTTGAAGTTGAACAGGCAGTGACCCCATTGAGTCGGAAGTTTCTTCTTCTATGCTCGGCCTCAGGAGCACTTCAATCAAGACGGTCTACTCGAGATCTTGGAGGGAGGAAGAGGCTAACTTGGAGAGAGCATCTGCTTGGGCATTTTCCTCCCTAGGGATTCGCAGAATAAGTGCCTCTTCGAATAGAGCCATGAGATTTTGGACCTTGGCTAGATACTTAGCCATTCAGTCATCTCGCGCTTCATACTCGCCCAAGACTTGATTCACGACCAGCTGAGAGTCACTAAATATGCGGAGGCGTTGTGCCCCTGCTTTGTGGGCCATTCCGAGACCAGCTATAAGGGCTTCATACTCTGCTCATTGTTGGAGGCCTTGAAGTTGATGCAGAGGGAGTATTGAAGAACGAAGTCAGCTGGGCCTGCCAGAATGACCCCGGCTCCGCTCCCTTCAGTGCGAGAGGATCCATCTACATATACCGTCCAAATAGGAGGTCCTTTTGCCGCTAAACTGACCTCAGAAATGTTGCTCTCAACTATGAAAGCTAAGGCCTGAGCTTTGAATGCAGTTCGAGGCTGGTATGATATATCATGCTGGCTCAGCTCGATCGACCACTTCATGAGACGACCAGAGGTCTCTGGCTTGTGCAGAACTTGCTTCAGCGGTTGGTCGGTAAGAACGACCACCGAGTGAGACTGAAAATATGGGCAAAGCTTCCTAGCTGCCATAACCAAGACGTATGCCATCTTCTCTAGCCTTGGATAACGAAGCTCGGCATCCCGAAGTACCTTGCTTACGTAGTAGATGGGCTTCTGAGACTTGTCTTCTTCCCTCACCAAGACAGCGCTGAGGGTTTGTTCGGAGGCAGCTAAGTAGAGGTAGAGTGTTTCCCCGGAAATAGGCTTGCTGAGAAGAGGGGGGTTGACTAGGTAGGCCTTAAGCTGATCGAACGACTCTTGCTGTTGTTGACCCCATTCGAAGCCCTTAGCCCTCCTAAGAGCCTTGAAGAAGGGAAGACACTTCTCTCCTAACTTGGAAAGGAAGCGCCCTATAGCTGCGAGGCACCCGGTTAGCTTCTGAACTTCTTTCACATTTTTGGGAGGAGCAATGTCTAGTATGTCTTTGATCTTCTCAGGGTTGGCTTCGATCCCTCTTTGGCTGACCATGAAGCCTAGAAATTTTCCCGACGAGACTCCGAACGCACACTTGTTCGGATTGAGCCTCATATCATACTTCCTGAGTACATCGAATGCCTCTTGTAGATTGGTGACATGGTCGGCCCCATGGATGCTCTTCACAAGCATATCATCAACATAAACCTCAATGTTGCGGCCGATCTGATTTTGGAAGACTTTGTTAACGAGGCGTTGATAGGTGGCGCTTGCATTCTTCAACCCAAAAGGCATCACCCTGTAGCAGTAGAGGCCCTGATCGGTAACAAAGGAGGTCTTTCACTTGAGACTGTTGATCGTCGGGAAAAATTCTTGAGGAATAAGACGATACAGATGGTCAAGGTAGTCTGAAGAAACCAGTTGGTTGAAGAGGCTACTTGGGAATCTGATAAGAGGATGATGAAGAATCATCCTGAGCTCTTTGTTTGATTGTATTTTCTTCTTGTGTTTTGTTTTTCTCACTCTTTAATTGTAGTTCCGGGGACGGAACTATTCTAAGGAGGGAGTGTTGTAATACCCTAAACTTTCATTTTAATAAAATGTTGATTTTCACGTGTTGTGCACATACAAATTTCATATGTATATTTATTTATTTATTTTTATATATAAAATTTCATTTTATAGTATGAACAATTATTTTCTTCTTTTATTTTTCTAAAAGCCTATTTTATAAAGCCTAAAACACTATTTTCTTAATTTGAGCCCACTTTAATAAACTATTATTTTATTATTTTATTATTTGGCCCACAAGCCTAAACCCACTAAATGTGAAGCCCACAAATTTAATTAATCAATTAAATGGTCACACTTGTCATGTAGACACAAAATGTGAACAATTTGATTAATTAAAAGTGTACGAACTTCAATAGGGGGGTACTAGGTGACACGTGCATGCACGTAGTGTGCAATGCACACCATTGGTAGGCCGGGTATGCATGGGATCATGGGGAGTGGGTGTGTGTGTGCATGGGTAGTTTATTTGAGTGTGGGTGGTTGCTACAACTTCACCTCCTATCCTAGCCATCCATCCTATAACCATCCAATGAATCCTAGCCCCCCAATCTATCCTAGAATTAGTATAAATACCCCTTATCTATTTGTATTCTACACTAAGAAACTATTGAAAGAAGAAACTATATAGGAGAAATATATTAGTGTGAGTGTGTGTGCGTGTCTACCATTGGATGCCGGCCATTCATTCCCCCACACTTGGAGCTCTCGGTTTTGGCAAGGAAGTAAGGAGAATGAGTTTTTGCATCGCAATCTAGGAGGAGAAGGCACTCTCTCGCAATCTAGGAAACTCTAGGAGCTTTTAGTTGGCTTTTTCTTCAAAGAGGTGGGTGTTTCTCATGACTTCTAAAGTAGAAATCTTGTTAGGAATGGATTGAATTGTTATTATAAAGCAACTAGTTGAAATGAAATGCATGCTTGCCGAATTAGAAGAGAATTGATAAATTAGTCAATGTGTGTTATTTTGATTACTAGATTTACTAATTATGAGTAAAAGTGAATGTTCTCATTGTTTCTAATGTTAGTATGCATGCTAAGTATGTTCTAAATGCAAACTATGTGGATTAACTAGTAAAAAGATTAGAACCATGTTTGTTGATTAAACTATTAAAGTAGAATGTATACTAGAGATGAATTGATGGAATAATTTATTAAGAAATGATTGTTAATTGTTGTAGTAGAATTTTCCACAGTTATATATGCCATATGAGTATTAGAATAAATGAAAAGATTGTATTTTTGCAAACAAAAGATTGAATGCATTATGTGTAAATTAGTGAATAAAAATATAAGTTTTATTCATTAAGAAAGATGAATTTTTGTGTTCTAAAAACATCATGAGACAGAAAACATTTCTGTAGTGATTTTGCGAGATACTATCTTTAAAATTTGAAGAAGTATGTTTTAGTTTTCGAATGTCGAAATTGTGTTTATGGAATGCAAACTAAGGCCAAAATATATATTTTAAAGAGTTAAAAATACCTTTAAAAATACTGGTTACTGTAGAATTAAATGTATTTTAATTCTGGAAAATTTTGTTCTCAAAAGAAGAGAAAAAGAGAAAATTTTGTTTTGGGAATTTTTGAATTATAATTATGAACAGAGAGCAAGATCAAAACCCATTTAATTATTCTCTAATCGATATGTCCACTTAGACCAATTGGCCGACAGTACCTTCGGTCGCTACAGTAAGGGGGAGGTCTCGGGTTCGATACCTGAGGCTTTTGTTTTATTTTTTTGTTAAAAACCCAAATTGCCGAGAATGGATACATAGGGATTATAACCCATGGTTTAAACGTTTGGCGGCTTTGGCGTGTTGGTCTTGTGCGCTGTCTGTTTCACCGCTGGTTGTGGGTTCGAATCTAGGAGGGGGTTTTTGTTTAGAAAAAAAATATTTTTTTTGTGGATTTTTGATTAAATTGAGTTTTTAAAAATAGAATAAAAATTGGAAAAATTAGGGATTAATTACTGAAAAATTATTAGAACTTTATAATAAAATTTATATAACTGTTGATTAAGTGTGATTAAGAAATTGGGGTTTTTGCAAGAAAGGACTCCTTTTTGAAACTAAATTGTCTTTTTAAATTAAAGGAAAAAATAAATGAAATTTTTGAGTTATAAAAGATGAAAAATTTGTAATGAGGAATTTTTGAAAGTGTGCTTCATGCGATTAATTGGACTTCTATTTTGTGCTTGTAGTGAGATTTGGAAATGAAAATAATAGTCATGTGGAATGCATGAATTATTAATTGCTACTAGTTGAATGTATTCTTACACATACTATTGCACGTGAAATTGAATTATTGTTTGTGATGAGTTATGAAAGATGTGAATACATGAATGCTATGCTTATGAAACATGAATTGTGATTAATCTTGAAAAGATCTTATGAGAATTAGGGTATAACTAAGCCTTATACCGGCAATGAAAGAATTGTAAAAATGATATTTTGAAATGAGAAGACCAAGATTTGGGTCATGTGAATGAAATGAATAAGACCGGTATAGTAGGAGTGCTACATTCTAAGGGTTGATTTTATTCATGATTCAATTAAACTAAGAATTAGATACATAGTGAAGATGTGATGAAAGTAAGAAAAAAACATTGAGTATGAGGGCCATTGAATTGGCGGCGTGAGAGTTTTCACAGGATGTCCCATGATGCGTCATGATAGGGCGTGGATAGTGCTCCACAGTACCGTCCCGGTGGCGACGCTCGTGGGGTGTTTGACGACGGCGGGTGGTGTCATGTCTATGGTAGGAGCTGAATTACCATAGGATGCCTGCATGATGAGTCATGTGACAGTGCGTTGGGATTCCCTCCAGGGTGCCTAGACATGAGTTCGTTGGTCAGAAAACATCTAGGATACTTACCTCAGTTACAGTAGTAGATTAAGTCATGGCAATGGATTGAACCCTACAAGATGAAGAACGGTTAAGGGCTTGCCCTCGGACCTATGTAGTATGGGCTACATAGACTCTGAACAAGTGCGCATTAGTGTCATATAATACAAATAATTGCATTAAGGACTAAGTGCACCTTCACAACACGACATCAATAGGATAGTCCCTTTAGCTTTATTTGTGACAAGTTTGTGGTTTGTTAAGTATTGAGAATCGTTATACTATTTCCGGCATAGAGAGGATGGCCGTGTATAATATTTCGTCAGTTTAATGAACTGACGCGCCCATAATTTTATATGCAGGGTAAAGATGCTTGACACAATTGAATTATACATGCTACGCAATATTGTTTTAAATATTGTTTCATGTAAATTATTGTAAAATTGCATCCGCTGTGACAATGTACAAGTGTAATGTAACTCTGATAAAGGAAATTTTTTTATTTCTTTGTAAAATTGTACGAAAGAAGTGTAAAGATCCTGTGGAACTTCGAATTCAGTTGTATTTTGGAATTCGGGGTGTTACACAAGGTTGCTGTCTAACGCCGTAGGGTATTCTTGTACATTTTCAAGAATAGTGGAAAATCTCAAGTGGGTTGTTTGGGGACTGAATGTAGGTCGGGAGGACCGAACCAAGATACATCGTGTGTACTCTGTGGTTGTATTTCTCTGAACTTGCATTTCATTTACTTGTTTTTTAAGTTCTCTGTGAAACTTGTCTGGACAGTCGACTGCGTCTCCTTTTAAGTCGATTGGTCAGACTTGTACTACATACTCTCTAAAAAATTGTCTAGTAAGTCGACTGGTTCTTCTATAAGTCGACTAATCAGACTCATCTTAAAACACTCTTCTTAACTTTCGCCCCAGTCGACTGGTTTCTCTTTTCAATTAGATTGGATAGAAGAAAAACTTCAATTCCACAATTATTATTTATAAAACACTGTTCACCCTCTCTCTAGTGTTTCTTGCCTTGCCTACAGGATCCAACACTTGGTTCCGGGCAAGGCAAATATTGTGGCAGATGCGCTCAGCAGAAAGTGCAGTTTGTCTCGACTGGTCACAACTAAGAAGGTATTGGTAGAGGAGCTTGATCGAGCAGGGATTGAAGTGGTTTTGCAAGGTTGGGAGCTTCCTTAGCCCAGTTGTGGATTCAACCTACCTTGAGAGACAGAATTATCGACGATCAGAAGGCAGATCTAGAGATCCAGAAGATGATAGAGCAGGTTGGTGTTGGCAAGTTGGCAGAGTTCCAAATGAAGGATGTAGTGCTGTGGTATGGTGAGCGACTGTGTGTGCCAGATCTAGTGGAACTGAAGGAGAGTATTCTTCAGGAAGCACATGCTACTTTGTTATCAGTACATCTAGGAAGTACCAAGATATACAAGGATATAAAGCAATATTTCTGGTGGCCATGGATGAAGCGAGATGTAGCTGAATTTGTTGCCAAGTGTGCAGTTTGTCAGCAAGTCAAGGTAGAAAATCAGAAGCCCGGCGGTTTGTTGCAGCCATTACCCATCCCCGAGTGGAAATGGGATTGTATCAGCATGGATTTCATCACGGGTTTACCAAAGAGTTCCAAAGGCAACGATACAATTTGGGTTATAGTGGACCGACTCACCAAATCGGCTCACTTTTTGGCAATGAAGCTTACTTGGTCAATGGAGAAGCTGGCAGAGTTGTATGTTGGTAAGATTGTGAAGCTTCATGGAGTTCTGCTGTCAATAGTATCCGATCGAGATGCGCGTTTCACTCCGCATTTCTGGAGAAGTCTTCAAGCAGCTTTGGGGACGAAGACTGATTTCAGTACCACCTTTCATCCTCAAACGGATGGGCAGATTGAGAGAGTCAACAGGGTGCTGGAAGATATGTTGAGATGCTGTGTGTTGGATTTCGGTGGCAGCTGGGAGAAGCATTTAGCTCTTGTGGAATTTGCCTACAACAACAGTTTCCAGGCAAGCATTGGGATGGCACCGTATGAGGCTCTATATGGAAGGAAATGTAGGACACTGGTTTGTTGGTATGAAGTAGGGAAGCGACAGCTGTATGGACTAGAGATTGTGCAGCAAACCTCAGAAAAGATTGAGCTGATCAGGAAGAGGTTAGTTGATGCATAGAGCAGAAAGAAGAGTTACGCTGACAACCGGAGGAGAGACCTGGAGTTTGATGAAGGTGACTATGTCTTTGTGAAGGTGTCTCCAACCAAAGGGGTGATTCGGTTCGAAAAGGGAGGAAAATTAGCTCCGAGATACATTGGACCCTACAAGATATTGAAGAGAATTGGGAAGACAGCTTATCGGTTAGAACTACAAGAAGAGTTGGCCTAATGCACAATGTCTTTCATGTGTCCATGCTATGAGGTTATGTCCCAGATCCGAGTCATCATTTGCCAGAAGTACCAGAAGGTTTATAGTTAGATTTGAGCTATGCTGAGTATCCTATTGAGATTGTGGATCGTCGAGAAACGGTCTTGAGATACAAGACGATACCTTTGGTCAAAGTCATTTGGAGGAACCAATTTGTTAAGGAGGCCACTTGGGAATCAGAGGAAAAGATGATGAAGGATCACCCTGAACTCTTTAACTAAAATTTTTGTAAACTTTCCTTTTCTTCTTTGTATTGTCTCGCTCCTAAGTTTAGTTCCGGGGACGGAACTATTCTAAGGAGAGAGTGTTGTAACACCCCACATTTTTTTTAAATTAAAAAGGCATTTTTTTGATTTTTGCACGTATGATGCACGTGCTAATTTATCCATCTCTTTTCTTACTCTCATTTACTAATTTTAGCATGCACATTTTAATTAACCTTCTTTTGATCCATGGACCTAAAGATAAAATCTACCCCATTAGGTTAATTAAAAGAAGTGCCCACTAGAATAATTAAGTTAATTAATTAAAAGAAAGCCCGTGGGACAAGCCCATTAATAAAATCCTAATTTTAAGTTGAGCTTGGACTAATACATGACAAGTTACAACTTTTAGTGCACATTTAGAACTATAGAAAATTGTATTTATTTTGTTTGTGCATGTGTGCATGTGCACATAGGAGTTGGCCGGTTTTGACCTAGGGGAGTGGCCGGTTTAGGAGTGGGAAGGATTGGGAGTTAGAGTTTTGTATAGTGGGGAGAGGAAAGGTTGAGAGTTTGGGAGTTAGGCGATTTGGAGAGTTTGAGGGAGGAGTTAGGAAAGTGAAGAGGTAAAGAATTTAAAGGAGAGAGTTATTAGGTGGAATTTTATTCAAATTAGACCCTAAACTTGTTCTATAAATAGCATCCCATTCCTACTTCGCTTTTGCACCAAAAACAAAAGAAAAAGAAGAGAAAGAAAAAAAAAGAGAGAGAGTGGAGTGTGGGGGCAATAGATAGAATTTTTGGATTCTTAAGAAAACGAACAAGGCAAACATGTTGACCTGTTGATCTTCACCAACTTGTTGATTTGGTCTCTTGCCGCTGCTGCGAACCTGTAAAAAGTGCAAAACACCGGGATGGATCCTGGCGATGCACCCTCTGACTCTCTTGTTAGTAATCAGAAAGATTATGAAAGAGCTTTTACTGGCAAAAGATTGATTACCTTCTTATGGTGGGGGGAGAGGAGTTTTTATAGTCGCCTTAGGGATCCGTTTCGAGATAAGAACAAATCTCTACATCCCGGTGTGGATGGATAGAAGTGGTTAAAACCTCCTCTTAGGGATAATTATGAATCTGAATTCTTCTTTATCCTTCTGGACTGGTTTGTTACGGGTTAAGACCCGTACCCAGTAAGACAGATCCGTTTATGGGTTGTTGGGCTTTGAAGAAAGACCCAGTCCCTATTTCAGACCCGTTTGTAGGTGAAATTACCGTTTTATCCCCGAGCTTTAAGATTCGTGTCCGATTTGAACGGTCCCGATTTAATTCCATTCCATATCACAAGCCCCCCACTCCTGGAGATTGAGTTCTACAGTCTTTGAGGGGTAGTTTTATTGTTCTAATGGCATGCGGAATTTTATCGGTGTTCTTAAGGGAATTCGGATCTTGCTCGTGGTGTAACGGTGTTATTCTGGACTTTGTAAAATGCCCAAAAATATCCTCAGAATTTTTTGGATTTTTGAGATTTTTCCAGATTTTTCTGAACATTTCCTCATTTTTTTGAATTTTTTAATTCATTTTCCGAATTAAATAATCAATTATAAAAAATTTTAATTAATTATTCTAATTTAATAAATTTTATTTTAGAATTTTAAAATAATTTTCCGAATTAATAATTATTTTTAGAACTTTTTAATTAATTTTTTCAATTTTTAATTAATTTTTCGGATTTTTCAAATATTTAATTCAAATAAATAAATAAATACCTGGACACGTGGTGCAATCCTAAGCGTTGATCACGATCAGAGCGCGCGCATCTTAAAGCAGGGCATTTTCCCCAATTTGCAGCTCGGAACCCCTTTTGTTCGGCAACCATTGCCGATCCACCAGGTGGCGCCACGTGGTGCGGTCAACGATGGCATTGACGGCCACATGGCAATTATTATTATTATTATTATTATTATTTCCCTCTTACTCCCGCTCTGTTCTCTTCTTCCTTTCTTTTTCTGCTCTTTCTCTGCTCTTCTTCGATAGCTCCGAAGCGCCATTAGAGCTTGGTGGAAGGGGAGATCGATGGTGAGAAGAGCTCGACAGAGAGCAATGGAGATGCTACTTAGAGCGGAACTGCATTCAGAGTTGGGTTCGGAGCTCAAATGCGAAGGAGCTCGGCGATGGCAGAAGGTCACGAGTTCGAGCTCGGAGCTCGTGAAGTTCAGCATCGGAGCTCAACGAATGGGACTCGACGTCGGAGCTTGCAAGGGAGGTCGACGAGGGAGCTCGTCTTCAGAGGTCGACGAGGTGAGGAGCTCGGAGCTCGTTAATGGAAGATGGCGAGGAGCCGGTTCGAGCTTGGCGTCGACGAGGAGGTTGGTTGGCGAGCTCAAGCTCGGAGCTGGTTAATGGCAGTAAGGGTGAGGCGGTAGCTCGTCGAGGAGCTCAGCGAAGGCGAGGCAGTGGCTCGTTGAGGAACTCGGTAATGGAGAGAGCTCGGCATGGAGTTGGGGGAATTCGGCGAAGAAAAGAGCTCGACGAAGCGAGGGGAGCTAGCGAAAGGGATGTCTTCGGAGCTCGAAGCTTGACGAAGGGGGAGCTCGGAGCTCGGAGTGAAGTTTCGCAGTGATGGTGCTTGCGAAGTGGAGGTCGATGAGGGAGCTCAGTGCTTGAAATTCGAGCTCGACGAAGCTGAGCTCAACGAGAGAGCGAGCTCGATACCAGCTTGGAACTGGGTTCGAACTCGGTGGGGAGCGGCTCGACGAGGAGGAAGCACGGCGAAGGTGGAGTTCGGCCATGGCGGAGGAGCTGGCGACAACATGGGGGCGTCGAGGTCGGGAGCTCGACATTTGGAGGTGGAGTGGAGCTTTGTGGCGGAGTTTTTACTTTTTTTGGTTTTTGGCTCCAAAAGTCAAAGGAGAAGAAGGGGCGGAGAGAGGAGGGGTGTTGGGTCTGCTATTAGGTAGCGGGTCGGAACCCGATCCATTTATTTAGGCCCATTGATAAATCTTAGCTGCTGATCGTGTTTGAACACGAATTTTGAGGTAGAGTTTTTTGCCATTTTGTAGCTTGGTAGCACAGTAACTCGAATTGTAGATCCGAGCTACGTGGCTCAATTTGGACAGTTGATCACGATCATGGTGCGAATCACGAGGCACGATAGTGTGGATCACGAAAAACGTGATTTTGGTCGAAGCGACGAGATCTGAGCCGTCTGATCAAGATCTGGCGCGAATCACTAGGAGAAAGATGTTTTTCTCCAATATGCAGCTCGAAATGCAAGTTGCCCGGATTGTAGATCCGAAGTATGTGGCGAGATCTGGACGGTTGATCACGATCATGGCGCAAATCACGAGGCAATAGTTTTTGCCATTTTCTCGCTCGGCGCAGCTGTGTTGCGATCCACTTTCCCGGTGCCACGGACGTCCGATCAAGGCGTGTGGCCCCTCATTTCGAAGCTAACTCGAAGATCTATAACTTCCCTTTAGGAGTGAGTAGAAGAATCACCCGTATTGAGGGTCAGAATAGGCCCGCAATATCTTCGATCCTGTCGGTAGCTCAGATTGGGATTCTGAGCGACGTGGCGCAATCTGGATCGTCCAATTGAGGATTTGTCAAGTTGAGAAGAGCTTCGGTCTCTGGATTTTTCGAAGAGGAGCTCCACCCCTGTGGGCTAAGGAGATGATCTAGGAGGATCCCCGCAAGGCCCATTCGGGAAACAAGTTTGAGGAGCACCTCTAAGGGAGAGTTTTGAGCTTCGAACTCGCTTAGAAGAGGACCACTCCAGAGGCAAGTAGGATGAAGAATCACCTCCAGGCTCTAGGAGAGAGCCGTTCGGGAGACAAGTTTAAGGAGCGACTCAAGAGGAGAGTCGTGCTCCAAACTCGTTGTGAAGAGGTTCGTTCTGGGAGCGAGCAGAGCGAAAGATCTTGGCCCTAAGAGAGAGCCATTTGGGAGACAAGTTTGAGGAGAAACTCTAGGGGAGAGTCGTGCTCCGAACTTGTTGTGAAGAGGTCCGCTTTGGAGGCGAGCGGAGCGAAGAGCTTGGCTCTAGGATAGAGCCGTTGGGGAGACAAGTTTGAGGAGCAACTCTAGGGGAGAGTTTTAGCTCTCAACTTGTTGAGAAGAGGTTCAATCGGGGGGCAAGTAGGACAGAGAACCCCCAGGTTCTAGGAGAGAGCCGTTCAAGAGACAAGTTTGAGGAGCAACTATAGGGGAGAGTTTTAACTCTGAACTTGTTGAGAAGAGGTTCAATCGGGAGGCGAGCGGAGCAAAGAGCTTGGCTCTAGGAGAGAGCCGTTTGGATGCAAGCGTGAGGAGGAACTCTGGGGGAGAGTTTTGCTCCGAACTCGTTGAGAGGAGGTCTGCTTTGGAGGCGAGTAGGATGAAGAATCACCTCCAGGCTCTAGGAGAGAGCCGTTCGAGAGACAAGTTTGAGGAGCAACTCTAAGGGAGAGTCATGCTCTGAACTCGTTGTGAAGAGGTCCATTCTGGGGGTGAGTGGAGCGAAGAGCTTGGCTCTAGGAGAGAGCCGTTGAGGAGACAAGTTTGAGGAGAAACTCTAGGGGAGAGTTTTAGCTCCAAAAAGAGGTTCAACAGTTGTGGGAGCAATTCCGAATGGTGAGCTGCCCCACACTTGCTTGTTTGCAAGGGCCTAAGGCAACGTCGAACCAAGTGTTGGACTCTGAACTTGTTGTTAAAAGGGTTGACGAGTTGTAGGAGCAATTCCGAATGGTGAGCTGACCCGCACTTGCTTGTTTACAAGCGGCTAAGGCAACGTCAAACTAAGTGTTGGACTCCAAACTCGTCTTTTGAGCTAGTAAGTTATGGGAGCAGCCCTGTAAGACAAGCTGGACTCCGAACTTACCATTTAGCGAGTCGCAGAAGTGACTCGGAGAAGTAGAAATGAAGGAAATGCAATAATAGACAAAAGTTTAAGTTTTATTGAAATAAACTAAATTACCGTTTCGATGGGGCAAACCATTATTACATGCTGTTGGCCGGGTTACAAGCATCGGCCTTATTGAAAACCGAGATCCTACTTCTACGATAGGGTGAAGGCCTCTTGGGATGAGTTGGGTTCTCCCCCCATTGGACCTACTTGGATGAGCTGGAAGACGGCCCCAAGTTCTGAATCTTGGAACTCAGCGGACCTCTCTCTTCGCTTGTAGGCTCCTCGGGGTGGAAGGTCGGCTCCGTCTCTTCGGACAAACTTGTCCAAGTGTCCCTACTGTATGAGCTTTTCGATCTCCTCTTTGAGAGCCCGACAATCATCCTTGTCGTGGCTTTGGTCCCTATGAAAGCGGCACCACTTATCCATGTTTCTTTTCTTGCCGGGGGTATTCATTCTAGGGGGAGCACGGAGTAGCCCTTCTTTGCCCACTTCCATAAGAACTGCTAATATACTAGCTTTGAGGGGGGGTGAACTTCTCAAAATGCGGAGCTAGGCGGCGTTGGCCGTTGTCATCCCTCTGGAGTTTCTGGGATCCTTCTTCGCTCGTATTCTTCCATTTGTTCCCGAAATATGATTCCTCGAGAGTGGGGGGGTTGAGAGCCTCTTCCACTCGAATGTACTTCTCACTCCTAAACAAGAGTTCTGAGAAGCTTCGAGGAGGCTTCTTGGCAAGGGATGCCTTGAGGTCGGCATTGGTGACGTTGCGCTCGAATGCTGCAGAGGCTACTGATTGGTTGAGGGAGGCTATAGACCGAGCTTCAGCGGTGAAGCGCCAAACGTAATCTCTTAGGCGTTCACCCTTTCTTTGCTTGAGGGTCACCAAAGATACATTTGTTTTCTCGGCCCGGCGAGTGCTCACGAAGTGAGTAAGGAAGAGCCCTTCGAACTGATCGAACGAGAAGATGGAAGCCGGGCAAGTCGAGAGTACCATTCTTTCGCAAGCCCCCTCGACATGGTAGGGAAGGTCTTGCAAAGGAGCGCATCCGAAGCCTGGTGGATCATCATGAGAGTTTTAAAACTCTCGATGTGGTTGGCAGGGTCCGACTCCCCATTGTATGACTCAAAGTTAGGGGGCTTAAAGTTTTGTGGGACCGGGGCTTCCATGATGGCTCGGGAGAACGGGGGCCTGCTTGGGCAAAAATTTCTCGCCCGTTGTTCCTCTTCTCTGTCAAGTCAGCCAAGGCGCCTCTCCATTTCGTGGAGACGGTGGTAGACCAAGTCTTCCCTTCGGTCATATCCTGCCGATCCCCTAGACTTTTTCCCATGCGAAAGGGAACTAGGAGTGTGGTGGTGACGGCTTGGGGCAGGTTCAGGACTAGGTGCTCATTGCTCGTGGTTGGGAGCGGTGTTGAGGGCCTGCAGGACGGCCTCTTGAAAATCTTGGAACTCCACCCTTGTGACTAGTGCCTCTCCAAATTGGCGGTCCCTATGTGTGGCTCGGCTTACTGGAGAATGAGTTCTCCGTCGATGACACTGAGGGAACTCTCTTCGCCACCTCGGGGGAGGGGATCTTTTGGTCCTCGGTCGGCGGGAGGTCCGGACTCTTAAGACCCCTGGGTGCTCAGGTTGATGGACTCCCCCATGGGCTCGCCATCCATTCAGGCGAGTTTGGAGGTCGACCCCCTTTTGGCGGGCGGCAATCACTTGACGGAGATCCCACTCGGGAGGGCTTTGAGAAGCCATAGAGTCAACTGGAGGATTGCGGACCGTGACATGGTCCTGGGGAGGATGTTGCTTTGGACGACTCCCACGAGAGCCTCCCTAGGTACCCCCCCGAGACCCTGGAGGGGCCTGTTGAGAAGGAGCACCTTGAGCTGGAGGAGGGAGAGGAGGAAAAGAAGTAGTTCTTCGGCTAGAGACCGCTGCCTTCCCCTTCTTTTTTGGATGCATGGCTTGAAACTAATCTTGCTGATGAAGTTAGGTCGAGTTGCTTTTTCGGTTCCCACAGACAGCGCCAATCTGTTGCCGCTGAATCTGGTGTGGGGGCAATAGATAGAATTTGTGGATTCTTGAAAAAATGAACAAGGCAAACCTGTTGACCTGTTGACCTTTACCAACTTGTTGACTTGGTCTCTTGTCGCCGCTGCGAACCTGCAAAAAGTGCGAAACACCGGGATGGATCCCGGCAACGCACCCTTGACGCTCTTGTCAGTAATCAAAAAGATTATGAAAGAGCTTTTACTGGCAAAAGATTGATTACCTTCTTATGGTGGGGGAGAGGGGTTTTTATAGTCGCCTTAGGGATCCGTTTCGAGATAAGAACAAATCTCTACTTCCCGGTGTGGATGGATATAAGTGGTTAAAACCTCCTCTTAGGGATAATTATGAATCTGAATTCTTCTTTATCCTTCTGGACTGGTTTATTACGGGTTGGGACCCGTACCCAGTAAGACAAATCTGTTTATGGGTTGTTGAGCTTTGAAGAAAGATCCAGTCCCCATTTCAGAATTGTTTGTTGGTGAAATTACCGTTTTACCCCCGAGCTTTAAGATTCGTGTCCGATTTGAACGGTCCCGATTTAATCCCTTTTTTAGCTATATCACTATGTATGTCGAATGTGTGATATGTATGAGAAATTGTTAAAGAATGTTACTTTTCGGCATATGCTTAGAGACATGATGATTAAGAAAGAAAAAGAAAAGAGAAAAATAATTTTAGTTATTGCCATGAAACATGTCGGCATATGTTAAAAATACAAATTTTTGCATGAAAGAATTCCTTTGAGATATTCATGATTGATTAAGAGACATGCTTGATTTTTATCACAAAAATTTAACTAGTATAATGGAGTACATGAACTAGTTGTAACAAACATGATTCTTAATTTCGAGTTTCGAGAAGAAATGTAGATTTTTGTATGTAAAAAGAAAGGAAAAATCTATTTGAAAATAAAGATATATTCTAAAAATAAGTTGAACTTGTTGATTATTATTTTTAAGATTCATCTCAGTCCAAAAGAGAAGTTTATCCAATATCCTAAAAAAATTGGATCATTGGATAAACGAGTTTTTCGAAAAAGAACTCAATTCAGAATAGTATAAACAAAAGTATATTAATACAACACCTAAATAGAAAATACACTTGGACTTACTGGTTAGCCAGTGCACCACATAGCACTATTTATAAGAGGTCTTGGGTTCGAAACTTGATAGCCACCTTTTATTTTTGATTCACTTAATAAATCCCAAATCTGTATTGTATATATAAAGGAGTTATTATTTCAGTATATGACAAAAGTCCACAATGGACTTAGTGGCTAATGGGTTGGGACTTGGGCACTGCTATGTGTGGTTGGCAGGTGCTGGTTCGAAACCCGAGGCCCTTTTTTTTATTTTTGGTTGGTTTTAATAGACTAAGATGCTTTTTAAGTATGAATAAACTCCTATTATGATTATAAGATAAAATGGAAGCTATTAGAGATTGTTGTGGAAATTTTATTGTATATTTTTTAGGAAGTAAAAATGATATATTAATTATTAAATGAGTTTTAACTCCCCAAAAATTATTATTTTGGACAAAAAATCTTTTTGAAAAGAAGGAAAGATATGTAACAAGATATGAATCTCTCTTGTGTAAATAAACACTTATGTTGAGAATGTGAATTGCTTAATTTGCTAGTAGAATTTATAGTGATGAATCCTTTGTCCAAGAAAGAAATTACTTGTTCTATGTTTGAATTGAAAATGCATGAGTAAACCATGAATAAGTACTAAGATGAAACATGGATTTTATTTAAGAATAAATTGGAGATATAAGCTTATTGAATTAATACATGAAGGGTATGAATAACCATGATTCTTTTACATGAAAAATTATGATTTAGAGTTAGTAAGACCTCGGTTACCAGCACTTTTGAAAGAAAATATTTGAGATATTGTCGGGGCTATCTCGTATTTTGTGAGTAAATCCGGTAAGGGGTAAAACTAATTCTCGGAATGATAACTCGTTCATGTCTTGAACTTAAGAATTAGGCAATTAAGAGAAGTGTAGTAAACCTCGGCAAACGTAAGTGGGGCACTCTATATAGTCAGAAGATGTACTTCGGGACTATAAACCCAGTTGGGCAGTGTACTCTGGGACTGTGGTTGCTCCGATGGAGACGAATTTATTTTTAAATCCGGGACTATGCATAGTCGAGCGGATAGTTTTCGTACTCCAGTGTATATACGTATACCAGGGCTAAAGTGGCACTTGCGGGGGATTCGCATGACGAGGAGTCTGTATAAAAGTCGGGCAGTGTACTATGGGACTGAGATCCATACTCGTGGAATGCCTAAACCTTGTTCTTACTACTGGGTAGTGTCATGGCGAGGGATTGAGCCCTTTATTGTGGAGTATGTAGGTGCTTGCCCTCGGACCTATGTAGTATGGGATGCATAGAATCCGAACAAGTATACATTAGTGTCATCTTAGAATAAAATTGTGTGCATTAGGCATTAAGGCATCACATACACTTACAAGTTTAGCGTAGTCACAATTTAACACTTTATTGTTCATCCAAGTTCGTGATATGTTAAAGTAATGAGATCGTTATATTTACGGATAGAGAGGATAGCCGAGTATAATATTTTCGTCAGTTGTAAGTGACTGACGTGCCCACAGCTTAATATGCAGGTAATGGACTTTTCATGAAGGAGTAAAGATGTTATGATGCAACTGATGACTTACTTTGATAAAGTTGTATAAGTTGTCTTTTGTTTTCAATGTTGTAATCTTTTTATTCTTCCCCTATGTAAGTAAAATTGTAATGAACTCTGATGTTGTTGAAAAATATTTAATTTCCTTGTAAAATTGTACGAAGTGAAGTAAAGATCCTGGGAAATCCCGAATTCGGTCTTATTTGGAATTCGGGGCGTTACACAACCCCCTCATCATGACCATGTCATGTGTCGATACATAACCCCTTGTCCGACACCATGGCCTCGCACAGCCCCCCAACACCGAAGGATCTCCGGAACATTATCGTCAATAGGCAGCATGTGTCACGCACCGCTTCCCAAAAAGAATACGGAATACGGATACGAGACAAAAGCCCAGCAAATGATATTCATCATCCATAAGCTGTTCAAGAATCTTTACAATATTCACAAGAATCATCAGAGTCGGAACCAAAAGAATCAACCACAAGCACATATGAACCAAAATATCAAAAAGAATACTTGAAACCAAATATATAAATCTCAAGTTCAGGTCAGCAAGACCATACTGTAGTAAAACAGTAATTCCCAGTGTTACAAACATGCAAATCTGAATCAATCGAAACGACTAGAAAATAGACTCCCAACCAAATCCAGAGAGTATAAATAAGTTATATATTAATTCATAAAAAAATAGCTCAAAACTGATTTGAATACAAAAAATAGGTTCAGCCAGAAATTAGGAAAACGAATTCCAGAGCAGGAAAACAGCTTGAAAACACATTAAAAAAATCCACGAAAAATCTAGAGCATTTCCCTATATGTCTAATATCAAAATATAAAGTGTCATAAGTTTCCAGTAAAATTAGATCAGTCATCAAAAATCAGAAAACATCGAGAAACGATAGTTTGGCAAATATGGAATTCCCAACACTGCTGTACGAAAACTATGATATCTCGCAACTAGTGAAACGAAATCCAAATCCGCCAAAGGAAGATGAAAATAGACAAAATATACTAACTTTCATATTTTTGGCTGGTTGGGATCGGGGATGGGGTGAACGGCAGGCCGAAGGGAAGGCGTCCTGGTCTGGCGTCGGGTTGTGTGAGGTCGGGTGGTGGCTGATGGCGCAAGAGGAGAGAGGGGAAGGCCAGGGTTTGAGTGTTTAGGGTCAGGGTTTAGAGAGGGAGTATTTATACAGAGATATTAGGGTAGTAGGATGAAGTGGGTATTGGGTTTAATTGGGTATTAGGAGTAGTAATAGGTTTACCAATGGGTTTTAGATTTGGGTCAATTAAATAGGAATACAAACAGGATTTTGGTTTAATTAGGCTTTGGTGAACAAATTGGTATAAAAATAATGGGATTGAAAAAGGGAATGAACCACCAACACACCACAAGCACCAAAAGACAACAATAAAGAGAACAAAACACAATTGGAGAGCGAAACTACGACAATAATCAAGAACCAATCAAGAAACAGAAATAAGGTCACAGAAGATCAAGATTGAGCCACAAAAAGAATATATATATTGAAAATACCCCAATATATGGATCCAGAGAAATACAAGAAGGAACAAAATACTCAAGAAAAGGAAAATACATCAAAAATACGAAAAATGAGAAATAGGGGTTATAGCATGGGATAAATCTTCGGACCCGCTTGGATGAGAGGCGGACCCATGACGGGATACCCTGCCGAGAACATCAAAGGAGTGCAGCGATCTAGTCCCCTAAAGCACGATCCCCCCGTAGGCCAGATCTCAGAAGGTCCAACTCTCCCAGGAGGCGAAGGGAGTCACCCCAGCATCGTCAAAGGAGAAGCCGCTCTCCAATCGGTCGACCCGCCCCACGGGACCACCGAGAGCGGGAGGCACCTGTTACGATAGCAAAGTTCCAACAATTTCAAGAAGCAGTCTTGAGGGCCCTCAATGTTATTCCCGACCAAGATCAGTGGGCGCAACCTGCCCCAAGCTATAGGTGTCGTACTACCAGTCCTCAACCTGCCCTAAGCTAGAGGCGCCGCACTCCTAGTCCATAACCTGCCCCAAGCTATAGGTGTCGTACTACCAGTCCTCAACCTGCCCCAAGCTATAGGCACTGCACTCCCAGTCCTCAACCTGCCCCAAGCTATTATCGTCGCTCTCCCAGGCCCCTTCCGCGTGAAGGTGAGTCCCGGGGCTCAGCAAGATCTGACCGAAGGGAGGATTCGGTCTACCGCCATCTCCATAAGATGGAGCGGTGCCTCGGCCAACTGGATATGGAAGAGGAACAACGGGCGAGGAATTTCCACCCCAGTAGGCCTCCGTTCTCCCGAACCATAATGGAAGCACCAGTCCCAGAGAACTTCAAGCCTCCTCATTTTGAATCATACAACGGGGAGTCCAACCCCGGTGACCACATCGAGAGTTTTAAAACTCTCATGGTGATCCACCAGGCGTCGGACGCGCTTCTTTGCAAAAAAATTTTGGCCATGCTGAAGGGGCCTGCAAGCGAATGGTACTCACAATTAGCCCCGGCCTCCATTTTCTTCTTCGACTAGTTCGAAGGGCTCTTCCTGACTCACTTCGTGAGTAGCCGTCAGGGTGAAAATACGAGCACCTCTTTGCTATTGCTTCATCAAGGGAAGGGCGAGCGGCTAAGAGACTTGTTAAACATTTCACCGCTGAGGCCCGATCCATCGCCTCCCTCAACCAGTCTGTGGCCTCTGCTGCCTTCCAATCCAACGTCACTAATGACAACCTCAAAGCATCCCTTGCCAAGAAGCCTCATCGGGATTTCTTAGAACTCTTGCTTAGGAGTGAGAAATACATCCGAGCGGAAGAGGCTCTCACCCGGCCCACTCTTGAGGGATTGTCCTCCGGGAACAAACGGAAGGGCACTGAAGAAGGAGCTAAGAAGCTCTAGAAAGATAATGGAGGCCAGCATCGTTCTCCTGCCCGCTTCGAGAAGTTCACTCCACTCAATGCGAGTGTCTCAGCCATCCTGATGGAGGTCAGGAAAGAGGTTCTTCTCCCACCACATCCAAAGATGAACACTCCAAGCAAAAAGAGGAATAGGGACAAGTGGTGCCGCTTCCACAGGAACCACGGCCATGACACGGATGACTGTCGGGCCCTAAAAGACGAGATCGAGGCCCTTATTCAGAGAGGGCAACTCTCTTGGGGTCATAAGAAAGGACAGGGAAGATCCTCCTCCGCCCACCAAGGGGCTAATAGGCGAACCGAGCGACATGCGGAGACCTCGGACTCCAAAGCAGAAGCCGTCCTACATCTCATACACGGAGGCCCAATGGGGGGAGATTCGAACTCCTCCCGAAAAGCCTTCGTCCGGAAAGTAAATTCCTTGTAGAACCATCCTACCCCCAAGAGCCTTGGGGTTCCCGTCACTTTTTCAGATAGAGATTTGGAGGGCGTCCGAATGCCCCATTGTGACGCACTGGTGATAAACCACCATATGGCCCACTTCGATGTGCATCGAGTCCTTATCAACAATAGCAGTTCGGTCAACATTTTTTTTAGAGGCCTTCCAGGGTCTTAAGCTATCCAGGGATCGAGTTAAGCCCGTCGGCTACACTCTCCACGGGTTCACGGGGGTGCCGATGATGATCGAGGGTGTCATAACTCTTGACGTAACTGCTGGCAAAACTCCAACCACCCGAACCAAGCCAATGGACTTCATGGTGGTAGATGTGAAAGCCACTTACAACATCATCTTGGGCCAACCAGGCCTAGATGCTCTCTAGGCCATACCCTCGGCCTATCACATGAAGATGAAATTCCCCACCACAGCGGGCGTGGGAGAAGTCAGAGGGAGCGAAGAGGTGGCTCGCAAATGCTACATGATCTCGGTGGGAGGACCGATCCTCTCCTGTGAAGCTCTTGAACTCCCCAAAGGGAGTAGCCAACCTATATCAGAGCCGGCCGATGAGCTGGAAGAGGTGGCCCTCTCAGAAGGAGATCCGACCAGGACATTCTAGATTTGCAAAGTCCTTCCTCCTCCCGTCAGATCCGACATTATCCAGTGTATAAGGGGAAAACGCGATCTATTCGCCTGGACTGCGACTGACATATTTGGAATCCCTGAAAACCTCCTAATGCACCACCTCATTGTCGCTTCGGGGGCCAGACCTATCCAGCAAAAGCAACGCAAATTCACCCCCGAGTTCCAGCAGGCCATTAAAGAAGAGGTTGAGAAACTCTTGAAGGCTCGATTCATACAGGAGGTCAACTATCCTGAGTGGCTGTCCAATATCGTGATGGTCAAGAAAGCCAACGGGAGCTGGAGGATCTGCATTGATTTCACGTATCTAAACAAAGCCTGCCCCAAAGATCCGTTCCCACTCCCGAGCATTGACGCCCTGATCGATGCAACCTTAGGCCACGAACTCCTAAATTTAATAGATGCATTCTCTGGGTAAAACCAGATCAGAATGTTCCCTCCAGATATCCCAAAAACATTTTTCACAACCGACCAGGGTCTATATTGCTACCGGGTCATACCCTTTGGGCTCAAGAATGCCAGTTCCACCTATCAGTACCTTGTTAATAAGGTCTTCAAGGAATAGATCGGTCGGAACATGGAATTCTATGTAGACGTCGTATTGGTGAAGAGCATCAGCAAATCAGATCAAGCTTCCGATCTTCGAGAGGCTTTTAATGTGTTAAGGAAACACGATATGAGACTGAACCCGAACAAGTGTGCCTTCAACGTCTCATCCGGCGAATTCCTAGGGTTCATGGTTAGCCAGAGAGGTATAGAGGCCAACCCCGAGAAGATTCAGGCCATACTCAACATGGCTCCCCCTTCCAATGTTAAACACGGGCATAGGCTCACCGGATGCCTTGCGGCTATAGGCCATTTTCTCTCCAAGTCAGGAGAAAAATGTCTCGTTTTTCAAGGCCCTTAGAGGGGCTAAAGGTTTTGAGTGGGGGCAACAGCAGCAAGAGTCCTCTGATCAGTTCAAGGCCTACTTAGTCAGCCCCCCACTCTTGAGCAAGCTAAAATCCGGGGAAGTCCTCTGCATATACCTCGCCACTTCGGAGTAGACTCTCAGCGATGTTCTAGTAAGAGAAGAAGATAAGACGCAGAAGCTCATCTACTATGTGAGTAAGGTCCTCAGGAACACCGAACTCCGTTATCCAAAGCTAGAAAAGATGGCCTATACGTTGGTCATGGCGGCCCGAAAGCTCCACCCCTACTTCCAGTCTCACTCGGTTGTCATTCTTACCGACCAGCTGCTCAAACAAGTTCTCTAAAAGCCCGAGACCTCGGAGCACCTCATGAAGTGGTCCATCGAGCTAAGCCAGCATGATATCAACTATCAGCACCGAACCGCTATCAAGGCCCAAGCCCTAGCGAAGTTCATAGTAGAGAACACAATTTCCGACGCCAACAAAGCAATAGAGGAACCCCGTTCTGTACAATGTATGTTGATGGGTCCTCGTGTGCCAATGGGAGCGGAGCGGGGGTCATCCTGGCTGGTCCAGACGATTTCATCCTCCAATACTCACAACGTATCAACTTTTGGGTGTCCAACAATGAGGCTGAATACGAAGCCCTTATATTCGGCCTGTGTATGGCTCGCAAGGCCGGGGCCAAGCGCGTCAAGATATTTAGTGACTCACAGCTTGTGGTGAACCAGGTATCAGGAGAATACGAAGCACGAGACAGTTGCATAGCCAAGTACTTGGCCAAAGTCAAAGAACTGCTGGTCTCTTTCGAAGATGCACAGCTCCAGTGAATCCCCCGAGAGGAGAATGCGCAGGTGGATGCCCTCTCAAAGCTCGCTTCCTCTACCCTCCAGGGGCTCGAAAAAACCATCTTAATAGAAGTTCTCTTAAGACCCAACATCGAAGAAGACGATCCGGAGCCAATGGAGACGCTGCCCTTAGAACTTGGGGAGAATTGGATGAGGCCCCTGCTCGAGTTCCTAAAAGATGGGATCCTCCCCTCAGACCCTAAAAAGGCTCAAAAGATCTGAACCAGAGCCCAGCGGTACACACTCATCGAGGGAATCGTGTACAAATGCTCCTACACTCAAGTAGGCGGTAGACCCTACTTGAGATGTCTCTCCCCCGAGGAAGCCTAGTATGCTTTAAGGGAGGTCCATGAAGGAATGTGACGAGGTCCCTTGCCCGCAAAATCTTGAATTATGGATACTTCTGGTCAACTCTCCTTAGCGATTCCGAATGACACGTTCGCCAACACGGCCCTTGTCAAAAATTCTCAACAATCTGCCGCTTACCTCAAGCCCAGCTCTCCTCTCTATCCAGTCCAACCGCTTTTGCAATGTGGAGAATGGACCTGCTCAGGCCTTTTCCTTCAGCGCCGGGCCAGATAAAGTTCCTTTTCGTGGCGATCAACTATTTCTCTAAATGGATCAAAGCCGAACCCCTAGCGACAATGTCACGCCCCACTTCCCATTCCATGGGAACACAGGCACGTAATTGAAGCCCAGCAAATGATATAAGTCTGCCAACTCATATCATCCATAAGCTGTACAATACCAGGTAACTCATCAGTACAATAGTAATCACATAAACAGGAATATAATACAATAACCAGTATCTAAAATACAAAGACTTACCAAATAGCCAAAGAATATGCAGTGCAGTAATAGTTCGACGACTTCTCTCAATAACCCATTGTCTGTACCTATGCAACATAACTCAAAGAAAGACAAATGGAGTACTCGTTAGAGCAAGTTGCGGGCCACAAGTAGTACAAGCAAAAGGGTATAAGAATAGAAATATAATAAAAAACAAGAACCAAGATATAACAAGGAACAACGACAAGAATCAAGGAACATGAAATAAAACGAAGTCAAGTGTGATACAAATAACTATAAACATATGAACGGGAAGACAACAACTTGCAACTGGAAAACAAGTAACGAACATGGGTTCCTGCAAATTTATGAATCAAAATCAGGTGACTCCTAAATCAAAATCATGTAACTAAATCATGTAACTTGTAACAAAATTAGGAAACTGGCAGACAGGATCATGCATGTTCTTAGTGTCAACTTAAGTCTTCATTTAATTTAGTCTTGTCTAATGTAGCACTTCATGCGTACCATTTATTTACCACATGGTTGCTACATGCAAACAAGTTACGTTTAGATTTCATAGTGAATTATAGAGGGCTGTGTACTCAGGTATCAAGCAGTGGTGCACCATATCATGTAATCCAAATCATATTAACCAAATCATATCGGGTATTCCAAATTATCTAAATTTAATCCAAATCATTTTATGTAACCAAATCAGGTGCCACAATTATGGGAAACACGGGTCCCCTTCCGAGTACACTTTTCTATATTGTCCACTACTAGATCTTTCTCTTAACCCCGGCTTGTTACCTTTTTATTACAAAATAAACATGATCAAGAGATAACGAGAACAAAATCGGGACAAGATAAGGATGTATTAAGAGCTCATATGATGCAAGGAACATGTTCTAAATCAGAAAATACAAGAAACAACATGCAAATATTTAAACATGGCAAAATATCAATTCTGGACAGCAAGACGTTGCTGCACCAAAACTGAAATTACCGCTACCACAGGAATGCAAATCTAGATTTGTCAAAAACTCTAGAAACTAGACTCTCTGCCGAATCCAATGCTTATAAACAAGATACATAAAAGTTGTAGAAACTGGTGTCAAAACAGCAAACTACACAGAGTTCGTGTTCAGCCAGAATTTGTAAAATTGTGTTTTTAAATATGAAACAGGTATGAAACATCACTAATTAATTCCAGAAAAATTAGGAAAGTTTCTCTAGTGTTTCTAGTATCAGCATGCAAAATTTCAAGTCATTACCTTACAGGTAGCATAGTTAATTTAATTCGCAAAACAAAGTGACACAACAAATTTGTGAATCTGAAATCTCAGACACAACAGCACTAAAACAGTGATAATTCACAAACCATAACTCGAAATTCAATTCCATCAAAAAGGTGGTAAACTAGACATCTGGGGCTAAATATCATGTTTAGAACTCAAGTCCAGATTCTGATGTTATCAGGGTCGAAACAGTAGACCAAAACAGGACAACACCAAACAAGGATATTTTTGCATGAAATGTATTATAATCATACTAGTTGTGAAACGAGTGTATCAACGAAAGGTTGTGAGTCATATGATCATGGAATTGATAAAGATCAAATGATAAGCCAAAGGGGAGTCACAACTACAATATACTTGCAGTATTTATACTTGTATGAGGAATTAAAAAATTCATACAAGTACTTGCCTTGATGGAGATGATTCCGAAGAGAAGAGAATAACGGGAACGGATCCCGACACACGGCGACAATCACAAACCAAGGGAATCTTGCTGAGATGATCACGATTGGGCACAGATCTCGATGATGATGATCAAACAAAGATCGGGCAGATTGGCATGTATCTTGATGACGATCGAGATCAAGATGATCAAATGTATATTAGACGGCTGAGATCAAATATAGAATGTATAAGAATTAGAAGAGTACCAAAGGTGTAAATATACGGTGATTGACAAATTGATGAATAAGAACAAAAGGTGGATCTAATGTTTAACTTACCAAGTAGAAGATGAACGAGACGATCGGGACGATCAAGGGCCAAGATCAATTTGATCAAGCAATCGACGGTCGAGATTCAAGGATCGAATCAAAGATCAAGATCAAAGAATGAGATCAAGTGTGATCGGACTGCTCAGATCTGATTTGGGGCTATGCTGATGATGATGATGAGAACGGATGGCCCAGAAATACCCTACTGCTGATAAAGATGATCAAGATCATCAAGGCGATCGACGGCCAGGTTTCACTTGATCAACCCCTTGATCAAACAGCAACGGCAATGGCTGGAGGGTGGTTGACTTCAATGGTGGATGCGATGGCACAGGCGGGCGGCGACTGGGTTGCAGTGGCGAGGACATGGCAGAGGTCGACTAAGAGTGATGGTGGTGATGGATGATGCGGAGAGCGGAGGGCTTCGGCTGTTGATGGGTTTGACGAGAACCAGAGGAAGAAGAAAACGATGGGGCTAGTTCGACTATAATGGACGGACGAGCTCGAGACTGAGGTGATGGCGAGGCAGGGGTTCTTCGGTGGTTCGGGTGATGCACTCAAGGAATAGGGGCAATGGTGTAGAGGATGAAGAGGTTGACGATGATTTTGTTCTTGGGAAGAAGCAGGGCAGCAATTGACGATGAAGGCAATGGGAATACAGGGGGCGATGCGGATGACGAGGAGGGGTGAGGTGGTAAGGAAGACGACGAAGCGGAGTGATGGCGGCTCAATGTGGTGGCTTCGGAGGTGTCGTCAACGGTGGTCTGCAGGGCGTTGGATTGCGGTAGTCAATGAGTGGAAGGGGATGACGAGGCTATGGGTTTCGGAGTCAATTGAGATGCAAGGAAATAGGGTGGAGCAGCAGATGGGAAGCAGTTGGATGCGACGTGGGGATGCAGACGGTTTCAGAGGCAGGGGAAGAGAGAACGGGAGATGGGGGTATAGGCGGCGGGGTATAACAGTGAATAGGGGTAGGGTTATAGGTTAGGGTTAGGGTATAGGTTAGGTTATATATATAGGGTTAATCGGTATGGGTTGCGGGTAGGATCCAATAAGAAGATGGCTAAAGGGTTTGGGCTTAAAATCCAATAAGAAGTGGGTTCAAGGGTTTATAAAATAAATAAATCAATTAATATAATATAATATCGATTAAAATTTATGCTTATTCAATACAGAATATACAATAATAATAACAATAACAAAATCAAACAGTTTATGTAGAATAGGTTGAAATCTGAAATCCGATTTTGGATTTCACAAAATAATTCAAATAATCAACTAGTAATAATAACAAATAATAGTAATAATAGTAATAATAATAATACATATATATCAAAATGCAATTCAACTTTATCAAATTTATTTAAATAATCCAAACAACATATAATATAAATAGTCGATCAATTAGAAATAGAAATTAAAGTTAAAATATACCATTATTCGAAATAAATAAAACTTTCGATTAGAAAATATTTTTATAGAGAATCCAAAACTAATTTTAACACAAAGTAAATTATAAATAATCAAAATATAGAAAATATTTAGAAAATATGTATTTACGGGAACGGGGGTTACAAACGATCACAGAGAATAGAGTGCAGCGTTTCTTTTGGAAAAGCGTTGTCTGCAGATTCGGTGTGCCTCGAATCTTGGTAACGGACAATGGGACTCAGTTCACGGGGGCAGCCTTTCGCACTTTTTGCGCAGACCTGGGCATTCAGCAACGATTCTCCTCGGTCACCCACCCGCAGTCCAACGGTCAGGCAGAGAAAGCCAATCGGCAAATTCTCTCCGACCTGAAAAAGAGGCTGAACAAGTCTGCTAAGGGTTTATGGGTAGAGCAGCTCCTCAATGTGCTCTGGAGCTATCGCACCACTAAGAGAACCCTTACGGGAGAATCTCCCTTCAACCTCACCTACGGCTCCAAAGTCGTTATCCCACTAGAGGTCGGTCTACCTTCCCCCCGCTTGATCGCCTACAACGAAGAGCAAAACGCGAACGAGCTTCGCGGTAACTTGGACTTCATCGATGATATCCGCGAGAGATCCTCCATTCGGCAAGAGATTTATCGGCGTAGGATCAAGCAATCCTACAACAAGAGAGTCCGCCCTACTAATCTCAAAGAAGGAGATTTAGTTCTCAGAAAGTTATCAATTTTCTTTCCAAGCAAGAAAGGCAAGCTAGCACCTAATTGGGAAGTACCATACAGGATCTCCAAAGTTGTCCGACCTGGCGCTTATCAACTTGAAGACCCGAGGGGCAAGAAGGTGCCGAGAACATGGAATGCAGAGCACTTATTGAAGTACCAAGAGGGCATTTGGACACCGCTCCAAGCAACTTCTAGCTCTAAGAGTGTTTCTAAGTCTCTTTCTTTCTTATTCAATTCGCTTTTGCAAATGTAATAATGGCTCGCAACTCAGAAGCATCCACTTAGTAGTTATTTTTAATAAAAAGCAGTTCCCTCTCTTAGAAAAACTATTGTCTTAATGTTCTTTCTTTCTCAAACAACAAGTTCGGAGTCCAATACTTGGTTCGATGCCACTTTTGCTACTTGCAAACGAGCGAGTACAAAGTAGCTCACCATTCGGAAATGCTCCTAGAACTGTTGATGCTCTCTTAACGACAAGTTCGGAGTCCAACACTTGATTCAATGTCACTTTGCTACTTGCGAACGAGCGAGTACAAAGTAGCTCACCATTCGGAATTGCTCCTACAACTGTAGATACTCTCTTAACGACAAGTTTGGAATCCAACATTTGGTTCGATGCCACTTTTTCTACTTGCGAACGAGTGAGTACAAAGTAGCTCACCATTCGAAATTTCTCCTACAATTGTTGATACTCTCTTAACGACAAGTTCAAAGTCCAACACTTGGTTCGATGCCACTTTTGCTGCTTGCGAATGAGTGAATACAAAGTAGCTCACCATTCGGAATCACTCCTACAACTGTTGATACCCTCTTAACGACAAGTTCGGAGTCTAACACTTGGTTCGATGCTGCTTTTGCTACTTGCGAACGAGCGAGTACAAAGTAGCTCACCATTCGGAATTGCTCCTATAACTGTTGATACCCTTATGAACATTAGCGAAACACAAATTCTCACAAGAAGCTCGAAAAATGGATATATTATTTCATCAAAATTTGAGATACAAGTCTAATTCTAGACCAAAAACTCATACAAGAGATTACAAAATTTCACTCTAGCCCCTTCTGAGGAGTGGGATGCTCCTGTTAAGTGACACTCGGGGACGGCGAGCACCATGGTGCCCTCGCCTCGCTTCTGCACAAGTCTCTAAGCCAGTGAGCTGAGTCGCGTCACCAGAACCCAAAAGTCTCACCGTCGCCCCAACAGACGCCCCGCTCGAAGAGCCGGCCACTCCACTCTATGCATCCCCGGGGTTTCTCAAAAGCGGGGCGAACGAAGTGCTAACTCATGGAATGATCTTCCTTCAGCATACTCACCCCAAGGGCACGAAGTGCTTCTAACATTGCTCCCCTCTGAAAGTCGTCACAGACGAAGGTTCTCCGCCTCTAGCTCGACACCCCGCTGTAACGCCCCGAATCCCAAATACAACTGAATTCGAGAGTTCTACAGGATCTTTCCACTTCATTTAGTACAATTTTACAAGGAAATTTGAACTTATCACTTTACATCAGAGTTACATGAAAAACTTTACTCTTTACATTGCACAGCGGAAGTAAATTTACAACATTTAAGTAAATATACAGCAACATTGAATAATCTTTAAGCATCTGTTCCTCTTTAACCATTATCATGTCATTTACCCTGCATACAAAACTGTGGGTACGTCAGTTTATTCAACCGACAAACATTATACACGGCCATCCTCTCGATGCCGGAAATAGTATAACTCATTTTCCATATTTAACAAACACAAATTTGTCACATATCAAACTAAAGGAATACCCTATTGATGTCGTGTTGTGATTGCGCACTTAGTCCTTAATGCAATTATTTATATTATATGACACTAATGCGCACTTGTTCGGATTCTATGCATCCCATACTACATAGGTCCGAGGGCAAGCCTCTTATTCGTTCTTCATCTTTGTAGGGTTCAATCCCTCGTTATGAATTAATCTACTACTGTAACTACGGTGAGTATCCTAGATGATCTATGAGTACAAGAACGTGAACCGGACCCTGAAGGGGAATCCCATGCCATGTCTTGACTCATCAAGCATGCATTCTGTGGCAATTCAGACTCCTCCCTGAACACGATCCTCTTGCAGTCACCAAACATCCCACAAGCGTTGCTAAAGTCCGATCATTACTGAGTTGTGCCCACGCCATGTCTTGACTCATCAAGCATGCATTCTGTGGCTCACACACCCGCACCGTAAACTCTAACTCTCATACTTGTGTTTTCTCTCACTTTCATCACGTCTGCACTATGTACTATTTTCTTTAATTTAATAGAAACATGAACAAAATCAAAGCTCTAGAGTTAGCCTCTCCACTAAACCGGACTTATTCATTTATTCAAACATAACCAACCTTGGTCTTTCATTTTCAATTTCATTTCATTTCTTTCCAATTGCCGGGGGAGACTTAGCTACTCTTTTGTTTCAATTCCAATTCACAATTTCCAAAATTGAGCGTTTTCAACTCATAAGTTCATTTTCATAATCATAACTGATTTTCTTTTTTCAATAGCATGATCTCTAATTTATTCATAAGTCCATAGCCATACATGGAATTTAATTATTCCTTATGTATTTCATCAATAAAATCACAACACTATTGAATATTCACATTTCATATTTTTTCACACTATTCTCCAATGAGAATAATTCACATCACATCACATAATATAATTTCTATCTTTATTTCACTTCTTTTCTAACATTTTATTTCAAGTCCTTTGCAAAGTGCAACTTTCATAACATACAAGTGTATAACCATAATTCTAAATTATACATTTATTTTCAAAACATACTCCATTTAATGCAAATAATCCTCAAATTATTTTTCACAAGTCCCACATAATTTTAGGATAATAACCATATTTTTTTCATAAATTTTCAATCATCAAAACACCCAAAAAAAAATTATTTTTTTCCACAACATAATCACAGCAGAGACCAAGGATCGAACCAGCGACCACAGGGAAAACCGCCGAAGGCACAGACCACTAGGCCGAACGCTATATGCGTTAGAAGGAGAGGCTGAGAGCACTAAATGCTCTCGGCTGCAGTTCTTTTATTTTAAAAAAATAGGAACAAAAGCATGTTGCCAAGGGGATTCGAACCAGCCACATGAGACCCGAAACCCACTATAGCGAAATAGAAACATCCCAACCACTTGAGCTATGCGCTCAGGTTCTCAATAGTGCAACTCGAAGTTTATTTAAATCAATTCTCTCTGTTATTAAAACATTTCGATATTCAACAAGCTCTCATTTCATTTTGCTTTTATAAAATTTTCTATAAATTTTCAGATTGACTAATACCATCATAAATTATACTCCAGTATATAGAAAATAATTTTTTTCAATAATTAATACATATTTTTCATACAATTAATTCGAATTCTAAATTATCACTACCACATTTCTTTTTTTTCGACATTTCTTAACAATTAACATCACTAATCTCTTTATTAGCAATCTTCATATTAATTCTCTATTTTTAATCATTTCCTAAACATACAATCTATATCTTAATTCATTCATTTCAACATTATCACAAAGGTCCATTTAAACACATAAAGTAGCATTGTCATCCTACTAACCTTTGTATATAATTTTTGATGTAGATAATGAAATTTTCTTTAAGCAATCCATGGCCATAATCAATTCACATACAACTTAAATTTTACTAATAGAACCACATACAATTGCACATCCACATTTCAATCCATCAATAGGTCATTTTTCTAATCAAAGTGTGCTCTTATTAATCTTTTTCATGCATCAATCTTTCAATTCACATCTAGCATGTATTCCTAATTAGAAATATGGAAAATTTACCCACCTTAATTGGAGAGAAGTACTATTAGCAAACACCTCCGAAACGAATGTCCTTGCAAACGAACGATCCTCCTCCTAGATGCGCGCACACGAGCCTCCACAAAGCCAAAACCCGAGCACTCCACAAGCCAAACCGAGAGCTCCTTGTTGATGCCGGCCTCTCCTTTTTGTTGCAAGCACAATCCTCCCACACAATCTCAATCTTTTAACTCACTTAATAAAATACTAGATAATGTATTTTGAACTATAGGTTTGGAGGAAATAATTAGCACAAGAATAACTAGGCTAGGGGGGGTATTTATACTAAAAAATTAGGAAAATGGAAGGCTAGGATTAACTTAGGAGTTGGAAACAAATGGCTAGGATTCAAGGAGTTACAATAACCAACCAAGATCAAGTAACCACCACCCATGACTCCACTTGAATTTTTCAATTCCCTCCAAAAGATCAAAGCCGGCCTACCTTGTGTGCATTTGCACGTGCACGTGCAATGCACGTGCATGCAACTTGGTCTCCATTTAAAATTTGTACATTATATAAAAATAATCTTTAAATTGTATTCTACATTACAAGTTGTATTTAAAAATAAAATAGCTCATGGGCTTTAGTTTATGGGCCAAAATAATAATTATAAAAAGATAATAAATAAACTAGATTTGGGCTTTAAGAAGAAAGGCTTTTTGTCTATTTGAAAAAGGGCTTTATATAAAAATAATTCAAGAGCACATATATAAATATCTATACTCATCATAATGAAAATATTTACCAAAAATATTGCACGTGCACACTACGTGCAAAATAAATAATTTTTCATTAAATAAAAAATCGGGGCATTACAACACTCCCTCCTTAGAATAGTTCCGTCCCCGGAACTACAGTCAAGAGCGAGAAACAAAACACTTACAACAAGAACAAAACAAAAAAAAAAAAAAGCAAAACACAAATCAAGCAAAAAGCTCACGATTGTCCTTCAACATCCCCTCCTCAGACTCCCAAGTAGCCTCTTCAACCAAATGGTTTCTCCAGACTACCTTGACCATCGGTATCGTCTTATTTCTCAAGGCTTTCTCGCGACGATCAACAATCTCGACAGGAGACTTGATGTAATTCAGATCCAACTGCAAACCTTCCGGCACTTTAGGCAAATGATGACTCGGATCTGGAATATAACCTCTCTGCATAGACACATGAAAGACATTGTGCACCTGAGATAACTCTTCCGGTAACTCAAGCCGGTAAGCAGTTTTCCCGATCCTTTTAAATATCTTGTACGGGCCTATAAACCTCGGGGCTAATTTCCCGCCTTAGCCAAATCGAACCACACCTTTACTGGGTGATACTTTCAGAAAGACAAAGTCACCAACCTCAAACTCAAGGTCCCTTCTCCGGTTGTCTGCATAGCTTTTCTGCCTGCTCTGAGCTTCTACCAACCTTTTCCTGATCAGATCAATCTTCTCAGAGGTTTGCTGCACAAGCTCGGGACCAAACAACTGATGCTCCCCTACTTCAAACCAACAAACAGGTGTCCTGCACTTCCTGCCATACAAAGCTTCGTACGGCGCCATCCTAAAGCTAGCCTGAAAACTGTTGTTGTAGGAAAACTCTACCAAAGGTAAATGCCTTTCTCAACTGCCTCCAAAATCTAGTATACAACACCGAAGCATATCCTCAAGAATACGGTTGACTCTCTCGGTCTGCCCATCGGTTTGCGGATGAAAAGCAGTGCTGAAATCCGTCTTGGTACCCAAAGCTGTCTGAAGACCCCTCCAAAAATGCGAAGTAAACCGCGCATCTCGATCAGACACAATAGTTGACGGAACACCATGAAGCCTGACGATCTCTCCAACATACAACTCAGCTAACTTGTCCATCGAAGTAGTGAGTTTCATCGCCAAAAAGTGAGCGGACTTGGTTAGTCGATCGACTATAACCCAAATTGCAGCATTGCCTTTAGAACTCTTAGGCAATTCCGTAATGAAATCCATACTGATGTTATCCCACTTCCATTCCGGAATAGGTAACGGCTATAATAGACCTCCGGGTCTCTGATTTTCGGCTTTGACTTGCTGACAAACCTCACACTTCGCCACAAATTCAGCCACATCCCGCTTCAAAGCTGACGACCAGAAATGCTGTTTGATGTCTTTGTACATCTTAGTACTCCCAGGATGTACCGACAAAAGAGTAGCATGCGCCTCCTGAAGAATACTCTCTTTCAGGTCCGCCTGATTTGGAACGCATAGTCTATCTCCAAACCACAGCACTTCATCCCTGATTTGAAATCCGGGCAACCTGCCAGCACCAACCTACTCCTTCATCTCCAGGATATCAGTATCAACCTCCTGACTTGCAATAATCCTTCCATTCAGTGTAGGCTGAGGCCTCAACGGAGCTAAAGATGCTCCCAATCCTTGCAAGACAACTTCTATACCTGCTCGGTCCAATTCCTCAATCAGATGCTTCTGAGTTGTAATCAAACTGGATAAACTACTCTTGCGACTAAGTGCATCAGCAACAACATTAGCTTTCCCAGGATGATACTTGATCTCAGGTCGCATGTCCTCAAGCACTTCCAACCATCTTCGCTGCCTCAAATTCAGATCCTTCTGCTGCTATATGTACTTCAAACTCTTGTGGTCCGTGTACAAGTTCAATTTCTTCAGGGTGAAGATAATTGCAGCCAACACCAGATCATGAGTCGGGTAATTCTTCTGATGCGGTCGTAGTTGCCTAGACCCATAAGAGATTACTCTTCTCTCTTGCATTAAGACACAACCAAGCCCACGATGTGAAGCATCGCTATAAACATCATAATCAACACCTGCTCTAGGCAAAGCCAAAATAGGTGCAGTAGTCAGTTTCTCTTTCAACTCCTGAAAGCTTGCCTCACATTGCTCAGTCCACTTGAAGTTTACATTCTTCTTGGTCAAACTAGTAAGCGGTACAGCTAACTGAGCATAACCTTGAATGAATCTCCTGTAGTATCCATTCATTCCAAGAAAACTTCTGACTTCCTTTACTGTGGTAAGCCTAGCCCAATCTCTTACTGCCTCTATCTTCTGAGGGTCAGTTGCCACTCCCTTCTTAGAAAGGATGTGACCTAGGAATGCCACTTCAGATTTCCAGAAATCACACTTAGATAGCTTGGCATACAACTCCTGCTCTTCCAGCTTCTTCAAAACTGCTGCCAGATGCTCGGTGTGCTCCTCTTCTGACTTGGAGTACACGAGGATATCGTCGATAAACACCACGACGAAAGAATCAATGAACGGCCTCAGAACTCTGTTCATCAAATCCATGAAGATTGCGGGTGCATTCGTCACTCCAAATGGCATAACTAAGAATTCGTAATGCCCATGTCGAGTTCTAAATGCAGTTTTGTGCACATCTTCAGCTTTCACTCGAACTTGGTGATATCCTGATCGAAGATATATTTTGGAGAAAACGGCTGCTCCTTGTAGACGATCGAAAAAATCATCAATTCGGAGAATAGGACACTTATTCTGAACAGTGACCTTATTCAGCTCTCGGTAATCGATACACATTCTCATTGATCCATCCTTCTTTTTTACCGAGAGTACTGGTGCTCCCCAAGGTGACGCACTAGGTCAAATAAAGCCTTTCTCCAACAGTTCCTCAATCTTCCGTTTCACCTCATCCTGTTCCACTGGAGCCATCCTATATGGTGCCTTAGAAATGGGTGCACTTCCCGGTTGAACAGTGATGCTGAACTCTACATCACGATGTGGGGGTAACCCAGGAAAATCATCCAAGAACACAGTCGGGTAGTCCCGAACCACAGGAATCGCTTGCACTTCCACAGCAATTTCTTCCTTGCGGATAGCTGCCACCAGCCTAGAACACTTCTTCTTCCCTTGGAAAGTGACTTCAGGTCCACCTGGAGCCTTCACTGTTACCATCTTGGTCTTACACTCGATGCTTGCACTGTACACCGACATCCAGTCAATGCCAATGATAACATTGACCCCCAAGATAGTCAGCTCAATCAGATCAATCCCAAAGATTCGATCCCCAATCACAATCTCGCAATCCGCATAATACCGATCAGTGGTTAAAGTTTCCCCTGATGGAGTAGCTACTGCTAAGATCTTGCCTGGAAAAACCTTCGGTTCAACCCCCAACACTTTAGCAAATTTAGGAGACACAAAAGTATAAGAGGATCCAGTATCGAACAAAACAACACCTTTCATTCCATTCAAATAAAGTTCGCTTGTTACATAATACACACCCATTACAAAACAGTTCACTTAATAAGCGGGAAAAAGAAATAACATAAACCTCTAAACATCTGCCCTCGTACTAGTGATGACATGATCCACCTCATCGGCATCAGCTTCCGTCAAGGCAAATACTCGCCCTGGTTGGTACGGTCTCTTTCCAGTCTGCTGCATTGGTACATTGCGATTCTCTCTCCGTGGTTTGAGACATTGAGATTGGTAATGTCCCGTTTCACCACAGTTGAAGCAAGTTACCGCAGAAGGTCTCACCACATTGTTCCCAGGTCCTCCAGCCACACTAATAGCGTTCGCCCCTGTCGGTTTGAACCTTTGTGCAGATGGTTGTCCCTTGAAATTCCCAGAATGTGCGGGCCTCTTTCCTGACTGCCAGTTGTTCCTCCGATTCTGAACAACATGGAACTACTCCATATCTGCTTCCGTGGCTGCTGCACGCTTGACCAACTTGTCAAATCTTCTGATACCAAGAGGTATCATTTGGGATCTCAAGCTCAGCCTCAATCCATGTTCGAACTTACGAGCCTTCTTCGATTCATCCATCACTAATTCCGGAGCATATCTAGAGAGGTGAGTAAACTTGGTCTCGTATTCTCTAACTGACATGCCACCTTGTTGAAGTGATAGAAACTCCATAGCCTTCTTCTCTTGGACGTCGGAGGGAAAATAGTGACTGCGAAATTCTTCCAAAAATTCCTCCCAGCCAAGAACTATACCTCCCATGGTCCGCTTCATCGACTGCCACCACACAGCCGCGTCCTTCTCAAGTTGCAGAGTCGCCAACTTGACCTTGCTGCCTTCAGGGGTCTCCAGCACTTCGAAGATCGTCTCTACTTGATGAATCCAGTTGTTAGTCGCATCAGGGTCTGACATCCCTTCGAATATAGGTGGTTTCATTCGTTTGAACGATTCCACTAGTTTAATCGCTTCGGGCACTGGATTCACAGGCCCCCTTCCATGGTTCTGGTTCATGGCCACGGCATTGAGCGTCTGATAGACCCTCGCAAGTTCCGTTTCCAGATCCAGACCTTCCCCGTTTCTAGCTCCTCTTCTAGACATATTCTGATGCAAAAGATCCATTAAATTCGAAGAATAAGACATGAATTTTAAATCAACATGCATTTCATTGAATTCCAAACTTTATACATTCGAATTGAAAAACATTTCTTGACATCAGAATGAAAATAGTAGAAGCTACAACAGTCTAACTCCTACGGTTCCTCTTCGGTTCTCGAAGTTCTTCCCGTAGTTCATCAACTTCATCCTTCAGCACATCGGTCAGATTCTTCCTCTTCTCGAGTTCCCATACACGATGACTAAGAACTGAAAAGTCGTCCTTGCGCTTTGCCAATTGAGCCTCCAATAATCTGACTCTCTCCCGCAGTGTTTCTACCTGCCTCTGAAGAGAAGTCATAAGACTATTCGGAACTAGTTCTTCTTCTTCGTCAGAAGAGTCATCAGATGAATCCGGAGGTGGGGTGATCTCTTAGGATTCAGGCCATTCTTCTCCGTCAGAATCTACTTGTCTTGGGTAGTACTCTTCCTCGGAATCTGCTTGTCTAGGATGGTACTCTTCCTCGATGATATGCCAGTCGTCATCTCCAACAGGGTCGAAGTGATCAGCCATCTTAGAAATAGAAAGGAAGAAGCATAAGTCATAGAGCAACACAAATGTAAGTCACTTACATTTAAATCTCTAGACTCAAACACACACTCTAATGTCCACTTCTAGGGTGTCGTTCCTTATAAATTTGTACAAGTGTGAAGCGTGGCTCTGATACCACTCTGTAACGCCCCGAATCCCAAATACAACTGAATTCGAGAGTTCTACAGGATCTTTCCACTTCATTTAGTACAATTTTACAAGAAAATTTAAACTTATCACATTACATCAGAGTTACATGAAAAACTTTACTCTTTACATTGACCAGCGAAAGTAAATTTACAACATTTAAATAAATGTACACCAACATTGAATAATCTTTAAGCATCTGTTCCTCTTTAACCTTTATCATGTCATTTACCCTGCATACAAAACTGTGGGTACGTCAGTTTATTCAACCGACGAACATTATATACGGCCATCCTTTCGATACCGGAAATAGTATAACTCATTTTCCATATTTAACAAACACAAATTTGTCACATATCAAACTAAAGGGAATACCCTATTGATGTCGTGTTGTGATTGTGCACTTAGTCCTTAATGCAATTATTTATATTATATGACACTAATGTGCACTTGTTCGGATTCTATGCATCTCATACTACATAGGTCCGAGGGCAAGCTTCTTATTCGTTCTTCATCTTTGTAGGGTTCAATCCCTTGTTATGACTTAATCTACTACTGTAACTACGGTGAGTATCCTAGATGATCTATGAGTACAAGTACGTGAACCGGACCTTGGAGGGAAATCCCACGCCATGTCTTGACTCATCAAGCATGCATTCTGTGGTAATTCAGTCTCCTCCCTGAACACGATCCTCTTGCAGTCACCAAACATCCCACAAGCGTTGCTAATGTCCGATCATTACTGAGTTGTGCCCATGTCATGTCTTGACTCATCAAGCATGCATTCTGTGGCTCACACACCCGCATCGTAAACTCTAACTCTCATACTTGTGTTTTCTCTCACTTTCATCACGTCTTCACTATGTACTATTTTCTTTAATTTAATAGAAACATGAACAAAATCAAAGCTCTAGAGTTAGCCTCTCCACTAAACCGGACTTATTCATTTATTCAAACATGACCAATCATGGTCTTTCATTTCCAATTTCATTTCATTTCTTTCCAATTGCCGGGGGAGACTTAGCTACTCTTTTGTTTCAATTCCAATTCACAATTTCCAAAATTGAGCGTTTCCAACTCATAAGTTCATTTTCATAATCATAACTGATTTTCTTTTTTCAATAGCATGATCTCTAATTTATTCATAAGTCTATAGCCATACATGGAATTCAATTATTCCTTATGTATTTCATCAATAAAATCACAACACTATTGAATATTCACATTTCTTATTTTTTCACACTATTCTCCAATGAGAATAATTCACATCACATCACATAATATAATTTCTATCTTTATTTCACTTCTTTTCTAACATTTTATTTCAAGTCCTTTGCAAAGCGCAACTTTCATAACATACAAGTGTATAACCATAGTTCTAAATTATACATTTATTTTCAAAACATACTCCATTCAATGCAAATAATCCTCAAATTATTTTTCATAAGTCCCACATAATTTTAGGATAATAACCATATTTTTTTCATAAATTTTCAATCATCAAAACACCCAAAAAAATTATTTTTTTCCACAACATAATCACAGCCGAGACCAAGGATCGAACCAGCGACCACAGGGAAAACCGCCGAAGGCACAGACCACTAGGCCGAATGCTATATGCGTTAGAAGGAGAGGCCGAATGCCAGTTGCTATTGTTGATCGGCGGGAGAAAGTGCTTAAGAACAAGGTCATTAAGCTGGTTCGTGTTGCTTGGAATCCTCACTCGCCTGGTGAGTCGACATGGGAGCTGGAGGAGAAAATTCAGCAGAAGTTTCCTCACTTGTTTGAGTAGTTGTTTGTTTTGTGTTTGGCTGTTTGGTTTTGTTTGGGGTTATCCTATGTACCTTTCTTTTTAATTTCGAGGACGAAATTTTCTTGTAGGGGGGCAGGATTGTAACCCCTGTTTTTCACTTTTGGTATTTTGAGGATATTTTTCATTTTTGGTGAATTATTATTTTCCATTGTATTTTCAGAATAATAAATTTAATTATTTTTATTCTATAATATTTTTCTGACAGTTTTGACTTCCTTTTTGCTGTTGTGCGCCGTTTGGCCGTTTCTCGACATTTTGAGCTCTTTTTCTCAATTTCTTGATCTCATTCATGTATAAATGTTATTTTAGGGTCATGGTGGATTTTTAGGAGAGTTTTGACCAATTTGAGATTTTTGGCCTTAAGGAGATTTTTTAGGAGCTACAGGATTCATTGTGTTTTGTATCCCCATTTGAAATCTACCCAATATCCACTACCCAATTGTATACCCATGGTTTCCTATTGATATCCACTACCCATTAACCCGCATTTGATCCCATATATATACCCCTAATACTAATTAATCCCTAACCCTAATCCATTTCTTCCCTCTCCTATTGTGTGCCGGCTACCCCTTCCTCCAATCAATCCCGGCCTGCATTCTCCAAACCCTAGCCGACCTCCCCTTGCCCTCTCTTGCCTTAGCCGATCACAAATATCTCCCCTCTCCACTATTTTATACAATACCACTTCAAAACTCGTCTCTTTCCTCTCCTTCTTGTGTTCGGCCAGCACCCAAGGAGCACCAAACCATCCCAAAACAGCACCTCATCTTCCCTCCTCGCTGCGTTGAGTTGTGGGCATCTTCCACTTCGGTTCGTGTGTCAAAGGAATCAATCGTTGGAGCATCTTGTTCGTGGGTTTCGCTCGAAATCGCGCTAGAAGGCGTCTTGCTCGTGGATTCTCTTTGAAAGGCTTGGATTCGTCGCGTTCGTCATCACATCAAGGCAAGTAACTTGTACTTAAATTTCTTAGGTTGATACAAGTAGAAAGTTCACACATAGGATAGTTTGAGACTAGAGACGGACCAAGATCACGTCTTTATTGGTGGATTTCGTCTCTAAGGTTTCAAAACAGGCCATGGACGGATTAGAACATGAATTTGATAGGTTTATGCCTTAGGATTCACCCGACCGCGATTGTTATCGCATATGTGACATATTGTATGCCCGATGTTTGATTGTACACCTATATGAGAAATATTATATTTTGACATGTTAGAAACCCTTAGATATGACATTTAGGCAGTGGGTAGACAGTATTTCGAATTTGGAAGACTTTTGATGATTTGTGAGAAAGTTATGATGTTTTGAAACTTGGTTGAGGAATCTGGAAATTTGAATGTAACTGGATTGATTGCTGATTTTACCTAGATTAAAGTCCGAATCTCAACATGGCTATTTCTGAGAAATTTGTAGATAATCGAATCTATTTTCTAACCCCATTGATTTCACCCTGTTTGGAGTTCGTATGGAGTAGTTATGATCATTTCAGTAACTGTATGTTAGTAGTTTCCAGCTCCAGTTCGGGGTAATTTTTGTAGACAATTTATTTTCAAGATCTAAGTTAGACCTAATTTCATGCCACAAGATTTTGTCCTGTGTTTCAATATGATTTTAGGTAGTTCTCTGATTTTTTTGGTAATCTAAAGATGAATTTTGAGTGATGCCTTACATTCTTTTCTATAGATCGTTTTTGCTATAAACTGCATGTGATTGTATGTTGATTGCCGTATTTACCTTATTTCTAGTTCCTGTATGAATATTCCATGTGAGATATGAAAGTTAGGTAATTGTGTATACTTTCACCCTGTTTTGGCGGAAGTGGATTTTGATGCGCTGTGTGCAAGATATGCATGATTTTGTACAGCGGTGTTGAAGAATTCCAGATCCATCAAAACTGTGTGATGTGCTATTTTCTATTTTTGAAAACATATTTATACTTTCTGGAAAAATATGAAAATCTATATTTTGAGACTATACTTATAGGGGATTACCCCAGAATTTTCGTGGATTTAATTAATGACTTTGTATGCTGTTTTCATGTGGTTTAAGTTATTCCCCTGTTTTCCGACTGTACATGCAAACTGTGTTGAATTGTGTTTTGAGTCGTGATGTTGTGAAATAGCATGTAGATTTATTATACCCGTTAGAAGCGTATGGATGTCTAGTTTCTAGGTCAATTGACGGATCATTATTTGCATGCCTGTAGATCTGTGGATCACTGTTTATGTACAGACTGGTCTTGCTGACCTGATTATAGACATACCATTTTGCTCGTATTTGTGAATATTTTGCATATATACTTACTGATCTGATGCCCTAAACCTAAACCTGATTATGTGATGTTAGTTTGACACCCTTTAGATCACAATCATGTCTGTTTAATAACTACAATAAAAGTAACTAAGCCGGGGATTAAGGGAAAAATCGATTAGTGGATAGTTCAGAAACGTGTACTCAGAAGGGGGCCCGTGTTTCCCATTTTGATGCATGATACCTTTTGGTTCATGTCCTGTTGATGCACGTACCTGTTGGTCGTGTACCTGTTACCTGTTGATGCACGTATCTTTGATCGTGTACCTGTTACCTGTTTTCCTGTACCTGAGTATACTGCCCTCTATGGTCCACTATGAAATCTAAAGCGAAACTGCATTGACTGTAGCAACCATGTGATATAATTTGGGACACATGTCGTGCTACCTAGATAGTTAATAAAAGATTAGACTTAACATAACCTGATGATCCTGTTTACCTGATTACCTGTTACCTGTATACCTGTTACCTGATATAATCTGAATACCTATTATATGAAACCTGTTATCTGATTTACCTGACATATCTGCATACCTGTTTACCTGACATTTCTGTTACATGACACTTGACACTTAATATCTGAGACATCTGCTAGGATACTATGTTAGTTGAGTTTACCATACCATATTAGGTCTGTTCCTGTTGATTAGTTAGATCTGTTTAGTTTTTCCCAAGTGCTTGTATCCTATTCTATTTGTGACCCGGACTTGCCATTGACGGGTACTATGTTTTCTTCTTTTCCTTTTTCCTGCATTCGATGATTGCAGATTACGGTGGACAGATTCAAGAAGGTTCTGGTGGTTCGCAGTATTAGATGCTGATATTATTATTTCTGTTTTCTGTTAGAACATTATTCTGTATTCCTGAGACTTGATTTATTTCAGTATTTGAGACACGTGTATTATTTATTTTGTATTGGGCGATGTGACCCAGAATGTTTGTTCCAGACTCTGTTGTTTTTATTTGAGAACAAGATATTTGGTTTCAATTAATTCCTGTTGGTAAAATTATCTCAGTAATGCATGTTGGTTCCACTCTTTGCTTCCGACTGCGATATTTTGACTCTGATATATGTTGACTCTGATATACTGCCTGAGATATGTTGTAAGATTTCTGAAACAGCTTAAGGATGATTATATTCATTCGCTGGGCTTGTGTTACGTGCCCGTATTCTGTATTTTTGGAAAGCGGGGCGTGACACCATGACTCCACTTGAATTTTTCAATTCCCTCCAAAACATCAAAACCGGCCTACCTTGTGTGCATTTGCACGTGTACGTGCATTGCACGTGCATGCAACTTGGTCTCCATTTAAAATTTGTACATTATATAAAAATAATCTTTAAATTGTATTCTACATTACAAGTTGTATTTAAAAATAAAATAGCTTATGGGCTTTAGTTTATGGGCCAAAATAAAAATTATAAAAAGATAATAAATAAATTAGATTTGGGCTTTAAGAAGAAAGGCTTTTTGTCTATTTGAAAAAGGGCTTTATATAAAAATAATTCAAGAGCACATATATAAATATCTATACTCATCATAATGAAAATATTTACCAAAAATATTGCACGTGCACATTACGTGCAAAATAAATAATTTTTCATTAAATAAAAAATCAGGGCATTACAACACTCCCTCCTTAGAATAGTTCCGTCCCCGGAACTACAGTCAAGAGCGAGAAACAAAACACTTACAACAAGAACAAAAAAAAAAGGCAAAACACAAATCAAGCAAAAAGCTCAGGATAGTCCTTCAACATCCTCTCCTCATACTCCCAAGTAGCCTCTTCAACCAAATGGTTTCTCCAGACTACCTTGACCATCGGTATCGTCTTATTTCTCAAGACTTTCTCTCGACGATCAACAATCTCGACAGGAGACTCGATGTAATTCAGATCCAACTGCAAACCTTCCGGCACTTCAGGCAAATGATGACTCGGATCTGGAATATAACCTCTCAACATAGACACATGAAAGACATTGTGCGCCTGAGATAACTCTTCCGGTAACTCAAGCCGGTAAGCAGTTTTCCTGATCCTTTTCAGACGGTGGAAGAGTAGCAGAGGGGCAGACGGGGGAAGAGTAGCAGAGGGTGCTACAAGAAAATAAAAACATTTCTTATATCAGAGTTACATTAGACTCTTACATTGTCAAAACGGAAGCAATTTTAAAATAATTTACATGAAACAACATTTAAAACAATCCTGCACAGCATGTATACTTCAATTGTATCAAGCATCTTTACCCTGCATATAAAACTGTGGGCGAGTCAGTTCATTCAACTGAAGAAATATTATACACGGCCATCCTCTCTATGCCGGAAACAGTATAACGATTCTCAATACTTAGCAAACCACAAACTTGTCACAAACAAAGCTAAAGGGACTATCCTATTGATGTCGTGTTGTGAAAGTGCACTTAGTTCTTAATGCAATTATTTGTATTATATGACACTAATGCGCACTTGTTCAGAGTCTATGCAGCCCATACTACATAGGTCCGAGGGCAAGCCCTTAATCGTTCTTCATCTTGTAGGGTTCAATCCCTCGCCATGACTTACTACTACTGTAACTACGGTAAGTATCCTGGATGTTTTCTGACCTACGAACTCATGTCTAGGTGCCCTGGAGGGAATCCCAACACACTGTCGTCCTTTTCCTTTTCTTGTTGTCGATGTCTTTCATGCCACCTACACCTCAGTCAAGCAGCATAGCTCAGAAATCCATGTCCGGGGCATCTGTGGGAACGAAAGAAAAAGAAAATTTAGCACGAGGAGAAAACAATATTAAAAATAAATATAAAAAGAAATATATTTGAAGCATTCTGGGGTTGATCGGACTGAGCCCCCCACCGTAGAGAACGTCCTCGGACATATCCTTCCAACTCAAGGTCGGACGACTGAGGAGCTTCGACACGACCTCATTCTCCTCCGGATTCAACAGAGGTTCGGCCTTCGCCCACCTCGGAGCATCTTCCCTCCACCTCGTCGGGAAGTCCCACGGTTTGGTACCCTGAATTAGAAAATACTTCTCTTTTCAATTTTTGATGGAGTCCGGGTTCTCGATCAGTTTAACGCCCCGCCGCGGCGACAAGTTGTACCGATACTCCATTTTGCTCATATAGTTGATCCGATACAGGCTTTGGAGCACAACAAGCTGAGGTTCTGTCCCCACTGCCTGGCATTGGAGAATAAAGCCGATGACATGCCGCCACATGTTCGGCATGAATTGGATCGGACTCAATCCATACCACTGCAGTACCTCAGTCACGAAAGGCGGTAGGGGAAAGCAGGAGATCGGCATTGAGCGCGTCATATAGAAAGACGCATGGGTCGGGCGAGGTCGCCGAACACGCTCGAAACCCTGGACCAGGGAAAAGGAGGGTGAACTTCGACGGTATCATGAAGCTCCTCCTAATAAGCAGCAGGTCCCTCTCTATAAGAACCGAGGGGATGTCATCGACTTCGGAGTGCTCCCTCGGCTTATTCTCCTCGTATGAAGCCGACCTCCCGTATACCGCCTTGGTCAGAAGGTCTACAGAATAATCCCTAACCTTCCAGAGGCTGGTTAGCGTGGACGGCAGCCTACCTAACTCACATGCTTTCCTCACATTCTCCACTATCGTCTCCGCGATCACCGACCTAGTGACCTCCTTCCCCTTGTCCACCGCAGATGGAACTACCAACGGCCGATCACTCACTTATTCCAAGGTGGAGGTCTCACTCCCCAATGACACTCTAGACATCTTGAAAAATATATAAAATAAAATATATATTTAGCTTAATGTGATAGCTACGGTCGGAATAGTTCACCGGAGAATTGAGTGCTTGGCCGCGACCACTAGTAGAGCCACCCAAGAGCAAAAACGAATTCTCAGAGTGAAAAGTGAAGAATAAGAGAGTAGTGAGAGGAGACTTATAGTACAAAAGGGGGCGTCTCTTGGGCTTCCGAACGCTTTGGGCCCCCATGACCCCCAAGGAGGCCCATCAGAAGGCTAAACGATAGAATTTGTAAAGGAGAAAACTATCGCATCACGATTCGTTCCAAATCTTCATCAAGAAGCCCAGATCATGCCACGTAGCTCGGAATTACGATTCGAGCTAACGAGGTACCGAACTGCAAATTGGCAAAAGCGATTGCCTCTCGATTCATGCCAGATCTTCATCATACATCCCAGATCGTGCCACGTAGCTCAAAATTACAATCTGAGCTACCGAGGTACCGAGCTGCGAATTAACAAAAACTATCGCCTCATGATTCGCGCCAGATCTTCATCAAGAGGCCCAGATCATGCCACGTACCTCGGAATTACAATCCGAGCTACCGAGGTACCGAGCTGCCAATTGGAGAAAACCATCGCCCCACGATTCGCCCGAAATCTTCATCAAGAGGCATGATCGTGCCACGTAGCTCGAAATTACGATCTAAGCTACCGAGGTACCGAGCTGCGAATTGGCAAAAACTATCCCCTCATAATTCGTGCCTGATCTTGATCAACTGCCCAGATCGTGCCACGTAGCTCGGATTTAAGATCCGAGCTACAGAGCTGCGTATTGGCAAAAGCGCCTACCTCACGATGCGTGCATGAGATCAAAGCATCTAGATTGCGCCACGTCTCCAAACGGCAGATCCACCATCTGATCACTTGGAAATTCGCCCGACGACATGATCGACGCTCCAGATTGTGCCACGTCGATATTCGTATGATTAATTCTTTTATTTTAATTATAATTCGGATTAATTATTTAAAAATTGTGAAAAATGATTAAAAATTCAAGAAAATTAATTCTAAAAAATAATTATAAATTCAGCAAAATATTTTTGAGCTCCTGGATAAAAAGTTATTAATTAGAACGATTAATTAATACTTTTTGAAAATAGATCATCACTTCGCAAAATTGAATAAAAAATTCAAAAAATAATTAAAAAATTAGAAAAAATCCAGAAAATTCTGAGAATCATCTTGGCAGTTTGCAAGCTCAATTTAGCACTGTTACACCTCGAGCAAGATCAAAATCCTTTGAGGAACTCCGATAAAATTCCGTACGTCATTGAAACAATAAAACTACTCCTCAAAGGCTGTTAAACTCAGTCTTTGGGAGTGGGGGGGCTCGTGATATGCCTAAAAATAGGATTAAATCGGAATCGTTCTAATCGGGCACGAATCTTAAAGCTCTCAGGGTTAAAACGGTAATTTCACCTACAAACGGGTCCGAATTAGGAACTGGGTCTTTCTTCAAAGCCCAATAGCCCGAAAACGGATCTGTCTTACTGGGTATGGGTAATGACCCGTTACAAACCAACTCAATTAGATGGGTAATTCAAATTCGTGGTTATCCCTAAGAGACGGTTTAAACAGTCCCTTTATCACGAAATGAGTCAAACTCACTTCTTATCATAAACATCTGGAAGTGGAGATTTATCCTTATCTCAAAACTGGTTTCTAAGGCGACTATAAATACCCCTATCCCCCCACCGTAACAAGGTAATCAATCTTTTTTTTACCTAAAGCTCTTTCATAATCTTTCTGATTACTGACAAGAGCGTCAGAGGGTTCGTCGTCGGGATCCATCCCGGTGTATCGAACTTTGTGCAGGTTCACGGCAGCAGTGAGAAATCAGTCAACACGCCAGTGAAAGTCAATAGGTTTGTTTACTTGTTTCCTTCAATATTCCACAAATTCATCTGTTTGCTCCCACACCAAAAATCAGCAGCAACAATATAGTAAGTATCCTAAGTATTCTCTGCTTCTCCCTCCTTTATTTCTGATGCTTATGTTGCATTGTTATCTTTTTTAGTCATTCTCTTCTCCTAATATGATAAAGATGAAAAAACAATCATAAAGCAAGTCATTGTGTTAAGATTCTAGGGATCAATCATAACCATATAGTACAAGTATCCTAAGTAGGTCATAAAAGTATATACAACATCTATATGATAAGAATGAACTTATTTTAATCAAATTGAAGGGCAATCAACTAGAAGTGCATAAAAGTGACAAAGTGTATTCAGATGATGAGGGTTTATCTCATGTCTAAAAAGGAGCTCAATATGATGATGAAAATCATAAAGAGGTACACCACAACTCACATGTCTCTAATTTCATTTATGTCATTTGTTGACTATAATTGAGAAAGCAAAGCACCCTACATGGATTGATAAACAATGGAAAATAAAAGAAAATTGGTCAAAAGCAGAAATAACACAAATTAAACCTATAATTTCTAACTTAAATTAACATACAGTATGTGCAGTCTAGCTGTGTTTCTAACTTATATTAACATACACAAATGAAACATAAATTAACATCCAGAACCTTTAATTGAAAACAAGATATGTTAGCAACCACCAACAGTATGTATAACAATACATAACAGTGGATTGACAAAAAAAAAAGAAAAAAACAAGACATAAACATAAGCGAAGATATTGTATCTTCTTCTACCCTAGTTCCATTTTCACATCCAAACTAGGAAGAAAGATTGACTTACATAAAGAGAATTTGTTCCCTTGTCCATAGTAGAGCCATCTTCGTCAAAACGCCAGAAGTCCATTCACCTAAAAAAGAAGAATAAAAGAATCTCATTATGGAATAGTAGATTTTAAGATAAAGTGATATTATTATGTGATAAAAGTCAGATAATTTGACATATGAATATTAGTACTAACATCGATTATAGAAGCCACGTATCATAGTAACATGGCTGATATCATTATCGAAGCTACTACGCAAATATTATATGATGGAGAGAGAAAAAAAAACACACTGCTATGCAGATTATATTGCATATGTTTTACTTGTAGGATCAACTTCTCTAGCAAGCTATATTGCATCATTAGCTAGGTGATATCGCCAAGACAATGCAATTAGGCTACATAACAATACAAAGTACATATGAGAACAAGTTTATCTAGAGATATATATGAAGAATTATTTTGATAAAACTAGCACAGTGCCATTAAGAATATAGATTTTGATACTACTAGACATGAATCACAAATACCATACCGGAAAAGGTAAAAAAGACGTCCCTGGGAGATAGGACAAGAGTGAGGATATTCTAAACCCAAATAATAAGTAGCTTCTGAACCAATTTAAAGTAGTTAAACTGTGATGGATGTCTTACAAAAATCTTCCTGCAAAGAAGTCTTTGAAGGAATTATAGTTTGGATCTACAAAAAAAAAGTAATGGCATTAACAAAAATACAAAGTGGTAACAAGTAAGAATGAAAAGGACAGTCATGAGAAACATGCCCACTTTGGCTTTCTTCAAGTCTTTAATCCCCCCGAAATTAGTTGTGAACTAGACCTTAGTTCACCAAAATTCCCTATTTCTCAGATGTACCAAACCAACTCATCTCGATACACACCTTATCAATTTGATAACAAACAACACAAACTAACTCATCTTGGGATGACAGTATCACTTATGGTGGTTACTCTGAAATGTTGGTTGCTCATAAGAGGTACCATGTTTAATTATTACCAGATTTAACAAGTGTTTGGCAGTGGCATCTAACTGCAAGTTGTTCGCCATGCGAATAACATACCTTATGCAACCATTATTATAAGCTTATATATTTTTAATTATTTCAAAAGTCAGTTTTAAATATTTAATTTCTACTAAACTACTAAATTCATTTCATAGTAGAGCCAGATAATGCACAGTAAAATAATTTTTTTTATTATTTTTCCTGTCCTTTTAATTTAGATTTTTGGTTATTCCTACTATACTATCAAAGAGAATATAGGTATATATATAATTTCAAATTTCACATCCAGTGGCTCATGACCCAACTTTGTAAATATCTTTGCTCCAAGATCTAATTAATAAATTTAGAAACTTCTTTTCAATCCTATTAAATAACTAACTAATTCAAGAGTAATGTTTATGAATTAGTACTAGAACTCTCAACGTTTACAATGAATGACAATGGAGATTTCAAGAACACAGATATTTGAAGATCTTATGAGCGACCAACATTTCAGAGTAACCACCATAAGTGATAACAAACAACGACAATTAATAAAACCCAAAATCACAAATCAATTAAACTAATAAATTAAAGAGGAGGAACAAACAAAGGATGAGGAGATGGCGACGGGGAACGGTGATAGGGTATGACGACGGAGGAGGGGGAACGACGGCTGCAATGAGGGGAGTCAAAATTTTGGATAGGATTTGATATTGGGTTCGATTGGCAAAAGAGTGGAGGGAACGGGAGGCACGACCACAACGGGGGGCACGAAGGCAATGGGGGGCAGCGACGTGAGGCACGGCAGCGACGGGGGGTATGGCCGGGGGATCAAAATTTGGGTTGGGATTTGGTTGAGAGTGAAGTGGGAGGGGAACAATGAATTTCGGAGAGAATTTGGAATTTTAAAACATACTATACTCTGGCATTTTCACGTGAAAATGTCAGGGTAGAACTCTCCAACCACGGCATTTTATGAAAACGTCGGGTAGAGAAGGGTGTTTTATTTTTTTTGAATTCACGGGGGCTACCTTGCATGCCAATGAAAACGTTGGCGTAAATATGCCGCTGTAGTCCCTTTTTGTTGAATTGTCTATAAATGACACAACTCAAACTCTTGCATTATAATATTAGATTTAAGTTATAAATATAATAGACTACACCAAATACAAGCAAAAACTACCCACATCACACGGTGCTCCTAATCAGAAAAACTTACCATCAAACCAAGTTCTCCAACAAAGCAAAGAAAAACAGTAAAAGCATAAACTTCAATCAAACAATATATATCTTCCAAACATAAGATCGAAATTGAATGAAGTAGTGAGCTCACCATAGACTTTGCAGATCATAGATATGCATAGTCATCACGTATGGAGGATTAAAAAGGTTTAATTCTTCCAAATTTAATTTGGCATCTACCCCCAACTAGCATTAAACATATATAAAGTGAAGAATTTCTCAACCTTTATGAAATTTGAGTCAGCACAAACATGGCAAAACCCTTGGAATAAAAAAATAAAGATAGGTTGCCTTGTGTTGAGAATTCGTAATTGCGTGTTAATGGCTTTTCTTCTGATTGGTTCAATTCAACGATAGGGGTACGACAAGGTTGTCATCTCTCCCCCTATCTCTTCATCATATGTTAATAAGTGTTATCCCATCTTATTAAACAAGAAGTGGTTGATGGTAGGCTCTCAAGTATTATTATTGACAATCAGAACACCTCCCTCAATAATATACTATATCAGATGATAGTTTGCCTTTTTAGAGCTAACGTGTCAGAGTGTAAGGTGATTAAAAGGTTACTTGATACCGGTAACGCCCCGAGCCCCGCTCAACTGCGTACGCGACTACGCGTACGCACACACGAAAAACAAATTCTAACAATGGCTTACCACACACTTGCCTCACAAAAGGTGTCATGACTTATTGGTACCTCTTGATCTTAGAAAACCTAATATATAGACTCAACCCTAACTCACCTTTCATGTGGGACTAAGTCACCACCACCTACCATGAATACCATGGCCCCATAGTAATTAATTCATTCTTTCTATAGGTTCTATACACACACTACCAAATCTATAGGCCCATCTAACCATCAACTAATTCTAAGCCCACCATTAAGACCCATCTCATTTGGGGTATTACAATACCTATTTTTCTCTCAGTGGCCAGAATGTGAATCTTAGTAAGTCGAGTGTTTTCTTTGGAGAGTGTGTTGGTTTGAATAAGCGAAGCTGTGCACTTAGACTTTTGCAGATGGAGGTGGGTTCAATGCAGTCCAAAATTGTAACCCCTGTTTTCCCAAATATGTATTTTTTGTGTATTTTCTGTATTTAAATTTTTTGTAAATTTTTTTTCCGCTTTCGAAATTTTTTTGTTAAAATTTATTATTGGATCCTCTGTTAAACCCTATTCTAATCGATGGTTTTATTTGTGACTATTTTCCAATGATTTTGTATTATAACACAAATCTTATTATCATTAATATTACTGTTAATTTATTTTTATTATTATTATGATTGTTGTTATTATTGTTATTATTATTTTCCTTTTTATTATCCTTGTTTGTTAATTTAAAAACCTATCTCTATGTATTACTCATATTTGTACTTATTTCAAATGAATTCTATATTTTAATGCAAATTATATTTTGTTATAAATCCTATTTTATTTTGTTTCTTAATCCTATTGGATTTTAATACCCAATATATTTTAATACCTATTTTCTTACTGGATAATCCAATACCTTATAACCCTATCTACATAAACCTACTTAACCCCAATTAACCCTAACTACTGTTTTGACCTAAACTTTTCAGTCGCCAACCCCTTACCCCCCTTTTCATCATCTCCCATCTTCTTCCTCACCATCTCTCCCGCTCTTCCCCAGTCGGCGCGCCTCTCCTCTTGCACCGCCCTCGCGCTACGGTCGACCCCCCCTTCGCGACCTCTCTCTCAACCTTGTCTCCCCGTCTGGACATCGACAGCCATTGCCAGCCCCCCTCCGCAGCGCCGCACCCCACCTCGGCCTCCCGTCGCTTCACCCCAGCAACGCGCCAGCCTCCGCCTACGGCAGCGACAGCTCCGTTGCCTCTCCCCGATGTCCCCATCTGCATTGTGTTCTGACGTCAGCCGCAGCGAAGCGCCGTCCCCAGTGCTCCTGCACTCCCGACGCAGCTAGTGCCAGCACCGCCGTCTCCCTGTTCCGACATCAGCAGTGTGCAGCTCCCCTATGCCATTGCGATGCCATGCCGACGACAGCCAATAATCCAGCCCCGTCGTCTTGCTCCTCCCGAGCATTGGCACCTCCTTCGACGACTGACAGCAACAGCGGCGAGCGCTTCCCGCCGTCCCGCCGCGTGTCCGCCGTCGTCCTCCCGCCGCCTTGCACTGCCTGCCTTGCGCCAGCTAGTGCAGCCCCAGAGCTGGTTGTATGAGTTTTGATCATGTCGATTGTGGGCCGTCCATTCGATCAGATCTCGATCTCTTGATCCTGGCCATCCGATTCTCTGATCATCTTCATCATCATGATCATGTCCCTCTTCGTTTTGATCCTGGTCATCCGGTCCTCCATTTGATCATCACCAAGCCATTGGATCTAGGCCGTCTGATCGTTGATCATCACGATCATGATCATCGTCTCCATCATCATCAAGATCTTGATCTCGACCGTCGGATCTCTTTTGATCATCGCGATCGTAATCATCATCTTGATCTTGATCTTCGATCCTAGTCGTCCAATCAATCGATCACACCTAATCTCGACCATTGATTGTCTCGATCGTCTCGTTCTTCTACTACTTGGTGAGTTAAACATTTGATCCACTTTTTGTTCTCATTCTTCAAATTGTCACTCATAGTATATTTACTCTTTTGGTACTATTCTAATTCTTATATGTTTTATTTTTTATCTCGACCGTTGGATTTACTTGATCTTCAACTTGATCGTCCTTTTGATCATCGAGATCAGTGGTTGTGTTCGTGGTTGCGATCGTGATCGTGTGTTCGTGTTTGGTTCGTGATCCGTGTATTGAGTTCGCCGCCCGGGACCCATCTCCGTTATTCCTCTGTCGGATTGTCGGCTACATCCCTAAGGCAAGTATTCTTCTTGTACAAATTTTTGTTCTGGTACAAGCGTTTAATTGAAAACACCGCAAATAGATCGTAGTTGTGACTCCTCCTTGTCTCATCGTTTGTTGATCTTAAATTATTCCTCATCGATTCCATAATCTCAAGAGTCACAACCCTTGGTTTATATATTTACAAAACTAGTTGGACCCTTTTATCTCCTAATTACTTTTACATGGACCCCCTTGACTTGTAGACGTGTGTTGTATGATGTAGTGTGATGATCTTACATTATTTTGAGTTGAGAAATATATGTGACTTGCTGATTTGATCCCCAATGCATCCGTATTTGTATCACACACTAATCTAGACTAATAGCCATTTATCATGCAACTTGTATATAAAAGAAATTCACACTTACTGCTGTTCTTGTCTTTACTTGCTATTTCGACCCCAATAAATCAAAAATCTGAACTTCAGTCCTGAATATGAAATGTAGCCCCAAATGTCTAGTTGTCTATAACATCCGGAATTTTAAAATTCCGAGTTACGGTCTAGGAGATATCGCAGTTTTACTGCTGCTGTGTCGGTAGTTGCAGATTCACAAAAACTGCTGCACCTCTTTAGTTTACAATTTGTTTTAACTATGCTACCAGTAAGTAAATGACTTGAAATTTTGCATACTGTTACTGGACATCCTAGAGAACATTTCCAAATTTTCTCAGAATTAATTAATAATGTTTCATCCCAGTTTCATATGTATTATCTCAGATTCACAAATTCTGGCTGAACACAATTATTGTATAGTTTGCTGTTTTAACACATGTTACCACAACTTTCATGTACCTTAATTATGTGCGTTGGAACTGGGCAAGAATCTAGTTTCTAGAACTTCTGATGGATCCACATTTGCTATCTTGTAGCAACGGGAGTCGCAGTTTTGGTGCAGCAACGTCATGCTGTCCAGATTTGAGATTATCGTTGTTCTTGATACTTTGATTATGTTTACTTGACTTGTTTCGCACACTTTTATGCTTGCTTGATGATAATAATAAATAACAAGCTGGGGTTAAGAGAAAGATCATAGTAGTGGACAATATAGGTAAGTGTACTCGGAAGGGGACCCATGTTTCTCATGATTTTACGTTAAATGGAACTAAGTGCCACGCAGAACTAAGTGCCACATCATGAGTGATGGGGGCCACCTCTAGAGCCCATTATATGATTACATGATATGTATTTACGATCACATGGAACTAAGTGCCACATAGAACTAAGTGCCACATCAAGAGTTGACGGGGGCCACCTCTAGAGCCTGTGGGGACCACCTCTAGAGCCCATGGTTTGATTACATGCTCGTATTTCCTACATGACCTGAGTACACCGCCCTATAAAATCCACCACTAGGCTTAAATGAAATTGCATTGACTGTAGCAACCATGCAGTAAAAGTATTGATGCATGAAGTGTTATCTAGATAGTAATAACTACAAGACTTGACACATGATAATTGAACATAATACATGCTTACTTGATACTTGATGACACGATACATGAGACTTGATACTTGAACATAATACTTGATACTTGCTACTTGATACTTGTACTTGACAACTTGACACATTAGACTTGTTACTTGTTACCCGACACTTGTGCGTGATACTTGTTACTTGATGTTTGACACCATTACATATTCACTAGCTACTTGTTTTACTACTAGTACTTGTTACCCAACCTTGTCACTTGAGTTGTCTTTCTTACAAACTAGTTTTTTGAATCCCCACTACTTGTTGCATCCCTATTACATTCTTGATTCTAAATCTTGTTCCATATACTTGTACTTGTTTTACTATTTGCGGCCCTAACTTGCAGTAAGGGTGTTTGTCTTGTTTTCTCGATTTTCTCCTTTTTATATTTTACAAGCAGACTTTGGTGATGAGTTGCTTGCTGGAATTGGTGAGCAAACCTTCTAGGCTTCGTTTGGGAAAGAAGACAGGCTTTAGTTATTTTCTTGTATTTGAGTTGTTTATAACTGTTGCTACTTGAATCTTGTAACGAGCTTATAGTACCAAGTTTTATCTTTTATTCCAGATCTTGAAATTATTGGGATATTTATATTTGTTTCAATTGTTTCCTGTTGATTAATAAATTATTCATGTATGCGTGGTTGAGTATATTTTGTTATATTCTTGTTATGATGCTGAGTCGATCCTACAGCTCATGAATGATGAAAATTATTCGCTGGTCTTTGTCACGTGCTTGTATTCCGTATTTTTGGGAAGCCGGCGTGACAAGGTTTTTAGTGGTATCAGAGCTCAGGTTTGGCTAATGTGTTAGTTTGACTAATACGTTAGATAGGCTTGACTCGGTCAGGATTAATTCAACATTAAACAGGCCATGCAACCACATGAATAATTTGATAATCAACTCGATCTGGATACTAGTCTTATCCCATTCATTTTGATCCCTTCATATTCAATTCTTTGATCCCTTGTTTCTTTCATCTCTTACAGTCATTCTGATTTGTTGATTCCTTATTGGGTATAAGTTTATTCTTTTCGTACCCATGTTCTTTTGATTTCGATGCAAGCAATCTCTTATTTTGGCTTGCCTCATTGATCCCTTCTTATTTCAGCTCGTGTGTCATTCATTGCTTTCCGTGCCTCGCATTCATCTTTATTGTTGGCTCATTTTTAGTATCATGCTAGTTATTCCTTCCCTGCCATATTCTCTTCAAATTCTGCTTGTGCCCTATCATCCCTTTTCATTCAAATCCAATTCTTGATTGCTTATTTTCTTTCCTCCCTTGTAGTCGTCCTCCTTTGCTGACTCTTTATTGATTATACAATTCATTCTTCTCCTGCCTATAATTTCCTTATAATTTTTTTCCCGAATATTTTGTGTATTTCAATTATTATTTGTTATATTTTGGATCTTTTATAAATTTGTTTTCTAAAACGAAAATTTTGTTATTTCGAATAACTATGTATTTTAATATCACAAATTTCAAAACGTAACTTCGTACTTAAATTGAGCAATCAATATCTAAGTACGTGTGGGAGATGGCATCATCTTGTTCATCGTTTTGTTGCAGTTGGATGTCGATATGGCAAACATGCAACTAGACGTCAATGGAGGCAAATTGTAACTGGATATCGGGGAGGCAAAACGTGCAACCGAATATCCAGATGGCAACCTGCAACTTGATGTCGTGGAGGCAAACCTGCAACTTGATGTCGAGAAGGAAAGTCTACAGATGAATATAAATGAGGTGAACCCACATCAAAGAATTTCTACTATTATTATTATTGTTTTCCTTATTGTTATTAATATTATTAGTATTATTGTTATTACTATTACTATTATAATAATTGTGTTTTTTTTATTTTTTATTATTTTATTATTGTTGTTAATATTGAATTACTTTCACAAAAATGATGAACCCCAAATTATATTCTGTCTTGCATTATTATCCTTACCAGTATTGTTAATATTTTTATTATTATTATTATTATTTTTACCAGTATGATTATGATGATTATTACTGTTATTATTAATTTTATTATTTTTGTTATTATTATTTTATTATTAATATGTTTTGATTTTTGTATTATTAATATTATTTTTGTTAACGCCCATTAGTTTTGACCTAATTATTTAAATTAAAGCCCTCATCTAAAGTCCAATTTCATTTTCCTTTGATTGAAGTATTTATTAATATCTAACTCGAGCCCAACCCAAATTCTCCTACCTATATTCTCTTTGATTCTGGTGTCTCGTTCTTTTCTTCCTGCTTGGATCGTTGCTTAGTGTCACGTGGTCTACAACGACATGTCTACGGCTTGGAACGTCACCATCAGAGTGTCGAAGCGGAAGCGTGGTGGGCCCATAACCCACAGGTTCCAGGATCATTTTGTTGTTTCTCCTTCCCTACATTGTTTGCTTCTTTCCATCCTTTGTACTCGTCTCCATCCATTGACTCATTGCTTGGTCCATTTCTTCCTTGTCCATCCTTTCTTCGATTCCAGCTCTATCTATTTCTTCACCTCCTTTCTTTGTTATCTTGCGCTGTTCATTCCTTTTTGATACCGTTAATCTCCTTCATGCATTTCATTTGACATCATTGTTATCCACTTTCTTCTTTTTCTGGTGTTGTCCTTGCTTTGTTTCTTTTCCCTTTTATCCTTTGTTTTTGTTACCCTCCCATAAATTTGTTTTTGTTCTATCCTATGTACCGCCTAAGTAAATTTCGAGGACGAAATTTTGTTGTAAGGTGGGTAGGATTTGTAACCCATGTTTCCCCAAATATGTATTTTTCGTGTATTTTCTGTATTTAAATTTTTTGTAAATTATTTTTTTTCCGTTTTCAAAATTCTTTTGTTAAAATATTTTATTAGATCCTCTGTTAAACCCTATTCTAATCGATGGTTTTATTTGTGACTATTTTCCAATGATTTTGTATTATAACACAAATCTTATTATTATTATTATTACTGTTAATTTATTATTATTATTATTATGATTGTTGTTATTATTGTTATTATTATTTTCCTTTTTATTATCCTTGTTTGTTAATTTAAAAACCTATCTCTATGTATTATTTGTACTTATTTCAAATGAATTCTATATTTTAATGCAAATAATATTTTGTTATAAACCCTATTTTATTTTGTTTCTTGATCCTATTGGATTTTAATACCCAATATATTTTAATACCTATTTTCTTATTGGATAATCCAATATCCTATAACCCTATCTATATAAACCGACTTAACCCCAATTAACCCTAACTACTGTTTTGACCTAAACATTTCAGCCGCCAACCCCTTGCCCCCCTTCTCATCGTCTCCCATCTTCTCCCTCACCATCTCTCCCACTCTTCCCCAGTCGGTGCGCCTCTCCTCATGCACCGCCCTCGCGCTGCAGTCGACCCCCCCCTTCGCGACCTCTCTCTCATCCCTGTCTTCCCGTCTCGACGTCGACAGCCATTGCCAGCCGCCCTCTGCAGCACCACACCCCACCTTGGCCTCCTGTCGCTTCACCCCAACAACGTGCCAGCCTCTGCCTACGGCACCAATAACGCCGCTGCCTCTCCCCGACGTACCTATCTACGGTGTGTTCTGACGTTAGCCACAGCAAAGCGCCGTCCCCAGTGCTCCTGCACTCCTGACGCAGCTAGCGCCAGCACCGCCATCTCCCCGTTCTGACATCAGCAGCGTGCAGCTCCCCTGTGCCATTGCGACGCTATGCCGACGACAGCCAACAATCCAGCCCCGTCGTCTTGCTCCTCCCGAGCACCGACACCTCCTCCGACGACTAACAGCAGTAGCAGCGAGCGCTTCCCGCCGTCCTGCAGCCTGTCCACCTTCATCCTCCCGCTGCCTGCCTTGCACCAGCCAGTGCAGCCCCAGTGCTGGTTGTATGAGTTTTGATCATGTCGATTGTGGGCCGTCCATTCGATCATATCTTGATCTCTTGATCCTGGCCATTCGATTCTCTGATCATCTTGATCATCATGATCATGTACCTCTTGGTTTTGATCCTGATCGTCCGATTCTCCATTTGATCATCACCAAGCCATTGGATCTAAGCCGTCCGATCATTGATCATCACGATCGTGACCACCGTCTCCATCATCATCAAGATCTTGTTCTCGACCATCAGATCTTTTTTGATCATCGCGATCGTAATCTTGATCTTCGATCCCTGCCATCCGATCGACTGATCACACCTGATCTCGGCCATTGATCATATCGATCATCTCGTTCGTCTACTACTTGGTGAGTTAAACATTTAACTCATCCTTGGCTGCTACGAAACATATCGACCTTGAATTTTACCTGACTTGAACCATGATCCACCTTTTGTTCTCATTCTTCAAATTGTCAATCATAGTATATTTACTCTTTTGGAACTCTTCTAATTCTTATATGTTTTATTTTTTATCTCGACCATTGGATTTGCTTGATCATCTTGATCGTCCTCTTGATCATCGAGATCCGTGATTGTGTTCGTGGTTGTGATCGTGATCGTGTGTTCGTGTTTGGTTCCTGATCCGTGTATTAAGTTTGCCTCCCAGGACCCATCTCCGTTATTCCTCCGTCGGATTGTCGGCTACACCCCTAAGACAAGTATTCTTCTTGTACAAATTTTTGTTCTGGTACAAGCATTTAATTGAAAACACTGCAAATAGATCGTAGTTGTGACTCCTCCTTGTCTCGTCGTTTGTTGATCTTAAATTATTCCTCATCGATTCCATAATCTTAAGAGTCGCAACCCTTCGTTGATATATTTATAAAACTAGTTGGACCCTTTTATCTCCTAATTACTTGAACATGGACCCCCTTGACTCGTAGACATGTGTTGTATGATGTAATGTGATGATCTTACATTCTTTTGAGTGGAGAAATACATGTGACTTGTTGATTTGATTCCCAATGCATCCGTATTTGTATCACACACTAATCTAGACTAATAATAGCCATTTATCATGCAACTTGTATATAAAAGAAATTCACACATGCTGCTGTTCTTATCTTTACTTGCTATTTCGAACCCAATAAAACTAAAATCCGAACTTGAGCCCTGAATATAAAATGTAGCCCTAAATGTCTAGTTGTCTATAACATCCAGAATTTTTGAATTCCAAATTACTGTCTAGGAGATATCGCAGTTTTACTGCTGCTGTGTCGGTAGTCGCAGATTCACAAAAGCTACTGCACCTCTTTAGTTTACAATTTGTTTTAACTATGCTACCAGAAAGTAAATGACTTAAAATTTTGCATGATGTTACTGTACACCCTAGAGAACATTCTCAAATTTTCTCAGAATTAATTAATAATGTTTTAACCCTGTTTCATATGTATAATCTCAGATTCACAAATTCTGGCTGAACACAATTGCTGTATAGTTTGCTGGTTTGACACATGTTACCACAACTTCATGTACCTTAACTATATGCGTTGGAACGGGGCAGGAGTCTAGTTTATAGACCTTCTAACAGATCCACATTTGCTATCTTGTAGCAACAGGAGTCGTAGTTTTGGTGCAGTAACATCATGCTGTCCAGATTTGAGATTCTCGTTGTTCTTGATACTTTTATTATGTTTACTTGACTTGTTTCGCACACTTTCATGCTTTCTTGATGATAATAATAAATAGCAAGTCAGGGTTAAAGGAAACATCATAATAGTAGACAATATAGGTAAGTGTACTCGAAAAGGGCTCGTATTTCCCAAGATTTTATGTTAAATGGAACTAAGTGCCACGTAGAACTAAATGCCACATCATGAGTGACGGGGGCCACCTCTAGAGCCTGCGGGGGCCATCTCTAGAGCCCATTATATGATTACATGATATGTATTTGCGATCACATGGAACTAAGTACCACGTAGAACTAAGTGCCACGTCAAGAGTTGACAAAGGCCACCTCTAGAGCCTGCGAGGGCCACCTCTAGAGCCCATGGTTTTATCACATGCTCGTATTTCCTACATGACCTGAGTACACCATCCTATAAAATCCACCACTAGGCCTAAACGAAATTGCATTGACTGTAGCAACCATGTAGTAAAAGTATGGATGCAAGAAGTGCTACCTACATAGTAATAACTACAAGACTTGACACATGATAATTGAACATGATATATGCTTACTTGATACTTGATGACACGATACATGAGACTTGATACTTGAACATAATACTTGACACTTGCTACTTGATACTTGTACTTGACAACTTGACACATTAAACTTGTTACTTGTTACCTGACACTTGTACGTGATACTTGTTACTTGATATTTGACATCATTACATGTTCACTAGCCACTTGTTTTACTACTAGTACTTGATACCCAACCTTGTCACTTGAGTTGTCTTTCTTGCAAACTAGTTTCTTGAATCCCCACTACTTGTTGCATCCCTATTACATTCGTGATTCCAAATCTTATTCCATATTCTTATACTTATTTTACTATTTGCGGTCCTAACTTGTATTAAGGATATTGGTCTTATTTTCTCTATTTTCTCCTTTTTATATTTTACAAGTAGACTTTGGAGACGAGTTGCCTGCTGGAATTGGTGAGCAAACCTTCTAGGCTTTGTTTGGAAAAAGGATATGCTTTAGTTATTTTCTTGTATTTGAGTTATTTATAACTGTTGCTACTTGAATCTTGTAACGGGCTTATAGTCCCGAGTTTTATCTTTTGTTCCAGATCTTGAAATTATTGGGATATTTATATTTGTTTCAATTGTTTCCTGTTGATTAATAAATTATTCATGCATGCATGGTTGAGTATATTTTGTTATATTCTTTTTATGATGCTGAGTCGATACTACAGCTCATGAATGATGAAAATCATTCACTGGGCTTTGTCATGCGCTCGTATTCCATGTTTTTGGGAAGCGGGGCGTGACAAAAATATCTTGGTACTATGATTAACTCGTCTCTCATCCTCGCTGCTAATTACATTAATGTGGTTTAGAGAGATAGTGAACGTATATCTGGTTAGAAGGCTAAGACTCTTAGCTTTGTGGGCAGCTTGGTTGTTCTGAAAATCAGTTGGTCAAGTTCTCCCAATGTGCACGTTAGCTCATAGTTGGGTCCCGAAATCTATTATTGATAAATTTGAGCAAAAAAATTGTACTTTCCTTTTGGCTAATGGTAATGGTGATAAGGGTTTGCATATAATTGCATGAGATAAAGATTCTAGATCCATTGAGTTTGGTGGTGTTGGTTTGATACAATTGGACACTCTACAGGAGAGCCTTATGGTTAAAAGTTTAGCTCGATTTTTTAGTAAACCTCATTCACTATTGTTTAAATGATTATCTGCTGAGTATTAGCTGCCTTAATCTGTGTGGGATGTTCAATGGCAAAATGATGTTTGTGGCTCTGGTGCGCTTTTCACACTGGTAAGGACTTAATTTACAATAGTCTTTGTTGGAAAGTAGGTAGCGGAATGGAGGTCTTCTCTGATACTTGAATCTTTTGTGCTCCTCTGAATAGAATGGGCATCACTGCTTCTGTTGAGTTGTTGTGTTCTTCAATGAGAGTTGCATAATTTATCTCCCCTATCAGGAATTGATTCTAGCTGTTTCAGAGTCTATCCTACCATGTTCGATCGCTAATATTGTGCTACAAATACCATTTTCTATGAATCAAGTTGCTAATTGCCTCCTTTGGTATGATTCCTCTGTCAACATTCTCCTTGAAGACTCTGTATTGTTGGAAATCGATTCCATCATATTCTACTTATCAAGACGTATAAAATAATGTACTCACATGTCCAAAATGGATTTCAAATGAATGAAATATTCGCCTCCAAAGTTAGCTTGTTAAAATGAAGAATTGGACTTTTGTTTGATATGTGACATTGAAAGTTAGTCACATATCGGAAAGAAGCAAAAAAGCAAATGAAGTTATAAGTTAAAAACTGAGCCAAAGGGGTGTGCCCTTAGGGGTACAAATATTTTCTCCGGAGGGAGAACACACCCAACTTGGGCGTCAGTGTGAAACACACACACGCGCTCTTGGACTTAAAACAGTAAACTTACTTTTTTTTTGCAAAAACCAGTTCTGATTTGATACGGGCTGGATATGGGCATTTGCAACTGTCATGACAGTTTTTGTCTGAACAGTTACAAAAAACGCCAAGGGCTTAGGGCTATAAATATGACTGGATTCTGATCAAATCCGGGCCAATTCATATCTTCCCTACCACCCTATATCAGTGCACACATATCACAAAATGTTGGCATATCCATTCTCGCCCGAGTGTCCATTATTCTAGTGTAAGTTAGTGGAGTTCTAACTGTTGTATCTTGGGATACGACTACTGAATAACCTGCATCCACCGAAGTAGTGGCACAATAAACGTCTTAAGGACATTGTTTCAACAAGCCTCAGTCTATCTATTTTTCTTCACCATATTCAAGGTCAGAATTGAAGATAACTTATCCTCTTTCTGTGCTTTGTGTACAGTGATATACGTTGTTTGCGAAACAGTTCCTTAATTCACAATTACCAAGGTTCGAATTGAAGATATATTTTCTTCCTTTTGTTCGTTGTTGATAGTGAATTTTACTGTTGTTGTAACATTATAATTGTAATTAAATTCGAGTAGGAATTAAATTGGTTTCTTTTATTAATTTTTCATTATAAAATTAATTTTTGTCTACTTAAGGTATAACAACTTAAGACGTTTATGTTTTTTTCTTTTGTAGACAACAATATGACTACCAAAACAGAACTCCCGAAAATGGTCAATAGTATGCACAATAAGCCCAAAAATTTCAAAAGGACTGACTTCAAGACTTGGCAGAGTAAAATGCTCTTCTATCTCACAACCCTCAGGTTGGATAGGTTCCTCGAGGAGGAGGAACCTAAGCCCACTGAGGGGGCAAACTCTTGAAAGCCATAAGGAGACGTTTACAGCCATTGATGCATGGAGGCATTCAGACTTTCTTTTCCGGAACTACATCTTGAATTGCTTGGATAAAGTTCTGTACAAGATATATTGTCCGCTTACTACTACAAAGACTTTATGGAACTCTCTGGCCAACAAATACAAGACTGAGAATGTCAGCTTGAAGAAATTTATCGTGGATAAATTTATGGACTACAAAATGGTGGACTCTAAGTCCATCACTATCCAAATGCAGGAGATTCAGATCATTATTCATGAGATTGAAGCCGAAGGCCATAAGGTTGGCGAATCCTTTTAGTGGAAGCAATCATTGGAAAGTTTCCACCGTCTTAGAAAGACTTCAGGTACTACCTCAAGCACAAGAATCCTTGGAAGATCTTGTTGTTAGGTTGAAATTTAAAGCAGACAACCGAGGAACAATCAAGTTCAAAAGCGAGGAGGCTAAAGTACACGTTGTGGAAAGCTTCAACAATCGGAAGGGCAACTCCAACAACAACAAGAATAATTCCAAGAAGATGAAAGCTTCCCATCAAGGATTCAGGGACAAGAAGCCCAACAAGAAGTTCAATGGAAACTGTTGGATTTGTGGGAAACCTGGTCACTCTGCCAGAGACTGCCGTTTCAAGAAAACTGGCGACACGTCAGAAGAAAATGTCACTGAGAACATCATTTCAAGCATCGATGACCTAAACTTGTCAGCTGTTGTTTCTGAATGTAACCTTGTCTAACATCCCGGACAATGGTGGGTAGACACAGGTGCTACTCGGCACATATGTTTCGATAAGTCATTGTTCTCGACTTATCAGAATCTGGACCACTAAGAAAAACTTTATATAGGAAATTCTGTTCTGTCAATGGTCAAAGGCTGTGGACAGGTCATCTTGAAGTTCACTTCTGGCAAGAACGTCAAGCTGAACAATGTGCTTCACATGCCAGACATCCGCAAGAACCTTATTTTTAGATATATGCTTTCCAAGAAAGGCTTTCTGGTTGTGATTGAGTCAGACAAGTTGGTGTTGATCAAGGCTGGGGTTTATGTTGGGAGGGGATATCTTTGGGATAGATTATTAAAAGCCAATGAAGCCGTAATCAGCAAAAATCCAATGTACTCTGATTTTATGATTAATAAAAGTTCAATTTCTTATTTGCTTGAGTCTGAAATACTTTTATGGCATGATAGATTAGGGCACATAAATTTTTGAAAAATAAAAAAACATGCAAATTTATGTTTGATTCCAAAAATTTTAATTTGATAAGAAAACACAAGTGTGAAATTTGTGTAGAAGGAAAAATGGTCAAGAAACCATTCAACATGGTGGATAGGAGTACTGAGTCGTTATGCTTAATCCATACTGATTTATGTGATTTCAAATCCTTACTACGAGAGGTGGGAAAAAGTATTTTATCACATTTATCGATAATAGCACTCGGTATTGCTATGTTTATTTACTAAATAGTAAAGAAGAAACAATTCTAGCATTCACAAAATACAAGATTGAAGTAGAAAATCAGCTTAACAAAAAGATCAAAGTATTGAGGTCTGATGGAGGTGGAGAATATGAGTCTTCATTTGCACAATTGTGTAAAGAGTATGGAATTATCCACCAAACAACTACCCCCTACTCACCTCAGCAAAATGAAATTGCAGAAAGAAAGAACAGAACATTGAAAGATATGATTAATGTCATGCTTATAATTTCTGGTCTACCTACAAACTAGTGGGGGGAAACCTTACATATGTCGAAACACATATTAAATAGAGTCTCTCACAAGAAAACTGATTCCATTCCATATGAGTTATGGAAAGGACATATGCCTAATTACAAATACCTCAAAGTGTGGGGTGTTTGGCTAAGGTATCGGTTCCTTTTCCCAATAGAACGAAACTTGGACAAAAACTGTAGATTGCTATTTTCTAGGCCATGCCGAAAATAGTTGTGCGTACAGATTCTTAGTCTTCAAGTCTGAAGTATGTGACATCAGTGTAAACACAATCATTGAGTCAAGAGATGCCATATTCTTTGAAGATATGTTTCCACACAAAAAAATTAATGGAAACCCAGATCTCAAAAGAACAAAAGAGGTGTCAACTGAGAAACAGGATGAAACTCATCATGAAAATGGTGAATCCGAACCAAGAAGAAATGTAAGAACTAAAACCTCTAAATCTTTCGGTCCAGATTTTCTAACATACATATTAGAGGCTGAACCTCAGACTTACAAAAAGGCAATCTCATCCTCAGAGTCTCCCTATTGGAAAGAAGCTATCAATAGTGAGATTGAATAGATTCTAAGCAATCACAGCTGAAAATTGGTTGACCTTCCACCAGGCCATAAACCAATTGGATGTAAATGGATCTTCAAATGCAAGATGAAACCAGATAGTTCCATTGAAAAATATAAAGCTAGATTAGTGGCTAAAGGGTATCGCCAGAAAGAGAGCTTAGACTTCTTTGATACCTATTCACCGGTTACGAAGATAACCTCTATAAGAATGCTGATAGCAATAGCATCTATATATAATATTGAAATTCATCACATGGATGTCACGACGGCATTTTTAAATGGGGATCTCGAAGAAGATATCTACATGGAGCAACCGGAAGGGTTTGTTTCAAAGGGAGCAGAAAACAAAGTATGCAGACTTGTTAAATCTCTATATGGACTTAAACAAGTTCCGAAACATTGGCATGGAAAATTCAACAATGTCATGTTGAAAAATGATTTTCGAATTAATGAATGTGATAAATGTGTTTATTACAAACAAATAGGACAGTCATGCGTGATTGTTTGCATGTATGTGGATGATATGCTAATCTTTGGTGCTAACTTGGAAGTCATCAAGACTATAAAGAAAATGCTAATATTATTTTGGGTACCACCACTTTGATATGAAAGACTTAGGTGTGGCATATATTATTTTGGGTATCAAAATAATAAGAGCACCTAGTGACATTGAATTATCTCAATCACATTATGTGAAAAAAGTGCTTGAAAGATTCGAGGAACATGGGATTAAAGGAGTATCAAACCCTTTTTCACCATCTGTAGTTTTGCCCAAAAATACTGGTGAAAGTATAATGCAACTGGAGTATTCTCATGTAATAGGCAGTTTAATGTACCTTTTGAACTGTACGAGACTAGACATTGCTTATGCAGTGAGCAAACTAAGAAGATACACAAGTAACCCAGGAAAATGTCACTGGGCATCACTGTTAAGAGTGCTTGGGTATTTAAAGAATATCACAAAATATTCATTGCATTATGACAGATATCCTGTCATTCTTGAAGGATATAGTGATGCGAATTGGATATCGGATTCAGAGGAATCAAAATCCACAAGTGGTTATGTCTTTACACTAGCAACTGTGTCCTGGAAGTCTTCTAAACAAACATGTATTGCTCGATCCACGATGGAATCCGAGTTTATTGCTTTAGACAAAGCAGGTGAAGAAGCAGAATGACTTCGACACTTTTTTGAAGATATCCCATTTTGGCCTAAACCTTTGACGGCCATATGTATCCATTGTGATAATCAAGCTGCGCTGAACAGAGCACACAATTCTGTATATAATGGAAAATCGAGACATATTCGTAGACACCATAATACTGTTCAACAGTTACTCTCAAATTGAATTATTTTAATTGACTTTGTAAGGTCATAGGATAACTTAACGGATCCATTTACTAAGGAATTATCCAGAGAGAAAATTAACTGTGCATCGAGGGAAATGGGCTTAAAAGCCTAAAATAATACGAGTTACCTTATACAGAAACCTAACCTGGAGACAGGAGATCCCATGGACCAGGTTCAATAGGAAAACCAATTATGAGTAACTCAATCAGTAATGCATTTGGACTCAGACCTATCTCATTCCTATGGTGCAACAATCAATGCATGCCTACAAAAGTATTAATTGGTTAAGCTACATATCTTGAAACTCACAAGTGGAGTATTGAGCGATACTCTTTATGGATGTGGTCACCTATGTAAGTGTGAGCTGGGTCAGCTCTATGAAATTTTAAAAGGCTGAAGTTCCTTGAAACACTCGCAGAACTGGGATTTGTTCAGGGCCAATATGAACACAACCGAGAGATTGGATGTGAAGAACACAATGTTGTGTAGAGTTTATTGTTTGGGCATACACTAACGGCTAATAGTTCAAGATGAAATATTTCACCGATTAGCCAAGTATGTCCAATAAACTTTAACTAGGGAAGGTTCAAAGTAAAATATCTACCTATTCACGATGCAACATTGTTTCAATTGCACTCTGTGATATGTACCTTTTATAAGGTGGGAGACGAAAATTATCATTCATGTGGGGGATTGTTGAAAATCGGTTCCATCGTACTCTACTCTTCAAGACGTATAAAATGATGTACGTCCAAAACGGATTTTAAATGAATAAAATATTCACCTCCAAAGTTAGCTTGTTAAAATGAAGAATTGAACTTTTGCTTGATATGTGACATTGAAAGTTAGTCCCATATCGGAAAGAAGCTAAAAGAAAATGAAGTTATAAGTTAAAAACTAAGCCAAAGGGATGTGCGCTTAGGGGTACGAATATTTTTTCCAGAAGGAGAACACACCCAACTTGGGCGTCAGTGTGAAACACACGCGCGTGCCGACCTGGACTTGGGCCCAGGCTTAAAACAGTAAACTTATTTTTTTTGCAAAAAAATAGTACTGATTTTATACGGGCTGGATACGGGCAGTTGCAACTGTCATGATAGTTTTTGTCTGAACAGTTGCAAAAACCGCCAAGGCCTTAGGGCTATAAATAGGAATGGATTCTGATCAAATTCAGGCCAATTCATATCTTCCCTACCACCCTTTATCAGTGCAGACATATCACAAAATGCTGTCATATCCATTCTCGCCCGAGTCTCCATTATTCTAGTATAAGTTAGTGGAGTTCTGACTGTTGTATCTTGGGAAACGACTGTCGAATAACCTGTATTCACCGAAGCAGTGGCACACTTTATCAAAACAAACTCTATCACTGAGTCACAACCCTCTCACCCTCCGTGGTTTCCACACTTTATCAAAACAAACTCTGCATCGAGCTTTCCAAACATACCACAATTAATCCTCTCAGTGAGTTTAATAGATCCTTCACGCGGCACAACCCTCTCACCCACTGTGGTTTCCAGTGCGATTTCAAACGTTGTTGAAAGGTGGAATGTTCTTGGTGGTTTTTCTACTTCAGTGGGTTCCTACAATAAGGTTCATTGGATGAGTCTCAAAGTAATATCCGCTCATCGTTGTGTGTATGAGCTCTTGATCAAATGGGTTGTGCCACATGAAGGGTCTATTAAACTCAATTTTGATGGGTCAATGGAGGGGAATAACGCCATCTACAGTTTTTTCTGTCAAGATTGGTGTGATAGACAGATGCTGGTCGGTGGGGGGGCTGTTGTGTCCACATTTATTAGTGATACTGAAAGAAGAGGTTTTGCTGATGACTCTTAGGGTCTTTCATCTGTTGTCTCACAATAGTCCTATTCTTATTGTGGGACACTCGAAACTCGTTATCGATCAGGTCCATATAAGAAGCGGTCATGACCCCACTTATCAAGATATATTACTCATGCTTGATGGTATGAATATTGTTGGGATACAACATATTTATCGAGAGGTGAATATGTGTAATGACTGTGCTGCAAAAATGGGATATAGTAGTAGTCAAAGCTTAATGTGAGTTAACATCTCCGATCTTGAGTTTCTTGTTTTGGTTGAGAAAGATACTACAAGGGTCTCCCTATTGAGGGATGCTCTTGTTTTGTGGCCGTTTTTAATTTTGTTTTTAATTAGCTTGTCTAGAAAAAAGTGAAAAGTTTTTTTTTTTTTTTTTTTTTTTTTTTTTGTGCGCGCGCGCGTGTGTGTGTGTGTGTGGGGGGGGGGGGGGGGGGGGGGGGGTTTAAAAGCCATGGCCACACTCTCTCGCAATAATCCAACAATAAAGGGATGATGCAAGTGGGGATTGAATCCCCAACCTCTTGCTCACTAGCTAAGAGATTTATCACTACACCACAATGATACTTGCTACTTAAAAGTTGACCAGTTCTTTACCCCGAGAGTTTCTATGACATCATTTAAGAAATTATTGGTGGAATGTATGTACATTTAAGTTTCTTTGTTTCGATGGAGAACTACTCATATATAGTTAATGATTTCAACTGAAGATGAGAATCAGTAGTTAATTTAAGTGAGGATAGCGTTAGAAAATTTTTGCCATTTCCTAAAAAATTTGTAAAATTTATTTACTTTGTGATATGAGGATGATTATTAGCCACCTTCTATCTAACACTTAAAATTTACGAAGCATTTAATAATATGATTTCCATTTTGTAATAAAGAGCCGCTTCAAACCGCCCAATATATTAGAGTTACATACTTTCTGAAGAAAATCAAGCAAAACGAAACAAAACAAGAAAAGGCCTATTTAAGATAAGTAAATGATATTTCCTGTAACTAGAAATGGGTATAGGGTTGGAGCAATAACTCTGATAAGTAATACTAATAACCTTGTGTTTTATATAGTAGGTACGGCAATATGAGACAGCCACAACAGTTCCTCATGGAAATCAAAGTTCAAACAAGCACATCTTTTGTTTCTTCCACCAGTTCAAACAACCACACACCTACACTTGCCATTTTGAAACAAACCTACAAACCCAAGTTAAGAGAAGAAAAACATGTTTGCTTTACATTATGCGATTAAAAAACTATTCCAAATTCTGGAGATTCATATGCTACAAAGGGAAAATGAATTGTAGACAAAAGCAATGGTGCTAACTCTTTCTTTCTAAAGCAACCAAAGAAATTTGATATGGGTAAAAATAGAATTAAATCGGAACGGTTAAAATTGGGCATGAATCTTAAAGCTCTCATGAATAACATAGTAAGAGTAAATTTCACTAAAAACGGATCCATAAACGGGAATTGAGCATCTTTCAAGCCCAATAACCCAAAAACGGATCTGTCTGACTGAGTTGTCATAATAGCCCTATATGAATGAATCCTTGAGTATTTAAATATGATTTAAACTAATAATTATTCATAAGAGACGGTAAAAAAAACTTATCTCTTATCAAGAGAAGAGTTTAACTCAATCTCCTCAACCACTTTTATCTCTTCATGAAGAGGAGATAACCAATTCAATTCAAAACACTGGGAAATAAAGATAAATCATTATCTTAAAACTAACCCCTAAAGTAACTATAAATACCTCATGACCTCCACAAGACCAGGAAATCAAAATTTTGCCACCAAAAGCTCTCATATTATTCTGAGTTCTGACTTGAGTGTCGGAGGGTCTGTCGCCGAGGAAAATCCCGATATTTCAGATGTTTACAAGTTAATCGGAGCGATCATCACCGCACAGATCATTTCCAATGGTTTAAACGAGTCAGATTCATGAGTCAAGATCAGCTGAAAATAGTCAATATCGGCGAAAGTCAAAAGGTCAGTTATTTCTATTATTTCTAAAAGAGTTCACATCATTTGTTTGCTCCCACAAAAAAACAGCAACATATTGGCACCGTCTGTGGGAACAGAAAAAACAATACGACCAAAATTTATCGGTAAAAATAGTTTTCACTCATGCCTCCAAAGGAAAAAGGGAAGGCGGTGGCCTCCAGTCGACGAGCCAACCCACTCCCTCCAACTCCTTATCATGAGGATGTCCCTCCTACCCTTCAACTGGATCAACCACCTCAGCCAGAACAACCTACTCAACCCCCTTCAAAGAAGGTTCTGCTGGGGGGATCATGATGATGTCAGCACCCTACGTAGCACATTGGAGAGAACAGATGGTCGGTCTACACCTCCACACCCTTCACGATGCCCCGTGAGGCAGCTCAGTCACAACAAGACCTCTGCCAAATCATAAACTCTAGACAGTAAGAGTCCGAACGCCTGGGGGGCTCAAGCAGACCGCGAGCAACAGACAGGCTCCCCCATCCATCACACCAAGAAGGCATGAGGGGCCCCTCTCCTCGAAGATGGGGATGCAAAAGAACCCAGTTTCCCAGATGGTGAAGAAGTCATCACTCTCCAAGGATACAAAGAAGAACTCCCCCTCGAGGGAGAAGGAACACAACTCCAACAAATTGTTCAGCTCCAAGAGAGGAAGAGAGGAAAAAGTACATGTCACCAGGAAAAAGTTTCGAGAATTTAAAGATGAAATCCTTCAAGCTCTCAACATTGTTCCCACCAAGACCCGACCAACTAGCCTTCACCGCTCCGCTCCACCATGATGTAAGGAGTCCCATGGGTCTACTAGATCCGAAGAGCAAGACAACGTCATCCTCTAACGTATCCAACAGATGGAAGACCGTCTAGCACTGCTGAAGCAAGAAGAAGGAAGACATGAAGGAATATACCGCCCCATCATACCCCCCTTCTCCAAAAAAATCATCGAGGCTCCTATCCCGGTCAACTTCAAGATCACAGCCTTTGAATCATACAACGGGGAATCCGACCTGGTAAACCACATTGAGAGTTTTAAAACCCTTTCGATGATCCACCAATCATCTGATACCGTAACGCCCCGCTTCCCAAAAGAGAATACGAAATACGGATACGCGACAAAAGTCCAGCGAATGATTTTCATCATCCATAATCTATTCAAGAATCTTTACAACATTTCACAAGAATAAACAGAGTCGGAAATGAAAGAATCAACCAACATGCACATATGAACCAAAATACCAACAAGAGTACTTGAAACCAAAATATATTAATCTCAAATAATCCAGATCTGAATAAGTCAATATCCTGGGTCACATTGCCCAAATACAAAATAAATTCAAGTACAAGATACAATTGTTCAAGATAAGCAACAAGAAATAATAAATAGATACAGTAAAAATCTCCAGCAACTAGTATCTCATCTCGCCTATTCCATCTGATAGCTGATCTCCAAAATTTGCAATTTAATAAATTGCAGGAAGAGGAAAAAGAAAAACAAAATCCCGTAAATGCAAGTTACGGACCGCTTGTAATGCAGGATACAAGTATATGAAAAAAACTAGCTAATAACATGGAATATGCATGATAACAAAATAGATTACTAGCATGGAAAGATGAACAAGTGCAAGTGGCATGTATCAAGTATCAAGTGAATAAGTATCATGTAAACAGATAACAAGTATCACGAAATCAAGTAACAAGTAACAAGTGTCGAGCAAGCAAGTAAACAGGTAACAGGTAGCATGTACTGGTAAACAGGTATACAGGTATACATGTAAACAGGTGAGCATGTAGCAGGTATTCATGTATCAGGTATTATGTCATATCAAGTCTTGTATTTATTACTAGCTAGGTAGCACTTCATGCATCTCATACTACATGGTTGCTACATTCAAACAGTTTTGTTTAGATTTCATAGTGGACCATAGAGGGCAGTGTACTCAGGGATCAGGAAAACAGGAAACAGGAACAGGTTCATGAATCAAACAGGTACACGAATCATCCGATTCATGCAGCAACAGGTTCATGAAGCAACAGGTACACGACTAACAGGTCCGTACAGTAATAAGTAATAGGTATATGAACCAACAGGTCCATGCAGCAACAGGTAACAAGTACATGAACCAATAGGTCCATGCAGCAACAATTTCATGAATCAACATGAATCAAAATGGGAAATACGGGCCCCCTTCTGAGTACACGTTTCTGAATTATCCACTATTTGATCTTTCCCTTAAAACCCCGGCTTGGTTATTTATTGTCAGTGTCAAACAAGCATGTATGTGTCACGAACAGGGCAAGAATAACATGGCATGATCAAGTAACAATTTCAAGTTGCAAGATAAACTTGTATGGGTGCAAGATAACACGCAAAAGGATAAAATAACCAAAATTTCTAGTTCAGGACAGCACGACCATACTGCAGTAAAACTGAGATTCCCAGTTACAAAGATGCAAATCTGAATCCGTTGAAAGTTCTAGAAAATAGACTCCCAACCGAATCCAACGAGTATATATAAGTCATATAGTATTTCACAAAATCATAACTCAAAAGTGAATCTAGAAAATACGTTCAGCTAGAAATCAGTAAATCGAATTCACAGTCAGGAAAACAGCATCAAACCATCTCAAATAAATCCAGGAAAAATCTGGGGTATTCCCCTATATGTCTAGTATCAGAATATAAAGTTTCATAATTTTCCGGTAAGAATAGTTTAGTCAACAAAAATCAGACAACATCAAGAAACGATAGTTTGGCAAATCTGGAATTTTCGACACTGCTGTACGAAAACTGTAATATCTCGCAAACCGTGAAACAAAATCCAGATCCATTAAAGGGAGATAAAAATAGACAAAATAATCTAACTTTCATATTTCACAAAGACTTTCCAAACAGCAAAAGGAACTAGGGTGAAAATATATTTTTTTACAGAATAGCGAGCAAAATTCAGCAAGTATAGTTTTTATTTGAAAGCATAAAACGGTATGTAAATCTTATCAAATAAATCCACCAAAATTCTGAGTAATCCCTAATCAAGTATAGAAATACTGTCCAAAATTTCAGATCTAAATAATATATTTAGCACTAGTATCAAAATAGTTTACTCATTGAAATCATCAAGAAACGAAATATGGAAATATAATACACCTCTGTAGTAAAATAATCATATCTAACACATACAAAAACGAAATCGATCAAGGTCAGAGAGTTTGGAAAGCAGAGGGATTTCTCTAAAAATCATGTGTAATACTAAAATTAAGATACTGATCTTAATATGGTCTAAAATAGCAATTAAAACAGATCATCGATAAAATACAGATTTTCCTCTCAACAATAAATCAACATACAGCATACGAAACTCATCCCAAACACAACCAAACATATTATAGAGTCTATTAAGTGTCCAAACAACATGAAATAGGGTATATAGCATGTCCACAACAAGTATATCACATTGATCTAAATAAACACACGATTTCTCATAATTATCTCACAAATATAATCACATCAAGAATGGTCAAAACCTAAGTTGTTTCATGTCAAATTTGTGTCGTGAAGCAACTATGGTCAATAGCACTATAGAGACAATACTCATCAAGATACATCACACACGAGTTGTCTCTAGAACCCAACTACACTACAAGCGGAATTTATGACTTGTATCATACAAAGAAATTGAGTACAAGTTACTTGCATGAAAGGCGACGACGAAAACAAAGCAAGAACACGAATAACGGGAACGGATTCTCGGGCATGAACACAACGAACGGATCACGAACCAATCACGATCACACAAACAACGAACAAGATGAAGACAATCGAGATCACGAACACAATCGGATGGCTGAGATCGAAGATCAAGATCAAGATGATCAGATCAGATCGGGCAGTCAGATTTTCCAGATGATGAAGATAATGATGAAAATCAAGATCGATCGATCGAACGGTTGCGATCAAAGGAAGTTGATTATCATCATGATCGTGACGATCAAAGAGAGATCGGACGGCTAGAATCTAATCGGATGATCAAGAGGAGATCGACGACCCACATCCAATCAAGCAATGTGATCATGATCCAACGAAAAACCAGAATCAAAACCAAGGGGACATGATCATGATCACATCAAATCGAACGGATCAGATCGAAGATATCAAGATCAGATGAGATCAAGGTGATCGACAATCGGATGGTCATGATCCAACCCATGATCAACCAGCATGGGCACTGGGCTGGCTCCGACGACGGATGGCGGCACGTTGGCGGCAGTGACGGCCAGTGCGGTTCGCCGGCAGGGATGTGGAGTCGTGGCTGGCTGGAGCTGGGCGGACAGGGTGCTGGGCGGGCAGCAATGCTGGCAGAGCTAGAGGGAGCGGTGGTGCACCGGGGAAGGAGGAGAGAGCCATAGCACAGCAGGAGGAAGAGAGTGCAGGAGGAGGTTGGTCAGTCGCTGCTGCTGAGCGGCGCTGCGATGAGAGGAGGGCAGGGGGTGCAAGGCGGCGCTCTGGCGTCGCTGCAGGAGGAAGAGCACGGGGGAATCAGCTGGGGATCGGGAGAGAGATGAGAAGAGGAAGCGGCTGTAGAGTTGGAGGTAGGGGAACAGGCACAGAGGCATGAAGAGTCGGGATGGGTAAAATATATATATGGGTTAAGTTTTAGGGTTAGGAGAGGTGACAGCTGAACGTGGGGGGGGGGGGGGGGGGGGGGGTCGGTAAACCGGGTTTTGGGTGTGTTAACGGGTAGGGATAAAAAAAATGGGGGTATGGGTTTAAAGTGTAAACAGGGTAAGGGAAATAATGGGTTAATGGGTTAGAGGTTAATTGGGTAATTGGGTTTTAGGGTAAAACAAGGTATAGGATCTAATAATCAAAATGGGTTTTGGGTATAAATAAATAAATAAATAAATAAATAAATAAATAAATAAAATAAATACATAAATAAATAATTAAAATAAATAAAATAACAAATAAAAATATAAAATTTAGATTTTTAATAACCAGTCAAAATATCAATAATAACGATAATACAAATATCAATAATAATAATAAGGCCATGATAAAAATAATAATAGTACTACTAATAACAGTAATAATAATAATAAGAGTAATAATAATAAAAATAAGAATTGTGTTACAATACAAAAATCATAAAAATAGTTGCAAATAAATTTATTGATCGAAAACAGATTTTTAATAAGAGATCCAATTGTACAATTTGACAAAACAAAGTGAAAGCGCGAAAATAATTTTAAAAAAAAATTAAATACAGAAAATACACGAAAAATACATATATACGGGAAATAGGGGTTACAAATTCCCTCAATTGTAAGACCTTCCCAAGCGAGCCTGAAGGGTCTGCACAAGAGTGGTTCTCGTGTCTCTCTTCATGGTCCATCTTCTCCTTCGACCAACTTGAGAAGCTTTGCCTAACGCACTTCATCACCAGCCGCAAGATAGAGAAGACGAGTGCCTCCTTACTTGACTTGAAGCAAAAGGATAGGGAGTCCCTCAAGAATTTTGTTCAGCGCTTCATGGCCGAGTCCCGATCTATCCCCTCACTCGATTCGGCTATATTCGTGGCTGCCTTCAGGTACAATGTGAATCATGACCATCTTAAAGCCTCTCTTGTCAAAAGACATACTCAGGACTTCTCTGACCTCCTTCAAAGAATCGAAAAGTACATCCGAGTGGAAGATGTCAGCCGGTCCTAAGAACAGAAGGTGCCCTCCTCCGGGAACAAATGGAAGAGCACCAATGAAGATAAACCCAGTAAGTCGCAGAAGGATGCCACAAGCCAATGTCGTCTACCCCCAATTCCTCGTTTTGAGAAGTACACTCCACTTAATGCCGACATCTCTGCAATTCTCATGGAAGTTGATAACGAGTTGGCGAGCAGAGTTGGCAGCAAAGATTGATCACTACCCGAAGCGAGTTGGCAGCAGAGATTGATCAGGCAGGTATCGAGGTGGTGCTGGAAGGATTGGGGGCGTATTTGGCTCAGTTGAGACTGCAGCCTTCCTTGAGAGAGAGGATTGTGGAAGGTCAAAGATCAGATTCAGAGATTCAGAAGATGTTGCAACAGGTTTCAGAAGGCAAGTTATCAGAGTTTCGTGTCCAAGATGGAGTTCTTTGGATGGGTGAGAGGTTGTGTGTTCCGAATAATGCAGATTTGAGAGAGAGTATCTTACAGGAAGCACACAGTACCTTGTTGTCAGTACATTCTCAAGGCACGAAGTGGTACAAGGATATCAAACAGCACTTTTGGTGGTCTGGTATGAAGAGGAATGTAGCAGATTTCATGGCAAGATGTCTGACTTTTCAGCAGATCAAAGCAGAAAATCAGAGACCTGGAGGTTTGTTGCAACCGTTGCCCATTCCGGAGTGGAAATGGGAGAATATCAATATGGATTTCATCACGGGTTTACCGAGGAGTTCGAAGGGCAATGACTGGATTTAGGTTATTGTGGACCGTTTGACTAAGTCGGCTCACTTTCTGGCCATGAAGATTAATTGGTCGTTGGAGAAATTGGCTGAGTTGTACATTGGTGAGATTGGGAGGCTTCATGGAGTTCCTATGTCGATTGTTTCCGACAGGGATGCAAGGTTCACTTCAAGGTTTTGGAAGAGCCTACAAGCAGCTTTGGGCACCATAACTGATTTTAGTACCGTTTTTCATCCACAGACTGATGGTCAGACTGAGAGGGTGAATCGAGTACTGGAAGATATGCTGAGGGCTTGTGTTATGGATTTCAGTGGTAGCTGGGAGAGATACTTGGCATTGGTTGAGTTTGCTTATAACAACAGTTACCATGTGAGTATCGGGATGGTGTCGTATGAGGCTTTGTACGGGCAGAGGTGCGGGACACCTGTTTGTTGGTACGAAGTTAGCGAGAGGCAGATGTTTGATCCTGAGATCATGCAGCAGACGTCAGAGAAGATTGAGCTGATTCGCAAGAGGTTGGTTGAGGCTCAGAGTCGGTAGATGAGTTATGCTGATACTCGACGAAGGGACTTAGAGTTTGAGGTTGGGGATGCAGTGTTCCTCAAGGTGTTCCGGACCAAAGGAGTGATCAGGTTTGGTAAGGGAGGCAAGTTGGTGCCAAGGTATATTGGGCCATATAGGATCGTGGAGCAGATTGGCAAGACAGCATATAGGTTGGAGCTTCCAGAGGAGTTGACACAGGTGCATGATGTGTTCCATGTGTCGTTGTTGAGGAAGTATGTGTCAGATCAGACTCATCAGTTGGTAGAGGTTCCTGAAGGTCTACAGGTGAACTTGAGTTACAGGGAACAGTCTGTGGAGGTCATCGACCGTAGGAAGAAAGCTCTTAGGAGCAAAGTGATACCTATGGTCAAGGTGCTGTGGAGGAATCAGCAGTTCGAGGAGGCTACTTGGGAGCCAGAGGATCGCATGCAGAAGGATTTTCCTGAGCTTTTTGTATGAGTGTATCTTATTTATGTGATGGTATTTTCTTTGGATGATTGTACTATTGGGTTGAGTTGTATTTGTTTTATTTGATTATGTCCTCCTATGTGAATGTTTTGAATCATGGTCCATTTATGAGATTGACTTTCCTTTGTTTATCGCCGTTTGGATCTCATTAGTAATAGTTCTTAGGACAGAACTCTTTTAAGGAGGGAGTGATGTAGTACCGGAGATTTAAGGAGGTGATCTTGGATTTCGCAAAAGAAGGGCTTTTCTTATTCTCCATTAATTCGATTGAATTTCTTCATTGAGGTGAGTGACTTGCTTTGTTTTATTTTTGTTTTGTGCATGTTGTATGTGAGTGATAAAAGTTGTTTTGTTTTGTTCTTGGAATGTTGTATGTGGTATTTTATCTATTAGAAAGCATGTTAGGGTTTGAGTATAAATATGATGGATTGGATGGATTGATGAATTAAAATTGGATCTTGTGAAACCCTAGTTGTTTATGAATAAAATTGTATGTGGGTAACTCGAGATTGATGAATGTCCTATTAGAGGTCATGGGTAGGCTATTTTCTTTTGGATTAACGATGGATTGATTGAATATGGTAGATTTCATGCATTAATCTAATAAAGATGAGACTTTTATCACTTTTTGAGTATTGGTTGAATGAAACTTGATATGGCAATGTTATAAATTGATTATGTTTTAAAATGGTGAATTAGTTGAGAAATTTAGAGAGAATTTATGAATCAAGAGATCATGTCTTGAAAATCGAAATTTAGAATCGAGTTGAGTTTGAGGATATATATCCAAATTGGGGATCTTTTTGACATTTTCTTATTGATGTGGTTGGGATCTAAATACGAAACTATTTCAATGAACAATTAATATTTTTAAAGAAACTCTATTTTGATTATGTGCATAATTCATTATTGATTGAAAGAAATTCACAAAATTGCTATTTTATAGATTCAAGTAGTTTTGACTTAGTTTTTATGGACTATTATATATCCTACAAGTTGTACTTGATCATATAAGAAATATGCTTTTTGTAGAAATCGTTTTCATAAAGTAAAACTACGTATCGGTTGAAATGTGCACAACCAAAATCTGCAGTCTGTAGGTCGACAGTCGACCGGTGTGACTTTACAGTCGGCCGTCGCGACCTGGCTGCTGTGTTATCTAGTTTTCTTGAAATTTTGTTCTGGACAGTCGACTGATGACTTTTTACAATCGACTGATACTACTTAGAATTATTTTCTCAAAGTTATTGGATCTTTCGTTCTGGACAGTCGACTGATGGCTTTTTACAGTCGACTAATACTAATTAGAATTATTTTCTCAAAGCTGTTGGATTTTCTCTCTGGACAGTCGACCTACGCTTGTCTATAGTCGACTGATACTGATGTATCTTTATATCTTTCAATGTTCTTTTAAATGATTTATTCTCTAAATGTTTTACTCTATAACTTACTATTCTATACTTTATCTTCTACTGAACATATGTTTTCATGTGGTTTAACTGAGCAATTTATGTTGGAAGATTGGTTTGGATATTTATGTGTGTCTCTAGAGGGTGTGTGTGACCCTAGTATACCAACAGTTGAGATATTTATGTTTGGGCATGTTGAGGAATTTTAGTTGATCAGTTGTTGAGTTAAGTCCGGTAGGGTACACCAACTCTAGGAGATTCGTAAAGTAATTAAATAACCTAAATGATAAGAACAGGCACTAGTGGTGATATGATGAACGAGAACATGGCTTATGGATCTCAGTATGGCTCGCAGTGTGAGATAATCCCCGAAATTATCCAGGTGTGAGTGAAATAGTCTCCGGAATTACCTGTGGTGTGGGATTGATCTCCAGAATTATCGGGGTCGAGGTGACTCACATGTGGTATTCGTGTGATGAGGTGTCATTGCTTGCGGTGTGGGGTATTCTCGAAGATTCCCAGGTGTGAGTGAAATAGTCTCTGGAATTATCGATGGATAGAGTTTGACCTCCGAAATTATCAGGGCATGGGCTAATACTCACAGTTTATCTTTATCTCGTAGTAGTCATCGTGTTAGGATTAGTTGCATAGCGGGGGATTAAACCCTACAATGTGGAGACCTTAAGGGCTTGCACCGGACCTATGTAGAGTGGGATGCATAGACTCCGACAAGTACGCATTAGAGAGTCAACATATAGAACTTGTATTTTCTTGATTTGGTTTCATGCATGTGTTTTCCTGTTTTCTACACTTGACACTTAGTCTAGCTTCACTTGTTGTGTTTTCGCGTTTCGTGATTTTCCTATATTCACTTACTCCTGTTTATTTCCCGTTGTTGATGAATCCATGCTTTACTTATGTTGTTTGTTTTTATGTCACTCACACCGTTATGGCTGACCCCTTTAGTTTTGGGGGTTAGGGTTATCTCTAGCCTCATATTTTGCAGGTGATTTCTTATAGTTCGGGATTTGGATGCTTGAGTTAAAATGATGTAGTGACTTATGTAATTCATAAAAAAATGGTGATTCAAGGTGTATTGTATTCCGCTGTGTTATGTAAAGATTAATGTAATGAAAGTTGAAAATTTTATTGGTATTTGGTTGTGTTTAATATTACATTTGAAGTTGATGCTAGGAATTGTGCCACGTATTTCTAAGATATTATATTGGAAATTCAGGGCGCTACACTTAGTGCCAGATGCTTTGAGTAGGAGACCAGTTGCTATGTTCCTAACTCAGCAGAGAGAGCTTGTTGAGCAGATAAGGAGGTTAGATTTGTATGTAATCTTGCAAGGTTCTGTTCAGAGGTGCATGATGCTTCAGTTGCAGTTGTCTCTTGTTGAGCAGATTAAAGAGGCTCAGGCAGGTGATGAGCAATTGCAAGGGTTCAGAGCCAAAGTTGAAGCGGGTACGAGGACCGATATGGTTGTTCACTCAGATGGATCTCTTCGCTATGGGTCCAGGTTGTGTGTTGTGAAGCGTAAGGTTCGTCAGAAGTTGCTTGAGGAAGCCCACCAATCGGCGTGCTCTATTCATCCTCGTGATACGAAGATGTACCGGGACTTGAAGCTTCATTTTTGGTGGCATGGTATGAAGAGGGCCGTGGCGAGATTTGTGTTGCAGTGCTTGATCTGCCAGCATGTGAAGGCAGAGCATCAGAGGACCGTCGGACTTCTTCAGCCTCTTCCCATTCCAGAGTGGAAGTGGGAGCATATCACCATGAATTTTGTGACCGCTTTGCTGAGGAGTCCTAAGGGTCACAATGCCATTTGGGTGATTATGGACAAGTTGACCAAGAGCGCACACTTCGTTCCCTTCAGAGTTGGACAGTTTACTGAGAGCTTTACTGAGAAGTACATGCAAGAGATTGTCAAACTTCATGGGGTTCCAGTCATTATTGTATCCGACAGGGATACGAGGTTCAGATCGCATTTTTGGGAGAGTCTTCAGAGTAGTCTGGGGAGTAAGATGAAGTACAGTACAGCTTTTCACCCTCAGACAAATAGACAGTCATAGAGGACCATCCAGAATCTAGAGGACATGTTGAGGTCCTGTGTGCTGCAATTTAGAGGTTCTTGGGAGGACCACTTGCATCTTGTAGAGTTCTCGTACAACAACAGCTTTCAGGCCAGTCTTAACGCTGCTCCTTTCAAGGCACTCTTTGGTCGTAAGTTTCGAATGCCAGTGTGCTGGGATGACATTGGCGAGAGGAAATTGTTGGGCCCAAAGTTATCACCAAGACGGTGGATGCTGTGAGTCAGATCAGGAAGCATCTTCAAGCCGCGCAAGACAAACAGAAGCGATGGGCTGATGTTCATCGTAAAGCCTTGAAGTTTGAGGTAGGAGACCATGTTTTTCTTAAGGTATCGTCGTGGCGAGGTGTCACTCATTTCGGTGGCGGGGGCAAGTTGAACCCTAGGTTCATCGGACCATTTGACACCGTGGAACGAGTATGCAAGGTGGCCTATCATCTTGCATTGCCCCTGCTTTATCTGGAGTGCACGACGTCTTCCATGTCTCGCAACTAAGGGAGTATATCTGTGATGAGAGCAACGTGATTGACTACTCAGAGTTATCTGTGAGGCCAGATTTTTCTTGTGAGATCCCGCTAGTTGCTATTATGGATCGGCGGGAGAAGGTTTTGAAGAACAAGGTGATCAAGCTTGTTCGTGTTTCTTGGAATCCTTACTCGCCGAGTGAGTCGACTTGGGAGCTGGAGGAGGATATCCAGCGAAGGTTTCCTCATTTGTTTGTGTAGCTCTTGTTTTGCTGTTTTTCTTTTGCTATTGTATTTTTTTTTTCTTTTGGTGTTAGCCTATGTACTTCTTGTTAAATTTCGAGGACCAAAATTCTTCTTGTTAGGTGAGTAGAATTTGTAATCCCTATTGCTCATATTTGTATTTTCAATTATATTTAATAAAAAAATTCTTGATTATTTATTTTTATTTCTGGTTGTATTTAATTCTTTTCATTGTATGGTGCATTGTTCTTCTCTCTTGTGATTTATTTTGCATTGATTCAGCTTTTTATTCTCATTTATTTGGCCTACAATTTGTTCTTGATCTCATCTTTTGTTTAAACCTATTTCATGGCCTAATTATCTCTATTTGGATTCTTTTTACCCTATTGGATACTACCCAGTTCACTCAAACCCATATTGTCCATATATAAACACCCTAATTGAACCTTAACCCTAATTACCAAACCCTAAATATCTCTCTCTCTCTCCTACTTCCGACCCCGACCTCCTTGCTGTCGTTGTTCTTCTACGATGCCGGCGACATCCCCCCCCCCCCCGACCCCCGACCACCCATCTCCCAACCATCTCCTCCTCTTCCCCTTCACTATCGTCAACTTCGCGACCCAACCCCAGGCTGAACCCCCTCCTGTCGCCCTTCCTTTGGTCAAGCGCCGCCGTGACCCAGTCGCCGCCCATCCTACCATGTCGTCATTATCTTCTCTGGCCGTGGTGATATCGTTCTTGCTATTGTTGGCTGCTATCTCTTGGTGTGTGTGCACGTACGTCATGTGCATGTGCTTCGGGTGTTGGATCTCATCTCTCGTCTCTCGTTCGTGTGTTCGTTGTTCGGGATCCGTTCCTGTTATTCTATTTTTCATTTTCGTCGTCTTCATAATCAGGCAAGTAGCTTGTATGTGTTTTCTTTTTATCATACAAGTTAATACCGTAAGTAATCTAGTATGAAAATATTGTACTCTCATGATGATCCATATTTCTTAGTTTAACCGTTGACATCATCTCTTGATCATGAGTAGTTACAAGAATTGACACCCGTTGCATGAAAATAATTAGATTAGTAGACATCTTGACTGTATGTTATTTGTGACACGGCGTATGTTGTAGATGACTATAGTATAAATGTTTGTTGGATGTATGATCTCATTATAGCCCGTTTATTCATATGTCATGTTGATTTGAGTAACCCAAATATACCATGCTTTGTATGACATCTAGTTTGGACCGTTTGTAGTTGAGTTGTTTGATAAAATGCATAAAAGAACTTTTGTTTTGCTATTGCCCTATTTTGTACAGAAATTTTGACCCTGTTAACATTAGTAAAATAAATAAGTTTGTGAACATGATTTGTAGCCTTTGTTTTCTAGTTTCCAGAACTGTCGACGGATATGAATTCTGATTTCAGATGCTTGAGTTATCGCTGTTTTACTACAGTCATATCGTATATTCCAGATTCTGAACTATATGTATTCTGTATGAAATTTTATTTTAAAACTGATATTAAAAGTAGAATTTGAACTCTATATTTTGTTGAATATGTTTAGATATGACTGGAAGCAATCCCTAATTTTTGTGGAATTAATTAATGACTTTTGTATCTCATTTCATACTTATGAAACTAGTCGATATATTTCCAAACTGCATGCTGTTAAGTAAAGAATTATATTTTCAACCTGATTCTATTCGCTGTGGATGAAAACTTGTGAATAATAACTGTAGCCTTATTTACCTATTTTATCAACCTTTTGATGGATATGAATTTAGAATTATATTTTATGAATTATCTCTGTTTAGGTACTGCTGTGTCTGAACTTTCAGAATTGAAATTTTATTGTATTACTCTATTTTCCCAATTTTGTTGACTATACTATCTGTAATATAATTTCATGATATTTTATACTTTGAGACTAGATATATTAGGGAATCTTTCAGAATTTTCTCAGATTTAATTACGGTTATTTTAAACTCTTTTCATGCTTATAAACAAGATTTTGCATTTTCTGGCTGTAGATAACTTATGTATTAAATGTTGTTTTCAACCTTGTTTCTGTGGCTGATTGTGACTTATATATATGTGCTGGAATCAGCAGAGAGGCTAGTTTCTAGATTTTCTGACGGTTCTGGATTTGTTATTCTGTAGCAACGGGAATCTCAGATTTCGTACAGTAGTGTCTTGCTGCCCAAAACTGAAAATTTCGTTGTTTTGACTATTTTTGAGTTGTTTTTATCAACCGTTGAAATCACCATTTCATCCTAGAATTATTTACTGTTCATGCCATGTCTTTAGCCTGTTTGTATTTCGTTCACACATGTTTATTAATAATAAAAGAAATCATGCCGAGGTTTTTAAGGGAAAAGATCCAGTAAAGGACAATATAGAAATACATATTCAGAAGGGACTCGTTTCCCCACTATTTACTGTGGTACCTACTGTTTATCTTTGGATGCATGAGGCCATGATCCATGACACCGTTACTATTTGTTATTACTGTTACTGTTACTGTTTGTCTGAATATATTGCCCTATAGAAGTTCCACTACAAAATCATAAAACGAAACTCTTTGCTGAAGCAACCATGTGGTAGAATCTGGGATGCATGATATGCTACCTAGTTAGTGATGAACATTAGACACAAGAATAATTGTTTACACTGTCATATCCAGTTATGGTTACTGTAGATCTTTACTGTTACTGTTGATTACTGCTTGACACACTGTTACTATTGATCCTTACTGTTACTGTTTTGCTTCTCCGGTTATCACTACACTGTTTACTGTCATCTGTAGATTGTTATATTTGCTACTTTTTCCATGCTAGTATTACCTGTTTAGTTTAGTTTCCCCCCCCCCCCCCCTTCCTTTTCCTACTTGTATTGCTTGCGGCTCGGACTTGCATCTAACGGGTGATATGTTTTCTTGTTTTCCCTGTTTTCCTTGTAATTGCCATATGAGCAGGTTTTGCTGATCAAATGCCTACTGGAGTTGGTGAGCAAAAGTTTTAAGCTGCGCAATTGGAATATTTTGCTTATAATATTTTGATGAACTATTTTATTTCATAACTGTATTGAGATTTGTATTTAGGCTTATTGTCCCGGGATTATTGTTTTGTTTCAGATCTAGTATTTGTTGGAACATTTATTATTGATGCAATAAATACTGTTGAGTTATAATTATTTTTGCATGCCTGGTTGGAGTATACTGTTATATTTACTGTTATGATGAATCAAGCAGGTCCGTACAGCTTATGGATGGTGAAAACTATCTACTGGGCTTAGTCGCGTATCATATTCCGTATTCTTTTGGGAAGCAGGGCGTGACAGATGTATTGCTCACGAATCAAGATAAGCCTACGACTTATGAGGAATCTGTAAAAGGCCCAGACTCTAAAAAAATGGCTTGATGCCATGAGATCTGAGATGGACTCCATATATGCCAACCAAGTATGGACCTTGGTAGATCCGCCTGAAGGGGTAAAACATATTGGGTGCAAATGGGTTTTCAAAAAGAAAACTGACATGGATGGTAACGTGCATACCTTTAAGGGGCGGTTGGTGGCTAAAGATTTCAAGCAAGTTCATGGTATAGACTATGATGAGACTTTTCCCCAATTACCATGCGTAAATCCATTCGGATCTTGCTTGTATTGCAGCATATCACGGTTATGAAATATGGCAGATGGATGTCAAAACTGCTTTCCTAAATGAAAATCTTCTCGAGGATGTGTGCATGACACAACCTGAGGGTTTTGTCACTCCAAAGGATGCTGGAAATGTGTGTAAGCTAAAACAATCCATTTATGGATTAAAGCAAGCTTCTAGGAGATGGAATCTTCATTTCGATGATGCAATCAAAGAGTTTGGTTTCATCAAGAACAAAGATGAACCTTGTGTCTACAAGAAGGTTAGTGGGAGCACAGTTGTATTTCTGGTGTTGTATGTAGATGATGTACTACTCATCGAGAATGACATCCCTACCTTACAGTCTATAAAGACTTGGCTAGGAAAATGCTTTTCCATGAAGGACTTGGGTGAAGCTAAATATGTATTAGGCATCAAGATCTATAGAGATAGATCAAGGAGACTGCTTGGCCTGAGTCAGAGTACATACATAGACAAAGTATTAAAATGCTTTCATATGCAAGAGTTGAAGAAAGGATTCCTCCCTATGTCACACGATGCAAGCCTGTCTAAGGCTCAATGTCCTTCCACTCAAGATGAAAGAGACCGCATAACTAAGATTCAATACGCATCTACAATTGGATTTATCATGTATGTCATGTTATGTACTCATCCAGATGTCTCATATGCTTTGAGCATGACGAGTAGGTACCAGTCAGATCCTGGTGAGAGTCACTGAACTACTGTCAAAAATATCCTTAAGTACTTAAGAAGGACTAAGGATTCGTTCTTGGTATATGGAGTTGAGGAAGAGCTTGTTGTAAAGGGATACACTGATGCTAGCTTCCATTCCGATAAGGACGACTCCAAATCACAATCGGGTTTTGTGTTTTGCCTAAATGGTGGAGCTGTGAGCTTGAAGAGTTCGAAGAAAGAGACGGTAGCCGATTCTACCACAGAGGCTAAGTATATTGTTGCCTCCAATGTAACAAAGAAGGCTATTTGGATCAGAAAGTTCATCACTGAACTTGGCGTTGTTCTTAGCATTGTGGACCCGGTGAACCTCTATTGTGATAACAATAAGGCCATTGACCAGCGATCCAAACATATACTTAGGCTGTTTCATCTCATTCGAAAGATCATCAATAGAGGAAATATGAAGATATGCAGAGTATCGACAGATGATAACATCGCTGACCCACTGACAAAGCCTCTTGCACAGCGAAAACGTGAGGGTCACACTAGATTTATAGGCATTAGATGTATATCTATTGGCTCTAGTGCAAGTGGGAGATTGTTAGTGTATGCCTTAGAGGCCAGTTGTGTATTGACATTACTAGTTTACATTGTATCATGATATTTATTTCAAATGAGATATTTCATTTATTGTGTTGTTTATTATAATTAAATGAACATAATAATAGTCCTTAAAATAGTAGGTTCAGTACCATGGGATATCAAGTGCATGACTTGATTGTGAGATCCTATTGGTTGTAATCAGAACACTATTCTTGAATGTCCCTAGTCAAGTAATATTGTGAATTAGGACAACAATAATACATAGAGACTAGTATGTGCGTAGACTGATGACCATATCTCACGGATCATGGATATGAGATACTAAGTCTTCACATGGGTACATATTAGAGCAATAATGTACTGGACGGACCCACCATGAGAACGGTGCATGGATTGTTACGTGAGTGTCATAATCGGTTCTCACAGTGACCATGGTGTATGTAGTCTTTTGACTTGAAGTCACTACGGTTCCCTACATGAGAAGTTATATATTTTAATATCGTCAAACGTTGCCTGTAATAAGGCGATTATAAAGACGACTATTGGATATACTACATATCATGCGGAGGGATGTGAGTGACTTAGATAGGATTTGTCCCTCTTACATAACAGGAGTCATATCTATGGGCCCCTTGATTAAGTAAGACTGCAAAATGCATGGTCGTGCTCAAATGAGTCAATATTAGATATTGAGCTCATTTGTTATAGTAAGTCTACTCGGACATCGAGAAACCAAAGATTGAACAATACAAGGGTGATACGCTCTATGCCTTGTGATCAATTAAGATATCTGGACAAAGCGACTAGACTACATAATAACATTTTTCACAAATAGGTTATGTCAAATCACTGATATTCCTGTTACTTGAATAGCAGTGATCTAGATACCGTTTTGTGATTTTAATATTACTGTCAATGTAATGGGAACCTACAGGGTCACACACTTAGAATGGATCGAAATTGGGATTTAAATTCATTAGATGAATTTAATTGGGGATCCAAGTAAGACTTGGACTCCTGACATTAGTTGGACATTTAATTAGATTAAATGGGCTGACTAAAGTTCAAAGGTCCACACACAAATCTGAACCAAGTCAGATTTTGAGTCCAACAGGCTCATTACTCTTTTAGGGTTGATTTTCTGCACTTATATATATGATACGTATCTGTGAAAAAGAGATCATGATAAAACCCTAGCCATAACAGAAATTATGAGAGAAAGAGATCATGAAGAACATCCCTTTCCCGCAGCTAGCACCGCGGCGTGAGGGAAAGCGTGATTTGATCCATTCGTGTGGATACCGTAAAGGCACCGCAATATTGTAGTGTTGTGATCGGTGTACTGTGTAGATCCATCTTCAAGATATAACTCCTAAACACGATTTATGGTTTTCATAGGGATCCAGGCTAGGTTTTGATATTTTTTTGTAATTTTTCTTCTCTAAATTTAATCTGAGATTACCCTCGAAACCTAACAGTAGGCATCCTTCACCCTAATCTTCCACCGGACCATACTATCACACTTCGAACCATCTGGACGAGTCTCTCCCGAGAATTCAAGAACAGCTTTCCTTATATGAGCAACATTTAAGCTTTTCTCAAGCATTACGTTCTTCAACTCATCTCTCTCGGTGGTAGCCGCAAGTAGAGTATGACGAAGGGATTTAACTTCCATGTTCCTCCCGACCATCGTCTCAGCAAGGAGAGTCCCGCTATCATGCAAATATTCCCCTACATCGGTCGATGGCGTCTCCCGATGCCTCGCTTCGATATTCTTCCACCTTGGATAGCTTCTCCTCAAGTGACCGAGCTCCACTTACACCTTGGATAGCTTCTCTCATGAACGAGTAAGCCCCAACTCTGCCACACGAAGCTTGGTACAGATACGGGAAATCTTTCCATCATGGTGATCCCGCCTAGGGGTGGCAAACCGGTCGGGTCGACCCGCAGCCCGCCCGCGACCCGCTCAGTCGAAACCGGCCCGCTCTAGACCGGTTCGGGTCCTGGTCGAACCTGGGAAGTCTAACGGGTCCACCCGGGTCCGCACAAAATGCTCACCAACCCGCTCAACCTGACCTGCCAACCCACTTCAAAAGCGCGACCCGCCCGCAACCTGACCCGCCAACTCGCGGGTTAGAGAACCATTTGACCCGAACTGGTAGACCGTTTGACTCGAACGGTCGCCTAGACAAAGCAATGGTCTGTTTTTTTTGGGGATTTTTTTAATTCCATTTTATCCCTATAAATACCCCATATCCCTAATACAATTTTTCACACCTCTTCTACTCTCTTACTCTCTCTACTACAATTTTCCAATCTTAAATTCTCAAATCAATCAACAACGTTTTTACAATTCCAATCATATCGAAGGCGTCAACAAATTCTCTCAATGATTTTTTCATCAAATTTTCTACCGACTACTTCTTCTACCACTACCGACGATTACTTCTTCTACCAGCAACTACTGCATTCAACTTCTTCGACCACTACCGATGACTACGTCGCAACTACTACGTCTTCTACAACTCTCTCTTCACTATTATTTTCTTTCATTTACATATTCGATTATTTCCGGAGTACGGTATCAAAATTCTATGACTCTCTCCTCTCTTTATTTTTTTGTAGTATTTTTTGTTTGTATCATATTTGTTTGTTAGTTTTCCGGATTTCTCTCTCACAACCCTCTTATTATTTTCTAGATTTTTTTTTTAACTTATCTCGCCTAGATTGTATTTAATTTCTTCACATACACTACTATATCAACATGTCTAGATCACGAGGTAGTGGGCGTAGCCAAAGTGGACAAGATTCCACTGGCACTTCTCGTAGGCCTCCTATTGTCCCACAAATTGAGCCCACCGAAGAGTACTCTATGACCATGAACATTGGTACACACGATGTGTACCCACAAGACATAGACATAGAAAAGGAAACACAAACACAACAAACCGAAACAACACAACCAGGTAGTAGCAGAAAAACTAGAGAAGAAATAAGTGATTGGTACAAATTTTATGACTATATTCCGGGCGAAGAAAATCTGGGTGTAGGTCTAAAAATTTGTAAAACTTGTTCCAAGGCATACAAATGGAAGAAGGGTGAGGGGACGGGTACAATAAAATGACACATCCAAAATGTACACAAAGAACCTACCTGGCCAACAAAAAATCCACCCTAGGACCGGTTTAGTTGATAGCCACTCTTATGATTCCAAACTTGTTCGTCGGAAAATGGTCCAACTAGTAATTAAGGAAGAGTTACCATTTTCCTATTCCGAGAATAGGAACTTAGAGTCTTTTAATCAAATAGCATTAAACCGCATTTTAAATGAATCCCTACAAATACTTTGTAGTCGGATTATTTTAAAATGTACACTGAAATGAGAGATAGTTTGATTGCTATTTTATGGAGTTTAACTTGTAAAGTTTCTTTAACTTCCGATTGTTTGAAGGGTTGCAACAATATTCCAATGATAGAAATAATTTGTCATTAGACCGACAGTGATTGGATGCTTCAAAAAAGGATCATATCACTTACCGCGTTGCCCTATCCCCATAGTTGTATTGAAATTGCAAATCGTATTTTAAAATTTTATGATCTTTTTCATATTCGTGATAAAATTATGTGTATTAGTTTTGATAATGTTTCTAACAACAATGCATCAATTAGTATATTACAAACACAATTAGCTCCTCCATGTTTAGAAATTTTTCATATTAGATGTGAATGTCATATTTTAAATTTTTGAGTTCAAGTTGCATTAAAAATAGTCGACCCATATATATTAAACATTAAAAATTGTGTACATTTTATTGCATTAAGTTGCACCATATTTCAAGAATGGAAAGAATGGTGTAAGCTTAAAATTGTACATTTGAGAAAATTTCCAAAGGATATTAAATACCGATGAAATTCTACTTTTGATTTGCTACATGTTGTTACTCAATATCAAGCATGTATAAATGATTTTTGTCTTGCAAAAAATATGCCAAATTTTCAAATGACTACCGAAGCTTGGTATTATGCCGAATCTTGGTAAAAAAATTTAGAACCTTTTAAAGCCGCAACTTTAAAATTTTCAAAATCTTATGAATCTACTTCTAGTAGCATTTTTATTTCAATAGTTACTATGATGCAAACTTTCAAAGAAATGATCGATGATATTTATATCGGTCATATTGTGAAACCTGCATACACTAAATTTTTGAAGTATTTTAGTCCTCCTCTTATTTTGTATAGTATTGCTACTGTGATGGATCCTCGTATCAAATTAGAAGGTACGAAGAGTTTGATTGAAATATTTTTCTTTACCTGGAGATGAATCTCCAATTGATTGCAACACATTTTTAGCTATCTTTGAATCGGCATTAAATAACTTGTATGATTTTTATGATAGAAGTTTTGCATCTAGTAGTACAACTAGTTTAGTTAGCTCTTCTTCTGCTATTTCTAGAGGTAAGGGTAAGGGTAAATTAGACGATGCCACATTTAATTTACTTGCACAAATTCAATCAAAAAACCTAGGACTAATCAACCAAATGAATTACATTGAAATCAACAAGATTCTGAAAGTTTTAGTTCTACACTTGATATTTTACAATGGTGAAAAGACCATGAACATACTTATAGTATTCTTAAATATATGGCTAAAAATCTACTAACTTCTCTATCTCTACAGTTACTTCAGAAAGTACATTTTCTACAAGTGGCAGGGTTCTAACAGATTACAGGAGTCGCTTGAAGCCCCAATCGTTGGAGATGCTCGTCTGCACGGAAGACTGAATGAATGCCGAAGATAAGACTCAAGAAAAATGGTTCGACACGTCTACAAGTGGAAGCAACTCGCCGGAAGAACAACAACAACAACAATAGAACCCAACATGAAGAATTGAAGACCACCAACAAAAAGTTGGAAATTTGTATAAGTTGAAATCATATGAATAATATATACATTTTTTTAGCAATTTCACTCTTTGATTCTTATTATTATTATTAAATTTTTTTTATTCTTATTATTATTATTACATTTTTTAAGTTAAAAAAAAATTGAAATCGACGGACCAACCCACGACCCGACCCGGGTTGGACCCGAATGGGTTCGCGGGTTGGCCGGGTCGAGATTTCGCTAATTCGGCCCGACCCGGTTAACTAACCGACCCACCCCGAACCCGCCCTATTTCGGTTCCAACCCGGACGGGTTCGACCTGACTCGGCCCAGTCGACCCGATTGCCAACCCTACCCCCGCCATACACGATAATCTGCTAATGGGAAAGTGCGAGGGGGATCACAACAACATTAGCAAACACAAAGGACTCCACAACTCAACAACTCAACAACTCAAGGAAATGAGTCCGGTTCTCTACTCTTCTTCCAAGCTCCCCCAACAACTCATTGATCCATACAATGAGTTTGGTGCTCCGTTCCTTACTCGAGACCCTCCGACAACTCATTCTCCCCATATAATGCTCCGCTCGCCACCTAAACCTCTCCAATGGCTCATTGACTCCGCACAGTGAGTTTGGTGCTACGCTCACCTCCCGAGTGGTCTTCTTATTGCATAGTGAGTTTCAACCAACCTCTAGAGATGCTCCCTAAATTTCCTCCCAAGTGGACTTCTTCATCCGCAACGAGTACGGAGCTTCCCTCACGGCTGCTTTCTAAATTCGTCACTCGAATAGCTCTCTTCTAGAGTTCGGCGATGCTCTTCATCTCGCTCGCCTCCCAAGCAGCCTTCTTCTTTAACAAATAGTTATGCACCCAACTTATCTAGTGGTGCTCCGTAAACTCACCTCCCGAATGGCACTCTCCTAGAGCCATACGATGCTTTAAATGTTGCTCGCCTCTCGAGCAGCCCTCTTCATCTACAGCGAGTTCGGAGCCCAACTCACCCCTAGAGTTGTTCCTTAAACTTCCCTCCCGAACAGCTCTCTTCTAGAGCCTGGCGATGCGCTTAATCTCGCTCACCTCCGGATAGCTTTTTTCTTTAACAACGAGTTCGGAGCCCGACTTGTTTAGCCGTGCTCCCCAAACTTGCCTACCGAACGGCTCTTTCCTAGAGCCCGGCGATACTCTTCAACCCGCTCGCCTTTCGAGCGTCCTTCTTCTACAACGAGTTTGTAGCCCAACTCATCCCTAGAGTTGCTCCCTAAACTTGTCTCCAGAGTGTCCTACTTCTTCTACAGCGACTTTTGGATCTCAACTCGTCCCTAGGGTTGCTCCTTAAACTCGCCTGCCAAACGGTTCTCCCCAGAGCCTGACAATCTTCTAGCGCTCACCTTCCGAGCAGCCTTCTTCTTCCAAAAGCGCGTTCAGAGCTCAACTCATCCCTAGAGCTACTCCCTAAACTTGTCCCTGAACGGCTCTTCTCGAGAGTCTTACGAAGCTCTTCTTCATAGCACTTCCATGGCGAAGCTCCTCTTCTTAGCCCATGGGAGCAAAGCTCGTCTTCGTAGATCCCCGACAGAAACACTTCTCAACTTTACGAAGGTGAAGATATTGCGGGTCTGATTTGGCCCTAAACGGATGATTCTTTAGCTGACTCCTGAAGAGAAATTGTAGATTTTCGAGTCACCTTTGAAACGAGGTGTCACATGCTCTAATCGGACCTCTGTAGCATCGGAAAAGTTTGTTATACTACAACTACGAGTGGGTGTCCGAAGAGAAAAACAGGCTAAAAAAAAGGTGGGTCAATGGTCAACGCTATGTGGCTTCACCACCGCCCGCCACGAGGGATTGAGGGCAACCACCGAGCAGATCTGCCCCTGACCAAAACGGGCATAAAATCTCCTTAAAATCCGTGCCAAATCGTGATCAACGGCTGTGATTAATCGGGTAATTTCTTTTTTGATTTAATTCCTTTATTTAGTTACCAAATCGAATTAATTGATTAAAATTTCTGAAAAAACAATTTAAATTCCTAAAATTAATTAAGAACTTCGAAAAATAATTATAAATTTGAAAAATATTTTTAAATAAAAAATAATTGCTAATTTAGTTTAACTATTTGAAAATTTTGAATATTAATTATTAAAAATCGGAAAATTAAATAAATATTCGGAAAATGATTTAAAATTGGAACAAATTCAAAAAATATGAAAAAATAACAAAAATTATTGAAAATTCTAAAAATAATTCTGGGTATTTTACAAACTCGGAGCCGAGTAAAATTCAAACGCCCCCAAAAACTTCGATAAGTTCCGTAAATCCTAAAAAACATGCGAACTATTCATTAAAGACTGCAAAAGTCAGTCTTCGGAAGTGGAGGGCTTGTGATATAGATAAAAATAGAACCAAACTGGTCAGGAATCTTAAACTCTTGGTAAATGGAAATTGGGCATCTTTCAAACCCAATATCAGATCTGTCTAACTATGTTTCCATAACAGTCCAATATGAACGAAATCCATGCTTATTTAAGTATGCTTTAAACTCATGAGAACAATTTTAATAATTCAATCTTAAATCATTCTGACCCGAAAACCTACTATAAATATCATAATCTACGCAAAAATCAGATAATCAGTATTATGTCACCAAGAGTTCTCATATTTTCTGAGTTCTAACTTTAGCATCGGAAATCTATCATCGGAGTCAACCCAGGTATTTCATTTCAAACTTTCCAAGATCAATCGAACAAACGGCATTTCACAGATCAGATCCAATAATTCAGACAAGTCAAATTTATGAATCAAAATCAGATGATAATAGTCAATATTGGCAAAAGTTTAAAGGTCAGTTGTTTCTAATAATTCACGCTCCCCGCACACACAAAAAACAACAGCAAAGCTCATGCATGATTAGGGATGGCAACTGGGCCGGGTCAACCGGTGACCCACCCGCGACCCGGCCCGCGAACCCGGCCCGTTTAAGGAGTTGGCGGGTTCGGGTCGAACCCGGTGAACAGTACCGGGTCGACCCGGGTGGCAAATAACGCGAATTCAACCCGCGAAACCCGACCCGTGAAACCCGTTAAGAAAGCGAATTGAACCCGCCAACCCGCGGGTCGACCCGCGGGTTACGACCCGTTGGACCCGTACGGGTCGAACGTTCGACCCGTTACGGGTCAACCGTTGACCCGCGGGTCGAACGGTCCGTAACCAGCGGCGCTCTGCACAGAGCCGTTGCTAACGGCTCTTTAGCCCTTTTTTTGGCTTTTTTTTGTTTGTTTTTTATTTTTTCCCACATTTTGAGCCTATAAATACCCCCAAAAATCTCATAAAAAATCACACCTTGCTCTCTTACTCTCTCTACTATTATATATCATTTCTAAAGAATTTTTCAACAATTGTAGTATTCATCAAACAAGTCTACAACGAGGCATATACACGATCAAATTTCGGTCGTATCGGAATCAAAATTGAACGTCTTCAACGTCTTCAACTCTCTTCAACCCTCGTCAAATCTACTTCAAGCTCTCCTCAACTCTTCAATTGCGGAATCGGCAAAAGCGCTTCTTTCTAGTTCTATTCTATTCTTATTTTCACGGTTTTTTTTACATATGCGTATTCCATGGTGAACGGTATCAAAATTTCATACATCTCTCGTTATATTTTTTTTGCGTTGTAGTTAAAATTATTGTTCGTTTTTTGAACTTCTCTATCTCAACCCTCTTGTTTTTAGATTTTTTTTGTATAATTCACCGTTCCTATATTGTATATTTTTTTTTACATACTTTAGCACATTACTATATTATGTCTAGATCACGCGGTAGCGGTCGTAGCGGGCAAGATTCCTCCTCCTCTTCACGTACGCCACCAATTGTCCCAACTAGTGAGCTCGTCCAAGAATACCATGATCCTCCTATGGAACAATGGGGTACACACGACGTTGTTGTAGGTGACATACAATTGGAAGAAGAAGAAGAACAACAACAACCAACCGAAACCACACAACCCCGTAGTAGTAGGAAAATTAGAGGAGAAACTAGCGATTGGCATAAGTTTTATGATTATATCCCGGACGAACATACTCTAGGTATAGGTTTGAAAGTTTGTAAAACATGTGGTAAAATATACAAATTCAAGAGGGGTGACGGCACCGGTACAATTAGTAGGTACATCCAACATAACCATAAAGAACTTCTTACTGAATTATAAGGCCAACAAAAAATCAACCCTAGGACCGGTCTAGTTGATAGCCACCCTTATGATCCCGATCTTGTTCGTCGGAAAATGGCCCGATTAGTCATTAAGGAAGAGTTACCATTTTCCTATCCCGAGAGTAGGAACTTGGAAAATTTTAATCAAACGGCCTTAAACCCTCATTTTAGAAGAATTCCGAGAAATACTTGCAAATCGGATTGTTTTAAAATGTACATCGAAATGAAGGACGCTTTGATTGCAATTTTATGGAGTTTAACTTGTAGAGTTAGTTTAACTTCGGATTGTTGGACGGGTCTCAACAATATTCCAACGATGGGAATAACTTTGTCATTGGATCGACAATGATTGGATTTTTTAAAAAAGAATCATATCACTTGCGGCGTTGCCGTATCCCCATAGTGGCGCTGAAATAGCAAATCGTATTATAGAAATTTGTGATGTTTTTCATATTCGCGATAAAATTATGTATATTAGTTTTGATAATGCATCTAACAACAATGTAGCAATTACTACTTTAAAATCTGTATTAAACCCTCCATCTGACAGTATTTTTCATGTTAGATGTGCATGTATATTATAAATTTATGTGTTCAAGATGCATTAAAAATAGCTGATCCATATATAGTTAAAATTAAAAATTGTGTACATTTCATTACATTAAGTCCAAGCATTTTTCAAGAATGGAAAGCTTGGTGTAGGGTTAGAAATATTCCTTTTAGAAGATTTCCAAAGGATATTAGACATCGATGAAATTCTACTTTTGATTTGTTAAATGTTGTTACCGAATATAAAGCAGTTGTAAATAATTTTTGTATCGCAAAAAATATGCAGAATTTTGAAATGACTCCCCCGATTGGTTTTTTTCCGAATCTTTGTTGAAATTTTTAGAACCTTTTAAAACCGCAACTTTAAAATTTTCAAAAACATATGAATCTACTTCTAGTAGCATTTTTATTCTATTAGTTAGCATGATGCAAACATTTAACGAAATGTTAAATGATCCCCATGTTAGTGAGATTGTAAAACCTGCATTTCAAAAATTTTTGAAGTATTATTTTCCTCCTCCTATGTTGATTTGTGTTGCTACGGTTATGGATCCTCGTATCAAATTAGAAGGTACGAAGAGTTTGATAGAAATGTTTTTTGCATTACTTGAGGAACATGTAGAATTAGTAATTGATTGCGCTACTTTTTTAGTTCAGTCTGAATCTACGTTAAATAACTTGTATCATTATTATGATAGATGTTTTACTTCTAGTAATACAACTTCTGTAGTTAGTTCTTCTTCTGGTAGTTCTAAAGATAAGGGTAAAAGTAGAATTGGTGATAAAACATTTAATTTACTTGAACAAATTCAATGAAAAAAACCTACGACTAATCAACCAAATAAATTAAATTGGTATAACCAACAAGATTTTGAGCCTTCTACTTCTCCACTAGATATTTTACAATGGTGAAAAGACCATGAACACACTTTTAGTATTCTGTCAATTATGGCTAAAGATTTACTAACTTCTCCTGTCTCTACAGTTGCTTCTGAGAGTTTATTTTCTACAAGTGGCAGGGTTCTAACTAATTACAGGAATCGTTTGAAGCCCGAGTCATTAGAGATACTCGTTTGCACAGAAGACTGGCTGAAGGCTGAAGATAGGACACAAGGAAAAGCACTATCAACGTCCACAAGTGGGAGCAACTCGCCCGAAGAAGAACAACAACAACAACAGCTTTGCTTGTTATGTTAAATTAGAAAAATTGTAATCGTTGTAAAATTGTATATAAGAAATATGTTATTGTATAAAACTTATTTGTGAATTGAATTCTTCATTTCATTAGAAATTGTTAAAATTATATAACTTAAATTCATATAAATAATATTTCAAAATTTGTTGCCAATTTCACTCTTTCAATCTTATTATTATTATTACGATTTTTAATGTTTATTAGTATTATTACTTAGTATTTTTATTATTTTAAGTTACAAAAAAAATTATACTAATAAAAAAAATTAAAAAAAAATTTAAAAAAAAATTCCTAACCCTATATAAACGGGCCAACCCGCGGATCGACTCGGCCCAACCCGAGTTGAACCCTAAAGGGTTCACGGGTTGGGCAGGCCACCCAAACCAAGCTTGAGCCCGGCCCGGCCCGGATAAGTGGGCAAACCGGTCTGAGCCCGTCCATTATACGTGCCAACCCGTACGGGTTGAGCCCAGCCCGGCCCACTCAACCCGTTCGCCATCCCTTCCCTTCCCTGTGACTGTCAAAAGAGTAGTAGTATTATCCAACCATAAAATAACCAATTAGAAACAAAACAAGTAACAACATAGTTAACACAATCAGAAATTCACTTTAACCAGATAAAAAATGCCTTATACCAAAGTCTTCCAACACTAATTAACTAAAATCCACCACACCATTTCCATAATACTTGAACTAACATCTGAAATTAGTTTGTTGTTAACATTCTTTCCTTCCCCAAAATAAACAACCACGACTACTACCAAATCACTTTAAGCCTCAGCAACCTCACACTGCTTCTTGGCTCCCTTTGCAGATGCAAGAGTCCAGACGATGCCGTAAGGATCGGCCACTTTCCCGACAACTCCACCGCAGCAGCCTTCTTCCTCGACCTCAGCGATCTCCGACGAGATTGTAGCTCCAGCTTGAACTGCATTCGCCATCGCTCCCGACACGTCATCTGTCTCCAAGAGGAACAGAGCTCCACCAGATCTAAACACAAATCAAGAAATCAACAAAAATCTTAAAGCATTAAGAAGGGGGATTTATAAGCTTAAAAAGGTCTTCATTCTAAAACAACTTGTATCTTTTTGAAAAAGAAGAAAATCAACAGGTGTTAAAAACATTATAATCAATTTTTACATTTTAAAACATCTTTTTCTCAGAAAAACCACTCTAAAATCACTAATACGTTCAGACCTGTAATTACTTCCAAAAATAAACTTATACAAGTACTCTAAAACGGCATGCAATTTTTTTTAAAGTCAGATCTTTTCAAACGAAAAGCAGAAAACAAGCGATCTACCAAAAATATAAGAAAACAACTAGAACAAAACAAATTGTCAGAACAAACTTACAGTGAAAGATCGCCAGTTTGGTCGCAGACAAGAACTCCGAACCCACCGATCTTGAGTTCGGCACAGAGAACAGCAGGCGCTTCTTGATCGGCCTTCCTCTTCGGGTAAGTTGAGCGGTTAACCTCCTCGGCGCCGAACGCCGCCTTGTAGAACTCGACGGCCTCCTCCGCCTTCGCCGATGGCACCACCAGCTGAGCCTTGAAGGCGGTGAAGGTCACCCCGTTCACCTCGGACCCCATGGCTATGGCGGAGGGGGCAGCTGCTCCGTTATCTGCGGCCATTTCTGATTAAAAAGTGAAATCACAAACGCCTGAATCAAGAAACCCTAGAAAGTTTAAGAGGATTGACGGTAGAGGTTGCATTTATATAAGGGAGAGGGAAGGGGAGGCGTGAAACCGATGAATTGGATTATTTGGCATTAATTTATGCATTTATGGTAGCGATATCAGGAGAGTGCCCCACTGGGGATGTCGAGCTAAAAAGTCTATGGGGAATTTGTAGATGAGTTTAATTTGGGGAAAGGTACTTTGAGATGCGCGTGATTGGAGGTATCTAACGGTTAGAAGGGAGGAGTATGGTGCAGCTGGGTTGTAGGAGTTTTTGATTTTGGCGGTGATTTTTTTTGGCTTGGAGTTTAAGCTTGGAATTTTTTCTCAAACTGACCCACTTTTATAAAGTTTTTCTCCAAATTTTAAAAAAATTCAAACTGATCAGCTAACTTTATCTGATAGCGAGTATAGTCAGAATTAGAAAACGAGTATTGGTTTCGGATTTTTTTGTTTCATCTTTGGTCAAGAGTTGTTGTTTCAAAAAACGAGTTTGTTTTAACTAAATTTAATTTTTTAAACAGCGAATGTCGATTGAAGTTTTTTAACTGTTTCAACCCAGACTCGCTGTCTCAAACAGCGGGCTTGTTAACTTTAAGACAATGAGTGTCATTTGGGGACAATTTCACTACCATTTCCTTCACTACCTAAGGTGGCATACTCCTATTGGAGAGTTCTCCCACCTACTCTATCATCTCCTACCTATTGGAGTGTGCCACCTAAGGTAGTGAAGAGAAATGTAGTGAAATTGATAGTGGCTCTAGCATTACTCTTTCTTAAACCCCATGCTCGAATTTTTTTTTTATTTTCTTCATTCTTACTCCCAGCTCCGAAACCCAAAATCCTTCCACCGCACTCCTTTTCGCAAAATCATGAATTCATGATTATCTTCAATTTTGGGTTTAGGGTTTTGCGAGTGTGAGGAGAGAGGATTGAGAGTGTGATGAGAGATGTTTGATAGGGATGTGGAAGATTGAAACAAATTTCGATGGGTTAATCGACCTAAACGCTCGAATTTGGGGGCTAGGGTTTATGAGTTATCGAAGAGGAAGAGTTGAGAGAAAGAGGTAGAGGAGAGCTCAATGCTTGAAACAACGAGGCTGGGGTGTAAGAAATCCCCAATCAACACTCGCTGTCTCATAAACGAGTTTGGTTAAAACAAGATCGCTTTTTGAGACAGTGAGTCTTGGCCAAGGAATAAACAAAAAAACCCAAACCCAACACTTATTTTCTCAGATAGGGAGTGGATTTTGACTACACTCGCTATCTGAGAAAACGAGTGAGTCAATTTTGGATTTTTTTTAAAATGGATCAATTTGGGAAAAACTTTCAAAAAGTGGGTCAATTTGGGAAAAAATTCTTATGTTTGGAGGGACTTTTCATTTATACACCCTTTGATTTTGAATTTTGGCATCTGGGCACTTTTTAGTATGTAATTTGAAAATTGTTTTTCTGCTAAATTGGTAGTAGTAGCTAGAGCTGGTATTGGGTAATATCGGGTTCGGTCCTCCAATACCCGGACCTGGTATCTCACGGGTCCAAAAAATGGACCCGTACTCGAACCCGGACTTGCAAAAACCGGGTTCGGGTCCGGGTCCGGGTCCTAGTTAAAAAAAATTACCAGTCGGGTCCGGTAATAGAGAATAAATATTTGCACTTAAGTATTTTTGCACCCAATACCCAACGAATCTAACAATTTTTTCACTTAAGTACATGAATTAATATTATATTGACATATCTATCTTCAACAATTACTTTTATATGTATATTTCTATAACCCTATTATTCAAATTCTATATGTTTCGGGGTATTTTTTAATGGGTCCAGGTCCGGGTCGGTTTTATTTTGAGCAGACCCGGACTCGGACCGTAAAGTGCATCGGGTCTTATTTTAGGACCCGGACCCGTATAGATTGGGTCGATTCCGATCCAATGCCGGGTCCGGATCGAGTCCGGGTATCGGGTAAATGTGACAGTGCTAGTAGTAGTTTAGTAGTTTTCAATGTTCTTAAATTGTTTTTTGTGCTTGGCTGGGATGAGACTTAGTGGCATACTGTCTCATCTTCTGATTGTGTTTATATGTTAAACGAAATAAATTAGAATGCAATATTATTCTTAGTTTTTCTTTCCTATGTATTACTACTAGTCTTAGCCTGTGCAAATTGTACAGATTAAAATAATTTTGAGAATCATAAAATTATATGGAACTAAAAAAATTAGAAATGTCCGTTAACTATTTCGATCACAATATAATTAAAAGATGAAAAAACTACAAATTAACTGATTCACGCTTCCAAACCAACCAACATAATTTTATATTTCTATTCAATTTAAAGGAAAGAAGAAAAAAAAGTCGAATAATTACAGACGTTGGGTTGTGGCTCTTCTCAGACTCCTTGATGTACTCCGCTTTCTCTTTCTTGACCGTATACTTTTCAACCTCCTTTCATCTCAAATCAAGCATTCCCTCTCAAATTAAATATAATCAACATTAGAAACACATGGAGGGAACAGTAATTAATAATTAGCTATATCAAAAGATGACCAATGTATAGATTACCAATTCACATTTTCAAACCAACATCATTCAATAATTTCTATTCAGTTGAAAAGAAACCCCATAATTTTCGATGTGTGTAACTTTCCAACAATTCTAGTACCAAACACAGGTAAACCCTCGATTTAGAGATACCAAAAAATAGATATTTTTAAAAATCACTTGCAATCTTGTCAGCTTCCTCCATTCTAAAGCTTGCTTGCCAAGAATCATATTGTCTGTGAAGTTCCTCAATATTTACCTCCAATTATTTTATATTACTCCTTAGTTGTGCATCTACAAAATGATTAAACAATAAAAAAACACACATACTATACTACAATTTACCAAAACTTTTCAAACAAAACAAAAGATGTAGAAAAGATGATATTTACCCTCTACCATTCAAAAACTAAAACCATCACTTTTCACTTCCTTCAAAAGATAAAACAAATCTCGTTTACCATATACAGCAACAATTCTTGAAATTTATACTTACATAGAGTAAAAAAACTCCTCCCAATTATTTAATTTTAAACAACAATGTAACTATCATAATATCAAAGCAGAATTACATGAATACACATGAAAAGAGAAACCATTTTCGAATCATATTGCATAAAGTTTCCAAAGACATAATTTCCCCCCAATTCTATAACAACCACGTACTTCAATCACCCTAAACCCTAAAAATAAAATCAGACACAGAAAAATAATTAACAAAAAATACTGCGAAATTTGAAGAAACATAAAAAGACTCACCGAATAGTGCGTCAAGTATGTATCTCAGTAGTCGCAATAATACCTGCAAAAATCTCAAACACCACAATTTTAAACAAAAACAAAATTGAAAAAAAATAGTATATTTCTAATAAAAGTTTTGATCATTGATTTGATTATATAAAGAAAGGTGGGATCTTTGGATTGTTACCTCGACATAGTTGGGTGAGTTGGACAAGAAATTGGATTTCGTAATCGGAGGGTTTTTATGAACGTGGAATGAGAAGATGATGAAGATGACCAGTTTTTGAAAATGGATAAGAAGAGTAGGATGAGAAGATGAGGGGTTTTCCCTCCTTTTTCTTTATTTACTCTAAAAAATTTATACGCGCTAAGCACGTGTTAGTACCTACTTTGGCTCTTCTTTCTCTATTTAAAAATTGAGAAAGGAGAGAGGAGGTAGGCCTATTAGTATAAGATAAAGATATCTATATAATAAAACACAAAGAAAAGCTATCAAGTGACTCTCCTTCAATAGTAAGAAAATCAATGATCCAGACCTAAGCTCCCAAAAGATATTTTCCCCCCAAAAGTTTCACCCCAAAACTCAAATTCAAATCGCCCCAAAACAACTCCTTTATCTATTTAATTATTTCTCTCTCTCTCTCTCTCTCTCTCTCTCTCTCTCTCTCTCTCTCTCTCTCTCTCTTTTTCTATTTACTTAGAAATTTAGATTTTCAGATTTCAGGTTTGTAAATTTTCAGATTTTTTTATTGCTCATGTTACATTGAAAATATCAAATATCTCCTCAATAGTTAAATTTCATCATTTTTCACCCTCAAAGTTCTAAGAAGTTAGATTTTATACCCACAATTATAATTATTTTTCAACATATACTAATGAAAACATTGGCTTTTATTTACAACTAATTATTGTCATACTATTCAAACTTAAGCTACATAATTGTTGTTTTACTGTTTACAAGGCTTTTCACATGTTGTATCGTTCCGAAAACGTGCCGTAGGCACGTGCCACAGGCAAATCTAGTAATATAATATAATGAAAAGAATACTATTAACGCTGAAGATTTGCCTTTACATTTTACAAATGCATTTAAAAATACTATTAATGCTCTAACATATTACAATCAAAATGGCTCGAAACTTTTTGTTATACATAATTGGAACATCGAATTAACATTATACAGTATGTCTTAATTATTGTAACATAACACAATATGTCTAAACATGCAACCATTAAGGCTGTATATCTGACCGGACGGGATCGGACAACCATATGTTCAAGCTTGGACCGAAATTCCTCTCGGACGGGCTTATGTCCGGCTCGGTCCAGAACGGTCAAAACTTTTATAGTCCGGGCTCGATTCGTAATAAAAGCAAAAGGCTCACGTCCTGCCCGTTATACTTGTTCGGACGAATCGGACATGGACCGGATTCGGACCAGACTGACAATTGTTTTGCAAATGATACTGTCTACTATAACTTATTTCAAGAAGAAATATGATACTAGCTATTGTTTTGCAAATGAAGATCAAATGTGTTTAATAATATGCAAAACGAGTAACTGGTTTAAAATCAGCATGAGCCATATTTACCCATAATATCAACGAGACAATACAAAGAAGTTTACAGTGCACAACAAAAAGTCTGATAGTCATTACAATTAGTAAATCTTTAAAGAATTTCTCCATAGATCATTGAGTTGTTTGATTCATTGGACAATCAAGGATCTTAGAAGTTCATTTCTTACATTAGTAGACTTCCATTCAACATGCATCAAAATTTAAACAAACAAATATGACAAAAATCCATTCAACAGAAATATCCAAAACAAAAAATAACAAAAGGAAACACAACTCAAAACATCTATCTTGCACCAACAAAGTTATAAAGTTTCATCCTCGAAATAACTATAACAAGAGTTATGCCAAAACAATTATTAAAATTCAACTTGATGGTTTGAACTTTGATTGATGCTCCACCTTCACTTGAATGTTCCACTTGCATTTTACCGAACCTACAAAATGCTGTCATATTGAAAGGAACATAAAATGAGTATAATTGAGAATTTTCCCCATAAAGTATATAGTAAACATATAACCCCATATATAAGTTAATAACTAACATTCAAAATTACAATTACGGAATTACCTTATCTCTAAATTTTCAATTTCAATGAGATTAATTGCGTGAGTGCAAATAAAAAACATCTCCTGGATAAGCTTCACGACCAGGGGGTCTTCTTAATAGAAGAGACATTTGGCGAAATCCATCATCTGCATAGCCTCCTCTTCAAATTGAGCCTATCAAAAGAATATTCAAACAATGATTATAAAGTAATTATATTAGTTGACAATCAACATTCGCGAAATGGAGAAATAAGAGGTATTTTTACCTTTAAATTATTCATATTGTAATTGGAACGTATCCAATCCCCGGTACAAATCAAAGCTTCTACTGTCTCCGGCTTTAATGAGCTTCGAAATTAATCAAGAACCCTACCTCTAGCGCTAAATGCAGATTCGGAAGCAACACTACTAATAGGAATAGATAGTATATCTCTAGCCATGCTTGCAGCTTGATAGTATTTTGAACTTTAGTGTGGTTGTTTTCCACCATTCCAACACTTTAAAATTCTCTTCTGATTCATGCCTGTAAAGACTTTCTTGAAGATATATTTCGAATTCAGATTTGGATGGCTCCACTGCATCTTGAGTTTGAGCCCACATCTCAAACTCACACACATTTTTTGACTTCCCTTTTAAGTTACCGCTGGTAGAAGCGCCAACAGTATTTACTACCTTAGCATTTTTACTCTTTGCAACACTACAAGCAACATATTCACCAAACAATTCATGCAAAGATGAAAGGACAAGCTGGATGTTTTTTCAGACTCAAGAGAAGAGTAAACTTTTGGGAAACAATACTCAATCAACTTCATTTTGTACCTTGGATCCAAAACTGCACCAATAGACATCAACAAATTGCGATCCCCCCAATACTTATCAAATTTATCTTTCAATTTATACATCATTTCCTTCAAAAAAAGGAGTTCCTTCAAATTCCACTAATTTATCATTCAAGGTTTGCTTAATTTTTCAAAGCTAGGGAAGAAACAAATTCGAAGTTGGATATGATGTATCAGAGAACACATTAGAGGCTTCACTAAAAACTTCTAAAATCTTGCACACAGTTTCGGCCTTCTCCCAATCCATTAAGGATGGTAGCCACTCATATGATTTATCCCTCTCATGATACATAGGAAAAACTTTTCTAAATCCCAAAGCACACTCTAGCATTGCATAAGTAGAATTCCAACGAGTTGGGACATCAAAAATTAAACGTCTAAACATTGGAAGTTGCAATTGCTTCACTATATCCACAAACTTGTAAAGCCTTTGAGGTGGCATTTTCAAATACTTCACACTTTCACGGATATTTTGAATAACTTCTTTAATCTCTTGCAATCCATCTTGCACTATTAAGTTCAACACATGTGCACAACACCTAACATGGAAAACCTTACCCTTGAAGAAAAGTTTACCCTTCATTGAAAAATTATCCTTCAAATTTCTCACGGCAACATCATTTGAGGAAGCATTATCAAGTGTTATTGAAGATATTTTATTATCAATTCCCCAATCCAAAAGACAAGTAAAAATGGCATCAGATATAGCAACTTCGGTATGTGGTGGAGGCAAGCTACTAAAGTTCAAAACACGCTTTTGTAGTGTCCACTCCGAATCGAGAAAATGGCAAGTGAGACACATATAACCTATGGTCTGATTTGATGTCCATAAGTCAGATGTCAAACTAACTCTACTCTGACTTGTTAACACATCCTTTAACTTCTTCTTCTCTAATGCATACAAGTTCATGCAATCATTTTTCATAGTACCTGATACCTTTTCAAATTCAGGATTCAAAAGTTGGCAAAACAACACAAAGAATTCATGCTCCACCATCCTAAATGGATATTTATGCACAATGATCATGGTAGCCAGTAATTCTCTAACTTTTTCCTTATCAAATTTGTGAACAGCTAGTTTTCCAATCAAACCATCAGAAGGCGTGCCTTTAAAAAAAAAATTCCCAACAACTTTTGCTTTTTTTTGTTTAGCGAGACGCACTTTGCACTTAGTTAAGTGTCTCTTAAATGTGATTGTACAGCCATCTGTAGTTCTAGCTATCTTAGTTAAGCAATGAACACACTTAGCAAACAATTTCACAATACCATCCTCACCTATTTCTTCACCTACTTCGAACTATTGCCAGACCGGTGATGTCATTTTCCTCTTTTTTTTCCAGTTTTAGTAGCTTTTTTTGTATCCTCCTGGTCATTCACGCCATCCACAATTTCAATATCGTCATCACTACTGCGATCCTCTTGATATTGTTGATCATTCCCAATCTGCTCCAAATATACAAAAAATACATAGAACAATTTAAACTTTTTTAACATTAATTGTATTAATAACAATAAGAATGGTTCTATTAATAAGCAACTTGTATTTCACCATGGGAGTACTACACAAGTCACAAATTCTAAATATATCAAACCAACTAACATAATTTTGGACTCAATAGCTTCAATTTCAGAAGTATATCTAAATGACAAGAGCACGATTTGCAAATTCATAATTCTCAATTACATGAATTAAAGTTCTCAATGGAATTTACAGAATTGTGCAATCTGATAGGCCCCACATTGATTATATATGTTTAAACCTGCATGTTTATCAACATTGTTCACTGGAACCTACATGTTTATCAAGCCCTTTGGCCTTATTACATGTTTAAGTTCTTGAAGAAGACCAGGAAAGGTGGATGGATGTCCTTAGAGCATCCACAGTGGTTTGCTAAATACTCAAAAATTAGAAATCCATTTAAAAAATCGACGTGCAGTGATTTGCTAAAGACTCAAAAGTTAGAATAGGAATGTACAGTAAGTTGCTAAAGTTAGAAGTCTGGATAGAAGATTGCTAAATATAGAAGACAAATTAACATAATCCGTCTGAGCATTGAGACGGAGGAAGATCATCCGTCTCAATTCGATAATTAAAAAAAAATTGTTTTAAACGGATGAAGTTGTTCCGTCCATTCTTAATTTGTTATTTAAAAAGCAATAGAAGGATGACCTTCATCCTTCTTCACACTTTTTTTTTACTTTATTTTAAAAAAAAAAATCAAAAGCAATAGAAGGATGACCTTCATCCTTCTTCACACTTTTTTTTTACTTTATTTAAATAAAAAAAAAACAAAAGGAATAGACGGGATGACCTTCATCCTTCTTCACACTTTTGCTTAGTTTCATAATGTGCCGACGGTTGAAGTTGATCCGTCCGGCACTGTTTATAATATTTTTTTTTTTGCTTAGTTATTAGACGGATGAATAAGATCCGTTTCATACTATGCTTTTTTAAAATTTAGCAATAACGACTGCAGCGACATTCGTTAAAAGCTAAATTTTCATTTCTAAAGTTAGAATAGGTTTAGCAAATGACTGTGGATGCTCTTAGGAGGCATTTTTCTTTGCATAACAGGTAATCTTGCTAGCATATATAGAAAGAAACAAGCATCTTTTCTTCCCTGGATAAGTACAACTATTTCAGATTCTTGGGTTAAATATTTCTTACTGCTAATTTTCAATCTTTTACAACACTTTTTTTTCCCTGTTATTTAGAGGGGAAGGGGAAAATCTTGCATGCTTAATGAAATTAAATAATCTGGTTTAGTCTATCATAGATTGCTTCTGCAACAGACCTTTAGGCCCCAGTTCCCAGCAAATTTTATAAATATTTCAACACAAACTTTTATGTCTGCTTGACATGGTATTTCCTACTGTTCTATCAAATCAAATTATACTATATCTTAAGCTAATAGGTCTACCCTCTCTCTTCTTTCTCCATTTTGAAATGGAGAAAGGAGAGCAAAAGTAGGAAATCACACTTATCTTAACACGTGCACACCACATTTTTTTACTTAACAAAATAAAATACAAAGCCAAATACAAAAAACAAAAAAAATCATTCCTCTCCCAACTCTCCCTTCTCAAAATCCCGCTAACGCTCCTACCCCCAATCTCAGCAGTCATCGTTCGCCAACCCGCCCAAATCCTCGCCATCGACGCTCGCTGGCCTGCCATGGGTGATGACACCGCCGGTAAGAATTTTCCAATGAATTAGGGTTTTTGAATTCCTAATTTGTTTTGTAATATTGTATTCATGAAACCCTAATTTACCACCGAATTTTACTCTTGATTTCTAATTAGGGTGTTTCAATTCTTAAAATTTTAAAATACAAACCCTAATTATGGATTCGAAAATAAAGATTGGTTATTTTCAGACCAAATCCTTACTAATGTTCTGTTTTTGATTCTTTATTTCTTCATATCCAAATAAATTAGATTTTAAAGGCTATAGCAGAAATTTAGATTTTGGAAGGCGAAGAGATGAAGGAAAGAATAAACTGTGGGTGAGTAAGAGGTAATGTAAGTGATTATATGTTTGTTTTTGTTTATTCACTGATTTACATTACTCTCTCCAATGTGTACTCCTAGAGATTACAGAGATGGCAATTAGGCATGTATGTTATGCCGTCGCTGCAATTAACCCAGATGTAGGTTACTTGAAGATCAACTTTTATTCTTCAATTTGATGGTAATTATGTTCACTACTTCTTATAATTATTTCTTATGAAAATTACTTTTGTTAAGTTCTTGAGCTTTTCATTTATTTTTAGTAATCTCTCATAATTATTTTAACAATCTTTCTTCAATTAGAATTGTTGTTTCAATTTTTATATCCTTTTTCGGGTAATATTTAATTTGTTTGTGTTTGAGTATTTTTCTGCTTTTTTACGATAATATGGTCAAGTTTTGAGATTCAGGATCAGATGCAAACCTAATAATGTAAGGTTTCAGATTAGAAGCAAGGGCATCGTCAAGTGTGAAATTAGAACGAATTGACTTGCATATGAGGGCTTTTTCTTCTAATTGATATATGTTTTCATTAGAACTTTTGCATTTTAAGTAATATTATCATTAAATTTTCAATTACAAAGAACGATGGATTGTAGATGATGGTAAAAAGTTGAAAGTTGAATAGTTTGGTCAATTTTATTATTATTGTATTTTATTATTTTTATTTTCTTAAGGTAAAAGTGAACAAATGAGTGAATATATAAGAAAGCTAAGGACTTCCATCAAATGGTTGATGAAATGAGAAGATGAAAATTTGATGAAGTAAGAGAAGCTTCAGAATATGTTGGAATCAGAAGGAAAACAACATGCAGATAGTGGTATCTTTTCTACATAATTTTTTTTTTGTTTGTTTGAAAAGTTTTGGTGAATTATAGTACTGTATGTGTGTTTTATAGTTTGATCATTTTATACGGACACAACTAAGGAGTAATATAGAAAAGTTGGAGGCAAATATTGAGAAACTTCGCAGACAATATGAGTATTTGCAAGCAAACTTTAGAATGGAGGAATCTGACAAGATTTAAGTCTCTTTCTTAGCATCTCTAAATTTCGGTAATTATTCGACTATTTTTTTATTTTCTTTTAATTGAATAGATATATAAAATGATGTTGGTTGGTTTAAAAGTGTGAATTAGTTAATTTGTAGATTTATCATTTTTCATTGTATTGTGATTGAAATAACTAAACGGTATTTCTAAATTTTTGAGTAATATGTAATTTTATGAGTTCCTCAAAATTATTTTAGTCTGTGCAATTTGCACAGGGTAACACTAGTATTCTATTATTGGAATGAAATTCTTCACATTGATAACATGTTAAGAATCGTCTAATAGTGGTGCAGCCGTGTAGGACCAAGAAGTCTGAAAAGAAAGGGGGTGAGGAGTAATAAATTAGAGGGTTAGATTAAAAAAAAGGGGAAATTGGAAGAGCGGTATTTGGCTATCTGACAAGAAGCACCCAAAACAGTATAGCATTCTCAAAATGTGTTGTAAAAAATGTCTCGCTGATTCTTAGATTTCTGCAACTCGAAAAATAAAATAAAATAATTGAGAACAAAGTTACCGGCGTAAGGGGAAGTCGCGCGCAACGCACTGTTCTAAGAGTTGATCCGAGCTCTGATGTGCAGACTTTTCTCAGATACTCCTAGTGGTAAAACCTCCGATATCACCGGCGTCTCGCTGTCGCACACAACGTCAAGAGATGCGACCCGAACTTAGCCTTGCCTAGAATTGAAGAGGAAAATGGAGGAGCAGAACTGGCAGAGAAGAGGCAAACGAAAGCGAGAGTTTGTGTGGGAAATATTTTTCAGTCGTTTTTTTCGAGATGAACAGATCGGTATATATATATACTGTAAAGAGATGAAGAGTTGCTGATCCCATGCACAAACGTGCACTGAGAAGATGGCCTAAAAATTCGGATCTAAAAACTGATCCAACGTTCACAGAAAAATTCAGAGGAAATAGTCAAATAAATTAAAAATAAAAAACAAGTAACAAAAATGAGTTTTGGGCCTCAATCCGAACCCGAAGAGCAAATCGGATCGGCATTCGGCGCCCGCAGATGTGGGCGCGCACCCGTGCCCATTACGCGCGCCGAACCGAACCGAACCGAACCGAACGGCGGTGGTGGCGCGCGCGTTTGGCCCACGGGTTCCCCACACCACACAAGTCTTCAATGGAGTAAAGGAAGGGTTGTAATATAACCACTTACATGGCAAGTCCTATTACCGATGTGGGACTAAAAGCAAGCAATTAGGAGGTTGGTTTTGAGCAACACAGCCAACAATCCCCCCCCCCCCAAAATCAAGATTCGAAGACAGAGCTGACAGAAGAATAATGATAGAGAAGTTCTGGGCAAGAGTATACTATGCATAAATGAGATGGACTACAGTCTTGAATCTCACGTAGTGACTATAGTCTTTGTCTGAAGAAGTGCTTGATGGACTATGCCTTGAATTAGACTTCTTGAATCAGATTCAGAAAATAGCACACATAGTACGCTAGAGGTTCTTGGGTCTATCGGGTGACGCTTTTGAATGGCCATGCGCACTTTTTTCCATATTCATGAGAGTTGTCTGGGATCGCCCTGTCCCATAGTCGCGGCCTTCACAACCTCTCGTATAGGTAAGTCCTCAAGGGTTGGTGATCGGAGTCAACCCTACATAATAATGTTTGGACTTATTAAGAGTTTTAGAACTCATCCTAACCAGATCACACTGGAACACTGTCACCATAGGGATGGGATATCATTGTACAACCTCGTACAGCCACCTGGGCATTAGTTTATGAGAATTTAATCTCTAAGAGTGTTTCATAATAGTCACCGAAGTCCAGCTTGTTTCTACCCATTGAACCGGCTTCTTGGGATCTCCAGTCAGACTCGGTTGGGTTGTCACTGCTGGTGACTTACTTATAGGCTTAACCCCATCCCCCTCAATGATTCTAGGATCAAAGACCTAGACAGACCCTTTATCAAGTGGTCTGCAAGGTTCTTTTCTGACTTTATATAGTCAAGAACCACATATTTGCCTAATAGGCTCTTGATTGACTTGAAGTGCAGCTGTAGGTGCCTGTTCATCTTAGCATTCACAGAATCATGCTTTAGTAGTTCTATAACAGATTTATTATCACAGTTTATAGAAATAGCAGGAATAGGAATATTAGCAACAGGTATATGCATAATCAAATTTCTAAGCCATTCAGCTTCTGTACAAGTAGTGTCTAAAGCTATCATTTTAGAGTCCATATTACTTCTAGCTATGATTGTTTGTTTACATGAACCCCAGGAGATTGCAGCTCTACCTAGGGTAAAAACATATCCGGTTGTGGATTTCACATCATGTGAGTCAGTTACCCAGTTTGCATCTGAGTAACCTTCTATGATATCAGGGTGTCTAGAATAATGAAGTTTATAATCTATAGTGCACTTAAGATATCTAAATACTCTTTCTAATGCTGACCAATGTGACTAGTTTGGATTACGAGTATATCTGCTAAGTCTACCAACAGCAAATGCAATATCAGGTCTGGTTCTATTTGTTATATACATAAGAGAACCTATCATTTGAAAGTATCTATGTTGTTCTACAGGTGAACCTTCATTCTTCTTGAGAATTATACTACTGTCAAAAGGAGTACGAGCAGGAATCTTATCAAAGTGCTCAAATTTCTGTAGCATTTTCTCAATAGAATGTACTAAGGAGAGGGTATAACCCTCGTTGGATTTGGATACTTGCATTCCTAGAATCAGGTTGGCTTCTCCTAGGTCTTTCATATCAAACATGCTAGATAAATAATCTTTAGTATTATTTATTAACTCGAGTGTTGATCCTAAAATGAGGATGTCATCTACATACAAGCATAGAATGACACAACTTCCATCAATATTTTAGAGTATATACATTTGTCATACTCATTTGGTAAGAGACCATATTCTAAAATCACTTTACCAAATTTGCTGTGCCATTTTTTGGGAGCTTGCTTTAGGCCATAAAGAGATTTTACTAATCCGCAAACTTTCTTTTCTTGACCTTTAGCGATAAAACATTCAGGTTGCTCCATGTAGATTTCTTCCTCTAGGTTTCCATTACAAAAGGCTGTCTTTACATCCATTTGATGAATTAGCAAGTCATAAATGGATGCTAAAGCTAGAAGAGTTCTAATAGAGGAAATCCTAGCTACAGGAGAGTAGATGTCAAAATAATCTAATCCATTTTTCTGGGTAAAACCTTTGGCTACTAATCTAGCTTTGTATTTCTCTATGGAATCGTCAGCTCTAAGTTTCTTTTTGAAGATCCACTTGCAACCTATGGGTTTACTACCTAAAGGTAGATCTGGTAAATACCAAGTAATGTTCTCCATAATGGAGTTGTACTCATTGTTGATGGCTTCTTTCCGGAAAGGAGCATCAGGAGAAGATATTGCTTCTTCGTAAGTTGAGGGATCACCCTCTATCAAATAAGTGAAGAAACCTTTCCCTAAATTTCTTTCAATCCTACCTCTTTTACTTCTAGGTTCTGAGTCTTGATCAGGTTGAGAACTAGAAGGTTGAGAATGGGAACTGGTAGAAGGAGGCAGGAAATAACTCGAGGGGTTGGAAGAAATTCTATCTTTAAAAGGAAATATATTCTCAAAGTAAACTGCATCTCTAGCTTCTATGATGGTATTGTTAGAGATTTTATTTACTTCAGAATGGGTCACTAGAAATCTATTGACATTGCTATCTAAGACATATCCTATGAACACGACATCTACAGTCTTAGGTCCAATCTTTCTCTTTTTAGGTTCAGGGATTCCTACCTTTGCTAGACATCCCCAGACTTTGAGATAATGGACTCTAGGAGTTCTACCTTTCCATAATTCATAGGGAGTCTTATCCTTAGATTTACTAGGGATCCTATTTAGAATGTAGCAGGCTGTCAATAAGGTTTCTCCCCATAAGTTATCAGAAGCACCTGAGTTGTGAAGCATGGCATTCACCATGTCTAACAGAGTTCGATTCTTCCTTTCAGCAACTCCGTTGGACTGTGGTGAGTTAGGAGCAGTCACCTCATGAATTATTCTGTATTCTTCACAGAAGTTAGTCATTTCGTTTGAGGTATACTCTCTGCCACGATCAGATCTAAGGATCTTAATCTTTTTCTCTAATTGGTTCTCAGCTTCAGATTTATAAACCTTAAATCTATCTAGAACTTCATCTTTGGTTTTGAGAAGGTAGGTATAGCAATACTTTGAACAATCATCTATAAAAGTGACAAAGTATTTCCTATCTCCTCGGGTCAAAATCCTATTTGAGTGACAAACATCACTATGAATTAGTTCTAGAGGATCAGAATTCCTTTCTACAGATTTGAAAGGTAGTTTAGAATGTTTGGCTTGAACACAAATCTCACATTTGTATTTATTATCTACAGGAGACTTGGGAATAAGATCTAAGTTCATCATCTTTCTAAGGGAACCTAGATTCACATGACCTAATCTACCATGCCATACATTGAAAGATTCTACATTTGAAACAATAGGAGAAGGATCTGACATTTTATTTATAGTGCTGAGAATAAAAAGACCATCCTTTACATATCCTTTTCCAACAAAGGACTCATTCTTAGAAAATACAACTTTATTGGCTTCCATTACAATCTTGAAACCTGACGCTACAAGAAGGAAACCACTAATTAGGTTTCTCCTAACTGACGGCACATAAAGTACATCATGAAGAGGCAGATTTTTTCCTGATGTCATCTTCAGATCTATTCTTTCTCTTCCTACAATCTGTGTCGTTGAGCCATCTCCTAGGGTTATGCCTCCTCCACATGATTCCTGATAGTTTGAAAAATAGGAGCGATCAAATGAAACATGAACATTAGCTCCAGAATCTAACCACTAGTCATCAGAATGGTAAGAAATATTAACAGAAGATTGGTAAGTCACAGACCTGAAGGAACTATAAGATCCATTCAGAATCATGTTGGCTTCTGGTTTGGTAGGGCCTTTTCCCTTATAAGGAGTCTTGGTTGGTTCCTTCTTCCTATGAAAATAATTGAAGGATAGATGGTTTGTTCTTCCACACACCAAACAAAACTTCTGTTGATCCTGAGTCTGACTAAAGTTTCTAATTCTATGGTTTTGCTGGTGTTGGCGGTTTTGGTGGTTTTGGTGGTTTTGGTGGTTTTGGTGATTCTGGTGATGAGGCTGAAAGTTCTTCTTCTTGAAGGAGTTCTTCTTGGGTTTGTGAGGATTATTAGGTTTAGGTTTGCCTTGGGATGATACTACAAGGTTTACCTTTGCCTTAGACTCATTTTTAGGGTTGGACCTTAGCCTAAGTTGATCTTCTGTTCTAATCTTCTTTAGGACTTGGGCAAAGGTAAGCTCATATTGAGTATGAGTAAGCTCCTTCTTGACATCAGACCAAGAAGGAGGGAGCTTATCTATTAGGCAAGCTATCTTATACTCAGTAGAAAATATTGTACCTTTGGCTTGAATATGCCTCACATATTCTTGGAATTCATGGATTTGGTCATTCATAGGTTTGTTATCTACCATGAAATACCTATTAAAAACAGAAGAATTGAATCTTTCAATTCCAGCATCATCACAACCATATTCATCTTCCAGAGCATCCCAAAGTTCTTTAGTGTTCTTATATTCAAAGAATATATCATAAAGAGAATCAGATAAAGCGCTTAGAATTCGATGAAAACAGTGAAAGTCTATTTCCTTAGGGGTTTTAGGTTTTTGGGAACTAGAGGGTTCCTTAGGAGTTTGAGAGGAAATAGGAGATTCGGGAACTTCTTTGCTAGACTCAGATTTGTCAGAATCAGATTGTGATGGGTGTGGATCCATCAATTGCTGAGAGCAGACCTAAAGTGGTGAGCCAGAATTTCATCTGACTCTACCACCTCTTGAAGTGGGTGCCATCAAACTTGGCAGGCTTGGCAGTAGCAGTCTCTTCTTTTCCAGTCATGATAACTAGTATAGCAGTCTAGAGTCTGCAGGAATAATATTGTAGCTACTCAATAAAGGTGTCAGGGGCTCTAGAAAATAGTTTAATGATCTTGCTAATCAACCTTAACAAATCTTTAGTCTGTTAAGTTCCGATTTACTTGGGTTAGCTGTAGGGGCCGGTTCCCAGCTAGTGGTGGTCCGAAGACACTTAAATACCGTGTCGCTTAGGGCTGTTTACACCCGGTTGACAGAAGGACCATTTCGACTTGTTCCCAAATTTATCTTTACTTTTTAGAACTTTAGATTTCGTTTTAAAATGAATTTGCAAAGTCAATGAACTATTCCTTTATCTAAATGTTTAAAGAATACCAAAGTAATATCTAGCACCACAAATTAATAATAGCCTTAATATTGTTATGTAAGCAGTAATGCTATTCACAATATAACAAGTATAATGTACTAACAATTAATTATGCTAGCAAATTGATTATTGCAAATTTATAAAAGCAGATTTACAGCGAGAAATATTCTAAATCTTTGAGAATATTAAAATGAATCTAATAACACAAATGTTGGTGCCAACAAATATTGTGATTAACAATAGATCAATACTGTAAGAATATTAAAGCTACAGATATTCTGTAATGTGGGAATTTATAGTGATGCAATTTGTTAATAACAAAGTATGTGATCTATAAGTAATATGAACAACACTTTATGAAAGAGAAAATATGTGTAGATATATGTGCTAATTTAATCAGTATGCAATTTAATCAGTATATATATGTGTGCTTGACAGATTAACAATATGCAAATTTTGTTTATATGTGCTAATTTAATCAGTATGCAATTTAATCAGTATATATATGTGTGCTTGACAGATTAACAATATGCAAATTTTGTTTATATGCGCTAATTTAAGCCTGATCAATAATAAGTGAGATTTTTTTTTTATTTAATTTTATTTTTCCAGTCCTGACAATATTTAATAATGTATGTAATTAACAGAAGAACAGCAAGAACAATTAACAAGGTATATTGGGTTCAACTCTTAGATTGTTGTAAAAAATGTCTCGCTGATTCTTAGATTTCTGCAACTCAAAAAATAAAATAAAATAAATGAGAACAAAGTTACCGGACTAAGGGGAAGTCGCGCGGAACACACTGCCTTAAGAGTTGATCCGAGGTCTTATGTGCAGACTTTTCTCAGATGCTCCTAGTGGTAAAACCCCCGTATCACCGGCGTCTCGCTGTCGCACACAACGTCGAGAGATGCGACCCGAACTTAGCCTTGCCCAGAATTGAAGAGAAAAATGGAGGAGCGGAACTGGCAGAGAAGAGGCAAACGAGAGCGAGAGTTTGTGTGGGAAATATTTTTTAGTCGTTTTTTTTCGAGATGAAAAGATCGGTATATATATATACTGTAAAGAGATGAAGAGTTGCTGATCCCACGCACAAACGTGCACTGAGAAGACGGCCTAAAAATTCGGATCTAAAAACTGATCCAACGTTCACAGAAAAATTCGGAGGAAACAGTCAAATAAATTAAAAATAAAAAACAAATAACAAAAATGAGTTTTGAGCCTCAATCCGAACCCAAAGAGCAAATCGGATCAGCATTCGGCGCCCGCAGATGTGGGCGCGCGCACTCGTGCCCATTACACGTGCCGAACCGAACCACCAAACCGAGCAGCAGCGGCACACGCGTGTGGCCCACGGGTTCCCAACACCACACAAGTCTTCAATGGAGTAAAGGAGGGGTTGTAATATAACCACTCTCATGGCAAGTCCTATTACCGATGTGGGACTAAAAGCAAGCAATGAGGAGGTTGGTTTTGAGCAACACAGCCAACAAAATGCACTGCTTTATTTGTTACGGTGTTACCCAACTAGCCTTTAGAAGGCTGTACAAGGGAATACCAAAATATTCTGTCCTCGGATTATGAAGCAACAGCATATAAAACTCAAACTAAAGATAGTCGGAGACGGAACTCAATTAAATCTGAAAGATCCCTAGCAAAAAGTAAATAACTAATAAACTACTGCAAAAATTTTGAATCTCCCAAGTTTTCTAGAATCTCTATAATTAGATTTCACATCAAATGTTTTAACATTGGCTACCATTACAGGTTCAGAGGCAATGTTTGCTGATCTTGGTCACTTCTCTTGCACTGCTATTCAGGTGAGCGGTAACCCAATTGACATAGTCATTTTTCTTCTTTTTCTCTTTTTTATATTGTTACCTAAACAACTGTTACTAAATGCCTTTTGTAGATTGCTTTCACCTCAATAGTTTATCCAGCACTAATATTTGCATACATGGGTAAAGCTGCTTACTTGTCAAAACATCACAACACAAGCTACCAGATCAGCTTTTACGTCTCAGTTCCAGGTATATCGCCTGGATTCCTCTCACAAAAGTACTGTTTAGATTTGCCAGTGTTTTACTTCTGAGGTGGTTCTTTCTTAGGTAGTGAATTATTATGTACTGTGGCAACAACATAGAAGAATGAATCAAGGACTTACGTTGAACTCTTAGGTCAGGATGATCACTTATCTGAGTATTTATGCAAGCATTATTTTGAACACTTAAAAACTGCATAAATATAATATATAAAGGTGTCCACCTGTTATAGTATAAAGTTTCTAATCTATTATCTAGTCTATTACATCTGTTATAGAAGAATGAATCAAAAGGACTTACGTTGAACTCTTAGGTCAGGATGATCACTTATCTGAGTATTTATGCAAGCATTAGTTTGAACACTTAAAAACCGCAAAAATATAAAGGTGTCCACCTGTTATCGTATAAAGTTTCTAATCTGTTATCCAGTCTATTAGAGCATCTGTAGTCGTTGGGGGATAAAATATGCATATATGCATAAATAGAAATAGCAATCGAAGTTTTGCTGCAGTCGTCAAAAGCTATTTTTTCAGCTTTTTATAATAAAATAATAAGCGACGGCACTTCATGTGCCGTCGGAGAAAAAATAAATAAAAAAAATAATTGGAGCGACGGCACTCGAAGTGCCGTCGGAGGAATAAAAATTCGTCCTCGAAGTGCAAATAAAAAATTACAAAAAAATTATAAAAATTACAAAAACATTTTCGAAATTACGAAAAAATTACAAAAAATTTACAAAAACATTTCAGAAATTGCAAAAAAAAATTGCAAAAACATTTCAACAATTGCAAAAAAAATTATAAAATTGCAAAAATCTCCGGACGGCACATGAAGTCCCGTCCGAGGATTTGGGAAGGCAAGGGACGGCACATGAAGTGCCGTCCGAGGGATTTGGGGTTTTTTTAATTGAAAAAAAAAAAATCAAGCAACGGCACTTGTAGTGCCGTTCGAGGGATTTGGGGTTTTTTTAATTGAAAAAAAATAATAATAAATTTCAAGCGACGGCACTACAAGTGCCGTCCGCTGAAAAAAAAATTAATTTTTTTTGTGGGACGGCACTTGAAGTGCCCGTCTCTCATATATGAATAAATGCCAAATCTTCCCTCATTTATAGCGATCGATTGTAGCGAAATATGCATAATATGCATATTTGGCCAACGACTACAGTGCCGTTTTGAGCCAAATATGTATATTATGCATATTTAGCAAATGACTACAGATGATCTTACATCTATAGTATTCTAAAATAACAGTTCAGAGTATGCTACATGCAGATGGGGGACAGTGCAACTAAATATATTAAGAATGACCTTGAAGTTAACTTTCGCTATTTAAAATTTTCATACCATAATGCATACAAAACATAGGTACTGAAAATTTGGATGTTGAAATAAGAGGGTTGAGAAAGGAACTCGAAAGTGAAAAGGTACAAAATGGATTTCTCTTTTGCTAAATAAATGTTTTTTTTTTTTTAGGGAAAAGGTGGAATAAGGTCACCCTGTTTCATTAATAAGAAATTAACAAAACAACCCCAGCATGCTGCAGCAAGATACAACCTACAGACAGAAAAAAAGAAACATGAAGCGACATGACCAGTACATATAATTAGCTCTCACTCTAACCCACGAGGACCAACTAATTGTATGTCCGTCAAGCAAGCTTCGAGCACCCACCTCCACGGCACGCGCCCACCCACCTGAAGCGAATCCTGTGGGATTTGAAAATTTGTCGCTCCCCTCCTTCTACCTCATCAACGCCACTTCAAACATGGCCCAATCGGAGTCACACCCAAAAGGAGAGTCGTCGCCAAAAACTCTCTCTAACCCTAATCACGGGCACAGTCTAACACAAACAAACACCTGCATAGAGTAGTGAGAAGCAACGTCTTCACTCTCTCACTCTCTCACTCTCTCTCTCACGTAAAACCCAACCAAATCACAACCAATTTGAAGAATCACCTTCACCTCTCGCCCCTGCGGGCGATGGACGTTGTAGATTTCAGGGTCAATGATGAGGGCGTAATGACGGTGTTGTTGCAAACTCTGTGGCAGTGGATTAAGGAAGGCCGAGTTCAGTGTGTGACTCCTCTACTGCCGACCAAGTAGACAAACATCTCCCCTCTGTGGACCTCATGGGGGGACCCCTTCTGCGGGCCCAAGCCTCATCCTGTGCAGTAACGATCATGTGGGAACCCCGTCTTCGGGCCCTAACCCCATAACTATACACCTCAATCTACACACCGAATCAAATTTTCCTCCACCTCCTTCTTCACATCCCGGACGCTCCGCGACAGTTGAGACCACCAACCGGAAGCTGCGACAAGTGAGCACCCATCACGGAGGGACCCCGTCCTGTGCCCAAGCTCCACAATCGGTCTCATGGTGGTAAAATACTAGTATGTAATAAGCAGTCTCATGGGGGGACCCCGTCTTCGGGCCCTAGCCCCACAACCGACCTACACCGCAAACATCACACCTAGACATATCCAACCCAGACAGCTCCACCAACCCGCCAAACTACAAAATACCCTGCCGTCTCACACAACGGCACAGCCAAGCACACCCCAGCTTCTTCACACGCACTACCAACCCTCGAAAAACCAAAACATAGCTGTAATTGGTCTCAAGAATGTGGACATGGTGGCAAGCACGAAGAGCAGCCGGTGAAACACCTAGCAAAGCTAACCAATCTCAACCTAAACTAACCCCAACCCCAAAAAACCCACCCCCAACTCCAAGTATCACAGATCTGTGAGCATCGTATTGTTGACTGCCGCTCGACGCACCTCCACGGAGGCACAGTCGGAACCGACAGAAAGTGGGCGCTTGCTATGGCAGACCTGGGGCATGGCTACAGAATTTGATGGTGGCGGCGGATCTGGGTCTTTATCATCGGAAAATCGATCGGGTCCAGAAAGACGATCGGATCTGGGTCTTCATTGCCGAGATTGATGGCAGTGGATCTGTGGCACGACAATTGAGGCGACGGCGTCGAATCTAGGGAAGCAGTGAGGCGGCGACTCTGAGAATCTCTGCCTCCCTCATCGGATGGGCGACTGTAGGAGCTCGATGTTTGAATCGACCGGTGGTAGTTCGACGGGACGCCGCTGCGACGAGCGCGACAGGAAGGAGCAGCGACGAAGTGAGAGGAGGGAGGGACGACGGTGGATTGGCGGTGAGTAGCGCGACGGGGTGGCTGCGAACCCCAGCCGCCGCCCCCAACAGATCAGATCTAGAGGTCTCGTGTTGCCGGCAAGGCCTCGCCGCCACTGGAAGCCTGACGTAGCCGCGAAGGGGTACGCCGGACGCTAGTCACCATCGGCGCGACGAGGAATGGGGTCGCGACGGGGGGCAAAGGAGACGGGGCGCGTCGTGGAGGAGAGGCAAGGGGGACGACGGGATGGGGGGGGGGGCGAAGGGGGCTAGTCGCCGCCGCCCCCAGCACTTCAGATTTTGGGTTTTTTGAGTTGGTAGGAAAGAGTTGGTAGGAGAGTTGGCGTTGGTAGGGTTTTTTGCTAAATAAATGTTATAAAGTTTGTGTTGGCATATGCACATACTTCTTAAATACTTCAAAATGGTTTCAACTTAAGGGAGTGTAATACTGTTGTTAGTAATTTTGACTCAGTTTAGGTGTGCATTATACTATATCTTAAGCTAATAGGTCTACCCTCTCTCTTCTTTCTCCATTTTGAAATGGAGAAAGGAGAGCAAAAGTAGGAAATCACACTTATCTTAACACGTGCACACCACATTTTTTTACTTAACAAAATAAAATACAAAGCCAAATACAAAAAACAAAAAAAATCATTTCTCTCCCAACTCCCCCTTCTCAAAATCCCGCTAACCCTCCTACCCCCAATCTCAGCAGTCATCGTTCGCCAACCCGCCCAAATCCTCGCCATCGACGCTCGCTGGCCTGCCATGGGTGATGACACCGTCGGTAAGAATTTTTCAATGAATTAGGGTTTTTGAATTCCTAATTTGTTTTGTAATATTGTATTCATGAAACCCTAATTTACCACCGAATTTTACTCTTGATTTCTAATTAGGGTGTTTCAATTCTTAAAATTTTAAAATACAAACCCTAATTATGGATTCGAAAATAAAGATTGGTTATTTTCAGACCAAATCCTTACTAATGTTCTGTTTTTGATTCTTTATTTCTTCATATCCAAATAAATTAGATTTTAAAGGCTATATCAGAAATTTAGATTTTGGAAGGCGAAGAGATGAAGGAAAGAATAAACTGTGGGAAAGTAAGAGGTAATGTAAGTGATTATATGTTTGTTTTTGTTTATTCACTGATTTACATTACTCTCTCCAATGTGTACTCCTAGAGATTACAGAGATGGCAATTAGGCATGTATGTTATGCCGTCGCTGCAATTAACCCAGATGTAGGTTACTTGAAGATCAACTTTTATTCTTCAATTTGATGGTAATTATGTTCACTACTTCTTATAATTATTTCTTATGAAAATTACTTTTGTTAAGTTCTTGAGCTTTTCATTTATTTTTAGTAATCTCTCATAATTATTTTAACAATCTTTCTTCAATTAGAATTGTTGTTTCAGTTTTTATATCCTTTTTCGGGTAATATTTAATTTGTTTGTGTTTGAGTATTTTTTTGCTTTTTTACGATAATATGGTCAAGTTTTGAGATTCAGGATCAGATGCAAACCTAATAATGTAAGGTTTCAGATTAGAAGCAAGGGCATCGTCAAGTGTGAAATTAGAACGAATTGACTTGCATATGAGGGCTTTTTCTTCTAATTGATATATGTTTTCATTTGAACTTTTGCATTTTAAGTAATATTATCATTAAATTTTCAATTACAAAGAACGATGGATTGTAGATGATGGTAAAAAGTTGAAAGTTGAATAGTTTGGTCAATTTTATCATTATTGTATTTTATTATTCTTATTTTCTTAAGGTAAAAGTGAACAAATGAGTGAATATATAAGAAAGCTAAGGACTTCCATCAAATGGTTGATGAAATGAGAAGATGAAAATTTGATGAAGTAAGAGAAGCTTCAGAATATGTTGGAATCAGAAGGAAAACAACATGCAGATAGTGGTATCTTTTCTACATAATTTTTTTTTTGTTTGTTTGAAAAGTTTTGGTGAATTATAGTACTGTATGTGTGTTTTATAGTTTGATCATTTTATACGGACACAACTAAGGAGTAATATAGAAAAGTTGGAGGCAAATATTGAGAAACTTCGCAGACAATATGAGTATTTGCAAGCAAACTTTAGAATGGAGGAATCTGACAAGATTTAAGTCTCTTTCTTAGCATCTCTAAATTTCGGTAATTATTCGACTATTTTTTTATTTTCTTTTAATTGAATAGATATATAAAATGATGTTGGTTGGTTTAAAAGTGTGAATTAGTTAATTTGTAGATTTATCATTTTTTCATTGTATTGTGATTGAAATAACTAAACGGTATTTCTAAATTTTTGAGTAATATATAATTTTATGAGTTCCTCAAAATTATTTTAGTCTGTGCAATTTGCACAGGGTAACACTAGTTTTCACATATTTAATGACATGTGTTTCTTTTCTGGTGTGCATACTTGAAGCATGAATGAGTAAATGACTAAATGCATCCCGCTAACACAAATAAATTTATTTAAACATACATCCTGTTTTATTTGTTTCTTTTACGATTTTTATCTTCTCTTCCAATAATTGGTTTTTCTTCTTCATGGTATTAGATGCCTAATTACCAGAATTACTTAGAATACTCTGTGCTTGAGTCATGGTTTGCGGTACTGCATAATACTGAGGCAAAAAAATTCTAAAAGGATTCTAAAAAAATATCTACTGTCTACTTTCTAAATAAATTCATACTGAACTGAAATATATCTACTGTCTAAAAATCCTAATACTGAAATATATCTACTGTCTACAGACTCTCTCACACGAACACAATTAAATCAAATCACACAAAGTATCAACCATTATTTGCACTTATTAAACAACCCTAGATCTAAAGGACACCCACAAGAACAAACAACCAATTAAGCAAAATTTCATCGGCAAAAATAATGAAAAAAATTGATTCGTTCACTTACTCGAATTTAGTGGTAGTAGAGAAGCCGTACTGAAGTTGGAGGAATGAACAAAGAGGAGAAATCAACGGCGCCGGCGAGACTGCAGGTGGTCCGATGGTGATGGATCAAAATTGTGGCATGAATTAGGTTTTCTTGTGGTGGCCATAGTGGGTATTTATATAGATGTTGATATTGATATGGATGCAAAAAACAATCATTTCTCATGATTTATGCTAATTTAATGAGAGATTGTAGAACTCAAAGAGTCTAACTGATTTTGGAAATCGAATTGGGAGAGTAATTGATTTTGGAATTTGGAAATCATGGAATAATGGGAATTTGGAAGGGGGGCTAGGCGGAGAAGACAAAGAGACAGAAAGAGTGATTCAAGAGCCAAAGGGCAGAGAGGTGAGAACTGAGAAGGCTAGAAGGGTTAAAGGGTGGGCTTATTTAGAACTAGTATTTTACACGTGCTTTGCACGTGGGAATTTTTTTTTTGAAGGGGGGATGAAAAGGGAAAAAAAATTACGTGATTTGCACGTGGGGAAATTTTTTTTTTGTGGGGGAGAATGAAAAGGGCAAAAAAAAAAAAAAATTTGCCAACACGTGCGTTGCACGGGTTGGGTTAAGGACTAAGGCCTTCTCCCATTATAGTAGTAGAGATTTCTAAAGAAAATTGCCTGTGTTCATGGACAGAGTCGAGTCGGACTAGTCAGTGACCGAGCTCGAGCTCGATAAAACATCGGACATAATAATTTGTTCATATTCGGTTCATATAACAGTTCGGACGGTCCACAGTCAGACCATTTCTTGAGCCGGACTCGGACAGACGACGGACCATCCTGTTTGTTTTACACCCCTAGCAACCATCTCACACATGGAATAAATGTTTTTGTTGTTAATCATACATTTTTCCTAAAGTAATTTAAAATTATTATGCTGCGAGTGTTTTACTTCGACATGTTTAAATAGTAACTTTTACAGTTACTAAAACTAGTAATTTACACATGTGATGCACGTTTTAATAATTTCAAAAAATAAAAATAAAAACTCTGACGTAGGGAGGATTTGAACCGGAAATCTCTTTTATATTAGTTATGTACGTGCGTTGCACATGTTGGTAGAATGACAAATGACATTAAGGCCTTCTCCCATTATTATTATATTATATTATTATATTATTATTATTATTATTATTATTATTATTATTATTATATATAGTAGTTTACACGTGCGATGTACGTCTTAATAAATATAGGTTTTTTAAACGTAAAAATTCAGACGTAGTCTGGATTTGATCAAAAACCTCATTTACAATAGTTATGCACGTGCGTTGCACAGGTTGGTAGATGGACAAATTACACTAAGGCCATCTCCTATTATAGTAGTAGAGATATAGTAGTTTACACGTGTGATGCACGTCTTAATAAATATAGTTTTTTTAAAAATAAAATTCAGACGTAGTCTGGATTTGATCTAAAACTTTATTTACAATAGTTATGTACATGCGTTGCACGGGTTGGTAGATGGACAAATTACACTAAGGCATTCTCCCATTATAGTAGTAGAGATGTGTCCAGTCCAGCAAAAACGCACATCACAAGTTCAGCAAAAAAGCACAAGTCAAAAAAAAAAAAAAAAAAAAAAAAAATTGTGAACTGCTATACCACTGACCATTGTAAGAGTATCCACAGTCGTGTGCTGTTTATGTATTTTATGCATTTTATAGTAAATGACCAGCAGCAGCCGTTTGCCATTTTATGCATAAAATGCATAAATAGCGACAGTAGATTGCTATATATGAGAGAAGATTTGAGAGAAATGCATATTATACAGGACCCAACTTCACTTTGCGTCCCACGAAAAAAAATAATTTTTTAATTTGTCGGACGCAACTTCACTTTGCGTCCCACGAAAAAAATATTTTTTTAAATCGTCAGACGCAACTTCACATTGCATCCAACGTTTTTTTTAAAATGGAATTTAATAAACGAATTCTAATCTAGGAGCTCCTTGGACGCAATGTTAAGTTGCGTCCAAGGAGGGGCCCACTTTTTTTTTAATTTTTTTATTTTTATATATTTTTATATTTAAATAATGTATTTGATTAATAAAAAAATTATTAAAAAATCCTTAAAAATCGTGGACGCAATGTGAAGTTCCGGCTAATTTTTTTTATATTAAATTGGTATAAAATATCATTAGACTACTGCAGCAAAGAGACAAAATGCTATATGCAATTTTGCATTTTTGCATTTTTGAACAATCAAAATCAGAGAGAATTAACGTGTAACTAGTCTAGCAGCAAAGCGCAGTGCAAACAAAACGAGAGCTGCTATATTGCTCGTCATTGTGATCGAGCGGTTACTACTTTTAAAAAAGTACCACTTTATAGAAAAAAATTAGAATTAACTTGTCTCATCGAGCGGTTGCCATTCAAGAGATAGTTTCGGAGTTTGGGTCGGTGGAGCAACTGGATGAGAAAACGGAGCGCCGCTTCGACCTGATTTCAGCAAGGGTGCTTATCAGATGCATCGACATTGCTCTCATGCCGCGATTTGCAAAAATCTACTCATTTGAGGCGGCGTATATGGTTAGATTTGTCCTTGACCGGAGAGTGGATCCACTACCGGAGACCGCCCCTTCTAAGTCAGTAACTTCTATCAGGGACAGCCGGAGCTACAAACAGGTGTTATCGCCATCGAAGTTCAGTACTATCGATGGAGCTCACGAGGTTGAAAGAGCTCACCGAGAGATTATCAGGGCGGCCATGGGTCCAAAGCAGCGTCAGATCTCGCCGGCGGTGGAGCTACCGATGGAGTTGGTTTCTCCCGTCTTGGGTTGTGGTGAGCAACATGGCGCCGTGGGATCCAAAGGTCAAAGGTCCTCTGGGACCCTCAACTCAGTGGATCTTCGGGGGACACCGACCAACCACTCGATAGAAGGCTGCTCAGCGGGTCAGAGCTCAGGGCCAGGGCGGACAGAACTCCACAGTGGGAAAAAGCCAAACTCTGACTGCATGCAGACCCAGAGGGTGGGGTTGGTGGAGGACACAGCCAAGACGGGGAAAACGACAAGCGAGAGATCTATCTCGACAAAAGAGTGGGTGATTAAAGGGTGGTTATCACCAGAAACAGAAAGGGAAAAAGAAGCTGCGCCAATTCAAAGGCCACAGGGGTCAGACCATGCTCTGGGCTTAGAGAAGAGCAGTAAGCTGAGCGACCACAGGCCTAGAAGCACAGAGGAGCAGGGGTTGGTAGAGGGGGGAGTGGGCAGTGGAGACAAGGCCAAAAAAAAGAAAGGTGATGAGCAGCTTTTGGCAGTGGCTAAGCACGGGGGAGAAGATGAGGTAGCGGAGAGCGACGTGGGTTCGAAAGAGGAACGAAAGCGTTTGGAGGAGAGAGAGTTGGAGCAAAAGGGGGTGGTTCTCAGCCAAAAGAGCGCAAAAGAGCTAGGATTCAGCTCTGAGAGAGTGGGTAAGGTGAGCAGGCTTTCGAAAGAGGGAGCTTTTGGAAAAGAAGACTGGGAGTTGGGAGTGAAGAGGGCTGGCAAAGCTGGGAGTCAAGACAGAGAGGAAGAATCTTCTGGTTTGATTTCGAAGGAGAAAAGGGGAGATGGCGCCTCGGTGTATGCGCAGAGTGCGTTGGGAGCTCCGTCTTCTGAGCCAACCGATTCCCCATCCAATGGGTTGTCAATAGCTGGCGACAATCATAATGACGATTTGGTGTTTCACAGGCCTCGTGCCGAGCAACAGAGGTTGGGAAAGACACCTATTAATGAAGACCTGGCGTGTGACACACCCACCGTCTCCCCCCCAATCAGAGTTCGACAGCTGGCTTGGGAGGCACCAACTCCGAACTGCTGCGCCGCTCGAGGGACACTGAGCTCGAGACTAGCGGTACGATGTGCCGCGATGTATCTTTGGCTAAAGCTATAATGGATGGCACTACTGATGGGCCAACTAATGGGCCTTTTATTGGCAATAATGGGCACAAAGAGGAGTCCAATTTGCCTTTTACTGGTTCTGGGTTTTGTACTTCTTTTGACTCGAGCAGGCCCAAAGAGGGGACCGCAAGAGTCAGATCTAGTATTATTATTGGGTCTAAAAGCGACGGGCCCAATGAGGGGTCCGTGGGGAAAATTGACAATCTTATTGTTGAGTCCCCCCGCACAGACAGTGATGAGGATCCTGAAGGACGACTCAATCTCGATGAAGAGTTCTCTTTCTCAGAGGAGGAATCAGAGGATACGGAGTTCATTGCTAACACTCAGAGGGAGATATCGCCGGAGCTTGTCCTGTCCACAATTCCAAACTCAGCTCCGGGATATAGCTCGGGACAATCCCGAGGAGCGGTTGGTTTCAGAGTATAGCAATCTGCCAAGAGGGCTCACGTGGAGTCCTTGGATGACTATCTTGAGGTGGCCGCTGCGGCGAAGGCCGCTAAGTTCGACAATGGAGGTACGACAAGTTATTTAGCTTCCATTTTAAATTGCATGTCAAATTCTGATGTTTTATGTCTAGCTATCACATGTGGGTTAGAAGTTTGGGACACTGAACGTATCGCATTACTCCTCAATAAAATCCGGGGTTGGGAAACACAAAGGGTTAGGTCATCTGAAGTTAACGCTTCTGAAGACGGCGCAGGGCCGACTATCATTATCGAGGATGTAGCCGGCCCTACGCCCTCCACAACGATCCCCAATGACAATTCCCCCCAATGAATACACTAATTTGGAATGTTAGGGGATTGGGGGATAGGGGTAAGAGGGGTATGGTGCGGGATGTCATTAACAATTCCAAGGCAGATATAGTAGGATTGCAGGAGACCAAACTCCAGCATGGGCTCAAACTCAAAAGAGTTGGTGGTAACAGAATCAAGGAGTGGTTGGTACGACCCTCTGCCGGTGCCTCAGGGGGGATTGCTATAGGGTTTAACTCAGATCTTCTGTCCTGTGAAGAGGAGCATTGTGGAACTTTCTCCTTGACTGCCCGACTTAAGCGACGTTCCGATGATTGGATGCAGACGGTGACTGTTGTCTACGGGCCGAACGTGGCCACAAACAGAGAGGCCTTCTGGCAAGAACTGGCCGACATTCGTCAACGCTGGTCGGGACCTTGGATTGTGGGTGGGGACTTCAACATCACTAGATTTGCTTTTGAGCACAAGGGAAGAGGCGCTAGCGACAGGCACCGAGAGGAATTCAGTAGAGTTATCACGGAACTTGAACTGATTGATATCCCAATCAACGATAGACTTTTTACTTGGTCTAATCTGCAAGCGGATCCGGTTATGGCCAAGTTGGACAGCATTCTAGTCTCTATGGATTGGAAAGCTTTATTTCCTCTCGCATCGGCCAGAACGATCCCTAGACCAACTTCAGATCACACCCCGATCCTACTCGATGTGGGGAATCGGGGAGCCCGCAGGCCTAGGAAATTCAGATTTGAGAAGGCCTGGCTGGAAATCCAGGGATTCCACCATATGGTTATGGAGAACTGGGCACTCCCATTGGCCGGCAGGGACGCGGCATCGCGATGGTGTGGGAAAATTCAAAGACTTAGAAGGAGGCTCTGTAGATGGAATCGGTCTAGATTCTCGAACATCTGGCGGGATAAAGAGTCCTACCTGGAAGAAATTGATGAGCTTGAAAGGGTGGAAGAAACTAGAGTCGTTTCGCAGGAAGAGCGAAACAGGCTATTAGAGCTCCGTGATAACATTGCCAATCTGTATAGACTAGAAGAGATCAAATGGCAACAGAGGTCCAGGATTTTGTGGCTTAAAGAGGGAGACGCGAATACGGCCTACTTCCACCGGGTTGCAAGTGCAAGAAGGAGATCCAATCTTATCCTATCTATTCAGACAGATACAGGAACATCGCAGGATGATAAGGTGATTTCCTCTACCTTCCAGTCTTTCTATAAGGGTCTCTTTGGGAAGAAGAATGACTTTAGGATCCCTATGGGTGAGGACTTCTGGCTTGAGTATCAGATAGCTCCAGGTCAAAATGTCTCCTTGGAGGAACCTTTCACGGAGTCAGAGGTCAAAACGGCCATTGACCAGATGGGAGCTGACAAGTCGCCTGGGCCAGATGGTTTCCCTATGTTGTTCTTCCAAGTGTTCTGGGAAGAAATTAAAGGAGAATTTATGGATGTAATGATGGAATTTTTTCACAATAACCTGAGGTTGGGGATGTTCAACTTTGCAGAAGTTGTGTTGATCCCCAAACGGGAGGATTCCAAGTGCGTTGGGGATTTTAGACCAATTAGCCTGATAAACTGCTCGGCTAAGATCATCACTAAGGTCCTAGCTATCCGCTTGGGTGGCATTATGGACAGTCTTATCAGTAGATCACAGACGGGCTTCATTAAGGGCAGATGTATCCTAGACTGCGTGGCTACTGCAGAACAAGTTATACACCACTGCCACAAGAGCAACTCCAAGAACTTCCTCCTCAAGCTGGATTTTGAGAAGGCATACGACTCTGTGGACTGGGATTGTTTGCTAGAGGCTCTCAAGGGGAGAGGCTTTGGGGACAAATGGATTAGATGGATCAAACAATGTTTACAATCTAGCAAAACGGCAATCTCAGTGAATGGGAGACCCGGCCCTTCGTTCCCGTGCAAGAAGGGACTCCGTCAGGGGGACCCGCTGTCCCCACTCCTATTCACTATTGTAGTGGATGTGCTCAGAGGAATGCTAGAGAACTGTCAAAGAAAAGGGTGGATATCACCTGTGGCCAGCAGCACTGCTAATCAGGAATGCACGATCCTTCAATATGCTGACGACACCCTAATCTTTGGAAATGGGTCTAGAACGGAAACTATTTGCTTTAAAGGGGTCCTTTACTGCTTTGAAGCCTGGTAAGGCCTTAGAATTAATTTCCACAAGAGTGCGCTGATTCCTATTTCACTTTCAGAAGCTGAAACTCGGGAGCATGCCACCATTCTCAACTATGCGATTGAAGAATTCCCAATCAAATATCTAGGGCTTCCGCTCCGTCCAGGGAGGCTCACTAAAGCGGACTGGTTGCCTATTATTGACAGGGTGGAGGACAGACTGTCCGGTTGGAAAGGCAAATCACTCTCTCTTGGGGGCAGAGTGGTACTCATCAACTCTGTGTTATCCAATCTGCCCATATACTACATGTCCTTTTTTGAACTCTCAAAGTGGGTGATCCAAAGGATTGACCGTATCAGGAAAAGATTCCTATGGAAAGGTGCAGACTCAAATAGGGGAGGCTACTACCTTATTAAATGGAATATCGCTTGCATGAAAAAGAGGCACGGAGGGCTAGGAATCATTGACCTCAGAGATATGAATTTGGCACTCCTGGGAAAGTGGTGGTGGAAAGTGTTTCATCACGGCGGAGAAGGATGGCAGGACTTTATCCAGCCTTACCTCCGAGGGAAAGGGACAAGAAACTTAGGCTTTCGCGTAGGAGCCAAAGTCTCCCGCTTCTGGAAGGGAGTTGCTAAAGCCAGCAGACCTTTCAACTCTGCAACTTCATCTTTGATCGGCAATGGTCGAACCACCAGATTTTGGTGGGACAAGTGGTGCGGTCCTCATACTCTTAAGGAAGATTTCCCAGAGTTGTTTGCCATAACGAATCGACCGAATATCCCGGTGGCGGAAACATGGAAAAGAGGGACTTGGAGACCGTCGTTCCAAGGAACTCTGTCTCCAAGTTTGCTACAGCAACTGCATGAACTACAAACGCGCATTGTCCAATCTGGGGTGATATGTGCCCAAGGCCCAGATCACATGCGTTGGGGTCTCGAGAACAAAGGAATGTTCTCGGTTAGATCACTTTACCACCGGATTCACTACCGAGGATGCAGGCCCAGCTGGGCAGCGGTACTATGGAAGACTAAAACACCTCTGAAAATTAGAGTCTTCCTCTGGCTTGTTCTCAACAATGCCATTCTCACTAGAGAGAACCTTGCCAAGAGGCAACCTCACATTGCGACCAATTGCGGGTTCTGTAACGTACACGTGGAAGATTTGAATCATCTGTTTCTTCACTGCACCAGAAGCAAGGCCATCATGATAGAGGTGCTGAGAGCACTAGGAACAAGTGACTATCCAAGAGACTATGAGGAACTGTGGGTCGGCTCCAGATTTGCATCATCCCGTCACGATATGAAAGATGCATGGTTTATTGCCATTGCGGCAGCCACATGGGTGTTATGGCTAGATAGGAACAACTTTTATTTCTGTGCTTCATGTAATTCAATTTCTAGTAATCTTACTCATATCATGCATCTAATTTTCTTTTGGGCTACAGCTGCTGCCACAGGAGCTAGAGGGAGAATTGCAAGGGTCTTCCAGGTGGATGATTTTGACGACGAGGAGATAGAGATTGGGCCAACTCTGGACTGATGGGTGGACAGCCGCCTCACTACTACTTTTGTATCTGTGTTTTGGGTGCCTTTTGGATGGTTGATGTAACCCACCCCCCAGGGTTTTGTTGGGGGTTATGTTTTATTTCCTGTACTGCACTTTTATTTTTCCGAGACTTCGGGGTTGTTTATTAATCTCTTATTAATGAAACAGGGTGGCATTATTCCACCTTTTCTTCAAAAAAAAAAAAAAAGTGTGAACTTGTTATACTGAATCCTTTACTGTTCATTAAGACCGTGTGATTATATTTTTTTTTAAAAAAACTACTACTTGTATAAAATAATACGATTCACAGTTATATCTATTATATTTAAATACTAGATTTGCCCATGGCCACGTGCCTACGGCATGTCTTCAGAATGATACAGCATATGAAAAGATTTGTAAACAGTAAATCAACAATTATGTAGTTGAAGTTTGAATAGTATGACAATAATTAGTTGTAAATAAAAGTCCATTTTTCCATTAGTATATGGTGAAAAATAATTATAAATTAGGATATAAAAATCCATGTTTCCATATATATATATATCTATTTTCTATTATAAAAGCAAGAATAAGAAAAAAAATAATCTGTCCAGAGCCAATCTTAACCCTTCGTTTTATTTTGTTGATTAAATTGATTAGAGGCTATTATTGATTATATATAGAAATTTTCATATATTCATTAGTTGGCCGAGCCCAACACCTAATTTGGCCCACTCCACTCCAACCCGGCCCATTTACTCTCCATACATAAATATCTATAAAAAAAAAGAAGAAAAGATGTTCCTTTTGCTCTTAAACTCCATAGCCACCATCGCATCACCACTACCAAAGCTGCTGCCTTTCTCCTCCATTCTCACCGATGATACCGCTACTCTTCCCTTCTGGTAACCCCCTCTCATTCCTCTTCTTCTTCCTTGTTTTTGTTGATGTTTCTGATAACCAGTGTAATTTTGTTAGCTATGTTCAGAACACTAAAGTTTCATTCAACTCCTCCATCCCATCTGTGAGGCTTTCGATTCGGGCTGTGGCGTAGAAGGAAACCCAGATGGAGAAACCCCATCTCTTAGGTTGTAATATTTTCTTCTTTTTTGGGATAAAGTTGTGATTTTTATGAGTGTTTAGTTGGAATTTGAGACTGATTGTGGATAGTAGTAGTTTATTTCATTGATAATATGATTTCATATCTTGGACTGTTTCATGTCTACTATTGAAGGACCCTTCATAGTAAAAATTTACAAATCCATCTTCTCTCCCTTTTCTGGCCATCTCCATCTCAATGGATCCCTCTCATAAGTCTTGCTTCCGCAAAGAGACTATCTTGTCTCCTCAAGGTGATATAAAAATCCTAGCTTTTTTCGATTTGATAGATGTAGATTGAGCAGGCTTTGAAAATCACCAAATTTAATTAAAAAGATTATCTTTTTTTCCCCTTTCGTAATTTTTAGTGCAAAGGACAAGCATGTGGAAATGAGTTACTTTTGGTCAAGTACATTAAAATTTGACACTATTTTCACTTGATTTTAAAGGCATATTTCTTCTATCTATAGGACATTAAATGCACATAAACTATTTTCATAATTAGACATTGTTCAGGCGCTCTGGTGGGATCCCACGGACAGAAAAAGATTGCAGTTTTGATAATATTTTTTTTAGTGACATTACTTCTTTTGTCCGAACCAAGTTTGTATTGTTCTTCTCTATTCATAGACTACTTTGATCCAAGAGTCTGAAGTAAAACAATCATAAACTTTGATCCAAGAGTCCGAAGTAAAACAATCATAGTTCTTTCGAGTTTACATTTTAATATTGATGTTATTGTTAAGGTTAACTTTCAACCATTAGATCTCTAAAAAGCTATTAAAAATTTTCAACTAGCCTACATCATTGCAGAAATTGTGCAATTTCTCCTCTTGAATAGTTTGACATACTAAACTTATGTTCTCCAACACCATACCATAACATTGTCAATTACGCTTGCAGTCAAATTTCATAGATACACTTCAACCACTTGCCCCCCGTGATGTTTTTGTATAACAAATTACTTAATTCCAATGCATGATTGTGAAATCAAACAAGATATTTCTGTACATTATGAAATCAAACCAGAGTTTTCATTGAACCAGAACTTTAAAAAAATATAAATCAATAATCTCTAAAACACAAAGTCGACCTTTAAATCTTCCTAAAAAAAATTCTCATCAAAATTTTGTTATGTTTATTTCATGTTGATAATAGCATTTATTTTAATCTATATATACTTAATTAAATCTTACCACATACAAAATTGTATGCTATATGCATCAGATGATGCGGCAAATGGAAAAGATTCAGATGATTTGAATACTTATGACACTACTTGAACATATGTGTTTTCACAAGTGAATTAAACAAAATAAAAAGTTGAATAAAGTAAAGAGAAAGACAACTGTAAGCTTTCTGATTCACTAAAATAAAAAAATCAGTTGTCATGAATAGGATGACCTCTTGATCACTTCACATACAGAGAAGGAACTTGTAATAGAAACTGTGTTCTAACACTGTCACTAATGAAGATGTCCACACATGTTTTGACTTCAAACATGACATTGTAATCAGAGAATGTATCCTAAAGCTAAACCATTTTATCCCTGCTCAAATGCTCATTTCAGAAAATATTTGTAGGTTATTTGAAGGTGGTGACCTATTCCAATGCGATAGAACGACATAACGAGAGGTGTCTCAAGGATCCTTCAAAGCGAGAACCTAATCCTAAATCTATAATTCCTCGACATATTTTGCATACCGAGACTGAGATAAATTCGTAATTCAATCTAGGATTCTTTCTTTGTGTTGGATTAGATTGGGAGTTCAAGGAAGGGAATTCATTTGGAAAGTATGTTCGAGAAACAATAGGTGTTAAGTTCGTTTAAATGTGGTTGTAGAAAATTGTCCACGTAATTTTTTTTTCCAGCCCTCCCAATTCCCATTTTGCATTGCATTTCATTTTAAATTTGTTAAATTAATTTTATTTGATTATTTCCATAATATGATGTAAAAGAGTCTAAAGCCGTTGTTTGGCATGTGGATTATGAAGTGGGGGAGGAATTGAAATTATGGTTTGTAGACGGATTACGTATATGTAGTGTGATTGGATGAAATATATAAAATTTAGTCTTTCTTCCTGGTCTTTAACTTTAGTATTATTTCTCATTTAGGAATGGTTGAAAAAATGTTGATTGTGAAGCTGTAGTTGACGGAGAAAATATTTGCAGATAGATGGCAGATTGAGTTTGTCTGAAGTGCACACATTGAATCTATCTACATACTATTTGTGTAAATTCTTAATGTAAGCAACAATCTTCCTATTTGCTATAAATTTTCACAGCATTCCATTTGCCAACTTAAATTAGATATTTTTGTATCCGAACTGCCATTTTGATTATTGGTTGTTCTTTCACCTTTATATGGTCGATCAACATTCCCATCACTCCCATATATAGTCTCAGCTTGAATACCACACAAAATTAATTGATTTATTTATAAGATTTTATTTGATGTAGTTTGTTTTGGGTTACATAGCACTTTCAATGTAAACATCCTACTCTTCTTGTGAACCTAGGATAGAAGAGATACTATAATAAGCATTTACCTTTTAGTGAAATTTGCATAGTACAAGTAGCTTGTAGTTTAAATCAAACTATGTCATTATAACTATAATATGGCATAGTACAATTTCATAAATGGAAATAAGTAACATTTGAGGTACATTTCTCGTCATTTAGTTTTTATTAATAGTATTCATAGTGTATGAAAAAATAAGTATTCTTATTTGGAGATTTTCGACAAGTTCTTCAAGTGGTACCACGTAGAACGAGGGAATCGAGTATTGCTTCTACCTTAGTAAAATCAGATCTATGCTAGATCTATGCCAAGAAATGGAAATTATATAATTACAACAAAATATGAGGGCAATATTAGATCTATTATTCAGTGGCTTATTACTTCAAGTAGGGAACAAAGGGGAGTCCGTTGTCGGCGATGATTTAGTTCAAATCTCAAAGGAGATGATCATTGAATACTTAAACTGTGAAGTATCTGAGCATGCCTTGCTTGATAGTGTTTTTGCTCCACTCCATCAACATGCACACTCTACGGCTACATCACCAAACTTGATATTTTAGCAGCGAACATTGAGTGCGTTAATTCATTAAACAACGAAATGATTGCTAAATTTCCTAGAGAAAAAAGTTCCTTACTACAGCTTTGGCTTATAATTTATAACAACAATAATTTGTTAGCACATATATCTTATGTCTTATTTAAACATATATTTTACAAATAATATGCTAGATCCTCTTCATGCATAAACCTAATAGAATTACCACCATACTCTTTCAACTATTCTTTGCAAGGAATATGCAATCAATTCCTAGAACATAAGCTTTGATGACACCATGGCTGGAGTATTCTTGGGAAAATAATGATTAATCTTATGAAAAATACAATGAAATCAATTTAGGATTTACTGATTTTTTCTTTTTTTTAAATATTTTATTTTTGTATCTTTATGTTTTAGATTAGACAATTATTTACATGTTATTTTGTTTAATCAAGACTAGATATAATATTTAGAGTTATTAATATTGAAATTTTAAGTATTTTGTGTATATAATTGATATATATTGATCATACTTTATATTCATTTGAGTTCTTAATAATTTTTTTAAAAAAATAGAACATTGTTAAAAAATTCAAGTGTCATGTTCACCAAGTCACGTGCACTTGGTGCACGATAAATTTCAACTAGTATATATTTTCCCTATATATATATATATATATATATATATATATAGAGAGAGAGAGAGAGAGAGAGAGAGAGAGAGAGAGAGTTAAATAAATAAATGAGTTGTTTTGGAAGGAAAATTTGAATTTAAGTTTTGGGGGGAAACCTTCTTTATATTAATTATGTACGTGCGTTACACATGTTGGTAGAATGACAAAATGACTAATGATACTAAGGCCTTCTGTCATTATAATATTAGGGATCAACACAAAGATCCTCAAATATTAAAGTAGATAGATATGTAGACGAGTTGGTTTATGGATAGAAAGTTTCATATCAAAGCACAATGCAAACAAAACGAGAGCTGCTATATTGCTCGTGATTGTGATCGAGCGGTTACTATTTTTCAAGAAATACCACTTTATAGAAAAAAAATTATAATTAACATGTCTCATGTCCAGCAGAAACACACTGTGCAAGTTCAACATAAAAGCACAACACAAATAAGTGTGAACTTGTTATCCTGAATCCTTTTCTGTTTACTAAGACCGTGTGATTATAATTTTTTTTAAAAAGAACTACAATTTGTATAAAATGATAGGATTCAATATTATATCTATTATATTTAAATACACACGAAGACCCTCAAATATTAAAGTAGATAGATATGTAGACGAGTTGGTTTATGTATAGAAAGTTTCATATCAGCTTAGTTTAGTAATATGGCTAAAAATAGAACCAAATCGGAATCATTCAAATCAGGCACGAATCTTAAATTTCTCAGGGGTAAAATAGTAATTTCACCTACAAACGAGTCCGAATTAGGAACTGGGTCTTTCTTTAAAGCTCAATAACCTAAAAACGGATCTGTCCTACTGAGTATGGGTAACAGATTGGTGCCGTCTGTGGGAAATGAAAAAACAATCCAACCTTACTTCATCAGCGAAAGTAATTTCAAACCATGCATCCGAAAGATAAAGGGAAGGCAGCGGCCTCCACCAGAAGAGTCATCCCCTTCCTCCTCCTCCGCCCCAAGACATTCTTCATCAACTCAATCAGCAAGTTCAGCAACCACAGTATGAACAACCTCTTCCTCAACAGCCTCTCTCAACAGGCCCCTCCAGGGTCTCGGGGGCTGTCCCGGGGGGGGCTCTCGTCGAAGTCATCTAAAGGAACACTTTCATCATGATCATGTTTCGGTCCACAATCCCTCAACTGACTCTGTGGCTTCTCAAAGTCCTCCAGTGCCGTATCTTCGTCAAGTAATTCTTAACCGTCAGCAGGGGGTCGACCTGCGAACTAGCTTGAATAAATGGCGAGCCCCCGAGGAAGTCCCTCAACCTGAGCACCCACGGGCCTCGAGAGTCCGGACCCCCCGTAGACCGAGGACCAGAAGATCCCTTCCTCCGAGGAGGCGAAGAGAGTCCCCTCCACGTCATCGGCGGAGAAGTCATAATCCTGTAAGCCGAGCCATACCTAGGGACCGTCCAGCTGAAGGGGCACCAGTTGTAATACCCCATATTTCCGAAAAATATAATATATAAATATATATGTTAAGTATATATATATATATATATATATATATATAAAATAAAGGAGGAAAGACGTAATGGGAGGGGGCCCACGGTTTGGTTTGGAATCAGCACGTTGTGTGCAGTATATTGAGAAGGGGTGATGACGTCATCCCATAAGTTTGGGGCCCACCCGGCTTTGGTTGAGAGAAAGAACAGATGAGTTCTGTTCTTTCACATGGATGACGTGACACCTTATAGTAGGGCCCACAGGACTACTCTAGGTGTGCACGGGATTTGATTAATAAAAAAAAAGATAAGTTTAAAAAGTAATCCCATATCGGGAGTAGACAAAAATTAATTGAGTATAAATAAAATTGCTTATGATCAAGAGTCACCTAATTGGTTAACCACATTTTGAGAGGCAGCCTGTGGTGGGCAGTTGTACTACATAGTTTCTAATTTGTCTTAAAAATAATAAAAATTATCTAAGTATTGGGGCGGGGCGTTACAAATGGTATCAGGGTCGACTTTCGACACAGGGTGTGGAGAGGTATGCCTGGTTGAGGTCAGTACGCTCCTGGTTGAGGTCAGTACGCTGGTAGAGAGACCAAAGGCGAGTATGCTAGCAGGAGGATCGCAGTACACTGACAGGATACTCTGATCCACATCGGCTAGAAAGGTGGATCCTACACTAGATGTGTGCCCCGTACTCAGCGAGGACGCTGATTTCTAAAGGTGAGGTGTATGTAATACCCCGTATTTCCGAAAAATATAATATATAAATATATATGTTAAATATATATATATAATAAAGGAGGAGAGAGGTAACTGTTCCTTCACATGGATGACGTGGCACCTTGGAGTAGGGCCCACGGGACTACTCCAGGTGTGCATGGGATTTGATTAATAAAAAAAAGATATGTTTGAAAAGTAATCCCATATCGGGAGTAGACAAAAATTAATTCAGTATAAATAAAATTGCCTATGATCAAGAGTCACCTAATTGGTTAACCATCTTTTGAAAGGCAGCCTGTGGTGGGCAGTTGTACTACATAGTATCTAATTTGTCTTAAAATAATAAACATTGTCTGAGTATTGGGGCGGGGCATTACACCAGTCACTCAGACCGAGCTCCAGAACTTCAAATAAGATATCTTGCAAGCTCTTAATATTACCCCAAGTCAGGATCAGTGTGCTCCTAACCCTCGCCATACCGCCACTCATGAGGGAGAGTCCTGAGGGTCGACTAGATCCAACCGGAGGGATCACTCTATCCACCGCCGTGTCCACGAGACGGAGAAGCGCCTCAACAGGATCAATCATGAAGAAGAACAACGGACCAACAACTTCCACCCTAGCAGACCTTCCTTTTCCAAGGCCATCATGGAAGCTCCGGTCCCGAAAAACTTTAGGCCACCCCACTTTGAATCCTATAATAAGAGTCAGACCCCGCCGATCATATCGAGAGTTTTAAAACTCTCATGATGATTCATCAAGCCTCGGATGCGGTCCTTTACAAGGCCTTTCCAGCAACATTGAGGAAACCAGCGCGAGAGTGGTACTCCCGTCTATCCCCAACCTCCATCTTCTCATTCGAACAGTTTGAGGAGCTTTTCCTCAACCACTTCGTGGCAGTCTCTGAACTGAGAAAACGAGTGCGTCATTGCTAGCCCTCAGCCAAAGAAATGGTGAACCCCTGAGATTACGTCCGACACTTTACTACCAAAGCCCGGTTTATTGCTTTCCTTAACCAATCGGTAGCCTCTGCGGCATTCAGGCACAACGTCACTAACGCCGACCTCAGGACGTCCCTTACCAAGAAGCCTCCTCGGGACTTCTCGGAACTCCTGCTTTGGAGAGAGAAGTACATCCGAGCGGAAGAGCCTCTCAACCCCCTCAATAAAGAGGAGACATCTTCCGGGAACAAACGGAGCAATACAAGCGAAGAAGGCTCCCACAAATTTCAGAAGGATGACAATGGCCAGCACCGCCCAGCTCCCCATTTTGAGAAGTTCACCCCCCTCAATGCTAGTATATCAGCAGTCCTTATGGAGGTGGACAAGGAAGGAATACTCTGCGGTACCCTTAGAATGAATACCTCTGGTAAGAAAAGAAACAGAGATAAGTGGTGCCGCTTTCATAGGGACCACGGCCACGACACGAATAATTGTCGGGCTTTCAAAGAGGAGATCGAAGAACTCATATAGCGGGGATACTTGGCTAACTTCTTCAGAAAAGAAGGGGCCGATCCTCTACCCCGAGGAGCCAACAATCGGGCCGAGAGGTCCAACGAGTTCCAAGACTCCAAACTTGGGGCCATCCTCCACCTTATCCATGGAGGTCCAATGTGGGGAGAACCAAAATCCTCCCAAGATGCCTTCTCCCTATCGTAGAAGTAGAATTTCAGTTTTCAATAAGGCCGATACTTGTAACACGGCCAAACAGCATGTAATAATGGTTCACCCCATTGAAGCGACCACTTAGTTTGTTTCAATAAAACTTAGCTTTTCTATTGAAAATTATTACATTTGCCTCATTTCTATTTCTCTGAGTCACATCTACGACTCATTAAACAGCATGTTCGGAGTCCAGCTTGTCCTACAGGGCTGCTCCTACAACCTACTAAGCTCAAAAGACGAGTTTGGAGTCCAACACTTGGTTCGATGCCATTTTAGCCGCTTGTAAACAAACAAGTGCGGAACAACTCACCATTCGGAATTGCTCCTACAACTTGTTAAACCCTCAAACAACAAGTTTGGAGTCCAACACTTAGTTCGACGCCGCTTTAGTCGCTTGCGAACGGGCAAGTACGAAGTAGCTCACTATTCGGAATTGTTCCTACAACTCGTTGAACCCCCTCAAACAACAAGTTTGGAGTCCACCACTTGGTTCGACGCCGCTTTAGCCGATTACGAACGAGTAAGTGCGAAGTAGCTCACCATTCAGAATTTCTCCTACAACTCGTTGAACCCCCTCAAACAACAAGTTTGGAGTCCAACACTTGGTTCGACGACGCTTTAGCCGCTTGCGAACGAGCAAGTGTGAAGTAGCTCACCATTCGGAATTGTTCTTACCACTCGTTGAACCCCCTCAAAAATTAAGTTTGGGGTCCAACACTTGGTTCGATGCCGCTTTAGCCACTTGCAAACAAGCAAGTGCGGAGCAGCTCACCATTCGGAACTGCTCCTACAACTTGTTGATAACTCCGTAACAACTAGTTCAAAGTTCACAATCATGGTTCGAAGTTGCCCTCACAGCATGCAAGTATACGGTTTTGGGGCTCAAAACGAACATTCATACTACTCCCACTACTTGTCAAATTTTGCAACAAGCAAGTTCGGAGCTCAACTCTCCCCTAGAGTTGCTCCTCAAACTTATCTCCCAAATGGCTCTCTCCCAGAGCCTGGTGATGCTCTTCGCTCCACTCGCCTCCCGATCGGCCTTCTTCCAAACGAGTTCGGAGCTCAACGCTTCCTAGAGTTCTCCTCAAACTCATCTCCTAAACGGCTCTCTCCTAGAGCCTGACTATGCTCCTCCTCCCGCTCACCTCATGAGCGGCCTTCCTCCAAGAGAGTTTGGAGCCTAACTCATCTAAAGACGCTCCCTAACTCGCTTCCAAGAACGGACCTCCCCTAGAGTCATAGAAAGCCCTTCTCAACTTCATGAAGGCAAAGATGTTGCGGGACTATTTTTACCATGAAGAAGGGTGATTCGTCAACTAACTTCTAAAGAGAAATTGTAGATCTTCGAGTCAGCTTCGAAACGAAGAGTCATACGTCCCAATCCGACCTCCGTAGCATCGGGAACGTCGGTTACAATATAGCTACACCGAAGCATCCCTGGCCCTCGGCAGCTCTCATCGAGCGTTTTTGCCACCAACGTCGAAATGAGAGAAAACAACATTGACTGGTTAGTGGTCAACGGTAAAATTCGTCACGTGTCGCCCTCTCGAAGTGTCTATCGACATCAGCAAGTGGTTCCGAGCATTCTTGCCACCGACGTCGAAATGAGAGAAAACAGCGTTGATTGGTCAGCGGTGATCGGTCAAATTTGCCATGTGTTGCCCTCTCGAAGTGTCTCTCGACTTCGGCAAGTGGTTCCGAGTATTCTTTCCACCGATGTCGAAATGAGAGAAACCAGCGTTGACTGGTCAATCAATGGTCAAATTCACCACGTGTTGCTCTCTCGAAGTGTCTCTCGACTTCGGCAAGTGGTTCCGAGCATTCTTGCAACCGACCCTGAAATGTGAGAAAAATTTACCAAAAGCCAACGGTCAACGTTGACTGAGTAAACGGTCAACTGTTGACCGTCCCGTGTCAAGCCGCCGAAGCCTCTTCTGGTTTGGAAGCTCGATCCGAGCATTCTTGCCACCGAACTCAAAAATAGAGAAAAACTCCGTCTAAAAATTCGTGTTCGATCACGATCAACGGGCACAAATTCTCAAAAAAAAAGAGAGATAAAGAAAAATCTCTCGAGGGTTTAACGGGTCGGGTTCGGACCCGTTAGAGACCCGCAACCCTCCCGTTCTCATCTCATCTTCTTCTTCGAGATTGGGCGCCAAACCAAAAAGAAAAAAAACAAAACCCAACATCTCCACCGTCAACCTACCGAAAGCCTCCAATGCCGTCGAGCTCCATCAACTGCGAGCTCACCTCCACCATCTCCGAGCTCCAGGATCCTCCATCTCGAGCCCCCTGCCCCGTCGAGCTCACCTCCAACCCAACTCCGAGCTCGACCTGTCGTCGAGCTCCAACACTTCCACCATTGGCATTGAACTCCTCGCCAACTTCCCTCACTGCCGAACTCACCTCCATCGTCATCAAGCTCTACCACCATGCCATCATCGACCTTCACCCTTGTCAACTCCCCATTACGAGCTCCGACTTCAAGCTCCCCTCGTCGAGAACCCACTGCGCCCCAAACTCCTCGCCGAGCTCCTCTCTCCCCATCGAGCTCCTACGTCGACCTCCGCTGTCATCGAGCTCGACCACCACCTCGATGAGCTCCAACCTCCATCACCTCGCTGCTGACCTCAACCCTCCTTCACGAGCTCCGAAACCATCCAAAAAACCAATCTCGAGCTTCCACTCCCATGCCGAGCTCCCCCTCCACAGTGTCGAGCTCCGAACTCCTCACCGTGCTTCTTCCTCGTCGAAGCTTCGTCGAGCTTCGAGCTCGACCTCACAGCCAGTTCACCGAGCCTCCTTGCCGAGCTCATCTCCACGTCGAAGAGACCCCCTCGCTCTGCTCCTCCCTTCATTCCACAGACCCCTCGACGAAGGAGAGAGGAAGAAGGAGCGAGAAAAAAAAAGAATATATATATATATATATATATATATATATATATATATATATATATATATATATGGCGGTCAACGTTGACCGACCGCGTGGCGTCGTCTCGTGGGTCGGCAGCACGATCCGATCGCTCTTGCCACCGACATCAAAACAGGGAAAAAATTGCCTCCGCCGGATGCGCGCTCGCTTGATCATGATCAACGCCCAGGATTGCGCCACGTGTACAGGTAAATATTAATTAATTAATTATTTACTAATTTGAATTAATTATTTAAAAATCCGAAAAAATTAATTAAAAATCGAAAAAATTAATTAAAAATCAAAAAAATTAATTAAAAAATTCTTAAAATAATTATTAATTAGGAAAATAATTTTAAATTCTGAAAATAATAATTATTAAATTAGAATAATTAATTAAAATTTTCAATAATTAATTATTTAAATTCGGAAATTGAATAAAAAATTTAAAAATAATTAAAAATTAAAAAAAATTTAGAAAAATCTGGAAAAATAACTTAAAAATCCAGAAAATTCTGAGAATAATTTTGGGTGTTTTACAAGCTCAGACAATCACCGTTACACCTCGAGTAAGATCCAAACTCTCCCGAGAACTCCGATAAATTCTATTAGCCATTGAAAACTGAAAAAACTACTCCTCAAAGGCTGTGAAACTCAACCTTTAGGAATGGGGGGTTTGTGATATGACTAAAAATAGAACCAAATCGGGACTGTTTAAATCAGACACGAATCTTAAAGCTCTCAGGAGGTAAAACGGTAATTTCACCTACAAACGGGTCCGAATTGGGAACTGGGTCTTTCTTCAAAGCCCAATAATCCAAAAATGGATCTGTCCTATTGGGTATAGGTAGCAACCCGTTGCAAACTAATTCAAATATTTAAAGAGATTCAAATTCATGGTTATTTCTAAGAGGCAGTTTAAGCTATCTCTCTAATCATAGAAAGAGTTTAAACTCTACATCTTATTCAAAAACACCGAGACATAGGGATAAATGATTATCTCTAAACTGTTTCTAAAGGCGACTATAAATACCCCTCTTCCCCCACCATAAGAAAGGCAATCAATCTTTTTCTACATAAAGCTTTTTCATAATCTTCCTGATTACTGACAATCGTGTCAGAGGGTTCGTCGCCAAGTTCCATTCCGGTATATCGAACTTTTTGCAGGTTAACGGCAGCGGCAAGAAACCAGTCAAACACCGGTGAAAGTCAACAGATTTGCCTTTATTATTTTTTTAAAAAATCTACAAATTTATTTATTTGCTCCCATACCAAAATCAACAACAACATTTAGCTTATTATTTTAGCGTAGCGTACACTCAAATATATCAAGTTTTAGTAAGGCTGGCAATTGACCCGGACCTGACCCGAGCCCGATCAAGTCCGACCCGATTTTAACACCTTATGGGCCAGAAAATTTTGTACAGTTTCGGACCCGGGCTTAAAAATTGAGCCCGAATTAATTTTCGGGTCGGGTTCGGGTTTATATAGGTCCGACCCGAACCCGACTGCACATTAATTGAAAACAACACTCTTAAATTCTTAATCTTATCATACACCTCCGGCATAACTTACCTCATTCCCTTCCAACTAAAAATATCTCCCAATCTCTCACTTCCGTCCTTTATTTCTTTCCTCCACATCCCAGATCTAAGTATTGCCGCTGCCCCCATTTTCTCTCCTCTTTCTCTCCTCCACTTCCCAAATCCACCCCGCCCTATTTATCGCCGCTGCTCCCATTGTCGCAGACGCCGCTGCTACTCCCATGGTCACAGATGCCGCCGCTGCCACTGCTCCCGCAATCGCAACTGTTCTGGCCGCCACCACACTCCATCCGCCGCCGTTGCCCCCCTCCATCTATTGCCTCCATTGCCCCCTATATATATAACAAGTATTGCTTTCCCTGTACAAGTTTGAGTTCTTGATGGGATACCTTTCAGCCCTGTAATACAAGTCAAAAATAGTATTAGGGCTTTCAAATTTCAATGAAGCATCAGTGGTAAGGCCTTTACATGTCCATGTTCTTATAGCGAATCAGTATAAGGAATCAAGATTTTGTACAGTATGTATTTTAGTTTTTTATTTCGTTTTCATTTATTTGTTAAGAAATCGGATCGGGTTCGGGCTTTTGGATTCAATTCGGACCCGAGCCCGGGCTTCAAGTTTGCTGCCCGCCCCAAATTCGGGCCGGGCTTGGACCCTAGATTTTTTTTCGGGCTCGGGCTCGGACTTGTATAAGTCCGGCCCAAACCTGGCCCGTTGCCAGTCCTAAGTTTTAGAGTCTTTTGTTCAAAATACCAAAAAGAAGAAGATTATTTGAAGTTTTATATAATGAATATGAGCAACAGTAAACAAAATCAATAGGGGTGAAACTAGAAAATAGTCAATGTAAGAGACCAAAAGGCGAAATTGACCGACAAGCTAGAGCACATCGGTCTCCCACTTTTTTGGCTACGGACAATAGTGGTCCCACATTCAACGAGAGAGTCCATCCGACCATCCAATAAAATACAGTAAACCAATTAAAAGTGAGATTTTCTAAAGGTTCGATACCTAATCGCGGTCTTAAAAAACATAAAAGAGTCGGTTGGATTCCCTAACTATTTTAGTACTTTTCTGAATTTTCATATTCCCACTCTCATGCTTTCTCAAATTTTGACTGGGTGTTTAAATCGCGTAAAGTAGTCCCCACGCTGTGCGTACCAGAAATCGGGGTACTCTAACGGGTCTCTTTAATTCGGATGAACAGTATAAACTCAAGGGACAACTGCTAGATTTCAAAATTCGAATGAATGATGGTTAGTTTTTAATTAATACACTAATTAATTGATTATTTACTTTCCTGACAGCTCGTGCCCCTAGAAACGTTGGCTTTATTCGCCTCAATCGGCGAGTTAAGCAAGGGTAGTTTCGTAATTATAGCCGGGAAACGAGAAAGGTCTGCATGGGGCTTTGGGCTTCTGTACTTTTGTTTCTCGAACCGTGAAAGTGAATGCAGGTGGTGAGACCTAGGATTTGTTTCCCAAATCTACCCTACCTTTTGAAAGTATTTACCAAACTGATCAACTTTCAAAAGTATTTACCAAAACAACTTACATGCTATCTTAGTTAGTAACCATAGTGAAAACATGATCGCTAACTGAGATAGCGAGTCTATCTGTCTGTTGTTTTCACCACTTGAAAAAAATCTGAAAGAAAAAGTCTAGTATACATTTTTTTCACTAGGGTCGCTAACTGAGATAGCGAGTGTCGATTGAGAATTCACTTAATACCACACTCGCTATCTCAGTTTCTTCTTCCCCTATCTCTCTCCACATTCCTTCACCCACTCCGAAACCCTAGTGGCCCAAATTCGACCAATTGTCTCACCAAAATCTACAAAATCTCAAAGCAGCATCTTCATCCCCCACATTCTACTTTTCTCACACTCTCAAAACCCTAAACCTATCTTCCAACATCCCCAATTTGGGCGTTCAAAGTTCGAAAAACACAAAAGGGGATTGGATAGCGAGTCTATCTGTCTGTTGTTTTCACCACTTGAAAAAAATCTGAAAGAAAAAATCTAGTATACATTTTTTTTCACTAGGGTCGCTAACTGAGATAGCGAGTGTCGATTGAGAATTCACTTAATACCACACTCGCTATCTCAGTTTCTTCTTCCCCTATCTCTCTCCACATTCCTTCACCCACTCCGAAACCCTAGTGGCCCAAATTCGACCAATTTTCTCACCAAAATCTACAAAATCTCAAAGCAGCCTCTTCATCCCCCACATTCTACTTTCCTCACACTCTCAAAACCCTAAACCTATCTTCCAACACCCCCAATTTGGGCGTTCAAAGTTCGAAAAACACAAAAGGGGATTGGAGTTGCTAAGCAAGAAGAACAATCTCATCCTCGTTCATCCTCGTTCTACCCTAACTAAAGTTAATCTAAAGTGTTCGAAACACTCTTAAAACTGTGAACCTAGCTTCCAAAATCCCCAATTTGGGTGATTTATTCGGAAAACTAAGGTCGCTAACTCAATTAGCGACTGTGGGGATAGTGAGTTCTCCAGAAACTTCACATTTTTAGAAGCAGCTAAGCTCCACAGTCGCTAACTGAGTCAGCGACATTCTTTGAACCAGGGTCGCTAACTCACTGATGAAAATTCTCATTGACAAAAGCAGCACCTGCTGTTCCTTTACACATACAAATCGACTTGCAATTCAATTCAATTCTCCATCAACTTACAAATCCCTCATCAACTCAATAACAAACAAACACACATGCATAATAATTACAGTCCAAAATGTTAAAAACATGTAACAAAATATAAAAGTCCCGTTCAAAATATTAAATTACAATCTAGCTAGGGGTGAATAAGTGGGGGCGTTTCCGCAAACATTTCGAACACTTTAGATTAACTTGAGTTGGGGTAGAACGAGAATGAGATTGTTCCACTTGCTTGGCAACTCCAATCCTCTTTTGTGTTTCCCGAACTTCGAACGCCCAAATTGGAGATGTTGGAAGATAGGTTTTTGGTTTGGAGAGTGTGAGGAAAGTAGAATGTGGGGGATGAAGATATTGCTTTGAGATTTTGTGGATCTTGGTGAGAAAATATGTCGGATTTGGGCTACTAGGGTTTCAGAGTGGGAGAAGGAGTGTGGAGAGAGATAGGGGAAAAAGAAACTGAGATAGCAAGTGTGGTATTAAGTGAATTCTCAATCGACACTTGCTATCTCAGTTAGCGACCCTAGTGAAAATATGGTCGCTAACTGAGATAGTGAGAGAATCTGTAGTCGTTGGCCATTTTGCCAAATTTTGCAAATTTTGGCAAAGAAGGCACTGTAGTCGTTGGCCAAATACCCAAAATTTGGGTTTCGGCACTACAGTAGTCGGCTATATTTGGCAGACGAAATGGCAATTGCCAAAATATAGCTAACGAAAGATGATTTTTCGTCGGAGAGATCAGACGAAATATTAATTTTCGTCGAAGAGATCTTTTTCACGCGTACTCATCGGACGATTATTCCCCGTCCGATGAATTAATTTTTTTTTTTTTGAAGGACGGCAGATAATCTACCGTCCCTTCACATTTAGCATAAGACAAATGGTTGGGACGGTACATAATCTACCGTCCCTCCATTTGTCAATTTTCTTTTTAAAAAATTTTTTTTTTGTCCTTTTGTCCCTCACTTCAATGCATATATATATATATATATATATATATATATATATATATATATACATTTCTGAGACGAAAGATAATCTTTCGTCTGATCCAGATTTTGGCTTTTGACGACTACAACGCAAACCCATTTTTTTCATTTCTATTTGCCAAATACCCAAAATTTGACTCACGACGACTACAGATGCTCTGAGTGTATACTTGGCTTTTTACTTAAGGTTTTTTTTAAGTGGAGAAAACGACAGACAGATAGATCCGCTATCTCAGTTAGCGACCCTGTTTTTACTAGGGTCGCTAACTGAGATAGCAAGTGGATCGTTTTGATAAACATTTTCAAAAGTGGGTCAGTTTGGTAAATACTTTCAAACAGTGGGTCATTTTGGGAAAAATTCAGATCCCAGATAGTGGGGCCCGCGTCTCAGTGTGGGTTAATGAGTGGCTGCTAATATGGGTATGAGTTGTAGCTTTGATGATGAGCGAAGTAGTGCAGCAGGCGTGGTAGGGTATTGGAGTTGTGATTTATTTATTTATTTATTTATTTTTTTTTTTTTTAAGGAACCGAGTTGTGATATTGGAAGTTGGAAAAAGGACGGGGAAGTAAAATTTCAAGATGGCCATAACTTAAAGTTAGAGTATCTTCAACCGTGCTAGCTATTTTGGCTAGCTAGAATAGTCAAAATAGATAACAAATAGATAATTAGGCTAGCGAAAAAAGCTCACACTCCAACCATACTATCTATTTTAACTAGCCATAAATATTTTAATTTTTATTTACTAATAAATAGTTACAATAATATTTTTATTTACTAACTATATACACAAGGAAGAATCAGTGATATTTTACTATTTAGTCACAATGTCATGACATATGAAAATGTATATGTTTGAGTCTTGGTCATCTACGCCTCAACATCTGAAAATTTTGAAGAACGTAAAGGACCCAACTTCGTTATTATGAATACTAGTATCATACACGTGCACACGTGCACGTGGAAAAAATGGTAGGGATAATACACGTGCACACGTGCACGGGAAAAAATTGAAGGGATAATGAAAAGGGTAAAAAGAAAATAATTTCCAAACTGATCCACTGTGGGAAATATTTACCAAACTGGTCCATTTTCGAAAATATTTACCAAAGTTAGTCCATAACTGGTCTACTTTCGAAAATATTTGGGTTGAAAATATTTACCAAAGTTAGTCCATAACTGGTCCACTTTCGAAAATATTTGGGTTGAGGACAAATTACACTAAGGGGTTCTCCCATTATAGTAGTAGAGATATAAAACCCTCGTTGTGTGTGTGTACTAGATAAGCAGGATTGATCAACAATAGCTGATGAGGGTAGCAAAAGAACTAAAGGTTAACTGAGTTGAATTGAAAGATTAAAAGTAGTGCACATGAGTTAACTGAGTTGAATTGAAAGATTAAAAATAGGTTCGAGAATAGGCACATGAGTTAACATGAGTTAACATGAGTTAGCAGAGTTGAATTTAAGGTAACTCTTCATGAGGGACTAATCTAGGTTCCAAAAAAGTGAAACTAAAGCGAGTAATGCTTTAGCCACTACCAATTTCACTACCATTTCCTTCACTACCTTAGGTGGCATACTCCTATTGGAGAGTTCTCCCACCTACTCTATCATCCCCTATCTATTGGAGTGTGCCACCTAAGGTAGTGAAGAGAAATGTAGTGAAATTGGTAGTGGCTCTAGCATTACTCAACTAAAGCAGGGACTAAAATGAGGTTTTCGCAAACTTGTTGCTACAACTCCATTTTTTCCTCTTTTTTTAAAAATAATTATTCTTGATTTCATCTTACTGTGTTAACAAAGGCAAATATTTATGTGTGAACGTACATACTTATTCCAGGTTAACAAATAGATCAATTGACATCATACGGGAGACACTGAAACATATTCTACATATCAAACAGAGTGGTTGTTCTTGTGTACCTCCAAGAACTGAAGCTTTTTTCTTTTCTTTTCTTTTTTTTTTTGAGAGAAAAGGTGGAATAAGGCCACCCTGTTTCATTAATAAGAAGTTAATAAAACAATCCCAACCTACCGGGAGAAAATTTTTTTTCTTTTCTTTTTAGAATAAAGAACTGAAGCTTTTGGTGATGCTAATCTCTTCTTTTGTCAGCTCCGCAGCGCACATAGAAACAAGGCTGTAATTGAGCATGAAATCATCTTCCTGAATCTACAAATCACATAATTGCCTAAGATATCAGTGAAAGCTATGCATCATGTTGAGCCTAATGTCATAGAACTAAATTATTTAGGTTCAGTAAAAGTAAGTATCAGTAAACTAATGAAAATAGGAAAATATCTTAAACTGCATTAACAGACAAGTAGATAGTGAGTTTCATAATAATATCAACAACTTGTCTGTTACATTACAACAACCTTCTTAATAATGGACCTAAAAAATGAACAGCATATGTGGCTTAATCAAAACTTGATAATAGATCTGGAAAAAAGAAGAGCAATCACATCACTGTTCTCGACTCCTTGGGAAGAATTTATCTCTATCCTAATACTACAGACAACAATGCCTAACTGTACATCCAAAATGCTCATACCCAACAGGGTTTCTCTACCATTAGCTAGAAAGTACTACACACGAGTTAATTGAGTTGAATTGAAAGATTAAAAATACTGCACATGAGTTAACTCATGAGTTAACTGAGTTGAATTGAAAGTGTATATATGATACTGTGTTTGCAACTTAAATAGAGCAGCAGAAGATATGCTATGAAGAAACAATTAGAATATATGTTATGAAGAGTGGTTTTTAAAATATCACAAAATTAGTTTCAGATACATCAGTTTCATTCATACTGATATATATAAACACATTAGTTTCATTCAATTAAACACATCAGTTTCATTCAATACTAAATTTAATGAATACAACTTGATTAATAGGGATCTTTTTATGTTTATCAGATACATATGTATCTGATATATATAAACACATCAGTTTCATTCAATTAAACACATTAGCTTTTAATAGGGATCTTTTTAATACTAAGAAGTTAATGAAGGACAAACATTCTACAAACTAAAGGTTTATAAGATTTTTCACAAATCATCTTTAGACATATATAGGTACTTCAATCAGTAAATAGGGATCTTTATATATGTATATATATGTATCAAGAGCTGCATTTATTCTACAAATCAGTAAAAAGAATATACTATATCACATGCAAACAATTGGCAGATTATCCCTGTTATCAGCATCCTTATATCAAAACTATCAGTAACTAAAATATATCAGAATTGTACAAAGTATATTAGGTAAAGGATATTAAGTAAAGTGTATCAGTAATGCTTATATCAAACTTTTGTATTAAGCTCTCGTGTATCAGTAACGCTTATATCAAACTTTTGTGTATCAAACTTTTGTATATATCAGAAATTCTTATATCAAACTTTTGTATATCAAACTAAAGTATATCAGTAAATAAATACTACCAGTAACTAAAATATATCAGAAATGAACAAAGTATATCAGGTAAAGGATATTAACTAATTAAAGTATATCAGCAAGTAAATACTATCAGTAATCTAAAGTATATCAGTGAAGTATGAAGCTCTTGTGTATCTTGTGGATTTTTTCAAGAATCAAAGCAAAAGAACTATAATACAGTGATCTTAAAACAAAAACAATTTTAACATTGAGATCTTAAAATAAGAACAATTTAAGGCAAATTTCATTTTGGCAAGTCATCTTTGGCTGCATTCCACTCTCTTCCTCTTCATGTAAGAGCCAACCACAATGAGATGAGGTGTCGAGCTGCTTCATTACTCTCTTACTGCTCGATCGTCTCTCTTATTATTGCTGCGCGCCTCTCGCGCAAGTTGATAAATTCCCATATTGTTAATTTGATCTTCTTTGGAAAATATGCGTGGACTTTTTTTTATTTTGCAACTGCTGCTGCAGAGCTTTTGTTTGTCGGTTCTATTTTCATTTATAGGAAGGGTATAATTGTTTCTTGCAAGGGGTATACACTTATTTAGAACTTGACCATAATTGCTATAAATTTATATCGACAATGCAAAATTCGCCAAATTGAGAGGTTGGATTTCAGCAGATTGTTTTAGTGATGGAATTTTTAGTAGGATAGTTGACCTTTTCCTCGAAAGCATTTGTGAAGCGGAATGTGGCTATATTGCTTTTAAAGTAATCCCAACATGCTTTCTAAAGTATATGAAAACTAACTTATAGTTAATCGTTGGTGATTTTGCATTCGCAGTATACTGCATTCAGGTGCAATACATAAACAATTGTTCTTGTCAAATTGCAATGTTTAGAGGAAGAAACCAAATTAAAATGAAGAACAATTTTAACCTGATGAAGAAGAAGAAGAAGTCGATGAACAAGAACCCAACGAACAATAAGAAATCCCGATCAACAAAAAGCAAGAGCAACAATCTATTTGAAGAACCAGCAATCCCAAGAACAACAACTGTTGAAGATATTGAAGAAATTGAAGCACCAGAAATCCCAAGAACACTGTCGATATTGAAGAAATTAAAGAAAAAACCAAATCGATTTAAATAGCGAGAAGAAAACTCACCGTTCAAAATCTCCTTCATCTCCGGCATGAAGAGAGGACGACTTTGGCGAGCGAAAATCCAATCGCCAGAATTGGTGAACGGATCGTGAGCCAATTCGATTTCGCCAGGATGGCGATCGAAATGGCGAGGCCGTTGGAGATGATTTTTGGGAGATTTTCGCTATTCTGGCGATTTTGGGGGATTTGAAGAGTGCCATTGGAGATGGTCTTAGATCTCGGGCGAACACATCCAACCACCCTACATATTTTAGTACGATAGAATAATTAAAATAAATAACAATTAGATAATATGGTTAGCAAAAACAAATTTCGCTACAACCATGCTAGTTATTTTGGCTATCAAAATATTTTATTTTTATTTCCTAATTTATTAAAATCCAAAGAAAGTACTAAGCAATTAATAAACAAATAAAACCCAAACATGCAAACAAAAATCACGCCCAATATTTGAAGTTAAAAAAAAAAAAAAATGGAGAACCTAATTTCTCGCGATCTCGCGAGATTGCGAACCCAAAACAAAAAAAACCCAAACATGCAATTAATAAACAAATAAAACATACTAAGCAATTAATAAACAAATAAAACCCAAACATGCAAACAAAAATCAAGCCCAATATTTGAAGTCAAAAAAAAAGAAAATTGGAGAACCTAATTTCTCGGGATCTCGTGAGATTGCGAACCCAAAAAAAAAAAAAACAAAAAAAAACAAATTATGAGATTGGGAGATCGTGACGAAAAAAAAAAAAAAATCTGAGATCCTTGATTTCTCTCGACATCTGGGGAGATCGCGAACCAAAAAATAAAAAATAAAAATAAAATTCTAAGATCTGGAGATCGCGAACTCATGATCTCGTTCATCCCATATTTTTTATATTTTTTTCTTCTGATCTCGCTATCGCTTTCATCCAATTTTTTTTGTTTTTTTTTTCTTTTTGTGAGTGGCAGAAAGAGCAGAAAAAAGTTTGGCGAGAGATCATTCCATTTTTCAACTTCGCCAGATCTGGCGAGTAAATCTATGTTATTTATTTTGGCAAGTGATTTGGCGAGTCCCGTTCGAGCAATTTTTTTGCAAAAAAATTGCTATTTTAGCCAAAAAAAAAAAAAAAGAGATAGCTAGTGTGGTTGGAGATGGTCTTACAGCATCTCCAATAGCTAGCCAAATTTAAGAGGCACACCTTTTTTGCATCTCCAACTGGTGGAAAAAATTGGAGAGAAAGAATAACACTAGAAGAATAACACTAGACATATATTAAAAAATGACAAAAAGTAATGCATGTTTGGATATTTTTAATGAAAAATAACAAAAATACTAAAATATAATAAAAAGAGTAAATGTATGTTTGGATATTTTTAATGAAAAATAACAAAAATACTAAAATATAATAAAAAACACTAAAAAAACAATCAATCAGTATTGGATAGTTCTAATAATTGGATTGTATGTTTTTAAATAATAAAATGAATTCGATTTGAAAAATTATATAATATGTTCCATTAAAATTTATATATATATATTGGATAGCTAATCAATTTAACTAGCATGATTAGAGATGAAGCATAATGACTAGCAAAATTTATTAGGAAATAATATTATTGAATAATTTGGTTAGTCATATTAGCTACTCATAGTTGGAGATGCTCTTAGTAGAGATCATAAAATAATACATGAGTTGTATGCGGGAGCAACCTTTATTAAGCTTGCACTCCAAAGAAGCCTCACAGTAACTCAAAATGGAAGTAATTTTTTTAATAATAAAAATAAAGTAGAATTCTCAAGATAGAATATATATATATATATATATATATATATATATATATATATATATATATATGCTCTTAGTAGAGATCATAAAATAATACATGAGTTGTATGCGGGAGCAACCTTTATTAAGCTTGCACTCCAAAGAAGCCACACAGTAACTCAAAATGGAAGTAATTTTTTTAATAATAAAAATAAAGTAGAATTCTCAGTAACTCAAAATGGAAGTAATTTTTTTAATAATAAAAATAAAGTAGAATTCTCAAGATAGAATATATATATATATATATATATATATATATATATATATTAAAAAATGAACTAATTAAACATATTTAAAAACTGAAGATGAAATTGTAAAGGAGAAACAAAGAACTATATATGATGTGGGTGAAAATTATAGCTAATCGGGACCATACCATTCTAGTGCGAATCTCGGAATTCCTAAGGGCAGAACGGAAACTTCACAAGATCTGGAATCCCGTAGCGAGAATACGGGCCATCGTTAGGCCCTCATCTTAGCTCAGCCCATGAATAAGGCTATTTCGCGGCCCAAAACAGGAAAGATTAACCAGTCAATCATGGTTGACAATCAAATCCCATAAAATAGGAAAATAATAACTGATTTGATTCCTTGATTAAAGGAATCTTTCAAATCAGTTAGGAGATCTTGCTAAAACTGCTCCATCTCAGGCCTATGAATACAACTCCTCTCCCACCATTATGAGGTAATCAACTTTTGTCCACTAAAACTCATTTAATACTATCAAGTTACTAACTTGATCGTCGGAGGGCCTGTTGTCGAAAAATATCTCGATATTTCAGGCTTTTCTTGCAGGTTACCAACGACATCTCAACCATCTATTCCAAATCCAACCACAAATATAAGCTTCATATCAGATCTGATCAACGGGCGAGATCTAAGCTTTCTCCATCTTTCAAAGAACTCACTATCTGATTGCTCCCACACAAAAAAAAAATAGCATCAGATTGGCGCCATCTATGGTAAAGCACATATCCAACCATCCGGTCAGACCACATGGTCAAAATTCATTTCCAAACATGGCCCCAAAAGCGAAGAAAATGATAGCCCTTAGTCGCCAGGTAGTGTAGCGCCCCGTATTCCTAATACCCGGAACTCGAGACACAAGCCAAAATCTTTCCTTCAAACGAGCCCAAACACAGAAAAATTACAGAAAATTAAAAACTTTTATTTCATTCCAGAAAGTTACATTGTACAATATATTCTTACATTAATTTTTACATCATAATTTACATTAATAAAATTCACTGTACACAATTTATAATCTCACTTGTACGATAATCAGGAATCTCTACAACAACTAGACAATATCTCTCCCCTAATTGCTTCCCGCATCTCGAGTCCCCTGCTCCACGATCAGCAATTCTGCAACTAATAACCTGTGGGCACATCAGTTAAATGTAACTGACGCAATGCTGATAAAACCAGCGACTCTCCAAACTCAATAATCAATATTTGATGCAAAAGAAAAATGTGCAGACAAATTACAAATGTTAGTGTATGTCATGCTCTAGAGTCTAATGCACAATTTTAAATGCACACAATGCACTTACTCTAATGCAATTTATTTAAAAACGTATGCATCCCATACTACAAATTTTTCCAAATACAACTTCAATGGAAACATATGCATCCCATACTACATACTTCCCAAAGAGTTCGCTTTCTCCTGATTGTAGGGTTTGATCCCTCGCGAAGCATCCTACTCTTGTACTCTTTCCCGTTCCTGGCATTCATCTAGTGACTGATGAGGTTGCAGTTGTCTGGCCCAAATCCTGCCTCTGCAGTGGTGTCCCCATTTTCAACTAGGCCCGTTCCCCGCAGTTCCACTGCTCCGGACCTCACCCAAAAGTTGCTACGAACATAAAGGTGGCCCTGCGATAACCCTCGCTCACCGAGTTGCCTAGAGTCTTACTCGCGATTTTGAGTCTTACTCTAGCTCTCTACCCGTATTAAACAACATAGAACTTGACGGGTTCTTAGGATCCATTCCTAACTTCCGACGGGAGATTTATAGTATGAACTTCCCGTTCTTATCACTAGACCCTAGGAATAAAAAGACGTTACTACGTCACCCGTGCCCCCTGACAGGCAAGATGGCACCGCACGTGTCCTCTTGACATGCGATTACAACCACCCGACTACTTTTTGCCCTAACAATCAATGACATGCTCTGGTATTAGGATACTACTACTAGTTCATCAGTCCTACACTAGTTCTGGTTAAGCAACTATTGATCTTATTTGTGCAGAGATTATTGAACACCATCCGATTACTTGCTAGTTCATAAACTTAGTTCTTTATCCAATTTCACAAAGCCCTAGGGGAAACCAACACGGTCCCCAAACCATGCTCAAGAGTTGTCCCAACATGGCCCAAACTTGACCCAGTGACATTGGCGATTCGACCCCGTCGATCGACAATCACCTCTTACTTGGATCTCGACCATGTCTCTGCCCCGCGATTAATTCTTCCTTGGTTAAAATCCGACGGTGCATGAGAAGAGCCCCATCCACAGCATTCCGAGCTGATAAGGTTACTAATTATCAAGGGTCAAAAGGGTTGATAGTCCTAGGGTGATAACCATTACCCTAAATAATCAACAAACTAATTACATAGCCATTCACATCCCAAACAGTAGACATTCACAAGTCTAATTCAAAACATGTTTAAGTCATGATTTATAAGCTAACTAACAACTATCTAACTCTATTATATAGCCTTAATATGGAAATAACTTACATACACCTAAGACAATAAGCTATTCATCCAATCCTACAACTGGTGCTAGTTGTAAAAATCACAATTAATTACCTACTTAACGAAATTCCATATTTTTAGATTCTACAGAAATGTCTTTTGAATCTACTCTACTTTCTTAGTTGGAAACTTCCTCAAAATAAGTTGTTTGAGTGATGAAAATGACCTTATACTGATATGTATATAAATTCTCAGGATATGCAGAAACTATCCGTTAGGGTTATATACTGAAAGCATCACTTTTGTATTAACTTTATTTCCTTATTTTTTTGAATGAGAATCATATGGGCATATGTTTGCATATTGTGTTTATTATAATATTAATGCAAGTATCTGATATTCTGTAAGGTTGATAATATGGTGTGAAGTGACACACAGAAGATCATATTATCAGTTCCCTATGGAATATATAAATAGTTCACAACCTAGACGGACTTGGATAATCCATTGGAAAGGTTGTAGTGTAATCTGGTATTAGTCTATCTTGACTATAGGTTTACACTAGTACACTTTGTGTGTATTGAACAGGACCACTTGAGGTTGTTCTCTTTGTACTGACTACAAAAGAGAACAAACACCTCTGTTATTATGGATGCTTATGCTCTTAATCCAGATATAATAACAGAAATGTGTATGCAGTGTGCATTACTTTGACTCATAAAAGAGTGAGATTCATTATGGATCAACAATCTCTATGAATTGGGTAATAGCATTGTATGTATGATGGGCTGTTGATTGTAAAAGGAATCCATGTCCCGATACGTCGGGTTGATGATATCCCCTTAAGGAGCTTATAAGGATTGTCATGTAAATCCTGCAGGTGGATTACATCCGACATGACAAATAAAGTTGAGTGGTACTACTTAAGGATAAAAGATGTTGATCAATATAGTTGTCAGTAACTTAATTTGATCGACGGACATTCGATATCTTAACATGGGGAGCTGAACGAGCATATAATAAAAGGAGCCCATAAATATAATTTGGGATTAGGAAGGTAGTACAACAATAGCTCCTTAGTGGACCGAGCTATTGTTAATGGGCCTGGGTTGTGTGTTCGGACTGAACACGGGATACCCAGATTCGTTAGGAGACCTAACCCTAATTTCTCCTCATGGTCCCTGCCGTAGCCTTATATATATCCTCTATTCTCTGGCCGTCATTATTATCAGAGATAAGAAGTTTTCTCTAAATTCGTGATTCACGTAAGGAGAGAAAGAGAGGTCAGCCAAGGAGAAGAAAGGTTGGTAGACCGTCGCCCACACGACGTCCAACCCGAGGAAGGAATACGTGTAGAAGATCTTGGGGTCGCAGACGGCTCGAGGTTGCTAGAAACTATCGTCTTCTTCTCATTGCAGGTATAATTCGTGAACCCTAGATTCCGCTATAAAGGGTTAGATCACGTATTAAATCATTTAAGCTTTTATGATCGATACGCACACCAATCCGTGTTCCTAGGAATCACCGCTGTTCCATCACTATCAACCAGTGTATGCATAAAACTCAGTTATAAATAACCATAATCTCAAAATCTCATAAAATTTGGTATGCATGATGCTGATGCATATAGTCAGTACATATCCAAAATTTAGCTCAAAACTCCAAGTATACAGAAAGTTATGACGATTTGAATTGGATGTAAAATTTCAGAAAGCAACAACACTGTTTCTTAACAACAGTAGCAAGTTGTATTTTTTTAGAGATAACAATTCTTATTCAAAAATTAGGAATCTTGGCAGAATGTTCCATACTGAAATAGGATACTACTGTAAAATTTCAAGTTCAAATTCTCTTTAATCATAGGGTTATGCTTTTCAGGGTAACAAGCATTAATGATCAAAGCAGATATGAAACAAATTTATCCCAATACAAAAACATGATTTTTTTAAAATATCAAATAATTTTCAAAAATTACCAAAATTGGTGGGATTGCTGTAGACACATATAAGAACAATGCATAAAAATTTCAGCTTAAGAATCCTTATATTTTGGAATGAATGAATTTCTAAACGGAACACAAAATTCTTGAAACAAAATCGAAAAACAGTTCAATGTTTTCATTACCCAATATAGATGTAGAAATATCAAACATCATCCAAAAATTATGAAAATTTATGGAATTGATACAGACATGTATGAGAACCTACAGTAATAATTTCAAGTCTAAATTCATTATAGACAAGGAGATATTATTTTTTTAAGTCAGGCATGCTAGATTCAAACAGAGCAGAAAATTTATCTCACACCAGCAACATGTTCGAATTTATTAAAATATCAAGTCATATTAAAAATTAAAAATTTGCTGGAGTTGTTATAAATATGTATGAGAAGATGTAGTGAAAATTTTAGCTCTAAATTCATGCTCATCATGGAGTTATGATTTTTGGATATCAAGTATGCTAATTTCAAACAGAACAGCAAAAACTGTTTCTATTTCAGCAATGTTGCATTTTATTAAAATACTAGGCTACATTCAAAAATTATGAAATTTTGGTGGGTTTATTAGGGACGTAAGTGAGATGCTACAGAAAAATTTTCAACTCCAAATTCCATCATGATACAAAGATATAAATTTTCTAATCATCTTATGTTAAATCCCCACACGATTCAACCTTTTCTAGAAATTGTGCTCCTCGTACTCTTATAAATTTTTAGACCCACAAAATCTTCATTCACAACATGATGGAACCCTGAATCAGTAACATTTCATCTCAATTTTGAAATAAAAACAACAATCAAGAATTTAGAAGGACACCCACTATTGCAATTGTTGATTTATTCTCCTATTGCTTTGGCCTTCTCCTCCACCAAGTTCCTTGCTCCAAAATCTTCTCAAATCAGTATCTACAGGATGGGGAAAGTGTGGGGAATGGTTTTTGAGGGTGTAGGAAATTGCAGGGTGTATGAAAATGTAAAGAAATAAATTTGTGAATCAAATGAGGTTTTTTTTTTTCCATATGGGTTTCTTCTTGAAAATGGGGGTGGGTTTCTTCTTGAAAATGGGGGAGGGTTTCTTCAAAAAATGAAATGGGGAGGGGGGGGGGGGGGGGGGTTGGGATGGTAGCCGGCCTAGAATGGAAAGGGGAAGGGGGGTGGGGTTTTGTTATGGAAATTTAACAAGCCCATGGTTTATTTTCTAGGTTTAATTAGGGTATAGGTATGAAGAATTGTACTTTTACACACACACACACACATACATACATACATACATATATACATACAGAGTAAGTCTATTAAGAGCTAGAAAGCTGGGCTCCTTATCGGGAGCTGGAGATCTCAGCCATCCGATCGATCTTGATCGCGATCGGACGACTGAGATCTAATGCCGCTTATCTTCAGATAGGGTGAGGGGTAAAAGTGGTATACTCAATCGATTGAGTATACCCCTTATCTCTTATCTTCGACAGCTCTCTTCTCTCCCGCTCTCTATCGTTCCAAACCCTAATATCTTCTCCCGCTCTCTCTCCCGCTCTCGAAGATCGCCCTGCTCTCTTCACAACCCTAATTGCTATCATCTCTTCTCTTCTCACGCTCTCAGTCCCGATTCCCATCTTCGAAACCCTAATCCACCTCTATTCGAAACCCTAATCGAAGATAGCGAAGTCGAGCTCTTCTCTCCCGCTCTCTTTCTTCGTCACCTGTGTAAACCCAACTCCACCATCGACCGGATCTCCAGTCTCTTATCTTCAGATCTGTCGAGGGGTAAAAGGGGTATAATCGATCAGACGCCATCGGCCTTGTCGTTGCAGCACCAAAGAAGAGCACTTACAAGTTCGTTCTCTCTCTCCGACGGAAAACCCAAACTGCGACAAGGGTTTCGATTTCTCATCTCGAATTCAAATTTTATTTCCTTTATAAATGCTTCTAGTTTGTTGTTATATTTTTAGCGCTTAAATTATGCTCTGATAATATTCGCACTAGTATTCGGACTAGTACATTTAGAATAGTAAATAATATTCGTACTAGTATATGGAATTTAAAGATGTGGACATGACACATGCATATAAGCACACAAAATCCATGTAATATGCAGTCTAGTTTTTTGTTTCTTTCGAGATTTGCTTCAATCACTACTAATAGGACATGACACATGCATATAAGCACCCAAATTCCATGTAAAATCCATGTAAGAAGCTGAAGGTTGCTTGCCATTTAACTATGGATGTTTCTCCCCAAAAAGAAAAAAATTTAACTGTCTAAAATCTGTACATACTTAAATTCTTCAAACACTAACTTTCATAACCCCTCAGTATGAACACTTTATTACTTGTAGATCAAGAATGTAGTCTGTTGGACTTTTTCGTTTGTGCTAATTTAAAGTTGTAGCTTTATTTTTAATTTTTGTTGTCTCATTCTCCTATGAAGGATGGAGGTTGAAAATGAAGAATTACTAAGCCAAGATGTTCAGTCCAGTTGGAGGGACGTTGATGATGCTTCTAAACCATTTGTTGGTTTAGTATTTGCAACATTAGACGACGGATATGAATTTTATAAAACATATGCAAAATTAGTTGGTTTTTCAGTATGCAAGTTTGCAACGATGGTTGACAGTACCACAAAGGAGAGATATTCACAACAATTTGTTTGCTCAAAGCAAGGCAAGCCGGTTGATACAACTATTGTGAATGTTGCCAATAATGAAGAATCGTCTTCTTCAAATTTGATCAAGAGAAGGCGAAGGGCTGTGACGAAAGAAGGGTGTATGGCTCAAATACGAATGCAAAGGGATGATGACGGGAGATGGTCAATCCGTAGGTTTGTTGAAGAGCACACCCATATTTGTGTCACACCTAGAAAGCAACAATTTCTAAGATGTAATAGAACTGTCTCTGAAGCGCAAAAAAGTTTACTTAGTTCTTTCAAAGAGGCTAACATAAGAACTTCAGAGTTTATGTCCTTCATGGAAATAGAAAATGAAGGTTTCAGTAATATTAATTGTACTGAAAAAGACATTAGAAATTCGTTGCAAAGAGAGAAGGAAGGTATGAGAGCTTATGATGTTGATATATTGCTGGAGCACTTGCAAGAGGAAAAAGAGATGAATCCTTCTTTCTGTTTTCATTACAAGGTTGATGAAGACAACAAATTAACTCATGTGTTATGGGTTGATGCTATTGCCAGGAAGGCTTACAAGCATTTTGGTGAAGTGCTAATTTTTGATACCATATATGATACCAATGAATACAAGTTGGTTTTTGCTCCATTTACTGGAGTTAATCATCATGGCCAATTTGTTAATTTTGGTGCGGCTTTTATAAATAAAGAGACCACCGACTCTTTTGTTTGGTTGTTTCAAAAATGGGGTGAAACAATGGGTGGGTCTCCACCAAAAGTGATCATCACAGATCAAGATCCTGCAATGGATAATGCAATTCGCATGTGTTTTCCTGGTTCGAGCCACAGGCTTTGCATGTGGCACATTCTTAAAAAGCTTCCCGATAAGCTTGGTGGCCCGGGCCTGAATAGTGATTTTAGCATTCCATTCCATAGTTGCATCTGGGAATCAGAGACCCCAGAAGAGTTTGAGATGAGATGGAATGACGTAATAAATGCTAATGTGCAAATTGCAGGTATTACTTGTTTCAATAAATTATTCTTATGTTTGAACATTTTTTTGTACTATTAGTACTTGATACATATTACAATAACAGGTAATCTTTGGCTTTCTGACATTTATTTGCTTCGTGAGAAGTGGATACCAGCTTATGCTAAGCATATTTTTACTGCTGGAATTCGCACAACTCAGAGATCAGAAAGTATGAATGCTTTTGTAGATAAATATGTTAATAGCAAAAATTCTTTACATGAATTTATGACGAGGTTTGAAAGGGCAATAAGGAAACAAAGACAAAATCAGTTAGCAGCTGACTACACCACTCTGCATACAAAACCAAAGCTGCAAACAGATTTTGAAATTGAGACCCAAATGTCTGAACTGTACACTAGAGCGAAATTTCATGTATTTCAAGCTGAACTAGTTGAAAGATTGAATTATGCCTCTTTAATGAAAGCTGAAGATGGTAGTGTGCGACACTATATTGTCAGGAGAATGGGAAAGTCGGTACAATCTGATAAAACAAAAGATGTATTCTACAAGGGAATGGATAATGCTGGGACTTGCACTTGTAGTAAATTTGAAGTGGAGGGAATTCTTTGTAGATACATCCTTGTGGTATTGAGGAATGAGTTTGTTGATTTCCTGCCTCAATCTTATATTTTAAAGAGGTGGACCACTTCGGTAACTACTGAGATTGTATATGATGATGCTGGTGATGAAATTATCGGTAGCTACGGTAGTCCACAAGATTTGGACATGGTGGAATTGTCAAATGAAATCAACAAAGTGATGAGGATCGCTCGCTCATCAAAGGAGATGCGCCAGAAGGCTAAAACATTACTAGTTGGTGTTGTTGCAGAATTGCAACAAGATATGCCCCAAGAATTACAACAAGCAACAACTAGTTCACTACCTAGAACAGTCCATATTCATGTACCCGATATTGCAAAAACCAAAGGTAGTGGGAAGCGCATTAAAAGGGGTAAGGAGAAAGCATTGGAAAAGGCTGCGAAACCACTAAGAAAGTGTCGTTTGTGCAAGAAGCTTGTTAATCATGACAGTCGTACCTGTTCTTTAAAGGAAAGGTTAGTAATTAAATACAAAGTTTATACTTTATTTTTTTTATATATAGTATAATCTTAATTTTATTTTGTGAATATTAATCGTGTAGCTCTACTATAAATGAGTCACAAGCTTCTACTACATTTTCAACAATGGAACCTATAACAGAGGAGGCTCCAAATATAGCATGAACTTTGTTGGTTTATTTCTGTGGATTTTGCAAGGTACGTGTCATACATGAATTAAAATAATTTCTGAACCAAATCTGCCGTTATTGTACTTTAATACATTATAGCACATTTATTAAATTAACCCTTTTGTCTTCTTTGTGTGCAGGTAAAATATTGATGGAAAAAAATTGATGCTCGATAAGAAATTTAGTTCCCGAAAAGTTGGTAAAAAAATTTGTGTTTATAGTTTATAATTCCAAGTTAGTAGGCAATGATGAAAAGTTTATGCAGCTTGAATTCTGTTTTTGACCACTAGCCGGTGTGGCTTAATAAAGCAACCCTAGTGACAAATTCAAAATTCCACATTTGACTCATTAATACTTGATTTAATATGCGGCAGTGATGAAAAGTTTATGCATGATTTGATACTTCATGATTATTGGATGGTGTTCAACTTCATGTTCATTTGGGTTTGTTTTGAGTCGGGAAGCTGAAGTTATTTGACACTTCATCCTTTTGTTCAAACTAAGTTGTTCTGAGCTTACCCATTTTCAATTTCATTTTGAAAATGCATTTGTAACAATGGTTTTACCGGATATTAAGGTTGATGGTGGTGTTTTTCTGAGCCGGTATGATTTTTTCATCCGAGTCTACTGTTTTATGTTTTCTGTTGCACTTGTTCTGAGCCTACAAGTTTTAACCATGTTCAACATACACTCTCCAAGAACATGCCACATACGTACTTGCATTTTCTTCTATTTGATGAATCATTTGGTGCAGGAATTCAAGAGAAAGAACGAGAAGAACCGGAGATACTTCAAGTTCTGTTTCTGTTTGTTCTGGGCTTACTTCAAGTTGACAAAATTGGATACTTCATGATCTGCACTTGACAAAATTGGATACTTCAAGTTCTGTTTGTGTTTGTTCTGAGATTACAAAATTTGATACTTCATGATCTGTATCTGATTGTTCTGAGCTAACAAAATTTGTATACTTCATGCTCTCTTTGTGTTAGCTCTGGACCGGCAAAATTTGATACTTCATGTTCTGTTTGTGTTATTTCTGAGCTTACAAATTTTGCATACTTCATGATCTGTCTGTGTTAGTTCTGGACTGGCAAATTTTGCATACTTCATGATCTGTCTGTGTTAGTTCTGGACTGGCAAAATTTGTATACTTTATGCTCTATTTGTGTTAGCTCTGGACTAGCAAAATTTGATACTTCATGTTCTGTTTGTGTTATTTCTGAGCTTGCAATTTTTGCATACTTCATGATCTGTCTGTGTTAGTTCTGGACTGGCAAATTTTGCATACTTCATGATCTGTCTATGTTAGTTATGGACCGGCAAAATTTGTATACTTCATGCTCTATTTGTGTTAGCTCTGGACTGGCAAAATTTGATACTTCATGTTCTGTTTGTGTTATTTCTGAGCTTACAATTTTTGCATACTTCATGATCTGTCTGTGTTAGTTCTGGACAGGCAAATTTTACATACTTCATGATCTGTCTGTGTTAGTTCTGGACTGGCAAAATTTGTATACTTCATGCTCTATTTGTGTTAGCTCTGGACTGGCAAAATTTGATACTTCATGTTCTGTTTGTGTTATTTCTGAGCTTACAATTTTTGCATACTTCATGATCTGTCTGGGTTAGTTCTGGACTGGCAAATTTTGCATACTTCATGATCTGTCTGTGTTAGCTCTGGACTGGCAAAATTTTATACTTCATGTTCTGTTTGTGTTATTTCTGAGCATACAAATTTTGCATACTTCATGAACTTTCTGTGTTAGTTTTGGACTGGCAAATTTTGTATACTTCATGCTCTGTTTGTGTTAGCTCTGGACTGGCAAAATTTGATACTTCATGTTCTTTTTGTGTTATTTCTGAGCTTACAATTTTTTCATACTTCATTCTCTGTTTGTGTTGGTTCTGGAGCGGCAAAATTTGTATACTTCATGTACTGTTTGTGTCAGCTCTGGACTGGCAAAATTTGATACTTCATGTTCTGTTTATGTTATTTCTGAGCTTACAAATTTTTCATACTTCATGATCTGTTTGTGTTGGTTCTGAGCTTACTAAATTGGTATACTTCATGCTATGTTTGTGTCAGTTTTAAGCACTTGACAAAATTTGATACTTCATGATCAGTTGGAGTATGAAAATTTTGCCAGTCCAGAACTAACACAGACAGATCATGAAGTATGCAAAATTTGTAAGCTCAGAAATAACACAAACAGAACATGAAGTATCAAATTTTGCCGGTCCAGAGCTAACACAAATAGAGCATGAAGTATACAAATTTTGTTAGCTCAGAACAATCAGATACAGATCATGAAGTATCAAATTTTGTAATCTCAGAACAAACACAAACAGAACTTGAAGTATCCAATTTTGTCAAGTGCAGATCATGAAGTATCCAATTTTGTCAACTTGAAGTAAGCCCAGAACAAACAGAAACATATTGATGAAGTATCAAATTTTGTTCACTCAGAACAAACATAAAATGAACTCTTTGAACCTGGACATGAAGTATCAAATTGTGTATGCTCAAGACAAACAGAAGCTTGCCATAAAGTTTGAAATTTGGTATAGTGTCAGAACAACAGACACTGAACATGTGGTTTAAATAAAACTAGTAGGCTCAGAACACACTATTCATAACTAGGGCTGCATTGGGGTGCCGCGCCAACTAGGATATGATAGATATATAATCAAGAATAAATACAACAATCTCGAAGTAAATATTCAGATCATAAACTGTTTTGCATCACGGCCTACACCAACAAACAGTTTGAGAGAATCAAAGACCAAAAGGCTTAGATGAGTACCCAACACATACGCATCCAACGTCAGTTACTATAAAATCTAGTTTTCTGTTGTTTGGAGCTTACAAATTTTGATACTTCATACTCTGTTTCTGTTGTTTTGAACTTATTATCAACTGTCTTTCATAAACAAAGAAAAAACCAGTAGGCTCAGAACACACTATTCATAACTAGGGCTACATTGGGGTGCCGTGCCAACTAGGATATGATAGATACATAATCAAGAATAAATACAACAAACTGAAATAATTATTCAGATCATAAAGTGTTTAGCATCACTGCCTAATATATAGTTTTTTTGTAGTGTCATGATCTGTTTGTGTTTGTTCTGGGCTGACAAAATTTGATACTTCATGTTCTGTTTGTGTTGTTCGGAGCTTATCATCAACTGTGTTATATATATAGAGTAAGTCTATTAAGAGCTTGGGAACTGAAATCCTTATCCAGAGCGGGGGTTTTTAGCCATTCGTTCGCGATTGATCACGATGGAACGACTCATATTTGATACCGCTTATCTTCAGAATGTTTGGGGGTAAAAAGGGTAAAATCAAAAATCCCTACCTCTTATCTTCTCACAATCAATCGACCAAGCTCACATAATAGACTTACTCATGAATATATATAGACTAAAGAAAACCAGTAGGCTCAGAAAACACTAATCATAAGTAGGGCTGCATTGGAGTGCCGCGCCAACTAGGATATGATAGATATATAATCAAGAATACTTAAAATAGGATTGAAATAATTATTCAGATCATAAAGTGTTTTGCATCACTGCCTAAACCATTGTGAGTCATTGGTGCCCAAAAATTTGGTGAATTGAGCTAGTCTCAAATCTCATTAATGTAAGGTAAGTGTTGAGGGCATTGGACATTCAAACACCATACTTTCATTTCTTCACCATCTACTCTCCCGCTCATACCCCAGATGTGTATTCAACTTTGAATAATTATCATGGCACACAACCAAATACCCTTCAAAACAATAATTTCAATGTCCAAAAATTTTGTAACCAACTTATATCAAAATCAATCTCATCATTGCCTACAAACAAAACCGAATGAAAATGCAAGAAATTAAACAGAAATCATAAAAGAATTTATAAGAGTCAAACACTTTCCTCCGGAATCTGAGAGAGGCAGAACCCAATGAGCCGAGAAATCGAAACCCTTATCGCCGATGGCGTCTGATCGATTATACCCCTTTTACCCCTCGACAGATCTGAAGATAAGCGACTGGAGATCCGGTCGATGGTGGAGTTGGGTTTACACAGGTGACGAAGAAAGAGAGCGGGAGAGAAGATCTCGACTTCGCTATCTTCGATTAGGGTTTCGAAGAGAGGTGGATTACGATTTCGAAGATGGGGATCGGGACTGAGAGCATGAGAAGATAAGAGATGATAGCGATTAGGGTTTTAAAGAGAGCGGGGCGATCGTCGAGAGCGGGAGAAGATATTAGGGTTTGGAACGATAGAGAGCGGGAGAGAAGAGAGCTGTCGAAGATAAGAGATAAGGGGTATACTCAATCGATTGAGTATACCACTTTTACCCCTCGCCCTATCTGAAGATAAGCGGCATAAGATCTCAACCGTCCGATCGCGATCAAGATCGATCGGATGGCTGAGATCTCCAGCTCCCGATAAGGAGCCCAGCTTCCCAGCTCTTAATAGACTTACTCTATACATACACACACACACACACACACACACACACACACACACACACACACACACATATATATATATATATATATATATAAAGACAAATGCATTCTTATACAATTTTAAAAAAAATGTTTATATGTATATACAAAAATAATTACTAATATTTATACATTTCATCTCAATTTTTAATCGAGATAAGTATTCGATTTGGTTTAGACAATATCCCAAATCTGGATCACAAATGTACAATTGTCGGGTTCAAAACATATTAAATAACTAGGTTTGCCTGTTGACACGTGCCTACGACACGTCTTCGGAACGGTGCACCTTGTTTGATCATATAAAATAGTTTTGGAGGTCCAGCAAATTAATTGAAGTAGCAAACATATTATATAAGAAACTTTTGGGGGTCCAGCAAAAAACATATTACATGATTTTTTTGAATTATTTTTAGAGTTTTTAAATTTAAAATTTTTTTAGTCTTTTAATTTTAAACTTTTTAAAAAATTTTAAAATTTTTATTTTCTTAATTTTTTGAATAGAAGAGGGGGTGAGAGAGAGAGAGAGTGAGAAACAAAAAATTAAATAAATATAGGAGTTGTTTTGGATGGGGGTTTGAATTTGAGTTTTGGGGGGGAACTTTTGGGAGGGAAAAATATGTTTTGTGATGTTAGATCTGGGCCTTTGATTTTTGGGGGATTGAAGGAGAGCCACTTGATAGCTTTCTTTGTATTTTATTATATAGATATATTTTCTCAATTAAAACTGAGAAAAATCCATTAAGACGTGCGACTCATAATCGTGCACGGACTAATGTACAAATAGTTATATACTAATTTGCAGGATCTCACAGTAAGTCCGCCTCCCCCTCCACAGTTGCACCCTCCCTCCAAAGGGTTGTAACTCAAGGGTCCCAATGGTGATGTTCAGGACCCCGGACATGTTCACCCCCTCCCGAGGGCCAATGTTCTGTCCACGCTACCTCTCTCTCTGCAAGACATAAAGTGGGACCATATGCACATTTGGACCTCTGACATGATCTCAACAATCGACAACAGGGGGAAGATCACCACCACCATATCAAGCAAAATTGATTCCGAAATAGCGGTCCCCATTCAGAACATCAAAAAAGCAAAATGATCCTTTCCTATCGTAGGCAAAGGCCCCAGAGATAGCTCTCCCCCCGAGGGCACATGAGCGGATGGAGCCCTGATCCCGCCAAATAGCAAGCCCCAAGAAGCAACATGGAGCAGGTAGCCCCTGTCGCCAAAGTGTATGTGTATGCCATGAAACAGAAATTACAATGCATAAATCAATGGCATAAACAAGTATCCAAGAAAGCAACAAATGCACACAATGCACACTAATGCACACTTGTTCAGATTCTATTCATCCTATACTACATAGGTCCGAGGGCAATCCCTTAACATACTTTTCATTATAGGATTCAATCTCTCGTTATGCAGACTTAGAACCATAATGAAGACCAAGATTTAGACATATTGTGAGTATTGGTTCTCGCCTCAGAATTCTGGAGGGCAGACCCCTTCCTCAGATAATTTGGAGACTATTTCACTCATATCCGAAAAAAATAGAGAATACCTCATTACGTAGGTCACTTTGGAACCCTCATCACACGAATGCCCCGTGAGCATCATACTCATCCCGAAACTCTGGAGGTCAGACTCATTCCTCAGATAATCTGGAGACTATTTCACTCACATTCGAAAATAAATGGCGAATACCTCACCCTGTGGATCACTCTGGGCCCTCATACTCACGTTTTCTCAAGTTTCATCATATCTCCCACCTAGTGTATATCCTTAAGGTTCATTCATAATAAGTTAGATCTATAGCTAGTTTACCATACCGAACTTAAACAAATCACTGAGAATGCTAGCCCACACTGGCCACTTCTCACATTTCAATTTATCAATCTTGCCAACACCAAGGGTCTCACTTAGCCTCTACAGTCCACACATTAAGAAATTCATAAACTTTCTAGGTCATCCATAATCTCTATTACAAATTTTATTCATTCATATACTCAATTCATCTTTTATTCATTCCATCCAACTAGTCATTCGCAAAACACTATATAAACTTTCCAAATTGTTACAATAGGACTTAAAATGCCTCAATTCAATCAACATCATCTCTGTTCTAATATTTCAAATCAAATTTTCAAATCTATACTAAAATTGTTCATTCAAACCTGGAATTTAATCCAAAACAATTGTACCAATTTCCTTCAAATCTTAATTCTCCAATATACGAATATCCTTTAAAATTATCTCCATTCAAATTCTTCAAATCCAATCACCAAATATGTGTTTAATCCTTTATCTAAGTGGGAAAATTATTCCAAAAATGTTTGTACAAATTACCATCAAAATATTTTCCAAAAAAATCAATTTATATTTCCTAATACTAAAAAAATAGTAAATAAAACTCTATCCACCAAGACCCGAACCTGCAAACTCAAAGCTCCTAAGTCACATGCTCTAACCAATACCCCAAGCCTATTCCTCGGTCAACTCCGTTTCAAGGTAACAACATATATAAAATCCACTATTTGAATGTTCAACTATCTTTAGACAATAAATCAATGGTCTTGCAAAAAAAATCATATAAACTAAGATACTTATCAGAAAATAGATTTCTTAGTGCCATTTAAAACCTGAATAAGTCTACTCTAATATTGTAGTTAAGAACATCTAAACTCATCCTCAATTACTTCATCTAAATTTATTTGCGAAACCAAGGTTCAGAATCTGAAACTGCAGCTCTTGCTATTTGTAAAAATCACAGAAAATTCTATGCTTCATGAAACTTTGTGTTCTTTATCTCAAATTAAAAGTATAAAAGTCTAATATAACTTTGTATTTATAAGTTTCTCTAAAATATTGTGTCTATATACTTGAATTTTTCAAAATCTATACTAGGGTCGAATTGTTATACAGACTAAACTACAGTTAAAGTATTGCCACTTCTTCATTCTTTTAAAATTCATTATTAATTCCATTCTACATGGAAAATTTATTTCTTAGACTCTAATGAAATAACGAGTCTACAAATTCTTAGCATTTATTTTCCTAAAAAAAAGAATATTAGATACTGAAATAATCAAAATTCGAAAGGTATACAAATTTTCAGAAACTAGACAAAACTGTCAACCAGTCCTAAGTTCAGATTTCATTAAAATACCAAACGATATCCAAATATTATGAAATTTTTAGGAGAATTTCTTGACGTATATGGGATACTCATATAAAAATTTTAGCTTCAGATTTCATTCAGATAAAAAGAAATGATTTTTGAAGTGAGACTAAAACTTAGGGCAGCAACCATAAAAATGTTTCTAAGTTAATCATGTCATACTTTCACACAATTTACTAACAACACATAATCTAACAACAGTCAACACATAATCTAAGCATGAATACTCAATTTATAAAGATTATCTCGCATGCAATTCTAACAAGAACAAATTAGAAAGTTAAGAAACACTCTCACATATATATTCATCTTGCACGCAAATTCTAACAAGAACAAATTAGAAAGTCAAGAAATGTCCATCCAATGGTTTCCGATAGGCTCGAGTTGGTGTTGCTATTACGATGCCAATTTCTCATGCACGCAACTCGTCGTTGTGCTTCACTTCATGCTACACCCCGACAAGCGTAGGATAAGAAGAAAGCTGTAGGTTGAAGAAATGAAGGCTCGGTTGCATGGTGGAAGTGGTGGAGTGTGAAGTATATATATATGAAAATGTATAAATGTATATAGAGGGAGGGAGAGGGAGTCCGGGATGAGGTGAGAGAGAGAGAGAGGCAGCAAGGAATTAGAAAAATGGAGGGTGTATGTATATAAATATAATGAGGGAGTGAGAATATTTGGAAGTGGGGGAGTGGGGAAGTGGAAGCCGGGTGTTGAAGTGGTAGTGGAGGAGAGTTTGTGGTTTTGTATGGGAGAGGGTGTATAAATATTGTGTATATGTGTGTATATGTATATGTATGTGTATGGGTATGTGTGCATGAGTTTTTATTTTTATTCTCCATAAATGTATATACAAATGTCACATAATTATTTGACATAGTGGTACAAGTTCGAAAACAAAAGAGTAGGTTTAATTAAACTTAGTTTATGTTATTTCTAATATAATCCTTTAAATTAAGTAAATAAATTTTATATGCATGATTTCATCAATTTGATATAAAAAATATAATCAATACGTGCATTAAAAATACGTGTATTGCACGTTTAAACCAAATATATTTGGGTTGGGTCAAAATAGGAGAAAATGAATTTCAGTTTACAAAACAAATTCAACCAAGTTATAAAATAAATAATTTAAACATGTAGAAAATATGTTGAAAATTTTATAATGTTACTGATATTACACGTAATGGTACAAAATACATGTGCGCAACACATGTGGTGCTAAATTGTAATAACTCAATTTTGTGGGGTGTTATAGAGTTGCTCATCATGTGCCAACACCATATCATCCTCAAACAAGTGATCAAGTGAAGGTGTCAAATAGAGAGTTGAATCATATACTTGAGAAGATAGTTAGTACTCACGAAATGATTGGGCACGAAGGTTAGATGAAGCATTATGGGCCTATGGGAAAACATTTAAAACACCGATTGGAATGTCACCTTATAGAGTAGTGTGTTGGAAAACAAGTCATTTATCGGTAGAATGAGAGCATAGAGCCTATTGGGCGATGAAGACACTAAATTTTGAATTGAAGGCTGCAAGTGAGAAGAGGACGTTGCAACTTAATGAGATGGTTAAATTTTGCAATGATGCTTATGAAAAAGCTAGGATTTGTAAGGATAAAATTTAAGGATGGCGTGATGTAACACCCAGCAAAATTGAGTTATGAAAATTTTGCTCCACGTGTGTTACGCACATGTATTTCGTACTATTACGAGTAATAGTCGTATTTTCCTATATATTTCTGTATTTCAACTATTTATAAATTTTTCGTCTCCTCAAAACTCATTTTTATCCCATTTTGGGCCAACTTAAACATTTATTTTTAATCCTCGCGTTTTTACCTACATTGCACATGCTTTCAATACACGTGTCGATTACGTATATTTTACCGCTACCTGAAATATCCGTAACATTGTTAATATACATATTCTACGTATTTTGTATTCTGACTGTTTTTTGTTCTCTCAAATTTATTTTTGTATTTTGCACATGCGTTGCATGTAAAATTTTATATATTTTTGTCCCCAAAATTTTATAAGAGTCATGCACATTTTTCTTCTCATTTTATTTGTCACATTTGTATTATTTATTTTTAATTAGAACCTACTAGGCTTAAAATCTATTTTTATAGCCCACAAAAAAAATATTTATTTAAATAGATGCCCATGCATAATTCTACATTAAAATACATATTTTTACACTTGTCATGTAACAAACACCTACAATTAAATTAATGACAATTAATTAAAAGAATGAGGGGTGTGTGCACATTGAGTGCACGTGCTTGTGCACTATCTGCACTTCATGGGTGAGTGGGGAGAGAGTGTGTGTTAATGGGTGGATTAGTGGATGAGTGGTTATTATAACTACCCCTAATTACCATATAAATACCCACCCATATAAACCATTCAGGAACACAAACAAATTTAATTAAAACAAAAGAGTGTGTGTGGGGGGGCTTGCTGTTGGTTTCAGAAATTCAAGGAGAGAGGAACGAGTTTGCTTGCGGTTGTAGATTTTTGGAGTTTTTGAGGGGGGGCTTTTACTACTAGAAAATTCTTCTAAAAGATGGGTGTCTTTTTTGCTTTCTAAATTAATGTAGAATGTATGTTTAGGTAATTTTATGTTTAAAATTGATAATTAGTATGAATTCTTTAGCTACTTTTGATGATGCATTTGTGTTGCTATCTAGAAATTTTGGTAATAATAAAACATGAGAAGTAATGCATGCTAGATAAATAATTATGAGTGTCTTGTTGTTACACCAATTTTTTTTTAGAGGGTTTCATAATGGGGAAGTCATGTATTTAAATTATTGGTGTATGCAGAATTTGTGATTGAAAATCATACAAAGTTAGGGGGTGGATTAAAGTTGAAATGATAGTGAGAATGTCCCAAAATTTTTTTTTTTAGAATTATCACTAGAAGAAAATATGTACATGTAGTAGTTATAAAAAGGGGTAGTCTTGATAAATTAACAAAAGCATTTGTTTATAAATGTTCTCGAATTGTGTAAAATATCCCTCTAATATGAATAAAATTAATAAGAAATTATTTCTGGAAACTTAGGAATGTGTTTTATGAACAATTAAATTGAGAAAGAGATTAGAAATCGAAAATGATCGAAAGAGTTAAAAATGAGATAAAACAAAGTGTCGAGTTAAAACATTTCGAACCCATATGATATTAGTAGTGATGCTTGGCTCTGGTGGCTAGCGCAAGCGCTAGCGCGCCTGGCACTACCACGTGTCGCGTCGCCTGGGGGTCCTCTGATTGCGGGTTCGAGCCGGAGTGGGCTCTGTTTTTTTTTGTTTTATTATTGGAAATTAAATCAATAGCAGTTTTGGGTACAAAAATATCACAGAGAGCTTTATAGCAGTAGCCACAAGTGGCTTATTGGTTTGAGTTGGGGTTTGGCTTGCTGTTGATCTTGGGTTCGAGCTCGGGTGTCCTCCTTTGGATTTTATTTTTATTTTAATATGATTTTCAAGTTTTAAAATTGGGAAATTTCATAGAAATATTATAGAATATTATTAGATCACTTGGAAATTATTTATAGTATTTTAAGAGATATTTTGAGAAATAAAGATCATGTTCATGTATTAGATGATATTTGAATTCAAGAAAAAATGTACATGATTAAGATTTTAAGGGTTGGTTTATAATAAAATTAAAGTAATGATGAGATTTAAATAATGAACTTCCAGTGATAAATCTTTAAAAGATTGTGTTTTAAATCTTAAATAATTTTGTATTGAGAATGATACTTGAAGTATAGATGAATGTGGAAAAGGGGTTTTATTAATCCAAGGAACATTGTGAATTATTAAAGTGAATAGTTGTGTGGTTAACCAAGAAGTGCTTACTTCATGATTGATAAATAAGAGAATGGATGAAAGAATTGATTGAGATGTGAATAAATAAAATTGAGAATATAAATAATAAGGGTATGAAATACCCATGATGTTGAACATGAAAAGAAATTAATTCTAGAGGCTAAGTGAGACCTAGAAACCGGCAAGTGATGAGAGTAATTAATTGATTTTGAGAAGTGGCCAATATGGACTATCGTTCTTTGGTTATTGTTTAAGTCTGGTAGGAGGGTAAGCTAGCTCTAGGTGGTTTTATTTATTCATGTTTCAAATTAAGGATAGGCACTAGGAGAAGTAATAAAACTTGGGCAAATGTTAGTGAGGCGCCTCTATATAGTCTGACGGTGGATTCCTGGACTATAGACCCAGTCAGACGGTGGATTCCTGAACTGTGGTTGTTTGCGGGGTGAGACGCTCCTCAATTAAATACAGGACTATGATTGATTTCATGGTGGATTCCAGGATCTTGAATAGTCAGGCGGATGAGAGGTAGTTCACCATTATAAATGTATATACCGAGGCTGGAGCGGCACTTGCGGGATGTTCACACGACAAGGATTTCCGTATAGCCTGGCAGTGGATTCCATGGCTGGAGTTTGTACTCGTGGAATGTCTAAAACTTGCTTTTGTTACTGTAGTAGAATATTCATAGAAAGGGATTAAACCATATATTGAGGAGTACGATAAGGGCCTGCTCTCGGACCTATGTAGAATGTGATGCATAGAATCCGAACAAGTATGCATTAGTGTAATCATAGTATAATATTTGCATTAGGCATTAAGTCATATCATACACTGACATGTTTAGGATAGTCGCTTTTTACACTTTATTGTGCATTCAAGTTTGTGTTTGCTATAGTAAAAGAATCACTATTTTATAGTATTGCGTTAGTTGTACACAATTGACGTGCCCACAGTTTTCCAGTGCAGGACTTGGATTAGCAAAAGGCATAAAGATGAATTGATGCTAATGATTATTTCAATGTTGAAAATGTTAAAGTTGTATATATCATGTTGTATTCATTTAAATTCTACTGCGTTGATGTAAGAACAATATTGTATAATGAAAAGTTTTAATTTTCTTGAAAAATTGTACGAATTTGAAGTAAAAGATCCTGTTGTGCTACGAATTACATGTAAATGGAACTCGAGGCGTTACACATGATAAGCATATTTTTCAAAGGGAGTTTGATGTAGGGTAGAAAGTGTTGATTTTCAATTCAAGACTTCGACTTTTTCTGGGAAAGTTGCGGTCTAGGTGGTCGGGACTATTTGTTGTGACACGTATTTTTCCATATGGAGCCATTGAAATTCATCACGAGACAAAAGGGACATTCATGGTCAATGGATAGTGCTGAAGCCATATATGGATGGGGAATTTAGCAAGCAAAAGTTGTGCATCGATCTAGCCAACCCTAAGTGATAGTTGGAGAACGTCTAGTTGGATACTTAAAACTTAGCGATTCTTGGGAGGCGGTTGGTGGCTAAAGATTTTAAGCAAGTTCATGGTATAGACTATGATGAGACTTTTTTCTCAGTTGCCATGCTTAAATCCATTCGGATCTTGCTTGCTATTGCAGCATATCATGATTATGAAATATAGCAGATGGATGTCAAAACTGCTTTCTTACATGGAAATCTTCTGAAGGATGTGTACATGACACAACCTGAGGGATTTGTCATTCCATTCGATATTGGAAAGGTGTGTAAGTTGCAACGATCCATTTGTGGATTAAACCAAGCTTCTAGAAGCTGGAATCTTCATTTTGATGATGCGATCAAAGAGTTTGGTTTCATCAAGAACGAAGAAGAACCTTGTGTCTACAAGAAGGTTAGTGGGAGCACAATTGTATTTTTGGTATTGTATGTACATAGCATACTACTCATCGGAATGACATCTCTACCTTATAATCTGTAAAGACTTGGCTAGGAAAATGCTTTTTCATGAAGGACTTGGGTGAAACTACCTCTGTATTAGGTATCAAGATTTATAGAGATAGATCAAGGAAAGACTGCTTGACCTAAGTCAGAGTACATACATAAACAAAGTATTGAAATGCTTTAATATGCAAGAGTCTAAGAAAGGATTTCTCCCTACTCGCATGGTGTAGGCTTGTCTAAGGCTCAATATCCTTCTACTCAAGATGAGGGAGACCGCATGATTAAGATTCCATATGCATCTGCAATTGGATCTATCATGTATGCCATGTTATGTACTCGTCCTGATGTCTCATATGCTTTGAGCAGCTGAGCAGGTACCAGTCTGATCACGGTAAGTCACTGGACTGCTGTCAAGAACATCCTTAAGTACTTGAGAAGTATATGGAGTCGAAAGGGTTACACAGATGCTAGCTTCCAGTCTGATAGGGACGACTCCAGATCGTAATTGAATTTTGTGTTTTTCCTAAATGGTAGAGATGTGAGCTGGAAAAGTTCGAAGAAAGAGATAGTAGCCGATTTTTCCACAGAGGCTGAGTATATTACAACCTCCAATGCAGCAAAGGAAGCCGTTTGGATCAGAAAGTTCATCACTGAACTTGGCATAGTTTCTAGTTTGGGGACCCGGTGGACCTCTATTGTGATAACAATGGGGCCATTGCACAAGATAAGGAGCCTAGATCTCATCAATGATCCAAACATGTACTTAGGATTTTCCATCTCATTCGAGAGATCATCGATAAAGGAGATGTGAAGAAATGTAGAGTACCGATAGATGATAACATCGCTAACCCACTGAAAAAATCCTCTTCCACAGTGGAAGCACGAGGGTCACTAGGTCTTTAGGCATTAGATGTATGTCTGATTTGCTCTAGTACAAGTGGGAGATTGTTGGTGTATGCCTTAGAGGCCAACCTTATATTGACCTTTCTAGTTTACATTGTATCATGACATTTATTTTATATATGAGGCATTTTATTTATGGTGTTGTTTATTGTAATTCAATGAACATAATAAAGTCCTTAGAATAGTAGGTTCAATACAATGGGACATAAAGTGCATGAATTGATTTTGAGATCCTATTAGTTGTAATCAAAACACTATTCTTAAATGTCCCTAGCTAAGTATTATTATGAATTAGGACAACAATAATACATAAAGACTAGTATTTGCGTAGACTGATGACCATATCTCACGGATCATAGATATGAGATATCAAGTCTTCACATGTGTACATATTAAAGTAATAATGTACTGTACTGACCCACCATGAGAACGATGCATGAATCTTTACATGGGTGTCATGAGAGATTCTCATAGTGACGATGGCGTACGTGGTCCTTTGACTTCAAGTAACTACGGTTCCCTACAGAAGAAGTTATATTTTTTAATACTGTTAATCGTCGCCTGTGATAAGGTGATTATGAAGTCAGTTATTGGACATATTATGAATTATGCGGAGGGATGTGAGTGACTTAGATAGGAATTGTTTCTCTTACATAAAAGGAGCGATATCATTGGGCCCTTGATTGAGTGAGACTGCAAAATGCATGGCCGTGCTCAAATGAGTCAATATGAGATATTGATCTCATTTGTTGTAATAAGTCTACTCGGAAATAAAAAAACAAAAGATTAATCTATTCAAGGTTGACACGCTCCATACCTTGTGGTCAATTAAGATATCTGGATAAAAGAACTGAACTGTATGGTAACATTGGTCACAGATAGGTAATGTCAAATCACCAGCATTCCCGTTACTTGAGTAGCAGTGATATATTGCTAGATATCGCTTAATGTTTGTAACACTAAAATAGGAATTTAGTATTACTCTCAACGTAATGTGAAACTACAGGGACACCCATTTAGAATGGATCAGAACTGAGATTTAAATTCATAAGATGAATTTAATTGGGAATCCAAGTAAGACTTGGGCTCCCAACATTGGTTGGGCAATTAATTAGATTTAATGGGCCAACCAAAATTAGAAGGCCCACATATGAATCTGACCTAGGTTAGATTGTGAGCCCGACAACCTATTTACTCTCTTCTGTGATATGTATCTGTGGGAAACGACGAAATCCTAGCCATCACAGAAAGTGAGAGAAAGAGGGAGAGAGAGCAACAGGAACATCCCCTTCCCGTAGTTGCATGAGGGAGAGCCCAATTTCGTTCATTTGTGTGGATACCGTAGATGCACTGCAATGTTGTGGTGCTCGTGATTGGCAGATTGTGGAGATAGTCGTTCCATCGTTGAGGTAAAAAAACTCCTAACACGTTTTATGCATTTTACATGGATCCATGATTGGGTTTCAAAATTTTCAATTTATTTCCACTGCGTATTTACTATGTGATTGACTTTGAAACCCAACACCATCACCACCATCACCACCATCATCCCCTACCAAACCCATCCCCGACAACCACCACCATCACCACCATCGACCACCATCTCCACCATCATCTCCACCACCACCATCTCCAAGCACCACCAAACTCCATCACCATCACCTCCGAAACCCATCTCCACCGACCACCACTGATCACCACCACCGACCACCTTCAAAACCCATCACTGTCACCTTCATCTCCATCAAATTTAAAACAAAAAATAAATCAAGAAAAATTTAAAAAATGGAAAAAAATGAAAACAAGGGAACTGAAAAGAGGAGAAGAAGAGAGTGGGGGTATTTATGTAATTTCATGTTATTTATGCTAAAAAATTAACAGAAGGGGTTTTTGTCCAATTTTAAAATCTTTGGGTGCTATTTGGATATTATAAAAATGCAAATTAAGATCAACTTTGGGGTGATATTTCGTCCTTCCCCATTTTATTTATTTGTTTGTTTTTAAAGGAATGGGAAGAATAAGTGCAAAAGGTGGGCATTTTGGTAAAATCGTGGAAGAAAATAAGGATATAGATTTCAAATTTTAAATTAATTCTATGTGAAGATTTCTAAAAATTTCGAGCACTGAAATGCACGTTTTCCAAATTGCCCCTTTGAAGAACCAGTAGGAAATATTATGGTCAACCAGTGGGTGGAATAAAATATTGTAAAAAAAATTAAAGAAGAAAAAATAGCAAGAAATTTAATTGAATGTGAGTGATTTGGATTAGGATTAAATAATTGATTAGTTTAAAACTTTAAAACATTAATCGTAATCTTTTGATTTTAACTAATTATATATCTAACCATTCTAACCTAATTAAATCCAATCCCTATTTAATCTTCATCTAAATTCCTTCAAAGTTGGACTGAGACTTTTGCAAAAAAATCCTGAGACCTTAATTTGCTGAAGGAAGCCCGAGAATTTATTTTTTTGGAGAGGATCCCGAGGCTTGATTTGCGGCTCCAAGCAACAATTTCAAAACGAGTTCTTTTTTCTCTCTTATATTATTATTATTATTATTATGCAATCCAATAAGATATTTATTAGCTGCAAATTTGCTATGAACTAATTTTATTTTTCTTGAATTTCGATGTAGCATAACTTTGAAAATACAATTCGAATTTTATTGTTACTTTATTCTTCTACTTTTCCATGGTTGTGTGTTTAATTTTTGTTCTTAATACTTGCAATTGTCTCGCCAACTATCGTTTGATTTTGTAACACCCCGTAATTTCTTTAAAAAAATATAGTATATAGTATATATATATATTATATAAAGGAGTGATGGCAAAATTGTAAATAAGAGAAGTAGGCGGGGCCCACGGTGTGAGAAACAGATGATGGTTGTATTGTTTGCGCTGACGCCATGATGACATCAGCAAGGGGGCCCACCCATTTGTGAAGAGGCAGCATGGGCTGCTTTGTGTGGTCTGATGTCATCACAAGGGGAGAGACAGAGTATGGGTTATATTAATCCCATATCGGGAACTGAATAGATTAAAATAATAATAAATAATTATGCCTGTGATCAAGAGTCACCAATCCGGTTAACCACCTTTTGAGAGGCAACCTGTGGTGGGCAGTTGTGCTATACCATAAATAATTTGTCTGATAAATTGTATAAAATTGTTTGAGTTGGGGCAGGGGCATTAAAAATGGTATCAGAGCCGAATTTCGACACCGAGTGTGGGGCATGTCTATATAGTCGGGCGGTGGATTTCGGGACTGTGGTGAGCCCTCAATTAAATCCGGAACTGTGATTGATCGGGCAGTGGATTCCGGGATCATGATTAGTCGGGTGGATAGAAGGGCAGCTCAATTAAATCCGGAATTATGGTTGATCGGGCGGTGGATTCCGCGATCATGATTAATCGGGCGGATAGGAGAGCATATGCTCCATATCGGCTAGAAAGTAGATTCTGCACTAGAATGTGCATGCCCCGTGCTCAGCGATGATGCTGATTTCTGAAGCGGGGGGTGTCTGGACCACCCCGTAACTTCTAAAAAAAATTATAGTATATAGTGTATATATATTATATAAAGGAGTGATGGCAAAAATGTAAATAAGAGAAGTAGGGGGGCCCACGGTGTGAGAAACAGATGATGGCTGTGTTGTTTATGCTGACGTCATGATGACGTCAGCAAGGGGGGGGGGGGCCCTGCCCGTTTGTGAAGAGGTAGCATGGGCTGCTTTTTGTGGTCTTACGTCATCACAAGGAGAGAGAGTATGGGTTATATTAGTCCCATATCAGGAATTGAATCGACTAAAATAATAATAAATAATTATGCCTATGATCAAGAGTCACCGATCCGATTAACCACCTTTTGAGAGACAGCCTGTGGTGGGCAGTTGTACTATACCATAAATAATTTGTCTGATAAATTGTATAAAATTGTCTGAGTTGGGGCAGAGGCGTTACAGATTTATTGAATTGTAGGGGATGCTGAGAGGTAACTTGTGATTTAGAATTATAGAATTAAACACCTTTGATTGAGCAAAATTATAGATAATTTACCACGATTAATAACACTGTAGAGAAATCCACAGAACTTAATGAATCTTCAAATAATTAAATTCACATAGTGATTAGTTAGGATATATTTGGTGTCATTCGAGAGAAGACATTGAATAATTAGGAGATTTTGGTGTACAACTTGGAAGAGTTGAGTTTTGAGTTTCATGGAATTATGAATTGTGTGAGATTAGCTAGGTGAAATCAAAAGCCCTAGGTTTAGTTTTGCTATTAATAAAATTTCATATTTTGTTATTTTTAATTAGTTTTGTTTTGGCTTTAGTTTAATTTAATTTAGTTTCTGTTTTAATCAGATTTTCGATTATCTAAATAGTAAATATTATAGTGAATTTTCGTACTCAATAAAATAATCAATCATTGTGGGTTCGACACTCTTTTCTTTTAAACTAGACTACTTGTTCCAATTTTGTGCGCTTGCAAATTATTCCATCAAATTGTTGTTCGGAGCAGGAGGAACCTAAAGCTTTTATTTTTGCATCAAGCATCAAGTGGGTAACATCTTCATTGCTCTGATTTCTATTATATTGTAGGGTGTATGCATATTAGAGAAGCTATATATGTTGTATTGAAAGAGTATAACTCGATCAAACTCGCATTATCAAAATTGAGGCTTCAATTGTTTAAATAAAGTCTATGAATGAAATTTGTGATTAGAATGTTGTTCGGGTACATTAGAAGTCTCATGTTTAGAAAGCGACCCTTAGTACAATGATGGAATCGATATCAGAATATATTGCTAATGCGTTTGATTTTATGAAACTGGGAATCTATACAACATGTTAAATTAAAAGAAGAAATTAAAGAAAGGAATTGAGTAAAATAGCATTTTGTATGTGATATAAATGAGTTGTTTAATTCTCTGAAATATTTAGAAATGCTTGTGCAAATGTATACCTCGATGTTGTAATGAAAACAATTGAAATAAAAATCAAAACAGAAGGAGACTGGAATATCCATGCATGTGGAAGCACCGCTGGCCTCTGTCTGCCACTACAGGTGCTTGCGGATGCATCCTGTGGAAGCGAAAGAGCTTTCACAAGTACCTTACGCAAGGTGCACAGAGTGTGCAGATTCACTGTTTATTTGAGTTTATGATCGATGCTTCGATTTATTGCTTTGATTTATAGTTAACTCTACATGTTTGACTCTGATAAGAGTTTTAGAATTGTTTAGATGACCCGTATTAATTATTGCAGTCTTATGTTAGAGTTATGAAGAAATTTAAAGTATAATTGCATAGAATTGAAACTTGACTCGGAATTCGTAATATCTCGAACTAATTAAAAGTTGAATTTTGGTTGAGTACCCTTAATAATAATATGAAATTAGGGAGTTAAAACTATACAAATTTGTAGGTATGTGTTAGATCATGTGAAGTTGGGTTTCTTTTGAGGCGTAAGTCGATTGTTTGAATGGTGAAATTGAATGTATTGTATAATTGAGCCAACTGCAATGGGTATTGGTGTCAAAGTGATGTAAAAGTGACAGTTTTTTGACTTGGTCAAAGCCAAGGGAATGGTCGTGACTTAAGCGAGGTCCGGGTCCGACAAAATTTGAGAACTGCGAGTGAGGAGTGGAATAGGGTCTGTGTGACCAAGATTGTAGTTTGTATGAAATGTAAGTCCGGAATAGGGATCGTTAAGTCTATATTACATTTTGCATCATTTAGTTAACAACTTGCATTAGAAGAAGATATGACAGAAACAATGACGGACATGTCTGGTAAAGAGCTGTGGCTCCTAAGAATGTTAGAGACCGAGGATACGCTCGGTAAATCCACGTCTGTGGGCTAGGAGTAGGCCGGTAAGGTTCGTAATTATGGAAGATCGACTCACTGTGGTTCATGACCGAGGATATGCCCGACAAATCCACGTTTGTGGGCTAGGGGTAGGCTAGTAAGATCCATGCACCCAGAAGGTTGGCTTGAATGTGATTATGTGTTGGAGTACTAGTGGTTGGGTTTAGGCATGCACAACTAGGGATTGTACCCCAAATGAAAAGTAATGCCTAGTAGCTTGCATTTGGGAACTATGTTGTATGGGCGGCATAGCGTTCCAAACAAGCTTGCATTAGAGAAGCATAGTTAACATGTGCCTATAGAACTTATGAAATAGTATCTTGCTGGAAAACCTTTAATGATATGAAATAATTGACATTTCCATATAATGATTGTTTTCATTTAAAATTGTCATTACTAATTAAATCACCTTTAATCTAATTTCAACTTGTTTGGGAGTTGCTAGAGTTGTTGTAATTTTATAGTCGGCCTCACAAGCTGACGGTCCCATATACTGTGGTTCTGCAGGTAAGTTTTTCATTGGAGATAGCATACAAGTGTAGCATCCTGAGAGTCTGTCACCTTATTAATCCATGGGAATTGGACATGTAGGAAGATTCTATGTATTTCCCTGTGTTATATTATGTTTATGTATGCAATTGAATTATCAATCTTGTAAGAAATGCACTGTCCTCATTGTTTCAAATTTGCTAGTCTTTTTCATTCTCTAATTCTTCATCAAACAAAAGAAAATTCAAACAACCATTTTCAATTTCCTTCAAATTTCTTAGCAAAAATATATTCATGTAAACATCAAACTTTAATTCCCTTAAATTCTCCTAAAAAGAAACTTAGATTCTTATTTCTTACAAAACTCTTGGGCAAGAAATTAGCCTACATTATTTATTAAACAAGAGAGAGACATACATTTTTTAAGGAAGACAGAGTGTATATTGAAGTAGAGATTGAGAAGATGAGTTTTTCCTTCATTTTTTTAATTTTTAGGTGATAAAGTTGAGTTAGAATTCGTTGTAGAGACATGAGACACTATGGAGGAAATGAAGAATATAAAATAGAAAATAATGATTTTAAATAAACATGATGGTTTGGGTAGTGACAGGAGTAAAATCAGAGCCATACAATCCCAGTACACATCTTAATGTATCTCGAAGGCATTTCACATCAACTACAGGCAAGTAGAGGAGAATGGGCCACATATAGGCCCACCAGTTGTAACACCCCATTTTTTTATTTTTATTTTTTATTTTTTTAACTATTCCTTATTCATATAAATTTTAACATAATCTATTACTTATCTACACCAAGTCTTACTTAGAAAAGTATTCATAGATTTTTATTAAAAAGTTTCGCAGATTTCCCCCTGAAATATTAGCCCTTTTAAAAATATTCCTTACGGAAATCTGCAAACAATTACAGAAATCAAGGTACCTGTAATATACATCAATCATCCCCAGGCCAAGTCATTCAACATCACACAAGCAATAATATATATGGCTCTGGGGGCATAATATTTCATAAACAAGCAAGATACAAATTAAAAACCAGAAGTTCTTTTGAAAACATATATCAGTTTTAGAAAAACTTTAGAAAAACCTTTCAAAACCAACCATAGAACCCGGTACTCCACAACGAGGTGGGTACGGGCTTTCATACTTCATCACAACACTATAGATATATTACCTCTTACAGTTATACACACAATCTTCCATAATACGATATAATAAACCATTCTACTCTCATTTCTACATATAATACATACATACATATATTCCATTTTACTATGAGCAAAAGTATTAACTACCAAACTACAACAACTATCTTACCTCGTTGCTATCAAAACCTGCAGGAGAGTTACGGTCGTCCACCTTCAGGGAGGGACTCCCCTAACCCCAAGAAAACAATAGGGGTTAGCCATGTCTGGTGTGAGTATAATTACTAGTTTAGTAAATAAATGAAACTATATAAAGAAAATTGAAAGGACTTACGAATATCATGACAATAAAATTCAACCTGAAAACTCAATATAAAAACATCATAAAAGTGACATCATACCAAAGTACCATTCTGAATCTACACCCATCTACATATCCATATCTACTCTCACTACCTTGAAATTGTGCCTCGGTAGGTAGTTCCCACCATTTCCATGGAAATAGCAGGCAGATAGTTCCTCGACACAATTCCAAGGCATATCAACTTATATCAACTCATAGCACAACTTATCTTTAGTTTTGAAATGATTCCCATATTCATCACATAATACACTTCACTATTATCACATAATACACTTCACTTTGTGCTTCACACTAATATCACATTTTTTCTTTACTTTTCATTCATATACTATTGTATCATACATACACACTTTCTTCACGTCTCATATTCTTTTCCATACCACAATTTCTTCGAGTTATTCACATTAATTTTACATACAAGATTCTTTCATGGTTATACCCATATACACCACATCATATTAATTCACATAAATAATTCCTTCACTATTGATATGGCTAAAAATGGGGGTTAATCGGGACCGTCCAAATCAGGTACGAATCTTGAGACCCGGGGGTAAAACGGTAATTTCGCCTACAAAAAGGTCCAAAGTGGATATTGGGTCTTCTCTCCTTGGACCCAATAACCCACGAATGGATCCACCAACAAGAGGGTGCGGGTTTTAACCCGCTGCGCACCCAATCCAACAAGATAGAATTAGGGTCCCTGGTTAATCATGATCAACGGCCCTGATGTACGTCTATCTTTTCACTGGGATTTGGGGATTAAATTCCTTATCTGATTACGGGGAATATACCTTATCAGATTACATTACTAATCTGTTTACGAGGCACCAATCACCCGTGCCGAGTTCCAGCAGTTCCAAGCGACCGTCCTGCAGGCTCTCAACCTCCGTCAAAATCCTAACGAGCCGAAGGTCCCGTCCCCTCCTCCAGTCCGAAGCCCTCGCCGACGGTCCCCATCTCCTCGTCCTGCTCCTACCAACTCCCGGCGTACCCCAAGTCCTCGTCACTCCCGAAGTTACCATCGCCGCAGCCCTCGCTCTCCCTCATACGAAGACGAGTCACGAGGCTCGGCAGACTACCGTCGGAGAGATGACACCATGTACCGACGTCTTCATGAAGTAGAGAGGCGCCTGGGTCAGATCGACCGAGAAGAGGAGCTTAGGGGAAGAACCTTACGTCCTAGCCGCCCCCTTCTCCCGGACCATAGTGGATGCACCTGTGCCGTTCGGTTTCAAACCTCCCCAATTCGAGACTTACACCGGGGAGACCGATCCAGTTGATCACATCGAAAGCTTTAAGACATTGATGCTCCACCATCAAGCCTCCGATGCCCTCCTCTGCAAAACCTTCCCCGCAACTCTCAAGGGACCGGCCCGAGAATGGTACTCTCGCCTCGCCCCCTCTTCAATATTCTCCTTCGAACAGTTCGAAACCCTCTTCGTCACACATTTCGTAAGCAGCCGTAGGGCTGAGAAAACCAGCATCTCCCTATTGCACCTCCACCAAAAGAAGGGGGAGAAGCTGAGAGACTATGTGAAGAGGTTCACAGCTGAAGCCAGGTCCATAGCATCCCTCGACCAGTCGGTCGCTACGGCAGCATTTAATTCTAATGTCCTCAATTCCAACCTCCGCTCCTCCCTCGCCAAGAAACCTCCGCAGAACTTTTCCGACCTCCTCCTTCGCAGTGAAAAGTATATCCGGGCCGAGGAGGCCGAGCAGCGACCAAACTGGGAGGGGTCTTCCTCCGGGTTTAAGAGAAAGGGAACAGAGGAGGAAGGAACCAGGAAGCTACAAAAGGACAATGCCGGCCAGCGCCGAGCTCCCCCCAGGTTCGAAAAGTTCACTCCTCTCACCACTGACGTCTCAACCATTTTGATGGAGGTCGAGAAGGAGGGTATTATTCCCCCTGCTCCAAGGATGAACACTCCTGCCAAAAGAAGAGATAAAGAGAAATGATGCCGTTATCACCGGGACCATGGGCATGACACCAGCGATTGTCGTGCCCTGAAGAACGAGATCGAAGCCCTTATCCAGAGAGGGCAGCTGACTAGGTTCGTAAGAAAAGACCGAGCCGAACTTCCTCCCCCGCCTCGGGGGGCTAACAAGCGTCCGGAAAGAGAAGAGATGCCAGACTTCGAGGAAGAGTGAGTCCTCCACCTCATTCACGGGGGCCCAATGGGGGGCTCCTCGAACTCCTCTCGGAAAGCCTTTATAAGAGAAGTCAACTCGGTCCGAACCACCCCTCCTCCCAAAGGCCTCGGAGTGCCAGTCACGTTCTCCGACGAAGATCTCGAGGGAGTTCGTACCCCACATTGTGACGCACTCGTCATTAGCCTCCACATGGCGAATTTCAAAGTGGAGAGGATCTTAGTAGACAACGGTAGCTCCGTCAACATCCTCTTCCTCTCCGCTTTTAAAGGCCTAAAGCTCTCCAGAGACAGACTCAAGCCCGCCGGCTACACTCTCCATGGGTTCACGGGGGTTCCGGTAACTATTGAAGGGGTGATCACCCTCGATGTAACTGCCGGTCAAACTCCTACCACCCGAACAGAGTCAATGGACTTCATGGTGGTGGATGTTCCTGCCGCCTACAACGTCATTTTGGGTTGGCCTGGCCTCGCAGCTCTGGAAGCTGTCCCCTCAGCATACCATCTTAAGATGAAGTTTCCCACCCGGTCCGGAGTCGGGGAAGTAAGGGGCAATCAGGAGACGGCCAGAAAGTGCTACATGACCTCAACCCTTGGACCCGTCCTCTCCTTAGAGACTCTGGAGATTCCTCAAGATACTGCAAGACCGACCTCCGAGCCGGTGGATGAACTGGAGGAGGTGCTCTTCTCTGAACAAGAGCCGACCCGCAAGTTCTTTGTTAGCAAGACCCTCCCATCCGCCCTATACTCAGGTATTGTGAAATGCATCCGAGCCAATCAAGACCTCTTCGCATGGTCAGCAGCAGATATGCCCGGTATCTCCGAAGAACTCTTGGTCCACCGCCTGAGCGTCGATCCGGGGTCCAAACCAGTTCAGCAAAAGAAGCGCAAGTTCGCCCCCGAGCGTCAGCTCGCTATCAAAGAAGAGGTAAACAAGCTGTTGAAAGCCCGATTCATACAGGAGGTGAACTATCCTGAATGGCTATCAAATGTGGTAATGGTGAAAAAGTCCAATGGGACGTGGAGAATTTGCATTGATTTCACCGACCTCAACAAGGCCTGCCCCAAAGATCCTTTCCCTCTGCCAAGCATCGACACTCTGATTGACGCAACCTCGGGACATGAGCTCCTCAGCTTCATGGATGCCTTCTCAGGTTACAATCAGATAAGAATGTTCCCTCCAGACATCCCAAAGACGTCGTTTGTTACCGACCAGGGCCTTTATTGTTACAGGGTCATGCCGTTCGGTCTCAAGAATGCGGGTGCAACATACCAACGCCTCGTCAACAAGGTTTTCCAGGCCCAGATCGGCCGGAACATGGAGGTTTACGTTGACGACATGCTTGTAAAAAACATCCGAGGCATTGACCACGTGGCCGACCTCCAAGAAGCATTTGATGTTTTGAGAAAACACAATATGAGACTCAACCCGAACAAGTGTGCGTTCGGCGTCTCATCAGGAAAGTTCCTCGGCTTCATGGTTAGCCAACGAGGAATTGAAGCAAATCCGAAAAAGATCGAGGCCATATTGGACATGGCCCCTCCTAGAAATGTTAAGGAAGTTCAAAGATTGACTGGTCGCCTAGCCGCCATAGGGCGCTTTCTGTCAAAGTCCGGGGAAAAGTGCCTCCCGCTCTTCAAAGCCCTCAGGGGGGCTAAAGGATTTGAGTGGGGGCAGCAGCAACAAGACTCATTCGACCAGCTTAAAGCATACCTTGTCAATCCACCTCTTCTCAGCAAACCTATACCTGGCGAACCACTCTACCTCTACCTAGCAGCTTCCGAACAGACGCTTAGTGCGGTCTTAGTCAAAGAAGAAGAAAGGGCCCAGAAGCCCATCTACTACGTCTGCAAAGTACTTCGGGACGCCGAGCTCCGATACCCGAAGATTGAGAAAATAGCCTATGCCCTGGTAATGGCCGCGAGAAAGCTTCGGCCCTACTTTCAGTCCCATTCGGTGGTCGTTCTTACCGACCAGCCGCTGAAACAAGTTCTTCACAAGCCCGAGGCTTCCGGCCGCCTTATGAAGTGGTCGATCGAGCTGAGCCAACATGATATAACTTATCAGCCTCGGACCGCGATCAAGGCACATGCATTGGCCGAATTCATAGTGGAGACCACAATCCCTGAGCCCTGCCAAACAGTAAAGGGACCCCCGGTTTGGTCAATTTATGTTGACGGATCTTCTTGCAATGAGGGAAGCGGGGCAGGAGTCATCCTGGCAGGCCCAGATGACTTCATCCTCCAATACTCCCTCCGTATAAATTTCAAAGCTTCGAACAACGAGGCCGAATACGAGGCGTTAATAGCCGATCTAAGAATGGCCCGAAATGCAGGGGCACAGTGGCTACAGATCTTCAGCGACTCTCAGTTGGTTGTCAACCAGGTCCTCGGTGAGTATGAAGCCCGCGATGACAGAATGGTTAAATACTTGGCTAAATTCAAGAGCCTCATGGCGCTGTTTGAAGAGGCCCTCATCCAAAGGATCCCCCGAGAAGAAAATGCTCAGGCCGACGCCCTATCCAAATTAGCCTCCTCTTCCCTTAAAGGTCTTGAGCAGACCGTATTGATAGAAGTCCTCTTGAAGCCAAGCATAGAGGACGAAACACCTGACTCCGCTGAAACATTGCCTGTCCTCCTCGAAGACAACTGGATGAAACCCATTGTCGAATTCTTAAGGGACGGACTCCTCCCTGAAGATCCGAGGGAAGCAAGAAGAATCAGGACCCGAGCCGAGCGTTTTACTTTAATCGAAGGCATCTTATATAAACGCTCCTTCACCCAGGTGGACGGTCGGCCTTACCTAAGGTGCCTTTCCCCCAGGCAAGCCGACTACGCCGTGCAAGAGCTCCACGAGGGCATCGGCGGAGCTCATTCTGGGTCCAGGGCTCTAGCGCGCAAAGTGTTGAACTACGGGTATTACTGGCCCACTCTCCTACGAGACTCCGAACGACACGTTCGGCAATGCAGCTCCTGTCAAAAGTATGCAGACATCCGACGCCTTCCACAAGCACCGCTCACCTCCCTATCAAGTCCGATCCCCTTCGCTATGTGGGGGATGGATTTACTAGGACCGTTTCCACCAGCCCCCGGACAGGTAAAGTTCCTAGTCGTGGCGGTCGACTATTTCTCTAAATGGATAGAAGCCGAGCCCCTGGCTACAATCACCGAGCATAGGGTCGTTCAATTCTTCTGGAAAAATGTGATTTGCCGGTTCGGCGTTCCCCGAGTCATAGTCACGGATAATGGAACACAGTTCACTGGGGCCGCCTTCCGAGCTTTATGTGAGGACCTCTCCATACAACTCCGATTCTCCTCCGTCTCCCATCCTCAGTCGAATGGCCAGGCCGAGAATGCCAACCGACAGATTCTTTTGGGCATCAAGAAGAGATTAGACAAGTGTTCCAAAGGACTGTGGGTCGATCAGCTGCCAAACGTGCTCTGGAATCACCGCACCACCAAGCGGACCCCAACAGGCGAGAGCCCGTTTAATCTCACCTATGGGTCCGAGGCCCTCATTCCCCTAGAAGTTGGGATACCCTCTCCTCGTTTGATGGCCTTTGAAGAAGAGTAGAATGCCAAAGAGCTCAGAGCAAGCCTAGATCTGATAGATGAAATCCGAGAGAGAGCGGCCATACGCCAGCAAGCTTACCGAAGGAGGATCGAGCTAGCATACAACAAAAGGGTCTGCCCAACGGACCTCAAAGAAGGGGATTTAGTCCTCCGAAAATTGGCCATCTCGTTCCCCGGACAGAAAAGCAAACTGGCCCCGAATTGGGAGGGACCGTACAAAATCTCAAAGGTGATCCGCCCCGGTGCGTACAAGCTAGAAGATCTCGAAGGCAGAGAAATTCCCAGGACTTGGAATGCCGACCATCTTTTGAAATACCAAGAGAAGGCAACTACGCCTCTCTAAGTAACTCGAGATGTCGAACCATTCCCTTCCTTTTACTAGTAGTGATTTTTCCTTTCATTTTTTCATTGTAATAACGGCTAGCAACTTTAGAAGCAGCCGATCATTAGATATTAATAAATAAAGTTTCTTCATATTTTCACTGCTATTACATCTCTCTGTTTTTAACTCTCTAATCTAACAATGGTTCCGGAGTCCAACACTTGGCTCGATTCTACTTCGCAAGTTCGCTCCTAAGCGAACTAGAAGTAGCTCGCCATTCGGAACTGCTCCCACAGCCGTTGAATGGTTCGGAGTCCAACACTTGGTTCGACTCTACTCTGCAAGTTCGCTCCTAAGCGAGCTAGGGGTAGTTCGCATTCGGAAATGCTCCCACAACCCTAAACTAATCTAACAATGGTTCCGGAGTCCAACACTTGGCTCGATTCTACTTCGCAAGTTCGCTCCTAAGCGAACTAGAAGTAGCTCGCCATTCGGAACTGCTCCCACAGCCGTTGAATGGTTCGGAGTCCAACACTTGGTTCGACTCTACTCCGCAAGTCCGCTCCTAAGCGAGCTAGGGGTAGTTCGCCATTCAGAAATGCTCCCACAACCCTAAACTAATCTAACAATGGTTCCGAAGTCCAACACTTGGCTCGATTCTACTTCGCAAGTTCGCTCCTAAGCGAACTAGAAGTAGCTCGCCATTCGGAACTGCTCCCACAGCCGTTGAATGGTTCAGAGTCCAACACTTGGTTCGACTCTACTCCGCAAGCTCACTCCTAAGCGAGCTAGGGGTAATTCGCCATTCGGAAATGCTCCCACAACCTTTAAACTAATCAAACAAGGGCGCCGAAGTCCGACACTTGGCTCGATGCTACTTCGCAAGTTCGCTCGTAAACGAACTGGAAGAAGCTCGACATTCGGGACCGCTCCCACTTTAGAAGCCTCGGCACAGCAGACAACAGTCGCAAGAGTAAAACACACGAGTTCGGCAACAACACTTTTATTGATGAAACAGATGCGGTACAAAGACAAACACAGCAGGATTACAACTCGTCAAAGAAAAAATTACAATGCCGACTTATTACACTTAACAAAAAAAAGGGGTACACAAAAATTTGCGAAGACAACGACTTTAGCGCTTTTTTGGAGCCGGAGCGTTCCGCTTCAAAGACACTCGAGAATGACGACGCTTGTCTCCGGAGCGCGACCCCAAGCCAGCGAACTGAGACGTATCCTCGGCACCACTTCTAGTGGCTACTCCGACGGACGCTCCGCTCGACGAAATTGCCACCGAGCTCTGCGCGTCCCCCGGACTAGGTTGGCCGATCCGCTGACGGGTCGCCATCTCATAGAAGGTAATACCCCGCTCACTCTCAGCCCGAGTGCACGACGTGCTTCGAACATTGATCGGCCCTGAATGCGGCTTAAGACGGGCCACTTCTGCCTCCAACTCCGAGATCCGATCCCGCAACGAGTCGTCCTTGACGTCGACTTCGAAACGTGGGGGTATCGCGGAGTCCGGCACACCAGATCGGCTGGCGATGAGGTGCCGAAGGTGGGTGACCTCGATGCTTTTATCCACCGTCGCTCTCTTGAGCGCTTCGACTTCGGCGGTCAACTGTACCTGTTCGGTCGTCAACTTGGCCACCTCGGCCGTCAGCCCCTCGCCCTCACTCCGAAGCTTCGCCTCTACGGACTGAAGATGTTGTATCTCGAAAAGCAAATCGTCTCTCTCCGCTGTTATTTTGGGCAAGTTATGACGGATGCACTGAACCCGAATCTCATTACTGAAATCAGTTGGCGAATATTCACCTTCGGGGATAAGCTCGGCGATCCTGCTTTCCAAACGGCGAATCTCGATATCTCGCCGGCCGAGGACGAGCTGGAGATGGGTCCTCTCGCTTTCAGCTCGGCGCAATCCGAGCTCGACCTCGTAAAGTCTCTCTCGGCACCTCGCCAGACACAGCCTCGTCGCCCCTAGGCCGACCTCGGCTCGAGCTTCCTCATCCGAGCGCAAAGGCTCGACGTCTTGGGCGATCACCATAAGCTGCAAAGAGATCGGAGTAATCAGCAAAAACGTCGAACACTGCCGAAGCACCACACTTGGAAAAATTTTCTTTTTTAAAAACAAGAAGGGAATGTTCGGCAAAAGACAAAAACTTCCGAACATCGACACTTGCAAAAACTTTCTTTTCATTAATGTCAAAAAGTAGCGGTGGCCAGTCCGCTATTAGGCATTACAGAGTTCGAAAAGAAAAACAAAAAACAAAAACAAGAAAACGAAAGGCGGAGTCAAGGCTCGATCTCTTTCCCCGGGCGTCGAGGTGGGGTAGGGGTTGACTTCGCCGAAGGAGACGCCGCCGCCAGCGGGGTAATCGCGGTGCTGGGGACCTCATCAGTAGCCCCGGCCCCGGCACCGGCTTCGTCTTCGCCCTCCTCCTCTTCTTCCCCTTCGGACTCAGGGTCGAAGCCCTCGACGTGTCCGGGGAATAGCAGCCACCCCGAGACGTCCACCCCGGGGTACGCTTCCGACACTCGCGTGAGGGCGGCAGCAAAGGCCTTCGCCATATTCTGCGCGAGGAACCCTTGGGCCTTCTCCAAGGTCGCGTCCTCCGCCGCCTTTACGGCTGCCGCCTGCGCCGCCTCGACCTCGTCCAACTGCTTGGCCGACCCCTCCTTCTGTCGAAGGAGCTCGCCCTCCAGCCTCTTCACCTTGGCCTCGAGATGCTGGTTCCTCGCCGACCTACCCTCATGCTCGACGCGGAGCATGTCGAGCTCGTTCGCCAGGCGAGCTTTTTCGTTCCGAGCTTGGTCGGACTCCTGCTTCAGCTCCTTCTCTAGAGCTGTCAGCCTCTTGGTGAGGTGGCCGAAGTGAACGATAATCTGCAGCAAAGAAGAGCTAAAAGAGTTAGAAAAAAAATTTTGATTCAAGAAATACAACAGACGAGGAGGAGTTTACCGATACCGCCGAACGAGCGATCTCGATCACGTCGTCGCCCTCTCTCCCCGCCTCCATGGCGGCTCGGTCCTTCGGGGTGGCGAGATGCTTGATGGCCTGCATGCTCGCCAAGGAGTTCCTGAGGAACCCATCGTGCTTCCGAACTTGCCAGTCCGGAATATGGATCCGCTTGTGCTCCTCCGTCAGGAGCTCCTCGCCCGCCACGGTCAGCGGCGGTGTCGGCATGGCGAGTGCGGCGGCAATGGGGAAATCCCCCACTGGTGCGGGAGCCGAAGTCCCCGCCACGGTGACGACCGGGTCGTCAAGGATCTCCACCCCCTCGACAGGGCCCGCGATTCTCGGAGCCTTCGAGGTCGAGGGCAGCTTGGATGCTACCTTCTTGCGCTTCTTCGGCGCCTTACTCGCAAGCCCTGCCCTGAGTGCCAAGACCGCGTCGTAGTCCATGGATTCTGCATCAAAAGCAAAAAATTGATTAGCACGTAGAAAACAACAAGGCAATGAGTACGGAAAAAGAAAAAACTTGACGAGAGCCGCGTACTGGGATCTACGCGGCAGAGCCCTCCCTTGTAGAGGACGTGCTCCGTCAGCTCCCTCCAATCGTACTTCGGCCGGTCAAGGAGGATCCGGACCGCCTCTTCTTCTTCTACTGAGAGCTTCGGCATCGCCTTCGCCCTCTTTGGCACCCCCTCTACCCAAGCGGAAGGGATCGGCCATGCCTCTCGACTCCGCACGACCAACCATTTCTCTCGCCAGTTCTTGATGGAGTCGGGGCATATGACGAGCCTGCCGCCGTGCCTCGGAGTCAAGTAATACCGGTACTCCGACTTGTTCCTTTGGTGGAGCCGGTATAACGTCCGAAGCACGTTCAGCTGCGGCTCGATCCCTGCGGCCTGGCAGTGGAGAACGAACCCATTAATCACTCGCCACGCGTTCGGCATGAGTTGGATGGGGCTGACCCCGAACCAACTCACCACGGTAATTGCGAACGCGTGGAGTGGTAGCCGAGCACCGGCGATAAAGGCGTTGACCGGCCAGCAACACATCGTCACTGGCAGCGGTGAGTTCGCCCTAACCCCGGGGCCCGGCAACATGATTTCGTACTCCTCCGGGATGAAGAAAGATTCTCGGATCACTGCCAGATCCTCCTCACGCAGGATCGACGCCGCATCGTCCGCCTCCTTCGTCTCCCTCGCGGCGTTCTCCTCGAAGGACCTCTCCCTCCCATGAACAATCTGCTCGGCCTGATCCTCCGGGAGCTGCCTAACTCTGTGGAGCCCCGTCAACGGCCCTGGCAGTTGTCCGAACTCCCCCATCCTCTTCGGATCCACAACGATCGAATCCTTGCCGAACACCTTGCCTTTGGTCGGGGTCGGAGTCGAGTCCTCGACGTCTTCAAGGGAGGGCACGGACCAAGAGACTTCGTCGGAGACAGAAGCTATAGACATAATTGATGATAAATTACCTTAAGAGAGACAGCTGCCGGAAAACTTCGCCTGAACCAAACTCCGACGCCGGAAAAACTCGCCTGAGCACAAGAAACCGTCTGAGCAAAAGAGAGGAGAAATGAGAAATGAGAGGGGGGGGGGGAGATTTATAGAGGGGGGCACACCAAACGAGGATAATGGGCTCGTACGACCGGCCCATCTAAACCAAACGACGGAGCGATCCCAATCGTCGCCTCGCTAACCACAACGAATCATGAGTAGAATTTAATGCGCGACCCGTCTGATGGAAGCCCAGAGGTCACTGCAATTAATGAACGTCCCATTTGTCAGAGTTGTCAGAGTTGTCAGAGCTGTCAGAGCCACCAGAAGTTCAAATGGCGCACAGAAAAAACAAACCCCTAAAAACGACAAGTGTAGAAGTTCGGCACTCACTGCCGAGCGTTCGTGACACCGACCTTGTTACGGAGCAAAAATCAAGTTCGGCACTCACTGCCGAGCGTTCGTGACACCGACCTTGTTACGGGGGAAAAATCAAGTTCGGCACTCACTGCCGAGCGTTCGTGACACCGACCTTGTTACGGGGTAAAAATCAAGTTCGGCACTCACTGCCGAGCGTTCGTGACACCGACCTTGTTACGGAGCAAAAATCAAGTTCGGCACTCACTGCCGAGCGTTCGTGACACCGACCTTGTTACGGGGTAAAAATCAAGTTCGGCACTCACTGACGAGCGTTCGTGACACCGACCTTGTTACGGGGCAAAAATCAAGTTCGGCACTCACTGCCGAGCGTTCGTGACACCGACCTTGTTACGGGACAAAAATCAAGTTCGGCACTCACTGCCGAGCGTTCGTGACACCGACCTTGTTACGGGGCAAAAATCAAGTTCGGCACTCACTGCCGAGCGTTCGTGACACCGACCTTGTTACGGGGTAAAAATCAAGTTCGGCACTCACTGCCGAGCGTTCGTGACACCGACCTTGTTACGGGGTAAAAATCAAGTTCGGCACTCACTGCCGAGCGTTCGTGACACCGACCTTGTTACGGGGCAAAAATCAAGTTCGGCACTCACTGCCAAGCGTTCGTGACACCGACCTTGTTACGGGGCAAAAATCAAGTTCGGCACTCACTGCCGAGCGTTCGTGACACCGACCTTGTTACGGGGCAAAAATCAAGTTCGGCACTCACTGCCGAGCGTTCGTGACACCGACCTTGTTACGGGGCAAAAAACAAGTTCGGCACTCACTGCCGAGCGTTCGTGATACCGACTTGTTACGGGGTAAAAAATCGAGTTCGGCGCTCACTGCCGAGCGTTCGTGACACAGACCTTGTTACGGGGCAAAAATCAAGTTCGGCACTCACTGCCGAGCGTTCGTGACACCGACCTTGTTACGGGGCAAAAAAGTTCGGCACTCACTGCCGAGCGTTCGTGACACCGACCTTGTTACGGGGCAAAAAACAAGTTCGGCACTCACTGCCGAGCGTTCGTGACACCGACCTTGTTATAGGGTAAAAAACGAGTTCGGCAGATCGCCAGACTCACTCCTAGCGCTCGCAGCTATGCCGAACTCGCTTTCCTCTCCGGAAAAGCCTGCCGAACTGCATGTGGACCTCGGCCCCCTAGTCAGCGAGCCCTAGGGGGAGTCTAAGGCGTGATCCAAATGTCTAAGACCCCCAAACAACGAATTGACGCTTCGCGAAGGTAAAGAGGATATCCCCGCAAGAATACCACATGACCATCAGAGCTCATGAGCGACTCGGAGCTCAATCCACTTGGCAAATCACCTCACTACCCCTTCAAGATTCAAAACCCCCCATTTGAACCTCGATACAACTCCGCTAGCCATTAAAACAGTCAAACTACTCCTCAAAGGCCGATTAAATTTAGCCTTTAGGAGTGGGGGGCTCGTGATATGGCTAAAAATGGGGGTTAATCGGGACCGTCCAAATCAGGTACGAATCTTGAGACTCGGGGGTAAAACGGTAATTTCGCCTACAAAAAGGTCCAAAGTGGATATTGGGTCTTCTCTCCTTGGACCTAATAACCCACGAATGGATCCACCAACAAGAGGGTGCGGGTTTTAACCCGCTGCGCACCCAATCCAACAAGATAGAATTAGGGTCCCTGGTTAATCATGATCAACGGCCCTGATGTACGTCTATCTTTTCACTGGGATTTGGGGATTAAATTCCTTATCTGATTACGGGGAATATACCTTATCAGATTACATTACTAATCTGTTTACGAGGAGAATATTCCTTATCAGATTACGGGGATTACATTCCTAATCTGTTCTCTAAGATGCCTATAAATACCCCCCATCCATGTCCATTAAGAGGTAATCAATCTTTCACCAGTTTTGGCGCTCTTTCATAGTCTTCCTGATTACTGACTTGAGCGTCGGAGGGTGCGTCGCCGGGAACAACCCCGGTGTCTCGCACTTTTTGCAGGTCTACGGCGGGATCGACGACCGAAGCCCGACGGAACAGGTATACAGGTTTACTATTCAGTTTCCCTAAGGATCCACAAATTCATCTGTTTGCCCCCACACCAAATTTAGCGGCAACAACTATATACTCAGATACATAACACTATATTAATTCACATATATAATTCCTTCCCTTTTCATATTTAATCACATAACACAAATGTTCATCTTTTCATAAATATCTTCATATCACAATTTCTTTATTTTCATGTATAATCATATAATGTAATTACCTCATTTTTTCTTTTCATATTTATTTAACCACACACTTCATTTACCATTCATTTTCATTGCATAACATCACTCTCATTCAACCTATAACATATTGATATTTATTCTCATCATAGTTATTCTCATCACATAACTTCACATTCATTCGATCATATCATATCACATGCATTTTCATAGCATCTCATCACATGTATTTATTTTATTGCATATCATCACATTCATCCGTTTTCATTGCATCTTATTCATATGCATTCAATCTCATAATATCACATTCATTCGTATCTTATAATACATATCATAACATCTTGTAATACATTAACTTTCATTCTCATTATATTTTACAATTTATCTTCTTTTCATTCTGATTCCATCATACAAATTATTTTAATGCTAATTCTCAGTTTATCATATATTTTGCTTTATAATTCATTCTCATCCCATTCAACAACTTTAGTTACTTCTCATTACGAACAATAATATATCTTACTTTCATTTTCATTTACATCTCATTTTCCAATTTTACTTGAACTTTCCTTCTTGTCCGGTAATACACCGGTAATATAACACCGCACCCCAAAGCCGATAGTCAGGGTAACAATCACTGCACCCCAAGTAAAACTTGAGTAATCTACCATCACATCTCAAGCAGAGAGCTCGGTTATTACTTTACTTTATTTTCATTTTTATCTTACATTTTACTTTACTATTCATTTCCATTTAACAATACAACTATAGCATCAACAACCCACCGATTCACCCTGGGAGTTGTGCCAAGGCAGATACTTCCCAAAATTTCTATTGAAATAGCGGGCGAATAGTTTCTCGACACAATTTCAAGGTGCATCAACTCATATCATACCATATTTTACTTTAATAACCATTCTCATAACCATTCTCATCACCCAATACCACTTACTTATATTATTTCTTCACATAATATATTTTACTTCATGTTTCACACTCCTAATAAGTATGACTTTACTTTTCATTCGTACAATACATACACATTTTCTTTTACTTTTTATATTAATTTACCTACAAGATTCTTTCACTTTTCATATTCATTATCATACATATTTTCTTCTCTTTTCATAGATATTCACATAACACATTTTCTTCACCTTTCATTTTCATTCAAATACATACTCTCACTTTAATTCATATAATGCATAATACATTTTCTTTACTTCTCGTATTCCCTCCTATAATACAATTTCTTCATTTTATTCATATTAGTTCACACACATATTTCCTTTACTTTTTCATTATCACTTCTTATTATACACTTTCTATACTTTTTGATATTCATTTCATATCATTCACTTTATTTACTTTCTCAATCTCATCTTATAATATAACTTATTTTACTCTTTATTCTCAACTCATAATACACTTGCTTTAATTTCTCATTCTCATTTCACATCATATGCTTTCTCTACTTTCTCATTTTCCTTTTAATTTCACATTTATTTATTTTATTAATTTGTCGACCAGTGAGCCACAATATCCCAATATAGTGAAAGCCGAAAGTCCAGTAAACATGCAGTGCGGATCTCTACCCCCCCCCTCGGGGTCTTACGCACCCGAGGCTACGTATTCCTCCCATCCCATGTATTAAGAGGTCTAGCCCAAATCTCCAGGATTTCTGTAGGTACTGGTCAACAAAATTTAACTGTTATTATCATTTTCACTTCATCTTATTATCTCATATTATCACCACATAGAATCTCATCTATTATTTCAAGAAATTGTCACATCTTGACATTTACCATGAGAATTATTATCTCACTTTATTATCACATATCATCTCATCTTTCATCTTAACATGTTAACACATATTCGGTGTTCACTATATTATTTATCTTCTCATTATATCACATATTTGCATACACCCGATTATTTAATTTATAGGATTATTACATCATATTATTCCGTATCATAAATGCACCAAAATATTTATTTAATCACATTATAATGTCTTATGAATATACCAAATTAAGTAGATGATTATATCATATTATCTCCCATTAGTTCCACTTTAAACATCACTATATTATACATATACACACTAATTAATTTCATCGATTATGATACCACAACTCATTATCACTCGTATATATCACAAACACGCACCATATAAGTCAATACATCATAACACCATATATATATGTAATTTTTGTTTATCTACCAAATATTATACGTATATCAACTCCAATTACTTCATATTATCATACATATACCCAATATATCACCCATAACACTCAATATTCAAAATCACACAAATTTACCATATAACTCAATTTCAACATATAAAATTCCTTAATTTCGATTAAATCTTTATTTAGCTATAACTCACAAAAATCATATCGAATCTGCATAAAAAAATTTCACAACATAATATATACCTAGTATAATCATACTCACCTGACGAACCGCCAAGAACATACTCTTCGCTCGCCCGGTCGCCAATCAAACTTCACTTTTTTAGCACCTATTACGAAAATTATCGAACCCATAAGCCAATTACTCAAAATACACATTATCTATCCCCCGAATGCACATCAAACATATTCACACATCATATACAATCTACATATGCATGTCAAATAAAAAACTCTCTAGTTTTATGACCAAATCCCAATTTTACCCCTCGATGGGAGGAATTCTAATCAATACTTTATATTTTAAGGGTAAAATAACCAAAATTAACTTCTATATCCCAAAATTAACTCACCCATGTATCTCGGGAATAAAGTCTAGTATTTGTACATATTTTCCCATAATTATCCTATTTTTAAACTAATAAACTCTATTTTCACCATTTCCCGATACCGGGAAAATTCCTAATAATTATCAAACAATTATTAAAATTTGTCATAAATGCTCCTAAATTACCCCATAATATTCTACATCATCCAAAATAATTATTAGCATTCCATTGATGCAATTCTCCACACCCTTCCTAAACTCAAACCCTAGGTTTAATAAAAGTTTCATATTATTACCATAGAAACTGAAATCTTTCACCTATAGCATGTTCTACATACTCTAAACTACTTTCTACTACGATTTTTATGAAAAGAAATGAAAAGCATACAATTCCATAACTAAAGTTGTAAATTGATATTCCTTCTCGAAGTTCTCTCTAAAAATCGATACCGCCATGTGAAAGAGCACACAAAAATTACTTAAAAACCTCAGATAATTCAAAGTTGAAGTGGGAAATGGGTAGGGATTCAAAACCCTAATTTTGGGGGAAAATGGGTTTTGGACGATAGCGGGGAAGAAGAAAAGGTAGGTCGATGGGAAAAGTGAGAAGGAGAATAGGTAGGGGAAAGGTTAATGGAATGGAAAATTTGTTATAAACTCCTCAAGGGCCCACTCATTATTTAGATACCCTAATAGTGTTATTCTTCCTAATAAGATCTAATAAAACTCACTCCAATGGTAAAATAAATAAATTAAAGAGTATTAATAAAATAAAAATGCATATTAATGCATAGTATAATAATAACAATAATATCTACTCACAATAAAAAAGATACAAACGATTATTTTGAAATTATACAATAGAGGAGTGTTACATTATACACACTCAAAAGTAGCTCGTCCTAAAGCTGTGAGGACTGTCGAAAACCAATCAAACACCTATCAACCAACTCATTAATATCTTTCATCATACTAGACCATTGAATGGTCCTCTCGAAATCTCTTTCGAACAAATAAAATTTTAAAAATGATTTCCAAAGCTAAATCTCTACAAATAGAAATGATCATTATAACAAACTTAACAAATAAAACTTTATAAAATGATTACAAAAACACCTGTAGTTGAAATATAAATCTACGTAGTTGTAATACCAATATTCACAAGAAAACACGTAGTGATCATTTACATATTAAAATATTGAAACAAAGTATCCAATATTAAACACTTGATGTTTTAACAAAGAATCTAATTAATTTCAGCTCAGTTAACCTATGAAAGTTCTCTCAGTAGTATTTCAAAAAGAAAAGCTTTCTCAGTAATATATGTTCATAATCAAAACAAATAAGTTGAAAAAGGAAAAAAAAAACGACACGATCCATACAAACCACCAAGACAATACTATATCACACCAAACACATCAAACACACATTTCTTCAAGTGGAAACAAATTAGGTCAATTTCCGACACTTTCCATTCCCAACATAGCAGAGAAGCTACTAGGGCATACACCTCAAAATTAGAACTTTTATTTTGAAATTATAAAATAGAGGAGTGTTACACCAGCTCAACCAAATCAGCAGATAAGGCTTACTTATAGCCTAAGAAAGAGTGATTTCTAGCCAATTACGGCGGGCAATCAAATCTCCTAAATCAGGAATTACGTAACTGGTTTTATCCTTTAACCAAGGGAATCTTCAATCAAATATGAGAAAGATACATTATTAGATATTTCTTACACTCCTAACCTATAAATACTCTTGCCCCTCAATCAGTAATGGGTAATCAATTTTTTTCCACTAAAAACTCTTTTTTTTTTGGTTATTAACTTGAGCGTCAGAGGTCCTTTCGTCCGGTCCAACCCCGGTGTTCAGGATTTGTGCAGGTTCGCCATTGATAACTCAGCCGTCCAACCCAGATCCAAGCGCTCTCATAAATTCAAGCTTAAATCAAGAAGACTTCAGCCATCCTAAAGTCAAATCTGATTGACAGTAGAGATTGTAAGTTCCCGTTTTAAAAGAACTCATTATCTGATTGCTCCCATACCAGAAAAAAGCAGTAAAAGATTGGCACCGTCTATGAGAAACTACAGATCTACCTCTTCGATAAGATCCCATCGACAAAAGACCACTTTTTCTGGACATGCCTCCAACTAGAAAGATGAAGGCATCGTTGTCGCTAGCAGTCAGGGGGATCCTCCCCTTTAGTTGTCATAGCCTCCCCGCCAACCGTCGCCACCTCCACTTCCTTTGCCACCACCTCTTCCAAGTAGGGCTGCATCAACAGGCTCCCGTCTTAACTGACCAGGGTCCCGTCCAGTCGAAAACTGGGGATTAGTCCGCATGTCCTTTCCCTCTAAGGTACCCCCTTTACAGCAGACCTCCACGATGTCATCAATTGCAGACATCAGGGGACAGACCTCTGTTGGTATTTAGATGACATGCACGACCAATGTGAAGTCCCCTACTCAGAGCACCGACGAAGCAAGAGCAGCCCTTCTCCTCGGCAACAGAATTCCCGTCGAATGCTCTCACCAAGAGTGTGAAGACAGAGTCCGACTCTAGTCAGTCGGCGAGCTCCCTAGAACAATGGAGAAGAGGAGGTACCCATTACCGTGGCTGATTTTCGTGACTTCAAAGACCAAGTACTCTACGCCCTCCAGGTTGCCCCGAACAAAGGCCCTTAATCTTGCAATCACCATCCAAAAGCTGTTCAACATGAAGAATCCCATGGGTTGACACAATTCGAGGAAATGAAAAATCCAATCCTCCATCGCCACCAAAAGATGGAGGACTGCCTCACCAGGATCAACCAAGAGGAAGGTCGGCAAGGAAAAACCTTCTGCCCCCGTCGACCTCCTTTCTCCAAATCAATCTTGGAGGCACACATCCCCAAAAGCTTTAAGCCATACAACGGACAATCTGATCTGACAGATCATCCATCAAGCCTCGGATACACTACTCTGCAGAACCTTCTTGGAAACACAAAAGGGGTCAGCGCGGGAATGTTACTTGCTCCACTTTCCAGGGTCTATCTTCTCCTTTGATCAACTTGATGAGCTCTTCCTCGCAAACGTTGTCACCAATCACAAGGCTGAGAAATTTAGTTTCTCTCTTCTCGAGTTAAAACAAAAGGGAGGAGATTCGCTCAAAGATTTCGTCAAGTGCTTCATGGGAGATGCCTAATCCATCCCCGCCCTTAACTCGATGATGGCGACCGCTGCTTTTTGACACAATGTCACCCACAAAGACCTCAAAACATCCCTTGTGGAGAAGCCTTCTCAGGACTTCTCCAAACTCATGTTGAGGAGTGAGATGTACATCTGGGCTGAAGAAGCCATCCATCCATAGGGTCGATGCAAGTCTTCCCCTAGGAACTAACAGGAAAGCACAAATATTGTGGGATCCACGAAGTCCCAGAAAGATAGTTTTGGTCATCCTGCGGCGCCTTGCTTTGATAAATGCACCCCCTCAATGCTAGCATATCAACGGTACCAGTGTAGATCGAAGGGAACAAATTTCTCTGCCCCCTTTCTAGGATGAACACGCCTAGCAAGAAAAGGGACAAGAGCTTGTGATGTCAATTCCATAGGGACCACTACCATAACTCCGATGACTACCAAGCCCTCAAAGAATAGATTAATGTTTTGATCCAGCGAGGCTGCCACTTTAAATACACCCAGAAAGATAAGGTCGAGCCTCCTCTAATTCGGGGAGCCAACAATTGCCTAGAGAAATATTCCAAGCCCAAAGACTCAAAACCCATGGTAGTATTCACCTCCCTCCACGGAAGACCCATGGGAGAGGAGTAACTCTTCTCAAAAGGAATACGTTAGAGAAGTAAACTTAGTGCATAACATCCCTCCTACCAAGAGCTTGGGAGTTCCAATAACTTTCTCAGACAAGGACCTGGAAGGCATCTGAATGCCTCATTATGACTTGCTAGTAATCAGCCTTTGCATGGCGAACTACGAAGTGCGCTGTATCTTTGTAGACAATGGCAACTCGGTGAACATACTCTTCTTGGAAGCTTTCGAGGGCCTCAAGATCTCCAGCGACTATCTTACACCCATCGGGTACACCCTCCATGGGTTCTCCGAACCCCAGTCAAAATCAAAGGAATAGTCACCCTTAACGTGACTGCAAAAAAGGACACGACAACCCAAACTTAGGCAATGGACTTTATGGTCATCAACGTGAAATCTGCCTGCATTGTCATCCTCAGCCGCTCTGGCCTGACGAGTCTTCATGCCGTAGACTCCATCTTCCACATGAAGATATCTCCCCCACATCTGCAGGAGTGGGGTAAGTCAAGGGAAGCCAAGAAGTGGCCCATGCATGTTACACAGCCACAATGGGGGGTTCTGTCTTCCCCCTTGATGCCTACAACTCCCACAGCAAAAGTGGCTTGACTCCAAGCTCGCGGATGAACTAGAAGAGATCCCCTCCATAATGCAACAGATAAGTTGTTCTTTGACTCAATAGGGGAGAACTTTGCTTACTTGAAAACACTTGGCCTTCTCCCTAGAAGAGCGAGCCAAGTGTTTTTGAGTAAGCAAAGCTCTCCCCCATTAAGTCAAAGAACAACATGTCAGTTGCATTAGGGAGAACCGAGACATGTTTTCTTGGACCGCCACCGACATGTTGGAAAGACTTGATTAATGTGAATTATTTGCAAGTGTACAAAATCTTAACAAGTAGTATAGTTAAGTGAAAAGAGTGTCGAACCGATAAGGACTAATTATTTTACTGAGTACTGAAATTTACTAGATTAACTACTATTTGGAAAATTGAAATTCAATAAAGAAAGAAACTAAATTAAATTAATCTAAAGAACTAACTAAATTAATTAAAAGGAGCGGAATCTGAAATTTTGTTGTTTATTAATTGCAAAACTAATTCTAGCGCTTTTGACTTCACCTAGTTAATCCTACACAATTCGTAACTCCATGTGAATAAAAATATTATTTTTCTAAGTTGTAGGCCAAAATCCCCAAATTATTCAATATTCTCTCTCAAGTAATATCGAAAATATTCTCAACTAATTATTTATCATAGTACATGCACAAATAACTAATTGAGAATTCATTAAGATCTATGGATTTCGTAATGGTCACATTAATAGCGGTTCACTCTTGTAATGGTGTTTAATTTTATTAATTAGAAATCACAATTTACCAGTTCGGTCTCTCAATGATTTAATAAATCATACAAAAGTTGGCCAAACAGTTGTCAGCATTAAGAATAAAAATCAAACACACAACCAAGGAAAAATAGAAAATAATATAAAATTAAAATTGTGTTCTAAAACTAGGCTACATTAAAGCCCTAGAAAAATAAAATTAGTTCATTATAAATTTGCAACTAACAAATATGTTCATGGATTGTATAATAAAAATTAGAAGAGAAAATGAAAGAACTCAATTGTTGTCGAAGACCAAAAAAGTCCCTCGAACTCCGCCCTATTCTCTCTCTTTTCTCTTCTTTGTTTCGTTTTGCACACCTTGATTTCTGCACCTTCTCTGTTTCTGCGCCACCAATGCACATGCCACCACGCACACCACTTCACGTCTTTCTTCTCTTTTCTCTGTCTGTTTCCACCTTTTTTTGTTTGTTTGTTTGTTTGTTTTTTTCCCCCATCAAGTCCAGCCGCCACCAACCCACAAAAACCCACCTACTACTTCTTTTGTGCCTTCACATGCTGCATATATATAGAAGAGTATAATTAGGTTTAGGTTAGTTTAAAAATTAGGTTCAGTTAATTATTATTAGATAATTAATTAGAATCTTAGAATTAAGATTAATTTTAAACTAATAATCAATTAAAAAAACCATATGCATTCTTTCCTTTTTATTTTTTAAATATTATTATTATTATTTTTAATTACAAAATTTTATTCTAACTCCTACTTGATAATAATATTTCTATTTTGCTTTTCACATGGCCAAATTGTAAAATTCAAAATTCAACAAATTAATAAAAACTTAATAATCATTCTCTTTGTTTTCTTTGTTAATTTTTACTGAAAATATTCACCTTTTGCATCAAAAAGTCTTATTCCTTCAAAAATAATTAATTAACTGAAATATATGGAAATAAGATAATTTATTAACAAGATAGACAAATACAAGCAATTTTTATGGGTAAATGAGTAAAAATATTTATATAAAAATTAGACATATCAAATACCCCCAAACTTAAGATTTTACTTGTCCTCAATTAAAAAGTAAACTCATAAATAAAGGAATAATAATCAATAATAGGCTCAACTCATCACACCAAGAGATCTTATCATGCAAGCATCAAATTTTCAATTTAAAATATAAACAATAGCAAATAAAGTAAAACCAAGCATACTCACTTTCTCCAGTGCAATTATTCATTCATAATTCCAAACCCAATCATATTTGTCATGCAATTAATGTAATTATATAATATAACAACTTCATTTGTGATTTCCCCTTCTCACTACTGCAAACTGACTAGCAAATTAGAGTTAGTTTTTTTCCCCCCCTCTCTCTCTCTAAGTAGTCACTTGCCCTTTTGACGCGAATGCAAACATTTGTGATGAATTTACTCGGTTACTCAACAAGTCACAAACTTAAAGTGCTTTTGCATACTCATATTTCAAGTTGCGGTTTAACGTAAAAGTAAACATTGGTGATGAATACTCCTAGTTACTAAGCAACTCAAAATATTGGAGTAGATAGAACTTTATTCATTCCATTTTTTTTCCACTCTATTTACTTAAACTCTGTTTAGGACTAGATCAAAGGGGATAAGCACAAGAAAAAGAATCACATTTTTTAAAAATGTATAATCACATGACTGTCACAATTTTGTAAGAAATTTTGAAATTTAATAATCCTAAAGTAAATAAGTATGCTTAATCTTGCTTTATAAGATATTGTATATCCTAAAAAATTATTTCAATGCTTTAGCACAATAAAGAACTCAAAAGTGTACTGGTAAGCCCAATTGCAGTACTTTGTTTTATTTTTCTTTTCAAATATATAAAAAATATTTTAAATAAAATTTACCTCTTCCCCCAAACTTAAAAATCACATTATCCTTAATGGGAAAGGAAAAAGGAAAACAAAAAAAATACAAATAGTTCAGAATTTCTTCCCTGATTCGTGTTAAAATTCTGGACGCGCGACGTTCATTATTTCAGTGATATCTGGATCTGTAGATGTCCAAATTTCCTGATTCTTTTTGTTCTGGAAAGCTAAGACAATTTCCTACGATCGCTCCTTGAAATACTTTGCCAGATTCTGACTCCATCCTGCTAAAAAATAGCCATCAATGCCGGTGTAGAAAATAGCTCCGTCCGGCGACTTCCAAACTCATGCAATCCTACAAAATAAAATCAAAAATTAAAATTAAAGTAAACTAAAAGAAAGGGAAAATCTAAATGCAGTAAAAGAAAACATGGGTTGCCTCACAAGAAGCGCTAAGTTTTAAGTCTTCAGCCAGACGTTGTAGCTGAGATGGTTATGTAACACTAAGATCCAATAACATAAGAACATATTTCTAATACATCTCTTCAGGTGGGGATTGGGTTCAAGCTCGAGTTTGAGTCATTTCTTTCTTGAAGATGGTGTCTTTGATACCCATACCTCTTTGAATTTCAGCTGAGAAAATGGATAAATAGATGGTGCAACATCCAAATACATAAAATATTCAAAAAATATTTTCTTTCTCAAATTCAAGAGTTGTTGAATTTGTTAGACATACTTTTACAGATAACTTTTCAACTTCGGCACCATGTTCCTCGCCCAAAATTAAATCAGTTTCACTTATTTGAAAAGATGATTGTTTTTTGCTAGGAAACTTCATGGATTTGTAGAAATCAAACATTACTTGCTCATCCTTTACCCTCAAAATAAGTTTTCGTTATTGGACATCAATTAAAGCTCTCCTCGTAGCTAGAAAGGGTCTCCCCAAAATCAAAGGGATTTGTTCATCTTTCTCCATGTCAAGTACAATAAAATCAGTGAGAAATATGAACTTGTCTACTTTCACCAAAACATCTTCAATTATTTCTCTTGGGTACTTGATAGATCTATCCGGCAATTGTAAAAAAATTGTGGTAGGCTTTACTTCTCCAATACCAAGTTTTCTGAAAACCGAAAAAGGCATAAGATTAATACTTACTCCTAAATCACATAATGCTTTATCAAAAGAAGAATTTCCAGTAGTGCACGAAATTGTAAAACTCACTGGATCTTTATGTTTAGGGGGTAGCTTATTTTGTAAAATTGCACTACTCCATTCGGTTAGCATCACCATCTCATGCTCTTCCAGCTTTCTCTTGTTTGATAAAATATCCTTAAAAAATTTAGCATATTTAGGCATTTGTTCTAATGCTTCAATAAGAGAAATATTAATATTAAATTGCTTTAAAATATTCAAAAATTTTAAAAACTGATTATCAAGCATGTTCTTTTTAAGTCTTTGTGGAAAAGGAATAGGTGGATCATAAGGTGAATTAGGATAAGTGTCAGAATTAAACTCCTCTGAAGTTGTTTGGCTTGAAACTCCTTTATCCTTCTTAGAATGGTGATTGGACACCTATTGCGTTTATTCCTCCACAATTTTCTCGATCTCACTTTACTTCTCAACCACATTTTGTTCGGTAATTTGTGCTTGTGGCTGCTCAATTGTTCTTCGGCTTCTTAGTGTTATTGCTTTGACATGCTCTTGAGGATTAGTCATTATGTTACTGGGTAAGGTTCCCGTTGTCCTCTCTTTAAGAATATTTAAAAGTTGACCAATCTGATCCTCAAGGTTGTGAATTGAAGCCATATTATTTTGTATCACCAAATCTGTCTTCTGCATGTATTGCATGAACATCTTCAAGTGTGGGCTTCTTTTCTTGATTCTGAAAATTCTGAGGTGGTCTAATTACTCCTTGATTGTTGTTCCAAGAAAAGTTGGGGCGATTTCTCCATCCTTGATGATACATGTTCGAATAAGGATTGTTTTGATGTTGAAAATTGGACACGTAATTTGCTTGATTGAAATTTGATTGAGCAAAAGGGTTTCCCACTTGGCAATCTGTACTTGAGTGATTTCCTGTACAAAGATCACAAATCATATTAGTTTGAATAGCATTAACATTCATATTACCTATTTGTTTAGATGAAATATCTATTTGCAGTTAAAGTAGTAATAGGATCAAGCTAAAAAATTCTAACTGCTTTTCTTGGCATTATTCTCTCTGAAGATCACTGGTAATATCGAGTGGTAATTGTTTGATGCCATATCCTCTAAAAGTTCATAGGCTGCTTCGTGAGTTTTGCTTATTAGTACACCTCTAGCTGTTGCATCTACCATAGATCGATTTGTAACTCCTAAACCATTATAGAATATTTGAATCTGCAGCCATTTCGGTAGTTCATGATGAGGAAACTTTCTCAATAACTCTTTATACCTCTCCCATATATCATACAAAAACTCAGTCTCAAATTGAGTGAATGTGGTAATGTTATTCATTAGCTTCGCTGTCTTTGCCGACGGAAAATACTTACCAAGATATTTTTGTGCAAGTCCCTCCCAAATAGTAATAAAACCCGGTGGTAGAAAATTTAGCCAAGCCTCTACCTTATCTCTTAGTAAAAAAAAGGAAAGAGTCTCAATCGAATTGCATCATCTGATACTCCATTATGCTCAAAAGTGTCACAAATTTCCAAAAAGTTTGCAATGTGATCATTAGGATCCTCGTGCGATAGTCCTCCAAATTGAACAGTTTGTTGAGTCATTTGGATGATTGCCGGTTTAATCTAAAAAATGTTAGCTTGTATAACCGGTCCCTTTATACTTGATGTTGCTCTATTAAGTGAGGGCATATCATAATCTCTCAAAGTCTTGTTTTCCTCATTGTTTGCCATTGTCAACTGAAATATAGCAATTAAAAAATAGGAAAACTAAAAAAAAAAAAAACTAAAAAATAAAAATAATAAGAAAAATCCAAATTAGTAACAATCTAGAAATTATCAATATCAATAAAAGAATAATTAGTCCCCGACAACGGCGCCAAAAACTTGATGTGAATTATTTGCAAGTGTACAAAATCGCAATAAGTAGTATAGTTAAGTGAAAAGAGTGTCGAACCCACAAGGACTAATTATTTTACTGAGTACCGAAATTTACTAGATTAACTACTATTTGGAAAATTGAAATTCAATAAAGAAAACAACTAAATTAAATTAATCTAAAGAACTAACTAAATTAATTAAAAGGAGCGGAATCTGAAATTTTGTTGTTTATTAATTGCAAAACTAATTCTAGGGCTTTTGACTTCACCTAGTTAATCCTACACAATTCATAACTCCATGTGAATAAAAAAATTATTTTTCCAAGCTGTAGACCAAAATCTCCAAATTATTCAATATTCTATCTCAAGCAATATCGAAAATATTCTCTACTAATTATTTGTCATAGTTCAAGCACAAATTACTAATTGAAGATTCATTGAGATCTATGAATTTCATAATGGTAACAATAACAACGGTTTGCTTATGTAATGATGTTTAATTTTATTAATTTGAAATCACAAATTACCAGTTCGGTCTCTCCATGATTTAATAAATCATACAAAAGTTGGATTACAATTGTAAGCATTAAGAACAAAAATCAAATACACAACCATGGAAAAATAGAAAAATAATATGAAATTAAAATTGTGTTATCAAAACTAGGCTACATCAAAGCCCTAGAAAAATAAAATTAGTTCATTATAAATTTGCAACTAACAAATATGTTCATGGGTTGTATAATAAAAATTAGAAGAGAAAAAGAAAGAACTCGATTGTTGTCGAAAACCGAAAAGTCCTTCGAACTCCGCCCTATTCTCTTTCTTTTTTTTCTTCTCTATTTCGTTCTGCACACCTCGATTTCCACGCTGCACATTCTCTGTTTCTGCGCCGCCAAAGCACATGCCACCACACACACAACTTCACGTCCTTCTTCTCTTTCCTCTATTCTGTTCCACCTCTTTAATTTTTCTCTTTATTTATTTATTTATTTGTTTATTTTTTTTTTCTTTTTTCAAGTCCAGCGGCCACCAACCCACAGAAACCCACCTACCACTAGGGGTGGACAACTATTATCCGAACCGACCAATCCGAACCAATCCAATCCGAACCGACCGGTTTTTAACCGAACCAATTGGTGGTTTGGGTTGGTTCGGTTCTTGATCTTCAATAACCAACTAGACCGGATCGGTTGTTGGATGGATCTTTCAAATAACCGATGAAACCGAACCGACCGTACCTCTATACATTAGTCCATAAAAAAATCTAGTTCTCCTTTAATTTCTTGAATATACAAACAACCATTTCTCATTTTCTTGGAGATACAAATATCTCATTTAATTTTTTTAATACAAACCGAGCAGTTGTTATACCTATGTTTTGATTCTCTATAATCATGTGTGTTATGTTGTTGAGAAATGCTTGATTTACAGTGTGGCTCAGCTTAATAGAATATTGAAGTTGATGTAACATTTAGTAGTTACTTTAATCAAGCCAAGCATAAATTATTTTCTAAATCTTTTTTATTGTACCTGAAATTCAATTAGCTATGGTTATTGATGTTTCTTTTATGAGAATAAACTAAGATTACAGAAGTATGTAGTTGAAAAAAGTAATTTATCTCTCCCATTTAAACGTCATCATCTTAAACAATTAATGTAAAATTCATTAGTAATTTGTGGTTTTATGAATCATTATTTAAAATTCATTTATAAACAACAAGTAGCAGGTTTTTTCTTAAGTTTGATTGAAGTTGATCTTTTAAATTTCAACGAAATTGTGAATGATGTTGGAGGTGAAAAGTAGCACGCCAAACCGACCATCCAATTTAATCCAAACCAAGCTTAATCGGCTTGGATTGAAACCGATCCAATTAAGGCTCGGATTGGTTGCGGATTAGAAAACTAAAAAACCGATCTTCTTTGGATCGGTGATGGATGATCCATATTAGGTCGGATACCGACCGATGCCCACCCTTACCTACCACTACTTTTGTGTCTTCACATGCTGCATATATATAGGAAAGTATAATTAGGTTTAGGTTTCTTTTGTGTCTTCACATGATGCATATATATAGAAAAGTATAATTAGGTTTAGGTTAGTTTAAAAATTAGGTTTAGTTAATTATTATTAGATAATTAATTAGAATCTTAGGATTAAGATTAATTTTAGACTAATAATCAATTTAAAAAAACCATATGCATTCTTTCCTTTTTGATTTTTTAAATTATTTTTTTAATTAAATTTTTTTATTCTAACTCCTACTTGATGATAGTATTTCTATTTTTCTTTTCACATGACCAAATTGTAAAATTCAAAATTCAACAAATTAATAAAAATTTAACAATCATTCCCCTTATTTTCTTTGTTAATTTTTACTGAAAATATTCACCTTTGGCATAAAAAAAATCTTATTCCTTCAAAAATAATTAATTAACTGAAATATATGGAAATAAGATAATTTATTAACAAGATAGACAAATACAAGAAGTTTTATGGGTAAATGAGTACAAATATTTATATAAAAATTAGACACATCAAATTGATCATGCACAACCTCAGTGTTAATTCGGGCATTAAGTAGGTCCAGCAGAAGCAATCAAGTTTGCCCCCAGGTAGATAGCAATCAGTTAATGAAGAGGTCGATAAATTCCTAGTTGCTCGCTTCATTCAAGAAGTTAGCCACCCCGAGTGGCTGGCCAACATAGTCATGATAAAGAAAGAAAATGGCAAGTGGGGAATTTGCATCGACTTCACTGATCTCAACAAATCATGTCCAAAGAATCCATTTTCTCTCCCCAACATTAACACATTAATCGATGCCACATTCGAGTACGACCTCCTTAGCTTCATGGATGCCTTCTCAGGATACAACCTGTAATCCCTATTTCCGATTATACGGAATTGTATTTTTTTTCATCATATTATTGTATCTTAAATTCTTCCGTAATTTATTTTTATCAAAGCCCAACATACTTGATAGTTTATGAGCCCATATTGAACTCTTAGTCTCTTCTAGAGTTCTTCATTCTAATTCCTAGCCCATTCTACAAATTTTATTTGTGAAGCACAACTCAACTATTTATTCTATTTCTTATGTAGCCCATAACTCACAAGAAGCCCAACTTAACTATTTATTCTATTTCTTGTGTAGCCCATAATTCATAAGCCCACTTCAACCAAAAAATACATGACAACCTCCCAAATCTCTTCATCTTCTAACCTGCCTAACTCCCCCTCTAATTGCAATTAATTATAACATATTAAAGACAAATCATAACTTACCGCCACTAACCATAAATCAATTCCCTATTAATTTCCCTCATTATAATAAAATTACTATATTATTCTTATATTCCTATTATATATTATAACCCCTATCTCTCCTCCGATCTCTCTCTCTCCTCCTTTCTTCTTCCACCTTGTTCTGACCCGACGCCAAGAAACCCAAACCGCCACCCTCGTGACCGCCGCCGCTCCTTCCCATGGTCGCCAACCCCAACACCACCACCACAACCACCAAACCCCATCCTCTTCCAGTACATTTCCTCTTCCCTCCTTGTCTCCCCCGTCGCACCCCACCGCCATCGCCAACCTACCGCTCGAGCCACCCGCCTTGCCGACCTCTAACTACTCTCCAACCGCCAACACCCACTGCTGCTCCGTCTCTATCACTGAGCCTCACCATCAAACGCTCTCGCACCCCCTATGTAGACTACCACTGCTACCGCCCCAACTTGTAGCACCAAAGCTCCACCAAATGCCTGCCACTCTGACGCCCCGACCAGCCTACCTTTCACCACTGACTCCTCCGCCTCCATAGCACCACCTGAATCTCGCAACCACCGAAACCACCATCCACCACTGCATCCTGCAACCATCGAAATGACCCTCCTATCGCCAACCTCCACCTTTGACCACCACACCAGCACACCTCTGCCGACCCCCTGCCCTGTGCCGTCGACCCACGCTAGCAACCCACTCAGATCACCACTGCAGTCCCCCTGTGCACCACCACCGCACTCCACGCCGTCGACCTCCGACTGCCACTGCCAGCACAGTCACCACTGAAGTCCTACCGCTACCGTTCGTGTGTTGCACGTGTTAGTATCGCTGCATGTGTTTTTCGTTTGCACGTGCTCGTTGTTCCGTCGTCCTCACGTGTTGCCGCCGTTGCTCGTCTCATCTTCGTATAGTCACAAAGGCAAGCATCACTTGTACAATCTATTTGTTCTGGTGCAAGCATCTTGTAAAATCTTCTTGTTCTAGTACAAGCACCTTCTTGATCCCCGCAAGTAGTTTTTCCCACTTTTATATCCATATTAATCTTATTCGTTTCCCTTGATTATTGTTGAATTTGAACTATCCATCGTTCATCGTTCATTCAATTTCCATCAACTCGAATATCATTGAAACACATGAGAAACCATTTGTACATGCATATGATACACAAACACGAACTAGAAGCACGAAACTATAAAAGAAAGAAGGATTTGAATGAATTGTGCTTGCATTTGATCATGTGATTATATTCGTAGTTTAATATTGTTAAAAGTGCTAATATTCGTCATGTTAACGATAGACATCATGCTAATGTCTAGATGTAGTTGTATATTCAATTCTAACCATAAAACTATACACTTGCAAATGAAAGATTGTTAAAATCAATTTAGTATGTTATGAATTGCCATCTTCTCCAACTTGGAGTAAGAATTTGACCCAGTTACTGATGGTATTATCTAAAACTTATTAAATAGAAATTATAGAATACCGCGTCTAGTTTCTAGGAACATTTGACAGATCCTCAATCCAACTTATAGATTGTAAAATATGCAGTTTTTACCACTGTACTATCGTAGTTTCAGATTACTGCTGTATAGTTGCCATACTACGTTCAACTGATCAAAACAGTAGGTTAATATGAGAATTAAAATCCCAAATTTACAAGAATGTTAGTAAGCAATGTCAGGAACTCAATTATAATTTTTGTAAGAATTTTAGTTAAATTTTTAGTCGAATTATACATATAATAACTTGGTGCTGAGTCGCTGCATGAACAGTAGACTCATAAAGAATCAACTAGTAGACATAGTTACTGTGTTCAAAATGTATCGTATGAATATGCGTCAGAACCGAAAGAGAGTCTAGTTTCTAGAATCTCTGACGGATTCTGATTTGCTGCTTCGTAGAAATGGAAAAGTTAGTTTTTGTACAGCAAGGTACTGCTGTGCAGAATTGTGTTTTCATGCTTTTTAAATATAAACGTGTTAACTTTGCATCTATGAATTGCACTACACACCGATCATTGCACAGCCATTGGTACCTCATTGTTACTGTTTCTTGACACCGTTCCATCGAATGCATATGCATGATTCATTTTAATAAAATAATGACAAGCCGGGATAAAAAGGGAAACGACTTAGTAGTGGATAATATAGGAGAGTGTACTTAGAAGGGGGCCCGAGTTTCCCGTATTGATATGTTATTGTTTTATCGATTGATTGTGGATTACTAACTGCTGTATCCCAATTTCTCGTGTATTATATCGTGTATTTTTTATTGATCATTGAATATTGTTATTGCAAGACCCGAGTACATGACCCTGTAGAATTCACCATTAGAGTCGAAAAGCTCACTTGATTGTATGCACCCGAACTTGTGGTATGGGATGCAGGATTGTTTAGATAGATTAATAAAAGATTAATAAACATAAGAATAACATTGAGCATAGAAACTTGTATTTTGATCATTGTTTATCGTTTATCGATCATTGATTACTGAATATTGAGTACCGATCATTGATTATTGAATATTGATTACCAATCATTGCATTATTATTTACTGTTTATCGATCATTGCATTATCGACTATTGTTTACCGACTGTTGCTTCCTTGATCATGTTATCGCCTATTATTTATTGACTCTGATATCGTTCAAATTCTTATTCTTGATATATCGTCCTTTTACTATTTAACTGCTTGCCAGTACTTGCAGCTTGTAGCTTGCTCTAACGGGACAATTTCTCTTTCTTTTGAGTTAATGTTTACACTGGTACAAATGATGGAATACTGAAAGATCTTGACGTACTATTATTGCATTGCATATTTCCGGGCTTATTGTAAGTTCTTGTATCTCAGATATTGGTTATTCATGATATTATTATTCATGTGATTATTATTATTGTATTGTTGAGCTTATTGGTATTGTACAGCTTATGGTTGATATAAGTTGACATACTTATATCATCTACTGGGCCTCAGTTACGCGCCTGTGTTTCCATATAACGAGAAGCGGGGCATGACACAACCAGATTGGAATGTTCCCTCCCGACTTTCCAAAGACATCCTTCATCCCCGACCAAGGCCTCTGTTGCTATCGAGTAATGCTCTTCGGGTTGAGGAATGCCATAGCCACTTACCGGTGCATGGTGAACACAGTCTTTGTAGTCTATGTAGTCGATATGCTTATGAAGAGCCTCAAGAAGAATGGCCTTGTGAACAACCTCCAAGAGCCTTTAATGTCCTCCAAAAGCACAACATGAGGCTGAACCCTTCAAAGTGTGCCTTTGGGGTCTCCTATGGAGAATTCCTAGAATTCATGGTCAGCCAGAGGGAAATCGAAGCCAACCCAAAAATGATCTGAGCTATACTCAAATTGTCTCCATCATCCAACATCAGAGAAGTTCAGAGACTTACGAGGCACCTTACTGCCATTGGATGCTTCCTCTCCAAGTCAGGGGACAAGTGCCTCCCAGTTTTCAAAACTCTCCGTGAAACAAAAGGCTTTACGTGGGGAGAGGCACAACAAGAAGCCTTTGAACAGTTCAAGGCATATCTTCTCAATTCCCCACTCCTAAGCAAGCTCGAGCAGGGAGACGTGCTCTACCTCTATCTGGCCACTTCAGATCTGACCCTCAGTGTCGTCTTAGTAAGGGAGGGGGAAAAGATTCGGGAGTTGATCTACTATGTGATCAAAGTCCTTCATGATGCCGAGCTTCATTTTTCCAAAATGGAACACATGGCCAATGCTCTGATCATGGCCACCCGCAAACTCTACCCATACTTCCAAGTACACTTTATCTTGGCTGTCACGGATCAACCCTTCAAGCAAGTACTTTACAGGCCATATAGCTTTGAGTGACTTAGGAAATGGTCCATCGAGTTGAGCCAGCATAACAAAGGCTACAAACCAAGGATGGTCATCAAAGCTCAAGCTTTGGCCGAATTAATTATTGAAAGCACTATCCCTGATCCCTCCTGAGGAAGACAATGACCCCCCAGTCTGGAGTGTCTACGTCTATGGTTCCTCTTGCATCGAAGAAAGCGGTGTCTGGATCATCCTACTTGGCCTAGATGAGTTCACCCTCCAGTACTCACTCCTCCTCAGCTTTTGGGACTCCAACAATCAGGCCAAATACAAGACACTAATAGCGGCCTCCACTTAGCTAAAAAAGCAGGGGCCCAGAAGGTGACAATGTTCATTGACTCCTAGTAAATGGTGAACCAGATCCTGTGAGAATATGATGTGACAGATGAGCGCATGGTCAAGTACTTAGCTTGCATGAAGAAGCTACATTCTAGGGATCTGATGTAACCCCTGTCAAAAATGTATTTTCTGTGTATTTTCGGTATTTCAAATTTTTGTAAATTAGTTTTCCGCTTTCGAACTATTTTTGTTAAAATGTATTATTGGATCTTCTATAAAAATCTACTTTTGATCAATAATTTTAGCTGTAACTATTTTTCTATGATTTTTGTATTGTAAGTCAATTCTTATTATTGTTATTATTACTTTTATTATTACTACTACTGTTATTATTAGTACTATTACTATTTTTATCATTTTTCTTATTATTGTTATTGTTCTCAGTATTATTATTAATATTTTTTATAAAGTTCGAATTGTATATTTTCATTATTTGGTTATTTTATTTTACCCTATAACCCAAATACCCATCTATTTTAACCCAAAACCTTTACCAGACCCGTTAAGCACCCTATTACCCAATATCCTTTAACTACCCAATATACTGAACCTAATACCCAGAAACCCATTAACTTGGACCCATACCCTATTACTAAACCCTACCCATCTGTAACCCTAATATCTAACCTATTTTTACCTAACCTCTATTTATACTCACCCAGCCGTTTTGCCTCCCCATGATCATCTGCTTCGTCTTCCTCCCTATCCCGCTCATCTCTCTCTCGTTTCCCTGCCTCCCTCGCGACGCCTGCACCCTGCTGCAGCACCGCCCTAGTCCCTTCTTCGTCTCCCCCCCGTCTGCACCCTCGTCGACACCCATCTCACTGTGTCGACTCGCCACTCCCCATGCTTCCTCCTCTCCATTGCAGTCCGCCATAACCCACCTCACCAGCCACCCTCCTACAGACCCCACCTCGTCCTCGACAGCGGCTTTAGCTAGGACAGCACCAGCCCTGCCTGGCCCTGTCCTCCCCCGATGTCCTCGACAGCATCTGCAACAGTGACAACGAGATCCCCTAGCCGTGTCGCTGCTTCTCCCTCTCGCTCTCTTATTTGCACGTGCGAGAGCTTGCTCGGGTTAGGGTGTGATCTCGGGTAGTCGTGGTGTTCGTGTGCTTGTGTTTGTGGGTTCGTCTTGGTTTGTGTGATTCGTTTTGGTTCGTGGATTCATTGGTGGTTCGTGGTTCATGTTCGATCCGTTCGTTGAGATCGTTGCTCAAGAATCCATTCCCGTTATTCTTGCTTGGAGTCGTTTTCATCGTCGTTTTTTAGGCAAGTAACTTGTATTAAATTCCTTTGCAAATACAAGTACCAAATACTGCTTATAGTGTAGTTGGGTTCTAGAGACAATTTGTGTGTGAATCCCCTTGTTGATATTGTCCCTATAGTGATGATTTGACCATAGTTGCCTCACGACATATATGACATGATATAACCTAGGATTGACCATATATTGTTGCATATATGTGTGTTATTCGTATGTTATCTTGTGCTCATTTGTGTTATTCATGGTAGACTTGTTGTGGACTTGTGAAATACCCTATATCATGTTGCTTGAACATCTTGTACACCATATTTCGTATTTGGTTGTGTTTTGGATGAGTTCTATGTGAACTAGTGAATTTTGTGCATATGCGATATTTTCAGTTTTGCTAGCTTTCTCGTTTTGATCAGTATTTTAGATCCTATTAAGGTCAGTATTTGAAAATATTTTATGAACATGATACGTAATTCTGTCTATTTTCTAACCCTTTTGACGGATCTCAATTTCGAATTTTGTTTGCGAGTTATGTCTATTTTACTACAGTGGTGTCGAAAGGTTTCCAGATTTTGTTTTTTATGAATTCTGAAGAGTAATATATTTTTATTCTAGTGTTAAAATTATTATTTTGATCTGAAATTTTTTTCAGTACTTCTCGACTTGATTGGGATTTACCCAGAATTTTGGTGGATTTATTTGAGGAGTTTTACAAACCTTTTCATGCTTGTAAATAAAGATTTTACATGCAAAATTTTACTACTATTCAGTAAAGAACCTAATTTTCGACCTAATTCTACTTACTGTTTGTAAAATATTTCTGAATATGAAAGTTAGCCTACTGTATCTATTTTATTAACCTTTCGATGGATTTGAATTTCATTTATGGTTTGAGAGATATTGCTGTTTTCGTACTGTAGTGTTTGTGATTTCAGATTTACAAAACTGTCGTGTCTTGTTATTTTCTGATTTTACTTGACTACTCTATTTTTGTTGAAAAATTATGAAAATTGATTTTCTGTTACTACACATATAGGGGAATACCCCAGATTTTTTGTGGATTTAATTAATGAGTTTTCATGCTGTTTTCCTGACTTTGAATACAATCTTCTGATTTATGACTGAACGTTTTTTCTGGATTCAAATCTGTTTTGAGACTTGATTTTGTGAAATACTATGTGACTTATATATGTTTGCTTGATTCGGCTGGGATTCTATTTTCCAGATTCTTCAATGGATCCAGATTTGCATTTTTGTAGCAATGTGAATTCCTGTTTTAGTACAGTAATGTCTTGCTGTTCTGAACTAGCATTTGCATTGTTCTATCCCTTTGTGAGCTGTCTATCATTTGTACATGTTTACCTGTCACCCTGAACCTGTTACTTGTTCATGAAATGTTATTCTTGCCCTGTTTTGTGGCATGTATATGCCTGTTTGATAATAATAACAAATAACCAAGCCGAGGTTTAAGGGAAAGATCGAGTAGTGGACAATATAGGAGCCTATACTCGGAAGAAGACTTGTGTTTCCTATATGACAAGTTACCGATCAAGTTTACCGATCAAGTTAATTTCTGCCAATCAAGTTTACCGATCAAGTTACCGATCAAGTTAATTCCTGTTACCGATCAAGTTTACCGACCAAGTTACCGATCAAGTTAATTTCTATTACCGATCAAGTTACCGATCAAGTTAATTTCTGTTACCGATCAAGTTAATTTCTCTTACCAATTAAGTTAACCGATCAAGTTTACCGACCAAGTTACCAATCAAGTTACCGACCAAGTTCTGTGATTCTGTGATACCCGAGTACATGACCTATAGAATCCCCTACGAAATCTAAACGTAACTTGTTTGAATATAGCAACCATGTAGTAAAAATATGGATGCATGAAGTGCTACCTAGATAGTAATAAATACAAGACTTGACATACATGAATACATGTTACATGCTTGCCTGATACATGCACCTATTTACCTGTACATGCTACCTGATCATCTGTTACATGCTTGCCTGCTTGCACGATACTTGACACCTGATACATGTTACCTGTATATATTAGTATATCCTGTTACTTGATTTTGTTCTTGTTTCATGTTAGTTATCCTGTTCTATACTATGCTATGTTTGTTTCTGCTATTTGTTTATCTTTCCCATGTACTTGTATGCTGCACTACAAGCGGCCCGTAACTTGCATTGATGGGAGTTTGTTTTCTTTTTCCTCTTCCTGCAATTTATTAAATTGCATATTTTGGAGATCAACCGCCAGATGGTGTTGGTGATATGAGGTATTGGTGCTGGATTTTTCTATTATTATTTGTTGTTGCTTGTCTTGAACAATTGTATCTTGTACTTGGATTTATTTGTATTTGGTTAATGTGACCTAGGATATTTGACTTATTCAGATCTGATTATTTGAGATTATAATATTTTGGTTTCAAGTATTCTTGTTGGTATTTTGGTTCATATGTGCATGCTTGGTTGATTCTTTTGCTTCCGACTCTGATTATTTCAGTGAAATGTTGTAAAGATTCCGAACAGCTTATGGATGATGAAAATCATTCGCTGGGATTAGTCACGTATCCGTATTCCATATTCTCTTTTGGGAAGCGGGGTGTGACATCTGAAGTCAATCGAATCCCCCGTGAAGAAAATGGGAAAGCATATGTCCTTTTTAAGCATGCCTCCTCTTCCTTCGAAGGACTCGATGACACCGTGCTTATTGAAGTTCTACTGAAGCCAACTATCGAAAAAGAAGCATTGGAGCTCATGTTTATCACCGTACAGGTACCTTGGTGCAATTAGATGAAACCCTTGGTCGACTACCTTGATAAGGGAATCATCCTAGTGGTCCTAAAAGAAGCAAAGAAGATATGAATGAGAGCAGAAAGGTACAATTTAGCCAAATGAGTCATGTACTAACCCTCCTACACTCTCATAGATGGCAGACCTTACTTGTATGCTTTTCACCCGAAGATGCCAAGTATGTTATGAGAGAAGAACAGGAAGGAATCGGTAGTGGCCTCATGGGCGCGAGGTCCCTCGCCCGGGAAAATTTTCATTCACGTATATTACTAGCCCTCTCTCCTCGACAACGCCTAAGAATCCGTCTGCCAGTGTGTTTCCTTTAAGAGGTTCTCCCACTTTAAGCCGGTGCCCCAAGCCGACCTTAGTTCCATGTCAAGCCCAATTCCCTTTGCCAGGTGGGGATTGGACTTACTAGAACTATTTCCCCCCACAACTGGATAGAGGAACTTCTTAATGGTAGCTAACGACTACTTTACAAACTGGATCAAAGCAGAACCCTTAGTATCCATAACCAAGCATAAGATTCAGCAACTCTTCTGGAAGAATATTGTTTGTAGGTTTGGGATCCCCCAAATCCTTTTTAACGACAACGGAACCTAATTTGCCGCCAAGGGATTCCTTAAATTCTGTACCGATATAGGGAACGAACATAAATTCTCTTCCATCTCACATTACCAGACCAATGGCTAAGCTGAGAGCACCAATCGACAGATCCTTGATAGCCTCAAGAAAAGGCTCGACAAAGCTCCCAAGGGATAATGGGTTGAGGAGCTCCCAAGTATGCTCTAGTCCCACAGGACCATAACGAGAACACCAATAGGAGAATCGTCATTTAAGATCACCTTCAGCTCGAAAGAGCTTATTTCCCCCTAAATATCGCAGCCTACTCTAGTTCAATGAATAACAGAACTCGAACGACTTTCTGGGAAACCTTGACTTCATTGAAGTAGTTCATGAGAAGTCTACCATACGAAGACATATCTATCAGCATAGAGTGGAGAAATTGTACAACAAGAATATTCGTTCGACAAGCCTCAAGAAAGGGGACTTCGTCCTAAGAAATCTAGAGATCTCCGACCCAAGCAAGAAGGGAAAGTTCGCCCCAAAATGGGAAGGGCCATATAAGGTCTCCGAAGTTGTCCACCCAGGGGCTTACTGACTCGAAGACCTGGGGAGCAAGGGGATACACAGAACTTGCAACGCTGAGCATTTGATGAAGTTCAGCGGTGGTACTTAATGCCTTCCACTAGATTTTTAATATTTATAACAAGATCGATATTTATAATGGGCAGAGCATGTAATAAAGTGTCACGTCCCGCTTCCCAAAAGTGAATACGGAATACGGATACGTGGCTAAGCCCAACGAATGATTTTCATCATCCATAAGCTGTTCAAGAATCTTTACAACATTTCACAAGAATAATCAGAGTCGGAAGCAAAAGAATCAACCAAGCATGCATATATGAGTCAAAACCAACAAGAATACTTGAAACCAAAATATATTAATCTTAAATAATCCAGATCTGAATAAGTCAAATATCCTAGGTCACATTGCCCAAATACAAATAAATCTAAGTACAAAATAAAATTGTTCAAAGCAAGCAATAAGGAATAATAATAGCAAAATTTCAGCAACTAGTATCTAATATCCCCAACACCATCTCATACATGTTCTTCGAAATCTGCAATTTAACAATTGTAGGAATAGGAAAAAAAAACAAACTTCCGTCAATGCAAGTTACGGACCGCTTGTAGTGCAGGATACAAGTACATGGGAAAAACTAACTAATAACATGGAATATACATGATAATAAAATAGAATGCTAGTATGGCAAGATGAGCAAGTGTAAGTAGCATGTATCAAGTGTCAAGTGAACAAGTATCATGTAAACAAGTAACATGTATCAAGTGTCACGAATCAAGTATCACGTAAACAAGTAACAAGTAACAAGTGTCAAGTGTCAAGTGGTCAAGTATAAGTATCAAGTAGCAAGTGTCAAGTGGTCATGTTCAAGTCTTGTATTTATTACTATCTAGGTAGCACTTCATGCATCCATCTTTTTACTACATGGTTGCTACAGTCAACATAGTTTCGTTTTAGATTTCATAGTGGATCATATAGGACAGTGTACTCAGGGAAAAGCCTCAAGAAATCAATTATCAAGTATCAAGCCTTAAGAGTGAAGTATCAAGCCTCAAGTAGTGAAATATCAAGCAAAGTGAAATATCAAGCCTCAAGTAGTGAAATATCAAGCCTCAAGTATCAAGTATCAAGCCAAGTATCAAGTATCTAGTAACAAGCCTCAAGTGTGAAATATCAAGCCTCAAGTAATCAAGTATCAAGCCAAGTTTCACATAGGATCAATAGATCCTCTTCCGAGTACACGTTTTTGTATTTTCCACTATTAAATCTTTCTCTTTAAAATCTCGGCTTGGTTAATTATTATTAGTGTCAAACAAGCATGTATGTCTCACGAACAGGGCAAGTATAACATGGTATAAAAAAGTAACAAGTTCAAGTTGCAAGATGGACATGTACGGATAAAAGATAACACACAAATGGATAAAGTAATCAAATTTTTAGTTCAGGACAGCAAGATAGTGCTGCAATAAAACTGAGATTTCCGTTGTTACAAAAATGCAAATCTGAATCCGTCGAAAGGTCTAGAAAATAGACTCCCGGCCGAATCCAGCAAACATATATAAGTCATATAGTATTTCACAAAAACATAACTCCAAACTGATTTGAATCCAGAAAACACGTTCAGCTAGAAATCAAAAGTTTGTATTCAAAGTCAGGAAAACAGTATGAAAACTCAATAAATAAATTCATGAAAAATCTGGGGTATTCCCCTATATGTATAGTAACAGAAAATCAAGTTTCATAATTTTCCAATAAAAAATAGAGTATTCAAGTAAAATCAGGAAACATCAAGATGTAGTAGTTTTGTAAATCTGAAATCACAAACACTGCAGTATGAAAACAACAATATCTCGCAAACCATAAATCGAAATCCAAATCCGCTAAGAGCAGAAGAAAATAGATACAGTAGGTTAACATTCATATTCAGAAATAATTTAGAAAAAGTAAGTAGAAGTAGGTCGAAAATCAAGTTCTTTACTAAACAGTAGTAGAATTCTGCATGTAAACTCTTTATTTGCAAACATGAAAAGGTTTGTAAAACATCTCAAATAAATCCACCAAAGTTCTGGGTAAACCCCAATCAAGTCTTCAAATACTGTGCAAAATTTCAGATCAAAATAATAATTTTAACACCAAAATAAAAATAGATTACTCTTCAGAATTTATAGAAAACAAAATCTTGGATCTTTCGACACCACTATAGTAAAATAGACATAACTCACAAACCACAGATCGGAACTGAGATCCGTCAAAAGGGTTGGAAAATAGACATAATTCTCTACAAATCATTTTCACAAAGTATTTTCAAATACTGACCTTAATAGGGTCTAAAATACTGATCAAAACAGAAAAAACAGCAAAACTGAAAATATCGTATATGCACAAAATCCACTAGTTCATAGAAATCATCTAAAACACAACCAAACACGAAATAGAGTATACTAGATGTCCAAGCAACATGATATATGGTATTTCACAAGTCCACAACAAGTCTACCAAGAATAACACGAATGAGCACAAGATAACACATGAACAACACCCATATATGCAACAAGATGTGGTCAATCCTAGGTTATATCATGTCATGTATGTTGTGAGGCAACTATAGTCAAATCATCACTATAGAGACGATATCAATAAGGAGATTCACACACAAATTGTCTCTAGAACCCAACTACACTACAGGCGGTATTTAGTACTTGTATTTGCAAAGAAATTTAATACAAGTTACTTGGCTTAATCGACGATGAAAATGACTCCAAGCAAAAATATCGGAAACGAATTCCCGGCAACGAACTCAACAAACGACTACGAGCCCACGAACCAAAACGAGCAAACGAACTCAACCACGAACGAAGAACGGCGAATCCCATGAACCCAATAACAAGCCCGCGAACACAACAACGAGCACACAACCCACGATCAACAATGAACAACCACCAACACCCGTTCACAAGAGGAAGACAAGGAACGACGTCGGCAGAGAGCACGGTGGGTGTTTCCGCTGTTGTTGCTGCGGTCGAGAGGGAGAGAGACAGCGCTGGCGACTGCTGCTGCCGTCACCGAGGGAGCACAGACGGGGGGGGGGTGTAAACAGGGAGAGGTCAGGGGTTCTGGGTGCACAGCAAGAACGGGGAGAGAGAGGGAGAATGCAAGGGCAGCGGCTAGGGGGATGGGGTCGGCTGCATGGGTGCACTGAAAATATATATATATATATATTGTTTTGAAGTAGGGTTAGGGCCGAAAGTGGAAGGCGGCACAGCAAACGGGTAAGGGAAAAACAGGTCGGGTAGGGTTATGTGGGTGCTATCGGGTTTGGATTAATAACTGGGTAGTTAGAGTGAAGGTTCAAACGGATTAGGGTATTCAAAGGGTTTGATTATTTGGCTTTGTAAAAATTGATGGGTCAACAAATAGTTAAATGGGTATGGTAGTAATAAATAATTGGTTTGGGTATTTTATTTGAACAGGATTTGTGTAATGCATATTGGTTTAACTAATGGGTATTAGGGATAAAAGAATAAGACATGAACAATAAAAATATAGGAAATCAAAATAATGTCGCGAACAAATGGAACGAAACAAAAGATGGACAACGAATCAAGAACTCAAATAAAAAGAAGACAAAATAATAAAATGAATATTTGAAAATCCAATATACGGTCCAAGAGAAATACAAGAGGAATACAAAGAGAGAAAATACACCAAAACAAAAATACACTCAAAATACACAAAACGGAAAATAGGGGTTGTAATCCTTCCCACCTAATAAGAAGAATTTCGTTCTCGAAATTCAAACAAGAAGATACATAGGGTAACCCCAAAACAACCAAAAAGAACAAAACAAAAACTACTCAAACAAATGAGAAAACTTCTGCCGAATCTCCTCCTCTAGCTCCCAAGTCGTCTCACCGAACGAGTGATTATTCCAAAAAACACGAACCAACTTGATGACCTTGTTCTTAACCACTTTCTCCAGCCGATCCACAATAGCAACTGGCGGAATCTCACAAGTCAAATCTGGCTGAATGGTCAACTCAGAATGGTCGATCACATGGCTCTCATCTTGGATATATCTCCTGAGTTGTGAGACATGGAAAACATCGTGCACTCCTGATAAAGCTGGTGGCAATACAAGACGATAGGCCACCTTACCTACTCGCTCCACAATATCAAACAGTCCAATAAACCTAGGGCTAAGCTTGCCCCCACCACCAAATCAAATGACACCCCGCCAAGGAGATACCTTTAGGAAAACATGGTCACCAACCTCAAACTCCAATGCCCTCCGATGGACATTGGCCCATCGCCTCTGCCTATCCTGAGCTGCCTGCAAATGCTTCCTGATCTGAACCACCACATCAACTGTCTTGGTGATCAACTCTGGACCCAACAACTTCCTCTCACCAATGTCATCCCAACACACTGGTGATCTGCACTTCTGCCCATAAAGTGCCTCGAACGGTGCAGCTTTAAGACTAGCCTGAAAGCTGTTATTGTACGAGAACTCTACGAAATACAAATGGTCCTCCTATGATCCACCGAACTAAATCATATAGGACCTCAACATGTCCTCAAGAATCTGGATGGTCCTCTCGACTGTCCATCAGTCTGGATATGAAAAGCTGTACTGTACTTTATTTTACTCCCCAAATTGTTCTGAAGGCTCTCCCAAAACTGAGATCTGAATTTTGTATCCCTGTCGGATACAATACTGACTGGAACCCCATGAAGTCTAACAATCTCTTACATGTACCTCTCAGCAAGGCTCTCAGTAGACTGCCCAAAGCGAAAAGGAATGAAGTGAGCACTCTTCATCAAACGGTCGACAAATCATCCAAATGGCATTATGACTCTTAGGACTCCTCAGCAAAGCGGTCACCAAATCCATAGTGATATGTTCCCACTTCCACTCTGGAATAGGAAGCGTTTGAAGAAGTCCAGCGGTCCTCTAATGCTCTGCCTTAACCTGCTGGTAGATCAAGCACTGAGAAACAAACCGAGCCACTACCCTCTTCATACCATGCCACCAGAAATGAAGCTTCAAATCCCGATACATCTTAGTACCGCCAGGATGGATAAAATATAAAGACTGGTGTGCTCCCTCAAGCAACCTCTAACGAACTTCACCTTTCGGGACACATAACATGGACCCAAAATGAAGCGATCCATCAGCATGAATAACCATGTCCATTCTAGATCCAGACTTAACCTCAGCTCAAAAACCCTGCAACTACGCATCACCTGCCTGAGCCTCTTTAATCTGATCAACAAGAGACAAATGAAGCTAGAGCACCAAACAATTCCGACCAGAACTCGGCAACAAAACATCCAACTCCAACCTCCTCATCTGCTCAATTAGATCCCTCTGCTGAGTCAAGAACATAACTGCCGGTCTCTTGCTCAAAGCATCAAGCACCAAGTTTACTTTACTGGGATGGTATTGAAAACTGATGTCATAATTAGCCATAAGTTCCAACCAACGCCTTTGCCTCATGTTTAACTCCTTCTGGGTGAAGACGTACTTGAGACTTTTATGGTTTGTAAAGATCTCCACTCGGTCCCCAAGTAAATAATGTCTCAACAACTTCAAAGCATAGATCACTGCCGCTAAATCCAAGTCATGAGTCGAATAGTTCTTCTCATGCGGCCTCAACTGCCTCGATGCATCGCAACGACTCGGCCCTTCTGCATCAGAATTGCTCCTAGACCCTTACCAGAAGCATCACAGTGAATTACAAATCTGCCTGAACCATCTGGAATAGTCAACACAGGCGCTGACGTCAGTCTGTTCTTCAACTCAACAAAAGCCACACCACACTCATCAGACCAACAAAACTTCTGATCATTTCCAGTCAACTTAGTTAACGGTCCTGCTATCTTCGAAAAATCTTGGACAAATTTCCGATAATAGCCAGCTAAACTAAGAAAACTCATGACTTCTGAAACTAACTTAGGAACAGGCCAATCCTTCACAGCCTCAACCTTGGATGGATCCACAGAAATACCATCGCCTGAGATAATATGCCCCAAGATTGAAATCCTGTCGAGCCAAAACTCGCACTTGCTGAGTTTTCCATAGAGCCAATTCTCTCTCAAAGTCTGCAAAACCACTCTAAGATGCCTAGCATGATCTTCCCGATTCCGAGAATAGACCAAAATATCATCAATGAAGTCCACCACAAATTTATCCAAGAACTGAGAAAAGACCTGGTTCATAAGACTCATGAATACAGCAGGTGCGTTCGTAACCCCGAACGACATCACAAGATACTCATAGTGGCCATATATGGTCCTGAAAACAGTCTTCTGTACATCATTCGCCTTCACTTTGACTTGATGATACCCAGAACAAAGATCCAACTTTGAGAAAACAGCAGCCCCACTCAACTGATCAAACAAATCATCGATCCTGGGCAACGGATACCGGTTCTTCACAGTAACACTGTTTAGTTCTCGATAATCCACACACAGTCGACGACTACCATCCTTCTTATTGACAAAAAAGACTGGAGCACCCGAAGGCAAAACACTGGGTCTGATGAAACTCAAATCAAGCAACTCCTGAATTTGCATCTTAAGCTCAGCTAACTCAACTGGTGCCATCCTGTATGGAATCTTCGATATAGACACCGTACCCGGCTGGACTTCAATACCGAACTTTACATCCCTATCATGGGGTAAGCCAGGCAACTCTTCTGGAAAAACATCCAGGAAATCCTGAACCACTAGAGGCGCAGCCTCATAGCCTAAATGCAATTCCATCGCACAAACCTCCTTATCAACTGCAGCTTGGCCAAGGGAAGACTCCCCAGCATGGAACTCAAACTCTGCGCAATCTGAAATCCGGAACACAACTCTCTTGGCACGACAATCAATAACGACATGGGTTTCACCCAACCAATTCATCCCAGAATGACGTCGAATCCTGAATTCCCAATTACAATCAAATTGGCTTTGAAATCTGCGCTACCAATAATTACGGGACACTGCTGCACTCCCGAGAACAAATGACAACTCCACCACCTGTCACAATGTTCCAAGCCTCTGACATATTGCTGCACTCCAACTGATGGCAAGCCACAAATCGAGAGGAGACAAAAGAATGGGTTGCCCCGGAATAAAAAAGAACATGAGCAGGAAAGGAGCAAATAAGGACAACACCTGCAACAACATCCTCTACTGACTCAGTATCAGTAGCAGATAGGTTGAAAGCCTGACCTCTTCTGTGGGTAGCGGTCCTCTGACCGACAATCTGGCGCTGCGGAGGAAGGGGTGGCCTAGCTGGACCACGAGCTGGGGCAACATGCTAAATGAGACCCCTGACTGGAAGATCCATCTGCTGCTGTCACGGGCAATCCCGCGCCATATGATCAGAAGAACCACAACCAAAGCAGCGGTGAATGGCATGCTTGCAGTCCTTGCACTCATGCCCAGCAAGTCGGCAAAAGTGGCAAAAACTATCCCTCTAAGGAACTGCAGAAGAGTAAGAAGCTGCCCTGATCGGATGGGCTGGGACAGGCCTCCGAACTGGCCCACCAAAAGGCCTAGCAACCGAGTGCAGAACAATTCGCTGAGAAGGAGCCAATCCACCACGAGCCCGCTCCTGAGCTCGAGCTGCCTCAAGAGCTTCTGCATAAGTGCGTAAGCGAAGAGAGACAAGCTGCACCCTAATCTCGCGCTCAAGCTCCAAAGTAAATCTACGAGCCCTATCCTCTTCGTTCGCCACAAGAACGGCAGCGAAGTGGTTAAGTTTAGTAAATTCAGCTGCGTACTCATCCACAGACCTGGAGCCCTATTTCAAGAAAGTCTCATGTTACAACATTGCATAGAAAATATGTAACAAAATTCCATTACTAGAAATAACGACCAACCTGTTTCAAGACCAAGAATTGTTGCTCCATCTCCACTCTAGTGCTGCTAGGAAAGAACTTCTCCAAGAAGCTCCTAGTGAAAGTGGCCCAAGTGATTAGTCTTTCGAGCCTTTCGGACTCGGACCTCCACCAGATATGAGCCAAGTCCACCAGCTGAATGGCTACCACATCCACTCGATCTGCATCTGCAACCCTAGCTGCCAAAAGCAGTTGCTCAGTCCGAATCAACCACTGTTCAACCTCCAAAGGAATCTCAGTACCTGAAAACCTATCGGGATGCAGCCTCATGAAGTCTGTGATTATACCCGAATGGGGAGGAAGAGCTGTCTGCATAGGCACAGCAGGCGGCGGAACCCGAGCAGCTTCCAAAGCAGCCATCACCAAATTACTGTGGTTTTGCAGCATATTAATCAGCCGTTCCAACACAGTGGTGACAGCCTCAAACCCTAGATGCTCATCCTGAAGACGAGAAGTAGAACCCCTGCGAGCCATAGTCTGCACAAAACCAAAAACAATTAGCATCCAGAACAAAGTTGATAATAATTCATTTATATATGCATGGTTGGTGAAATGTTGAGCCAATCCTAGATCGAGCCAAGCTTGTCTAATACATCAGTCAAACTAATACATTTGCCAAACCTGGTGCTCTGATAATACTAAAAACCCTTGTCACGCCCCGCTTCCCAAAAGAGAATATAGAATACGGATTCGTGACTAAGCCCAGCAAATGATTTTCATCATCCATAAGCTGTTCAAGAATCTTTACAATATTTTACAAGAATAATCAGAGTCGGAAGCAAAAGAATCAACCAAGCATGCATATATGAGTCAAAACCAACAAGAATACTTGAAACCAAAATATATTAATCTCAAATAATCTAGATCTGAATAAGTCAAATATCCTGGGTTACATTGCCCAATTACAAATAAATCCAAGTGCAAAATACAATTGTTCAAAGCAAGCAACAAGGAATAATAGTAGCAAAATTTCAGCAACTAGTATCTCATATCACCAACACCATCTGGTACCTGTTCTCCGAAATCTGCAATTTAACAATTGCAGGAATAGGAAAAAGAAAACAAACTCCCGTCAATGCAAGTTACGGGCCGCTTGTAGTGCAGGATACATGTACATGGGAAAAACTAACTAATAACATGGAATATACATGATAACAAAATAAAATGCTAGCATGGCAAGATGAACAAGTGTAAGTAGCATGTATCAAGTGTCAAGTGAACAAGTATCATGTAAACAAGTAACAAGTAACAAGTGTCACGAATCAAGTATCACGTAAATAAGTAATAAGTAACAAGTGTCAAGTGTCAAGTGGTCAAGTATAAGTATCAAGTAGCAAGTGTCAAGTGGTCATGTTCAAGTCTTGTATTTATTACTATCTAGGTAGCACTTCATGCATCCATCTTTTTACTACATGGTTGCTACAGTCAACATAGTTTCGTTTTAGATTTCATAGTGGATCATATAGGACAGTGTACTCAGGGAAAAGCCTCAAGAAATCAATTATCAAGTATCAAGCCTTAAGAGTGAAGTATCAAGCCTCAAGTAGTGAAATATCAAGCAAAGTGAAATATCAAGCCTCAAGTAGTGAAATATCAAGCCTCAAGTATCAAGTATCAAGCCAAGTATCAAGTATCTAGTAACAAGCCTCAAGTGTGAAATATCAAGCCTCAAGTAATCAAGTATCAAGCCAAGTTTCACATAGGATCAATAGATCCTCTTCCGAGTACACGTTTTTGTATTTTCCACTATTAAATCTTTCTCTTTAAAATCTCGGCTTGGTTAATTATTATTAGTGTCAAACAAGCATGTATGTCTCACGAACAGGGCAAGTATAACATGGTATAAAAAAGTAACAAGTTCAAGTTGCAAGATGGACATGTACGGATAAAAGATAACACACAAATGGATAAAGTAATCAAATTTTTAGTTCAGGACAGCAAGATAGTGCTGCAATAAAACTGAGATTTCCGTTGTTACAAAAATGCAAATCTGAATCCGTCGAAAGGTCTAGAAAATAGACTCCCGGCCGAATCCAGCAAACATATATAAGTCATATAGTATTTCACAAAAACATAACTCCAAACTGATTTGAATCCAGAAAACACGTTCAGCTAGAAATCAAAAGTTTGTATTCAAAGTCAGGAAAACAGTATGAAAACTCAATAAATAAATTCATGAAAAATCTGGGGTATTCTCCTATATGTATAGTAACAGAAAATCAAGTTTCATAGTTTTCCAATGAAAAATAGAGTATTCAAGTAAAATCAGGAAACATCAAGATGTAGTAGTTTTGTAAATCTGAAATCACAAACACTGCAGTATGAAAATAGCAATATCTCGCAAACCATAAATCAAAATCCAAATCCGCTAAGAGCAGAAGAAAATAGATACAGTAGGTTAACTTTCATATTCAGAAATAATTTAGAAAAAGTAAGTAGAAGTAGGGGGGGTTTCAATATCTCGCAAAAAAGTAAGTAAAAGTAACTCTTCTTTGGGTGTCCCCTGGGTTCCTCGGAGCTACTCGATATCAAATTAAATACACAGTGAAAAAATTACAAAAAAATATCGAAAACTTGTCATGGATCCATGCGTAAACCATAAATCGTGCTTAGAAGTTATTCCTTAAAGATGGATCCACTATCTCCACAACATGCCGATCATAGCACTACAATATTGTGGTGCCTCTACGGTATCCACACGAATGGATCAAATCAAGCTTTCCCTCACGCAGCAGTGCTAGCTGCAGGAAGGGGATGTTCCTCAGGATCCCTCTCTCACAATTTTCGTGACGGCTAGAGTTTTCTTAACTATCTTTTTTCACAAATACATATCATATATATATATATATATATATATATATATATATATATATATATATATATATATATATATATATATATGTGCAGAAAATCAACCATAAGAGAGTAATGAGACTGTTGGCTCACAATCTTACTTGGGTCTGGTTCGTGTGTAGGCCTTTGAACTTTAGTTGGCCCATTTAATCTAATTAATTACCCAACCATGTCAGGAGTTCATGTCTTACTAGGATTTCCAATTAAATTCATCTCATGAATTTAAACCCAATTTCGATCCACTCTAAGTTTGTGACCCTATAGGTTCCCAGTAATACGAAAATCATATTCTACTGTTACAAATAGTGAGCGATATCTTGCAATACATCACTGCTATTCAAGTAACGGGAATGATAGTGATTTGACATATCCTATCCGTGACCAATATTAGTATGTAGTCTAGTCCTTTTTTCTTGATATCTAATTGACCACAAGGCATAGAGCGTGTCACCCTTGTAGAGTTCAATATTTGGTTTCTTGATATGCAAGTAGACTTACTTAACAAATGAGCTCAATATCTCATATTGACTCATTTGAGCACGACCATGCATTTTACAGTCTCACTTAATCAAGGGCCTCATAGATATCACTCTTTTTATGTAAGAAGGACAAATCCTTATCTAAGTCACTCACATCCCTCTGCATGATTTGTAGTATATCCAATAGTCGACTTTATAATCACCTTATTACAGGAAATGTTTGACGGCATTAAAACATTTAACTTCTCATGTAGGGAACCGTAGTGGCTTCAAGTCTAAGAACTACGTACACCATGGTCACTGTGAGAACTGCTTATGACACTCACGTAACAATCTATGCAGCGTTCTCATGGTGGGTCAGTCCAATACATTATTACTCTAATATGTACCCATGTGAATACTTGAAATCTCATATCCATGACCCATGAGATATGGTCATCAGTCTACGCACATACTATTCTCTATGTATTATTGTTGTCCTAATTCATAATAATCTTGACTAGGGACATTTAAGAATAGTGTTCTGATTACAACCTATAGGATCTCACAATCAAGTCATGCACTTGATATCCCAAGGTATTGAACCTATTATTCTAAGGACTTTATTATGTTCATTTAATCACAATAAACAACACAATAAATGAAATATCTCATATATGAAATAAATATCATGATACAATGTAAACTAGTAATGTCAATACACGACTGGCCTCTAGGGCATACACCGACAGGAGGAACCGAAGTATCCTCCTCCCCGCCGACCTTGGGCGAATCCTCTAACTCATCTTATCTTTCCTCGGGCTCCTCCCCTCCTTGAGAAAGAAGCTATAACCCGCACCTCAGAAGCTGGGTACCCGCTCCTTGACATCTTTGGTATCCTTCTTGTAGCCCCGATGCTTGGTGGCTATGAACATGTTAAGGGCTTGTTTTCGAATAGCCTCGATCTCTGCCTTCATCTCTTCCTTCACTGCTTCCCTCACTTTACCCTCCAGCTCCTCCCTCTCCTTCAGCACCCTCTCCCGCTTAGCGGTGAGCGAGGCCACCTCCATCGCGAAGGACTTCTCCTTCTCCACTGAGGCATCAAGGACCACCTTGGTATTGAGAAACTCTTTCTCGACCATTGCAACCCTGCTCTGGAAGCTCCTTATCTCGTAATCATGTAGGCGCTTTATCTCTGCTCCGTAAGAGCGGTCTACGAAGAAAAATGCTAATGAATTAGAAAAATTGAGTAAATAAGAACATGAAAAAGGGAAGAGGTCAGCTACTCACAACGCACTCGACCTGGGATCACTTCAAATAGCTGCACTAAAACATCTCCTGATCCAGCTTTGCCCAATCTCGGAGTCGAGCGAAGTTGTCCATCACCTTGATCGCTCACTGATTCAGCGACCATCACCTTCTAGTTAGGTTTGTAGATATAATCTTCAGTGTTGGAAACAAGTACCTGTGCCACATGAATAAAAGGGGGGAGATGGTTCTCGACCAACTCGGTGATGGCCAGGGCCGATGGGCTCAGGGGGACCCTCGAAGGTTCGTCTATTTTGTCCTTAGTCACCAAAATTGCCTTCGTAAAGGGTGGTAGAGCCGAGGTTAAATTGGTGGACCTGTTACGACTCTTCTTCGAGCCTTTTGGTTTCTGCCTTGCCAGTTCGAAGATCTAAGCAAGGACCTCTTCTTGAACTAGTCTTCTCCTTCAACTCGGTCCATACGATCACCCCTAGTCGGACACAATTGACCGAACCCCTATAACTCTTTCATGCATCCCTCTTCTTAGGGGGCTTGAATTTTTGAACATTGAACTCCCACTGTGTGGGGATGCCCTAAGGTTCGGCACCACGAACTACGAAAAAAATTAGACCTCCAATCCATGATAAAGTTGGGTAGATCCTCGATCGCGTGTTTCTTGGTCTGTGGAGATAAGTAATATCAGACTGAACCCACTTGCAGAGAGCATAGACCAAATCTTTGCCAAAACATTTTCAAACTCGGTTCCACGTCCTTCCTCTTGTACAACAGAAGGAATCTAACAGTGTGCTTTAACGAGTTAGGACCCAGCTACATCGATCTCACCTTGGACTAGTTTAACACCTCCTTAATGAAGGTCTGGATCGGCAGACGCAGGCCGACTGGAATGCATCAAAGGAGAACATACAAAACCTCGGAGCAAGCAAGGAGGTGGGTCAGATGCAAGGTCCGGGGAAGAAGAGCTTGAACTCCCTCGAAATCAAGAAACATTACGAATGGTCAAAAGATCAGACCCTGACAATATGTTAGCCGTGCTATCAACTTTTACGAACTGCCTACCAGGTAAAGGTGGCCGATCCTTATACATAATCAGATCCTAAAGATCCTGAGGGTATACCCGAGCGAGTATAGGGTCTGCAAATGAGAACGATCCAAGCTTTGGCCGTCCAAGTACTCATTAGGCTCCGCCACCAAGTTAGCTTTGGAAAGGATTAACTTCTTCTTCTTGCCCCTCAGCGATTTAGGAGGCACAGGTTGTATCTCGACGTCGTCCTCCTCTTCAGGGGGAGACACCGCCACTAAGTCTTCCTCGGAGGTGGATGACCCATGAACCTTGGTCCTTTCCTCAGACGATAACGCTCGAGATTGTACCTCCAACACCTGTTTGGAGTGGGCTGACTCTGTCTCACTCTCTGCCTAACCAAACATAAAGGCTCAATCACTTGACCGAACTCGATATTATTTGTGGATAAATAAATTAGCTGGGATGGAAGACGGTGAAACTAACGATGATTGATATCATAAATCTCGTCGGAATAGAACAATTTGAGAGATAAAGTGGTAAGGAGAGAATCTCTGAGGGGAAAAAATTGCCAAGTAAAGAGAAGAATGAAGTGGGGTGGGGAAGAATATGGAGAGACGCATCGATAACCACAAGTAATGATGTGACATGCCTCGATAACTACTTCGATGACTTGGCACCAAACCTGCCATTCTGACGGCCACCAGCAAAGAATTTCTATTAAGTGTGAAGACTTGCCCAACCAATACCCCAACCCACTACAATTGTCACGCCCCGCTTTCCAAAAAGGAATACGGAATATAGATACGCGACAAAAGCCGAGCAAATGATTTTCATCATCCATAAGCTGTTCAAGAATCTTTACAACACATCATACAAATAATCAGAGTCGGAAGCAAAAGTATCAACCAGCATGCATAATTGAAACAAAATACCAACAGAAATTTACTTGAAACGAAATACAATATTCTCAAATAAATCAGAGTCTGGAAAAAAAACAAATATCCTAGGTCACATCGCCCAAATAGAAATAATATCCAATAAACCAAATACACTTTATTCAATGTTCAAGCAACAATAAAAATATAATAAAGCAGAACCTCCAGCACTAATACATCATCTCGCCAATACCTTCTGGCAGCTGACCATCCTGATCTGCAATTAGTAAATTTGCAGGAGAAGGGAAAAAGAAGAAAACAAGTACCCGTCAATTGCAAGTCGCGGGTCACAAATAATGTAGGATATAAGCACATGGGGAAAACTAGCAGATCTAATTAATAGTAGAAATAGACCTAGCATGGTATACTAACAGTACAATTGTTTTATGTCAAGGCAGTGTCATAAGGCAACTAACAGTGTCTAGTAACAGTAAACTCAGTATATCAGTGAATCAGGATAACAGTCTAACAGTATCAGTCCAACAGTATGAGTCCAACGGTCTCAGTATAACAGTCTCAATCTAACGGTATCAGTCTAACAGTAACAGTTTAATGTTCTTACAGTCTTGTGTGTATTACTAGCTAGGTAGCACTTCATGCGCCACAAAATCATATCACATGGTTGCGACAAAAAACAGTTTCGCATGTAGATTTCGTAGGGGATCATATAGGGCCGTGTACTCAGGTATCGGTAATAGTAATAGTAGCAGTAACAGTCAGAACCTAGTGGTCCTCCTCTGATTACACCCTCCTATAGGGAAGTGAGCAATCAGGTAATCAGTAACAGTAATCAGACAGTCAGAACCTAATGGCTCTCCTCCGAGTACACCTTCCTATAGGGAAGTGTGCATTCAGGTAATCAGTAACAGTATAACAGATGCTTAGTATGGGAAACACGGGTCCCCTTCCAAGTACACATTTCTATAATTTCCCACTACTAGATCTTTCCCTTAAACCCCGGCTTGGTTACTTTTATTATAGGTTATCAAACAGACATGAATGTATACTAAATAGTGTCAAACTAACATGGTATAATCAGTATTAGGTTCAGGGAAACAAATAAACATGCATGGATGATATACATTCACATAAACGAGCAAAACAATGTATGTTCATAATCAGGATAGCGTGACAGATAAGTACTAAAACAGTGCTTCTAGTCGCTACAGAAATGCAAATATGGATCCGTCGAAGGATTTGGAAACTAGACATCCACATGAATCCAACGAGTATAATTAAGTCATATAGTATTTCACAACATCTTAACCTAAAACAGTTTTGAAAACAGAAAACATGTTCAGTCAGAAATCAGGAAAACGAATTCTCAGCCAGAAAAACAATATCAAAACCTCTCAAATAAAATCAGAAAAAATCTGGGGTATTCCCCTGTATGTCTAGAATCAAAATATAAAGTTTCATAATATTCTAGTAAGAATAGATCTGTCATAAAAAATACGTAAGCATCAAGAAAACATAGTTTAACGAATCTGGAAATCTCAACATCTGCTGTACGAAAACTAAGAGATCTCACAACCAGTGAATCGAATTTTAATTCCGCCAAAGGGATATGAAAATAGATAAAATTTACTAACTTTCACATTTCACAAACATTTTTCATACAGAATAAGGAATGATAGTGAAAATAGGGTTCTTTACCAAACATCGGGCAAAATACAGCACGAGTAGATTTTAGTAACGAGCATGAAACAGCACATAAAACTTGTCAATAAAATTCATCAAAATTCTGGGTAATCCCTAATTTTGTAAAGAAACACTGACCAAAATATTGGATCAACATAATATGTATAGAATAGTTCTTGAAAATAGTTTGTTAACAAAATTAACCCAAAACAGAATCTGAAATAGATCGATACCTCTGTACTAAAACAGTCATAACTCAGTCATACAAAATTCAAATCAAGCAAAACCAGTGGGTTTTGAAAATAGACGAAATTATCTAAAATTCCTATTTTATACTGGAATCAAAATACATGCTGTAGCAGAGACGAAAACAGAAATCTAAACAGAACATCCAGAATTTACAGATTTCAAACTTCAAAACAAGAACATCATAACTTCAAGAATATTCATCCAAACACATCCAAACTTGAAATACAACCTACCAAATGTCTGAACATCATGACTTAGGGTTATTAACATGTCCACGCCTATTATTTCATATGAGTCGTAGTCCAAACACAAATTCACACAATTATTCACATACTTGACTAAAAATCAAGGATTGGGCAATTCCTAGGTTATCAAATATCAAGATTGGTGTCATGAGTCATTTATGGCTAAATTATCACAATAGAGACAAAACTCATCAAGGAAAACACAATCTATGGTTGTCTCTAGACCCAACTACACTATAGGTGAACTTTTTGACTTGTATCAAACAAATGAATTGGAGTACAAGTTACTTGCCTTAAATCGGGATGAAGAACGACGAACTCAAAAGTAGGAGCAATTCCCACGAACGAAAATTCACGAACTCACGAACGATCCACATGCGCACTCGAGCACGCGCAATCAAACTCCAAAAGCAAGAAAGCGCGAGACGACAGATGGAGAGAAAGCGGGAGAGATGAAGCACGGAATCAAGGGTTAGGGAAAAAAATATAGCATGCGGTTGATAACAATTATAAGGGTATATATATATGTGCACTAGGGTTGAAGGAGGGGAGGGGTGTGCATAAGGTGGCTACGGGGAAAAAGGTAATGGGTCGGTTGGCTTCTTGGGTAGTATTAGGATGCGGTAGATTTGAGGATAGGATTGCCAAGGAGTGGAATATAAGGTAATGAATAATTAGGAACATAGGAAGTGGGGATTTAGGTATACTGGTGGAATAAAGTGGGTAGGATTAGGTAATTAATGGCTAGTGAATGATGGGCAAGATAAAATTAGTGTATTCTGGTTTTGTTTAGTAGAGGTAATAAACGGGTAATAGGGTAGAACTTAGTGGGTTTTGGATAGGTAATGTGGGATAATGGGTTTTTAAATAAAAATTCAATAAGAAAATTTAAGTACAATAACCAATAAATATAATTTAAAAAATAACGTATTTTTAACAATAAAAAATAAAATAAAATAATAATTCAAATAACAATATTGGCAAAATAATACAGATAGGAACAATATTAATAATAATAAAAATGATAAAAATAATAAAAGTAATAATAACAATAATAAGAACTATATTAAATACAAAAATCATAGAAAAATAGTTACAGCTAAAATTATGGATCAAAAATAAATTTTAAATGGAAAATCCAATAATACATTTTGACAAAAGAATTTTGAAAAACAGAAAAATAATTTGCGAAAATTTTTAAAATGCAGGAAATACACAAAAATACATTTTTGGGGAAAACAAGGGTTACAATCATACCCACCTTACACAAAATTTCGTTCTCGAAATTTGTTTAGGCGGTACATAGGATAAGGCAAACAAACTAACTGGGGGAAGGGTAACAATGCAGAAGGCTAATGGGGAAGGAACAAAGCAGCGGTAACACCAGAAAAAGAAAGAAGCGGATAACAATGAGGTCAGATGGAGTGCAAAAAAGAGAACAAACAGTTTCAAAAAGGAAAGAATCAACACCAGATAACAAAGCAATAAGGGAGTCGGCAGAACTGAAATCAAAGCAAGAAAAGACAGGGAAAAATTGAATCAAACAATAAGTCAACGGATGAGAACAATTGCAAGAGATAGGGGAAACCAAAACAATGCAAGGAAGGAGAAGCAACAATAGGATCGTGGGACCTGTGCGTTATGGGCTCACCACGCTTCCGCTGCGACACTTTGATAGTGACGTTCCAAGCTACAGACAAGTCGTTGTAGACCACGCGACACCAAGCGACGATCCAAGTAGGAAGAAAAGAATGAGACACCAGATTAAAATTGGGCTTAGAGGAGGGCTTTAATTTAGATAATTAGGTCAAAACTAATGAGCAATGACAAAAATAATATTAATAATACAAAAATCAGTACATAATAATAATAAAATAATAATGAAAAAAATAATAAAAATAATAATAACAATAATAATCATCATAAACATATTGGTAAAATAATAATAATAATAAAATATTAACAATACTGGTAAGGGTAATAATATAAGACAGGAAATAATTTGGGGTTCATCATTTTGGTGAAAGTAATTCAATATCAACATCAAAAATAAAATAGTAATAAAAATACAATAACAATAATAGTAATAGTAATAACAATACTAATAAGGAAAACAATAATAATAGTAGTAGTAGAAATTCTTTGATGTGGGTTCGCCTCATTTATATCCATCTGTAGACTTGCCTTCTCGACCTCAAGTTGCAGCTTTGCCTCCACGACATCAGGTTGCAAGTTACCATCTGGATATTCGGTTACACATTTTGCCTCCCCGATATTCAGTTGAAATTTACCTCCATTGACATCTAGTTGCATGTTTGCCATCTCGACATCCAGTTGCAACAAAATGATGAACAAAATGATGCGATCTTCCACACGTACTTTGATATTGATTGCTCAATTTAAGTACGAAGTTACGTTTAGAAATTTGTGATATTAAAATACACAGTTATTCGAATTAACAAAATTTTTAGAAAACAATTTTATAGAAGATCCAAAATATAATAAATAATAATCGAAATACACAAAATATTCCATATATATATATATATATATATATATATATATATATATATACATACATATATATATACATATATATATATATATATATATAAAGAAAATATAGGCATGGGATGAATGAATTTTTATACTCAATAAAGAGTCAACAAAGGGGGACGACTGCAAGAGACGAAAGAAAATAAGAAATCAAAGAATTGAATATGAAGAAAGAGGAACGAGGGGACACAAGCAGAATTTCAAGAGAATATGGCAGAAAAAGAATAACTAGCACGATACTCAATATAAATCAACAAATGAAGATGAATGCAAGAATCAAAGAAATATGGGTACGGAAAGAACGAAACTATACCCAATAAGGAATCAACAAATGAGAACGATTAAAAGAGACGGAAGAAACAAGGAATCAAGGAATCAAATAAGAAGGGATCAAAAAGAAAGGAATAAGACTAGTATCCAGATCAATGTTGATTATGATTCATTTATGCATGCATAGTTGGTGAAATGTTGAGCAGATCCCAGTTCGAACCAAGCTTGTCTAATCTATTAGGCAACTAATACATTAGCCAAACCTGATGCTCTGATACCACTAAAAACTCTGTCACGCCCCGCTTCCCAAAAAGGAATACGGAATACAGATACGCGACAAAAACCCAGCGAATGATTTTCATCATTCATAAGCTGTTCAAGAATCTTTACAACACATCACACAAATAATAAGAGTCGGAAGCAAAAGTATCAACCAACATGTATAATTGAAACAAAATACCAACAGAAATTTATTTGAAACCAAATACAATATTCTCAAATAAATTAGAGTCTGGAAAAACAACAAATATCCTGGGTCACATCGCCCAAATACAAATAATATCCAATAAACCAAATAAACTTTATTCAATGTTCAAGCAACAATAAAAATATAATAAAGCAGAATCTCCAGCACTAATACATCATCTCGCCAATACCTTCTGGCAGCTGACCATCCTGATCTGCAATTAGTAAATTTGCAGGAGAAAGGGAAAAGAAGAAAACAAGTACCCGTCAATTGCAAGTCGCGAGTCACAAATAATGTAGGATATAAGCACATGGGGAAAACTAGAAGATCTAATTAATAGTAGAAATAGACCTAGTATGGTATACTAACAGTACAATTGTTTTATGTCAAGGCAGTGTCATAAGGCAACTAACAGTGTCTAGTAACAGTAAACTCAGTATATCAGTGAATCAGGATAACAGTCTAACAGTATCAGTCTAACAGTATGAGTCCAACGGTCTCAGTATAACAGTCTCAATCTAACGGTATCAGTCTAACAGTAACAGTTTAATGTTCTTACAGTCTTGTGTGTATTACTAGCTAGGTAGCACTTCATGCGCCCCAAAATCATATCACATGGTTGCAACAAAAAACAGTTTCGCATGTAGATTTCGTAGGGGATCATATAGGGCCGTGTACTCAGGTATCGGTAATAGTAATAGTAGCAGTAACAGTCAGAACCTAGTGGTCCTCCTCTGATTACACCCTCCTATAGGGAAGTGAGCAATCAGGTAATCAGTAACAGTAATCAGACAGTCAGAACCTAATGGCTCTCCTCCGAGTACACCTTCCTATAGGGAAGTGTGCATTCAGGTAATCAGTAACAATATAACAGATGCTTAGTATGGGAAACATGGGTCCCCTTCCAAGTACACATTTCTATAATTTCCCACTACTAGATCTTTCCCTTAAACCCCGACTTGGTTACTTTTATTATGGTTATCAAACAGACATGAATGTGTACTAAATAGTGTCAAATTAACATGGTATAATCAGTATTAGGTTCAGGAAAACAAATAAACATGCATGGATAATATACATTCACATAAACGAGCAAAACAGTGTATGTTCATAATCAGGACAGCATGACAGATCAGTACTAAAACAGTGATTCTTGTCGCTACAGAAATGCAAATATAGATCCGTCAAAGGTTCTGAAAACTAGACATCCACACGAATCCAACGAGTATAATTAAGTTGTATAGTACTTCACAACATCTTAACTCAAAACAGGTTTGAAAACAGAAAACATGTTCAGTCAGAAATCAGGAAAACGAATTCTCAGTCAGAAAAAACAATATCAAAACCTCTCAAATAAAATTAGAAAAAATCCGGGGTATTTCCCTATATGTCTAGAATCAAAATATAAATTTTCATAATATTCCAGTAAGAATAGATCAGTCATCAAAAACACGTTAGCATCAAGAAAACATAGTTTAACGAATCTGGAAATCTCAACACTGCTGTACGAAAACTAAGATATCTCGCAACCAATGAATCGAAATCCAATTCCTCCCAAGGGATATGAAAATAGATAGAATTTACTAACTTTCACATTTCACAAATATTTTTCATACCGTATAAGGAATGATAGTGAAAATAGGGTTCTTTACCGAACAGCGGGCAAAATACAGCACGAGTAGATTTTAGCAACGAGTATGAAACATCACATAAAACTTGTCAATAAAATTCATCAAAATTCTGGGTATCCCTAACTTCATAAAGAAACACTGACCAAAATATTGGATCAAGATAATATGTATAGAATAGTTCTTGAAAATAGTTTATTAACAAAATTAATCCAAAACAGAATTTGGAATTAATCGACACCTCTGTACTAAAACAGTCATAACTCAGTCATACGAAATCCAAATCAAGCAAAACCAGCGGGATTTGAAAATAGACGAAATTATCTAAAATTCCTATTTTATACTGGAATCAAAATACTGGCTGTAGCACAGACGAAAACAGAAATCAAAACAGAACATCCAGAATTTACAGATTTCACACTTCAAAACAAGAACATCATAACTTCAAGAATATTGATCCAAACGCATCCAAACTTGAAATACAACCTACCAAATGTCTAAACATCATGATTTAGGGTTATTAACATGTCCACGCCCACGCCTATTATTTCATATGGGTCTTAGTCCAAACACAAATTCACACCATTATTCACATACATGACTAAAAATTAAGGATTGGGCAATTTCTAGGTTATCACATATCGTGATTGGTGTCATGAGTCATCTATGGCCAAATTATCACAATAGAGACAAAACCTATCAAGGAAAACATAATCTATGGTAGTCTCTAGACCCAACTACACTATAGGTGAATTTTTTGACTTGTATCAAACAAATGAATTAGAGTACAAGTTACTTGCCTTAAATTGGGATGAAGAACGACGAACTCAAAAGTAGGAGCAATTCCCACGAACAAAAATCCATGAACTCACGAATATTCCACATGCGCACTCGAGTACGCGCAAGAAAACTCCAAGAACAAGAGAGCGCGAGACGACGGATGGAGAGAAAGCGGGAGAGATAAAGCACGGACTCAAAGGTTAGGGGAAAAAATATAGCATGCGATTGATAACAATTATAAGGGTATATATATATGTGCACTGGGGTTGAAGGAGGGGAGGGGTGTACATAAAGCGGCTACACGGAAAAAAGTAATGGGTCGGTTGGCTTCTTGGGTAGTATTAGGATGCGGTAGATTAGAGGATAGGATTGCCAAGGAGTGGAATATAAGGTAATGAATAATTAGGAATATAGGAAGTGGGGATTTAGGTATACTGGTGGAATAAAGCGGGCAGGATTAGGTAATTAATGGCTAATGAATGATGGGCAAGATAAAATTAGTGTATTCTGGTTGGGTTTAGTAGAGGTAATAAATGGGTAATAGGGTAGAACTTAGTGGGTTTTGGGGAAAGGTAATGTGGGTTAATTGGTTTTTAAATAAAAATCCAATAAGAAAATTTAAATACAATAACCAATAAATATAATTTATAAAATAATGTAATTTTAACAATAAAAAATAAAATAAAATAATAATGCAAATAACAACACTAGAAAAATAATACAGATAGTAACAATATTAATAATAATAAAAATGATAAAAATAATAAAAGTAATAATAACAATAATAAGAACTGTATTAAATACAAAAATCATAGAAAAATAGTTACAGCTAAAATTATGGATCAAAAATAGATTTTAAATGGAAAATCCAATAATACATTTTGACAAAAGAATTTTGAAAACCGGAAAAATAATTTGCGAAAATTTTTAAAATACAGGAAATACACTAAAATACATTTTTTGGAAAAACAGGGGTTACAACAATGCTTACCTTCATAGGCTCGATGCTCGACCTGTTGTCCGAGCCCTTAAAAAAGTGTCTAATTTCATAGGCTCGGCGGTCGACATGTCGTTCGAGTCCCCACCAAAAATGCATATTTTTCAGAGGCTCGATGCTCGACGTGTTGTTCGATCCCCTCATCCAAAAATTCCTATCTTCATAGGCTCAGCGCTTGATGTGTCTTTTGAGGCCCCCTTCAAAAATGCATATCTTCATAAACTTGGTGCTCGATGTGTCGTTCGAGCCCCTCATGAAAAAGCCTATTTTCATATGCTCGGTGCTTAACGTGTCGTTCGAGCCCCTCGTCAGAAAATGTCTACCTTTATAGGCTCGGTGTTCGACATGTCGCTCGAGCTCCATCACCAAAAATGTCCATTTTCATAGGCTCGGTGCTCGATGTGTCTTTCGAGCCCTTCATCCAAAAGTGGCTATTTTGATAGGCTCGGTGTTTGACGTGTTGTTCGAATCCTCGCAAGAAAAGCGCAAAAAACAGGAGCTCGACGCTCGGCTCACCCGAAAACCCTTAAGGTTCACTAGCCAAGCACCTTGGGGGTCGGTGCTCGATGTGTCATTCAAGCGTCATAGTGCAAATGTGCAAAAAGGACCTTCGGATCTCCCCGAAATTCGTGCTCCTCCTTCATTTTATATAAAAATTCCAAAAAATTATAAATTCAGAAAATTAGTTAAAAGTTTTGAAAATTAATTAAAATTTGTAAAAAAAATAATTAAAAATTTCAAAAAATCTAGAAAAATTATTGGAAGCTTTAAAGAATTGTGCGTGCCCAGAGGAGCCCCGAATAAGATTCCAGTAGTCCCCGAAGCTCCAGTAGATTCTTCTGATCAGCCGAAGAATAGCGAACTACTCCTCGAAGGCTGTGAAACCCAACCTTTAGAAGTGGGGGGAAAATGATACAAGTAAAATCAGAGTCATACGATCCCAACAAGCATCTTAAAGCTTCTTGAGGGCAGACTCATAATTTCACAATAATTATAGGCCCATTAAAGGAACATTGGCCGTATCTAGGCCCACCGGTTCAATCTGGCCAGCAGATAAGGCTTACTTATAGCGTAAGAAACATGGATTTCTAGTTAATTATAGTTGGGAGTCAAATCTCCCAAATCAGAAATTGCATAACTGATTTTATCTCTTAACCAAGGGAATCTTCTACCAAATATGAGAAAAATACATTCCCATATCATTGTAACACCGCACAAAATAAAATGATTTATTTTGCATTACTAGATAATATTATATTGGTAAAGTTGACTATTTTGACTATTTTCTTGAAATTGCAATTTTGCAAGTGCAACACACGTGCAGAGTTAGGAAATTTTGAATTCTTAAAATTCTATGGTTAATTATTAATTTTCCTCATTTATTTATGATATTTCAATTTTCAGATTTATTTGAATTTATTTGACCATTTTATGAATTTCTCAATTTTACACGTGCAAATATTTTTTTGGTAAAATTATCCACTTTTAGATTTATGGATAAATTCTCCTACTTATAATTAAGTATATCCTAAATTTTGGGATTTTTCTGAATAAAAAAACTATTTTTGTAAATATTTCGAAAGAGAGAGGGGCTTTTATGTAAAAAGCCATCAGATCTCAAACAAATAATGAAAATTTGTTTTTACTAATTTTTGGAATTTCCTTGATCATCATTGAAAATAAAATCTATTTAAGTTTTATTTAAAGTTGATTTGGTAAAGATTTAAACAAATATGGTGTTTTTGCAAATATGGAATTTAAGTGGATCTTGTGCAAATATTTTCTTGGAAAGTAAAAGTCAGAAATATTAATGGAAAAGTCTAATATGTATTATTAGAAATTATTTCTGAATTTTCTGGATTTTTAAGAATATTTTATGACATATTTACAAATATTACAAAAAGAGGGACTTTTGTGCAAAATTTTCACTTTGAGTACAAATCCGAATTTTTTAATTTCTGGGCTATGCTTGATGGTTGGATATCTCAGTAGTAAAAGAATTTGATTTTATTTTTAATAGTAATTTACACGTGCAATGCACGTTTTAATAATTTCAAAAAATAAAAATAAAAACTCTGACGTAGGAAAGATTTGAACCGGAAACCTCTTTTATATTATATTAGTTATGTACGTGCATTACACATGTTGGTAGAAATGAAAAAATGAAAAATGACGCTAAGGCCTTCTCCCATTATAATATTAGAGATTTATTTAACTTATTTAACTACTTTATTAAAGAAAGGTATATATATGTAAAATAATAATTTGTTAAGGGATGTTTCCATAAACTTGTAAAACCCTAAAAACTCCAGATTTTGGCCTATATTATGGCTACTACAGCCATCTCTCTCCTCTGCAAAAAATAAAATATATTTTTACTATTAATTTCTTAGAGTTTCGAAGCGATGATCTTGGATTTTGCAAAAGATGGACTTTTTCTTATTTTCTTTATCATATTCGATTGATTTCTCCATTGAGGTGAGTGACATATGTTTGTTTTATATTGTTCCATGAATTCTGTATGTGATGATTTATCTATTAGAAAGCATGTTAGGGGTTGGTATGAGAATATAATGGATTTGATGATTAGATGAGTTAAGAATTGAATCTTTACTTGAAACCCATGCTTTAATGATTTAAAATTTCATATAGATGACTTGAGATCGATAAAGAACATAATAGAAATCATAAGTAGGATGTTTTCCTCCATATACTTGCTGTTTCGACTTGTTATGATGTGTCGTATGATGATATTGCATAAAAATGGATAAAATGATTACTCTTCACTGTGTATGATATGCATTAGCTCTGTTTGGGGTTCTTCGTGGAGTTAAACTTGATTAATGATCGTTATAATTGCTTATATGCATGGGTAAACTGTTGTGAATGATTGTGAATGAGTTTATGAATTACAAGAATGACTATTAAATCTAAAAATCAAAATTTGAAGTTTTGAGAAAGGGGTTTGGTTTTCGGGTTTGATACATTATGACCAAATTTTGGTTTTGTAATTATGTGAAGTCTTCAATTGGATTTGAGTTGTTTTCAATTACTGAGATGGATTAGAATTATATAGTGTGTATTTACAATGGTTTCGTGATGATTTAGATATACCACATACACATATATGCCTACACTCCATTACACTGTTTTTAAAGAATTGAGTTTTCGTGTGTTTTGTGGAGATTTGATTTAATCTTGATTATTTTAGCACTGAGATAATTTTGAACAACATATACCCTTCATACGAAGCTATTTTAACGCATAATTGATTCTCAAATACCATATACTCATATATACACATGTTCAATTCCTATTTTGAAGAAATGCATCAAATTGCTATTTTTATTAATTCGAAGTGGTTTTGATTTGTTTTATGAACTACTATATGCTTTACAAGTCACATTTGATCATCTCAGGAATGTAGTTTTTACAAATGGCATTTTTATAAAGTAAAACAATGTATCGGTTAAAACATGCACAAAACCCAAATTGCAGTCTATAGGATCGATAGTCAACTGGCCAGTTTTGACATTCGATCGTCGCTATCCTGGTTGCAGTGTTTTCTTGAGTTTTGTATTTTACGCAGGACAGTCGACCGACTATCTTATGTAGTCGACTACCACTGCTCTGAGTGATGGATTTCCTTAGTTTTCTGATGTTCTCTTTAAACGGCTGGTTCTTCGATATTGTAGATTGATAACCTACTGATTTAAATGTCGTTTTGCTATAGATTATAGTATTTTACGAGGAGTTATATATATTTTGTTACGATACTTCCCTATGACTTATTAAAGAGATATACGTGGTTTCAAAGGAATTGATGCTTTGTGATATTCTACGACTTAAAAATTTAGTTTTCTGTTATTTAACAAATTTAATATTTTATTTGAATTCTGAAATTTTATAAGGAATATTGCATGGATTTGGATTTTAATTGATTAAAGAGGTTTTCTCCATATAATCGTTTTAATGAAGGATTTATGAGTTTAAATGAAAGTTTCGGTATTGATGGTTGAGTTGTGAGTCTTTAGAGATTGTGTGGGACCCTAGACACCGGCAGTTGAGATTTTGTGGTTTGGCCAGTTGAAGCTGTATTGTTGATCAGTTGAGTTAAGTCCGGTAGGGTACACCAACTCTGGGAGATTCGTAATTAATTAATTAACTTAACAAAATAAGGACATGCACTAGTTGGTGATATGATGAAATGAGAACATGGATTATAGACCTCAGTATCGCTTGCGGTGTGAGATAATCCCCAAAATTCTCGAGTGTGAGTGAAATATTCTCCGAGATTACCTACGGTGTGGGATTGATCTCCGGAATTATTGGGGTCGAGGCGACTCTCATGGGTATTCGTGTGATGAGGCACCATAGCTTGTGGTGTGGGGTATTCTCGAAGATTCCTAGGTGTGAGTGAAATAGTCTCCGGAATTATCTGTGGATAGAGATTGAACTCCGGAATTATTGGGCGTGGGCTAATACTCACAATTTATCTATATCTCGTAGTAGTCATCATAGAAGGATTAGTTGCATAACAAGGGATTAAACCCTATCAAGTGGAGAACGTTAAGGGCTTGCACCGAACCTATGTAGAGTGGGATGCATAGAATCTGACAAGTTTGCATTAAAGTCAGCATATAGTATTGATGTTTTCTTGACTTAGTCTTGTGCATGTTGTTTTCCTGTTTTTCTACACTTAACATGTAGTTTAGTTTCACTTGATGTTTTCATGTTTTATCTTTTGTTATTTCTCATTTCATTTTATACTTATTGTTAATACATGTTGGTAATGACTCTATCCTTTATGTTTTATTTATGTTGGATTTATTTTTATGTCACTCACACCGTTATGGCTGACTCCTGTAGTTTTGGGGGTTAGGGTTATCTCTAGCCTCATGTTTTACAGGTAAGTGCCTATAGCTTGGGATTTGGATGCATGAGGAAGAATGACATATGGCATATGTAAATTGTAAAAGAATGTGTTGTAAAAGAAAGAAATTGTAATTCAAGATGTTTAATTTTTCGCCGTGGTTTGTAAACAATTGATGTAATAAGAAGTTTTAAATTTCCTTGCATTTGGTTGCTATGTTTATGATTACATTGAAGTTGATTCTGGAATTGTGCCACGTAATTCTGAGATATTATATTGAAAATTCGTAGCGCTACAGAGTTGGTATCAGAGCATGCTTCAATTAGTAATTTTAAATATAGTACGTGGGATTAACATAAATGGACATTTGATGTGTGAGAACCTAGGCGGACTTTAGATGGGTGAGTACACAAGTGGACATTAAATAGAACCTAGGTGGACATTAGAAGTGTGAGTACCTTAGTGGACATCTGATTTGTGTGACTTGATTGTTTGGTCATGAAGACCTGTAATGAGATTTAGACTGTTTGTAAGTTTAGACATGAATAAAATTTTTTTATCGCAAGTGCATTGGTTATTTTTGCATAAAGCACATACTTTTCTCGCTAGCTTTTTTTTTACCTCTTCTGTCCGCTTTATGCATTTGATATTTTATCATTACCCCCCTCAACTTGTATATTTTCTATCCTACTTACTAATATTCACTATATCTTTTTCTATTTTACTCATTGTGTATAATGTTTAGATTGTATGATTTTCGCCAGTATTATTTTATTCTATTTATTTATTTATTTTCAGTTATTAAATTAATTATCTTCCGCTACATTCTTTTAATTATTTATCCTCTCGTATTTTTTATAAATGTTCCTTAGTTTTGTATTTCACACTTTTGTATCCTATCACTTTTACTGCTTTACCTTTATTTGCTTACTAGATAACTTTTGTGTAATTAATTTATTTCTATTTTTTTTTGTTTCTTTTATTGTTAGTAATTGATTTTATTTTAGTTTCTATATCTCTAACCGAGTTTATATTATTTCTATTCATTAGTACAAACATTAAGCTTTCACTAATCGTCTTATTTTTCTTTTGAAAATTTTCCATGATTTTACTATCGGTTCTTTTTTTATAACTTTTATCCTTTTGTCCAAATTATTATTTTTGCAACTTTTGCTGTAATTCAACAGTGTATTCTTTAGCATTTCACAAGCTCATTTTTAATTTTGCAACCCTTACTCATCTCTTTCTTGACGTTTTTATCCTTCTTACTTTCATGCGCTTTTCGTTACTCATATATTTTGCTATTACTTTTACATATTACACTAAGTTTCGAATTACTACGTGTTAAGTTATTATTGCAACTCCTATTTTCTTTCATTATTGTTTTTGCTATATTATAAAAATTTTGATTTTTGCATATTTACTTTCATTTTTATCTACTTGGATTTTTCGATACTATTTTTTTCCATTATATTGTATTGTCTTATTTATTTTGGAGCATTTAAAACTTGATTGTAAAATTTTACTCATATAAATATGATATGTTTTTGCACATTTAAATTTTTATTATTAATTATATATGTTTTTGCACCTCATATTCAATACCTTTATTACTTACTGTTGACTGCTTTTGTTGTATTTACTTTTCACCATTTATAGCTACTTATTAATTTTGTTGCTTTATACTTCTCGAATGTACTATATGTACCCATTACTTGTATTTTACTTAATTTTTATTATAAATTTTATTATCATTACATTCTTGATTTCTACATGTACTTTCAGCTAATTACTATATATGTACCATGTATTTCAACTTACTTACTATGCATATCATTTTACACTTATTTAATTCCTACATTACTGTATATTTTAGGATATATTTATTGTGTAAATTTGCTACACTGCATATTTATTTTCTCATTCACATTTGCATTGTACTTATGCATGTATTTCATTCCATTTTTCTCCTTACTTTTATAAATCATTTTCACTACTACTATTTTGTACAATTGTGTTTGATATTTATAATCTACACATCTATTTTGATATTCCATCATGTGACTTTCAACTCCATTTCTTACTTTTGCTACTATTTTATATCATGAATTTCAAAACATAATATCATACTTAAATTAAGTGTCCAATATCCCTGTGCATATGGGAGGTTACATCTTCCATTTCACCATTTCGGTGCAACCTAATGTCGAGATGGCAAATACGCAACTCGATGTCAATGGAGGCAATGTGCAACCTGCAACCTGATGTTGTGAAGCCAAATATGCAACTTGATGTTAAGGAGGAGATTTTTTACCTATTTGCTAATTGATATTTCAAGACTTTTTACTTATATAATAAAACTAATGGTGAAGAAATATTTTTTTTATGACATTTTGTTTATACAATTACACTTTATGTTTCCATACAATTTGGACTAGTATAGTTGATTTTACTCTATTTTGTGTTTACAAAATTTTTACATTTATTGAGTACATCAACTATGGTCTAAGCTTTCATTCTTTTGTAATTACTATTTATTGCTACCGTTTTCCAATTCTTTAACCTTTTAGATTTCTCACTTAATTTTGTTTCCGCATCCTAATTAATGATTTGGCGCTTACTTTTGTAATATTCAATGAACTTCTTTTAAGTCTTCTTACATATATATATATTTTGGTCTATTTTGCTCGTTACCCTTTAATGTGCTTTTAGAGTATTGATTATAATATCAACATTCACTAGTATACTCATTATTCTTTGTCTTTTACATTCATTGTTATTAATATTTCTTTACTTAGCAAAATTTGTTCGTATTTCTATGTATCTTGACTGATTATTTTTCCCAAAACTTTTTTTATATATAACCTTTAAGTTTATGTTCCTTTGTTGTTTGTATGGTTATCAACCTTTTTATATTTGGATTTTATCTCTTCATTTTTGACTTCTTATTCTATAAGAATAGTCCTACCAATTTCTTACGTTTTGGGATTAATTGTGTATTCAATTGGATTTCTTATACTTTTGCCATGTCAGTTCTCACCTTTTACTCTTTGATCTATAATCATATGTTTTTTTTGTTTTGCTTATTAATTAAATCCAACTATAAAATAATGATAGAGTAAATTTTCGAAACTGTTTTGTAAGTTTTGTATTTTGTTTTCTTTTGTTAGAGTAGTTCTGAGGACAGAACTATTCTAAGGGGGGAGTACTGTAACACCCCACAAAATAAAATGATTTATTTTGCATTACTTAATAATATTATATTGGTAAAGTTGACTATTTTGACTATTTTCTTGAAATTGCAAATTTGCACGTTCAACACACATGCAGAGTTAGGAAATTTTGAATTCTTAAAATTCTATGGTTAATGATTAATTTTCCTCATTTATTTATGATATTTTAATTTTCAGATTTATTTGAATTTATTTGACCATTTTATGAATTTCTCAATTTTACACGTGCAAAATTTTTTTTGGTAAAAATCTCCACTTTTAGATTTATGGATAAATTCTCCTACTTATAATTAAGTATATCCTAAATTTTGGGTTTTTCTGAATAAGGAAACTATATTTTTAAATATTTTGAACGAGAGGGGCTTTTATGTAAAAAACCATTTGGATCTCAAACAAATAATGAAAATTCATTTTTACTTATTTTTGGAATTTCCATGATCATCATTGAAAAAAAAAATCTATTTAAGTTTTATTTAGAGTTGATTTGGTAAAGATTTAAAAAAATATGGTGTTTTTGCAAATATGGAATTTAAGTGGATCTTGTGCAATTATTTTCTGGGAAAGTAAAAGTCAGAAATTTTAATGGAAAAGTCTAATATGTATTATTAGATATTATTTATGAATTTTCTGGATTTTACGAATATTTTATGACATATTTGCAAATATTACAAAAAGAGGGACTTTTGTGCAAAGTTACCACTTTGAGTACAAATCCCAATTTTTTAGTTTCTGGGTTATGCTTTATGGTTGGATATCTCAGTAGTAAAAGTATTTGGTTTTATTTTTATTTATTTAACTTATTTAACTACTTTATTAAAGAAATGTTTATATATGTAAAGTAATAATTTGTTAAGTGATGTTTCCATAAACTTGTAAAACCCTAAAAACTCCAAATTTCGGCCTATATTATGACAAATACAGCCGTCCCTCTACTCTGCAAAAAATAAAATATATTTTTACTATTAATTTCTTGGAGTTTCGAAGCAATGATCTTGGATTTTGCAAAAGAAGGGTTTTTTTCTTATTTTCTTTTTTATATTCAATTGATTTCTCCATTGAGGTGAGTGACATATGTTTATTTCGTATTGTTCCATGAATGTTGTATGTGATGATTTATTTATTGCAAACCATATTAGGGGTTGGTATGAGAATATAATGGATTTGATGAATAGATGAGTTAAAAATTGAATCTTTACTTGAAACCCATGCCTTGATGATTTAAAATTTCATATAGATGACTTGAGATCGATAAAGAACCTAATAGAAATCATGAGTAGTTTGTTTTCCTCCATATACTAGCTGTTTCGACTTGTTATGATGTGTCATATGATGATATTGCATAAAAATGGATAAAAGGATTACTCTTCACTGTGTATGATTTAAAATTTCATATAGATGACTTGAGATCGATAAAGAACCTAATAGAAATCATGAGTAGTTTGTTTTCCTACATATACTAGCTGTTTCGACTTGTTATGATGTGTCGTATGATGATATTGCATAAAAATGGATAAAAGGATTACTCTTCACTGTGTATGAAATGCATAAGCTCTGTTTGGGGTTCTTCGTGGAGTAAAACTTGATAAATGATCGTTATAATTGTTATATGCATGGGTAAACTGTTGTGAATAATTGAATGTGTTTAATGAATTACAAGAATGACTATTAAATCTAAAAATCAATTTTTGAAGTTTTGAGAAAGGGGTTTGGTTTTTGGGTCTGATACATTATGACCAAATTTTGGTTTTGTAATTATGTGAAGTCTTCAATTGGATTTGAGTTGTTTTCAATTACTGAGATGGATTAGAATTATATATTGCGTATTTAAAATGGTGTCTTGATGATTTAATATACCACATAAACATATATGCCTACACTTCATTACACTATTTTTAAAGAATTGAGTTTTCGTGTGTTTTGTGGAGATTTGATTTAATCTTGATTATTTTAGCACTGAGATAATTTTGAACAACATATACCCTTCATACGAAGCTATTTGGACGCATAATTGATTCTCAAACACCCTATACTCATTTATACACATGTTCATGTCATGTTTGAAGAAATTCATCAAATTGCTATTTTTACTAATTCGAAGTGGTTTTGATTTTTTTATGAACTCCTATATGCTCTACAAGTCACATTTCATCATCTTAGGAATGTCGTTTTTACAAATGGCGTTTTTATAAAGTAAAACAACTTATCGGTTAAAACATGCACAAAACCCAAACTGCAGTCTGTTGGATCGACAATCGACTGGCCATTTTCCACAGTCGATCGTCGCTATCCTTGCTACAGTGTTTTCTTGAGTTTTGGATTTTACGCCTGCCACTGCTCTGACTGATGGATTTCTTGAATTTTCTGATGTTCTCTTTAAACGGCTGGTTCTTCAATATTGTAGATTGATAACCTACTGATTTAAATATCGTTTTGCTACTGATTATAGTATTTTATGAGGAGTTATATATATTTTGTTACGATTACTTCCCTATGACTTGTTAAAGAGATATATGTGGTTTTCAAAGGAATTGATGCTTTGTGATATTCTACGACTTAAAATTTTGGTTTTCTGTTATTTAATGGATTTAATATTTTATTTGAATTTTGGAATTTTATAAGAATATTGCATGGATTTGGATTTTAATTAGTTAAAGTGGTTTTCTCCATATAATCGTTTTAATGAAAGATTTATGAGTTTAAATGAAAATTTCAGTATTGATGGTTGAGTTGTGAGTCTTTAGAGATTGTGTGGGACCCTAGACACCAGCGGTTGAGGTTTTGTGGTTTGGCCTGTTGAGGTTGTGTTTTTGATCAGTTGAGTTAAGTTCGGTAGGGTACATCAACTCTGGGAGATTCGTAATTAATTAATTAACTTAACAAAATAAGGACAAACACTAGTTGGTGATATGATGAAATGAGAACATGGGTTATGGACCTTAGTATGGCTTGCGGTGTGAGATAATCCTCAAAATTATCGAGGTGTGAGTGAAATATTCTCCGAAATTACCTGCGATGTGGGATTGATCTCCAGAATTATCGGAGTCGTGGTGACGCTCATGGGGTATTCGTGTGATGAGGCGCCATGTGGGGTATTCTTGAAGATTCCCAGGTGTGAGTGAAATAGTCTTCGGAATTATCTGTGGATAGAGATTAACCTCCGGAATTATCGGGGCGTAGGCTAATACTTACAGTTTATCTATATCTCGTAGTAGTCATCGTAGTAGGATTAGTTGCATAACGAGGGATTAAACCCTATCAATTGGAGAACATTAAGGGCTTGCACCGGACCTATGTAGAGTGGGATGCATAGAATCCGACAACTATGCATTAGAGAGTCAGCATATGGTATTGATGTTTTCTTGACTTGGTATTATGCATGTTGTTTTCCTGTTTCTTTACATTAGACACATAGTCTAGTTTCACTTGATATTTTCATGTTTTATCTATTGTTATTTCTCGTTTCATTTTATACTTACTGTTAATACATGTTGGTAATGACTCTATCCTTTATGTTTTATTTATGTTGCATTTTTTTTATGTCACTCACACCGTTATGGCTGACCTCTGTAGTTTTGGGAGTTAGGGTTATCTCTAGCCTCATATTTTACAGGTAGGTGCCTTTAGCTTGGAATTTGGATGCATGGGGTAGAATGGCATATGACTTATGTAAATTGTAAAAGAATATGTTGTAAAAGAAAGAAATTGTAATTTAAGGTGTTTAATTTTCCGCTGTGCTTTGTAAATAATTGATGTAATAAAAAGTTTTAAATTTCCCTGTATTTGGTTGCTATGTTTATGATTACATTGAAGTTGATTCTTGGAATTGTGCCACTTATTTCTGAGATATTATATTGGAAATTCGGGGCGCTACAATCATATTATGGAGTAGCCTATAAATACTCTCCCTACTCAACCAGTAATGGTAATCAATCTTTTGCCACAGAAAACTAATCTTTTTTTTAGGTTATTGACTTAAGCATCAGAGGGTCTTTCGGCAGGGCCAACCCTGGTGTTTTCAATTTGTGCAGGTTTGCCGATGATATCTCAGTCAACCGGCCGAGATCCAAACACTCTCAATAGTTCAAACTCATATTAAGGAGATTTCAGCCATTCCAAACTAAGATCTGATCGACGGTCTAGATTGTAATTTTCCTACTTAAAAAGAACTCATTATCTGATTGCTCTCACACTGGAAAAAAATTGCAATAGGTAGTTTGAGAATTAAAATATTTTATTATTTGCTTTGTACCAGCTAAGATGAAGATTCAAATATATTTTCTTGCACTTATGACTTGAAACACATCGCATAACCCTTGATATCTCCCTGATCATGTCCCGACACTGTCACCATTGTTGCACCATGTGTAATTACTATAAAAGAATAAGTATCAAGCCACGGTTTAAGGAAAAGACCTAGTAGTGGGGTATATAGGAGTTTGTACTCGAAAGGGGGCCATGTTTCCCGTGATGATGATACTAGATTACAAGTTATATGGAACTAAGTGCCACGTAGAACTAAGTGCCATGTCAGGGGTTGACGGGGGCTACCTCTAGTATATGCAAGGGTTACCTCTGGTGCCCATCACATGATGACATGATTTTCCGTCTACATGATATGCGTTGCAGTTATATGGAACTAAGTGCCATGTAGAACTAAGTACCACGTTAGGAGTTAACAGGGGTTACCTCTAGTGCCTGCGGGGGTTACCTCTAGTGCCCATTGCTTGACTACATGCTCATGTTCCTGCAAGACCCGAGTACTTGACCCTGTATAAGACACCACTAGAGTCTAAATGTTAACATGCTTATATGCACCCGACCTGTGGTATGGGACGCAGGATCACGTGCATTAGCTAGGATTGATTAAATGAATAGACTTAAGATTAACAATGAGTACTTGCATATTCTTGTTACATATTACATTTCCCGTTACAAGTATATGATCCCTGTTTACTACTTCATGATTACTGTTTACATGTTATATACCCATTACCAGTCTCATGATTCTTGTTTATAAGTTGAAATTGCATGATCCTCATTTACATGTTGTATCTTCCTATTACATGATTCATTTTCTGTATACTTGATTCTCTCGTTATATTCCTATCCTTGTCCTTTGCTTGTACTACTTGCGGCCCGTTACTTGCTCTAACGGGTGTTCTTCTTCCTAATTTTGATTTAATAAATATGCAGGAGTGGAAGAGGAACTGCCAGAAGGAGTCGGTGATCAGGTGTTCTGAAGATGCACATGGACTCTACTATGCTTTACTGCTTTATGTTTTTTATTTTTAGTTATATTTTTTTATTGCGACTTTGTATTCTGGGCATGTTGTCCCGCAGTATTTATTTCTGGATGTTGGTTATGTATGGACTATTTCATGATTTATTTATGTTATCCATGTTTTATGTGATTATAAAATTTGTCTGCGTGGTTGTATTTATTTTATATTGTTGAGATGATTATAACCGCTTATGAATGATGTGAATATATCATTCGCTAGGCCTTAGTTGCATGCCGCGTTTCCGTATTCTGGGAAGCGGGGCATGACAGGTTTTTAGAGCTCAGGAGCCCTCCTATTATGAATCTGCTCCTGAGCTCGAGCTGCCTTGAGGGCATCAACATACGTGCAGAGGCGGAGAGTAGCCAAGGGCTCCTGGATATCATGGTCAAATCCCAACAAAAATCTCCGGGCTCGGTCTTCCTCATTTACCCCCAAGGGGATTGCGAAACGGCTGAGCCTGGTAAACTCCGTAGCATACTCATCCACGGATTTAGCACCCTGTGTTAAGAAAGTTTTCATATTACGATACTACCTATATAATACGTAACAAATTCAAAACACCAGCATTAACTGACCAACCTGCTTCAAAGAGAGGAACTGCTGCTCCATTTCCATCTTGGTAATGCTAGGGAAAAACTTTTCCAAGAAACTCCAGGTGAAGGTAACCCAAGTAATAGGTCGCTTAAACCTTTCAGTATCGGCTCTCCACCAAATGTGGGCAAGATCCATCAGCTGGATGCTCAGGACATCCACTGGTCAACATTGGCAATCCTTGCCGCCTGTAGTAACTGTTCCGTCCGAATTAACCACTGCTCAGTGTCTAGTGGTGTCTCTGTTCCCGAGAACTTGTCGGGGTGCAGCTTCATCAAATATGCAACAGTACCAGGGCGAGGGGCAGAATTCCTTGAGCGGGCACAGTAGTGTTCCGGTTGACAGCTTCCAAAACTCGCTGTGGTCTTGCTGCAGCTGAACCAAATGTTGTAGCACCTGAGTGATAGCTGCCATTTCTGGCTGCGCATCTGGGGGTCGGGAAGTAGAAGCACTTCTGCAAGCCATGGTATGCACAAAACCAAACCAATTAGTATTTCGGATGATAAGTTGGTTATAAAACATTTATGTGATTAACATGGTGCACATATTATTGAGTTAAAGCCTGGCCGAACCCTCAAACTAGTTAGGGCCTAACCAGGCTATGGCATAACCTGGCTCTGATGCCACTAAAAACCTGTCACGCCCCGCTTCCCAGGATACAAAAATGCGGCACGCAACTAAGGTCCAGCTAATGATATATTCACATCATTCATAAGCTGTTATAATCAACTCAGCAATATAAAATAAATACAACCACGTAGACAAATTTTATAATCACATAAAACATGGATAACATAAATAAATCATGCAATAGTCTATACATAACCAACATCCAGAAATAAATGCTGTGGGACAACATGCCCGGAATATAGAGTTGTAATAAACAAATATGACTGAAATTAAAAACATAAAGCAGTAAAGCAGAGTGGAGTGCATTTTCAGAACACCTGATCACTGACTCTTTCTGGCAGTTCCTCTTCCACTCCTGTATATTTATTAAATCGAAATTGGGAATAAGAACATTCGTTATAGCAAGTAACGTGCCACAAATAGTACAAGCAAGGGCAAGAATAGGAATATAACAAAAGAATCAAGTATATAAAAAATGAATCATGTAACAGGAAGATACAACATGTAAATGAGATCATGCAAATTTCAACTTATAAACAGGAATCATGAAAACTAGTACTGAGTAGATAACATGTTAACATGGATCATGAACTAGTAAACATGAATCATATACTTGTAACACGGATCATGTAAACCGGAATCATATAACTTGTAAACAAGACATGTAACAGGTAAACAGGAATATGCATGTGCTCTGTGTTAATATTAAGTTTATTCATTTAATCAGTCCTAGCTAATGTGCGCGATCTTGCGTCCCATACCACAGGTCAGGTGCGTACAAGCATATTACGTTTAGACTTTAGTGGTGTCTTATACACGGTCAAGTTCTCGGGTCTTGTAGGAACATGACCATGTAGTCAAGTAATGAGCACTAGAGGTAACCCCCATCAACCCCTGATGTGACACTTAGTTCTACATGGCACTTAGTTCCATATAACTGCAACACATATCATGCAGACGAAAAATCATGTAATTATGTGATGGGCACGAGAGGTAACCCCCGCAGACACTAGAGGTAACCCCCGTCAACCCCTGACGTGGCACTTAGTTCTACGTGGAACTTAGTTTCATATAACTTGTAATCTTGTATCATCATCACAGGAAACATGGGCCCCCCTCCGAGTACAATCTTCTATATACCCCACTACTAGGTCTTTCCCTCAATACTCCGGCTTGTGATTCTTTTATAGTAATTAAACATGGTGCAACAATGGGGACAGAGTCAGGACATAATCAGGGAGGTACCAAGGGTTATGCAATATGTTTCAATTCATAAGTGCAAGAATAACATATTCATGTATAAGCAATTTCAAGTCACAAGTCTGCACAGTTAGACGTTACCGCACAAAGATCAACTTTCCCGCTGCCACAGGAAAGTATATCCGGTTCCGTCAAGGATTCTAGAAACTAGACTCCTTTCCAGTTCCAGTGCATATACACACGATATACAAAAGTCACAAAAACAAGGTTCAAATTCTTATTCTTTACAGATTACATGTTCAGGCAGCAGGTAAGAATTAAATACTTATAAACAAAAGTAACTTGTAAAATCATTTAAAGTTTTCATAAAAATCGTATTTAAACTCCTAACAGTGTTAAATATTAGTATAAATAATCTCAGATTTTAATACTTAAATTAATCTACTGTTTCAATTAATTAAGATGGGTGATGTATATTTTAGACTGCATTCTGGAATTCAGACGTCATTGTACGAAAATCTAAATATCTTGCACTTCATAAATTGAACTGCAAAACTGCTTGATGTTCTAGATTCCAGACACACAGAGCTACGATTCGCATTCATTAATTTTTAATCAATGTCAAATAGAATCAGGTCAAAACTGAGGTTCTTTACTGAACAAGCATGCATGCAGAAATCTAGAATCATGTTTGCATAAATATATTAAGTCATAAAAAATTATCAAATAATTCTACAAAAATTTATGGTGGCTCGTAATTATGTATAGTCATATCCAGGTTAATATCAAGTCTATATTTTACTGTTAGCATCTATTTTAATCAATAATTCATGCCAATATTCTTGTAATCAAAAGTTTGGAATTTTAAAAGTGTGATATCTTGCAAGTTACAGATCAGATTCCATGGCAATTAGGCTCATGGGGCTACAGAAGTTATTCATAAATCAAATTCACACAACAAGTGTAGCGCCCCGAATTTCTAAATACGAAACTTTAGAAAATACGTGGCACTCTCCCAGCGATCCACTTCAATGTAACAATATACATAGACCAAAAACTCAAGTCATTTTATTCCAAATCTTTATTACAATAATCTTTTACAATGCAGCGGAAATACAAAACACCTTAAAATACATTTAACTATTACAACTCTTTCTCTTTACAAAATTACCCAAGGCTCTATTATATCACTCATGAAATCCAAAGCTAACCCAAGCATCCAAGCTCCCAACTCTAAGCAGCTACCTGTGACACATGAGGCTAGAGTTGAACCCTAACCCCCAAACTAAAGGGGTCAGCCATAAATGGTGTGAGTGATATAAACAACGAACATAAACAAACAATAAACATAAGCAACATGTACTGAACAATAATACATAAACTGAACATGTAATCTGAAACAAGAACGATAGGCCAGTACATGCGTGAACCGAGTCGAGAATCAATACCAACGATCAAGTATCCATCAATCAATCTCTCTCAAAATATGTACAGTTCAACTGTACGGTACAGTCGACTGTCTTAGGAACCAGTCGGCTGTTCTGAACAAACAATAATCCTCACATTTCTGAACATGCCCAACTATCAATAAATCTCAATACCACGATGTATGTCCAACAATCAATCACCAACAATGCCATAGATCGGATACCCATATATCCATCTACAAAACTAAAGATGGTATAGATCAAATACATACCCGGCATGCAATCACCCATAGTGACTCTTACACCGACGAACATATTCATCTACAAACAAACTAAAGATGGTATAGATAGAATACATACCCGGCATGCAATCACCCATAGTGACTCTTACACCGACGAACATATTCATCTACAAACAAACTAAAGATGGTATAGATAGAATACATACCCGGCATGCAATCACCCATAGTGACTCTTACACCGACGAACATATTCATCTACGAACAAACTAAAGATGGTATAGATAGAATACATACCCGGCATGCAATCACCCATAGTGACTCTTACACCGACGAACATATTCATCTACAAACAAACTAAAGACTGAAGGAACACTCAAGATTATGAAAACTCATCAGAACCAGTCGACTTATGCGATAGTAAGTCGACTGCCCCGAGAACCAATATCCAAGATTATAACAAGTGCAGTAAGTCGACTCAAGAAAACCATCAGTCGACTTACCCGAGACAATTATCAACAATTCTCAAGAAACGTTCCAAGTGCTAACAGTATAAGATGACTTATAAAAATCATAAGTAGACTTATCAAAAGTATAAGATGACTTATAAAGATCATAAGTAGACTTATCAAAAGTATAAGATGACTTATAAAGATCATAAGTAGACTTATCAAAAGTATAAGATGACTTATAAAGATCATAAGTAGACTTATCAAAGTATAAGATGACTTATAAAGATCATAAGTAGACTTATCAAAGTATAAGATGACTTATAAAGATCATAAGTAGACTTATCAAAACATAAGATGACTTATAAAAACATAAGTAGACTTATCAAAACATAAGATGACTTATAAAAATCATAAGTTGACTTACCAGATCATAAGTCGACTTATAGAAAACATAAGTCGACTTAAAGGAGACATAAGTCGACTCATAAGAACATAAGTCGACTTATAAAAACATAAGTCGACTTACCCGAGAGAAATTCTACAATAACTTTGAAAAATAAATTCTAAGTGTACCAGTCGACTGAGAAGGGTCTAAGTCGACTGTCCAGAACGGATTTTCGAGAAAAACTAAAGATACAGTAGCTGGGTCGTACCAGTCGACTGATACATAGTCCCAGTCGACTGTCGGCCTACAGATCTCACAAATTAGGTCTGAAATCAATACTCAATACTGGAGTTTTCTAAAGGTTCTTGTTCATGAAAATAATTTTTAATCATGTAAAATGACAATCTCGATTACTTCTTCATTGCCGATCCATTATTCAATCATTCAATAACTCAAAACTCAATTCCCTTGTTCTCAAATTCCTAAATCTTACATTAGGGTTTCCTTAATACTTAATTCTTCCACCAATAATAACCAAGATCTGATTATATACGCAAGATCCAGATGTTCATACATCCGATCAAACCATACTTGAATCTTAACATGTTTTCGATCAATAAAGAATTTGTTAAACTAGATCTACTAAACATTTGTGGATTTCTCATGCATAATACGAATAACGACTATTGCATCGATCACATACAAGATACGGATACATCAAACAAAACAGCACACCATTATACACACTAACAAAACTAAGTTCATATCACTCACCTTTAGAAGCAAGAAGATCCACAAAAGCCTTCCTTTGCTAGATCCAAAAGCTTCTTCCTCAATCACCAAAAGAATGAGAAAATAATAAGATCTGAGTTGTGCAGCGAATGACGGCTGCAAACTCTCTTATATAGGCCGGGATCAAGTATTAGGGTTTCCAAATACATTTGCAAAACAATCCCTTCAAAATACAATTTTATATATATCTATCTACTCTTGGAAACTCATCCAAAATTCATTAAAATTAGGATTTAATAGAAAATATACTTCTAAATCTTAACCAATACTGTTTAAAACGTCCAGAATGCCAATTTTGTATTTTAGCCCTTAAGAATGTCAATTTTGCGAAAAGGTCCTTCTTTTATCAAAAATTGCAAATAGATCAAATTAATTTCAGAAAAATCTGGAAAAATACTAAATAATTCCCAAATAATAAATAATGATTTTTCATAGAGAAAACTTAATTTTTCAAACATCTCAAAAGTCATTTGCACGTGTTTTGCACGTGTACAAAAGATAAATCTTTTAGAAAATATCAATTAAATCCTCAAAATTCATTTAAATTCATTTTCAAATAATAAAAATAATATTTGAAAATACGGGGTTCTACATCACTCCCTCCTTAGAAGAGTTCTGTCCTCAGAACTACGGCTAATGAGGTCCGAACAAACCCACTAATAAGGGTTGAAAACCCAAGGATAGAAATATAACTCTTAGGAAATACAGTCACACCAAAGAATGCATTCTAACAAAACAAATACATCACACAAAATAAGCACAATCATGCAAAGAATTCAGAAAAGACAATCTTCCGCTGCGCGACTCTGATAACCTGCCATCGGAAGCCACGCTGCAACACCCTCTGAACTCCTGCATCCAACTCTGACCTTCCACATCTGCTTCATCCTTCCAAGAATCAGTGGCCACTCCCTCCTTAGAAAGGACATGACTAAGGATAGCCACCTCAAGACCTTGCTTGGAAACACCTTAAGCTCCACACTAAGACTAGTAATCAATGGGCGACACAATTTCATGCAAGAAAACAATATTAAATAAAACTCTGTCTTTATTCCATTAATCCAAATAAACTTGTTGCATGAAGAAAATACTCAATCTTCAATTATTTCCAAAATAAAGTTTTACTTAATACGAAAGAATAAATTCTTGCACCCACAGATCATATTTCTGGATTGCCCGCATCCTCTTCAGCCAGTGCGGACACTCGCCCCTGCTTCAGATCCTTTCTTTTCCTTGCATTCTCTTCCTTCTACTGTGGACAGATTGGTCGAATATGTCCTTCTTGACCACAATGGAAACAAGTCTGCTCTGCCAATTTCGGACATTCCCTCCTTTTATGTCCTGTCTTCCTGCAGAAATAACAAGTCACCTCCTGAGTTGCCGGTGCCTCCTGTACTGGATTGCTGAGCTTGATTTTCTTTGCTGACCTTGGACATGTTGACCGGTAATGACCTGCCTCCTTGCAGAAGTAACAAATCACTTCCCGAGTTGCAGGTGTCATCGGTGCTGGGTCACTAAACTTGCCCTGCTTGGTGGAATCAGCGTTAATGAACACCTGTCCAATCCTATAATTCCAATCCTGGTTCCGAATTTGCGCCAAATTAACTGCCATCAGCGTGTCCAACGTCTGATACACCCTGGCGAATTCAGCTTCAAGGTCAATTCCAGTTCCTCGGGAACTGCCAGATCCATCGCCATTGTAGTCCTCGTCCATGGGTCTGGATGCCACCATACTGATCACTACAAAACGAGGGTAGAGGTAGAGCATCACCACACGATTCCAACTCATATCAATATCCTATGGTAAGACCATAACCATACCATGACCTCAAACAAAACATCATATTTTTAACTCTATGTGATACTCACACTTCTAATGTCCACACCTAGGTACTCACTCTCTAGTGTCCACACCTAGGTTGGTTTTCATACTATGTCTATTATTACTATTGAAGCATGCTCTGATACCAATCTGTAGCGCCCCGAATTTCTAAATACGAAACTTTAGAAAATACGTGGCACTCTCCCAGCGATCCACTTCAATGTAACAATATACATAGACCAAAAACTCAAGTCATTTTATTCCAAATCTTTATTACAATAATCTTTTACAATGCAGCGGAAATACAAAACACCTTAAAATACATTTAACTATTACAACTCTTTCTCTTTACAAAATTACCCAAGGCTCTATTATATCACTCATGAAATCCAAAGCTAACCCAAGCATCCAAGCTCCCAACTCTAAGCAGCTACCTGTGACACATGAGGCTAGAGTTGAACCCTAACCCCCAAACTAAAGGGGTCAGCCATAAATGGTGTGAGTGATATAAGCAACAGGCCAGCAAGCAAATTCATGTTATTTGTCGACTATTTAAATATGCAAGTATATAATTCCATGGCAATTAATTTACAGAAATTCTACTTGATTATTGGGATAAGATTTCTACAATTATGAGGCATTTCATGGTAGTTAGTTCCCAAAAATTATATGCAATTAGAAGCATTCAATTCATCAAATTATTCGATCACCTATTTATTAATATTCGAATATATGTTTCCAATTCTTGTGTTCGTGTAGTGAATATGATGTCAAAGAGTATTCATGATCAAATTACGAGTTATGAGATCAACAGTAATCTAGGGGGATAATAAATGTTAACAGGTAATCAACAAGTGCAAGGGGTGAAAAACGAGATTATCTCACGACGGATCAATAAAAGGTCTACTTATGGAATTGAAAACAAAGCTTGTACAGGAACAATAAGATGCACAAGAGAATGCTTTCCTTAATATGACGACGATACCGATTATAAGAATAGCAGGATTAGTATCCCGAGCAACAAAACACGTGCAAGTTACGTGCACGGAGACACATGCACAAAGAGACAGCAACACAGCAAACACACAATAGCAAGGCAACCAAACAGCCAACAGCAAATTCCCAATAACAAACAGCGGATCAATCCAATAGTAATAGCGCAAGTACAACAATTCCCCACGACATTGGCTTCGATGATGATTGGTAGCGGTGCACAGGCGTCGACGGAGGCATTGGGCAGTGATGGCTGGAGGGCGCTAGTGAAGACGATGGATGATGCAGAGGATGGTTGTGGTGGACTGCGGGATGGGTTGCGATCGGAGATGAGGTGCTAGTGGTTGGGTCTGCGACTGGGTAGGACGAGGATGATGAGGACAGGAGGTTGATGATGGCGGTGATGAGAGAAGGAGACGAAGGGCGAGGGGATGCAGGTGGTTCGATGGCGGGGTGAAGGCAGGGGATGAAGGTCAAAGGTGGAGCAGTGGTGGGTGGTTGAGGATGGGGCTCAGGGCTGCGGGGTCAAGGTTGACGATGGTGGCAGTGCGGTGGCTGAAGAGGGGAGAAGAAGGCGATGGGTTTGGTTCAAAGAAGAGGATGAAGGACGGGGAAGATGAGGGGTTAGGAATAGGTGGCTGTGATTAGGTTAGATGATTAGGGGTTAACAGTGTGGGTGAATAGTAATAGGGTTTTGGGGTTTGTATAGGGGAGAAGATGAAGAGGTTAGAGTTTTTACTGTTGAGACAAGAATAGGGGAAGAGAGAAACTGGGCATTAATGGGGGTGGTTAGGATTAGTGGGGGAGTGAGAGAGAGAGATTTGAGGGAGAACGCGATGGATTTGTTGATCTGGTCAACAGGCAGATAGGAGGGAAAACTTGGGTTTGGGTTAATGGGTTTAATTGGGTATCCCAAGGGGATCCATTAGTAGTATGAGCTTCAATAGCTGGGCTCAAGATTAAAATTAAGTAACAATACAAATATTGGGCTGGGTTGGGCTTAGGATTGGGTTCAAAAGGAAATGAAATAAGAGAAATACAACTTAGATTCAAGAGAAGGAATAAAATTGCATTTAAAAAAAGAATTTACAAGAATACAATGACAGGGAAGAATACAATCCAGTACAATAGAAAAATGGGAGTTACAATCACTAGATAAAAGCTGCAATAGGTAGTTTGAGAATTAAAATATTTTATTACTTGGTTTGTACCAGCTAAGATGAAGATTCAAATATATTTCTTACAATTAATGGAAAAACTAATGTTAGGTGAGTTTTTGGAATCATTTATAAAATTTGGGGAGAGAATATGGATATATGAAGAATTCAGATCGGAATTCAAGAATATGGAAATAGCAAAGTTTTGAGATGTGAATGTGGGAAACTATCTTCTTGTTTTTTTTGGCATTATTTCCCTAAAAAAATTGAACCGAAGTCACTCCAACATACAAACTGCAATTGAACCGAAGTCACTAGTTACATAGTCTTCAGACATTCCTTTCTTTGTTATACAATGAAAATAAGAACCTGATTCGACAGACTAATTCTCTTATATCAAATCGACTCCAACAGACAAACATAAATCTTTTAATGAAAATTTTGTTTCTTGGTATTAAGGTTGTGGCTTAGATAATAGCACCTTATATAAAATTCATTAGATGGAAAGATAAGTTAAATTAATTAGATTATGAAACTAATAGGGATGTCCCTCTTTGGGTCATGATATGGGTAAAAATAGAACAAAATTAGGACAGTTCAAATCGAGCACGTATCTTAAAGCTTATAGAGGTAAAACAGTAAATTTTTGTAGATACAACAGCCTCGACAAGATGAGTTGGGTCACTTTCAAGCCCATCGACTCGATCCAGCCTGTAACAAGTGTTGTCAAAGTAGCCCAAGGGCAAAGGAGTCCGGATTCATCAGAAGTACCCAGTTTAAACCCATATTTCTAGGAGGTAACTAATTCTATCCCTCCATACACAAGAGTGAGTTTGAAAACTCTATCTGTTCATCAAGAAAATGGTCTTGACTCGATCTCTCCAAATGTAAAGGGTAACCGACTTTATCGAAAGACCAGGAAGTAGAGATAAATGAATATCTTGAAACTGGCCCCCTCAGAGACAATATATACCTCTCGACCTCCCTAGAAACCAGGTAATTGCGAATTCCGCCCTCGTAACCCACTATATCTTGGAGGAGTTTCTGACTTGGGTATCGGATGGTCTGTCGCCGGGGCCAACCCTAGTGTTTCGGGCTTATTTTTGTAGGTCCATGGGATCGATCACATCTTTCCCCAACAATCAGATCTCGGAGTCGGCAGTAGTTTGCAACAGTCAACACCGACAAATAACGAAGGCTCGATATTTATCGTTTTCATTAACAGAATTCATATATCTATTTGCTCCCACACAAAAATTAGCAGCAACAGATTGGTGTTGTCTGTGGGAAACAAAAATGATCTCCGATCCAACTAGACGGCGACCACTAGCCGACAAGCCAACCATCTTCCTTCACCTCCTCCTCATACAGAGAACATACCAACGACCTCAACAGGTTCAATAGTTTCAACTAGATTAAAAACCTCAACCAGAACATCCCACTTGCAAGCAGATTCAGCCTCCTTCCAACGGTGTACCATCGAGGGGGTCCTACCGAAGTCATCCTGAACAGAACCCTATACGGCAATTTGTTGAAAACAGAATTTCAGTTCAGACCTTAACTACTTCTACGGTGCCCCAGCCGTAGCCAGATCTCCATCAAGTCATAATCAATCGATAGTAGTGCTCTGACCTCCAAGTTTTCCTAAAACTATAGGTGAGCCCATGATGAAGTCCTCCATCCAGAATGCTAGGGAAGCAAGAGGATCCCCTCTCCTCAAAGACAGAGGTCCAGGAGAACCGCCTCTCCCAGGGGGCGAAGAAGATCTCCCTCTCCCAGAGGTGAGCCCATGATGAAGTCCCCCATCCAGAATGCCAGGGAAGTGAGAGGATCCCCTCTCCTCAATGACAGTGGTCCAGGAGAACCGCCTCTCCCATGGGGCAAAGAAGATCTCCCTCTCCCAGAGGGCAAATGTAATGCCCCGAATTCCAAACATATGTAATTCATAGCACAAACAGAATCTTTTACTTCAACTTCATACAAAAATACAAGGAATTTGAAACTTTTCATGTACAGCATCGTTATTTACAATAGAACAGCGCAAATAAATAAGTACAATAAAATACATTATAATGGAAGCTATTCAATCTTATGACAACCCATCACGGTGACTTCATGTCCATGCCAAATCCAATCCTACAACTAGGAACTGTGGGCACGTCAGTTGCATACAACTGACACAATGCTATAAAATAGCGATTTCACCATCTTACAAATCACAAACTTGAATACACAAATTTAGAAAGGTGACTATCCTAATTGTGTCAGTGTATGATATGAACTTAATGCCTAATCCAGCCAGTTATACTTACGATGACACTAATGCATAAATGTTCGGACTCTATGCATCCCACACTACATAGGTTCGAGGGCAAGCCCTTACCGTACTCCTCATCATAGAGTTCAATCCCTCGTTATGAATTCATACTATGGTGACTAATGTAAGGTTTAGAGATCCTGTGGGTATCTAGTACTGCCCCGATAAATTTTTGAGAATCGTCCTCCCAGTGCAGGTGATTTTGGGCATCCTACCTCACACCCCGATAATTCTGGAGACGAGACCCACACCGCGAGCCAGCCGGTACCTCATCACACAAATACCCCATGAGCGTCGCCTCAATCCAGATAATTCTGAAGAAATATCTCCCACCGCAAGCGATGTTGGACATCATGCCTCACACCCCAATAATTCTAAAAATAATCTCCCACCGAGAATCTTGATTCTGATAATTCTGAAGAAATATCTCCCACCACAAGTGATTTTGGACATCATGCCTCACATTCCGATAATTCTAAAGATAATCTCCCATCGCGAATCAAATAAGGCCCTCATACTCACGTTTGCCCATACTTCATCACATCCCCTATTGTGCCTGTTCCTAGGTTCAATTATGATTATCACAACCTAGAGCTAACTTACCCAACCGGACTTAAATCAACACACGGAGAAATGTTATCCCACACTAGCTACTTCTCAAAATTTTATTTATCATGAACTGCTGGCGCTCTGGGTTTCGTTCAGCCTCTAGATTCCAACATCTCAAACCGAGATAATATAGGTTATCTTAACCTCAATTACACAATTTATCATTCATCATTCAGTTGATTCCTCAATACATTCAATTTAGATTCTCACATTACACATCTTAAAGGCATTTCAACTTTGATAAAAATCATACAATTGTCATACATTTATTTTCCCAAATACAATCTTTTTTTATCTCGTAATTTGTCATATATATCATCTTTCATAAATTCTAGGACGAAGTTCTTTTTTCTTTGGATACACAAATTCTAGGATAAATTTCCACATTTTAATCTTTCATCACACAATAAATTATTACCAAATTTACTTCTTAAAGTAAATAGTGTACAATATAATTTTTATCCAAATGAATTTCCCACATTTATATTTAATTTTCTCAATTATTCCAAAGTTGATTCATTTAAAATAAAAAAAATTACTCTTTAAAGGATCCAAAATAACCTTCTAGGCATATTAATCAATTTGTTGTGGGATTTTACCCTCAAATAAATTCTAAATTTGTATATAACTATTCTCAAAATATCCCATCAATATTCTAGTATAATTTATATACAACTTTGATTGAATTTATGCAAATTTAGCTAATAGAATAAAAAATAAGGATTTTAAAAAATAATGCCTCTGTCTAGCGTCGAATCTAGACCCAGCAACGACCCAAATCGCAACCCAGAGCCAGTGAGCCAAACTCACTATTGTGAGTTAAAAGGCTCACCGCAGATTATAAACCTGAACTACAGTATATGTAATAACTTGAAAATTTCGATAACTTGATTGCTATGTATTTCTTTACAAATTTTAGAAACAAATTCCTCGAAAACTTAGTGTATCTGTACAAAATAATTTATATGCCAATTTTATTTTGAAGAACATATGAATTTTCATTAAAATTGTATAAATTTTTCATTGTCTTACACTTAGATTAAGTGAATAAAATTTTCTCTACACAACTAAAGTTCTTAAGGGGTATCTATATTACCAAAATGCATACAAGGAAATCAATCCTCAATTAGATAAAAATTTCTATAAACCTCTTACACATACACACATTAATTTCGTCATCTACTACACAATTATAATTAAGCATGCAGTAATAGAATTTCTAGAACAACTACTTCACATGCACAAATCGATCTATCTACACAAACCTAATTTAATCAAACACAGTTTCTACATACTAGAAGATCATGAAAACAACCACCTCAAAAGAGACCTCATAATAGTTGAATCCCTTAGAAAATTGCTCCAAAAATCCAACAACAGCAACCCATAAGCTCTCCTTCCTTGGATTTCCCGAAAGCAACAACAAAACACCTCTTGGATTTTTCCTTTTTTTTGTTTTGTTTTGTGTTCCTATATGGCTAATGTGAGGGGGTATTTATATGGGAAATTAGGGAGTAGTTTTAGCAACTAACCACCCACTCACACACCCACACACCCACTCACTCACACCACTCACAAACCCACTCACCCTCATTCTTGAATTCCAAGTCAAATGGCAGCCGGTTGTGGATTATGGCCTGCAAAGCCCGTGTGCACGTGTGCACGTGTGAGCATTATTTTATTCCATTTTAAACTCTTATTTTGAATAAATACTCATATTAAATTTAGTATAATTAGCCTAGTGAAATTTTTAATGCACAACTTTCTAATAAAATAGCACAATTTGCACGTGCATAAAAAGAAACACGTGTAAAGCACGTGCTAATTAGTATAAAATAAATTTGAGAAAACGAAAAATGTCTATAACAATCGAATTAAGAAATATGTAAAATAAGTTCAATTAATTCAATATATGTATACAACAATATAATCAACGCGTGCACAGAAAACACGTGCACCGCACATGTAAAAATATATTTGAGTCAAAATAAGAGAAAAATGAATTTCAATTTATGAAATGAATTCAAAAAAGTTATAAAATAAATAATTGAACATGTAGAAAATTTTATAATATTACACGTAATGGTAGAATATACATAATCGATACGTGTATTGAAAGCACGTGCAATGCACGTAAAAACATAAAGATTAAAATAAATGCTTAAGTTCGCTCAGATTAGGATAAAAAGTGAATTTTGAGAAGACGGGAAATGTATAAATAATTGAAATGAAGAATTACGTAGGACATTTATATTAAAATATGTTATGGATATTACTCGTAATAATACAAAATACATGTGCATAACACCCGTGGGCAAAATTGTCATAAAACTTAATATAATACGTAAAAGTAATAGCAAAATAAATGAGTAACGTAAAAGCGTATAAAAGTAAGAAGGACAAAAACATCAAGAAGGAGAAAGAAATGAGTAAGTCAAAATTGAAAGATTAAGACTAAGGATTGTAGATAAAATAATAAATATCAAAGTGAATTAATAGTATAAGAAAATAATTCATTGAAAAAAAAAATTAAATGTTAAAGATGAAAAAGCACTACGAGGAAAATAAATGAAGAAAATAAAAGAGAAAAGTTAGTCTACGTATACGGTATCATGAACGTGGGTTCAACCAATTATAGCACTCGTGATACAAGAGAAAACATGCTCGCATACAATATCACTTCAATGTATACGAGGAGAGTTACATGAATACAAGTTCAATAACTATAACATTCATGACTCCAAACTAACACTCACACGTCTAATGTCCACCTTAATGTGTTTTCCTTATAATTTTATACTACTTATTGAAGTCGGTTCTGATTCCACTCTGTAACACCCCGAATTCCAAACATATGTAATTTGTAGCACAAACGGAATCTTTTACTTCAACTTCGTACAAAAATATAAGGAATTTAAAACTTTTCATTTACAACATCGTTCTTTACAATAGCACAGCAGAAATAAATAAGTGCAATACAACACATGATAATGGAAGCTCTTCAATCTTATGACAATCCATCACGGTGACTTCAGGTCCATGCTGAATCCAATCCTGCAACTCGGAACTGTGGACATGTCAGTTGCATACAACAGAAGCAATGCTATAACACAGCGATTTCACCATCTTACGAATCACAAACTTAAATACACAAAAATAGAAATGTGACTATCCTAATTGTGTCAGTATATGATATGAACTTAATGCCTAATGCAGTCATTTAAACTTACGATGACACTAATGCATATTTGTTCGGATTCTATGCATCCCATACTACATAGGTCTGAAGGCCTCATCGTACTCCTTATTATAGGGTTCAATCCCTCGTTATGAATTCCTACTATTGTGATTAATGTAAGGTTTAGATATCTTGTGAGTATCTAGTACCGCCCTGATAATTCTTGAGAATCATACTCCTAGCGCAAGTGATTTTGGACATCCTGCTTCACACCATGATAATTCTGGAGATGAGATCCACACCGCGAGCCATCTGGTATCTCATCACACAAATACCCCATGAGCGTAGCATCGATCCCAATAATTTTGAAGAAATATCTCCCACCGCAAGCGATGTTGGACATCATGCCTCACGCCCCGATAATTCTGAAGATAATCTCCCGCCGCGAATCTTGATCCCGATAATTCTGAAGAAATATCTCCCACCGCAAGTGGTTTTGGACATTATGCCTCACACCCGAATAATTTTGAAGATAATCTCCCACCGCGAATCAAATAAGGCAGTCATACTCATGTTTGCCCATACTTCGTCACATCTCCCTCTAGTGCCTGTTCGTATGTTCAATTATGATTATCACAATCTAGAGCTGGCTTAACCTACCAGACGTAAATCAAAACACGGAGAAATGTTAGCCCACACTGGCTACTTCTCAAATTTTCATTTATCATAACCTGTCGGCACTCTGGGTCTCGCTCAACCTCTAGATTCCAACATCTCAAACCGAGATCATGTAGGTTATTTTAACCTCAATTACACAATTTCTCATTCATCATTCATTTGATTCTTTCATACATTCACTTTAGATTGTCAATTTCAAAGCATATCCTCTTATTCTCTTATCACACTTCTTAAAAGCATTTCAACTTTGATAAAATCTTACAATTGTCGTACATTTATTTTTCCAAATACATTCTTTGTTTATCTCGTAATTTGTCATATAAATCATCTTTCATAAATTCTAGGATGAAGTTCCTTTTTCTTAGGATACACAAATTCTAGGATAAATTGCCACATTTTAATCTTTCATCACAAAATAAATTATTACCAAATTTACTTCTTAAAGTAAATTGTGTACAATATAATTTTCATCCAAATGAATTTCCCACATTTATATTTAATTGTCTCAACTATTCTAAAGTTGATTCATTTAAAATAAAAATAGTTATTCTTTAAAGGATCCAAAATAACCATCTAGGCATATCAATCAATTTGTAGTTGATTTTATCCTCGAATAAATTCTAAATTTGTATATAATTAATCTCAAAATATCCCATCAATATTCTAGTATAATTTAATTACACCTTTAATTGAATTTATGCAAATTTAGCTAATAGAATAAAAAATAAGGATTTTAAGAAAATAATGCCTCTGTCCAGCATCGAACCTAGACCCAGCAGCGACCTAAACCACAACCCAGAGCCAGCGAGTCAAACTCATTATTGTGAGTTAAAAGGCTCATCGCAGATTATATACCTAAACTACAGTATGTGTAATAACTTGAAAATTTGGATAACTTGATTGCTATGTATTTCTTAACAAATTTCAGAAATAAATTCCTCTAAAACTTAGTGTATCTGTATAAAATAATTTATATGCAAATTTTATCTTGAAGAACATAGGAATTTTCATTAAAATTGTATAAATTATTCAAAGTCTTATACTTAGATTAAATGAACAAAATTTTCTCTATACAACTAGAGTTCTTGTGCGGTATCTATATTACTCAAATGCATACAAGGAAATCAATCCCATGTATTTATTGTGTGAAATTTCAATTTGGTAAAAATTTCTATAAACCTCTTACACATACACACATTAATTTCATCATCTACTACATAATTATAATTAAGCATGCAAAACTGGAATTTCTAGAGCACCTACTTCACAGGCACAAATCAATCTATCTACACATTTCTAATTTAATCAAACAAAATTTCTACGTACTAGAAGATCATAAAAACACCCACCTCAAAAGAGAGCTCCTAATAGTTGAATCCCTTATGAAATTGCTCCAAAAATCCAACAAAAGCAACCCGCAAGCTCTCCTTCCATTGATTTCCCGATAGCAATAGCAAAACACCTCTTGGATTTTCTATTTTTTTGTTTGTTTTGTTTTTTGTTCCTATACGGCTAAAGTGAGGGGGTATTTTTTTGTTCCTATACGGCTAAAATACCCCACTCACACACCCACACACCCACTCACTCACCCCACTCACAAACCCACTCACCCTCATTCTTGGATACCAAGTCAAATGGCAGCCAGTTGTGGACGCATGTGTGCACTTGTGCACATGTTTTGTGCATTATTTTATTTTCACTTTAATTATTTTATTCCATTTATACTCTTATTTTTAATAAATACACATATTAAATTTAGTATAAGTGGCCTAGTGAAATTTTTAGTGCACAGCTTTGTAATAAAATAACACAATTTCCACGTGCATAAAAAGAAACACGTGTAAAGTACGTGATAATTAGTATAAAATAAATTCGAGAAAACAAAAAATGTTTATAAAAATCGAAATACAAAATATGTAAAATAATTTTCATTAATTCTATATATGTATACAACAATATAATCAACACGTGCATAGAAAACACGTGCACTACACGTAAAAAAATATTTGAGTCAAAATAGGAGAAAAGTGAATTTCAATTTATGAAATAAATTTTATAAAATAAATAATTGAACACGTAGAAAATTTTATAATATTACATGTAACGGTTAGAATATACGTAATCGACATGTGTATTGAAAGCACGTGCAATGCACGTAAAAACATATAGATTAAAATAAATGCTTAAGTTGGCTCAGAATAGGATAAAAAGTGAATTTTGAGAAGACAAAAAATGTATAAATAGTTGAAATACAGAAATACGTAGGGCATTTATATTAAAATGCATTACGGATATTACTCGTAACAGTACAAAATACATGTGCGTAACACCCGTGGGCAAAATTGTCATAACTCAATTTTGCGAGGTGTTACAGCAAAGAAAATCTCCCTTTCCTAGGGGAAAAAAAAATATCCTCTCTCTTGGGAGTGAAGAAGCCAAACTACCGCAACTCGACCAGTTCATAGGACCAACAAAGAAGAAGATGCACTTGCTACTAAAGAAGAATTCCAGCATTTTAAAGAAGATATCCTACAAGCCCTCAACGTCGCTCCAATTAGGGGTCGTTAAACAGTCACAGCCTTACAACCATACATGATGAAGAGTCCCGCTGGTCAACCAGATCCGACCTATGGAAAAACCCAATCCTCACCACCTCCTAGTGATGGAAGACCGTCTCAATAGAATCAATCATGAGGAAGACCATCAAGATAGAAGCTTCCGCCCTAGCATACCTCCCTTCTCCAAGTCAATCATGGAAACGCATATCCCTGAGACCTTCAAGCAGTCTCACTTTGAGTCTGATAATGGAGAATATGACCCGACTAATCATATTGAGAGTTTTAAAACCCTCATTATAATCCACAAGGCCTCAGATGCACTTTTCTACAAAACCTTCCCTACCACACTGAAGGTCTCCAGGCTCCATCTTATTCTTCAACTATTTTAAGGAGCTATTCCTCACACACTTCATAAGCAGCCACCGAATTAAGAAGACAAGTGCCTCTTTATTGGATCTGAGTCAAAGGAAAGAGGAACAACTTAGGGAATTTGTCCAACGCTTCACAACCAAATCCTGGTCTATCGCCTCCCTCAACCCAGTAGTAGCAACCGCTAAATTTAGTCACAACATCAACTATGCTAATCAGAAGGCATCTATTGCCAAGAAGCCTCCTCGGGACTACTCATAACTCCTGCTGAAGAGTGAGAAGTACATTAGAGCTGAAGAGGCTCTCCAACCCCGCGGTCAGAATGAGTCCTCCTCCGAGAACAAACGGAAGAGTGCAAATGAAGAAGATTCTAAGAAGCTAAAAAAGGACAGTAATGGCCAGTGCCGCCTTCCTCCTATTTTTGAGAAGTTCACCCCCCTAATGCCAATATATCAGTAGTTCTCATGGAGGTAGACAAGGATAGGCTACTTTGCCCTCCACCCAAGATGAAAAATCCAGGGAAGAGAAGGAACATAGATAAGTTGTGCCTTTTTTACAGAGATCATGGCCATGACACAAATGATTGTCGTACTCCCAAGAAAGAAATCGAAGAGCTTATCCAACGGGGGCACCTATCCAAGTTCATTTAGAAGGACATGCCCGATCCACCACCACCCCGAGGAGCTAACAAGTAAGCAGAGAATCCCTCTGAGTCAGAGCCAGGAGCGGTTCTCCATTCCATCCATGGAGGGCCTATGAGGGGGGGGGGGGGAATCATACTCCACCGGGAAGGATTTCATTAGATAAGTAAATTCATTGCAGAACTCCCCCCCTGCTCAGAGCTTAGGAGTACTGGTGACATTCTCAAATAAGGACCTAGAAGGTGTTTGAATGTTCCACTCCGATGCACTTATAATTAGTCTCCCTATGACCAACTATGAGGTGCGTTGCATCTTGATCGACAACGAAAGTTTTGTCAATGTTCTTTTTCTTGAAGCCTTTGAAGGTCTCAAGCTTTCTAGGGAACGCCTCAAGCCTACCAGATACACACTCCATGGGTTCTCTAGGGATCCAGTTTCAATCAAAGGAATAATCACTCTTGATGTGACTGCAGAGAAACCCCCAACAACTCGAACCAAGGTATTAGATTTCGTGGTCGTCGATGTTAAGGCTGCTGACATTGCCATTGTCACGCCCTGCTTTCCATTATACGGGAAACACGGGCAGGCAACTGAGGTCCAGCGAATGATATAAGTATGCTAACTTATATCATCCATAAGCTGTACAATGCCAGTAACTTAACAATGCAATAATAATCACATAAACGAGAATATAATACAATAACCAATATCTAAGATACAAGAACTTACCAAATAGCCTAGGAATATGCAATGCAAGAACATTTCGACGTGTTCTCTCAGTAACTCATCGTCTGTACCTGTATAACATAACCTAAAAGAAAGATGGATGGAGCACCCGTTAAAGCAAGTTACAGGCTGCAAGTAGTACAAGCAAAATATGAATAAAAGACAAGATATGCAGGAAAACAAAAGAACTGGGAATTCAAATACGAAACGAACATGATAACAAGAAACAACATGTATAACAAGAAAGTAACAAAGACTGAACAAGAAAGGAAACAAGAACTGGCGATGCGAATGTAATATAACATAATCAAGGTAATGCAGGTAACAACTGGAACAAGAATCAAAATATAACTAACCGGGAACGAGGCATAATGTAACAGGAAATATGACATTCAAACGAAAGTCATGCAAACTTGTAACGGGAGTCATATGAACTAGTAACAGGTGACAGGTAATAGGTAACAGGTAACATATAACTGGTAACAGGTAACATGTAACAGGTAAACATGTAACATGTAATTAGGTAACAAGTAACATGTAACAGGTAACAGGTAACAGGTAAACATGTAAACTTGTAACAGATATCAGATAAATATGTAAAACAGGTGACATGAATATGCAGGTGAAACATATTTTTCTTAAATATTTTATTGAATCATATCTAATGCACCACTCATGCGTACCATTCCACATGGTTGCTGCATACAAACAAGTTGCGTTTAGATTTTGTGGTGGATTCTATAGAGCCGTGTACTCAGGCATCATGTAAATATGTAAACAGACTCATGAATCATGTAATCATGTATTCATGCAACAGGTGGGAAACACGGGCCCCCTTCTGAGTACACCTTCCTACAGGGAGGAATGCCATCAGGAAATCATATAAATAGGTAAACAGACTCATGAATCATGTAATCATGTATTCATGCAACAAGTGAGAAACACGGGCCCCCTTCCGAGTACACCTTCCTATAAGGAAGAATGCAGTCAAGTAATCATATAAACATAAAAACAGACTCATGAATCATGTAATTATGTATTCATGCAGCGGGTGGGAAACACGGGCCCCCTTCCGATTACGCTTGCCTATATTGTCCACTACTAGATCTTTCCCTTAACCCCGACTTGATTATTTATTCTTCTTACCAACATAGATATGAATGTGCACAATCAGGGACATGTAAACATGACAGGGATAGAAAACAGGTTCAGACCGTGAGAAAAACATGTTCGGGTGCCACAAACAAAATTATAAATATTGAAACAACAAGGACTCCAATTCTGGACAGTAGAACGTTGCTGCACCAAAACTAAAATTCCCGTTGCTACAAGAAAGCAAATCTTATTCTGTCAGAAGTTCTAGAAACTAGACTCTCTACCGGTTCTAATGCATATACACACGATATATAAAAATCACAGATTCTATGTTCAAATTCTTATTCTTTACAGATTTTATGTTCAGGCAGATATTTAGGGTACAATTCTTATATTCATAAACCAGTAAAGAACTTATTTAAAAATTCTATAAAATTTATAATTAGATTCTTGATCAGGTTAAGCAACAAACTGGAATTTATCATGGTGTAATTACACTATTAATCTGACTTTTAAAATAAATAAACATGTCAATACGTCGTAAATCAGAAATCTGAAAATCTAAAGCTAGCAGCATTAAAAATGGGATATCTCGCACATCACAGATCGGATTTCAGAACCGTCCGATGTTCTTGAAACTATAAACAGGGGCCTACATTTCATGTTCACAAACTTAGTCATTATTCTGAAATTAACAAGGTTTAATTCAGCGTGATAAATCAGGACAACAGTAAATGAGATTTCTTTTGCATGAATTATAACATATATAGTAACTACGATGGATCCAAGTTGATGTATAATGCAAATCAGAATTTAACAGGTATTCAAATCAGCATGCCATGTCTATTCTCAAACTCATTAAGAGGGAAGCATCATTAACATGTTTAACATACAAACAAAATATCTATAACTCATAGTGATTCATGGACATGCATTCACATAGATCAATATCTAGATCTAATTCATGTTCATGTGATGGATGTAATAACGAAATATTTGTGATCCTTTACGATTACAAAATTGACATAAACAAATCAAACGAGTAGGGTCAAGATCATCAATGGATAAAATATGAAGAATGAGTCACAACGAAGAATCTACTTGCGGTATTTCAAAAAAGTGCTTGTACGGGGAAACAAAAGAGATTTGTACAATATACTTACCTTATAGACGACGAACGGAAAAGAGACGAACGGAAGAGAGACGAACAATGATGGCAACACGTGCAAGCACGGACAACAACAAGCGGCAGCACGTGCACACTACGTGCATAAGAATAGCCAGAATAGCAACACGGGCAGACAGCAAGAAAACATGCACAACAAAGCAAAGCAACAACAAGAGTAACCCAAATGGCACTTGCATCACACGTGCAAGAGTCAACAGTAACCACAGTAAAATCCAACAGCAACAATGCAAGAACAGCCAATGGCCAGGGCTCGACTTCGGTGGAGGTGTGCGGCGATGAGATGGCGATGAGAAGGTGGAAGAGGATGATCGGAGAGGTGACGGTTTGGTGGCTTGCTAGTGGTCAGTGCTCTGGGGTGCAGTGGTGATGAAGGGGACGATCGTCGGGATGGTGTAGGAGTTGTTGAAGGAGCTCGGGAGCTTCAATGGGGGTCGGGTTGGTGGCAGCCAGCGGCGGAGCTCGGTGGTGGATCGTCGGTGATCGGGGTACAATGGGCGGTGTACAGGGATGACTGCGAGGAGTGCTATGTTTTTGGAAGAAACAGAGGATGAGGTGGAGATGGTGACAAAGGCAGGGATAAGGCGTTGGAGGTGCTGTGGGGGAAGGCAATCCACGGGGAAGACGAGGGGGTGCTGCAGGGAGGATGAGGACGATAAGCAGATGGAGGAGAGAACGGCGGGGCAGTGGTGGGTGCTCGATGAGGAAGGTGAGGGACGTTAATGGAGGAGGGTGGCGCTCTGGAGGGATGATGGGTCATGGAGGTGATGAAGGCAGTGGTTGAGAGGGAGGAAGACGAAGTCGACGGGATGGTGGAGATGGGCGATGAAGAGCGAGCGGGATGGGGCTTCGAGGTGAATGATGCACAGGATCAGGGATTGCGGCTGAGAGATTAAAAGGGGGATTAGGGTTTAAATGGATTAGGGTTGGGGGGGTTCATAAGGGTATACATATATAGAGTTATTAGGATGTTGGGTTAGAGAAAATGGGTTTGGATGTAGGTACGGGTTTGGAGTTTTAGAAAAAATAAATAAATAAATAAATCAATAATAATATAGTGGTACAAATAAATCAATTAGTATGCATTAAATTAATACTCAAAACTAATAAATATAATAGAATGTATCGGTTCACAAAATAAATGAGGCTGAATTTGAATTGAGCCAAAATGTAATAAGGAGCAATATAGTAGTACATATTAAATTAATTTAATCAAGTAATATACAAAATCCGTGCTCCAATAATAGTATAATACAGATTAAATAAACAACCAATAAAATAGAATATGATTTGTATTATAACTAGATTTGCCCAATCAGGTTAACCGATAGAATAGAATATGATTTGTATTATAACTAGATTTGCCCATGGCCACGTGCCTACGGCACGTCTTCAGAATGATACAGCATATGAAAAGTCATGTAAACAGTAAATCAACAATTATGTAGCTGAAGTTTGAATAGTATGACAATAATTAGTTGTAAATAAAATTCCATATTTCCATTAGTATATGATGAAAAATAATTATAAGTTGGGGTATAAAAGTCCATGTTTATATATATATATATATATATATATATATATATATATATATATATATATATATATATATATATATAGAGAGAGAGAGAGAGAGAGAGAGAGAGAGAGAAATTAAATAAATGAGTTGTTTTGGGGGGGGGGATTTGAATTTGAGTTTTGGGGAGAAAATTTTGGGGAGGAAATGTGTGTTGTGAGGTTACATATGGGCCTTTGATTTTTGGGGATTAAAGAAGAGCCACTTGATAGCTTTCTTTGTGTTTTATTATATAGATATAAAAATCATTGGAAAGTAGCTACAAATGAAATTATTGATTAGAAACAGACTTTAATAGGAGATCCAACAATAAATTTTAATAAAAGAATTTAAAAGTGAAAAAATAATTTATATCAAATCAAAATGCTGAAAATACATAGAAAATAAGTATTGGCGGGAACGGGGGTTATAGCCAAGCCATCCTTGTTCGACCAGGCCTAGTAATTCTTCATGTCGTACCCTCAGCTTTTCACATGAAAATGAAGTTCCCCGACCTTATCAGGAGGAGGAGAAGCCAATGGGAGCCAAGAGATAGCTCGGAGGTGTTACACAACTACAATGGGGGGCTCAATCCTCCTGCTCGAGGCAATAGAACTCCCGTAAGGGAGTAGTCAAGTCGTTTCTGAACCAGTCAATGATCTCAAGGAGATCGCATTCTATAAGAAGGACCCGACCAAGAGTTTCCGAGTAAGCAAGTCCCTCCCTCACCATGTCAAAGAACAGAACATTGAATGCATCAGAGGGATCCAAGACCTATTCGCTTAGACTGCTGCTGACATGCTCGGTACCTCGGAGGAGTTAATCATGCATTGTCTCTGAGTCAACCCCAAAGTAGATCCTATCCAACAGAAGCGTCACAAGTTCACCCTTGACCGACAACAAGCCATCAAGGAAGAAGTTGATAAACTCCTAGTTGTCTGCTTCATCCAAGAAGTCAGCTACCCTGAATGGCCGGTGAATGTGGTGATGGTGAAGAGAGCCAATGACAAATGGAGAATCTACATCGACTTCAGTAACTTGGACAAAGCATGCCCGAAGGACTCGTTTCCTTTTCCAAGCTTCAATGTCTTGATCGATGCAACATCTAGCCATGAACTCTTGAGTTTCATGGATTCTTTCTCAGGATATAATCAGATCAAGATGTTCTCCCCCAACATTCTGAAGACATCTTTCATAACTGACCAAGGCCTATATTACTACCGGGTCATTCCCTTCGAGCTGAAAAATGCCGGAGCCACTTATTAATGCTTCGTCAACAAAGTCTTCAAGGAACAGATCGGCAGGAACATGGAGATCTATGTAGACGACATGTTGGTGATGAGCATCAGCAAAAGAGACCATGTGATCGACCTCCAAGAAGCCTTCAACGTCCTACATAAGTCCAATATGAGGCTGAATCTCACTAAGTATGCCTTCAGGGTGTCCTTCGACAATTTTTTTGGGGTTCATGGTTAGCTAGAGAGGAATCAAAGTTAACCCAGAGAAGATCTAAACCACACTGGACCATCCAGCATTAAGGAAGTCTAGAGACTCACGGGGCACCTCGCCCCCATCGGACGCTTCCTCTCCAAATAAGGGGAGAAGTGTCTTCCAACGCAGGAGAATGAAGGGCTTCGAGTGGGGCCAAGCATAGCAAGGAGATTTTGAGCAGCTCAAGGCTTATCTCGTTAATCTCCCGCTCCTAAGCATATCTAGTCAATCCTCCACCCCTATGCAAACCTCTACCTAGCTACTTCAGATCAGACTCTTAGTTCTATCTTGGTGAGAGAAGATGATAGGACCCAAAATCCAATATATTATGTGAGTAAAGTCCTACATGACGCCGAACTCTGTTACTAAAAAATGGAGATGATGGCCTACACCGTGATTGATCATGGCTGGTCGCAAGCTCCGCCCGTACTTTCAAGCAAATTTAGTAGTGCTCTTCATTGATCAATCTCTCAAGTAGGTACTACACAAGCCGAAGAGCTCAGGGTGACTTATGAAATGGTTTATTGAATTAAGCCAGCACGATATCAGCTATTTGCTGAGGATGGCTGTCAAAGCCCAAGCTCTAGCCGAGTTCATTGTAGAGAGCACCATTCCTGACCCCCCAGAAGAAGGCGAAGACCCTTCATTCTAGAGTGTCTACGTCTATGGATCCTCATGCATCTGGGGAAGTGGGGACAGAGTTATCCTGACGATCCCGGACGAGTTCTCCCTCCATTATTCACATTGCCTTAACTTTCGAGCCTCCAACAATGAAGCAGAGTGTAAAGCGCTAATTGCTGGCCTCTTCTTAGCCCGCAAAGCTAGAACTAGGCATGCCAAAGTGTTAAGTGACTCTCAGTTGGTAGTGAACCAAGTCCACAGAGAATATGAAGCCAGGGATGACTGTATGATCAAGTATCTAGCATACATCAGAGAGATAGAGGTCCCTTGCATCCCCTGCAAAGAAATGGGCAAGCAAATGCACTCTCCAAGTTGGCCTTCTCCTCCTTCGAAGGACTTGACCACACTGTTCTTATTGAGGTCCTGCTCTCACGCCTCGCTTCCCAAAAAGGAATACGGAATACGGATACACGACAAAAGTCCAGCGAATTGCTTTCACCATTCACGAGCTGTAAGAATCTTTACAGCAATACACAAGAATAAACAATAATAAACATGAAATAATCATCCACGCATGCATGAAACAAATTCATATAACCAATAGAATTACTTGAACCAAAATACATAATTCTTAAATAATCAGATCTGGAAATAACATGTTATATGTTCTGGGACAAAGACGCCTAATACAAGATTCAAGTAGAAAATAAATACAATTTATTCAAAACATGAGATAAACTCAAGCAGGAACTGTAGCCAAGCCTAGAACACTTGGTCACTTACTCTTACGGGCAGCTGGTCACCAAAATCTGAAAATTTAACAATTTGCAGGAAAAGAGAACATGAAACAAAACGCCCATCAGTGCAAGTAATGGGCCGCATGTAGTGCAGGTAACAATTACGGAAAACAGATAAAGAATATACAGAGTGGGAACAAGAAGCAAGTACTGAAGTAAGCATGGAGGAGATGTGACAGAAAAATACAGCAACTAACTTTTAATCAATAACAGAATCAAGTAACATTATAAGATGACAGGGTGTAAGTAGCATGTGACAAGTATCAAGTATCAAGGAGCATGCAAACAAGTAACAAGTAACAAGTATCATGTAGTATATTCAAGTAAATAACAAGGATGAGCAAGTGATCATGTTGTTTTCAAGTCTTGTATCTAATCCTATCTAGGTAGCACTTCATGCGTCCCAAATTTTATCACATGGTTGCTACATTCAGACAAATTGCGTTTAGATTGCGTAGTGGAGTATCTAGGGCCATGTACTCAGGTAGCAAGTATCAAGTAGCCAAGTGTCAAGTGATCACGTGTCAAGTAGTCAAGTATCAAGTAATCATGTGTCAAGTAGTCAAGTAGGATCTACGGATCCCTTCCGAGCACACCTCTCCTATAGGAAAGTATGTGGTCGGGTAAACAAGTGGAAAACACAGGCCCCCTTCGAAGTACACATTTCTGTATTTTCCACTACTAGATCTTTATCTTAATCCCGGCTTGATTACTTGTTATTATTATTAGAGCAAGCATGGGCGTGCACAAACAGGTAAGAAAAACATGACAAGAAATAAGGAACAAGTTCAAGTTGGATGGAAGACATGAATGGGTGACAAACAACTCATAATAGACCTGGACAACGAGACTTCTAATTCTGGACAACAAGACAGAGTTGTACCAAAACCAAGATTCCCATTACCACAAGAATGCAAACTTTAATCTATCAGAAGATCCAGAAACTAGAATCTTAACCAAATCCAGTGTATATACACAAGTCATATAACAAGTACAGCAACAAGGTTCAAAACAGCATTTTACACAGAATTCAAGTTCAGCCAGAAATCACAATGTTTTATTTATAAGCAAAAAAAAGGTATAAAAACACCATAATTAACTCTAGGAAAAATCTGAAAGGTTTCCTAGCATATCTAGTAACAGCATATAAAATTTCATAAAATTCAATTACAGATAGCATAGTCAAATTAATTTGAAAAACAGATTGATGCAGCAAATTTATGAATCTGAAATCTTAGACACAGATTTACTAAAACAGTGATAAATCACAAAATACAACTCAGAATTCATATCCGTCAAAAGGGTTGTAAAATAGACATACCAGGCTATATTTCATATTCACAAAATTTTAATCAAAAGTGACTGGAATCAGGTTGAAAACAGAGTTCTTTACTGAACAATATGCAGTTTGGAAATATATTAATTTGTTTCACAAGCATGAAATAAGTTATAAGAGTCATTAAAAAATTCTATAAAAATTAGGGGTTGATCTAGTCATGTCTAATAATACCCAGAAAAATATTAAGTCCAAATTCTACTTTTAACATCAGTTTTAAAATAATAAGACATGCAGCGATCTCATAAATTAGAATCTGAAAATTACGACACAGTTGCAGTAAAACAGCGATAACTCACACATCAAAAATCGAAATTGAGATCCGTCGAAAGTTACGAAAAATAGACATCAAGGTATACGAATCATATTCACAAAATAATTTATTTTACTGATAACATAGCATGGGTAATAACATGTCAACTACGAGATAACACATCTAGCACATCAATCATGTAACAAAATAAACAACATACTATAGATCACGAAGAATATATATACATGTATCAAAAGTCTATCTAAAACTTATTTATTTTCATGTGGTGTGTGTGACAGGTTATTATGATGGATCATGACCACGAATGGATCAAACAAATGAGATCAAGATTTAACAAGTGATCATCATGAGAACGAATACAAAACGAGAGCGAGACTACATGCGGTATTTTGTACTTGTATACAAACAAAATATTATATAAGTTACTTGCCTTAGGGTGAAGATGACGAATCCGACGGGAAGAATAGATTAACAGGAACGGATCCTGACACACGAGCATGAACACTATGACTCAATCATGCGAAAGGAGTTGTGGAATTGGATGGTCCAGATCTGATCTCAATCAAGAGGAGATCAAGGTGATGGTCACGATCTCGAGGGAATTAGGCAGCTGAGATTCAAATGGCGATGATGGAGGTGATGCTGCACTGGGGAATGGTGGTCGACGGTGAGGGATGATAGAAGGGAGGTGGTGTTGGGGTACTTGCGGGATTGGATGAAGGCCGAGGAGGGGACTGGCGTGGGCGCATAGGGCGACGCAATGTCGGGGGGGGGGGGTCGCCGAGGTGATTGCGATGGGGGTCGCAGCAGTCAGAGTGCGGTGCGGGATGTAGTGAAGGGAGAGAGAGAGAGAGATTAGGGTTGTTTAGTGGGATAATGACTGTAGAGAGAAAATATAACAAATTTGGTTGTGATTATGAGATTTTGGGGAGAATGATCTACTTGTTAAACAGATATGGGGAACGTGAGGGAGAAATTTGAGAGAGACTGGGTCAAAAAGAGTATTGGGTAGCAGGTTTAGGATCCAATAGGGCGGGTAATAGGGTTTAAATAGAGTAGATTGGTTCAGAAACCAGATCCAAAAAGGCAGAAATCAAATATTAAACAATTAGGCCATGAATGAACAAATTTAGAATCAACGAATCATCCAGAGATAAATAATTGACAGAAGGGTTTGAATCAAGAAGACTGAAATCATAGACGACAAAAACAATAGATGAATTTTATTGAGAACGAAGAAATAATTACACGGTTCAGAATGAACGAAAGTGTAATCCCTGTTTCTGTAAATACATATTTTCTAAATGTTCTCTATATTTTGATGATTTATAAATTCTTTTTTTCTTGTGAAATTCATTTTGGAGTCTCTATTAAAATATTTTCTGATTGGAAATTTTATTTATTTCGAATAATTGTATATTTTAACGTTAATTTCTATTTCTATTTGATCGTATTTATATTATATATTGTTTTGATTATTTTTAATAAATCTGTTAAATACGAATTTGCATTTTGATATACATATATTATTATTATTATTATTATTACTATTATCAGTATTATTTTGTTAGTGTTGCAATTTGCAGTATCAATTTTTTTTATATTATTATTATTATTTTATTTTAAGCCGAACATATTCTATTTTATACGTATTCATTATTTGACTTAATGTATACGTATATGTATATTTTATAAACCTTATAATGCTTATTATTTTCCCCCCTATTGGAATTACACCTATTAATTGATTTACAACCCAAAACCATACTATATAAAACCTAACCTAATTAACCCTATAACCCTAATACCCATTAAACCATTTAATCTAAACCTAACCCGTCAGCACCAACCTTACATCCATCTCCCCTATATATAAAACCCTGTTCACCTGTTCGTCATCCAACCCTAGTCGCCCCTACCTCTTCACCTTCCTCCTGAAAACCCTAGCCTGTGCTTCTTTCCCGCTCATCTCCTACCTCTCGCAACCCATCTCTTCCTCGCAGCCCTGTGTCCCCTGTCGCGACCCCGACTCCCGTCTCCTTCCCTTCCTTACATCGGCACCCCCATCTCACCACGATTGCACCAACACCTCATTGTCCCCGTTTTCGACTGCTCAGTCGACAGCACCGCTCCCAGCCATCTCCCCGTCCCAACGCCAGTCGCAGCACAGCTTCCCTGCGCTGTGTGTATCCTCCCGACGTCGCGATGATAGCCAGCCATTGCAAGCCCTTGTCTCCTCGCGTCGCGTCGTTTCCCTCACAGCGCCAGCCGTCGTTCCCCCTCGCGACCCCTGCATCGCGATACCATCCTGTGCGCCCTGCAGCACCCAGGCTCATCACGATGCCGACGACAGCCCCCTCTCCTCTCCCATGTTGTCCTGCTCCTCTTGCAGTGCACACTTTCCCCTCGCCAGTGTTATCCTTGTGTGCTATCCTCCGCAATGACAGCAGCTAAGCCGGTGCCCCTTACCGTTTGCTGTATTGATCAAGTGGGTTTTGATCACCTTTGATGTGGGTCATTGATCATGGTTTGATCATGTTGGATGTGAGCCCTCCATTTGATTGTGATCTTGATTGATTGATTCTTGGTCGTCCGATCTAATCCGAGCATCTTGATCTCTTGATCCAGCCATACGATCTTTCTTGGTCTTGATCGTCATCAAGATCCGTGCTGGGATCCGTTCTCGTTATTCTTTCTTTGGATTTATCGTCTATACCCTAAGGCAAGTATCTTCTTGTACATTTCGTTTTCTAGTACAAGCTTTTCCTTGAAAATACTGTAAGTAGATTGTAAATGTGACTCATCTTTGTTTATTGTTGATGATCTCATGTTTCACCGTATCTGTTACATGAAATAAGAGTCACAATCCTTCGTTAATACACTTGTTCACAACTAGTATAATTATGATACATTTTATGCAAAAAGTATCTTATTTGGTTTCTGTCCTGTCTTGGCTTGCTGTTTCGACCCCGATAACACCAGAATATTGACTTGAGTCCTGAATATGAAACTTAGCCCCAGACGTCTATTTTATTACCCTTTTGACGGAATTGAATTCTGAGTTACGATTTAGGAGATATCGCAGTTTTACTGCTGCTGTGCCTGTAATCGCAGATTCGTAAAAACTACTACATCACTTTGTTTTGCAATTAATTTAACTATGCTACCTACAAGATAATGACTTAATGTTTTGCATTCTAAATCTAGACACAATAGAGAATATTCCCTAAGTTTCCTGGATACTGCTGTTTCAGTCCTGTAAACACAATTCTACCAATTCTGGCTGAACATAAATCCTGTATAGTTTGCTGTTTTGACATATGATGATACAACTTTTATGTAGCTTAATTCTATGCATTGGAACCGGGAAAGAGTCTAGTTTCTAGAACTTCTGACGGATCCACATTTGCATTCTTGTAGCAACGGAAATCGCAGTTTTGGTGCAGCAACGTCGTGCTATCCAGATTTGGAATTCTCGTCGTTCTTGATATTTTGATTTGTTTTGACCCTTGAACATGTATCCTACCTAGTCTAGACTTGTTCCCTATTTTTTATCATGTATACTTGACCTGTTTCGCACACTTTCATGCTTGGTTTATAATAATAATAAATAACAAGCCGGGGTTTAAGGGAAAGACCATAGTAGTGGACAATATAGATAAATGTACTCGGAAGGGGGCCCATGTTTCCAAGTACTTGGTTCATGAACTTGTTTTATATTGAGCGTATTCATGAACCCATTACTTGGTTCATGAACTTGTTGTGCATTCATGAACCCACGGTTGGTTCTTGAACTTATTAGTGCATTCACGAACTTGGTTCGTGAACTTGTTACATTATTTTTGTATTCATGAATCCTGCTTGCTTGATACTTGATACCTGAGTACACCACCCTATAAAATCCACCACTAGGCATAAACGTAGCTGATTGTATGTAGCAACCATGTAATAAAAGTATGGATGCATGAAGTGCTACCTAGATAGAATTAAACATTAGACTTAAAATTAACTTGTCACTTGTACACACTTGATGCCCTACTTGATGCTTGTTACTCGAGACTTGTTACTTGAGACTTTTTACTTCTTGTTACTTGTTACTTGACACTTGTACGTGATACTTGTTACTTGATGCTTGATATCATTACATGTTCACTAGCCACTTGTTCTACTACTAGTACTTGTTACCCAATCTTGTCACTTGAGTTGTCTTTCTTGCTAGCTAGTTTCTTAAATCCCACTACTTGTTGCATCCCTATTATATTATGTTATACATTGTTGGTTCCGAATCTAGTTCCATTTTTCTTGCACTTGTTTTCATACTTTTGCTTGTACTACTTCCGGCCCTAACTTGCACTAAGGGTGTTTGTCTTGTTTTATCTATTTTTCCTTTTTATATTTATATACAGACTTTGGAGACGAATTGCCTGCTGAAATTGGTGCGTGTTCTAGGCTTCGCTTGGAGAAAAGGCTTGCTTTAATTACTTTGTATTTGAGTTTATTAAATTTGTTGCTACTTGAATCTTGTAACAGGCTTATAGTTCCGAGTTTTATCTTTTGATCCAGATTTGAAAACTATTTGGGATATTATTATTTTGTTTCAATTATTTCTGCTGATTAATAAATTATTCTTGCATGCGTGGTTGTGTATATCTTGTTATATTTTTTGTTATGATGCTAAGTCGAGCCTACATCTTATGAATGATGAAAATCATTCGCTGGGCTTCGTCTCGCGCTCGTAGTCCGTATTTTTTGAAAGCGGGGCGTGACAGAAAGAGTTCAACCAGAATGAATACTCAGGAAAAATAAATACAATACAAAAATACAAGAAAAGGGAATATAGAAGTTACACCTGCTCAAGCCCAGCATTGAAGGGGAAGTCTCGGAACTCAGGGTAATCACTAATCCAGTACACGAGAACAATTGGATGAAGCCTTTGTATGAATTCCTCCACAAGGGAATCCTCCCCCATGATCCTAAGGAAGCCAGAAAGGTTCGAGTGAGGGCAGAGCAGTACACACTCATCGAATGAATTATTTATAAACTCTTTTACACTCTAGTGGATGGCAGACCCTACCTGCGGTGCCTCTCCCCTGAGGAGGCCTAGTATGCTTTGAAAGAAGTTCACATGGGGATTGGAGGCGGTCATATGGGAGCTAGATCCTTCGATCGCAAGATCCTCAATCATAGATATTTTTGGAATGTCCTCCTCAACGATGCACAGGAGTATGTCCACCAGTGCACATCTTGACAAAGATTCACATCAATCAAATGAACACCCCAAGCCGAGCTTAGTTCCATGTCAATCCCAATCCTTTTTTCCATGTGGGTGAGGGATCTACTCGGACCGTTCCCCCAGCAACATGACAAGGAATCTTCCTCGTGGTAGCCATTGATTATCTCTCTAAGTGGATCGAGGAAGTACTACTAGCAACCATCACAGAACATAGAGTCCAACAGTGCTTTTGGAAGAACATCGTATGTCAGTTCAGCATCCCCCGGATCCTAGTAACATACAATGGAACTTAGTTTGCCACTAAGGTGTTCTGTGAATTCTACGCCAACCTAGGGATCTAGCAACGATTCTCCTCCATATCCCATCCTTCGTCCAACGATCAAGCGAAGAACCCTACTAGATAGATCCCTGACGGCCTCAATAAGAGACTCAACGAATCACCCAAGGGGTTATTGGTCGATGAGCTCTCAAGTGTACAATGGTCCTGTAGAACCACTAAAAGAACCCCAACAGGAGAATCACCTTTCAACCTCACTTAGGCTCTGAAGCCCTAATCATCCTCAAGGTCGGACTACCCTCTCCCCGCCTACCCTCCTTCAACGGAGAACAGAACTCCATTGATCTCAAGGGCAATCTCAAACTCATCAAGGAAGTCTGCAAGAAATCTACCTTGAGAAGACAAATTTATCAGCAAAAGCGAAATTCTACAAAAAGAATGTCTGCCTGGCCAACCTAAAAGAAGGAGGCCTAGTCCTTCAGAAACTAGAAATCTCTGATCTCCTCAAGAAGGGCATGCTCGCTCCCAACTGAGAAGGGCCATACAAGATCTCCAAAGTAGTCCGCCCAATGGCGTACCCACTTGGAGACCCAGGGGGAAAGAAGATGTCGAGGACATGGAACGTTGAACACCTGATGAAGTACCACGACTGTCATGCCCCGCTTCCTAAAATAAGGAAGTACGGGTACGCAACTAATGCCCAACAAATGATATAAGTATATCAACTCATATAATCCATAAGTTGTACAATACCAATAAGCTCAACAAAAAAAAAATCACATGAACAATAATAGAATACAATAACCAGTATCTGAGATACAAGAACTTAAAAAATAACCGAGAATATACAATACAGTAAACAGTCCACCAAGTTCCATTAGTATCCCATCGTCTGTACATGTATAAACATTAACTGAAATGGTGGGGGTATCTGTTAAAGCAAACTTCGGATTGTAGGTACCAACAAGCAGTAAAACAATAAGGTACGACATTACAAAGAAGAAGGAAACAAGGTACTGGAACGATACAAGAAACAATTGTAAACTTGTAAACGAGAAACATGAAAACAGAACTTCAAGGTATAATCAATTAGTATGTTGTGGTCAATAGTCAATAACAGGATCAATAATGTAACGCCCCAAATTCCAAATACATGTAATTCGTAGAACAACATGATCTTTTACTTCAATTCGTACAATTTTACAAGGAATTTAAAACCTTTTCATTACACATTGTCTGTTACAAAAAATACACAGTGGAACTTACAACAAAAACATACAACTTCAACATTCAACAATTTCAATATGGAAGTAATCATCAGTATCAATTCATCATTATGCCTTTTTGCTAATCCAAGTCCTGCACAAGAAAACTGTGGGCACGTCAGTTGCATACAATAGACGCAATCCTATAATACAGCGATTCTCTTACGTTAGCAAACCCAAACTTAAATGCACAATACAGTGTAAAAAATGACTGTCCTAAACATGTCAGTTTATGAAATGATCTTAATGCCTAATGCAGACATTACACTACGATGCACTAATGAATACTTGTTCGGATTCTATGCATCTCGTACTACATAGATCCGAGGGCAAGCCCTTCCGTTCTCCACATTATAAGGTTCAATCCATCGCCATGCACAACCTACTACGGTAACAAAAGCAAGTTTTAGAAATTCCACGAGCACGGATTCCAGTCCTGGAATCCACCGTCAGGCTATACAGAATCCTTATCGTGTGAACATCCCACAAGTGCCACTATAGCCCCGGTATATACATATATAATGGTGATCTGCCTCCCATCCGCGGGACTACTCTTGATCCTGGAATCCATCGTCAAATCAATCGTAGTCCGGATTTAATTAAGGCTCGTCTCACCTCGCAAGCAACCATAGTCCAGGAATCCACCGTCTAACTGGGTCTATAGTTCAGGAATCCACTGTTAGACTATATAGATGCGCCCCACTTACGTTTGTCCAATTTTCATCACATCTTCTCCTAGTGCCTATTCTTAAATTTGAAACATGAATAATAATACCACCTAGAGTTAGCTTACCCTCCTACCGGTCTTAAACAATATAACAAGAATGATAGCCCATATTAGCTACTTCTCAAATCAGTTAATCACTTTCATAACTTTGCCGGTACCTGGGTCTCACATAGCCTCTAGATTAACATCTTTCAGGTTCAACATTGATATGGATAAAAATGAGATTAAATCGGGACCGTTCAAATCAGGTACAGATCTTAAATCTTACAGGGACAGAATGGTAATTTCACCTACAAACGGTTCCGAAATGGGAAACGGGTCTCTTCTTCAGGGCCTAACAACCCATAAACGGATCTGACCTATTGGAAACAGGTCCCAACCCATTGCAGGCCTATTCAGAATGACAGGGAGGAACCCAGATTCGTCCTCATCCTTAAGAGTGTTGATTCTTGGTTTTGATGCCTACAACACAATACAAAGTTGTTCTACCACATATCTCTTATAGAGTGTATCAAAGTCAATACCATGGTGAAATACACAAAGGCAACACAATCTGATGAAGCTTTCAATAGTAATTGATTAAGCTTCAAGACATCAAGACAAAGGCTCAAGATCAAGGCAAAGACTCAAGTTCAAGACAAGATTCAAAGTGCTTCGAATATTTAAACAAAGTGTCTTGTAATATTTTTTTTTCTTTGAGTCTTAGAAACTTGTAATAGCCTTGTCACACACACACTCACACATACTTTAAATAATCTGAGCGTTTTACAAAATAAAAATGTCATGAATAAGTTCAGCTGTATGAATACCAATCGACCGCTCCTTGAAACCAGTCGACTGTCATAGTACGAAACTGCTTGAACTCATACAAGCTCTGGTCAGTCGACTCATTATGGCAACCCAGTCGACCGTTCAAGCCATTTCGACTGCTTTCTGAATTTAAAATTTGTTTTTCGAATTCAAATCTTTTATATATCCATTTTATTACGGTTTATGGAACTGTTTTACAACGTTCCTTGATTCTTACTCTATAAATAGAGTATAGAAATCATTTTGGAAAAGGTTCCAAGCATTCTTTAACTTTCAAGTCGTTTGTTTTCAATAAGAACAAGTATTTCAAAAGCATACAAACTCTCTAAGACTTGGTTCTCTACATTTCAGTCTAATAAAACATTGATTTCGTTTTAGACTGAATTCAGAAGTTGACCTAATAGCCACTATACAAAAGCACTATCACATACAAGGCTATAAGTTGTTATAAACTCAATTTTTGTTGTTGTTTTCACTCTCGGGTTATGAGAGTTGTCCTCTCGGTTGGAGAGTAGGACTTTTGGTTTTAGAGTCGGTTTCACTATAGGGTGTAGAGTGGGTTTGCTCTCTCTAGTGGTGAGAGAGGTCTACGGATTTGACATTGTTGTTGTCAAAGGCCATAGAGTATTCTTGTACTTTTTCAAGAACAGTGGAAAATCTCATGTGGATTGCTTGGGGACTGGATGTAGGTCGGGAGGACCGAACCAGGATACATCGTTGTATTTGGCTGTGATTGACTCTCTGTGATTGTATTCTCTCAACTTGGAATTTCAATCTCTCTGAGTTTTATTTCAAAAACATGTCTAGTAAGTCGACTGGTTTTCCGCTATAAGTCAACTGATCAGATTTGTAACTCTTCAGTAAAATACTCTTCTTATCTGACGCAACAGTCGACTGTATATCTATTTTCAGTCGACTTAACAGTACAAAAAGTTTAAGTTTTCAATTAATTTTTAAACAACACTATTCACCCCCCTCTAGTGTTATTTGCCTTGCCTACAGCATCCAACACTTGGTATCAGAGCCTGCTTGAGTGCAATGGCATTTACTTCAATTTCATGACAATACCATGAAGGCCAATCCACACAAAGGCCACCCCTATTCGATGGAACAAATTATAACTATTGGAAGTGTAGAATGAAGATCTACCTTTAGTCCATCAACTATGAAATTTGGAACATGACTGAAATAGAATTCACCGCTCCTACAATTCTCTATGCACAAAGGAATGATGACATAAAGAGAAACACAATGAACAATGCAAAGGCGATGAATGCTTTATTCTGTGCATTTACCAAAGAGGAGTTCAATCCTGTGTCAAAAGCAACAACGGCTCATCAAATTTGGCACACACTCGAGGTAACTCATGAAGGTAATAATAAGGTTAAAGAATCTAAGATATCTGATCTTGTTCACAGGTTTGAGATGTTCCGTATGAAGGAGAGCGAGAATGTGTCAGACATGATAACACGGTTCACGGATATTACAAACTCTCTTGTGGCCCTTGGAAAGACGTACTCGCAAGCAGAAATGGTGAGGAAAGTTCTTCGTGCCCTAACCCCCGAATGGGAGAAGAAGACCACCGCCATACAAGAAGCCAACAATTTAACACAACTCTCTCTTGAGAATCTTGTGGATAATCTTATGGCATACGAAGTAGAACTTGAAGAATGCAAGAAGGATCTAGAACCTCAACAAGAAAAGAAAAAGACACTCGCTTTCAAGGCCATGTCGGATTCCGAAGATGAAGAAGAAATAGCCATGTTCACTAGAAAGTTCAAAAATTTTTTACGAAATGGTAAATTTAATTCCATGTTTAAAGATACTAATGAACTTTCTACTTGTTTCAAGTGTAACAAGACAGGTCATATGAAGAAGGATTGCCCATTAGAAAATGCGAAATCAAAAGGGAAGGCTCCCAACTTCAAGAAGGATAAGTACACAAAGAACAAGTATATGAAGAATAAGAAGGCATATCAAGCAAGTTGGGATGATAGCGACTCTTTATCAGAAGAAGAGAATGAGGAGTTAAATGAAGTATCGAACATATGTTTCATGGCTACACAAAACGATGTAAGTGAAAACTTTGATTCAAATGACTTATTAGATGCTTTCAATGAAGTTTTTCAAGAACTTAAGAAGGAGAAAATTAGAGTTAAAAATTTAGAGAAAGTCAATCAAACACTTTCTCAAGAAAATCTTCACTTAAATGTTGAAGTCAAATCTTTAAATTTTCGACTTTCAGATTTGGATGTATATCTTGTATCTCTTAAAAAAAATTATGAAGAGACATCCAAGAATGTATCTAAATTTAACAAAGGAAAGGAGAATTTAAATGAAGTTCTCCAAAATCAAGTTCAATTTAATAAAAGATTTGGACTTGGTTTTCAAAAGACTCTTGAAAAACATCATTCTTCTAAGAATACTAGTAGTAATAAGACTGATTCTATTTCCAGTGTGAAGAACAAATTATATGAGTTTTTGAGAAACCAAATACTATTGTTTTTCATGAAAATAGTAATTCTGTAGTTCAGACCAGTCGACCAAACCCTAATGTAAGTCGTCTGTCTAGAGGTTTGGAGTCTTATTCAAAGAGACGAAAATCTTAGATAAGTCGACCTATTTCACCTTCCAGTCGACTGACTTCTCATAACAGTTGACTGAAATGTACAATAAAGTCGACTAGACAGACTAAAAACATTTAGGTTCCAGTCAACCTGTGTCTAAACGATAGAATTACTTATATAAATTCTTATGTTCTTAATGGTAATTCTATAAATTATATTCCTGCTTTTGGTGGTAAATCAAACTCACTTTAGGTTTGGTTTCCGAAAAACTAATCCCTTTCGGACCCAATGAAAAGGGTACCATATTCACAATGTTTATTTTATAGATAACTAAAAGAGAATGTTGGATACATGACAGCGGATGCTCCAAGCATGTGACTGGTCATGCTAATCTTCTTTCTTCCATACAAGAGATAGATGGAGAAACAGTCACATTCGGTGACAACAACAAAGGGAAGGTTATTGGAATAAGCATGGTCGGTAAGAACACTAACCCTACTATAGAAGAAGTATTTCTAGTTAGTGGATTAAAGCATAAGCTGTTAAGTATTAGCTAACTTTGTGATAAGGGATATAAAATTGTTTTTGAAAAAGATGCATGTTTAATATATGATTCATCTATGCAAAATTTTATTTTTCAAGGTTTTAGGAAAAACAACATTTATGAGTTATGCTTAAAAACAAATGAATTTTCTAATGGTTTTTGCTTAGTAGCTTCTAACAATGATTCTTAGCTTTGGCATAAGAGATTGATCATGTAAATATGAAAAATATTGCTAAATTGTCTAAATACAACTTAGTTAAAGGATTGCCAATACTATCTTTTAAGAAAGATAAGTTATGTGATGCATGTCAACTAGGAAAACAAGTCAAATCTACTTTTAAGATAAAAAAAAATGATTTCTACTAGTAGGCCTCTCGAATTAATCTATATGGATTTATTTGGTCCTACTAGAGTCGCTTTTTTAAATAAAAGTAAATATATATTTGTTTTAGTAGATGATTTTTCAAGATTTACATGGGGTTTCTTTTTAAAATATAAATATGATGCCGTTGAAGAATTTGCAAATTTCTGCAAATGAATTCAAAATAAAAAATCTCTAACCACAGTCACTATTAAAAATGATCATGGTGGAGAACTTGAGAATGAAACGTTTTCAGAATATTGCAACAAGAATGGTATAACACATTTATTTGTATTTCCTAGAGCTTCACCACAAAATGGAGTGTTCGAAAGAAAGAATAGGACATTGCAAGAGTGTGCACGTACTATGCTTGTTGAAAGCAATTTGCCTAAGTACTTCTGGGCTGAAGCTGTTTCTACAGCATGTTATATTTTAAATAGAATATTGATTAGGCCTAAGCTTAAGAAAACTTGTTATGAACTATTCTATGAAAGAATTCCTAAAGTATCATATTTTAAAGTATTTGGATGTAAGTGTTTCATATTAAACACTAAAGATAATTTAGATAAATTTTATGCTAGATCTAATGAAGGTATCTTCACTGGATACTCCAATAGGAGTAAGGCATATAGAACTTTCAATAAGTCAACTTTGACGATTGAAGAATCTATGCATGTTTTATTTGATAAATCCTTGCCTTCATCTACTGTTATTGAAGATGACGAAATTTAATCATCACCTTTAAATAACGTTATTAAATCAATAGAGCAAACTACCCTAGACAAGTCGACTGATAAGGATCTCATGTCAAGTGATGTGAATCAGTCAGCTGATGGACTTGTTAAGTCGACTGATCCTGTTGTGATGACTCAAACTTTACCAAAAGTGTTTGCTGAAGTTAGAGATCATCCTCATGACTTAATAAATGGTGAAATTTCACGTGGTATTCAAACAAGATCTCATGTTAACATGATTTCTCATACGGGTTTCTTGTCAAATTTTGAACCGAAGAACATACAAGAAGCTTGTGAGAATGAATTTTGAATAATTGCCATGTAAGATGAACTTAACCAATTTATAAGAAATGATGTATGGGATCTAGTTCCACGACCTCCTGGTCATACTATAATTGGTACCAAATGGGTATTTAAGAATAAGTTAGATGAATCAGGATAAGTTGTTAAAAATAAGGCTAGATTAGTTGCTCAAGGATATAATCAAGAAGAAGGAATCGATTTTGGTGAAAAATATGCTTCTGTTGTTAGACTAGAATCAATTAGGATCATATTATCTTTTGCGTGTTTTATGAATTTTACACTTTTCCAAATGGATGTTAAAAGTTCTTTCTTGAAAGGATTTATTAAGGAAGATGTTTTGTTAAGCAACCACCCGGTTTCGAACATGAACAATTCCCAAACCATGTTTTTAAATTGAAAAAAGCTTTATATGGTCTTAAACAAGCACCTCGTGCTTGGTATGATCGGTTAAAAATTTTTCTCTTAGAAACTGGTTTTGAGATAGGTAAAGTAGATACTACCTTGTTTATTAGGATAATAGAAACAGATATTCTAATCATACAAATATATGTAGATGACATCATTTTTGGATCTACCAATAGTAATCTCTGTCAAGAGTTTGCTAATACCATGAAAAATGAGTTTGAGATGAGTCACATGGGTGAACTCAATTATTTTCTTGGACTACAAATAAAGCAGTCACAAAATGGCATATTTATTAATTAAGAAAAATATGGTAAGGAATTACTCAAACGGTTTGGCATGGATAGCACTAGTAGTAAGACCACACCTATGGCTACTACTACAACACTTGACAAAGATGATTTAGGTAAGAGTGTCGATAAAAAACGTTGGCTTACTCTTATATATAACTGCTAGTAGACCAAATATTATGTTTAGTATATGTTTGTGTGCTAGATATCAGTAAAATTCCAAAGAATCTCACTTAAAAGCTGTGAAACGTATTTTAAGATACATTAAAGGCACGTCTGAATATGGTTTGTTTTATCCACACACCGATAATTTTCAACTTTTGTCGTATAGTGACGCTGATTTTGCTGGTAGTAAAACTGATTGTAAAAGTACTAGTGGAACTTGTCGCTTTTTGGGACATTCACTAGTATCTTGGTGAAATAAAAAGCAAAATTCCGTATCCCTATCTACTACAGAAGATGAATATATTGCTGCAAGTTTGGCTTGTGCCCAAATTTTGTGGATGAAACAAACTTTATTAGATTATGGTATTTCATTTTCAAAACCTGCTATAATGTGTGATAATACCAGTGCTATTATTCTATCTAAAAATCCAGTTCGACACTCACGTACAAAACATAATGATATTCGACATCATTTTCTATGTGATCATGTTTTAAAGGGAGATATAACTTTGGATTTTATTTCTACTGATGAACAAGTAGCAGATATATTTACAAACCACTTAAGGAAGACACTTTTATCAACTTTAGAAGAGAACTAGGAATTTGTTGTTTTCATGACATTTCTTGAAAACGTATTTTGTTTAAGTCGACTTAAACGTCTTTTTCAGTCGCAAATAAAGTATTTTCGTTGTCCATATTTTGGCTGAATTTTGTGTTCTGGACAGTCGAATGTTTCAGTAACCAGTCGACTGACAGAAGTTTTACTTGATGTTTCGTTTGGTTTAATTTTCTCTCGACTGAGTCGACTGATATCAAAACTAGTCGACTGTCGCGACATTAGTTTGGTTTTTCTGATTCCGAATCGTCACTTAACTGAGGCATCTCTCCTTCTTACTTTTACCCATTTATGGATCTTAACCATCCATTCCCAACTAGTCTTCATCTCAGCCGTCTACCTAATGTAAAAACCCTAAATCTCATACCCCTCTTTCACTTTCACTTTTTTCTCTCAAGAAGATTCAAGTCGACTGCCCATTTCCAGTTCTTGGCGATTTCGACTTGCTGCTCTTGGCTTGAAGATTTCCATCCAGATCTGAGTTCTTTTATTGTCTCTTGAAGCTATTTGAGTTCTTTATCTTGTTGTTGGGTGACTCTCTCTCGTGATCTCTCAATATTTTTCAAGTTTCCTAGTTTTTCAACAATGCCTAAACCTAAGAGAGCTAGAGGTTATAATGTAGAATAAGGTCAATCTTCTCAGAACTACCTTCAATACTTAAGGAATCCCAATCTTGTTGAGAATTCTTTCTCATCTGTCAAATTGCAATATTTCCGTGTAGATTTGTGAATTTTCCTAATTTAGATAGGTTCCTCATCGCCCCATTGTCTGAACAATGTGGGTTATTTAACCTACTTTCCCTTGTCAATCAACCCTATTACTATCCACAACTTATCTATTTGTTTTATACAAATATGAAGGTTTCCACCTCCGAGGATGGCAACGAAATATTTTTTACTACTACGGTGAAAAATATTCGAGTGAGGTTAACCCCTGTTGGGAATTATTTTGGGTATCCCTAATGAAGGATTAGATTTGGGTGAAATAGAGATGGATGAGGATTCTATATTGTCAAAAATTTTCTTGTCTAATCTAGGTCCTCCTATCACTCATAAATCGATTACGCAGCTAGCTAAGCTCGTTGCAAGAATCTTGTCGTATAACATTATCCCTAAAACATGTAGTTACAACCAATTTTTATATGAGTTGCAACAAGCCATGTATGCGATTTTTGGCAATATTCAAATCAATTGGAGTCAAGTCATTTTCAATCGTCTTCCTAAGGCTCACACCTCTTTCCTTCCTTTTGGTGCACTTCTTACTCATGTTTTCAAAGTTGATCTTGATTCCGAGTCGAGTGTTGTTACTCACTACGAGTCTTTTGATCGTGCGAGTTTAGCTCGTATGAAGATCCTTAACTCTCCTCCTCGGTCTCCTCAAAGGAATGTACCTCCTATTCCTTTAGCCACTTCTGGTCGTCAGTCTTCTGCTTCTAGTTCTTCTTGTCCTAGAGTTGTCTTTGCTGATCCCGAGAGCCTTTATACTTCGGTTAATTATCTCATGGATCGTACCGATCTTATCCTAACAAGACATGATAATCTTAAGGCTAGCCTTGCTAACCTTACTCACATGTTCACTTAACAATTTCCACAACCTCCTCCTGCCTCCAAAGGTGATGACGACGAAGAAGAAGAATAAAATTGAAGTATTTTTTTTTTTCAACTATGTTTTATGTTTGTTTTTTTTCTATCTTATATTTGTAATCTGCAACAATGTACTTGATTTCTTATGTATAAATGTGTTATGGTTATGTAATATTGATTTTGTTCTTTATGATGTATCCTTCCTCCTTATGTTTTTGTTGATGACAAAGTGGGAGAAAAATATGGTTTTGTGGTATTATGGTTTTGTGGTTGTTTTGTGCATGTTTTATATATATATTGTTATTATTTCACAATTGTGTGCATATATATTGTTATTATTTCACAATTGTGTGCATATTCTACATTATTTAGGGGGAGCTTATTTCACATTTGTATATCTTTAAATTATGTGTGACATCTTGCTATGTATATTGTTATTATTATACGTTATTGAGTTGTCATCATCAAAAAGGGGGAGAATGTTGATCCTTGGTTTTGATGACTATAACACAATACAAAGTTGTTTTACCACATATCTCTAGCAGAGTGTATCAAAGTCAATACCATGGTGAAATACACAAAGGCAATACAATCTGATGAAGCTTTCAAAAGTAATTGATCAAGCTTCCAGACATCAATACAAAGACTCAAGCTCAAGACAAAGACTCAAGTTCAAGGCAAGATTCAAAGTGCTTCAAATGTTTAAACAAAGTGTCTTGTAATATTGTTTTTTTGTCTTTCAGTCTTAGAAACTTGTAATAGCCTTGTCACAGACACACTCACACATATTTAAATAATCTGAGTGTTTTACAAAATCAAAATGTCAAAACAAGCTTGAATAAGTTCAGCTGTATGAGTACCAGTCGACCGCTCCTTAGAACCAGTCAACTGTCGTAGTACGAAACAGCCTGAACTCATACAAGCTCTGGGCAGTCGACTCATTATGGCAATCCAGTCGACTATTCAAGCCATTTCTACTGCTTTCTGAATTTAAAACTTGTTTTTCAAATTCAAATCTTTTATATATCTGTTTTATTACGATTTATGGAACTGTCTTACAACGTTCCTTGATACTTACTCTATAAATATAGTATAGGAATCATTTGGAAAAGGTTCCAAGCATTCTTTAACTTTCAAGTCTTTTGTTTTCAATAAGAATAAGTGTTTCAAAAGCATACAAACTCTCTAAGACTTGGTTCAATTTCAGTCTAATATAACATTGATTTCGTTTTAGACTGAATTCAGAAGTTGACCTAATAGCCACTATACAAAAGCACTATCACATACAAGGCTATAGGTTGTTGTAAACTAACTTTTTGTTGTTGTTTTCACTCTCGGGTTGTGAGAGTGGTCCTCTCGGTTGGAGAGTAGGACTCTTGGTTTTAAAGTCGGTTTCACTCTATGGTGTATAGTGAGTTTGCTCTCTCTAGTGGTGAGAGAGGTCTACGGATTTGACATTGTTGTTGTCAAAGGCCGTAGAGTATTCTTGTACTTTTTCAAGAATTGTGGAAAACTCAAGTGGGTTGCTTGGGGACTGGATGTAGGTCGGGAGGACCAAACCATGATATATCGTTGTGTTTGGCTGTGATTGACTCTCTGTGGTTGTATTCTTTCAACTTGCTATTCAATTTCCCTGAGTTTTATTTCAAAAACCTGTCCAGTAAGTTGACTGGTTTTCCGCTATAAGTTGACTGATCAGACTTGTAACTCTTCAGTAAAATACTCTTCTTATCTGACGCAACATCGATTGTATATCTATTTTCAGTCGACTTAACAGTACGAAAAGTTCAAGTTTTTAATTAATTTTTAAACAACACTATTCATCCCCCCTCTAGCTCTAGTGTTATTTGCCTTGCCTACAGGATCCAACAAAGATGTGGTTTTAACCACTTCTATCCATTCACACCGAGAAGTAGAGATTTGATCTTATCTCAAAACGGATCCCTACGGAGACTTTAAATACCCCCCACCCCCTACCGTTACAAGGTGATAAATATTTGCATACCAAAAGCTCTTATTTAAATCTTCCTGATTACTGACAAGAGCGTCGGAGGGTTCGTTGCCGGGATCCATCTCGGTGTATCGAACTTCGTATAGGTTCACAGCAGCGGCAAGGAATGAGTCAACACGTAGAAAAAGTCAACAGGTTTGCTCTTATTGTTTTCCTAATATCTCACAAATTCATCTGTTTGCTCCCACACCAGAATCAGCAGCAACATATTGGCGCCATCCGTGGGAAACACAGAAGCAGTGATCCCGTCCTCTTCCATCTACCCAATTTGTTCTAACCATGCCTCTCAAAAAGGGGAAAACCACGGTCTCAAACCGTAGGAAAACTCCCGCACCTTCTCCTCCTCCCACGCTTGAGGTTCATCCTCAACCCACGCAACAAGTCCAGTAGCCTGGACAACCTCTCCTTCAACCCGTCATGTGGTCCCCGTCCTGCGACCACAACCTGGATGGCCCCTTCCTCTACAACCACAGCCCCAGTAGGCTCCTCCAAGGCCACACGAAGCAGGGGGCCCTCCCACCGAAGTCGACAAGTGCAACATCCTCACCGCGACCATATATCAGTGCAAAACCACTCTTCAGATTCCATAGCTTCGTATAGTCCACCTATGCCCAAGGACCTCCGCCACATCATCATAAACAGGAAGTACGGGGAAGATCTCCGAACCCGCTTAGATGAGAGGCAGATCCATGATGGGATATCCCGTCGCGAACATCAAAGGGGTCAGGCGATCCGATCCCAGAGAGCCAGGTCCCCCCGTAGGCAAGATCGCAGAGAGTCCAACTCTCCCAGGAGGCGGAGAGAGTCACCCCAGCATCGTAAGAGTAGAAGCTGCTCTCCGATCGGCCGTCCTGTCCCTTGAGGTCATCGAAAGCAGGAGGCCCCCATCACGAGGGCGGAGTTCCAGTGGTTCCAGGAGGCAGTCTTGAGGGCCCTCATCGTCTCCCCCGACCACAGTCAGCGGGCGCCCAGTCTTCATCCAGCTCGGAACTATAGGCGCTATACGCCTAGTCCTCCACCTGCCCGGGACTATAGGCGTCGTACGCCTAGTCCTCAGTCAGCCCGAGCCACCGTCACCGCACTCCTAGTCCTCTCCCGTGTGAGGATGAATCTCGAGCCTCGGCAAGATACGATCGGAAGGAAGATTCAGTCTACCGCCGTCTCCACGAGATGGAGAGGCACCTCGGTTGGTTAGACAGAGAGGAAGAGCAGCGAGCGAGGAACTTCCTCTATTCTCTCGGACCATCATGGAGGCACCGGTCCCCGACAACTTCAAGCCTCCCCACTTCGAATCTTACAATGGGGAGGCCGACCCCATTGACCACATTGAGAGTTTGAAAACTCTAATGATGATACATCAGGCGTCAAACGCCCTGCTCTGCAAGACTTTCCCGACCACTCTAAAAGGGCTAGCATGGGAATTGTACTCCCGTCTAGCTTCGACCTCCATCTTCTCCTTCGATCTGCTTGAAACCCTCTTCCTGACGCATTTCGTGAGCAGCCATCGATCCTAGAAGACTAGCACCTCCCTCCTCTTGCTTCACTAGAGGAAGGGTGAGCGGCTGAGGGACTATGTCAAACGCTTCACTGCGGATGCTAGGTCCATCGCCTCTATGGACCAGTCCGTTGCTTCCACCGCTTTCCAATCCAATGTGGCCAACGACAACCTCCTAGCACCCCTCGCCAAGAAGGCCCCTCGGGACTTCTCAGAGCTCCTACTTAGGAGTGAGAAGTACACCTGAGCGGAAGAAGCCCTCTCCCACCCTGCTATTGAAGGATCGTCCTCTGCGAACAAACGGAAGGGCGCTGAAGAAGAAGGAGCTAAGAAGCTCCAAAAAGACAACGGGGGCCAGTGTCGCTTTCTTCCCAGCTTCAAAAAGTTCACTCCGCTCAATGCGAGTGTCTCGGCCATCTTGATGGAAGTTGGGAAGGAGGGTCTTCTACTGCCACCTCAAAATATGAACACCCCGAGGAAGAAGAGGAACCGGGATAAGTGGTGCCGCTTCCACAGGGACCACTGCCACGACACAAATGATTGTCTGGCCCTGAAGGACAAAATCGAGACCCTCAAGAGGGCAGCTATCCAGGTTCGTGAGGAAGGACAGGGCCGATCCTCCTCCACCCCCAGGGGGACTAATAAGCAGCCCGAGCGGCACGTGGAGGCCCCAAACTCTGAGCCAGAGGCCATCCTGCATCTTATCCATGAAGGCCCAGTGGGGGGAGATTCCAACTCCTCCCGAAAAGCCTTTGTCCGAGAGGTAAATTCGGTGCAGAACTGTCCTCTCCCCACAGGTCTAGGGATCCTAGTCACCTTTTTTGGATAGAGATTTAGAGGCTGAACCCCTCATTGCAATGCGTTGGTCATAAACCTCCATATGGCCAACTTTGATGTGAGCCGGGCCCTGGTAGACAACGACAGTTCTGTCAATATACTCTTCCTAGAGGCCTTCCAGGGGCTCAAGATCTCTAGAAATCGGCTCAAGCCAATCGGCTACACTCTGCACAGGTTCACGGGAGTGCCAGTGATGATCGAGGGTGTCATAACTCTCAACGTAACCGTTGGCAAAACTCCCACCACCAGAACATAGCCGATGGACTTGATGGTGGTAGACTTGAAGGCCGCCTACAATGTCATCCTAGGCCGACTAGGCTTAGCTGCCCTGCAAGCCGTACCCTCGGCTTACCACATGAAGATGAAGTTCCCCACTATAGCTGGCGTGGGAGAAGTCCGAGGGAGCCAGGAAGCAGATCGCAAGTGCTACAAGACCTCGATGGGAGGGCCAGTCCTCTCCCTCGAAACTCTTGAACTCCCCGAAGGGACTAGACCACCTATTTCGGAGCAGGTCGATGAACTGGAAGAGGTGGCCTTTTCTGAAGAAGATCCAAACCGCAAGTTTCTAATTAGCAAGGTCCTTCCCCGTCCTTCTCTCTCTGACATTATCCAGTGCCTAAAAGGAAATCGATACCTCTTCACCTAGACCGCAGCTGACATGACGGGGATCTCCAAGGAGCTCCTCATGCACCACCTTAGCAGAGCCTCGGGGGTCAGACCCGTTCAACAGAAGCAGCACAAATTCGCCCCCGAGCGCCAGTAAGCTATCAAGGAGGATGTTGAGAAACTCCTCAAGGCTCGGTTCATACAGGAAGCCAACTACCCGAAGTGGCTCTCCAACGTCGTGATGTTCAAGAAGGCCAACAGAAGCTGGAGAATATGCATCGACTTCACGGATCTGAACAGAGCATGCCCCAAAGATCCATTCCCGCTTCCGAGCATCGACGCCCTGATTGATGCAACTTCGGGCCATGAACTCTTAAGCTTCATGGACACCTTCCCGGGGTACAATTAGATAAGGATGTATCCTCCCAACATTCCGCAGACCTCCTTCGTCACCGAGCAGGGCCTGTATTGCTACCGGGTCATGCCCTTGGGGCTCAAGAATGCTGGAGCCACCTACCAACGCCATGTTAATAAGATCTTCAAGGAGAAGATAGGGCGGAACATGGAAGTCTACGTGGAAGACATGTTGGTGAAGAGCATCAGCGGATCAGACCATGTCTTCAATCTCCAAGAGGCATTCGACTTATTGAGGAAGCACAATCTGAGACTAAACCCCAACAAGTGTGCGTTCAGAGTCTCATCTTGCAAGTTCTTGGGCTTCATGGTCAGCCAAAGGGGCATATAGGCCAACCCCAAGAAGATCCAAGCCATTCTCAACATGGCTCCCCCCTCCAATGTTGAGGAGGTGCAGAGACTCACCAGGAGACTTGCGGCGATAGGGCATTTCCTCTCCAAATCTCGGGAGAAATGCCTCCCATTCTTCAAAGCCCTCAGGGGGGCTAAAGGCTTTAAATGGGGACAATAGCAACAAGAGTCCTTTGACCAGCTCAAGGCGTACTTAGCCAACCCCCCACTCCTGAGAAAGCCGAGGCCCGGGAAAGTCCTTTACCTATACCTCGCCACTTCGGAGCAGACCCTCAGTGCGGTCTTGGTAAGAGAAGAAGACAAGACGCATAGGCTTGTCTACTATGTGAGCAAAGTCCTCAGGGATGCTGAACTCCGCTACCTAAAGTTACAAAAGATGGCCTATGTCTTGGTGATGGCAGCCCGAAAGCTCCACCCATACTTCCAGTTTCACTCGGTGGTCGTCCTTACTGACCAGCTGCTCAAACAAGTTCTCCACAAGCCCAAGACCTCTGGGCGCCTTATGAAGATGTTGATCGAGTAAGCCAACATGATATCAGCTATCGCCTCGAACCGCTATCAAGGCTCAAGCCCTGGCCGAGTTTATAGTGGAGAGTACCATTCCTGAGGCCAACAAAGCAAGGAAGGAACCCCCTTCTGAACGGTCTATGTAGATGGGTCTTCGTGTGCCGACAGGAGGGGAGCAGGAGTCATCCTGGCGGGACCAGATGAATTCATCCTCCAATACTCACTCTACCTCAACTTCAGAGCATCCAACAACGAGCCTGAGTATGAAGCCCTGATAATAGGCCTCGCCATGGCTCGCATGGCAGGGGAGAAATGTGTCAAGATGTTAAGTGACTCGCAACTGGTGGTGAACCAAGTATCTAGAGAATACGAAGCGCGAAATGAACGCATGATTGAGTACTTAGCCAAGGTCAAGGACCTGATGGCCTCCTTTGAAGAGGCACAACTCTAGCAGATCTTCCAAGAGGAGAATGCACAGCCATTGAAAGTATTAGAATTAATACAGCTCATGGGACGTACCATTAGAAATCTGTTCCAAGGCAGACGCTCTTTCAAAGCTAGCTTCCTCCTCACTCCAAGGGCTCAAGAAAACTGTCCTGATTGAAGTTCTAATGAAGCCCAACATCGAGGAAGAAGGCCCCAAGCCGATGGAGATGCTGCCCTTACAACTCGGGGAGAATTGGATGCAGCTTCTACTCGAGTTCGTCTAAGACAGAATCCTTCCCGTAGACCCTAAGGAGGCCCGAAAGGTCCGAACCATGGCAGAGCATTACACCCTCATCGAGGGAGTCTTGTACAAACGCTCCTAGACCCAAGTAGATGGCTGACCCTACTTGAGGTGCCTCTCCCTGGACGAATCCCAGTATGCTTCGAAGGAAGTGCACGAAGGGATATGCGACGCTCACTTGGGAGAAAGGTCCCTTGCCTGCAAAGTCTTGAACTATGGATACTTCTTGCCTACTCTCCTTCGCAATGCCGGGCAACATGTTCGGCAATGCGGCCCTTGCATAAAATTCTCAACAATCCGTCGCCTACCGCAAGCTCAGTGTAGCGCCCCAAATCCTCATATCGAGAACCTGGGACCTTCCTTCAGGAGTCGAACTTCAAAGTAGCCACAATCACAGGAAGTACAGAAAAATTTAAAACTTTTATTTTATATAAATGTTACATTTACAAGTGTTACAATATCCAAATAAGAATTACAAGATTTACAAAAATACAATAACACTTGCATATGTCCCTTGGATTCTTAGACCAACTCAAGCTCTGCAGTACCTGTAAATCGGCTCCGAATACCTATAAGGTGGGGAACGTCAGTACTTCGACTGACGCAAGGCTGATAATAACAGCGATTCTCTAAATTACAATCACAACCATAATTTTATGCAAAAGAAAAGTGCTGTGCCAAACAAGGGTTTAATGGATTCGGGCTCTAGTGCAGTGGTATGCCATGATCCTATAACTAGATGCAGCAAATCACATGCCTGACTCTAATGCAAGCATGACTTTGGAAACGAATGCATCCCATACTACCTACGCCCCCAAATCCAGCCGTCTTTCTCTACAGTTTAGGAATTCAAACCCTCGCCATGCATCGTACTCTTGTACTCAACTTGTTCCCAATAGATTGTCCATGCCCAAGGAGGTTGCAGCTGGTCAGTCTATTTCCGCCACTGCAGTGCCTAAGTGGTGGTCGTGTTTGCCACTCAGTACCCGCGTACGGACCTCTTCAGAAAGCCGCGTTGAATTCGGTTGCAAGACCGTGTACCTACCCGGTACCCGTACCAACGTATTATGCTTGACGTCAATGATATGTGCGTTCATCCCCTCCCTGGGTAATGAAATGATATATGAAGTAACCCACGTGCATAGGAACGTGACGGCCTCCAGGGTCAAATCCCCCTATCCTCTCGTTCCTTACTCCGATAAACTTTGGGAATTAACAGATCGAGATACGAGACCGAGAATTCAATCATGAGTACCAAAAACGTATCCCTACGACAGGAGAGTATGATTCCCCACCCTGGGTTGATTGTAGAGTAGATGATGGCTTTGTGCTTCACTTCTCCAAGAATTCACTCCAAGAGCTCCTCTTCAATCCTTCTTTCTTTCTCTCCTTCTCTTTCTTTTCCTGGGTTTGAGTTCTGAACTTGGGTGAAGAAATGAGGGGGTTTTTAATGGAAAAGAGTAAGGAAAGAGAGAGGAAGGAGGGGGCCGGATTTTAGGGTGTAGAGTGGTTTTGGTACAAAACCATGGTCTTTAGCCCTTGGTTTGGGGTAAAATGGTTGGCTACCCTATTTAGTCCTTAATTGGGTTCTTAGATGAGAGATGAGAGGTTTATCGAGTGTACGCAAGACATACCCATCATAGTATCATACAATGTTATATTTGCATAGGTATCGTACCAAAAACTAGTGTTTATACCAGTATCGGTCCTTCTCATTCTCGTGCATCGTCAAGAACACAACCATCCTCATGAACCGCCCCGCAAACCTAACCGCACACCAACAATAGAAAAATCAAACAAAACACTGCAATCATATGCACGCATACAGACAATATATATATATATATATATATATATATATATATATATATATATATATATATATATATATATATATATATATATATATAAGCATTGTACAATCCGGGGTATTACATTACTCCCTTCTTAGAGTCATTTTGTAACGCCCCGAATCCCAAGTACACTGAATTCGAGAGTTCTACAGGATCTTTCCACTTCATTTAGTACAATTTTCTAAGGAAATTTGAACTTTTCACTTTACATCAGAGTTACATAAAAATATTACACTTTACATTACACAGCGGAAGTAAAATTTACAACAATTAAATAAATGTACAGCAACATTGTATAATCTTTAAGCATCTGTTCCTCTTTAATCTTTATCATGTCATTTACCTGCATATAAGACTGTGGGTACGTCAGTTTATTCAATCGACGAACATTATACACGGCCATCCTCTTATGCCGGAAATAGTATAACTTATTTTCCATATTTAGCAAACACAAACTTGTCACATATCAAAATAAAGGGACTACCCTATTGATGTCGTGTTGTGATTGTGCACTTAGTCCTTAATGCAGTTATTTATGTTACATGACACTAATGCGCACTTGTTCGGATTCTATGCATCCCATACTACATAGGTCCGAGGGCAAGCCTCTTAATCGTTCTTCATCTTTGTAGGGTTCAATCCCTCGCCATGACTTAATCTACTACTGTAACTACAGTAAGTATCGTAGATGATCTATGAGTACAAGTACGTATACAAAAAACCTGGAGGGGAACCCCACGCCATGTCTTGACTCATCAAGCATGCATTTTGTGGCAATTCAGCCTCCTTCATGGCACACGATCCTCTTGTAGTCACCAAACATCCCACAAGCGTGGCTAAAGTCCGATCATTACTGAGTTGTGCCCATGCCATGTCTTGACTCATCAAGCATGCATTCTGTGGCTCACACACCCGCACCGTAAACTCTTACTCTCATACTTGTGTTTTTCTCTCACTTTTATCACGTCTTCACTATGCACTAATCCTTAATTTTTATTAGAATCATGAACAAAATCAAAACTCTAGAGTTAGCCTCTCCACTAAACCGGACTTATTCATTTATTCAAACAGGACCAACCTTGGTCTTTCATTTCAAATTTCATTTCATTTCTTTCCAATTGCCGGGGGAAACTTAGCTACTCCTTTGTTTCAATTCCAATTCACAAATTTTAATTTGAGCATTTCCAACTCATAAATTCATTTTCATAATCATAACAGATTTCTCTTTTTTTTTCAATAGCATGATCTCTAAATTATTCAATAGTCCATAATCACACATGGAATTTTATACTTCATCAAATATCAATTTCACATTGAAATCACATCACTAAATGAATATTCACATACCATAAATTTCACACTATTCTCAAATGAGAATAATTCACAATGCATCACTACATATAATTTCTATTTTTTTTATTCCACTTCTTTTCTAATATGTTATTTCAAGCCTTTCTACAAAGTGCAACTTTTATACCATACAAGTATATAACCATAAATCTAAATTATACATTTTATTCTCAAATCTTAATTTATTCTATGTAATTAATCCCCAAATTATTTTTCATAAGTCCCATATATTTTTAGAAGAATAACCATATTTTTTTCATAATTTTTGGATCACCAAAACACTCAAAAAAAATGTTTTTTCTAAACTGCCGAAGCCAAGAATCGAACCCAGGACCACAAAGAAAACCGCCCAAGGCACAGGCCACTAGGCCGGATGCAACACACATTGTAAGGAGGGCCGAGAGCATTATATGCTCTCGGCTGCTGTTCTCTTTTATTTTAAAAATTTATGAAACAAAGTGTGTTGTCCAGGGGATTCGAACCAGCGACCTCAGACCACTGTAGCGATTAAAAGTGTCCCAACCACTTGAGCTACGCGCTCAGGTTGTCAATAACGCAACTAAAAATTTATTTAAACCAATTCTCTCTATTATTAAAACGTTTCGATGTTCAACTAGTCCTCATTTCATTTTGCTTTTATAAAATTTACTGTAAATGTCCAGATTGACTAATATCATCATAAATTATATCCAGTATGAAAAAAAATAATTTTTTTCAACAATTAAAACATATTTTTCATACAATTAATTTGAATTCTACATTATAACTACCACATTTCTTCATTTCGATATTTCTTATCAATTAACACTACTAATCCCTTTATTAGCAAACTTCACATTAATTCTCTATTTTTAATCTTTTACCAAACATACAAAATTATATCTTAATTCATTTATTTCAATGTAACACAAAGATTCATTTAAACACATAAAGTAGCATTGTCAATCTACTAACTTTTTGTATATAATTTGTGATGTAGATAATGAAACTATCTTCAATAATCCATGTCCATAATTAATTCACTCACAATTTAGCCTTTACTAATAGAACCACATACAATTTCACATCCACATTTCAATCAATCCATAGGTCATTTTTATCAATTAAATGCGTACTCTTATTAATATTTTTCATGCTTCATTCATTCAATTCAATCTAGCATGCATTCCTATTTAGAAATATAGAAAATTTACCCACCTTAAATGGAGAGAAAAATACAACTAGCGACACCTCCTAAACAATGTCCTTGCAAACGAGAGCGATCCTCCTCCTTGAAGCGCGCAACCGAGCCTCCAAGAACACCCAACCCGAGAGCTCCTAAGCCAAACCGAGAGCACTCCCTTGATAGCCGGCCTCTCCTCTTCTTGTTGCAAGCACAACTCCCACACACAACTCAATCTTTTAACTCACTAAAATAAGTACTAGATACTTGTATTAGCTATAGGTTTGGGAAGAATTAATTTGCACAAGAATACTAGCTATGGGAGGGGGGTATTTATACTAAAAATCTAGGAAAATGGATGGCTAAGATTGAAGTAGGAGTTAGGAACAAATGGCTTAGATTTAAGGAGGAGTTACACTAACTACCCATGATGAGTAACCATCTCCACCATGATCCCACTCAAAAATTTCTTTTCCCTCAAAGATGCAATCCGGCCATGCTTTGGGAAGGTGCACTTTGCACGTGTACGTGCAATCCACGTGCAAGCATTTGCCTCCAAAAATTTGTACATTAAATTTTGTATAAAAATAATTTTTAAATTGTATCCCACATGACAAGTTGTATTTAAAAATAAATTGACTCATGGGCTTTAGTTTATGGGCCAAAATAATTATTATAAAAATAATAAATTAAATTAACTTTGGGCTTTTTTAAAAAAAAAAAGAAAAGGCTTTTGTGTCTAATTGAAAGAAGGCTTTATAAAAATAATTACAAGAACATATTTAAAAAAAAATCTATACACATCATAATGAAAATAATTATAACAATTAATTCAACCAAAATATTGCACGTGCACACTACGTGCAAAATAAAATAATTTTTCACAAATGAAAAATCGGGGCATTACAACACTCCCTCCTTAGAATAATTCCGTCCCCGGAACTACAGTCAAAAGCGAGAAAACAACCACTCACAACAAGAACAAAAAGATACAAAGATACAATCAAGCAAAAAGTTCAGGATAGTCCTTCAACATCCTCTCCTCAGACTCCCAAGTAGCCTCTTCAACCAAGTGGTTTCTCCAGACTACCTTGACCATCGGTATCGTCTTATTCCTCAAGACTTTCTCTCGACGATCAACAATCTCGACAGGAAACTCGATGTAATTCAGATCCAACTGCAAACCTTCCGGCACTTCAGGTAAATGATGACTCGGATCTGGAATATACCCTCTCAGCATAGACACATGAAAGACATTGTGCACCTGAGATAACTCTTCCGGTAATTCCAGCCGGTAAGCAGTCTTCCCGATCCTTTTCAATATCGTGTATGGGCCTATAAACCTCGGGGCTAACTTCCCGCCTTTGCCAAATCGAACCACACCTTTACTGGGTGATACTTTCAGAAAGACGAAGTCACCAACCTCAAACTCAAGGTCCCTTCTCCGGTTGTCTGCATAGCTTTTCTGCCTGCTCTGAGCTTCTACCAACCTTTTCCTGATCAGAACAATCTTCTCAGAGGTTTGCCGCACAAGCTCAGGACCAAACAACTGATGCTCCCTAACTTCAAACCAACAATCAGGTGTTCTGCACTTCTTGACATACAAAGCTTCGTACGGCGCCATCCCAATACTGGTCTGAAAACTGTTGTTGTAGGCAAACTCTACCAAAGGTAAAGGCCTTTCCCAACTGCCTCCAAAGTCTCATATACAACATCGAAGCATATCCTCAAGAATACGGTTGACTCTCTTGGTCTGCCCATCGGTTTGTGGATGAAAAGCAGTGCTGAAATCTGTCTTGGTACCCAAAGCTGTATGAAGACTCCTCCAGAAATGCGAAGTAAACCACGCATCTCGATCAGACACAGTAGTTGACGGAACACCATGAAGCCAGACGATCTCGCCAACATACAACTCAGCTAACTTGTCCATCGAAGCCGTGAGTTTCATTGCCAGAAAGTGAGCGGACTTGGTTAGTCGATCGACTATAACCCAAATTGCATTATTGCCTTTAGGACTCTTAGGCAATCCCGTAATGAAATCCATACTGATGTTATCCCGTAATAAAATCTATACTCATCATAATGAAAATAATCATAACATTTAATTCAACCAAAATATTGCACGTGCGCACTACGTGCAAAATAAAATAATTTTTCACAAATGAAAAATCGGGGCATTACACGTTCTATCCCCAGAACGTCCATAGTGGGAGAAAAGAACAAAAAAAAAACAGAAAACACCTAAAACAAATCCGGATACAATGCCTTCATGCGGCTCTCCGGCTCCAACGTGGCTTCTTCCACGAACTGGTTCTTTCAGAGAACTTTAACCATCCGGATGACCTTGTTCCTTAGTACCTTATCCTGATGATCAAGTATCCTGACTAGTTGCTCTCTGTAGGAAAGATTAATCTGTAAATCTTTCGGAACCTCTGGCAACTGATGGCTTGAATCCGGCACATACTTCCGTAGCATAGAGACGTGGAACACGTCATGCACTTGAGATAACTCGGCCGGTAGCTCCAACTTATAAGCCATCTTGCCAATCCTCTTCAGAATCTTGTATGGTCCAATGTATATCGGAGCTAACTTCCCGTCCTTTCCGAATCTAATAACTTCTTTTGTCGGCGACACCTTAAGAAATACAGAGTCACCTTCCTCAAATTCCAACTCTCTTCGGCGATTGTCCGCATAGCTCTTCTGCCTGCTTTGTGCTCCTTGAAGCCTTTTCTGAATAATCTCCTTCTGTTCCGACGTTTGCTGTACGATTTCTGGCCCATACATCTGCCGCTCTCCTACCTCGAACCAACAAACTGGTGTTCTACATCTTCGGCCATACAAAGCTTCATACGGGGCTATGCTAATGCTCGCCTGATAGCTGTTATTATAAGCAAACTCTACCAAGGCTAGGTATTTCTCCAAACTTCCTCCTAAGTCCAAAATGCATGCCTTCAACATATCTTCAAGAATCCTGTTGACTCTCTCTATCTGTCCATCGGTCCGTGGGTAAAAAGCTGTGCTGAAGTATGTTCTAGTTCCCAATGCTGATTGCAGACCTTGCCAGAATCGAGACGTAAATCTTGCATCTCGGTCGAATACGATCGACACTGGCACTCCATGTAGCTTTACTATGTTCTCGATGTAGATCTCGACCAGCTTCTCGACTGTCCAGGTTGTCTTTATTGAGAGAAAATGTGCTGACTTCGTCAATCGATCCATAATCACCCATATTGAGTCATTTCCTTTAGGGCTCCTGGGTAATCCAGTGATAAAATCTATACGGATGTTCTCTTATTTCCATTCTGGAATGGGTAGAGGCTGTAGCAATCCTTCTGAGGTAAAACCAATATAGGTGCAGAGATCAAACGGTTCTTCAGTTCCTGAAAACTCTCTTCACACTTCTCCGTCCAGTCGAAACATTGGTTCTTCTTGGTCAAGGCTGTAAGGGGTACAGCTATCCTTGCATAATTCTGGATAAACTTCTGGTAATATCCAGTCATACCCAGAAAACTCCTTACTTCTTTCACCATCTTTGGCTGTGGCCATCCCGTGACTGCTTCTATCTTCTGAGGATCCTTTGCCACTCCCTCAGAAAGGATATGGCCTAGGAATGGAACTTCCAATTTCCAAAACTCACACTTAGATAATCTGACATACAACTGATGCTCTTGTAGTTTGCTCAAGACTGCTGTCAGATGTTCAGCATGATCCTCTTCTGTCCTTGAATATACCAAAATGTCGTCGATGAAGACCACGACAAATAAGTCGGTAAACGGACGTAGAATTCTGTTCATCAAGTCCATGAAGATTGCTGGAGCGTTAGTCACTCCAAACAGCATTACCAAGAATTCATAATGTCCATGTCGAGCCCGAAAAGCTGTCTTAGGTACATCCTCTTCCCTAACTCGCACTTGATGATATCTGGACCGTAGATCAATCTTGGAAAATACTACTGCTCCCTGAAGCTGATCGAACAAATCGTCGATCCTGGGAATTGGGTACTTATTTCGAATAGTGACTTTATACAATTCCCGATAACCAATACACATCCTGGATGACCCGTCCTTTTTCTTAACAAGCAATACTGGTGCTCCCCAAGGTGACGCACTTGGTCTGATAAATTTCTTCTACAAGAACTCTTTAATCTGCTTCTTGACCTCTTTCTGCTCTACTAGCGCCATTCGATAGGGTGCTTTGGATACTGGAGCGCTACCTGGCTGAATAGTGATGCTAAACTCGACATCACGGTGTAGGGGAATTCCAAGTAAATCCTCCAAGAATATGAGTGGAAAATTCCCCACCATTGGTATCTTGTTCACCTTTTCAGGTACCCGTACTTCACTAGCAGCTGCAATAGTCATTAATTTCGACCTCTTCTCCCCGTGGAATACAAGTTCCACTCCTTTAGCTGCAATGACTACCTGCTTCTCCTTGCAGTCGATGCTTGCCTTGTGCATCGACATCCAATCCATACCAATAATGACACCTGTTCCGGCAAAACCCAATTCCAACAAATCGATACTTAGGGTTTCTCCGCTAATCTGGTGCTTACATCCCCTATAGCACAGATCTGTAGTAAGAGTTGCCCCTGACGGCGTAGCCACCGTCAAAGCTAAATCTGGGATTGCCGTTTGTGCGCATCTTAATTTTCTCGAAAAAGATTTTGACACAAAAGAATGAGTCGATCCACTATCAAACAAGACCGTAGCCAAAATTCCATTTATATATATATATCCTATTACAACAGTTCATCCTCCAACAACTTCCAAAAAAAATCAAAATACAACTTTAGAACTTATTACACCATTTCCTTACATACCAGTAATTACCCTTCCATCTTCTTCAGCATCCTTCTTGGTCAAGGCGAACACTCTTCCTTGACGCATAGGCTTCTTCCAAATGTTGGTTGCTCCCGACCCTGCCCTGTGGCTGTTCCTTGCAATTTGGGGAAAGTTTGAATTGATATGCCCTTATAGTCCACACAGGAAACATTTCGGTGCACTCTTCTGGTGGCATCGATCTATAAAGTGTCCCTGCTCTCCATAGTGAAAGCAATTTTTGGGCTTGAATTCTCCTGTATCGGTACTAATTTTCTTGAACTTCTGGCCCTTGCCCTGCTGTATGAACTTTGATGCTGGGGTAGATCTTTTCCCTTTGTTCCAAAACTCTACTCTTCCTTGATTCGGATTCATATCCGCCTCTGTCGCCGCAGCTCTTCTTACCAGCTTGTCGAATTGGCGAATGCCCAAAGGAATCATCCTCAACCTCAGTCCAGGCCTAAGCCCTTGCTCAAACCTCTGGGCCTTCTTTGCTTCCTCCTGGACCATCTCTGGTGCATACCTTGATAACTGAGAAAACTTCGTCTCATATTCTCTGACGGACATATTTCCTTGCTTCAAGCTGTGGAATTCCATTGCTTTCTCCTCTTGCACATTCAAGGGGAAATAGTTTTGTCAGAATTCCTCAAGGAAATCTTTCCAAGTGATCTGTCCTTCTCCAAGACCACGCTTCACGAACTGCCACCAAACTCCGGCGTCCTTCTCCAGTAAGATTGTGGCTAGACATACCTTGCTGTCCTCGGGAATCATCAGCACCTCAAATACTGTCTCCACCTGACGTATCCAGTTGTCAGCAGCTGTAGGATCGACCTGTCCTTCGAAGACTGGCGGTTTCATCCTCCTAAATGATTCCACCATCTTCACCAGATCAGTATTCACCGTAACTCCTGGTGCCCTTTGTGGCGGCGCTTGGTTCCTGCTAGCCTCCACAAATACTCCAATCATATGATACACCCGAGCAAATTCTTCCCTTACATCAAGGCCAGTACCGTTGGCTCCACTACCTTCGGCTTCAGTCTGGTCGCTCTGGTTGCTTCTAGTCCTTCCTGCCATCTGAAAGCTAATATAGACATCATCAACCAACAACCGTAAAGCAAAAACCCATAACACACCAGCATTGGTCAAAACATACTTGTTCCATTCATTTCAAAAAAGGTTTTACAATGATTTTTCATCATACAATCACATCATCATCACATGGGTTCATATTACACCCACGAAAACAATAGCATGTTAGCCTAGCTATTCAGAAAGGTTGTCATGTATACACATCAAAAGAAATCCCATCACATTAAGGGAGGTCACTGCTCTCTAGCTCCTGGCGAGTCGCCAACCTCAGAACTATCCCTGACAGTCATCCGGTCTAATAGATCCTGCATGTCGCAGACCTGAGTCCTCAGTGCTAGATATCTGCTCTGTAGATGGCCCAGGCTTTCCTCGTACCGGTGCTTCAGAAGTACTACCCTCGTCTTCCATTTCCTCTTGGCCCTTTCTAGCTTGGCCACTCTCCTCTCAGTGGTTATCAATGCCCATGCAAGGTTATCAAAGCGATCCCCTTGCTGCCCGTGGCTCCATTTGTAGGTAGCCAGCTCTGGGGACAACATGGTGATAGCTTGCACTATGGCCGTGGGCTGTGGGGGTGGAGGTGGAAGTGGGGGTGTAGAACCATGTCCATCGGTCCACCCATTCGAGTGTCCATTGTCCAAGCTTGGTATCTGCAAGAGAAAATATGGGAATCAGTCAAGATACAGAAAAAATTATAAAGCATAAGTTGCAAAAGCAACATTATGAATTATAATCATCAACTATCTAACTAAACCCAATTTTCACAATGCATCCAAGTCTAATTTTCCTACTGTGTTGGACTAATATTTGAAGTTTGCTCTGATACCAACATCTGTAGCACCCCAAATCCCCATACCGGGAACCTGAGACCCTACTCCAGGAGTCAAACTTCAAAGTAGCCACAATCACAGGAACTACAGGAAAATATAAAACTTTATTCCATATAAATGTTACATTTACAAGTGTTACAATATCCAAATAAGACTCACAAGATTTACAATAATACAATAACACTTGCATATGTCCCTTGGATTCTTGGACCAACTCGAGCTCTGCAGTACCTGTAAATCGGCTCCGGATACCTACAAGGTGGGGAACATCAGTACTTCGACTGACGCAAGGCTGATAATAATAGCAATCCTCTAAATTACAATCACAACCATAATTTTATGCAAAAGAAAAGTGATGTGCCAAACAAGGGTTTAATGGATTCGGGCTCTAGTGCAGTGGTATGCCATGATCCTATGACTAGATGCAGCAAATCACATGCCTGACTCTAATGCAAGCAAGACTTTGGAAACGAATGCATCCCATACTACATACACCCCTAAATCTAGTCATCTTTCTCCACAGTTTAGGGATTCAAACCCTTGCCATGCATCCTACTCTTGTACTCAACCTGTTCCCAATAGATTCTCTGTGCCCAAGGAGGTTGCAGCTGGTCGGTCTATTTCCGCCACTGCAGCGCCTAAGTGGTGGTCGTGTTTGCCACTCAGTACCCGAGTACGGACCTCTTCAGAAAGCTGCGTTGAATTCGGTCGCAAGACCGTGTACCTACCCGGTACCCATACCTACGCGATACGTTGGACGTCAATGATATGTGCATTCATCCCCTCCCTGTGTAATGAACTAATGTATGAAGTAACCCACATGCATAGGAACGTGACTGCCTCGAGAGTCAAATCCCCCTATCCTCTTGTTCCTTACTCCGGCAAACTTTGGGAATTAACAGATCGAGATACGAGACCGAGGACTCAATCATGAGTACCGAAAACGTATCCCTACGACAGGAAAGTACAACACCCGACTATGGTCTGCTAGTACTAATACAATAACCAAATTCCTAATGCATCACTCTAATCCTAGCCTCTTCTAAGCACTTGAGTGAAATGAGATTGCTTCCAAAATTATGTTGATCGACCTCTGGCCCTGGCATTACCAGTTCGGTTTGCCACTTCCCCTAGCTTGGAGTTTGTCCAGCCTCGTGTAGAATGTGCTTGTTCACCCCTCCCCGGGTAATGAACTCATGTGTTTAGCCCTTACCGGGCAAAGAATTTGTGCGTTCACCCCTCCCTGGGTAGTAAACTCAATTTGATGGCACAGCTCGGACGTCTTATGCTTCGGTGGAAGTTCATAACTTAGGGTCGACAGATGCAGGGTATCACCCTACCCTAGTGACTAACTCGAGTCACACGTCCACCATGGGAGTCAACAAACCAACAATAGATACCAAACGTCCCCAGTCAAAGAGTTATCAACTCTAATGGTACACAGGGAAAAGGTCCTCACAACACCTAGTCAAAACCCAAGACTAAGCAACCTATGGTGTTCTGCCCGAAACTTAAACAGATCATAACTCCCTCGATACAACTCCGATTGGGGTGTAGAAGCCCAATCCAGAAAGGTAAAGACCTAGGATACAACTTTCTAGTAGATCATAACCTCAAATTCTATCTTCTAGGTCCTCAAAATGGTCTCTCAAGCCTCAGCCTGTGTATTTCTTGTACACTGGCTGCTCCTTATCGGTAGCATAAGTCACTACCTACCCATCAGAATACTGCAAACCCAGGTTCTATGGAAATGTGTGGGTGTCCTCAACAATCCCCTAGTTGGTCATAGGTTCAAAATATGCCATTAGAACACCCTAAAACACACATTACTCACAGGTGTACCGTAACACACTCTTAAGTCTTTCTCAAACAGAGCACTCAGCTCAAATTCTGGTCTCTATCTAGTATTGTAAAAATCATATTAATTCAACCACTCACTGGAATCACCTCAAATAGGTCTTGAAAGAAAGGTCTTGATGTCTGCTACAATCCTTTAAGGAAACACTTCCTCAAAATTTGCTCTTACAGAGCCTCAATTGTGTCATCTCTACAAGGTATCTAATCTGACTGAATCCAGCACAGTACGTGCTATAAAATCCATCATAAATCCTATGCTCATCCAATAGTCACAACATTTACATTAGAAAAACTAGACTTCATAAATAACAACATGCAAAAGGTTTCATGTCCAATTTCCAAGTCTACACTGAGTTCTTCATGTTTCATCCTGTTCTTCAGTCACAGTTCTAATTACTGTTGATAGATTAATTTTGAACATGGCTGTAAAATCATCCAATTGATTTCTTGATTTTTTTGTAGAGTCTAGATACATGCAGAAAAACATGGTAAAAATTTCAGATTAAGATCATGTGCAGTTTAATTATGAAAAATCCAACAATCTCAGGTATCATAGTAAACAATTTCTGCTACTTCCTTACGGCACTGTTCCAAAAAGGAATTTTATTAAAATACCAAACAATCTCAGAAAATCCAAAATAATTCATGAATCATCTAGACATATAAGGAAACAATATGTGAAATTTTCATCATCAAATTCCTTGTGGTTTGCTCTCGGGAAATTCTAGAAAATGGCATGCAGATCAAGATTTCAGGTTCTAGTTTCAGATTCAACTTTCAATCTTTTAAACAATCATTCTAAATTCCTAATACTTCACATGCATGAAAGAATCAAGAAGAAAAAACAAGAAAAGTTTAGAGAAACTCCCCACCCTGAGTTGATTGTAGAGTAGATGATGGCTTTGAGCTTCACTTCTCCAAGAATTCACTCCAAGAGCTCCTCTTCAATCCTTCTTCCTTTCTCTCCTTCTCTTTCTTTTCTTGGGTATGAGTTCTAAAAATTTCAAAACTTGGGAAAAGAAATGCGGGGGTTTTTAATGAAAAAGAGTAAGGAAAGAGAGAGGAAGGAGGGGCCAGATTTTAGGGTGTAGGGGTGTAGGGTTTACGGTGGTTTTGGTACAAAACCATGGTCTTTAGCCCTTGGTTTGGGGTACAATGGTTGGCTGCCCTATTTAGTCATTAATTGGGTCTTAGATGAGAGATGAGAGGTTTATCGAGTGTACGCAAGACATACCCATCGTAGTATCATACGATGTTAAATTTGCGTAGGTATCGTACCAAAAACTAGTGTTTATACCAGTATCGGTCCTTCTTATTCTCGTGCATCGTCTAGAACGCAACCATCCTCATGAACTGCCCCGCAAACCTAACTGCACACCAACGATAGCAAAATCAAACAAAACACTGCAATCATATGCACGCATACAGATAATATATATATATATATATATATATATAAGCATTGTACAATCTGGGGTATTACACTCAGCTCTCCTCCCTATTAAGTCCAACCCCCTTTGCAATGTGGGGAATGGACTTGCTCGGGCCGTTTCCTCCAGCACCAGGCCAGTTCAAGTTTCTCGTGGTGGCGATCGACTATTTCTCCAAGTGGATCGAGGCAGAGCCCCTAGCGATGATCACGAAGAATAGGGTGCGACGATTCTTTTGGAAGAACGTTGTCTGCAGGTTCGGCGTGCCCCGAATCTTGATAACGGACAACGAAACTCAATTCATAGGGGTAACATTTCAAGGCTTCTATGCAGACCTCAGCATCCAGCAACGATTCTCTTCGGTCTCCCACCTCCTGTCCAATGGTCAGGCAGAGAACGCCAATCGGCAAATTCTCTCCAGCCTGAAAAAGAGACTGGATACGGCGGCTAAAGGGTTATGGCTAAATCAGCTTCCCAATGTGCTCTGGAGCTATCGCACTACGAAGAGAACTCCCACGGGAGAATTTCCCTTCAACCTCACTTACGGCTCTGAAGCCATTATCCCATTGGAGTGGGTCTGCCTTCCCCCCGTTTGATCGCGTACAACGAAGAGCAAAATGCGAACGAGCTTCGCGGCAACTTGGAACTCATTGATGAGCTTCAGGAGAGATCCTCCATTCGATAAGAAAACTATCGGTGTAAGGTCGAGCAATCCTACAACTGAAGAGTCCGCCCCACTAATCTCAAAGAGGGAGATCTAGTCCTCAGGAAGCTATCTATTTCCTTCTCCGGAAAGAAAGGCAAATTAGCACCCAACTAGGAAGGACCATATAGGATCTCCAAAGTTGTCTGCCAAGGCACGTATCAACTTTAATACCCGGGAGGCAAGAGGGTGCTGAGGATATGGAACGCAGAGCACTTACTGAAGTACCAAGAGGGTGTTTAAACACCGCTCCAATCAACTTCCCCAAACATGCTCCTTAAAACATGTTAAAGTTTTCTCTTTTTTCTTTATCAAGTTTAATAGCGGCTCGCAACTTAGAAGCGGTCGCCTAGTTGTTTTTCAATAAAAGTATTCTACCCTCTGAGATTCTCTATTCTTAGCATGTTGCTTGTACTACTTTTTACTTCATTAAATGACAAGTTTGGAGTCCAATACTTGGTTCGATGTGACTTTTGCTACTTGCGAACGAGCGAGTATGAAGTAGCTCACTATTCGGAATTGCTCCCACAACTGTTGATACTCTCTAAATGACAAGTTCGGAGTCCAACACTTGGTTCGACACAAATTTTGCTACTTGCGAACGAGCGAGTATGAAGTAGCTCACCATTCGGAATTGCTCCCACAACTATTGACACTGGCAAAACACAGACTCATAAGCTCGAAAAATGAGTATACTACTTCATTAAAATTTGAGGTACAAGTCTAATTATAGACCAAAAACTCATTATTACATCGAGATATGAGACTCATATGAAACAAAGACTACAAGATCACAAAAGTCTGCCTTAACCCCTCCTAGGGAGCAGGATACTTCTATTAAGAGATAAACGGGGTCGGCGTGCACTGAGCTGCTGCCTCATCTCCATAGAAGTCTCCAAACTGGCGAGCCGAGTAGCGTCTTCGGCACCTAAGAGCCTAAGTGTCACCCCAACAGACGCTCCGCTCTGTGCGTCCCCAGGGTGCCTCAAGACGGGGGGCTAGCGTAGCGCCAACTCATGGAACGACCTTCCTTGTGCGTACTCACCTCGGGGACAGGAAGTGCTCCTAACGTTACCCCCCTCGAAAAGCCGTCGTAGCTGATGGTTCTCTGACTCTAGCTCTATGACCAGTTCCTTCGGCGAGTCGTCCATCACTCTGATCTTCAGGTGAGGCATTCGGCTAGAAATGCCCTCACAAGAAGCCTCGGAGATAGCCTTCCAAAGGTGCGCCACCTATAAGCTCTTCTCGAGCACTACGTTCTATAACCCGTCTCTCTTAGCCCTGGCATCGAATAGGGATTGACGAAGGTACTTGAGTCTCAAGCCTTGGATGAAGGCCATCGAGGGACACATCTCCTCCCCTTCAGGGGGTACTTCGCGAGCCTTCTCCTCTAGGTGTTTAAGCTCGAAGTCTCGATGGGCCAACGTCAACTTTAGGTGGCTCAGCTCCGACTCGGCTTTATAAAGCCTCTCTGGAGTTCGAGCGAGGCCCAACCTCGCGACCCCTAGACCAGATCGGAGGCGTGATACTTCGGCAATCTGAGATACTTCGGCGATCTAAAAAAGCCAAGAGCATGAAGACTCTAAGTTTAAGCGAAGCTCCTACTGGACAGCTCAGAGGCAAAGTGTAACACAAGTTCAACACTTAGTCAAAAAAAATTTGTTAAAGTTCACAAATACAAAAAGTGGTGGCTAGTCCGCTATAAGGCAGTACAAAACAAAAAACAAAGACGAGCAAGTAGACTAAGTCAAGGAGCCACCTCGGGGGGGCTGCTCCACACTCTCCTTCGGCACTGTCACGATCGCTCTCTCCGGATTTGCCACCACCGCATCCTCTACTTCTTCTCCGTCTCCCTCCTCTTCTTCCTCTCCTTCGGCCTTGGCTTTTGCTAAGACCACCACCTCCTCACCTTCGATGGGATCGTACAAGCTATACCCTGAGCTGTCGAAGCCGGGGAGACGAACCTCTACATGCTTAAGGGCTCGGGTGTAGGCCTCCTCCATGTTCGTTTGCTTGTGAGCCTCCGCCTCTGCCTGGATCGCCACTGCGGCCGCGGCCACTGCTGCCTCCCGCTCCCTCTGCATCTCCTTGGAGGCCTTCATGGCCTTCTCCCTCTCCTGCTCGACCATTTCCCTCTCCTCTTCTGCCCTTGCCTCTTCCATAGTGATGCGCTCGTTCGCCTTGGCCAAGGCCGCCTCGAGAATGCCAATCTGAGCAGCTGGGGACTCCGAGAGACCCTGCTCCGCCTCGTACAACTTCACGGCCTTAGCTCTCTCGGCCCGGTCCCTGTTGCTCGACGTATTAAGCTCCTTCTCCTGCTCCGCAAACTGCTCTAGCAGGTGGCTGAAGTGACACGTGATCTGAAAGACAAAAGTGAAAAGACTTGATTGTCGAGAGCAACAAATTTTGAAATTCCGAGGGCACAACAAGGACACTTACCGACATCGCGGCCCTAGCGATTTTCAGCGCATCGTCGCCCACTATCCCCGCCTTCAGTCCCACTCAGTCCTTCGAGGACGGCAGGTGACGCAGAGCCTGCATGCTCATGGCGGCATCGCCGAGGAAGCCATCGTGTTTCATCACCTGCCAATCGAGGACGAAGAGTAGGACGGCTTCTGCCTCGACGGTGAGGGGCGGTGCTTCGAGCGCTAGCGCAGCTCTGACGGAGAAGCCCTCAGCAGAGGGGTCGGAAGGTGTGGTTTAGGGATGAGCCGTTGGTGGAGCGGAAGGAGAGGTGGACACCAAGTCCACTACTGGGGTCGCTGGCGAGGGTGCCGTGGTAGCCCGACCGGACGAGGGCCCCGTCGTCGTCCTCTTCCTCTTTTTGTTGGCTGAACCATTTCCGGCACCCGCACCTCGCTTGAGTAATATGGCTCGGAAATCCATACCGGGGGCCTTTGAGAAAATGAAAACATAAGTTAGTACGAGAAGAGAACAATAGTTAGAGTAAAAGAAGCACAGTAAAAGAAGCATACTAAGGTCATTCGAACTGAGCCCCCCACCGAAAAGGACCCCCACGGTTATATCTTTCCAACTCAGGGTCGGAAGACCGAGGATCTTCGATGCGACCTCCCCCTCCTCCTTCGTCAGCACAGGCTCGGCCTTCGCCCACTTCAGAACGTCTTCCTTCCACCTCATCAGGAAACTCCACGGTTGGGGACCTCGGATCAGAAAGTACTTCTCCTTCCAATGCTTGATGGAGTATAGATTCTCGATTAGCTTGACACCCTTTCCCAGAGATAGGTAATATCGGTAGTCCATCTTGCTCATACGACAGTTCGATAAAGACTGCGGAGCAAGACAGGCTGAGACTTGACCCCTATGGCCTGGCATTGGAGGATGAAGTCGATGACGTGCCGCCACATATTCGGCATGAACTGGATCGAGCTCAATTCGTACATTTATAGCACCTCGGTCACGAAGGGTAGCAAGGGCAGTCGAAGGCCGTCGTTGAGCGCGTCGTACGGAAAGATACACGTGTCAAGCGAAGTCCCCGAACACGTGCAAAATCCTGGACCGGGGAGGAGCAGAGTATATTCCTTTGGTATTTTGAATCCATTCCGGATGCGCTGCAGATCCCCCTCGGTCAGAACTGAGGGGATTTCATCAACCTTGGAATGCTCCCTCGGATTATTCTCCTCGTATGTGGCTGACCTCCCATACACCACCTTGGATAGAAGGTCGTCGGAGTAATCCCTCACCTTCCAAAGGCTCGATAGCGTGGACGGTAGCCTGCCTAACGTGCCAGCTCCCCTCACACCCTCCACGATCATCTCCATGATCACCGACTTTGATACCTCCTTTCCCTTACTCCCCACCGAGGAGACCACTGATGGTCGGCCACTCTCTGGGTCCGAGGTGGAGGTTTCACTCCCCGACGACACTCTAGACATCTTTTAAGATATGAGATAAAGTATATAATTACCTTGACGTGAAAGCTATGGTCGGAATAGTTCGCCGGAAAATTGATTACCTGGCCACGACCGCTAGCAGTGCCACCCAAGAGCAAAAACAAAGCGAAAGTGAGAAGTGAAGAATGGGGGAGTTGTGAGAGAGAGGTAGAATCTTATAGTACAAAAAGGGATTCGGGTGGGCTTTCAAACGTTTTGGGCCCCTACATAGGCCCATCAGAAGCCTAAACGACGGAATCTCTGCAGGCACCAGCAACACCCTCGTGTTTCGCACCAGATCTTCATCAAGCGGCTCAGATCTTGCCACGTACTCCGGATCTACAATCAGAGCAACCGAGGTACCGAGCTGCGTAATGAGGAAAAACAATTAACCCTCGTGATTCGTGCTAGATCTTCATCGTGCAGCTCAGATCTTGCCACGTACTCCGGATCTACAATTCGAGCAACCAAAGTACCGAGTTGCGCATTGGGGAAAAACAACTAACCCCTCGTGATTCGCACCAAATCTTCATCAAGCGGCTCAGATCCTGCCACATACTCCGGATCTACAATCTGAGTAACCGAGGTACCGAGCTGTGTATTGGGGAAAACAACTAACCCTTCGTGATGCGCACCAGATCTTTATCAAGCGGCTCAGATCCTGCCACGTACTCTGGATCTACAATCCGAGCAACCGAGGTACCAAGCTGCGTATTGGGGAAAAACAACTAACCCCTCGTGATTGTGCCAGATCTTCATCAAGCGGCTCAGATCCAGCCACGTACTCAAGATCTACAATCTGAGCAACTGAGGTACCGAGCTGCGTATTAGGGAAAAACAACCAACCCCTCGTGATGCGTGCCAGATCTTCATCAAGCGGCTCAGATCCTGCCACGTACTCCAGATCTATCCGAGAAACCGAGGTACCGAGCTGCATATTGGGGAAAAACAACTAACCCCTCGTGATTCGTGCTAGATCTTTATCAAGTGGCCCAGATCCTACCACGTACTCCGAATCTACAATCCGAGCAACCGAGGTATCGAGCTGCATATTGAAGGAAAACAACTAATCCTTCGTGATTTGCACCAGATCTTCATCAAGCGGCTCAGATCCTACCACGTACTCCGGATCTACAATCTGAGCAATCGAGGTACCAAGCTGCGTATTGGGGAAAAACAAATAACCCCTCGTGATTCGCGCCAGATCTTCATCAAGTGGCTCAGATCCTGCCACGCACTCCGGATCTACAATCCGAGAAACCGAGGTACCGAGCTGCGTATTGAAGGAAAACAACTAAGCCTTCGTGATTCGTGCCAGATCTTCATCAAGCAACTCAGATCCTGCCACGTATCTGGCTTTACAATCCGAGCAACCAAGGTACCGAGCTGCGTATTGAAGGAAAATGACTAATCCCTCGTGATTCATGCCAGATCTTCATCAAACGGTTCAGATTTAGCTATGTAGCTCGATTCTAAAATTCGAGCTACCGAGGCACCGAGCTGCAAATTGGCGTAAACAATCGCCTCACAATTCGTGCATTATCGTGATCAACCACCCTGATTGAGCCACGTAGCACGGATCTGGAAATTCGAGCTACCGAGGCACCGAGCTGCAAATTGGTGTAAACAATCGCCTCACAATTCGTGCCTGATCGTGATCAACTACCCTGATTGAGCCACGTAGACCGAGGCACTGAGCTGCGAATTGGCATAAACAATTGCCTCACAATTCGCACATGATCGTAATCAACTGCCCTGATTGAGCCACGTAGCTCGGATCTAGAAATCCGAGCTACCGAGGCACCGAGCTGCAAATTGGCGAAAACAATCACCTCACAATTCGCTCCTGGTCTTGATCAACCACCCTGATTGAGCCACGTAGCTCGGATCTGGAAATCCAAGCTACTGAGGTACCGAGCTGCAAATTGGCAAAAACAATCGCCTCACAATTTGTGCCTGATCGTGATTAACCGCCCTGATTGAGCCATGTAGCTCGGATCTGGAAATCCGAGCTATCGAGGCACCAAGATGCGAATTGGTTAAAAAATCACCTCACAATTCGTGCCTGGTCGTGATCAACCGCCCTGATTGCAAAACGTTGCTCGGAATTGAAATCCAAGCTACCGAGACACCGAGCTACGAATGGGAGAAAAAACACCTTCGCATCAGAAGAGCCATCCAATTGCTTGGAAATTCTCGCCGAAGGCTTATGGATGCCCCAGATTTGGCCACGTCGGTATTCGGCTGATTAATCCCTTTTTCTTATTTATTAATTCGAATTAATTATTTAAAAATTGCAAAAAATGATTAAAATTTTAGGAAAATTAATTAAAAATTCTAAAAAATAATTAAAATTTGGGAAAATATTTTTGAGCCCCCGGATAAATAATTATTAATTAGAATGGTTAATTAGTGCTCTCGGAAAATAGATCGCTTTGCAAAATTGAATAAATGATTCGAAATATAGTTTAAAAATCAGGGAAAATCACCAAAATTCCAGAAGAGCATAAGAATGATTTTGGGCGTGTTGCCAGCTCAGAAAAACACTGTTACTCATCGAACAAGATCCGAACTCCCTTTAAGAACTCCGATAAAGTCTTGTATGCCATTGAAACAGCAAAACAACTCCCGAAAGGCTGTAACACATAGTCTTTACGAGTGGGGGGATCGTGATATGGATAAAAATGGGATTAAATTGGGATCTTCAAATCGGGCATGGATCTTAAAGCTTACAGGGAAAAATGGTAATTTCACCTACGAACGGGTCCAAAATGGAAAACGAGTCTCTTCTTCAGGGCCCAACAACCCATAAACGGATCTAAACTATTGGAGATGGGTTCCAACCCATTGTAGGCCAGTTCAGAAGGATAGGGAGGAACCCAGATTCGTCCTCATCCCTAAGAGGTGGTTTTAACCACTTCTATCTATTCACACCGGGAAGTAGACATTTGATCTTATCTCGAAACGGATCCCTATGGCAACTATAAATACCCCCCACCCCCTTACCATTACACGGTGATGAATCTTTGCATACCAAAAGCTCTTATTTAAATCTTCCTGATTACTGAAAAAAGCGTATGAGGGTTCGTCGTCGGGATCCATCCCGGTGTATTGAACTTCGTGCAGGTTCGCACCAGTGGCAAGGAACGAGTCAACACGTAGAAGAAGTCAGCAGGTTCGCTCTTGTTGTTTTCCTAAGAACTCACAAATTCATCTGTTTACTCCCACACCAGAATCAGCAGCAACAAAAATTATGGGTTATTCATACCCTCATTATTCACATTTCTTCTTTATCCACTTTCTTCATGTTTATTGATTATGAAGTATGCAACTTCTTGTAGGAACATTCCATAACAATTTATTAAATCAAATTTTTAGTAGACAATTTCTCGGTTAACAAACCAAGCCATTAACTTTAATAATATTCAACACTCTTTCAGTTTATAGAACTTTTTTCATGCTTTTCTATACTTCAAGTGTATTTCTTAATACAAAAGTTCTTTAAGACTTATCACCATTTCTTAATACCAAAATTTCTTTATGATTAATCACTAGATGTTCCTTATTTCCAATCTCATAATTATGCCTTGATTTTTATTATAAACCATCTCAACCATTTCCTTAATTCAATGGATTAATGTTCATGCTACGATCCACTCTTAAATATTTTTAATAATGTACATTTTCCTTTAATTTGGAATTCAACTCATCTAATGCATTATTTAATATGAATATGACTTTTAAATTCTCAAAATATATCTTAGAATAGTGTGAAATTATTCCCAAGTGTTCTAATAATCATCTAAAATATATCTAGGAATAGTGGTATCTTTGGTCTCATTTTCAAAATATATCTTAGAATAGTGTGAAATTTATCTATGAAGTTTCTTTTAAAACTTGAAAATCTCAATAATAATAAAAAAATGTAGACACCCGGATTCGAACCCAGGACCAACATCGACCCAAACCTCAGTCCAAACCAATGAGCCACTCGTCGACTGTGATTAAAACTCGTCTGAGTTGTTTTTGTAACCCAGAAACGCCATTTGGTTTATTTCCAAAAAATCACAAAAGGCCGAGTCTCCCAGTCTTTGAACCTGAGACCAAAGAGACCCCACACGTGCGACATGTGGCAGCGCCAACTACGCTGGCCACAAGTGCCAAGTGCTCAACTGATAGTATATGGGTTCAAAATCTCTTAACTCAACTCTCGGTTTTCCTCTCCTTTTAAATTTGTTTGTCTATTTTGATTTCTATCGTTTTCCATCATAATTAATACTACTAAATTATATTTCTAAACTGCTAGAAATGCTTTTCCCTTAATTTTATCAATAGTGGCATGAAGTTGTTCACAAATTAAGTTAAATAGTAACTTTTAGAAATCTTACATTCATGTGCTTAAATTTATAAAATTGACTACTCTTTATAACAAACTAGCATGAATATATATATTTCCCATTATTCTTAATTTATGAAAAATTTCACCTCTACATTAATTTGTAGTTCACCCTTAATTGTACATAAAACTTAAAAACTTTTTACACACATACAATTTGTATACATGATTTACTCATGGCATACTACCATACGCTTAACATTATTATAACATGCCCTGAATAAAATTTTAATTTAACAACATAACAATTCTCTATAGAAAATTCCAATTAGCATGCATTGATTTCTCATATTTCTTCTACTACTAAAACTCTAGATATGAATACAACATGCATCATAACAAGTTTAGAAGTTAAAGAATTAATGCCAAACTTTCCATTTCAAACACAATTTATCTAAGCATTCATACTACAAACAACTAGAAAGTAAAAGAAACACCTACCTCTTTCTTGATGCAAATAGTAGGTAGAAGTCCTTGAAAAATGTTCTGAAGCTCCCAAGCACCAAAATCCTGGCCTTCTCCTCCTCTAGCAATGAAAACGGAAACCGCTCTTCTATCTTCTCTTTTAATTTTGATGCTTAGTTTGTGTGTTGTTCATGTTAAAGGAGGGGGCTATTTATAGGAGTATTGTGTGGTTGAGATGACTTCCACTACCCAAAATAACTTCCCAATTTCTCACACACACTCCCCACTCTCCCTCATTCTACACTTGGCCGGCCAACCTTCTTCATGTGCACAAACACGTACATGTGCACCCTATGTGCACACTCTTCTCATACAAATTAATTTTTATATTAAATTATATGTAGGTGTGTGTTACATGACAAGTATAATAGATAAATGTTCATTTAAATGTAGAATTAATCATAGACCTCAATTTGTAATGAATCTTTAGTGGGCTTCAAAAGTGGACCTAGGCCTAATGGATTTAATTAAAAATAAAACATACATTTGTGACTAAAAAAAGAAGAAAATGTTCATGACTGCAGAAAAATTTTAGGAACCAAAGTGCACAAAATTTTACGTGCAATGCACGTGCAAAATATTAAAAATTAATTTTTATGGAATGTTACAAATGATCGGTAAATAGTAGTCATTAGTGAATAATACAATAGTCGGTAACATGATCAACAGTTGATAATCAATGAATCAGTAATCATGATCAATATTCAGTAATCAGTAATCAGTATTTGTAATTTAGTATCAGTGTCAATATTCAGTATCAATCTTATGTCTATCAGTATTTTATTAGCTTATCTAATGCACGCAATCCTAGATCTCATACTATAGATTCAGGTGCATAACAATCAAGTAAACATTTTGACTTAAGTGGTGAATTCTATAGATTATGTTCTGGGGAAAAATATGTAAACAATATTTAGTATTCAGTATTCAGCATTCAGTATTCAGTATTCAGTAGTCAGGATACTACAGTCAGTAATCCATCATCAGTAATCAGTAACAGTAACCAGTAACAGTAGGGAAACCACGAGCTCCCTTCCGAGTACAGTTACCTATATTGTTGACTACTAAGTCATACCCTTTATTACCCCAGCTTGTTATTCTTTTACTGTGATCAATCATTAACATGTAGTCGGTATAATCAGTGGAACAATTGTGATCAATCGTTGACATGCAGTCGTATAATCAGTGGAACGCTTGTGATCAATCGTTAACATGCAGTCGGTATAATCAGTGAAACAGTAGTATCAATAATTATGCAATACAAGAAATAGAGTCGTTATATCTATCTATTATGTCAGTTCAATTCATTAAATACAAAAAAAACCAATTTATATACAAAAACATAATGATGCAGTTCTGGACAGTAGTACACCCACGTACAGAAATTCACTTTCTCGTTTCCACGGGAAAGCAAAACCGATTCTTTCAGAGATTCTAGAAAGTAGACTCTCTGCCGGATCAAACGCATATTCACAAGACACATTCTAAGGACAGTAGCTATATGTATAAATTCATTCTTTACTGATTTCATGTACAGACTTTATTCTGAAAAATTCAATGTTGCAATACTAAAACATTGATATCTCACAATCTTTAAATCAGATTGTGAAATCGTAAATTTTTCTGGATTATACTCGAAGAGCTACGATTTTCTTGTATAAAGTTTTGAATTTCAGTATCGGGAGCTGTGTCAAATTCTTAGTATAATTCCAGGAAAACGACATGGCAAAACTTTCAAGTATTCGACAACATGATATGAAGTGTGTTAATGATTAAATATTTGAATCTATTATATGACACGATAGGGAAAACTATTATTCCGGCTCACCGATGGAATTCCCTGATATAGTAATCAGTAAAAAGAACTACTAGCGGGAGATCAAAGAAATACTTGAATATAATAATAAATTGAGTTCAAGAGATGTTGGCCTTTCGGGATAATTGTAAGCATGGTCAGAAGATGAAGTGACGACGAGCAAGCAATAGCAATAGCGAGCCACACAGAGACAATAATAACTGCAGCAAATGCAGCAAATGCAGCAACAGCGAGCAACTGCAGCACATTGTGACAGCAACGACGATGCAACAACAATGAGCAAGGTAGCAATAATGACAGTGAACAATGACGATGATAACGCTGCAACAGCAAGCCTGACGATGAGAGTGAGGATACGGGATCAGAATTTGAGTAGAAGGCAGTAAGGGTAAGGAGTTTGGAGAATGTGAGGTGCTCGAGGATGGGGTGCAGCAAGGAAGATGGTTGGCAAGGTGGTGCTCGGGATTGGAGGAGTGAGATGAAGTGGAGTTGAGTTTTGGTTGGAAGAGAGCAGTTGGGGAGGAGGTGATGCTAGCTCGGGTGTGAGAGTAGGGAGGTTGAAGTGTAATGACCCTGTTTTTTACGAATACGTCTTGTAAACAAACTAGATTCTACAAGCTATAAAGTTATATTTTTTGGTTAAGGAAATTATTTTTTTGCTAATAACCTACAATTATGCATATGAATGTGTATATAAACATATATACATACATGTGCATGTTTTGAGTTGGACTTGTGAAGCCCAAATGAAACAAAACAACAAGGCAACACTTGAACAAAAAAAAAAGGGACAAGCCCATAGGAGGTCGGCCAAGATTTGGAGGGAAAGGGAGGAAAATAAGAACTAGGGTTAGGGTTTCTTGGTGTTTGAATAAAAACATCATGATGTGTTTTTGTAAGACTCCATGACCACATCATATCACCTCCCAAGCAAGCCAACCCCTTGCATGAGGTGATGTTTTCGTCTTCCCCATGCCTCTCAAATCCAGCCAAACCCCTCTCTCCCTCTCTTCTCTTTTTGTTTTAATCCAAATTTCATTCTCTGCACCCTAGTTACTGATTTGGAGTAAGAAGAAGAAGAAGAAGCCAAGGAGAAGGAGAACAAGGAGCCAACACAAAGAGGAGAAGCAAGGAGTTCTATAGGAGACAAGAAGGGGGACCTACAAGCAAAAGAACAAGCTACAAGCTAAGGTGGGTGTTTCTAATCTCTTGTTTTGTTTTTGGATGGTTGAATGGTGTTTCATGACTGAAAAAGTGACATGCATGGCCTAGGAATGAACTTTAACAACTCGTTTTGTGCTAAGTAGACTAAACCAGAAAATCCTGTTAAAAGACTGAATTTTTGTAGTCAGTCCGTAGCTCATTGCATGAACACCACTTGGAATTTTGATTTAAAATTTTTAGAGGATGATCATATAGGTGTCGTACACCTTCAGTAATTTTTATGGATTTGTATGATTTTCTTGCTATTAAAATAAATTACGAACTTGCATGCTGGTCAGAATAGAAAGAAGCAGTTTTTATTGTTACTGTTGTGGAAAGAATGACTTGTATCTCACTACATACTTATGGGAATGATCTGAAATTTTATTATGTCAATTTTGTATGTATCTAAGACCTAAGTTTCAAATTTCATGAGATCTGGACTACTATAGATATGTCAATAAAATCATACAAACTGAGCTAGATATTTTAGTAAACAGATCTGCTGTTGTTACTGCCCTATTTTTGGATGATATTCGAAAGGACATAAATGGAAATCTACTTGTTAGAATCACTTGATTTTTCGACGTGTTGTAACATCATGTGTCAGGAACTAGATTCTAAATTTCATGATGATCTAACACCGTTTACTATTTTAATCTGATTTTACCCCATGACTGTGTTGACATGATGTTCTGTTCTGAGATTCTGTACACTTGTTAAAGATGAGACCATAAGACTTTGTAAACGACCTTGTATGAAGGAACTTGAAACTAAGAAGTTTTAGTAGACACATAGACGTTTCTGGAATGACAAATAAATCCTGATTTGGACAAGTATTCGATTTGATATGATTTTTACAAGTGACGACAGAAACACAGTAAATCTTAGAGCTTACTGTTTTGCACCATGATCATTGAGATGAGTTTAAACTTGTATCTTGTTGACTTAGAGTTGTTGTTTGAGGTCAAGACTCATGTTATAGATGTGTATGTGGGTTAAGACTTAAGTTATCTAAAAGTTTCTTGCTAAGAGTAGCCCATAGTTGCTTGTGGACCCCATCATAGACCACATTGTTCAATGTTTTTTTTTGAGGTTAAAGGTGGAATAATGCCACCCTGTTTCATTAATAAGAAATTAATAAAACAACCCCAGCGTACCAGGGGAAATACAAAAGTAAAGTGCAGAAAATAAAACATAACCGCCCAACACTACCCTGGAGGGTGGGTCTAACCACACATACAAAAGTACAACCAACGGTATAATAGATCGAAACAAAATACAAAATACAAAGTAGAGGTAGCTGCAGCCTGTGGATATCGAATTGTATCATGTTCCATGTGAGTATGAAGGTCTCCTACCCCTCAGTCCAGTGTCGGTCCAAACTCGACCTCCTCATTATCAAATTCCTCCACCTGGAAGACTCTGGCAATCCTCCTTCTTGCTCCTGTGGCAGCAGCTGTGGCCCAAAAAAAAATAAGATGCATGATATGAGTAAGGTTACCAGAAATACTATTACATGAAGCACAAAAATAGAAATTATTTCTGTCTAGCCATAACACCCAAGTAGTTGCCGCAATGGCTATATACCAAGCATCCTTCATTTCGTGGCGAACTGAGGCAAATTTGCGGCCAACCTACAAATCATCGTATTCGCTGGGGTAGTCACATGTCCCTAAGGCCCGTAATACCTCTATCATAGTTGCCTTACTCCTTTGGCAGTGAATGAGAAGGTGATTCAGATTTTCTGTATGTATGTTACAGAATCCACAATTGGTCGCTATCTGGGTTGTCTTTTGGCAAGGTTCTCTCTGGTGAGGATTGCATTATTGAGCACTAACCAGTGGAAGACCCTGACTTTAAGGGGTGTTTTGGCTTTCCATAGCACCTGTGCCCAATTGGGTCTACATCCTCGATAGTGAATGGGATGATACAGAGACCTAACAGTGAAAGCTCCTTTGGTCTCTAGTCCCCAGCGCATCTAATTTGGGCCTTGAGCACACATCGCCCCATTCTGTGTAATGTGTGTTTGCAGTTCTTTCAGTCGCTGATGTAACCCTGGACTAAGAGATCCTCGAAAAGACGGTTTCCAATTGCCCCTCTTCCATGTTTCGGCCACAGATACATTCGGGCGAGTCGTTTTCTCATACAAATCTGGGAAAGTCTCCTCAAGGGCATGGACACCACACCATTTGTCCCACCAGAATCTGGTGGACCGTCCATTACCAATAGTCGATGTAACTACTGAGTTGCAAGGCCCGCTTGCTTTGGTAATCCCTTTCCAGAAGCGAGAAACTCTAGACCCTACCCGGAAGCCTAAACTTCTCGTACCTTTCCCCCGAAGGTATGGTTGAATGAAGTCCTGCCATCCTTCCCAGCTGTGGTGGAAGACCTTCCTCCACCATTTTCCCAGTAGGGCAATGTTCATATCTCTTAAGTCGATGATGCCTAGCCCTCCATGTTTCTTCTTCATGCATGCAATACCCCACTTGATCAGGTGGTATCCCCCCTATTCGAGTCCACCCCTTTCCAGAGAAATCGCTTTCGGATTTGGTCAATCCTTTGGATTACCCATTTAGGCAGCTTAAAAAATGACATGTAGTAAATGGGCAGATTAGACAACACCGAGTTGATAAGTACCACTCTGCCCCCGAAGGAAAGCAATTTTCCTTTCCATCCAGTCAATCTGTCCTCCATCCTGTCTATGATAGGTAGTCAGTCCATCTTAGTAAGCTTTCCTGGTCTGAGCAGGAGCCCTAAATATTTGATTGGAAACTTGTCTGTCATACAGTTTAGTATGGTAGCATGGTCCTGTACTTCTACATCGGAAAGTGCAATTGGAAACAAAGAACTCTTGTGGAAATTAATCTTGAGACCTGACCAGACTTCAAAAGAGTAGAGGGCCCTTTTAAAGCAGACTATTTCTGACCTGTTCCCGTTACCAAAGAGTAGGGTGTCATTAGCATACTGAAGAATCGTGCATCCTTAGTTAGAGGTGCTGCTAGCCATGGGCTTTATCCAAACTTTTCTCTGACAGTTATCTAGCATGCCCCTCAGAACATCCGCTACGATGGTGAATAAAAGAGGTGACAACGGATCCCCCCTGTCGGAGTCCCTTCTTGCAAGAAAACGGTAGACCCGGCCGCCCATTAACCGAGATTGCTGTTTTACTAGTGTATAAACATTGTTTGATCCACTTAATCCATTTAACCTCGAAGCCTCTCCCTCTGAGAGATTCCAGCAAGCAATCCTATTTGACGGAGTCATATTCTTTTTCAAAGTCCAGTTTAAGGAGGAAATTCTTAGAATGACCCGTATGGCAGTGGTGGATAACTTGTTCTGCGGTGGCCACACAGTCCAGGATACATCTGCCCTTGATGAAACCAGTCTGGGTGTTGTTAATTAAACTGTCCATTATGCTTCACAGGTGGATGGCCAGGACCTTTGTGATGATCTTAACCGAGCAGTTTATGAGGCTAATCGGTCTAAAATTTCCCACCTGCATAGACTCCACCCGTTTAGGTATCAGAACTACTTCTGCAAAGTTGAACATGCCCAATCTGAGGTTGTTGTGGAAGAATTCATCCATCAATGCCATAATGGCCCCTTTCATTTCTTCCCAAAAAACTTGGAAAAACATCAAGCCGTCTGGTCCAAGTGACTTGTCTGCTCCCATTTGAGTGATGGCCTTTTCCACTCCCGTTTCCGAAAAAGGTGCTTCCAATGTGGACAACGAATGAGCTGAGTCGTTCTGGCAGCCCTGCCAGAAATCGTCTCTAAGTGGGATCCTGGAGTCATTCTTCTTCCCAAAGAGACCCTTGTAGTAATTGTGAAAGATTTTGGAAATCACATTTTCATCTTGGGACGTTCTCGTTTTCGTTTGTATTGACAGGATTAGATTGGATCTACGTCTTGTGCTTTCCACTCGGTGGAAGAAGGCCGTATTCGCGTCTCCCTCTTTGAGCCACGAAATCCTCGACCTTTGTTGCCATTTGATCTCCTCCAGCTTATAAAGATTGGCAATATTTCCTCGGAGCTCTAGTAGCCTGTTTCTTTCATCTTGTGACAGGACTCACATTTCTTCCAATCTCTCTAGCTCATCGATTCCTTCCAAAAAAGAATCTTTTGTACGCCAGATAGTTGAGAATCTAGATCGATTCCATCTACGCACCTCTTTTGCAATCTGCAAATTTTTTCACACCATCGGGTCGCAGCGTCCGATCCAGTAGTTGGGAACGCCCAGTTTTCCATCACCATGTGGTGAAATCCCTGGATTTCTAGCCACACCTTTTCAAATCTGAATTTCCTTGGTCTTTGAAATCCATGTACCCCAGCATCAAGTAGGACCGGGGTATGATCCGACGTAGCTCTAGGAATAGATTTAGCAGCTGCCAACGATAATTTAGCCTCCCAATCCATCGATACTAGTATCCTGTCTAATTTGGCCATAATTTAGGATGCTTGCATGTTTGACCAGGTAAATAGTCTGTCATTGATTGGGATATCGATCAGCTCTAGCTCCGTGATCACCCTATTGAAGTCTTCTCTGTGTCTATCGCTTGAGCCTCTTCCCCTGTGCTCGAAAGCAAATCTGGTAATATTGAAATCTTCCCCAATGATCCGAGCTCCCGACCATCATCGTCGAATATCGATAAGCTCTTGCCAAAAAACATCTCGATCTGTAGCCACGTTTGGCCCATACACGACAGTGATCGTATGCACCCAATTTTCAGACCGTCGTTTAGTTGGATAGTCAGGGAGAACGTTCCACTATATTCCTCGAAATAAGTGAAAATATCCAGATTGAACCCAATAGAAATCCCCCGTGAAGCTCCTGAGAATGGCCGTAGTACCCATTCCTTGATTCTGTTGCCCCCTACTCTTTTGAGTTTAAACTCGTGCGCGAGCTTGGTATCCTGTAACCCTACCACCTCCGCCTTGGAGTTCATAATCACACCCCTAACCATATCTCTCTTCCCCCTACCACCCAACCCCCTAACGTTCCAAAATAGTGTATTTATTGGAGAACCGTTTGTAGGTTGATCGTGGCTGTGGGACAGGTGTCTTCCTCGAAGACCTCCGTCAACCTAGAGAAAGATCTCAGGTCTTTCTGAAAGCTAGCCGTAGCCCGTTCAGTTTCCCAACCCCTAATTTTATTGAGCAGTAGAGCATTACATTCTATGTCCCACACCTCTAAGCCACAGGTTTGAGCTAGGATAAAAACATCAAAATCTAACATGAAATTTAATATGGAAGCTAAAAAACTTCTCGTAACTCTGTCATCTAACTTTGTAGCTTTGGCCATCGCAGCTACCTCTAGATAGTCATCCAGGGACTCCACATGATCCCTCTTAGACGTCCGCTGTACCCTGAATCCAACTGCCCTGCTTGAAGTTCCAGAACTATAGCCAGGCGCTGATTCTGGAAAGGTGGATAAGACCATCTCCGGTGAGATGTCTCTCTGTGTATCCGCAAAAAATTCAAGATCCTCTGACTCCTTATCCGTAAATGAGAACTCTTCGTCTAAATTTAAGCGTCCTTCCATGTCCTCATTGCTATCTGATTATTCAGTAATTGTAACCTGGGACCCTTCTGTTGGCCCACTCCCCAAAGATGAAACAAGAGTTGATATTTGGATACGCTCATTTGTGCCCACTAAATCACTATTTGGGCCCATAACTCTTACTCCCCCTGGGTTGGGCCCCTCTTTGGGGCCAAGAACAATCTTCTCCTCTATAAGAGGTAGAGCCGACCTCTTTGTTTCTTCTAAACCGTCCCCGTTCACAATGGGCCTTGTTTGTGTCACTTGTGAGCTCGGAAGTAGTGCTGTGATTGGAGCAGGATAGGTTAAGTTGTGGCTCAGAGTCATTGGCTTCAGTCCACTGAGGCAATTGCCAGGTTTCACGAAGTGAGTGGTGGCCCCTGCGGTTACTGCTTTGGGAGTCGTAATCGAGGCCTGAGGACTCGATATCGATGTGGCTATCGTTACAAACGAAGAGTCTTTGTTTCCCTCAGCTCTGTACACCTCCATTTCTTTTACTGGGCTCTTTCCACTCTGAGCCTTCTCCTTCCCCATTGTACCTCCCTCCAACCTCTCTTTGCACCCTTTTGGGTCTGAAACTCTGTCTTCACTCCCTCCTATGCCCTTCTTTCTTCCCAAGCTGTAAGCCTCCGATCTTTTCCCTCATCCCAAGGTCACCTGCTCTTGCTCCTTTGCCGAACAACTTTGCATTTCGTTTTGCATGTCGAAAAGCAAGGTGCTTTTGCCCTTTTCAGCTCTTGTACAGCCTATCTCCCCTCTGTGCTCCTCTTGCCTGACCTCCCCACCAACTCCACCAACTTCGATGCGTAGGCTTCCATTTTTGGGTTTCTTTTGACCCTCCTTTTGGTGGGTCGCCTCCGTGACTACCAAACTTCCAAAATCTGGAAGTGATTGTAGATTTGAATTTCAAGCATCTGGGCCATTGGATCTGTTGGTCGAAACTCATTCTTGACCAACTTTGATCGGAGATTCCTTCCTTGGTACTAATCCCTCCACCACCTGATCCTGGTGCCGCTCCTTTCCTCTCGCCTCTTTGATGAGCTCCCTATGCGCTCGCTCGACCTCGTGAGCCTCATCGATGGTCAAGTCCCCATTTGGGGAAACTACTTGTACGTATGAGCGGTCGTCTCTGAGAGTTGTGGGGGAGTGGGGGACATGATGGCCGACCTCTCTGACTCTGATTCTGCTCGCTTGTCGAGCACGAATCGAATGAGGTATGATTCATCGAAGGAATAGACTTTTGCAAAGCGTGGCATCAACAAGATGTCAGCACTCCTAAAAAGAATCGTTGCTGATACTATTTCGGAGCGACGAACAGTCTTCTCATTGATCTCTTCAATTGAGTCGAAGTCGGCGACTATCTTTTGCAGCGCATCCCTTTTCCAAAAATGTAGTGGCACATTATGTATCCATATCCAGAATAATTCACCTTGGGGGAGCTCCGCTCCGAAGCTTGGTGACCATGCAAACAACTCATTTTGAAGTGGCCGAAGTCCACTACCCCCATACCTGTGACCTCTCCCACCTTCTCCGTCAACGTGAAGGATACCAAGAATTGAGGGTGACACATTTTCTTTACGACCCAATCTCTGTGTGCCTTCATCGGCCATCTGGCGTTTAGCACTTGGAGTAGGTGGGTCTCGGAGGGCCTCCCTGACCTCACTCTAGCCACAACGCACCACTGTCACAGCCACTTCTCCTCGTTCTTGATGATATCCAGACTCTTTGCGAGTCGGATTAGGGTGGGGTTGTCAGGTGATCTACCTCTGCTTACGGGGCATTCCTCATCGTTGTGGGTTTCGACGACATTGGTGCAAACATATGAAAGATGACCCCACTTCATACACTTGAGGCATCACACCTCCTTGGTACAATCTTTACGGTAATGGCCTAGTTCGCCGCAATTGAAGCAAGGTATCAGTTTTTGCTTTCCTTTCCGTTGCTTTTTTATGAGGTCGAATTGAGGTGAGGGAGTGACTCTCTATCTTTTTTTTGTTTTGTTGGTGACTTCGACCCATTGTTCCCCTTCTACAATCGAGTCTAACTCCACGATACTCTCGTTTGTTGGGACCCCATCTTGGGCCCTCACCACGGAGGACTTGAGTGGCGCATTAGCCTGCGGTTGAGGGGGTGGGGCAAGGCGGGGGTTAGGGTTCTGATCAGGGTGTTGGTGTTGATGAGAGGTTCTGTGGTTTGAGTGGTGGTGGCTCCCTTCTGAATGTTTGGGGGGGGGGGGGGGGGGGTTGTAGCTGTTGCTGAAGTTGTTGTGCTTTTTGTATTGCGGGTGCTGTTGATGGTGGTGGGGGGAGCGGTGTGGGGCAGAGGTTGGTTGATGTGAGTATGGGTACTTTCTTTGGTTGTGGGTAATCGAAGGCTGATTCAAATGAGATTTGTGATGTACGTACTACGCATCGGTTAAACGATGATGGCCTCATTGGTGGTCACTCTTACGCTCCACCGTGCTAGTAGGAGGACCCCCTATGTGGGCCCATCCTCTTGCTGATGTGTTGTACTGATGTTGGCGATGATGACCATAATCATGGCTCATCCATTGCTTGTGTGCATCTTGTGCACGCACGGAGTGAAGATCGTGTCTGAGCCTCCGAACTTCCTCCTCCACCAAACAGTTTTGTGGGTTCAGGGGTGGCGGTGAAGGGAGTGTAGTAGCCGTAGGGTTTTTTGGGTTCAGGGGTGGGGGTGGAGGGAGTGTAGTAGCTGATGGAGCAGATTGTGGTAGTAGTGGGGGTGGGGGTGGAGGGAGTGTAGCAGTGGTAGGAGCATCTTCTGGAAGAGTTGCAGGTGTGGCCGGGGGTAAGGTTGCAGGTATCGTGCTTATGGTGGAGGGTTGGAGGGAGGGAACGGGGTCACCGCTTGAGGGGGGGGGAGAGGGGAGGGCTACTCTGCTGGTGGGGGACCTCCTCTGGAGGCACACACCCATACATTTCAAGTAAGGTGAGCTCCATAGTTGCTCGGGGGGTAAGGTTTGTAAGTAAATGTTGTGGGAGAAGAAGAAGTCAGAGGTTGGTGGTGGGGATGCAGGTGAAGGTGAAGCTCATCTCTAGCGGTTACATCGATTGCAAGTGAGGTCTTGATGTGTGAAAACATATAGATAGAAGAAGAGATAGAGAACAAATCAGAACATATAAACTTGGTTACATCAATTCTTAATTCCACATTGTTCAATGTTTCGAAAAGAAATTTGTATTGGATGTTGGGGTATTATTGTAGACCACTTTGGGATGAGATTCATGCCCATTGTGTGCTTGTACTTGCTGTCTACTTTGACTATAAGCATGGGGAGCGACCGATTGTGATTCCTCAAGGGAACGGGACCGGGAACAACTCCAATTTGGCATGAATGCCAAGTGTGTGCTTGCTGTTTGGAAACTTAAATTGTCGTTTTTTTGGACTCTTAGAACCCCTTTTTGGGTATTCGTGGATTAGGACTTACTCCTAGTGTGGTGTACCTTGTTAGGGTACGTTGGTTGAGTTTTGAGACTCTAGGACTAAGTCTTGTTGACAAACCTAGACAGGTAGAATAAGACCCGTGTCGCATCGAACGCATTGGAAGAGATGACTCGTGCACCGACGTTCTCACCGTGCATGGATGGATTCCATGGTTTGTGTTTGGAGCTGCCACTTGCTGAGGACCATGGAGCGTTAAGTTTAGCAAGAAGCTATTTGTTGGTCGGGCTGAGGTTGCAATCAAACTCCAAGTGTCGATGTGGTTGCGGCAATCGATGGGGATGATTCGCCTGGGGTTCGTGCCAAGTGTGGGCCGAGGCGGGTCAACTCTTGGGCCGGACTAGAGGATTAGTTGAGTCCTAGTGTGAAATGGGTTGAGATCTATTTTGATAAAGGTGACTAACTAGGGAGAGTCTACTAATGGTGTTGAACTAGTTGATCATGGCAAGAAAGTTGATTATCGAGTTAGGGATTTGGAAATGGTAGATAGATCGCCTAACTAAAAGAATTAGAGTTGGCTAGAGTGATGGTTTGAGTATTCGTCCGATAAAAAAAATCTTGAATTCAACCTTAAACTTTAACCTTAGAGTGGGGTAGCCTTGATACTTTGGTACGGCTAGATCGAGTCTTGGTTGATTATAAGGACAGGCACTAGCGAGGGTGTTCGCCTATCAGGGGGATGTCGTCTCGACTGCAAGTTCTGCTCTAGTGTATGGACGAGTGTAGCAAAGTTGGGAAAACCTTATATCCGTCGTTCTTCTCTAGTGTAAGGATGAGTGTAGCGGAGTTAGGAAAACCTTATATCCGTCATGTCCTTTGTTGACCGATGCGGGCAGGAGGTTTAGAGGAAGTCCCCACAGAGCGAGACTCTACGGGAAAGATTCTAAGTCCTCCGGTGGGGAGCCCTGGTGCCCGTATATCAGCTTTTGGTGAGATCTGGGGAGACAACATATCGGGTAAGCCGATTGGATTATAGTCAACATATCGGGTAAGCCCGTTTTGATTACAGTCACGCAGGGTACGCCTGCGACTGGAATCCCAGGCATAGTGGATAAAACTATGAGGATTGGACACCACTAACAACTAGCTAGGCAAGCATGCAGCCTCACCATCACTTGAATTAGAAACTTGGGAGAGCACAAGAGTAGGATGCATAGAGCGGGATCGAGCCCCATTAAACTGGAGAATGTCGTTTCGTTGGGGGGGGGATAGAATGGGATGCATATCTTTCAACCAAGCGTGCATTATCCTTAGGAGCATGAGTGCATAGTGTGCATTAGATTAGGTCATGCCATACACCGACACTCTTTGGACATCACCTTTTACTTTGCATCAAATATAATTTGTGGTTGTTGAGGTTGGAATCGTTATACTATGGCGTAGAGAGGATAGCCGGGTATAGCATTTCGTCAGTTGTAATCAACTGACGTGCCCACAGTTATCAGTGGAGGACTGCCGAGTTGGGAGCACGGGAAAGCAGAAGCAGGGGAAAGCCTCCAAGTGGAAGTTACCGTCCAAATTTTTATTGTACATTTAGGTTGTACCAATTATTTGTAATTGTTGTAATCATTCGACTTCGTAATAACAATTTGATGTAATAAAAGTTTTTAATTTTCTGTGATTTTTGTTGTGTTGTGACTCATTTGAAGGAGGATCCTGGAGAGTGTCACGAGTTCCTATGTTAGGAATTCGGGGCGCTACAAAAATGGTATCAAAGCTTACTTCAAATTGTAGTCTAACAACACAGGAGATTAGACTTGGGTGCGTCAGTAGGGTTATCTTGGTATAGATATTTGGTGGTCGTAAATCATATTGTTGCACTTTTGCAATATATGTTTACGAATTTTTCCTATGTCTGACCTAACCCTACTGCGATTATTTTTTTACTAACTTTTATGATTCAACTTTATGTCGATGAGGCAAATTTGCCACCTGATGTCCAGGAGGCAAGCATGCAGCCAGGCATCGATAAAGGAGAGCACACGATGCAAGAGTCGAGGAAGAAAGCAGAGGATCCAACGGCGGTGACCTCAATGTCGAAGTGAGAATTCAACAGGATGTCCAAGCACAAGGTTCACATTGACTGTAAGGAGAAGAAGGTGATTATAGCCATGCCCGAGAAACCAGAGATTGTGTTTCAAGGGAAGAAGAAGAATGAGAAGATTTTAGCGGCTACAACCGGGAATAAGGTGCCAAAGGAAGTCAGGGGGATACCCATTATATGAGATTTTCCATTCGTATTTTTGGAAAAGTTACCAGGATTACCCCCACCAAAAGATGTGGAGTTCAGTATTGTGACCCAGCCAGGCAGCGCACCTGTATCAAAGAAGTTGTATCGTATGTCACCGGTGGAACAAAATGAAGTCAAGAAGCAAATAGAGTAATTGCTGCAGAAGGGACTCATCAGGCCTAGTGCCTCTCCTTAGGGAGTGCCGGTACTACTCGTCAAGAAGAAGGACGGGTCGTCAAGGATGTGTATTGACAATCGGGAATTGAACAAAGTCACAGTCCAAAACAAATATCCAATTCCCAGGATCGACGACTTGTTCGATCAGCTACAAGGAGCCGCAATGTTCTCAAAGATCGATCTACAATCGGGTTACCATCAGGTCCGTGTCAAGGAGGAAGACATACCAAAGACAGTCTTTAGGACATGGCATGGGCACTATGAGTTTCTGGTGATTCCGTTTGGAGTGACCAATGCTCCAGCCATCTTCATGGATTTGATGAATTAGGTCCTACGGCCATTCATCGACTCATTTGTTGTGGTCTTCATAGACGACATTTTGGTGCACTCAAAGACCGCAAAAGATCATGCCGAGCATTTTCTGCAGTTCTGAGTAAGCTTCAAGAGCAAGAGTTGTACGTGAAGCTTTCCAAGTACGAATTTTGGAAGTCGAAAGTAGCTTTCCTCCACCATGTCCTTTCTAAGGAGGGAGTGGCCACCGACCCACAAAAGATAGAGGCGGTGAAGGAATGGCCTCAGCCAAGGACAATGAAGGAAGTTAAGAGCTTTTTGGGTTTGACTGGGTGCTACAGGAAGTTCATTCAGGATTATGCCAAGATTGCGGTACCACTCACAACTTTGACCAGGAAGGACAAGTAGTTTGAATGGACCAACAAGTGTGAAGCTAGTTTCCGGGAGCTGAAGAACCGACTGATATCAGCACCGGTTATGGTCTTACCTCAACCGGGTAAAGGGTATGTGGTCTACAGTGATGCATCACATTTGGGTTTTGGATGTGTTCTGATGCAAGAGGGGAAAGTCATTGCCTATGGATCGAGGCAGCTCTGACCACATGAGAAGAATTATCCAACTCATGACTTAGAGCTAGCTGCTATCATCTTTGCCTTAAAAATATGGACACATTATATCTACGAAGAAAAGGTGGAGATGTACACAGACCACAAGAGCTTAAAATATATTTATCAGCAGAAGGACTTAAATCTGAGGCAGAGACGATGGTTGGAAGTGTTGGAAGATATCAGACCGGAGATTTTGTACCATCCAAGGAAGGCCAACGTTGTGGTAGATGCACTCAGCAGGAAGAGGAGCATTTCCATGCTAACAACTATGAGGGAGGAGTTAGAAGAAGAGATAAGGAGAGCCAGTATCGAAATGGTTTCTCAAGGGTTGAGAGCTATATTAGCTCGATTAGAACTCCAACCCAGTCTGAAGGACCGAGTGAAGAGGAGTCAAGATGGAGATGCGGAGACACAAGCACTCAAGGAGCAAGTGAACGAAGGGAAACTTCCCGAGTTCAATGTTAAAGACAGAGTGCTATGGTTTGGGGATCAGTTGTGTGTGCCAAAGGCGGAGAATCTTAGGTAGGAGATCATGAAGGAAGCACACACCACCTTACTAGCAGTTCATCCAGGGAGTACGAAGATGTATCGAGACATGAATCCGTTCTATTGGTGGGCTGGGATGAAGCAAGATATAGCGGAGTTTGTAGCCAGATGTCTCACTTTTCAGAGGGTAAAAGCAGAAAATCAGAAGCCCGGAGGGTTACTACAGCCCTTGCCCATTCCAGTGTGGAAGTGGGAGGACGTCAGCATGGATTTCATTACAGGATTACCAAGGAGTCCCCGAGGAAATGATTCCATTTGGGTGGTTGTGGACCGGTTAACGAAATCAGGACATTTTATACCGGTAAGGACCACCTGGTCTTTGGAGAAGTTGGCAAAAGTCTACATTCAGGAGATCGTGAAACTACATGGTGTACCAATATCTATAGTTTCCGGCAGAGACGCGAGGTTTACCTCACGGTTTTGGAAGAGTCTACAGACAGTATTGGGAACAAGGACAGATTTCAGTACTGCTTTTCACCCACAGACCGATGGACAAACAGAAACGTTAAACAGAATTTTGGAGGATATGCTTCGAGCATGCATCTTGGACTTCGGAGGGAGCTAGGAGAAGCATCTAGCGCTGGTTGAATTTTCTTACAACAACAGCTACCGGGCCAGTATCGAGATGGCTCCATTCGAAGCACTATACGGGAGGAAGTGTAGGACACCCGTATGTTGGTATGAGGTAGGCGAGAGGTACGTGTTCGGACCGAAAATTGTACAACATACTTTGGAGAAGGTTGAATTGATAAGGAAGAGGCTACAGATTGCGCAGAGTAGGTAGAAGAGATATGCAGACACCCACCGTAGAGAGCTAGAATTTAAGGAAGGAGATTCCATATTGTTGAAGGTCTCGCCGACCAAAGGCATAGTTAGATTTGGAAGGGGTGGCAAGCTGGCCCCGAGATACATTGGACCCTACAAAATCTTGAAAAGGATTGGGAAGGCCGCCTACAGGTTGGAACTACCCCCTGAGTTAGCCCAACTGCATAATGTTTTCCACGTCTCCATGCTAAGGAAGTACGTGCCAGACCCGAGTCATCAACTACCCGAAATCATAGAAGACTTGCAAGTGGATCTCTCTTAAAAGGAATGACATGTGCAGATAGTGGATCGTCAAGAGAAGGTGCTGAGAAACAAGGTCATTCTGATGGTAAGGTTCTCTGGAGGAATCAATTCATCAAAGAAGTAACTTGGGAGCCAAAGAGTCGAATGCAGGAGACCTACCCGGAATTATTTATGTAAAAATTTTCTTTCTTTACCATTTTTGTTTTCTCCCACTAAGAGTAGTTCTGAGGACAGAACTATTCTAAGGAGGAAGTGATGTAACGACCCTGTTTTTGACGAATGCATCTTGTAAACGAACTAGATTCTACTAGCTATAAAGTTATATTTTTTGGTTAAAGAAATTACTTTCTTGCTAATAACCTACAATTATGCATATGAACGTGTATATAAACATATATACATACATGTACATGTTTTGAGTTGGACTTGTGAAGCCCAAATGAAACAAAACAATATGGCAACACTTGAACAAAAAAAAATGGACAAGCCCATAGGAGGCCGACCAAGATTTGGAGGGAAAGGGAGGAAAATAAGAACTAGGGTTAGGGTTTCTTGGTGTTTGAATAAAAACATCATGATGTGTTTTTGTAAGACTCCAAGACCACATCACATCACCTCCCAAACAAGTCAACCCCTTGCATGAGGTGATGTTTTCGTCTTCCCCATGCCCCTCAAATCCGGCCAAACCCCTCTCTCGCTCTCTTCTCTTTTTGTTTTAAAACCTCATCCTTTCTACCATTCTCTCTTACAACTCTTACTCTTTCCTAAGCCTCCAAACTTCATTCTCTACACCCTAGTTACTGATTTGGAGTAAGAAGAAGAAGAGGAAGCCAAGGAGAAGGAGAACAAGGAGCCAAAGCAAAGAGGAGAAGCAAAGAGTTCCATAGGGGACAAGAAGGGGGACCTACAAGCAAAAGAACAAGCTACAAGCTAAGGTGGGTGTTTCCAATCTCTTGTTTTATTTCTGGATGGTTGAATAGTGTTTGATGACTTAAAAAGTAACATGCATGCCCTAGGAATGAACTTTAATAACTCATTTTGTGCTAAGTAGAACAAACCAGAAAATCCTGTTAAAAGACTGAATTTTTGTTGTCAGTCCGTAGCTCATTGCATGAACACCACGAGGAATTTTGATCTAAACTTTTTAGAGAATGATCATATAGGTGTCGCACACCTTCAGTAACTTTTATGGATTTTTATGATTTTTCCTGATATTAAAATAAATTACGAACTTACATGCTGGTCAGAATAGAAAGAAGCAGTTTTTATTTTTACTATTGTGAAAAGAATGACTTGTATCTCACTGCATGCTTATGGAAATAATCTGAAATTTTAGTATGTCATTTTTGGATGTATCTAGGACCTAAGTTTTAAATTTCATGAGATTTGGATGGCTGTATCTATGTCAATAAAATCATGCAAACTGAGCTATATATTTTAGTGAACAGATCTGCTGTTGTTACTGCCCTATTTTTGGATGATATTCAAAAGGACATAAATGGAAATCTATTTGGTAGAATCACTTGACTTTTGGAAGAGTTGTAACATCATGTGTCAGGAACTTTATTCTAAAATTTCATGACGATCTGACACCGTTTACTATTTTAATCTGATTTTACCCCATGACTGTGTTGACATGATGTTCTGTTCTGAGATTCTGTACGCTTGTTAAAGATGAGACCATAAAACTTTGTAAACGACCTTGTATGAAGGAAATTGATACTAAGAAATTTTAGTAGACACAAAGACTTTTCTGGAATGACCAATAAATCCTAATTTGGACAAGTATTCTATTTTATATGATTTTTACAAGGGACGACAGAAACACAATAAATCTTAGAGCTTACTGTTTTGCACCATGATTATTGAGATGAGTTTAAACTTGTATCTTGTTAGCTTAGAGTTGCTGTTTGAGGTCAAGAATCATGTTATAGATGTGTACTTGGTTTAGTACTTAAGTTATCTAAAAGTTTCTTGCTAAGAGTAGCCCAAAGTTGCTTGTGGACCCCATCATAGACCACATTGTTCAATGTTTTGAAGAGAAAGTTGTATTGGATGTTGGGGTATTATTGTAGCCCACTTTGGGATGAGATTCATTCCCATTGTGTGCTTATACTTGCTGTCTACTTTGAGTAGAAGCATGGAGAGCGACCGATCGCGATTCCTCAGAACGGGACTGGGAACAACTCCGTTTTGGCATGAACGCCAGGTGTGTGCTTTGCTGTTTGGAAACTTAAATTGTTTTTTTAGACTCTTAGAACCCCTTTTTGGGTATTCATGGGTTAGGACTTACTCCTAGTGTGGTGTACCTTGTTGGGGTACGTTGGTTGAGTTTTGAGACTCTAGGACTAAGTCTTGTTGACAAACCTAGACAGGTAGAATAAGACCCGTGTCGCATCGAACGCATTGGAGGAGATGACTCGTGCGCCGACGTTCTCACCGTGCATGGATGGATTCCATGGTTTGTGTTTGGAGCTGCCACTTGCCTCTTGCCGACGTTCTCACCGTGCATGGACGGATTCCATGGATTCCATCGGAGATACCTTGAGGAAAACTGCATCCCCAACCTCAAACTCCAAGTCCCTTCTTTGAGTGTCTGCATAACTCTTCTGCCGACTCTGAGCCTCGACCAACCTCTTGCGAATCAACTCAATCTTCTCTGATGTTTGCTGCACAATCTGAGGCCCAAACATCTGCCTCTCGCCAACCTCATACCAACAAACAGGCATCCTGCACTTCCCTCCGTACAGAGCTTCATACGGAGCCATCCCGATACTCGCATGGTAACTCAACCAATCCCAAGTACCTCTCCCAACTATCCCCAAAATCCATAACACAAAACCTCATCATATCTTCCAATACCCGATTCACCTTTTCAATCTGATCATCAGTCTGCAGATGAAAAGTGGTACTGAAATCGGTTCCGGTACCCAAAGCTGCCTGCAGACTCTTCCAAAACCTTGAAGTGAACCTTGCATCCCTGTCGGACACAATCGACACAGGGACTCCATGAAGTCTCACAATCTCATCAACATACAACTCTACCAATTTCTCCAACGACCAAGTATTCTTCATAGGCAGAAAGTGAGCTGACTTGGTCAAACGGTCAACAATAATACAAATCGAGTCATTGCCCTTCACACTCCTTGGCAAACTTGTAATGAAATCCATGCTGATATTATCCCACTTCCATTCGGGAATAGGCAAAGGCTGTAACAAACCTCAAGGTCTCTGATTTTATGCTTTGATATGCTGACAAGTCAGACACCTTGCCACAAAATCTGCCACATCCCTCTTCATATAGGACCACCAAAAGTGTCGTTTGATGTCCTTGTACATCTTTGAGCCTCCAGGATATACAGACAACAAAGTACTGTGTGCCTCTTGCAAGATACTCTCCCTCAAATCTGCATTCTTCGGAACATACAACCTCTCACCCATCCATAGAACTCCGTCTTGGACACGGAACTCTGACAACTTGCCATCGGAAACCTGTTGCATCATCTTCTGAATCTCTACATCTGATTTCTGCCCTTCCACAATCTACTATCTCAAAGTAGGTTGCAACCTCAACTGAGCCAAAGATGCTCTGCAGAACCACCTTGATACCTGCCTGGTCAATCTCTGCTGCCAACTCACTCTGAGTAGTGGTCAAGCTCGCCAAACTGCTCTTCCGACTAAGCCCATCGGCCACCACATTCGCCTTGCCCGGATGATACTTGATCTCAGGATGAATGTCTTCCAACACTTCTAACCACCTTCTCTGCTGAAGATTTAGATCCTTCTGTTAATAAATGTACTTCAGGCTCTCCTGGTCAGTATACATATTGACCTTCTCACCATAAACATAATGCCTCCACTGCTTCAAGGCAAAGATAATAGCTGCTAACTCCAAATTATGCGTCGGATAATTCTTCTCATGCGGACGCAACTGCCTCGAACCATAGGCAATAACCTTGCCTTCCTGCATTAAGAAACACCCCAAACCTCTGAGAGATGCATCACTGTAGATATCATAATCCATCCTAGCTTGAGGCAATGCTAAGATAGGTGTAGTCGTCAACCTCTCCTTCAGCTCATGGAAACTTGCCTCGCACTTATCAGTCCATGTTAATGCCACATTCTTCCGAGTCAACCCTGTCAAGAGAACTGCGATCTGTGCATAGCCCTGAATGAATCTCATGTAGTACCCATCCAAATCCAAGAAACTCTTTACTTCCTTAACTGACGTTGGCCTGGGCCAATCCCTTGCTGCTTCAACCTTTTGAGGATCTGTGGCCACTCCCTCCTTAGAAAGGATATTGCCAAGAAAAGCTATCTCAAACTTCCAAAACTTGCACTTCGACAGCTTGGCATACAAGTTATGCTCCTGTATCTTCTGTAACACCTCTGTCAAGTGCATAGAATGCCCCTCCTCTGACTTCAAATACACCCAAATCCATAAATACTCCCGATACATTCGTCACTCCGAATGGCATTACAAAAAACTCATAGAGTCCATGACGAGTCCTGAAAGCTGTTTTACTCACATCTTCCTCCTTGACTCGAACTTGATGATACCCTGATCTCAAATCAATCTTCGAAAACACAGCTGCTCCCCGAAGCCTATCGAACAGATCATCAATCCGTGGAAGCGGATACTTGTTCTGAATAGTCACCCTATTCAACTCCCGATAGTCAATGAACATCCTCATTGACCCATCCTTCTTCTTGACTAACAACACTGGAGACCCCCATGGTGAAGAACTCGGCCTGATGAAATCCTTACTCAGCAATTCCTTAATCTGCTTCTTAACTTCATCCTGCTCCACAGGTGTCATCCTGTACGGAGCCTTAGAAATCGGAGCACTCCTAGGCTGAACATTCATGAAAACTCTACATCTCGCTACGGCGCCAATCCTGGTAGATCATCTAAGAACACTTTAGGAAAATCCCTGACAACTGGAATGCCTCTGACTTCATCTGGAATTATTAACTTAGATACCACTGCAGCCACCTTCTAGCCCTTCATCTTCCCTTGAAAAGTCACTGAGGGACCACCTGGTGCCTTCACCATCTTCTTGCATTCAATTGTGGCGTGATATATTGCCATCCAATCAATGCCCACAATTACATCCAGACCTAGAACTTGCAGCTCAATGAGGTCAATGACAAATAATCTCCCACCAATCTCGATATCACAGCCTTCTTAATATCAATCAGTAATCAGTTCCTTTCCTGACGGTGTTGTCACCGACAAGATCCTGCCTGGAAACAACTTAGGCTCCACACCTACGACCTTTGCAAAATTGGGCGACACAAATGTATGCGAAGAAACAGTATCAAATAAAACTATGCTTTTATCAAAACAAATCCTGTTACATGAAGAATGATACTCAAATCTCCAATTTATTATCAAACAAAGTTTTACTTAATACATTGAATAAAATAAAAAAAAATCAAAATTCTTGCATACCCTGGATCACATCCTCTGAGTTATCAGCATCCTCCTCAGTTAATGTGAACACTCGCCCTTGCCTCTAAAATTTGCCTTTGCCAGAACCACCCTTCTTCAACTATGGACAGAAAGGCTTAGAATGCCCTACTTTCCCACACTGAAAACAAGTCTGCTTCGCCAACTTGGGACATGCTGACCTGTAGTGACCTGGCTCCTTACAGTAGTAATAAGTCACCTCTTGAGTTGCAGGTGCCCTCTGCTCAGGCCTACTGAACTTGCCCTGATTTGCTGGGAACTTCTTCCCACTCTGACTAGCTGCTGGCCTCTTGTTCCTGTTTCAGGTTTCTTGCTACTTCTGGAACTGATCCATATCCTCTTCTGTCATAACTGCTCTACTAACCATCTTATCAAATCTCCTTATGCCCAAAGGAATCATCCTCGATCTCAGATTCGGCCTCAAGCCCCGCTCAAATTTCTTGGCCTTCTTTGCTTCATCAGCAATCAATTCTGGTGCATATCTTGACAGCTGAGCGAACTTAGTTTTATATTCACGCACTGTCATGTTGCCTTGCTGCAGATTCATGAATTTTGTTGCCTTCTTCTCCTAAATATCCAGAGGAAAGAAATGATCCCTGAACTCATCCATAAAAACTTCCCAAGTCACTTGCTGATCTCCAAAAGTCTGCTTCACAGAATGCCACCAGGCACCAGCATCCTTCACTAACTGCATAGCAGCTAATTTCACCTTATTGACTTCTAGGGTCTCTAAAACTTCGAAGACCATCTCCATTTGTCTAATCCAATCATCAGCCTTATTTGGATGAGACTACCCCTCAAACACTGGCAGCTTCATATGCTTGAAGGACTTGACCTGCTTGATAGGATCAGCATTAACAAAAACTGGTCCAGCCCCCTAATTCTGATTCTGATTCTGTGTCATTTTAGCTGCCAAGAATGCATTCAAGGTTTGATACACCCTGGCAATCTCAGTCTCAATATCAAGTCCAGCCCCATGGGAACTGCCTGTAGTACACCGTATTTTTAAAATACTATTTTTGAGATCTGAAAATGGATTAAAATGATTTTTGGAGATTTAATAAATATTTTTCTGAAAATTTTTCTTTTTACACGTGCAAAATACGTGCAAATGTTTTCTTGAAAAGTTCAAAAGCCAAAATTATTTTGTTGAAAATTATTATTTATTATTTGGGATTTATTTGTAATTTTTCTAGATTTTTTCTAATAATTATTGGACCTATTTGCAAATATTACAAAAAGAATGATCTTTTTGCAAAATTGTCATTTTGAGGAATGAAAGTGCAAAACTGTTTTTCTGGACTTTTCAAACAGTGCTGGCTAGAAATAAATTGTTAATTTTATTTTTAAATCTCAATTGAATTGGTTTTATCAAGTTTCCAAGTATAGGGATCTATTTATGTAAACTTATATTTTAAAATGATTATTTTGCAAATGTGTTCAAAACCTTAATTCTCCTAATTCCGACCTATTTAAAAGGTGGAGTGCAGCAGTCTTTCGCTGCACAACACAAAAGATTCATTGTTTTATTTTTCTTGGAGATTTAAAGGGAAGATCTTGGATTTCCTTCCAAAGGAGAGGCTTTTTCCTATTTCTATTTTGTCTTCGTTTGATCTCTTCAACAAGGTGAGTGACTTGTTTTGTTTTATTTTGTTTTGTGCATATTGTAAGTTGTTTTGTTTTGTTCTTGGAATGTTGTATGTGGTGTTTCATCTAGTAGAAAGCATGCTAGGGTTTTTTATATTAATACATGTGGTGGATTGAATGAATGGATGAGTTAAAATTAGATCTTTTAAGAAGAACCCTAGTTATTTGTGAGTAGAGTTGCATGTGGATGATTTTAGATTGTAGGAGAACCTAATATAAATTTTGAGTAGACTATTTCTTTTGAGTATCTACCGATTCGATTGAGTATTGTGAAAGTTATGCATTAATTGATTTAAGATGAGATTTTTGGACTATTGGTGAGTTGGATGAAAGCAACTTGGTCATGTTAATGATAAATTTGTTTACGAGTCAACTATTGAGAATAGTTGAGATTGAGTTTGAGGAATTTTCAGAATGAGTAATGGATTAAAAGACTATGTCTTGAGGATTTGAGTTGTGATGACTAAATTGGGGATTGATACATTTTTGATTAAATTTGGGGATTTGTAATTTTGTGAAAGATTTTATTTGAATTTGCATTTATTCAAATACTAAGTTTTTAAATCTGAATATTTTGTTATTTTGGTTTATGGATTTGTGAAGTTCTGTTGGTGCACAAGTATGCACAAACGTTTTTCATAAATATCGTATTTTTTGTTGTTTAAGGAGAAATTGAGTTTTATGCGTTTTCAAAGGATTTGACTATATCTCAACTTATTTTGGTATTGATATGTTTTGGAATATAAAACAGAGTTAGTTTGATGTATGATTGATTCTTAAAAACTCTAATTTTGATATATGCACACATTCATATTTTTATTTTGAAGAAGTTCATCAAAAAGCTATTTTATCAATTCAAGTGGTTTTTGATTGGTTTTTATGGATCTTTGTATATCCTATAATTTGTATTTGTTCATATCAGAAATATACTTTTTATAGATTTCGTTTTTGTAAAGTAAATCTTCGTATCGGTTGAAATATGTACAACCCAAACTACAGTCTGTAGGTGTGACAGTCGACTGGTATGTTTCGACAGTCGACCGTCGCTACCTGGCTGCTGTATTTTTTCTCGTTTCTTGAAATCTCGTGCGGAACAGTCGACTGAGCCATTTCTCCAGTCGACTGTCTCTGCTCTGTTTTTGATATTTTCTCGAGGTGTTGGATTTTTGCTCTAGACAATCGACTGGTGACTTTTACTGTTGACCGTCAACACTTAGAATTATTTTCTTAAAAATATTGGATTTTCGCTCTGGACAGTCGACCGACTCTGGTTTGCAGTCGACTGTTACTGATGTTTCTTGAGTTTTACAGATGTTCTTTAAATGATTGATTCTTTAAAAGTTTTTGGATTTATAACTTACTATTCTAAATATTATTCTTTCTACAGAACATATGTGTTCAAGATATTTTATTATTGGATTTGGATTCTGAAATTTTTTAAAGATTTGGATTTTGTTGATTGGAGAGGTTTCTCCCTTTGATCGTTTTGACGATGTATTAGTGAGTTTTGGTCTTGTTGATATCTCTAGGAGTTGAGTGGGAGTCCTGGAACCGGCAGTTGAGATTTGTTGAGTTAGACCTGGGGGGTCTTGGTTTAGTTGTTGTTAAGTATTTAAGTCCACCAGGATACACTGACTCTAGAGATGGAATTTTGTGTTTTAATAATAACCAACTTAAGGACAGGCACTAGTGGGGATGTGATAGAACTTGGGAAACGTAAGTATAGGCTCATGGTTTTGTTAGTCCAACGGATGCGTTCCAGGACTGTTTGTTGTTATGTCTCGAGAGGACATTTGTGTGTTTGCGTGTCGAGGGTCTGCAGGCCTATTCACGGAGCATGTGGGGTGCATTCGCGTGTCGAGGGTCAGCAGGCCTATTCACGGAATGTACCTGGTGTATCTGCACGTCGAGGGCCTTGCAAGCCTATTTGTGGGGTACACGGGTTTGGGAGATGATACTCCAGTTTTTTTTGAGCTATCTTACATGATGCTTGCGTGTCGAAGGCTATGGTACCTATTCGCAGAGTATTCTGGATCTTGTTTTCCATCACCGTAGTAGGGTTAGTTGCATAACGAGGGGTTATCCCTATAAAGTGAAGATCGTTAAGGGATTGCACCGGACCTATGTACTATGGAATGCATAGAATCCGACAAGTATGCATCAGAGAGTCAGCTTATAGAATTGTGTTTTTCTTGACTTGGTTTTATGCTTGTGTTTTCCTGTTTTTCCTACACTTGACACTTAGTCTAGATTCACTTGATGTTTTCATGCATTACTATTTACTATCTTATATTTCTTGATGTTTCCATGCGTTACTTATTGGTATTTCTCATTTCATTTATTCTTGCGATTAATACATGTTGTTGATGACTTCATGCTTAATATTTTATTTATGTTGTTTTGTTTTTATGTCACTCACACCACTATGGCTGACCCCCGTTTAGTTTTGAAGGTGAGGGTTATCTCTAGCCTCATATTTTACAGGTTGTTGTTGCTTAGAGCTTGGGGTTTGGATGCTTGAGATAGATTAAGAAAATAGAGCTTGTGTAAAATTTAATAGAAAGTGTTGTAAAAGAAAAATTTTGTAATTCACGGTGTTTTCTATTCCGCTGTGTTATGTAAATGATTATTGTAATAAAAGTTTGGAATAAAAATTATCTGTATTTCTGGACTGTGTTTAAATTTTAATTGAAGTTGATGTTGGAAATTGTGCCACGTATTTCTAAGATATCATATTGGAAATTCGGGGCGCTACAGATTTGGTATCAGTGCATGCTTCAATAGTAATAATAGACATAGTATGAAAACCAACCTAGGTGTGGACACTAGAGCGTGAGTACCTAGGTGTGGACATTAGAGTGTGAGTATCACATAGAGTTAGAACATGATGTTTGGTTTGGGGTATGATTGAGGTTTTGCCATAGGTTATTGATATGGATGTGAATTGTGTTGTGATGCTCTAACTTTACCCTCATTTTGCAGTATTCAGAATGGTTAGACCCAGAACCAGAAATGGTAACAACGGTGATGAAGCTGGAAGTTCCCAAGGAACGGGAGTTGATCTCGAGGCCGAATTCGCTAGGGTGTATCAGACCTTGAATGCACTAATGACAGCTAATTTGGTGCAGAATCAGAACAAGAATCAGAATCATGGGGTTGGACCATTGTTTGTTAATGCTGATCCTATCAAGCAGATTGAGTCCTTCAAGAGGATGAGGCCACCAGTGTTTGAGGGGCTGTCATGCCCCGCTTCCCAAAAGAGTACGGAATACGGATACGTAACAAAAGCCCAACGAATGATTTTCATCATCCATAAGCTGTTCAAGAAATCTTAACAACATGCACGAGAAATATACAGAATCAGAAGCGATTTATCAACCACATGCACATAATGAGCCAAAATACCATCACGAATATTTGAAACCAAATACTTAAATCTCAAATAGTCATGATCTGAATAAAACACAAGTCTTGGGTCACATTGCCCAAATACAAGAAATAAATCCAAGTCTCACAAATACAAGAATAATCCAAGTCTCACGAATACAATTATTGTTCAAGCACGATACATGAAATAATAATAAAACAAGCAGCACTAATACTTCAAGTCTCCGATACCATATTTAACCTGTTCTCCATAATCTGCAATTCATCGAACGCAGAAAAGAGGAAAAGAGAAAACACAATTACCCGTCAATTGCAAGTCACGGGTCACTTATAATGTAGGATACAAGCACATGGGGAAACTAACTAGCACATGGTATAAGTATGATGTCAAGTGTAAGCAACTAGCATGGTAAAAGTGTCAAGTGTACATGGTATAAATCAAGTGTCAAGTAATCAAGTATCCTATAAACATGCATCAAGTGTCAAGTGTCATATGTTCATGTATCAAGTATCAAGTTTCAAGTCTCATGTAAACAAGTCTCATGTAATCATGTAGTCATGTATCAAGCAAGCATATATCATGTTCATGTATCATGTTCAAGTATCATGTTCAAGTAGCGTGTATCAAGTCTTGTAGTGAATTACTATCTAGGTAACACTTCATGCAGCCCATACTACATGGTTGTTATAACAAAATAGTTTCGCTTTAGATTTCATAGTGGACGATAAAGGGCAGTATACTTGGGGACAAGCAAGTAATTGAGCTCCAAGCTCCATGTATCATGTATCATGTAATCACGTGTCAAGTAGTGCAAGTGTCAAGTATCGTATCTTGCGTGCAAGTATCAAGTAATCATGTCAAGTATCACGTAGGATCAGTGGATCCTCTTCCGAGTACACATTTCTGAATTATCCACTATTAGATCTGTTCCTTAAACCCCGGCTTGGTTATTTATTATTAATGCCAAACAAGCATGTATATGTGCAAAATATATCAAGAATAATATGGCATAATCATGTGACAAGTGCAAGTTGCAAGATAAATATGTACAAGTGCAAGATATCTCATAAACGAATAAAGTAAACACATCTCAAGTTCAGGACAGCACGACCATGCTGTAGAAAAACAGTGATTTCCAGAGTTACAAACAAGCAAATCTAGATCCGTCGAAGGATATGGAAAATAGACATCCATATGCATCCAGCGAGAAAAATCAAGTCACATATTAGTTCACAACAACACAGCTCAAAACTGATTTGAACACAGGAATTAGGTTCAGCCAGAAATCAAGAAAACGAATTCAAGAGCATGAAAATAGCATGAAAAAACATTAAATAAATCCACGAAAAATCTGGGGTATTCCCCTATATGTCCAGAATCAAAATATAGAATTTCAGAATTTTCCAAGAAAGATAGATAAGTCATCAAAAATAAGAAAGCATCAAGAAAACATAGTTTAGCGAATCTAGAAATCCCAACACTGCTGTACGAAAACCAAGATATCTCGCAACCTAGTGAAACGAAATCCAATTCCACCAAAGGGATTTGAAAATAGATAGAATTTACTAACTTTCACATTTCACAAATAATTTTCATACAGTAAAAGGAATTATAGTGAAAATAGAGTTCTTTACTGGACAGCAAGCAAAATACAGCATGTATAGATTTTAGAAACGAGCATAAAACACCACATAAAACTTATCAATTAAATTCATCAAAATTCTGGGTAGTCCCTAATATCATAAAAAAACACTGACTAAAATATTGGATCAATATAATATGTATAGAATAGTTCTTGAAAATAGTTTGATAACAAAATTAACCAAAAACAGAATCCAGAATAGATCAACACCTCTGTATTAAAACAGTCATAACTCAATCATACGAAATCCAAATCAAGAAAAACCAGTGGGGTTTGAAAATAGAAAAAAATTATCTAAATTTCATATTTTGTACAGGAATCAAGATACTGGCTGTAGCATGGACGAAAATAGAAATCAAAACAGAATCTCCAGAATTTATAGATTCACACTTCAAGTCAAAAACATCATAACTTCAAGAATATTTATCCAAACACATCCAAACTTGAAATACAACCTACCAAGCATCTAAAAATCATGATTTAGGGTTATTAACATGTCCACGTTATTAACATGTCCACGCCTATTATTTTACATGGATATCAAACAAAACATGAATTCATACAAATATTCACATACATGTCAAAAATCAAAAATTGGGCAAAACCTAGGTTATCACAAATCAAGATTTGTGTCATGAGTCATCTATGGCCAAAATATCACAATAGAGACAAAATCCATCAAGGAAAACACAATCTTAGGTTGTCTCTAGACCCAACTACATTATATGTGAACTTTGGTACTTGTATCAAACAAATGAATTGGAGTACAAGTTACTTGCCTTATTTTGGGGATGAAGAACGATGTAAATAATTCTAGAAGCAAAACCCACAAAAAAAATCCACTCCAAGTACGAATCCAAGCAACTACGAACAAAATCCTCTCATGAATGAATCCCTTGATGCAACGAGCAAAGCGGAAAGCACCCACTTTGAGAAACACCACGAAGAGAGAGTATGGGGTTCAAAAAGTGCAAACTTGATGATGGTGGTGGTGGTTTTCTGGGGAGATGGCCGGAGTAGGGCTCGGCCTAGGGGATGTGCTGATCGGCCAGTGTTAAGGGAGGCCAGCTGATGGGGTTGAGGGCTCGGGATTAGGGTGTATCCGGCAAGGAGAGAGGGTGAGAGTTAAGGTTTTAGGAAAGGAATTAGGGTTAGGGTATATATATAGAGTGCAAATGTGGGTTAATGGGTTGTGGGTATTTGCATGTAGTAATAGGTACACAAATGGGTAATAGATATTGGGTCAAATACAATTAGGAATACAATTAGGAGTGAATTCTATGCCTCTTGAAAAATCTTATTAGGAGTCAAAATTCATAGGTTTGGGAAAAAGCAACCAAAACACCACCACAACACCATGGAACAAATTAAAATAAAAATAGCGAGACCAAAAATGAGGAAATGATCAAAATGATGGAAAACGATCAAAAGAGACAAACAATATAACACAAGGAGCTCGGAATGAAATAAAACGAATATATATTGAAATCAAATCCAATATACGGTTCAGAAAAATACAAGGGAGAAAAATACCAAAAATGAAACATACAGTCAAAAATACATAAAGTGAAAAACAGGGGTTACAGAGGCAGTCTGATCGAAATGAGGCTGATGATTGGATTAGACGGATGGAGACAATCTTCGAGGTCTCGGAAACTCCGGCAGCCACTAAAGGTGAAGTTGGCCACTATGCAGTTGGAAAAGGACGCTGGTGTTTGGTGGCAATCGGTGAAGAGGACTTTGAGGGCCCAGCATATGACTTGGGAGGCTTTTCTGGAAGAATTCAGGGAGCGTTTCTTTCCTTTGGATATTCAAGAGAGGAAGGCAACAGAATTCTTGAATCTGCAACAAGGCAACATGACAGTGCGAGAGTATGAGACTAAGTTCGCTCAGCTGTCGAGGTATGCACCGGAGCTGATAGTTAATGAGGCGAAGAAGGCCAAGGAGTTCGAGCAGGGCTTGAGGCCAAATTTGAGGTCGAGGATGATTCTTTTGGGCATAAGGAGGTTCGATAAGCTGGTCAGGAGAGCAGCTATGACAGAGGAGGACATGGATCAGTTCTAGAAGAAGCAGGAGACCTGGAACAAGAACAAGAGGCCAGCAGATAGTTAGAGTGGGAAGGAGTTCCCAGTGAAACAAGGCAAGTTCAGTGGACCAGTGCAGAAGGCACCCGCAGTTCAGGGCGTGACTTGTTTCAACTGTGGAGAGACAGGTCATTATCAGGCAGCATGCACCAAGCCTTAGAAGGTGCAGGTTTGTTATCAATGCGGTCGTGAAAGGCATATCCGACCAAACTGTCCGCAGCTGAAGAAAGATGGTGCAGGGGAAGGCAAGGTTCAGAGACAGGGGCGAGTGTTCGCATTGACTGAGGAAGATGTGGGTAACTCAGGGATCAGATCCGGGGTGTGCAAAAAAATTTTTAGTTCATTCATTTATGTATTAAGTAAAACATTATTTGAGAAAAAAATGGAGATTTGAGTATCATTCTCCATGTAACAGAATTTGTTTGGTTAATGGAATAAAAACAAAAGTTTTATTTGATACTGTTTTCTTGCATACATTTGTGTCGCCCAAATTTTTGCTAGTCTTAGGTGTGGAGCTTGAGGCATTTCCAGGCGGAGTCTTGACGGTGGCAATGCCATCAAGGGAAGAATTGATGGCTGATCGATATTACGAAGAATACGATGTCGAGAGTGGTGGGAGATCATTTGGTATTAATCTCTTTTGAGCTGCAAGTTTGAGGTAGCTTTTCTTGATCATGTCCTTTCTAAGAAGGGAGTGGCCACTGATCCTCAAAAGGATGAAGCAGATTATGGAAGGTCAGAGTTGGATGCAGGAGTTCAGAGGTTGTTGCAGCATGGTTTCCGATGGCAAGTCATCAGAGTTACGGAGCGGAATGTTGTTTTTTTTTTCTGAACTCTTTGTATGATTGTGTTCCTTCTGTATGTTTGTATTTCTCTTGTTGGAATGTATTCTTTTGCGTCATTATATTTCTTGAGTTATGTTTTTATTTATGAGATTTCAATTTCTTGCTTATTTTTTGTTTGGACCCTATTAACAGTAGTTCTGAGGACAAAACTCTTCTAAGGAGGGAGTGATGTAATACCCCATATTTTTAAAATACTATTTTTGAGATCTGAAAATGGATTAAAATGATTTTTGGAGATTTAATAAATATTTTTCTGAAAATTTATCTTTTTACACATGCAAAACACGTGCAAATATTTTCTTGAAAAGTTGAAAAATAAAATTATTTTGTGGAAAATCATTATTTATTATTTGGGATTTATTTGTAATTTTTCTAGATATTTTCTGATAGTTATTGGACCTATTTGCAAATATTACGAAAAGAAGGATCTTTTTGCAAAATTGTCATTTTGAGGGATGAAAGTGCAAAACTGTTTTCCTGGACTTTTCAAATAGTGCCAGCTGGAAATAAATTGTTCATGTTGTTTTTAAATCTCAATTAAATTGGTTTTATCAAGTTTCCAAGTATAGGGATCGATTTATGTAAACTTATATTTTAAAATGATTATTTTGCAAATGTGTTCAAAACCCTAATTCTCCTAATTCCGGCCTATTTAAAAGGTGGAGTGCAGCCGTCTTTCGCTGCACAACAAAAAAAGATTCATTGTTTTATTTTTCTTGGAGATTTAAAGGGAAGATCTTGGATTTCCTTGCAAAGTAGAGGCTTTTTCTTATTTCTATTTTGTCTTCGTTTGATCTCTTCAACAAGGTGAGTGACTTGTTTTGTTTTATTTTGTTTTGTGCATGTTGTAAGTTGTTTTGTTTTGTTCTTGGAATGTTGTATGTGGTGTTTCATTTAGTAGAAAGCATGCTAGGGTTTTTGATGTGAATACATGTGGTGGATTGAATGAATGGATGAGTTGAAATTGGATCTTTTAAGAACAACCCTAGTTATTTGTGAGTAGAGTTGCATGTGGATGATTTTAGATTGTAGGAGAACCTAATATAAATTTTGAGTAGACTATTTCTTTTGAGTATTTACGGATTCGATTGAGTATTGTGAAAGTTATGCATTAATTGATTTAAGATGAGATTTTTTGGACTATTGGTGAGTTGGATGAAAGCAACTTGGCCATGTTAAAGATAAATTTGTTTATGAGTCAACTATTGAGAATAGTTGAGATTGAGTTTGAGGAATTTTGAGAATGAGTAATGGATTAAAAGACCATGTCTTGAGGATTTGAGTTGTGATGACTAAATTGGGGATTGATACATTTTTGATTAAATTTGGGAATTTGTGATTTTTTGAAAGATTTTATTTGAATCTGGATTTACTCAAATATTAAGTTTTTAAATCTGAATATTTTGTTATTTTAGTTTATGGATTTGTGAAGTTCTTTTGGTGCACAAGTATGCACAAACGTTTTTCATAAATATCGTATTTTTTTGTTGTTTAAGAAGAAATTGAGTTTTATGCGTTTTCGAAGGATTTGACTATATCTCAACTTATTTTGGTATTGATATGTTTTGGAATATAAAACAGAGTTATTTTGATGTATGATTGATTCATAAAAACTCTAATTTTGATATATGAACACATTCATGTTTTTATTTTGAAGAAGTTCATCAAAAAGCTATTTTATCAATTCAAGTGGTTTTCGATTGGTTTTTATGGATCTTTGTATATCCTATAAGTTGTATTTGATCATATCAGAAATATACTTTTTATAGATTTCGTTTTTGTAAAGTAAATCTTCGTATCGGTTGAAATATGTACAACCCAAACTGCAGTCTGTAGGTGTGACAGTCGACGGGTATGTTTCGACAGTCGACCGTCACTACCTGGCTGCTGTGTTTTTTCTCGTTTATTGAAATCTCGTGCGGAACAGTCGACTGAACCATTTCTCCAGCCGACTATCTCTGCTTTATTTTTGATATTTTCTCGAGGTGTTGGATTTTTGCTCTAGACAGTCGACTGGTGACTTTTATAGTCGACCATCAACACTTAAAATTATTTTCTTAAAAATGTTGGATTTTCGCTCTGGACAGTCGACCGACTCTGGTTTGCAGTCGACTGTTACTGATGTTTCTTGAGTTTTCCAGATGTTCTTTAAATGATTGATTCTTTAAAAGTTTTTGGATTTATAACTTACTGTTCTAAATATTATTCTTTCTACAGAACATATGTTTTCAAGATATTTTATTATTGGATTTGGATTCTAAAATTTTATAAAGATTTGGATTTTGTTGATTGGAGAGGTTTCTCCCTTTGATCGTTTTGATGATTGATTAGTGAGTTTTGGTCTTATTGATATCTCTAGGAGTTGAGTGGGAGTCCTGGAACCGGCAGTTGAAATTTGTTGAGTTAGACCTGGGGGGTCTTGGTTTAGTTGTTGCTGAGTATTTAAGTCCGGCTGGATATACTGGCTCTAGAGATGGGAATTTTGTGTTTTAATAATAACCAACTTAAGGACAAGCACTAGTAGGAATGTGATGGAACTTGGAAAACGTAAGTATAGGCTCATGGTTTTGTTAGTCCAACGGATGCATTAAACTCTTGTTTGGCACATCACTTTTCTTTTGCATAAAATTATGGTTGTGATTGTAATTTAGAGGATCGCTGTTATTATCAGCTTTGCGTCAGTCGAAGTACTAACGTTCCTTACCTTTTAGGTACTAGTTCTACCTTTCGAGCAGGTGCAGAGATATCAGATTCGTGTCGCAGAAGATTCAAGCCGAGGAGCAAGCCCCAGGGAAGCAGATTGACCATTCAGCGGAGCTTCGGCAGTGAGACGTCGGCTGCCACTCCGAGAGACAGCTGTTAACTTTACAAGTGGAGTCTGTAAATATTTGTAATAGGTTGTAATGAGTTGATGTAATTTGTACTCTTTGTCTAAGAACAAGATATCGGTTGTAATCAATGATGTAATGACTTTATTTGGCAATAAAAAGTTTTTAAATTTCCGTGGTATTACTGTGTTGAGATGCATTTGAAGGCAAAGATTCTGGTGAGTGTCACAGATGTCCGGTAACGGGGATCCGGGGCAATACAGAAGTGGTATCAGAGCTGACTTCAAATTGCAGTCTAACACGATAGGAAATTAGACTTGAAGGCCAGATAAAATGATTTTAGTTGGCAGATAGGATGATTATAAATCATATGGTAGCACTTTACAACATATGATTATGATCTTCCCTATATCTGAACCAGTCTCAGTGTACTACATTTTTACTAACAAGCTTGGTGCAGTCAAGTTCAAATGGCGGCTAGTCTGTAACCAGACATCAATGGAGGCAAACCTGCAACTGGATATCGAAGGGCAAGTCTGAAACCGAATGTCCAGAAGGAAAACCTGCAACTGGATATCGTAGGGAAAGTCTGCAACCGAATGTCTAGAAGGCAAATCTGCAACCGGATGTTGAAAAAGCAAATTCATAACCTGATGTGCAGGAGGAAAGTCTGCAGTCGAACGACAAATGAGGGCAAGTCGCAGCACAAAGTTGAGGAAGAATGACAAGGCCGCACCGAGGCTCAGTGTTGAGACTAGAATTCGCGACATACTAAGGAAGGCATTGGAGGAAATCTGTAAAACGAAGAATGGGAAGAGGAACCATAGAATGGGGGGACTTCCTGGACGAGTTAAGCAGCATTGTTCGATAGTGGATCGACTCATTCTTTTGTGTCAAAATCTTTTTCGAGAAAATTAAGATGCACACAAAAGGCAATTCCATATTTAGCTTTGATAGTGGCTATGCCATCAGGCAACCCTTACTACAGATCTGTGCTATAGGGGATGTAAGCTCCAGATTAGCAGAGAAACCCTAAGTATCGATTTGTTAGAGTTGGGTTTTTTCGGAACAGATGTCATTATTGGTATGGATTGGATGTTGAGGCACAAGGCAAGCACCGACTGCAAGGAGAATGAGGTAGTCATCTCAGCTGTAGGAGTGGAACTTGCATTCCACGGGGAGAAGAGATCGAAGGCAATGACTTTTGCAGCTGCTAGTGAAGTACGAGTACTTGAAGAGGTGAACAAGATACCAGTAGTGAGGAATTTTCCACTCGTATTCTTGGAGGATTTACCCAGAATTCCCCCAAACCGTGATGTCGAGTTTAGGATGACTGTTCAGCCAGGTAGCGCTCCAGTATCCAAAGCACCCTATAGAATGGCGCCAGTAGAGCAGATTGAGGTCAAGAAGCAGATTGAAGAATTCTTGCAGAAAGGATTTATCAGACCAAGTGCATCACCTTGGGGAGCACCAGTATTCCTCGTTAAGAAGAAGGATAGATCATCCAGGATGTGTATTGATTATCGGGAATTGAATAAAGTCACTATTCGGAACAAGTACCCAATTCCCAGGATCGACGATTCGTTCGATCAACTTCATGGAGCAGCAGTATTTTCCAAGATTGATCTACGGTCCGGATATCATCAAGTGCGAGTCAAGGAAGAGGATGTACCTAAGACAGCTTTTCGGCCTCGGCATGGACACTATGAATTCTTGGTAATGTCGTTTGGAGTGACTAACGCTCCAGCAATCTTCATGGACTTGATGAACAGAATTTTACGTCCGTTTATTGACTCATTTGTTGTGGTCTTCATCGACGACATTTTGGTATATTCAAGGACAGAGCAGAAGCATGCTGAGCATCTGACAACAATCTTGAGCAAGCTACAAGAGCATCAGTTGTATGCCAAATTATCCAAGTGTGAGTTCTGGAAATCAGATGTTGCATTCTTAGGCCATATCGTTTCTAAGGAGGGAGTGGCACCGGATCCTTAGAAGATAGAAGCAGTCAAGGGATGGCCACAACCAAAGTCGATGAAAGAAGTAAGGAGTTTTCTGGGTATGACTGGATATTACCGGAAGTTTATCCAGAATTATGCAAGGATAGCTGTACCCCTTACAGCCTTGACCAAGGAGAACCAAAGTTTCATCTGGACGAAGAAGTGTGAAGAGAGTTTTCAAGAACTGAAGAACCGTTTGAACTCTGCACCTATATTGGTTTTACCTCAGGAGGATAAGGACTACGTCATCTACAGTGATGCATCGTATTTGGGGTTCGGGTGTGTGCTGATGCAGAAGGGCAAGGTTATAGCTTATGGTTCGAAGCAGCACTATTGGTGGTCTGGGATGAAGCGAGATATAGCAGAGTTCGGGGCCAAATGTCTGACGTGCCAATAGGTTAAGGCTGAGAATCAGAAACCAGGAGGATTGCTACAGCCTCTACCCATTCCAGAATGGAAATGGGAGAACATCAGTATGGATTTTATCACTGGATTACCCAGCAGCCCTAAAGGAAATCACTGAATATGGGTGATTGTGGATCGATTGATAAAGTCAGCACATTTTCTCTCAGTAAAGATGACCTGGACAGTCAAGAAGCTGGCCGAAAATCTACATCGAGAACATAGTAAAGCTACATGGAGTGCCAGTGCCGATCGTATCCGACCGAGATGCAAGATTTACATCTCGATTCTGGCAAAGTCTACAGTCAGTATTGGGAACTAGAACAGACTTCAGCACAGCTTTTTACACACATACTGATGGACAGACAGAGAGAGTCAACAGGATTCTTGAAGATATGTTGCGGGCATGCATTTTGGACTTAAGAGAAAGTTGGGAGAAATACCTAGCCTTGGTAGAGTTTGGTTATAATAATAGCTATCAGGCGAGCATTGGCATGGCCTCGTATGAAGCTTTGTATGGTCGAAGATGCAGAACACCAGTTTGTTGGTTCGAGGTAGGAGAGCGGTAGATGTATGGGTCAGAAATTGTACAGTAAACGTCGGGATAGATCGAGCTTATTCAGAAAAGGCTTCATGGAGCACAAAGCAGGCAGAAGAGCTATGTGGACAACCGCCGAAGAGAGTTGGAATTTGAGGAAGGTGACTCCGTATTTCTCAAGGTGTCGCCGACAAAAGGAGTTATCAGATTCGAAAAGGGCGGGAAGTTAGCTCCGAGATACATTGGACCATACAAGATTCTGAAGAGAATTGGCAGGGTGGCTTATAAGTTGGAGCTACCAGCAGAGTTATCTCAAGTACATGACGTGTTCCACATCTCTATGCGACGGAGGTATGTGCCGGATTCAAGCCATCAATTGCCAGAGGTTTCGAAAGATTTGCAGATAAATCTTTCCTATAGAGAGCAACCAGTCAGGATACTTGATCATCATGATAAGGTACTGAGAAAAAAGGTCATCCCGATGGTCAAAGTTCTCTAGAAGAACCAGTTCGTGGAAGAAGCCACGTGGGAGCCGGGGAGCCGCATGAAGGCTTTGTATCCGGATTTGTTTTAGGTGTTTTCTGTTTTCTTTGTTGTTGTTCTTTTCTCCCACTAGGGACGTTCTGGGGACAGAACGACTCTAAGGAGGGAGTAATGTAATACCTCGGATTCGGCAATGCTTATATATATATATATATAGTATTTTGTTTGATTTTTTTATCGTTGGTGTGCGGTTAGGTTGCGGGGCAGTTCATGAGGATGGTTGTGTTCTAGACGATGCAAGAATGAGAAGGACTGATACTGGTATAAACACTAGTTTTTTGTATGATACTTATGTAAATATATCATTGTATGATACTACGATGGGTATATCTTGCGTACACTTGATAAACCTCTCATCACTCATGTAAGAACCCAATTAAGGACTAAATAGTACAACCAATCCGTTGTACCCCAAAACCAAGGGCTCAAGACCATGGTTTCTCACTAAAACCACCCTAAACCCTACCCCCTACACCTTATAATCTGCCCCGCCCCCCCCCCCCCCCTCCTTCCCCTCTTTTTACTCACTCATTTTACTATTAAAAAACCCCTCATTTCTTCTCCCAAGTTCTGAAATTTTTAGAACTCAAACCCAAGAAAAGAAAGAGAAGGAGAGAAAGGAAGAAGATTGAAAAAGGAGCTCTTGGAGTGAACTCTTGGAGAAGTGAAGCTCAAAGCCATCATCTACTCCACAATCAACTCAAGGTGGGGAGTTTCTCTAAACCTTTATTGTTGTTTCTTGTTCTTTCTTACATGCATGTGAAGTAGTAGGAGTTAGAATGATTGTTTGGAGATTGGAAATTGAAATCTGAAACTAGAACTGGAATCTTGATCTGCATGCCATTTTCTAGAATTTCCTGAGAGCAAACCACAAGGAACTTGATGATGAAATTTTACATATTGTTCCTTTAAATGTCTAGATGATCCACGAATTATTTAGGATTTTTTTGATATTGTTTGGTATTTTAATAAAATCCATTTGTGGAACAGTGCCGTAAGGCAGTAGCAAAAATTATTTACTCTGATACCTAAGATTTTTGGATTTTTCATAATTAATTGGAGCATGATCTTAATCTGAAATTTTTACCATGTTTTCCCACATGTATCTAGAGTCTACAGAAAAATTAAGAAATTAGTTGGATGATTTTACACTCAAGTTCAAAATTAATCTATCAACAGTAGCTAGAGCTGTAACTGAAGAACATAATGATCTTTGTGTTTAATTGAAACATGAAAAACTCAATGTATACTTGAAAATTGGACATGAAACCTTTTATATGTTGTTCATCATGAAGTCTAGTTTCTTTACTGTAAATTTTGTGACTATTGGATGAGTATAGGATTTATGAAGAATTTTATAGCATGTACTGTGCTGGATTCAGTCAAATTAGAAACCCGATAGAGATGACACAATTGAGGCTCTTTAAGAGCAAATTCTGAGGAAGTGTTTCCTTAGAGGATTGTAGTAGACATCAAGACCTTTCTAACAAGACCTATTTAATGTGATTCCAATGAGTGCTTGATTTAATATGATTTTTGCTATACTGGATAGAGACCAGGATTGGAGCTGAGTGCTCTGATTGAGAAAGTCTTAGTGTGTGACTTGGTACACTTGAGAGTAATGTGTATTTTAAGGTGATCAAATGGCATATTTTGGATTTGTGACCAACTAGAGGAATGTAGAGGACATCCACACCTTTCCATAGGACTTGGATTTGTAGCATTCTGGTGAGTGAGCAGTGTTTTATGCTACCGGTAAGGTACAGCCCGTGTACAGGAAATATACAGGCTGAGGCTTGAGAGGCCATTTTGAGGACTTAGATGATAGAATTTGAGGTTATAATCAACTAGGAAGTTGTAGCCTAGGTTCTTATCTTTCCAGATTGGGCTTGTACACCCCAATCGAAGTTGTATCGAGGGAGTTATGATCTTTTTAAGTTTTGGACAGAAACCTCGTAGGTTGCTTAGTCTTGGGTTTTGACTAGTGTTGTGTGGACCTTTCCCCTGTGTACCATTAGAGTTGATAACTCTTTGTCTGGGGACGTTTGGTATCTATTGTTGGTTTTGTTTGACTCCCATGGTGGATCTTATGGCTCCAGTTAGTCACTAGGGTAGGGTGATACCCTGCATCTATCGACCCTAAGTTATGAACTTCCACCTAAGCATAGGACGTCCGAGCTGTGCCATCAAATTGAGTTCATTATCCGGGGAGGGGTGAACGCACAAATTCTTTGCCCGATGAGGGCTAAACACATCAGTTCATTACCCGGAGAGGGGTGAAAACACACATTCATTGCCCTGGGAGGGGTGAATGCAGGCCACGGTACTAGACAAACTCCGAGCTAGGGGAAGTGGCGAACCGAACCGGTATCGCCAGGGCTAGAGGTCTATAAGCAGAATTTTTGGAAGCAATCTCTTTTCACCTAAGTTTTTAGAAGTGACTAGGATTAGAGTGATGCATTAGGGGTTTTGTAATTGCATTAGTATTAGTAGACCATAGTCGGGTGTTGTACTCTCCTGTCTTCTCGGGATACGTTTTCGGTACTCATGATTGAGTCCTCGGTCTCGTATCTCGATCTGTTAATCCCCAAAGTTTACTGGAGTAAGGAACGGGAGGATAGAGGGATTTGACCCCCGAGGCCGTCACGTTCCTATGCACGTGGGTTACTTCATACATCAGTTCATACCCCGGGGAGGGGGTGAACGCACATGTCATTGACATCACGCGTACCGGGTAGGTACGGGTATAGGGTAGGTACGGGTAACGGGTAGGTACAACGGTCTTGCTACGGCATACAATGCGGCTTTCTGAAGAGGTCCGTACGTGGGTACTGAGTGGCAAACACGACCACCACTTCGGCAGTGCAGTGGTAGAACTAGACCGACCAGCTGCAATCTCCTTGGGCACGGACAATCTATTGGGAACAGGTTGAGTAAAAGAGTAGGATGCATGGCGAGGGTTTGAATCCCTAAACTGTGGAGAAAAACGGCTAGATTTAGGGGCGTATGTAGTATGGGATGCATTCGTTTCCAAAGTCTTACTTGCATTAGAGTCAGGCATGTGATTTGTTGCATCTAGTCATAGGATCATAGCTTACCACTGCACTAGAACCCAAATCCATTAATCCCTTATTTGGCACATCACTTTTCTTTTGCATAAAATTATGGTTGTGATTGTAATTTAGAGGATCGCTGTTATTATCAGCTTTGCATCAGTCGGAGTACTGACGTTCCCTACCTTTTAGGTACCGGTTCTACCTTTCGAGCAGATGCAGAGATATCAGAGTCGCGCAGCAGAAGACTCAAGCCGAGGAGTAAGCCCCAGGGAAGCAGATTGACCGTTCAGCGAAGCTTCGGCAGTGAGCCATCGACTGCCACTCCGGGAGACAGCTGTTAACTTTACAAGTGGAGTCTGTAAATATTTGTAATAGGTTGTAATGAGTTGATGTAATTTGTACTCTTTGTCCAAGAACAAGATATCGGTTGCAATCAATGATGTAATGACTATATTTGGCAATAAAAAGTTTTTAAATTTCTGTGTTATTACTATGTTGAGATGCATTTGAAGACAAAGATTCTGGTGAGTGTCACGGATGTCCGGTAATGGGGATCCGGGACGTTACAACATAGGTCCGGTGTAAGCCCTTAACGTTCTCCACTTGATAGGGTTAAATCCCTCGCTTATGCAACAAATCCTACTACGATGACTACTATGAGATATAGATAAACTGAGAGTATTAGCCCATGCCCTGATAATTGCGGAGGTTAATCTCTATCCACAGATAATTCTGGAGACTATTTCACTCATACCTGGGAATCTTCGAGAATACCCCACACCGCAAGCTTCGGCGCCTCATCACACGAATACCCCATGAGTGTCGTCTCGACCCCCCTAGAGATCAATCCCACACCACAGGTAATTCCAGAGACTATTTCACTCACACCTCAATAAGTCCAGAGATTATCTCACACCGCAGGCCATACTGAGGTCCATAACCCATGTTCTCATTTCATCATATCACCATCTAGTGCATGTCCTTATCTTTTTAAGTTAATTAATTAATTACGAATTTCCTAGAGTTGGTGTACCCTACCTGACTTAACTTAACTGATCAACAACAAAAGTCATAACTGACCAAACCACAAAATCTCAACTGCCGGTATCTAGGGTCCCACACACCCTCTAGAGATTCACAACTCAACCATCAACAATAAATTCTTCCATTTTAACCTCTACATTTATTTTATTGTTAATCCATTCACGGTGGGAAAATTCACTCATTAACATTGTTTGTATATTGGTATGTATATATATATATGTGTAGGAGGTCCTCTTATTTAGTAAGAGTGTGCATAAGTGTGTGTATAATTCTTTACTGAGTTGAAGTGTGCATAGGTATATATACTGGAGTTGAGTATACACAGGATGTGGGATTAAAATCCTTTTCTCTGATTGTAGATGTATATGTGTAAGGGTAACATATATAAAGAACTTCTTTTTTATTGATAAGTATATATGTATACAATATATAGATAGAAGATTCTTGTACTGAGTGTATATGCATATATATACAAAAATGTAGAGATCCCAAAACTAATGTATTTATGTGCGATATAGGAATAGACCTGCTACTGCAGTGTATCTGATGCAAAGAAGAAAACCCCTTTTAACTTATATAAGATGTGTATGTAGATAAAAGAATATGCACTTTATTTAATTGAAACATATGTATACACTTGTATGACTGTTATATATAGAAAACCCCCTTATACTGATTTGAAGTAAATGTATATGTGCAAGGTGTAGAAAGGAATCCCCCTTACACTGATACAAAATATATATATTTATAATAACTCTTTGTACGGAATTGAAGGATATGTTTGTATGCAGATATGTATATATATAAGATATAGAAATTTCCATTCACTGATCTAGGTGTCTACATGTGTATGTCTGATATGTATAGGTAGGCCTATTACTGATTTGAAGTAAATGAGCATATACATGATTTAGAAAGATATTCCCTTTCAGTGAAGTGGAGCATACACAGAGTATATACAAGATATAGAAAAGAGAAAAAAAAACCCTTTTACTGACATGAAGCATATGTGTGTATATATATATAGAAATCCCTTTTACTGATTTGAAGTGAGATATGCAGAGTATGGAAAATTGATCATATGTAGATATGTAAAGATTAAGCCATGTGCAGGATGTAGTAGAAAACTTTTTTACTGATGTAATCATAGGAGCATACATATGATGCCTATGTAGGAAAAAAAATAGAAGGTATAGATTAACTGATATATGCACACATGTCTGATACATAGGAGGAATTATTGAAGTGAAGTAAATATATGTTTGTGATATATATATATATATATAGAACTCTTCTTTACTGAGTTCAAGTGCCTATGTAGGTATCTGATATATATATAGAGGAATCCTTCTAACTGAGTTGAAGTGCCTAAGAAGGTATCTGATATATATATATAGGAATCCTTCTAACTGAGTTGAAGTGCCTATGTATGTATCTGATACATATATAGGAATTCTTCTAACTGAGTTAAAGTGCCTATGTATGTATCTGATACATATATGGGAATTCTTCTAAGTGAGTTGAGGTGCCTTTGTATGTATCTGATACATATATAAGAATTCTTCACTGATGTGTTGTATATTTGATACATAGGTCCACTTTACTGAAGTGTTGTGTGTGTGTGTGTGTGTGTGTATATATATATATATGTATATATATATATATATATAAGTGTATAGATGAATAAAAACAGGTTAAGGAGTGGGATAAGGTTGTGTTTCATTTCAGAATCATATAGAACTCAAGGAAAACCAATCAAACATCAAAATACCATAACCCATTTTTTCGGCCTGCACCCAAACAGGTCCAAACAAAAACCCTTCTCTTCTACTTCAAACTCAATCTTTGATTCAATAACCCTCTCATAACTTGTTATATACAACCCAAATACATACATCAGTTTACTTGTGAACAATATGCACTCACAACATACATCCAAATCAAATTTTCCTTCATCAATAACATCAAACAAAACACATATGAATATGCACACAGTGTGGGTTATTTTCAATCAAATTAGTTTACTTCTTGCAATAACATTATATAACTCAATATATAATGTTCAATTCAGCAACAATATGATTGGGACATCCTAATCATGATTTCTATTAAGTTCTTTAGCAATTACAAGTTATTTAATTAGGGTTTTGGTCATCAATAGTATGGTTTCAAGAAAAGATCGCTTTTTAATTCATCTACTCATCAAAAGTTATTATATCTTCAAACCATTATATAACATGCTCTCTAATAGATGAAACATCACATAAAACATGCTTAGAACAATAAGAAAACAAACACAAGTCACTCACCTCTTTTGAAGAATCAACCGAAGAAAATAAAGAATAAGAAAAATCCCTTATTCGCAAGAAAACCAAGAATCCTCGCTTAAAAACTCCAAAAAAATAATAATAAGAAATCTCGTTGTGTTGTGCAGCAAAGAGACGGCTGCACTCCACCTTTAATAGGCCGAGATCCAAGTAAATTAAGGTTTGAATAGATTTGTAACATATCTCTTTTAAAATATTTCGTTACATATATAAATCCTCATACTTGGAAGTTTAATAAAACCAAACTTAATTGAGTTTTAAAAACAAAAATAGCCATCCTATAACCAGCTGGCACTGGTTGAAAACCCAGAATAAAGAATTTGAACTTTTACCCCTCTAAATGGCAATTTTGCAAAAAAGATATATCAAAACTTGCAAAATAATCCAAATTTATTAAAACAAAGAGTAATCTCTTTACCTCTGAGTTTGCTAGGCATCATGCCAAGACCAAAAATCCAAAAATCTGGAGTTTTTACTCCAAGTGGTAATTTTGCACAAAAGTCCCTCTTTTTGTAATATTTGTAAATAGGTCCAATAATTATCAAAAAATCCAAAAAATTCACAAATAATATCTAATAATAAATAATGAGTTTTCCCAAAATAATTTTTGATTTTGAACTTTCCAAAAAATTATTTGCACGTGTAAAACGGTAAAATTTTATAAAAATATTTATTAAATCACCAAAAATAATTTTAATTCATTTATTAATCTTAAAAGCATTATTTAAAAATCTGGGATATTACAATAATCCTGCAGCCTCACCATCATTGGAATCAGAAACAGGGGAGAGCACAAGAGTATGATGCATAGCGGGGGATCGAACCCCATTAAACTGAAGAACATCGTTTAGTTACGGGGTGTGTAGTATGGGATGCATATCTTTCAATCAAGCGTGAATTAGCCTTAGGAGCATGAGTGCATAGTGTGCATTAGATTAGGTCATGGCATACACCGACACTTGTTTGACATCACCTTTTACTGTGCATCAAATATTATTTGTGGTTGTTGATGTTGGAATCGTTATACTATGGCGTAGAGAGGATAGTCGGGTATAGCATTTCGTCAGTTGTAATCAACTGACGTGCCCACAGTTATCAGTACAGGACTGTCGAGTTGGGAGCACGGGAAAGCAGAAGCAGGGAAAAGCATCCAAGTGGAAGTTACCGTCCAAATTTTTATTGTACATTCATGTTGTGCCAATTATTTGTAATTGTTGTAATCATTGGACTTTGTAATAACAATTTGATGTAATAAAAGTTTTTAATTTCCTGTGATTTTTGTTGTGTTGTGAATCGTTTGGAGGAAGATCCTGGAGAGTGTCACGAGTTCCTATGTTAGGAATTTGCGGATAGGGAAACAGAAGAGCTCGGGATGGGTTGATAATGAAGGAGAGCTCGGGTTCAATAGAGAATGAAGTATACAGCAATGGTGTGGCTCGGGATTGATGAGAAAAAGATGGTGGTGAAGCTTCGGTTTGGTGGAGATGACGGTCGGTGTGTGGCTGAAGATGAGATGGACTGATGTTGCGGGTAGGGAAACAGGGGAGCTCGGGATGGGTTGACAATGAAGGAGATCTCGGGTTCAATAGAGGATGAAGGAGACAGCAATGATTTGGATCGGGATTGATGAGAAGAGGATGGTGGTGAAGTTCGGTTTGGTGGAGATGATGGTCGGTGTGCGGGTGAAGTTGAGATGAACTGAGGCTGCAGGATGAGGTGGTGTTGATGGTGGAGTGAAGGAGATGAGGGGTTGAGGTGAAGGTGATGAGAAGAAGAGCTCGAGATCTTGGGAATGGCAGTAGTGAGGTGGAGGTGGCTGACGAGGCTCGGGTGTAGGGAGAAGGCAGTGGATGGGTTGAGGGAGAATGAAGAAGAGGAAGAAGGAGCGGCTCTATCCGGGTGTGCGATGAAGGAGGGAGGTGATTCGTAGGATATAGTTAAAGAGAGTGAGGCATTAGTGGGGTTGTTAGTGGGATAATGAGAAGGATTATTGGGGGTAAGGTAGTTAGCAATTAAGGAGTAGTGTTGTAAGATTTTTTGAGTTGGGTTTAGATTAAGATTTGAAGACGGAATTGGGCCCAATTCAATAAAGATCCACAATAATAGAAAGGCTTACAAAAGTAATCAAATAATAACATCATAGCATGCATTATGGATCCGGGCATGGATTAACGGGCTTAAAAAGGACTTCCAAAAGTGAATTAAATACCAATGAATGAATTTAAGAGAATTATTTAAAAATGATCAAATATGAAAGTACATATAAAATTTGTACTAATGGAAACGGAGGTTACAACGAGGGTGCTTAACACCCTCTAGTAGAACTTGTTTATTCAATTTCCAATAAGACCGACACTTGTGATACGACCAAAGCATGTAATAAAGGCTAGCACTATTGACGCAACCACTTAATTTTTATTTCAATAAAACTTACCTTATTTTTCTTATAAAGATCATCGCACCGACCCCCTATCTACCCACCCAAGTCACGACTATAACTCGACAAAACAGCTGGTTCGGAGTCCAGCTTCACCCTAAGCTTTGCTCCCACGACTTGCTAGAATCAAAATAACAAGTTCGAAGTCCAACACTTGGTTTGATGCCGCTCTAGTCTCTTGCGAACAAGCAAATGTAGTGCAGCTCACCATTCGGAATTGCTCCTACAACTTGTTGAAACTCTCAAAACAACAAGTTTGGAGTCCAATAATTGGTTCGGCGCCGCATTAGTCACTTACGAATAAACAAGTGTGGAATATCTCACCATTCAGAATTGCTCTTACAACTCGTTGAAACTCTCGAACAACAAGTTCGGAGTCCAATACTTGGTTCGATACCGCTTTAGTCGCTTGCGAACAAGCAAGTGTGAAGTATCTCACCATTCAGAATTGCTCCTACAACTCGTTGAAGTTCTCAAACAACAAGTTCGGAGTCCAATACTTCGTTCGTTGTCACTTTAGTCGCTTGTGAACAAGCAAATGCGGAGTAGCTCACCATTTGGAATTGCTCCTACAATAAGTTCAGAGTCCAATATTTGGTTCGATGCCGCTTTAATCGCTTGCAGACAAGCAAGTGCAGAGTAGCTCACCATTTAGGCTCTGTTTGGTTCAAAGGAGGGGAGGGGAGGGGAGGGGAGGGAAAGGGAGGGGAGGGATTTAATGAAGACTCTGTTTGGTTCAAAGGAGGGGAGGGGAGGGAAAATAATTATCTTCTTGTTTGGTTCACAAGGGGAGGGAATGGATTTTATAATAAAATTACTTTTATACCCTTCACAATTGCATTCCCTAAATTTCATTCTAAAACCATATTAAAATGGTAAACTTTTACATTTACTTATTAATTACATTTTCTTATGTTCATGCAGCCAAAGATAGGAGACTAAATCACAGAATAAGTTAGTTAGATTGACCACTATATGGAGTCAACTAATGGTTAATGACATAGGCAGTAGACCCAATCTTTTCATTATCTTGAAAGCTACTCATTTTATAAGGGATTATCGGAACTTCAGAAAGTAAAATTCCAGGTTCAAATTCAACCTATATGCACTTGCCTTCCCCCAGTTTCTTATGCTTGTGAAGTTAGCATGTCTGTATGTAGCACTGCGTCCTTGATCCTTTGTCATTGAAGCTTACATCTTCATGCACCTTTTTTATATGATGTTATCAACCTTACATTCTTCAGAATGGTACCTAAATCCTAACACAACTGCAAATGATTATTTCTGGGAAGTTTCTGTAGCCCAAACCCATTGATTTATCCACCAGCAACGATCATTGATACTCATCTTAATTTACACCATTTATTAGTCCAAATATTTTTTGTTGATAAAGAGAACTAACTAAAAGGGCAATTTAGTCCATTCACATTAAAAAATTAGACATAATTTCTCTCCCCTCTAAATCCCCCCACTTTTGGAGGGGAGCCAAAATTGGCTCAGGAGGGGTGTTGCACCCCCCCCCCCCCATTTCCCTCCCCTCCCCTCCCAAAAAATGAACCAAACATGAAAAGTTTTAAAAAACCCCTCCCCTCCCCTCCCCTCCCCTCCATTCCCCTCCAACCAAACACTCCCTTAGAATTGCCTACAACTTATTGAAACTCTCAGTAAACAGGTTCGGAGTTCCCAATAATGGCTCACAATCGCCTCTACTATTCACAAATATGCGAGTTGGGGACTCAAAACGACCATTCGACTTACAACCGAAACTTGTTAAGACCCTTCAACTGCTCCTTAATGGCGATGCTCACCTTCTTAAGCTCCCTGGAGATAGAGAAATTGCAGGCCAATTTCAACCCAAAAAACAGACGAATCTTGTAAGATCCTGCAAAATAGTATAAAACTATTTTGTATATTAATCCGTGCACGTTTGGGAATCGCATGTATTAATAAAATTTTCCTCAATTTTTAATTGAGTAAATAATGAAACATATTATTCAGTATGTTTCGAACTCTACGAAGGTGCATTTACGAACCAGAATTGAGGTATTTCTCAATTGAATTGTATACTTGTTTCAACTATAATTGAGACAAAACATATAGTATTTCTATGATAACTAACAATTATTTTGTATGATAATATTTGACAATTGATTGTCATTGCACGTGTTAGTAATATTATCCTAATTGATTATGTGTGTTGTATCAATTGCATACAACATATTATTTGTACAATACATATATGTACAATTGTCCACTATTTGTATACTACAAATACCCTATCTTATTATACCCTACATTAAACCATGGATTAATACCACGGGCTTTAGTCCAAGTGTCAAAATAAATCATGATTGAAATCAAGTTCCCAAATTAGATCAAGTTTCAATATTTAGGCTAGGTTGAACACTTGGCAATCCCCATCCCATCTCACACTCTTCCGTAGCCATTGTCGGCCATGAAGAGAAAGAGAGGAGAGTGAGTTCATTTAAGCTCATTTTTGCATCATTTTTGCTTCAAAGTGTTTCATTGTCACTTTATCATCTCAAAATCCTAATTTTCTACTTCTAAGCACTCTCACACTGTCAAATACCCTTTCCGTTCCCTTAAAGCAACTGATTTGATTCAAAAGAAAGGAGCAAGAAGCTAGGAGAAGGAGCTCAAACAAGGAGAAGAAGGAACTTGAAGAAGGAGGAGCTTGATAGTAGAAATCTTCTACTATAAAGTGGTTGTCTTTCTAAAATGCATGCTTGATTTGTTTTAAAGTGTGATGAATGTTATTGATTTGGCTGGCATGATGATGTGAATGGAAATTTTTTTTACATATAAATTAATACAAGTACTAAGTGTACCAATTACTAGAAAAGGCATGATCTTGTGTTAGTTTCGCATAAATTAGATAGGAAATTCATATCTCTGTGATCTATTATAATTTGGGGTTGAAATTTTTACAGTAGCATCTCACATATGTCTTTATTAATTCCACAAAATTTCGTAAATTTTGTAACAAGTTTTGATATTTTAAATAAATACAAATAATTGCTGGAACAATAACTTAATTTCTGTTCTGTCTTGATTGTACAGGCTTAGTTTCTAAAAACCATATCTCTGTAATCATTTAGAATTTAGAACTGAAAATTTTACAGTAGCTTCTAATACATGTCTGTAGTAACTCCACCAATTTTCATAATGTTTGGATAATTTTCACTATTTTAAGAAAATACAAAAGTGTTGTTGGAACAAAATTATTTCCTGATTCTGTTTTGTTATTCACACCTAGTTACAGAATGCTACATCTCCGTGATTAAAAGGAATTTGAGACTAAAATTTTTACAGTATAATCTCAGTCCATTATAGAACATCTCCACCAATGTTTTTGATTTTTAAGTATCATGATATTTTTATAAAATACAAATTTCTGCTGTTGTTAAGAAACAGTGTGTATGTTGTCTTGTAATCGATACCCAATTCAAAATATCATATCTTTTTGAAGATTTTGAAATTTTAGCTAACATTTGGATATTTGATGCTTCTCTGTGTCTAGAAGATACTTACCAAATTTAATAAACAATGGATATCATTTGTTATTTTTAAATGAGTTTAATGTGTAACTAGTTGACAGTTTCTATCAATTCTAGAATTTTACACACATATCAGTTTGAGGCCATTTTCATCCCTAAAATAAAGTATTTTGAGAAAGTTTCCATCAAATAAAATAAAGTATACGTAATGACCTTTCTGTAGAGTATAAAAACTTGAAATTTCATTGAGTATATGATTAATGATAATTTTTTCAAATAACACAAGCTGCAGGTTTAATAGTTAGCTCGTTGTTTTGAATGAATATATGTTTCCATCATGCTTGTATACATCAATTGTGTTTTAAGATTAGAATAACTATTTGTCTTCTCTTTGCATTGGTGCAACTTGCTCGTTATACAAATTTTTCTAACTTGCTTACGGTTAGAACAGCTTTGTACTTGTTTAAATTGATGTTTCGGATGATTTTATTGCCCAAGAGTGCTATTAACTTGCTAATGATTAGGGTAGTGAAATAGTACCCAATGTCTTAATAGAAATACATGATCTATTGGATAGATAGGAGCCCATGTCACCTTGAGTGCAGTGGATGAAGACAGTCTTCATGCGCCGACGGGAACACTATCTGAGGAGGGATTGATCGCGGGCCGAAGATGTGGTCGAAATCCAAGCTAGAAGGCGAACAGCGATCGACGAAGGTCGAGTCGCTATTGTCACTAGGTCAAATTAGGGCCAAGTTGGGCCAACTCTTAGGCCTGGTTTGGAGGCCAGGTTGGATTCCACTTGGGACAGTTGAGTTTGGATAAAATGACTAGGGTAATTAACTAGAAAGCAACCGTTTGGTTTTCACTAATCTTTCCACTAATAAATGATAGCTAGTTGCTTTAAAACAATGCCCATGTATAAGTTATAAGTTAGGATTGGTGAACTAGTAGTAGTGTCTTAAAGGCCATAACAGAATACGTCATTATTTTTAATTGTAAGGACAGACACTAGTTGGGTGGTTGTACTCACTTGTCAAAGGGACAAATGTGGCGCCGTCTCACCTGTCAAGGGGAACAAGCGGCGTAGTCTCGACTGTTAATTTCTGGGATCTAGTAGGTAGAATGGGAGGCATATATATGTGCCGCAATCTCTTGTCGGAAGCTAGGGGATAGAACCCTAAGTAACCGTCTATGTTCTAAGTTATATGTTCAAATGCAAATGTTCTATGCTACTAATATAAATAGGGAGCAGGATTTTAACTCCGAGTTTCTCGACCGAATAGGGGAAGGCCTACCGGTCCACTAAAAACTCGCATAACTTTGGTAGGGATGGGAGTGGAGAAGATAGCTATTCCGGTTGAGCTGTGGCAGAGCCGATTAGTGACCAGCCTGTCTGGAAGTGGCTTGGACCACCAGTCTCATCAGACCAGAGTGATCACTGACTATTTGTCAGTGGGGAAATACCATCGGTCCGTCTACTGGTGCGGGGGTAGACCACATGCACTGCAACTCTACCAAGTCACTGGATGAATGTCAGAATAGGAAAGTGTACAAGAGTAGGATGTATGGCGAGGGATCGAACCCTACAATCAGAAGAAGGCGAGCTTGATTTGAGAAGTATGTAGTATGGGATGCATACATTTCCAAATCAAGTGTGCATTAGAATATGAGCATCGTGTGCAATTTAAGGATTGTGCATTATATTCTAGGTCATGTCATACACTGACACTTGTGATTTTACTGTACATTTTTCTTTTTGCATCAATTATTAATTGTTGAGTTTGGGAAGTCGCTGGTTTTATCATCATTTCATCAGTTGCATTCAACTGACGTGCCCACAGGTTGTTAGTTGCAGGACTACTTGATTGTGGGAGTAGGGACTCGAGCTGTGTGGAGCGTCCAAGTGGAGATTATAAATTTTGTTCAGTAAATTCTTTTGATGTAATTCATGATGTAAAATTTATGTAAGATTGTATTGTAAAATTTAACATTCTGGGATGCAATTAAACATTTAATTTCCTATCAATTTTCTATGTTAAGTACTCGTTTGAAGTAAGATTCTGGCTTGTGTCTCAAGTTTTCTTTGTACAGAATTCGGGGCGCTACAAATTCTTAATCAATTTCTTAACAAAACTTGTAGACATTCTATTCCTCATCGAAACAAAAGTTCATTAGCCCCAATCCTAGCTCTATAGCACTGGGAATAGGCATTACAACGCAACAACACCGAAAGCATGCGAGCATGTTGGTTTGGAGTTCAAAGTGACCATTCATCCTCCCTAAATCGTGTCAAATCTTCGACAAGAAAGCCTAGAAGGTAGCCCTTCCCCAAAACTATCTTTATGGCTTGCTCCAAGCGGCCAAAAACAACACGGAGGAAGACATACAAAGTTTAGTATTCAACACAAAAGAAAAACGAGTATAAGACTTCACGAAAAAATTCTCAAATTTATATTAGTCGGGATTCAAATACGAAGATATAACAGGTGGTGGCTAGTTCTCTATTAGGCTACTACAAAATGTATCAAAGTGAATGCAAAAGGAAAAGCTCTAAAACTGAAAAATCAAAGCTCCTCACCGTCAGACGAAGCCAAAGGAGTAGGAACCCCAGTCGCTCTGTTCCTTTCCTCTCTACCTGGTGAGTCGTCCAAAGTCCCATCTTCATCGACCACTTCTTCCAATGGCTCCATCCTGTGAAGAAGCCATGGCAATTCCCTCACCCATCAAAGTCGGGAACACGCTCTGCGACATCTGCAATGGTCTTGGAATATGACTGATCGATCACATCGTTAAGATGAACTAGCGCTATTGTCTCAGCCTTGGACACTGCAGTTGCCATCGCGGCCGCCAGATCGGGTGTGGCCACTTCATTCAACTTCCTCTGCTCCATCTCCAAGTTGGCTAGGAGAACCACCTCCTTGCCCCTCATCACCTCCAGCTCCTTGACGGCTTTCTTTTTTCTCTCTCGGCCTGTCCCTCTCGGCCTGTTCCTCTTGGCCTTAGTGGCCTCATCCTTCCACTCCTTCTTCGACAAGCAACCTACAAAGGCAAACAAAGGACTTAGAAAAGTTTAAAATTCAAAGGAGAAATTTAAAAACTAAGAGTCAAGCAACTCACTCAAACAGCACATCGAGAACATTCTGGTCCCGAGGAAGGGGAAGATTCTGCACATGAAGCCCTGTATTGGATCATGTCCGCTACGTCCTCCGGGTACTAACGGACTGTTCAGAAAGCGAACACTCCCTATCCTCTCTCATTTGGTCGATATCTTCTACTACAACAGAGGAACCGACCGCCTCCTTTTTCATGCGAGGTTGGGAGACCAAAATAACTTCTAATTCGTCACTACTAGAAGGAGAGGAGCTACCCAATGACACCCTAGCCATGGCTGAAGAACAAATTTACAACATTAAATTTTACCTGACCATTGAAGTGAGAAACGGCGAACAATACTGCACGAATCAAGATCGATGAGAAGAATAACCACTTTAAGGTGAGAAAAAATGTGTGGTGAAGTGTAGAGGATGGAATGGAGGAGTTGTGAATTTATAGGAAGTAAAACCCCTAAAACATGTGCAAAACGGATAAAATACGACAAAAAGAAGAAAAAAATATGCGATATCACGTCAAAATATGTAATACTGCATTAAAAAATACATGATATACAGTTGAATAAGAAGAAACACATGCTAAGTGTGTGACTGCGCCAACCCCATACGAGTTCTCAAAATAGCGTGGACCGCACCACTTCACAACAGCGGGTAGGCTCCACATGGCGCAAGCGGGCCACACCATACAATAGGTAGTGCCACTGGGAATGCGGTAGGCCACATGGGCCCCACACTGCACAGGGCATGATCAGCTGCCACATGGCGATGTGGGCCCCACCTAGCGACAGGAAAGCACCACTCATCGCGAGGTAGACCATTTAGGCCCCACGCTTTGCACAGCGCCACGCAGTGCCACGTGGCAACACTGGCCCCACCTACCAACAACTAGAGAGATGGAAGTCACGTGGTGCCCCCTCATGCGTCCACGTGGCTCGTGGGTCCCACTCCCCCTGGTGCCCAACGGGGAGAGTTCTTGCTTGTGCCTCTTTGGACCGTTCGATTACCTCGAAAAATGTGTCATCAGTGATGGACAACTAGGATCACCCCAAACTCTACGCTCAGTGATGACACATGCGAAGCACGTGCAAAGAAAGAATAAAGAAACAAGGGGGAAGCTGACGTGGCAACATGGCCTACATGTCAGCACCCACTCACTGACACATGAGCCCCACCTCCTCCCCGTTGCCATTTTTCAACCGGGGGGAGTGGTTGCATTGCGCTCCCTCTGCCATTAGATCTTCTCGAAAACCGCGCAAGATTTGATCGACGGCCTAGGTATGAGTTTGATATTTAAATTCATTTCATTAGTTATTAACTCTAGAAGAATAATTCAAAGAATTCCAAAAATATTTTAAAAATCTGGAAAATAATTTAAAAAATTCTAAAATATAATTATAAATTTAGAAAAACTAATTTTAAATTCCTAAAATTAATTAAAAGTTCTAGAAAATAAATAAAAATTGGGAAAATTTCCAAAAAGTTCAGAAAAATCACAAAAAATCCAGAAAGTTCTAAAAATAATTTTGGGTATTTTTACAAATTCGACAAATATCGTTACACCCCGAGCAAGATTCAAACGTCCCTGGAGACTCCGATAAGTTCTTTAAACTATTAAAAATGGGCAAACTACTCCTTACAGGATGTGAAACTCTATCTTCGGTAGTGGAATGCTTGTGATATGGATAAAAAAGAACAAAATTGTGATTGTTCATCCCTCCATGCACAATAGAGTGTTTGAAAAGTCTATCCCTTCATCAAAAGAGGGGTCCTGACTCGATCTCTCCACATAAAGAGGGTAACCGACTCTATTGATAGACAGGGAAGTAGAGATAGATGAATATCTTGAAACTAGCCCCCCTCAGTGACTATATATACCTCTATAACACCTCAAAAACCAGGAAATTGCAAATTTCACTCTTAAAACCCACCATTTCTTCTAGTTTTTGACATCGGTGGAGGGTCTGTCTGGGCCTACCCCGATGTTTGAGGCTTATTTTTATAGCTCCATGGGGGCATTCACATCTGTCCCTAACAGTCAAGTCTCGGAGTCAGCAACAGTTCGTGGCAGTTACCATCATTGAATAGTGAAGGTTTGATATTTATTGTTTTCATTGAAAGAATTCACATATCTATTTGCTCCCACACAAAAATTAGCATCAACAGTTCATATAAGGCAATGAATAATTAACCAAATTTCATCTGGACTAGAGGGCATAAAGTTAGTGGGCCTTAGTTGGAACACTTACCACATTGGTTCCTTGAGACTCATCATGACACTTATTATACTCTTCGAATTGGTCTCTCAAGTACCTCATCTTTCCGAACAAATGCCTTAGACTTCTTACTTGTGATTTCTACTTTTCGACCTCCTCATGTTGTTGTTTCTCCCATATTTGCCAACTGACAGTGCTAGATGCTAGAAGCTATTGAAGAGATTACATTTTTTTCCTTCTCATCTCCTTGTTCATGATGCGGCTCATAACATCGTTAGTGTAGTTAAATCTATGTTAATGCCTAATAACCTGTACTACCATATTATACTTATTTGGGGAGAGTAGATAGGAATAACAATGCCTATAGTCTCTCTACAAACCTTATCCTTGCAGTTTATATTGACCCTTTACCATATGGAACTTGTTCACATGCTTCATGTTTGGTGGATATGTTCAAAACATGAATAACTACATCATCAACAAGATCATCACAGGCATGGTATTGACATGAACAAGTCTAGACCTAAAGCATGATGTAATGAATCAAGAAAAACAACCTAGCAAGGTACTATTAGATAAGTTGTCTTACGTTGGTTAGATGCGGAAGCAGAATGCGTAGTCGACGTCCTCCTCATGAACAAGTCACAACACTAGTCACATATTCACAACCTCTGGGACTGGAAGGATTTAGTGAAGGAATTCCAATGGATGTATGACAGGAGGAAGAATTGCGGTTCTTCTCTAAAGTATGTAGAGTATGACCAATGTTATCCTCTTGTGTGTCTTGAGAAACCCTAGCCTCCACCTCCACATACATAGGGACTCAAGAGATAGATCTCATTAGATGGCTAGGATTTATTCCAAATAGATCATAGGCCTCCCCTTCATCCCATCATAAGAGGATGTCATCTCTCTAATTAGGAAGAATCAATCAAGAATGCACTTGATTGGAAGACTTCCCCATATGTGGCTTTAACCTTAGGGAACTTTATTGGAAGACTTCCCCTTATGTAGCCTTATGGGATTTGGCTGGCTTTCTAATTAGGGAAACAAGAACGGCTGGGCTCAATTGGCCCAAACCGACTAGCATCTACCACTCAGACTCTTGTGTTGGGTACTCCCATTCTGTTTCTCTAAAACTCACTAGCCACGTCCTCCTGACCGACTCATATTCATTATGTGGCATGCGACCATACGAGAGATGGACTTTAATGGAGAACATAACTTCCACTTCTCAGTTAAGGGCGAGAAGAAAGCCACACCACCAAGTGTAGAAAGAAAAGGGTCATCCTCATCATGGTTGTCCCTCTTCGAGGACACATGAGGTCAAGCACTCTCCCTATACCTGTATGGGTCCATGACCGACAGGAGATGCTCCAAAACCTACTACGATGTTGCACCTTAGGCCATTGCAACACACATCATATTCTCAAGACGTGTTCCAGAGATACCTATCCTCGATCAAGCACCAGTGTATCTGTCGTCTTGTGCTTTCCTGACTAGCACTGCTAGTTTGCACTTACGTATTGGCAGCCTTTGGTAGAAACATTCAAAGAAGCAGACACTCAAGTAGAAACACAATGTACTTTTATGAAAGGGTGAATATAGAGGTCTGTTTGCAGTAACTAGTCACGTAAAGCTCATATTGCCAAGACCACTTCATTTTAGGTAGGTCGACACTCTATTGACTATTTGGTCGATTCGTAACACACGCTTATATGATCCTAGCGTGCTATGAAGGAGCACCCAAAATCCACACTAAATGCTGAACTACATACAGACTTAGACCAGTCCACCTTGATTGGTGGCCCGTCCTACACTTCCACAATCGAATCACTTCTAGTGCTCAGCCGATTTAGAGTTCATGTCCGACTTTTATTATTCAGGGGACTATTTATTCAGGCATCAGATTTGTATCTCATCCGAGCTCGATGACACAATGCGACCTCTTCCTAGACCCATCCAAGGGTGATCCCTTAGTCTTATGAGTAATCTTCGATTACATTCGAGCTCCAGGTAGATTCATTTATACTGAGTAAGACTGGATATCAACTTGCTCGCTCTCCACTGAAAACGCCAAGGAGGCATGCTTGAGACTAAGCCATACCATTACCTCGCGGACATGTTTTTTATATGTGTACAATTCACTGATTGATAACATCATAAACATTTTTAGTGCACAGATAAAGACAAAAGAAAATATTATCGGCAAAGAAAATAATGAGAAAATCCATATCCATATATATATATATATATATGAACTCAAAATTTGTGTCTAGTGTGATCAATGTCTCAAAACATGCAATAATAAAATAGTCACGGTTCCATCAAAGAAATGTCTACATCCTACGTAACCCTATAGCTGTCACGTGGCCCTCAAAAGTGGCCCGATCTAACGACTTCGTTAGCGAATCTAAAATCATATTGATCAATGAGTACACCTTATCAAACTTCTTTGTCTCGCGAAGTGTTCTAATGAAGTGATACCTCAATTTGATGTGCTTCGACATATATATATATATATATATATATATGTATATATATATATATATGTATATATATATGAACTCAGAATTTGTGTCTAGTGTGATCAATGTCTGAAAACATGCAATAACAAAAAAGTCACGGTTACATCAAAGAAATGTCTACATCCTATGTATCCCTATAGCTGCCACGAGGCCCTTAAAAGTGGCCTGATCTAACGACTTCATTAGCGGATCTGAAATCATATATTTGATCAATGAGTACACCTTATCAAACATCTTTGTCTCACGAAGTGTTCTAATGAAGTGATACCTCAATTGGATGTGCTTCGACCTTCCATGGTAGTTGGGATCCTTCATTAGCGTTAGTTCAAACATATTATCACAATAGAGTGTGACAGGATGTCAGCCACTACCCTTTCGATAGAGTTGCTTGTAGAACCTCCTCAACCAAACAACCTATTGGGCCTCATCAGCACTGCGATGTACTCAGCCCCCATAGTGGACAAAGCGACACAAGGTTGTTTCTCGCTGCACCATGAAATGGCTCCACCACCAAGACTAAGCACATATCTCGAAGTGGACTTGCGTTCATCTAAATCACTACCCTAGTCAGCATCCCCATATGATGTGTGAATGTCACGCCCCGCTTCTCAAAAATACGGAATGCAAGCACGTGACATGGCCCAGCAAATGGCTTGCGTCATCCATGAGCTGTTATCAATTTAACTCAACAATATAAATAGGGATTAATACAACCACGCATGCAATAAAAGAAGTAATAACATAAATAATAATACTTGAAGTTTATGCATAAAATAACCAACTCCAACATCTGGAATCAACAACAATAATATTCGGGTCAAAAGCCCATAAATACAATAATATTCAATTATTAAAGTTTTTAAAAAAAACAATAATTATTTAAACGGCGCAGCAACACAAGTCTTTCACCATTGTTGTTCTCCTAGTCCATCAGGCAAATATCCTTGATTACCTGTAAGCTACTCATCTAAACGAGAGGAAAATATGTCCTTAGAGCAAGTCGTGGACAGCAAGTAGAGAAACAGAGAAACAATGAAAATAGCGTTATAACGATGAATTCAATGAAAGATGAAATCAATAGTATTGAATAGTGACCAAGCGATAATAGTACAATGTGCAATAGCGATGATTTATAACAATAACAATAAACGATAACAATAACGGTAAGCAATAACGATAACACTATTCGATAACCACGAATGTCATGCCTCGCTTTCCAAAATACGAGAATACGAGCACATAACGTAGGCCCAGCGAATGATTATGCATCATCTATAAGCTGTACCAGTCTAACTTAACAATATACAAGAGAAACAACCATGCAGGCAAGAATATAATCATATAAACAAAGAATAAACTCAAAGATAATCATGAAATAAATTCACTAAATAATAATCTCACGTCTGGGATAAAAACAAACTTCGGGTCATAAAGCCCAAGAATACAAGGTATGATAAAAAGAAACACAATAAGCAAATAAAAAAAGATACCTAAGTAGTCTAAAGTCCAACTCCAATCTTTAGAGAGTTTGCTCACCAATTCCTTCGGGAACAAATCCTTCAATACCTGTTAATACTTGATCAAAAAAGAAAGAAAAGAGTGCCTTTAGAGCAAGTCGTGGGCAGTAAGTAGAGAAAAATAGAGGATAAAGGAAAGCATGAATATCAAAGAAAATGAACAAGGTCAAAGTCAAAAAACAAAGCAAAAACAGGCAGTAATATCAAAGGGTTACAATAATCACACATGTAATGTGTGATGTCAAGTCAAGTTCAATACAGAATCAAGTATGCAGGTTATTAGTCATTTTATTAACCTATCTAGTGCACGTACTACTGCGTCCCATTCCACGAGTTCGGCGCAAACACACAGTGAACGTTTTAGATTGATGGTGAATTCATGGATCATGTACTCGGCGTCGATGACGATAGTTTTACAATCAATAATTAACAATAATTTACAATCAATGCTTCTTCTTCCAATCAATACTTCTTCTCCTTCCAATACAATATTTCTCCTCCTTCCAATACAATATAACGATAAGGCCTTGCCGGGTACATTTTTCGATCGTTCACTACCAAGTCCTACCCATAATACCCCGGCTTATTATTAAGTTATTTTCATCCTATGTGTGCATGCAAGAAGGTTTCAATGTTGTATAATACTAAGTGTGTCTAATTCTATGAGCTACAGACAAAGCATGAGGCAAACAGGTCATTTACACAAAATTCCATAATCAGGACAGCATGACCTTGCTGTACTAAAATGTGGATTACAGCCACTACAAATTAGCAAACCTGAATCCGTCGGAAGTCCTAGAAAGTAGATTTCCATACGGTTCCAACGAATATAATTAAGGCATATAAAAGATATAGAAACTAGGGTGAAAACTCTATTCTATTCAGGTTTTATGTTTAGGCAGCATGCAGTAGGTTGTGTTCAACTAATTATTTCAGGTCAGAGAACTTATTAATAAAATTTATAAAAATTCAGGAAAGTACTTATACATGTGTAGGTCCAGCCTAATTTATTTCAGATTTTTCTTTTACTGTTAACAGGGTCAAATAAAATATAGAACAGCAGGATACACATGGAATTGTGAGTCTAGAATTTCTAACATGGTTGTACTAAAATGTTGACTTAGATCCGTCAAAGGGATGTTAAACTAGACATCAGAGGCTAAAAATTTATGTCTGTAAAGGAAATTCAAATTATGACATTATCATGGGTGAAAATTTGATTCAAAGTAAACAACTAACAATTCAAAAAATTGTCTTAACATCAATAGGCAATAATTAAATCGTACATCATATATTTCATGCAAATTGGCAATCAAAGTGATCCCAGGTGTCAACATGCAAATTTCTAAGTTTAAGATACAATTATCACAGGCATGGTATCAATTCTTCATTGATCAACTTCAATCTAGTACATAAAATTTAACATGTCCAATTTATCAAGTAGTCTTATGCATGAATCTAGTTATTTAAATGTGCATATGCATGAAACAATGGGGACTATATTTTAGATCAAAGAGATAGCACGATGTTAAGAGTATGTCAGGTTAGCTCGTGTAAACCCTCGATAAACTTAACGGAATTGTCAAAGCAGTATGATAACGAAATGGACGGGATCTACTTGCAGGAGATCAAATAAACTTGAACAGAATAAAAAGCTAGTTCAAGAAGAGACTTGCCTCTTATATTGCAGATTCGTATAATAAGAATAACGGGATCAGAATCCCGGGCAAAAATCTCAAAAGCACGTACGAGACATGTGCTAAGAAACCCAACAGCTCATGGCAAAAGCTCCACACCGGATCGGCCCAAAATAGCGAACAACGATCTCAGATCTGCTGTGCCAAAACACAGAACAGTAGATTGGACCAATCACCTTCGTCTCCTTCTTCTTCAACCTATGACAGAGAGAGAGGGAAGGAGAGCGCGGGACTGGGACTCGGCAATGGCGCGGCGTGGTGGCGGGGCACTCGGCAGCGGCGACCATGGGGAGGCGATGGCGGGGGATGTCGCTGTGGTCGGGAAGCAATGCAACGACGGCTGACGGTGACTCTGTTCTTGCTCAAAATAGGGGAGATGACATCGGAGCTTGGACGACAGCAAAGAGTACAGAGGGGATCTGCGGAGGGTGTAGGGGTGCACAGGGGGGGATCGGAGCATGGGATGGCGGAGGCGAGGATGAGACGGCGAGGAATAGGTTAATGGCGATGGGTGGATTGATGGGTTGTGGTGGATGCGGGAAACTGGGTGAGGACGGGGAGAGAGATGAAGATGATCGGAGGACGATGGGATGGGGGTGATGGGATGCAGGCGACGGTGATAGGGAGGAGGAAGGTGGTGATCGGGAGATGGGTTTGGCGGTGGATTAACAGGGAGAGGGAGAGCAGGAGTTTGGAGAGGGATGAACAGGAGAGAGTAGGGGGTTGAACAGGGAGAGAGGGTTTGGCGGCTAGGGTTAATATTAGGGTTAGGGTTAAGGGATTAATGAGAAGATTAGTATATATAGGAAAAGATAGGATATTGGGCTATTGGGTATAGATCCAATAAAATAAAATACATTGTACATGAATATAATTGATCAATACAAATCCGAATACAAGAAATAGGGTATCTGATAAAATACAGTTTGTATTACATAAATTATTTGAAACAATTAAAAACACAATTATTGAAATAATAATAATAATTAATCATAATACCCATAAGAATATAAATAATAACCATGACAATACAATAGTAATACTAATAATAACATTGATAATAATAACAATGACAATAAAAAATGCTAACAATAATAATAGCAATCATGAGAATTATAATATCAATATATAAAAATAGAAATTTGTTGAAATAGTTCCAACCAGGAATAATATTCTTTGAAGGTTAAAACGCAAATAGTTGATCAAGTAGAAATAAAGACAAAGTTCATTCAAAATAATTATAAATATTGTTTAGGAAAAGCTTTAACAATAAATTCAGAACGCATTTAACAAATAACGAATTTATAAATATCGAGATATAGAAAAATACCCAGAAAATACGTATTCGCGAAAATGGGGGTTACAATGACAAAATGCAATGACAATGCGATGAAGTCTTAATTCTATTATTCATTTTAATCCTAACTAATGCACGTACTACTGCATCCCATACTACAGGTTCCATGCATACAATCAATTTTGTTTAGACTAAGGTGGGAGATTCTATAGGTCATGTACTCGCACGATAACAATAGCAATTTCTTGCACAATAACGATAACAATAGTCGGCACGATAATTCTAAAACAATACACGATGAATTGGAATACTGTAGTCAGTAATCCAACAAAAAATTGATAGCACTAGCTGACATAATATTTTGGGAACAAAGCCCACAATTCCGAGTACAGTGACTATATTATCAACTACCCTGGTCAACCCTTAACCCCGGCTTGATTAACATTATTTATTCAATTAACATACGATAATGCGATTAATAAGGGACACTAGAAAGATGACAACACAACCCTAAGATCATGTAATGTACTCTATACAATTAAATATACCAATTTCAACATTATAGATTCAATTATATATTATTAAACATAGAAACCCAATTCTGGACAGCAGTAGGTTGCTGTACCAAAATCAGAATCACCGTTGCTACAGGATAGCAAACGTGGATCCGTCAGAAGGTATAGAAACTAGAATACTGCCCGGTTCCAACGCATATAAGTAAGGTATATAAAATCTGTAGTATCAAGTGTCAAAACAGCAAACTACACAGGATTTGTGTTCAGCCAGAACTTGTTAAACTAAATTTATACATATGAAATAGGTTTGAAACTTCATTAATAAATTCCAGGAAATTTTGGGAATGTTCTCTTGTGTGTCTAGTATCAGCTTGCAAAATTTGAAGTTATTATCTTACAAGTAGCATGATTAAATTAATTGTAAGTCAGAGTATTGCAGCAGTTTTTAGAATCTGGAATTCTACGATACAGGAGCAGTAAAACTGCGATAACTCACAAACCATAATCAGAATTCAATTTCGTAAAAAGGGTAGTAAACAAGACATCTGTGGCTACATTTCATATTCAAGAAGTTATTGATTTTGGTGACATTATCTAGGTCGAAACAGCATGGTAATGTTCAGGTTAACAATAAATTTTAGGGTTTCAACATATTTTTCATGCATAAAATGATTAGAATGTTATGAACATCGAGTTAAGCATCGATGACATAAATTACAACAAGTTACATCTATGTGAGCATGGTATTAAGATGTATAATGTCCATAATCTTACTAATCACAATCAACTAACATACCAACATCAATCATATACACAATCAATACTAGTATATAATCTACAATTGTTGTGTGATGTCATAACATGAAATGCAATAGCAATCCCAATTCCTATATCCAATAATTAACTATATGAATGTATGTAAGATCTCAATAAGTCGGAGGCAAAAAGACGACACGAAGTCAAGACTACTACTTGGATTCGCTCGTGTAAATCCGTGGCATCCCAACGATAGATAACAATAACAATATACGATAATAAATAGGGATCTACTTGTGAGATTCAATAAATAATTTTGAATACGAATCAATATAATTCAAAAGTGAGATGACTTGCCTTTAGGACGACGTTAGATTAATCCGAATATGCGAAGAATAACAGGATCAGAATCTCGACGACACGGCGGCGAGCAAACAATTATGATGATCACGATCGGGCACGGATCTTGATGGAGATCAAGATCGGATGATCGGATGATCGGATGATCGGATGGCTGAGATTAAAGATCAAGATCAAGATGATCGAATCAGATCGGACGGCCCGATCAAGACTGATGATGATGGAAACGATGATCACGATCTGATCAGATGGTCCAAATCTCCTTGATGATGAAGATGATGATGATGATCAAGATCGACCGATCGAATGACTGCGATCAAAGGGAGCTTGATGATCATCATGATCGTGACGATGAAGAAAAGATCGGTCGGCCAAGACTCAAGGTGATCAAAACCTACATCAATAACAACTCTATGGCTCTGGCTCCGACGGCGGTCGGCAGCACGGTGGGGACTGGCTGGTGGTGGCTGCTGGTCGGCACGACAGTGACGGGAGGTCGTTGCAGGGGATGGCGTGGTCGCTGGCATCGAGGAAAGAGTAGTGTAGCACTGTGGGGACTACTAGCTACTAGTAGTACTCTGTATTTTTAAAATATTGTTTTGAGAATATTAAATGAGTTAAAATGGCTTTTGGTGATTTAATAAATATTTATCTAAACATTTATCTTATTACACGTGAAAAACACGTGCAAATATTTTCTCGGGTGGTTCAAAAGCCAAAAATTATTTTGGGGAAACTTATTATTTATTATTTGAGATTATTTGTGATTTTTCTAGATTTATCTGACAATGGTTGGACCCATTTACAAATATTTCAAAAAAGGACTTTTGTGCAAAATTACCAAATGGGGGGTGAAACTCCAGATTTTTGGATTTTTGGGCTGGAAATAATGCCTAGTCAATTCAAGAGTAAAAAGTATACCTTTCGTTTCAACACATTTGATATATTTTACAAGTTATAATAAAAGAGGATCTTTTTGCAAAATTGCTATTTGAAGGGATGAAATTGTAAAAATTATTTTCTAGGTTTTCCCTATAGTGCCGGCTGATGCTAGTGGGGGATCTTTTCATTTTTGAACTCAATTAAATTGGTTTTAACTAATACCCTAGTATGGAGATCTATTTATGTAAAGGTATATTTGAAAGGGAGTATTTTGCAAATGTACTTAAAAACCCTAGAATCTTTAATCCCAGCCTATTTAGGGTGTAGTGCAGCCGTCATCTTGCTGCACAACATAGAGGATTTCTTATTTCTTATTATTTTGGAGTTCTAAAGAGAAGATCTTGGATTTCTTGCTAAGGATGAGCTTTTCATACTTTCTATTCGTCTTCATTCGATTCTTTCAACAAGATGAGTGATATAAATTGTTTTGTTTTGTTCTTTGAATGTTGTATGTGGTGTTTCATCTATTAGAAAGAATGCTAGGGTTTGGTATGAATACATATATACAATGGATTGGATGAATTGATGAATTAAAATCGGATCTTTTATGAAACCCTAAGTTATTTATGAGTAGAATTTGCATGTGGATGATTTGAGATTGTTAAATAACCTAATATAAATCATGAGTAGGCTACTTCTTTTGGAATATTGCTGATTTGATTGTATATGGTGAATGTTATGCATAAATAGATTAAAGATGAGATTTTTTGGTGAGTTGGATGAATGCGACTTGGTCATGTTAATGTTAAATTTGTTTATGTTCAGGAGTTAAAGATGGTGATTTGAGTTGAGGAAATTGTGAGAAGGACTAATGAATTAAAAGATCATTTCTTGAGAATTAGATTTGTGATAATTAATTTGGGTTTGATGCAATATGATAAATTTAGGGATTTGTGATTTTGTGAAAGATTTTACTCGAACTTTGATTTCTCAAATACTAAGATTTAATCTGAATATTTTGTCATTTCTAATGAATGGATTTGTGAAGTTTCTTTGGTGTACGAACATGCACGAACATTTTACATGAATATTGTAATCCATTACTTTTGAAGAAATCGAGTCTTTGTGTGTTTTCGGAGGATTCGACTATATCTACTCTTATTTTTGTATTTATATGGTTTGGAACATAATATGAAGTTAATTTGAAGTATGATCGATTCTTAAAAACTCTATTTGTGGGTATGTGCACAAATTCGTGTTCAAAGTAGAGTAAATCAACAAATTGTGATTTTTATTAATTCAAAGTGGTTTTGATTGTTTTTATGGGCTCTTATGTACTCTACAAGTCATATTTGATCATATCAGAAATATACTTTTTATAGATTTCGTTTTTATAAAGTAAATCTTCGTATCGATTGAAACATGCACAACCTAAACTGCAGTCTGTAGGTGTGACAGTCGACTGGTATGTTTCGACAGTCGACCGTCGCTACCTGGCTGTTGTGTTTTCATATTTTCTTGATATTTCGTGCTGAACAGTCGACTGACCCATTTTTCCAGTCGATCGTCTCTGCTCTGTTTTGATATTTTCTCGAAGTGTTGGTTTTTTGCTCTGACAGTCGACCGACTCCGGTTTATAGTCGACTGTTACATATGTTCCTTGAGTTATTCTGTTGTTCTTTAAACGATTGATTCTTTAAATGTTTTGGGGATCTATAACTTACTATTCTAAACACTATTTTTCTACAGAACATATGTTTTCAAGTTGTTTCATTAAAGTTTTGATTATGGAAGTTTAGTTTGGATGGTTGAGTGTGAGTCTCTAGAGGGTGTGTTGGACCCTAGTATACCGGCATTTAAGTTATTGTGTTTTGGGCCTGTTGAGGCATATTGTTGATCAGTTGTTGAGTTAAGTCCGGTAGGGTACACCATCTCTAGGAGGTTCATAATTAAATTAAGTAACTTAAAAAGTTAAGGACAAGCACTCGTGGTGATATGATGAATGAGAACATGGTTCATGGACCTCAGTTTGGCTTGCGGTGTGAGATAATCCCCGGAATTATCCAGGTGTGAGTGAAACAGTCTTCAGAATTACTTGTGGTATGGGATTGATCTCCGGAATTATCGGGGTCGAGGCGACACTCATGTGGTATTCGTGTGATGATGTGCCATAGCTTGTGGTGTGGGGTATTCTCGAAGTTTCCCAAGTGTGTGTAAAATAGTCTCCAGAATTATCTATGGATAGAGTTTGACCTCCGTAATTATCGGGGCATGGGCTAATACTCACAGTTTATCTATATCTCGTAGTAGTCAGCGTAGTAAGATTAGTTGCATGGCGGGGGATTAAACCCTATAAAGTGGAGACGTTAAGGGCTTGCACCGGACCTATGTAGAGTGGGATGCATAGAAACCGATAAGTACGCATTAGAGAGTCAGCATATAGTATTGTGTTTTCTTGATGTGGTTTATGCATGTGTTTTCCCTGTTTTCTACACTCAACACTTAATTTAGCTACACTCGATGTTATTCATGTTTCATTGTTATTTCTTAATTCAATTATTCTTGTCTTTATTACCTGTTGTTTTTGATTCCATGTTTCATGATCTATTTATGTTGCTTTGTTTTTATGTTACTCACACAGTTATGGCTGACCCCTGTAGTTTTGGGGGTTAGGGTTATCTTTAGCCACATGTTTTACAGGTGATTACCTATAGCATTGGGATTTGGATGCATGAGATAGAATGATAATAAAGCTTATGTAAAATTGTAAAGAAGGTGTTGTAATGAAAAGATTGTAATTCAAGGTGTTTTATTTTTCCGCTGTGTTTTTGTAGTGAACTAATGTAATAAAGGTTGAAAGAAAATTTTATTTATATTTTGGCTATGTTTACTATTATAATTGAAGTTGATGCTAGGAATTGTGCCACGTATTTCTGAGATATCATAGGGGCGCTACAGAGATTGGTATCGGAGCATGCTTCAATAATAATGATAAACATGGTATAAAAATAAACCTAGGTGTGGACACTAGAGCGTGAGTACCTAGGTGTGGACATTAGAGTGTGAGTATCATATAAAGTTAAAATATGATGTTTTGTTTTGGGGTATATTTGTGGTTTTGCCATGGGGTATTGATGTGAATATGAATTGTGTTATGATGCTCTAACTTTACCCTCTTTTTGCAGTATTCAGAAAAATGACAGGACCCAGGACCTGAAATGGTGCTAATGGTGATGGGGCTGGTAGTTCCCATGGGACTGGACTTGATCTTGAGACTGAGATCGGCAGGGTGTATCAGACCTTGAACGCATTCATGGCAGCTAATATGGAGCAGAATCGGAACCAGAATCAGAATCATGGGGTTGGACCAGTGTTGGTTAATGATGATCCTATCAAGCAGGTTGAGTCCTTCTAGCGGATGAAGCCGCCAGTGTTTAAGGGGCAGTCTGATCAGAATGAGGCTGATGACTGGATTAGACAGATGGAGATGGTCTTCAAAGTCTTGGAGATCCCAGAAGTCAATAAGGTGAAATTGGCTGCTATGCAATTAGAGAAGGATGCTGGCGTCTGGTGGCAGTCGGTGAAGAGAACCTTTGAAGATCAGTAAGTGACTTGGGAAGCTTTTATGGATGAGTTCAGGGATCGTTTCTTCCCTCTGGATATTTAGAGGAAGAAGGCAATGAAATTCTTGAATCTGCAGCAGGGCAGCATGACAGTGTGTGTATATGAGACTAAGTTCGCTCAGCTGTCAAGGTATGCGCCGGAGCTGATTGTTTACGAAGCGAAGAAGGCCAAGAAATTCGAGCAGGGCTTGAGGCTGAATTTGAGGTCGAGGATGATTCCTTTGGGCATAAGGAGCTTTGATAAGCTGGTCAGGAGAGCAGCTATGACAGAGGAAGATATGGATCGGTTCCAGAAGAAGTAAGTGACCTCGAATAGGAACAAGAGGCCGGCAACTAGTCAGAGTGGGAAGAAATTTTCAGTGAAGCAGACCAAGTTTAGTAAGCCAGAACAGAGGGCACCTGCATCTCAGGAGGTGACTTGTTACTACTGCAAGGAGGTGGGTCACTACAGGTCAGCGTGTCCCAAGTTGGCGAAGCAGACTTGTTTTCATTATGGGCAAGCGGGGCATTCTAAGCCTTACTATCCACATTTGAGGAATGGTGGTTCTGGTGGAGGAAAATCTCAGAGGCAAGGGCGAGTGTTCGCATTAACTGAGGAGGATACAGGTAACTCAGAAGATGTGATTCAGGGTATGCAGGAGTTTTGAATTTTTATTTTATTCAATGTATTATGTAAAACTTTTTTTGAGAATAAATTGGAGATTTGAGTATCATTCTTCATGTAATAGGATTTGTTTTGGTTAATAGAATTAAAGCAAAAGTTTTATTTGATATGGGTTCTTCGCATACTTTTGTGTCGCCCAATTTTGCAAAGGTTTTAGGTGTGGAGCCTAAGTTATTTCCAGGCAGAGTCTTGTCGGTGGCAACACCGTCAGGTGAAGAATTGATTGCTAATCGATATTACGAGGGCTCTGATATCAAGATTGGCGGAAGATTATTCGGCATTGATCTTATTGAGCTGCAAGTTTTAGGTGTGAATGTGATCATGGGCATTGATTGGATGGAAATATATGATGCCACAATTGAATGCAAGCAAAAAAAGGTGTTAGTGAAAGCACCAGGTGGTCCCGCAGTGACTTTTCAAAGGAAGAAGAAGGTTTTGAAAGTGGCTATAGTAGTATCCATGTTGATGATTCCAAAAGAAGTCAGAGACATTCCTGTTGTGAGGAATTTTCCTACAATGTTCTTGGAGGATTTGCCAGGATTTCCGCCGCAGTGAGATGTGGAGTTTTGTATTAATGTTCAGCCGGGGAGTGCTCCGATTTGTATAGCCCCGTACAGGATGGCACCTGTAGAGTAGGATGAGGTGAAGAAGCAAATTAAGGAATTTGCTGAGTAAGGGTTTTATCAGGCCGAGTTCTTCACCGTGGGGTGCGCCAGTGTTGTTGGTCAAGAAGAAGGATAGGTTAATGAGGATGTGCATTGACTATCGAGAGTTGAATAGGGTGACTATTCAGAACAAGTATCCACTTCCACGAATTGATGATCTATTTGACAGGCTTAGAGGAGCAGTTGTGTTTTCGAAGATTGATTTGAGATCAGGGTATCATCAGCTTCGAGTCAAGGAGGAAGATGTGAGTAAAACAGCTTTCAAGACTCATCATAGGCTCTATGAAATTTTGGTGATGCCATTCAGGTTGACGAATGCACCGGCAGTATTCATGGATATGATGAATCAGATTTTGAGGCCTTTTATTGACTCCTTCGTGGTTGTTTTCATCGATGATATTTTGGTGTATTCGAAGTTGAAGGAGGATCATTCTATGCACTTGACAGAGGTACTACAGGAATTGCAGGAGCATAACTTGTATGCCAAGTTGTCGAAGTGTGAGTTTTGGAAGTTTGAGGTAGCTTTTCTTGGTCATATCCTTTTCTAAGGAGGGAGTGGCCACTGATCTTCAGAAAGTTGAAGCAGTGAAGGATTGGCCCAGGCCAACGACTGTGAAGGAAGTTAGGAGTTTCTTGGGTTTGGCTGGATACTACAGAAGATTCATTCAGGACTATTCTCAGATTGCAGTTCCTTTGACAGGTTTGACTCGGAAGAATATGGCATTTACATGGAATGATAAGTGTGAGGCGAGTTTCCTTGAGCTAAAGGAGAGGTTGACGACTGCACCTATCTTAGCTTTGCCACAAGGTGGGAAGGATTATGATATCTACAGTGATGCGTCTCTCAGAGGTTTGGGGTGTGTCTTGATACAAGAAGGCAATGTTATTGCCTATGGTTCGAGGCAGTTGCGTCCACATGAGAAGAATTATTCGACGCATGATCTGGAGCTAACAGCTATTATCATTGCCTTAAAGCAGTGGAGGCATTATGTATATGGTGAGAAGGTCAACATGTATACTGACCACAAGAGCCTGAAGTATATTTATCAGCAGAAGGATCTAAATCTTCGGCAGAGAAGATGGTTAGAAGTGTTGGAAGACATTCGTCCTGAGATCAAGTATCATCCAGACAAGGCAAATGTGGTAGCTGATGGACTTAGCAGGAAGAGTAGTTTATCGAGTTTGATCACTACTTGGAGTGAGTTGGCAGCAGAGATTGATCGGGCAGGTATCAAGGTGGTACTGCAGAGTTTGGGGGCGTCTTTGGCTCAGTTGAGGCTGCAGCCTTCTTTGAGAGAGAGGATTGTGGAAGATCAGAAATCAGATGCAGAGATCCATAAGAAGTTGCAACAGGTTTCCAATGGCAAGTTGTCAGAGTTCCGTGTCCAATATGGAGTGTTATGGATGGGTGAGAGGTTGTGTGTCCCGGAGAATGCAGACTTGAGATAGAGTACCTTGTAGGAAGCATACAATACTTTGTTGTCAGTACATCTTGGAGGCACAAAGATGTACAAGGACATCAAACAGCACTTTTGGTGGTCCGGTACGAAGAGGGATGTGGCAGATTTTGTGGCGAGGTGTCTTACTTATCAGCAGATCAAAGCAGAAAATCAAAGACCTGGAGGTTTGTTGTAGTCGTTGCCCATTTCGGGTGAAAATGAGAGAATATCAGTATGGATTTCATCACGGGTTTGCCGCAGAGTTAGAAGGGCAATGACTCGATTTGGGTTATTGTGGACCGTTTGACCAAGTCAGCTCACTTTTTGGCCATGAAGATTACTTGGTCATTGGAAAAGTTGGCAGAACTGTATATAGGTGAGATTGTGAGACTTCATGGAGTTCCTGTGTCGATTGTTTTCGACAGGGATGCGAGGTTCACTTCGAGGTTTTGGAAGAGTCTACAAGAGGCTTTGGGTACCAGAACTGATTTCAGTACCGCTTTTCATCCACAGACTAATGGTCAGACTGAAAGGGTGAATCAGGTATTGGAGGATATGCTGAAGGCTTGTGTTATAGATTTCGGTGGTAGTTGGGAGAGATACTTGGGATTGGTTGAGTTTGCTTATAACAATAGTTACCATGCGAGTATCGGGATGGCTCCGTATGAGGCACTGTACGGGAGGAAGTGCAGGGCGCCTGTTTGTTGGTATGAAGTTGGCGAGAGGCAGATGTTTGGGCCCGAGATTGTGCAGCAAACGTCGAAGAAGATTGAGTTGATTCGCAAGAGGTTGGTTGAAGCTCAGAGTCGGCAGAAGAGTTATGCAGACACTCGAAGAAGGGACTTGGAGTTTGAGGTTGGGGATGCAGCTTTCCTCAAGGTATCTCCGATCAAAGGAGTGATCAGGTTTGGTAAGGGAGGCAAGTTGGCAACAAGGTATATTAGGCCATACAGGAATTTGGGGCGGATTGGTAAAACGGTATATAGGCTGGAGCTTCCAGAGGAGTTGGCGCAAGTGCATGATGTGTTCCATGTGTCGTTGTTGAGGAAGTATGTGCCAGATCAGAGTCATCAGTTGGTGGAGGTTCCTGAAGGTCTACAGGTGAACTTGAGTTACAAGGAACAGCCTGTAGAGATCGTTGATCGTAGGGAGAAGGCTCTAAGGAGTAAGGTGATACCTGTGGTCAAGGTATTGTGGAGGAATCAGCAGTTCGATGAGGCTACTTGGGAGCCGGAGGATCGCAAGCAAAAGGATTTCCCTGAGCTTTTTATATGATTGTATTCCTTTTATGTGATTTTATTTCTTCTTGATGGTTGTACTTTCGAGTGAGTTGTATTTCTTTTATTTGATTATGTTCTCAAGTGCAACTGTATTCTTTGAAGTATGTTTCCATTTATGAGATTTGCATTCTTTCCGTTCGTATATTTGTTTGGAACCTATTAGTGGTAGTTCTGAGGACAGAACTCTTCTAAGAAGGGAGTGATGTAGTACCTCGTATTTTTAATATTTTTTTGAGAATATTAATTGGGTTAAAATGGCTTTTGGTGATTTTATAAATATTTATCTTCTTACACGTGCAAAATACGTGCAAATGTTTTCTCGAAAGGTTCAAAAGCCAAAAATTATTTTGGGAAAACTCATTATTTATTATTTGAGATTATTTGTGATTTTTCTAGATTTTTCTGACAATGGTTGGACCCATTTGCAAATATTTCAAAAAAGAATGACTTTGTGCAAAATTACCAAATGGGGCTGAAACTCCAGATTTTCGGATTTTTGGGCTGAAAATAATGCCTAGTCAATTCAAGAGTAAAAAGTTTACCTTTCGTTTCAACACATTTGATATATTTTACAAGTTATAATAAAAGAGGATTTTTTTTGCAAAATTGCTATTTGAAGGGATGAAATTGCAAAAATTGTTTTCTGGATTTTCCCTACAGTGACGGCTAATGCTAGTGGGGGATTTTTTGATTTTTGAACCCAATTAAATTGGTTTTAACTAATTCCCTAGTATGGGAATCTATTTATATAAAGGTATATTTGAAAGGGAGTATTTTGCAAATGTACTTAAAAACCCTTGAATCTTTAATCCCGGCCTATTTAGATTGTAGTGCAGTCGTCATCTTGCTGCACAACACAGAGGAATTCTTATTTCTTATTATTTTGGAGTTCTAAAGAGAAGATCTTGGATTTCTTGCTAAGGAGGGGCTTTTCATACTTTCTATTCGTCTTCGTTCGATTCTTTCAACAAGGTGAGTGATATAAATTGTTTTGTTTTGTTCTTTGAATGTTGTATGTGGTGTTTCATCTATTAGAAAGCATGCTAGGGTATGGTATGAATATATATATATATATATATATACAATGGATTGGATGAATTGATGAATTAAAATCGGATCTTTTATGAAACCCTAAGTTATTTATGAGTAGAATTTGCATGTGGATGATTTGAGATTGTTAAATAACCTAATATAAATCATGAGTAGGCTAGTTCTTTTGGATTATTGCTGATTTGATTGTATATGGTGAATGTTATGCATAAATAGATTAAAGATGAGATTTTTTGGTGAGTTGGATGAATGCGACTTGGTCATGTTAATGTTAAACTTGTTTATGTTCATGAGTTAAAGATGGTGATTTGAGTTGAGGAAATTGTGAGAAGGACTAATGAATTAAAAGATCATGTCTTGAGAATTAGATTTGTGATAATTAATTTGGGTTTGATGCAATATGATAAATTTGGGGATTTGTGATTTTGTGAAAGATTTTACTCGAATTTTGATTTCCCAAATACTAAGATTTAATCTGAATATTTTGTCATTTCTAATTAATGGATTTGTGAAGTTTCTTTGGTGTACGAACATGCACGAACATTTTACATGAATATTGTAATCCATTACTTTTGAAGAAATTAAGTCTTTGTGTGTTTTCGGAGGATTCGACTATATCTACTCTTATTTTTGTATTGATATGGTTTGGAACATAATATGAAGTTAATTTGAAGTATGATCGATTCTTAAAAACTCTATTTGTGGGTATGTGCACAAATTCGTGTTCAAACTAGAGTAAATCAACAAATTGTGATTTTTATTAATTCAAAGTGGTTTTGATTGTTTTTATGGGCTCTTATGTACTCTACAAGTCATATTTGATCATATCAGAAATATACTTTTTATAGATTTCGTTTTTATAAAGTAAATCTCCGTATCAATTGAAACATGCACAACCTAAACTGCAGTCTGTAGGTGTGACAATCAACTGGTATGTTTCGACAGTCGACCATCGCTACCTGGCTGTTGTGTTTTCACGTTTTCTTGATATTTCGTTCTGAATAGTCGACTGACCCATTTTTCCAGTCAACTGTCTCTGTTCTGTTTTGGTATTTTCTCGAAGTGTTAGTTTTTCGCTCTGACAGTCGACCGACTCCGGTTTACAGTCGACTGTTACTGATGTTCCTTGAGTTATTCTGTTGTTCTTTAAACGAGTGATTCTTTAAATGTTTTGGGGGTCTATAACTTACTATTCTAAACACTATTTTTCTATAGAACATATGTTTTCAAGTTGTTTCATTAAAGTTTTGATTAATGGAAGTTTAGTTTGGATGGTTGAGTGTGAGTCTCTAGAGGGTTTGTGGGACCCTAGTATACCGGCAGTTGAGTTATTGTGTTTTGGGCCTGTTGAGGCATATTATTGATCAGTTGTTGAGTTAAGTCCGGTAGGGTACACCATCTCTAGGAGGTTCGTAATTAATTTAAGTAACTTAAAAAGATAAGGACAGGCACTAGTGGTGATATGATGAATGAGAACATGGGTCATGGACCTCAGTATGGCTTGCGGTGTGAGATAATCCCCGAAATTATCCAGGTGTGAGTGAAATAGTCTCCGAAATTACCTGTGGTGTGGGATTGATCTCCGGAATTGTCGGGGTCGAGGCGACACTCATGTGGTATTCGTGTGATGAGGTGCCATAGCTTGCGGTGTAGGGTATTCTCGAAGATTCCCAGGTGTGAGTGAAATAGTCTCTGGAATTATCTCTGGATAGAGTTTGACCTCCAAAATTATCGAGGCATGGGCTAATACTCACAGTTTATCTATATCTCGTAGTAGTCATCGTGGTAAGATTAGTTGCATGGCGGGGGATTAAACTCTATAAAGTGGAGATGTTAAGGGCTTGCACCGGACCTATGTAGAGTGGGATGCATAGAATCCGACAAGTAGCATTAGAGAGACAACATATAGTATTGTGTTTTCTTGATGTGGTTTATGCATGTGTTTTTCCTGTTTTCTACACTAGACACTTAGTCCAGCTACACTCGATGTTATTCATGTTTCATTGTTATTTCTTAATTCAATTATTCTTGTCTTTATTACCTGTTGTTTATGATTCCATGTTTCTTGTTCCATTTATGTTGCTTTTTTTATGTCACTCACATCATTATGGCTGACCCCTGTAGTTTTGGGGGTTAGGGTTATCTCTAGCCTCATGTTTTACCGGTGATTACCTATAGCATTGGGATTTGGATGCATGAGATAGAATGATAATAAAGCTTATGTAAAATTGTAAAGATGGTGTTGTAATGAAAGATTGTAATTCAAGGTGTTTTGTTTTTCCACTGTGTTTTTGTAATGAACTAATGTAACAAAGTTTGAGAGAAAAATTTAGCTGTATTTTGGGTATGTTTACTATTATAATTGAAGATGATGCTGGAAATTGTGCCATGTATTTCTGAGATATCATATTGGAAATTCGAGATGCTACACTACTGCCGACAGCAGGAGACGCGACTGGGGGTGCAGGGGCAGAGCAACAAGGGACAGGGCACTGCTGGCTTCGGGAGAACGTCAGCACGGCGCATTCATTGCTGGCGTCGCTGTAGTCGGGGTCTTTGGTTGATAGACTGGCTTTCGACGAAATGGGGAGGCTAGGGGAGAGGCAGGGCGCAGTCGGGAGGTCGCTGTGGAGATGCGGCGCCGGGAGGAGACAGGGCTGACGTCGGCTGAGAGGCGCGACGCAAGAGGAAGCGGCATGGGGAGGGGGGGTGATCGAGAGTATGGGTTGCAAGGCTAGGGAAGAGGTTGGGAGACAGAGAGATGAGATGAATTGGCGATGAATAGTAAAAGGGTATATGTGGCTGGGTTTAGAAGAGAAGATGATTAGGGTTAAGCACAGGGTGTAATATAATGGAATAGGGTTAGGTGATAACAGGTAGTGGGTAATAGGGTAACGGGTTTGATAGGGTATGGGTAATGGGTAGAAGATTATAAAGATCCAATAGGGTTAAACACGGTATACTAATGGGTTTAGGGTTTTAAAAACTAATAGGAAAATAAATAACCAATAAAAGGTAGGTTTATATAACAAAATATAATTTGTACAACACTATGGAAATTACTTGAAATAACTACAAATACAATTATCAATAGAACTAGATTTTTAAATAAACAATCATAGGTTATAATAATAATAATACTAATAATAATAATCATAATAATAATAATAATAAATAAAAATAACAGTAATAATAATAATACCGTACAATTATAATAACACAACATTAATAGGGTTTATATAATATAAAAATCGTTTGAAAATAACAATAAATACAATTAATGCAAAGAAATGAATTTTAACAGGAGATACAAAAAAAAATTGAAATAAAAATGAATTTAAGAAAACGGAAATTTTTATAAAGAACCCAAACCCAGATAATACACAGAAAATAAAAATACACCCAAAATATAAGAAATGGAAAACAGGGGTTACAATGACCCCGCAAAATAGTATATAACTATTTTGTATATTTATACGTGCATGGTTGAGAGTTGCACGCATTAAGAGATTTTTCTCAATTTTAATTGATAAGTATTGAAATATATTATTTAACATGTTTTGAAATCAACAAAGGTGTGATTGTTGAACTGGAGTTGGGTATTTTTCTCAATTGAATTGGGTACTTGTCTCAATTATAATTGAGATGAAGTGTATAAATAATTAACAAATGTTTGTGTAATAATAACTTATATATGAATATGAATGTGAATGCATGCGTTTATGAAATTTTGTTTTAAAATTATATTGTTGTGTTTTTTAAAGTGTATGCTCGAATTTATTTATTTTTCACCAAATTATTTTGCATGGTTAGTTTAAGTTCTAACTATTCACCTTGCTCTAGACATGGGTTCAAGCCAAGCCCACTTGACCCAACTAGCTATGCACTTGTATGCATCATGATACATGAACACAAAAAAAAAAATTGTGCAACATCCTAGGGTGGCCGATTGTGGGCTAGGTTGCGGATGAATTGATTTTTGTTTTTTGTAGGGTGGCCTGGGATCCATAGCACTATCATGATGTTTCACTAGAGTGCACTTGATTTATGTGGGAGACAAGACAATACAAATTCGCCTAAGCACACCCTTTGTCTTGGCCGGCCATGAATAAGGAGCAAGGGGCATGGAGCCTAAGCTCATTTCTTCATCTTCCCTTCATTATACAACTCACCTACATTCTCACACCTTCTCTTCCACTCTAACCCCCCCCCCCCCCCCACCACCACCACCACCACTCCATTCCTTTAGTTACTGATTTGAGAAAGAATTTGGAGCAAGGAGCAACAACAAGAAGGAGAAAGAAGAGGAAGGCACTAGGAGCAAGAGCAACGAGCAAGAAGAGCAAGGAGGGTAGAGCTTGGAGTACAACCTTTTGGGCTAGAAATCAGGGTGGGTGTTCCTAGAGCCTCATGTAGTGTGTTTTTGATCATAATAAGAACAAGTGAATGGATTGATTGCTTGAATGTTGAGTGTTAACACTTGGTATGAGATAGTACTTGTTTAATCTTCGAAATGCACTTTAATAGCTGATCTGAAATTTACACTTAGGTTTGGAACCTATAACTCCATGAATACAATGAGTTTTTGATTGAAATTTTTATGGTGGAATAATATGCATGTTTAGCACGTTTCCACCAAATTTCCTAATTTTTAGATTTTATTTGCTATTTTATACAATCATCAACTTGACTGCTGGCTGTGTAAAAAACAGATATAATATGTATTCTGTCATGATTTTCAAAGACTTATAACTCTCTGAATACTTGAAATCTGTTCCTGCAATTTTAACATATGTTTCTAGTCTGTGCTTTGTCCATGCATGTTAAATTTTATAACTTTTGGACAACATTTGCTAGGTTAATAAAATTTATAATCATTGACTGGTTAAGCAGTAAAACAGGGCATAAGTTTGAACTGTTTTGTTTTTTAGTCTAATTCAAGAGATCATAACTCTCTGATACATTATAGAATTAACTAAAATTTAAGATTGTGTTGTTGTTGTGTGTATAATGCTTGCTCCAATTTTGGTGAGATTTAGACACCATTTTCTAATTTAAAAAGATTTTATCTGACAACTGGTTGTCAACACTGATCTGTTCTAAAAATTTTGCATGCATGTTAAACATTAACCATTTTGATCACTTGAACAGAATAATTTGAAGAAGCATTCAACTAAGAATTTGTAGTAGATTCATCGATCTCTATGGAAAGCCTAATAACTTGAATTTTTAAGTAGTATATAATTTATGTTGACTTTTTATACTAATCAGGAACTAAATGTCGAATGTACAGCTTATCGTTTCAATGTTAGGCATGTTGTGACGACTTAGAACTAGTAAACTGAACTTAGAAGTTGTTGTTTAATAGCTTAAAATCATGTTATGATGGTGTGGATGAGTTTATCTACATATAATCTAAATTTCATGTTGGAGAGTAGTCATGTATGACTCATTGTTGCAAATGAATAGAAATTGTTCAGTGTTTAGGAACATGGTTGAAATGAATGTGGTGTGTGTTGATGTTAGTTATTTGGGGTAGAATTATACCCAAAGTTGTGATTTTATTTGCTGTCTACATTGTGTGGAAGGTTGGGGTTCACCTGGACATGTTCCTTCATTGAAACGGGATCGAGAAGAACCCTATATTGGCATATTTGCCACGATTGTGCTTGTTGTTTGGAAATGCAATTTCACCATTTAGGGATCTTATATACCTTTTTGGGAATGGGGATACTATAGAGTTATTGCCCTAATGTATGGTACTCATGTAGGGTCACCAAGATAGGTTTTGGGACCCTCAGACTAAGTCTTGGATTGCATGAATAGACATGTAGGATATGAACCCGTGTCACCCCGAACGTGTTGGAGAAGACGATTCGTGCGCCGACGTGCTCGCCTTCCATGGAGGGATTCTAGGGTTGTTGGTGCTGCCACTTGTCAAGAGACTGTGGAGAGTGAAGGTTAGTGGGAGCAGCAGGAAATTAGTCGGGCCGAAGTCATGGTTGAACTCCGAGCGTAAAGGGCGGAAACAACAATGAACGACGATCGGTTCGCTGTTTCGTTGACCTATGTTTGGGCCAAGGCGGGCCAACTCTTAGTCCGAACTTGTAGGCTGAGTTGGGCACTAATTTGGGATGGGTTAAGTCCTAATAATGATTAAGTTAAAGTAACCGGTTGAGCCATCTAGTGTACTATAATCACTAGAAGAAGATAACTAGTTGATCATAATTGAACCAAGTGTATAAATATTGAGTTAGGACTTCAAACTAGTTGGTAGATCGCCTAACTAATGAAATAATAAGATGATGAGGATTTAACCTAGAGCCATTAGAACCAGGTAAATCAAATAATCAAGTAATGATCTAGTGATTAAAAGATCTAACCATACTCCCTAGCTTGGGTTTGTTGTGGAAATCTTGGGGCATCGTAGTGTCAGAAGATTTATTATTGCGAAGCAAGGTTGATAAGGTACGCTAGCTCTAGGCTGCATCATTATTGTTTGTAAGGACAAGCACTAGTTGGGTTTTGTACTTAACCTATCAAGGGGACACGTGCGTCGCTGTCTCACCTGGTCGAGGGAACACGGGCAGCATTGCCTCGACTATTAATTTCTGGAATTTAGTAATGAGAATGAGATGCGGACACAAGTCGCAAGTCCAATCGGAACTTAGGGGAGGGACCCTTACGCTTCCATCTATGTTCTGAGTTATCTGTATGAATGGGGGGAGCAAGATTTTAACTCTGAGTTCGTTGGTAGAGCAAGTGGAAGCCCTACTAGTTCACCTTACGACATGACAACTTTGGGCAGAGTCAGGAGTGGAGAGATACCATAGATTCCGGCTGAGCCAATTGATCACCGGCCTGACCGGGAGTGGAGAAAGACCATAGATCCTGGCGGGGGTGGAGAAAGACCAACAGATCTGAACGAATAGAGTGATCACTATCATTTTGGAGTGAAGAATGACCACCAGATAGTATGTAGATGCGGGGGTAGACTACATGCATTGCAACTCTATCAGTCACTAAATAAAGTCAGAAATAGGAGAGAGCACAAGAGTAGGATGCATGGCGGCATATCGAACCCTATCATCTGAAGAAACATCGCTTGGTTGGGGAATATGTAGTGTGGGATGCATATGTCTCCAGTCAAGTGTACATTAGCGTAGGAGCATGGTGTGCATTTGAGTTGTGCATTAGATTCTAGGTCATGGCATACACCAACATTTGTGGTTTTTCTACACATTTTCCTTCTGCATCAATATGGGTTGTTAAGGTTTTGGGATAGCTGGATTCATCAGCATTGCGTCAGTTGCATTCAACTGACGTGTCCACAGTTTGTTAGTTGCAGGATTGCTGTTCGTGGAGCGTGGAGTGGGGGACTCGAGCAGTGGGAAGCATCCAAGTGGAGTTGCAGCTGTCCAATTATATTTGTATTTCATGATGTAATATTAATTTTGTTGTAATTATTGGACATTGTAATGACATTTTTGTAATAAAAAGTTTTTAATTTCCTGTGATTTTTCTGTGTTATTTACTCATTTGAAGTAAGATTTTGGTATGTGTCACGAGTTTCCAGTATAGGGAAATCTGGGGTGCTACATATGCTCTTAGATGGAGATCTCCACCTTGGTACGACAATTGATAATCTGTAGTCTTTTCGCAAGTAGAGCATTATGCACTTCACTGCATTCCAATGCGCATCACCATAATTTCTTTGATATCCGCTCACCACTCCCACTAGTTGGAAGATGTCAGGTCTGGTTCATAGCATTGCATACATCAAACTACCAACTGCACTAGCATAGGGTATCTTGGCTATCAAACCCTTTTGAAAATCTGTCTTCAGTTGGATGTCAGAGGATAGGGCTGCTCCTTTCTTGGTAGGGGTGTCCACTGGTTTCCATTTTGCATATGGAAATGCTCAAGAACCTTCTTTACCTAAGTCTCTTGACTCATGTCAAGATGTCGTTTCAAGAGATCTTGGATATTAATTCCGAGATTGTAGTTTGCTTCACCAATTTCCTTCATCTCAAAAGTGGTGGACAACCACTTCTTAGTGCCGTCAACCCATTCGAGGTTGATCCCAACAATTAATATGTTATCCACGTGTAGGCTAAAAACTAAATAGATTCCCTTTGGACTGTTTCACATACAAGTTGTGGTCTTCCCTGCATATTGCAAAGCCAATCTCTGTGAAAACGTAGGTACCACTGTCAGGACGACTGTTTGAGACCATAGATGGAGCGCTTGAGCAAGCACACTTTGCACTCATGCCCCTTGACCTCAAAGTCACTAGTAGGTCCATATAGATCTCTTCGTCCAATCTTCCACTGAGGAAAGCAGTCTTAACATCCATTTCTTGTAACTCTAGATCAACGTGGGTGACCAATGCTAGGATAATGCTAATTGATGCAATTCTCACCACCAGGGAGAGTATCTCATCGTAGTCCATGTAGCGCCCCGAATTCCATACCCGGGCAATTCATTACTCATCTAGAATCTTTACTTTAATTTTGTACAGCGCAACACAAAAATACAAGAAAATTTAAAACTATTCATTACATCAATATCCTTCACATTACACAGCGGAATTTACACATAAAAATTACAACTTATTTCATCATAGATTCTAAATCCTATAACATCTTCCATCAAAAGCTCGCACCCACAGCACTCGTTGACAAGAGTCCTACAAAACGTGTGAACTGTAGACGTGTCAGTTGAATACAACTGACACAATGCTAACACAATAGAAATCCTTTAAAACTTTACAATCACAATCTTGAATGCAAAAGAAAAATATGAAAAGAGTGACTATCCTAAGTATGCCAGGTATGCCATGAACCTAATGACTAATGCACAAACAACCATGCACACGATCCACCTCTAATGCACACTTGTTGAGATTTTATGCTGCCCATACAATATAGGTTCGAGAGCAAGACCTTAACGTACTCATTGTAAGATTTTGTCCCTCACCATGCAATCCTACAATGATGACAAAAGTCAAGATTTATTCATCCCATGAGTATTGGCTCCAGTCCCAGAATCCTCCACCCGGCTATATAGAACCCTCATCGTGCGAACATCCGCAAGCATAGCTCTAGCCAGGAATACTGGAGATCCATCTCCCTTCCGCCCGATCATTCATATCCCCATAAATAATTGAGACTCGTCTCCTCCACCCGACTATATAGAGCCCCCCTACTCATGTTTGCTCAAGCTTTGTCACAAATCCTTTCTAGTGCATGTCCATAATTTAGAAATAAAACAGAACTCGACCTAGAGCTAGTGTAACCCAACCAGTCATCACAAACAGAATACTAGCCCCATCTAGCAAATTCCAAAAAATTCACATCTTGCCAGCGCCCTGGGTCCTACTCAACCTTTTGGACTCAACAAACTAGGACGTCGTACACGAACCCCCTAGAATTATCTACGACCACCCTAAAAATACCTCGAAGAAAATATACTTGCCTTTCACAATCTCATTCTATTCATTATTATCAACTCACATCCTCCACAATAATTCTGATCAATCATTAGCGTCTAATGAGCTAATCTTCTACTAGTTTTTGGTTAAACTAAGATTACTCACTCCAACTCGATTACGGTCTCTTACTAAAAATAAATCGATTCAAAATTTAATATAAAATATGAAACTATATTCAACCCCCTAATCTGAAATTTAATCATCTTTACAAATTCTAACATTAATCAAACCCAACAAATCTCAATTCCTTTAAACAATGACTTGAATTTAATAAAATAAAAAATCTTGATCAACTAAACAATTTTAACTAATCTATAGCTAAATTAAATCCAAATAAACTCCTCCATAGGTGAATCAGGTGCTGATTTGATCAACCAAACAAATCCAACCCTCCAAAATAGCTAGACCCGACACTCAATCTCAAGACCCGTTTACAGCCCTTAACAGACCCGATAAGAAATCTTTCTTATACCCGTTTAACAATTTGATTTAACTCTAGCCAGATTCTAATTAAAACAACAATTTCTTAATTAATTAACTATAGTCTTAAGTTGATCTGTCTAATTCGAACCCAACCAGTCTTCACAAACAGAATACTAGCCCCATCTGGCAAATTCCAAAAAATTCACATCTTGCCAGCGCCCTGGGTCCTACTCAACCTCTTGGACTCAACAAACTAGGACGTCGTACACGAACCCCCCTAGAGTTATCTACGACCACCCTAAAAATACCTCGAAGAAAATATACTTGCCTTTCACAATCTCATTCTATTCATTATTATCAACTCACATCCTCCACAATAATTCTGATCAATCATTAGCGTCTAATGAGCTAATCTTCTACTAGTGTTTGGTTCAACTAAGATTACTCACTCCAACTCGATTACGGTTCTCTTACTAAAAATAAATCAATTCAAAATTTAATATAAAATATGAAACTATATTCAACCCCCTAATCTGAAATTTAATCTAACATTAATCAAACCTAACAAATATCAATTCCTTTAAATAATGACTTGAATTTAATAAAATAAAAAATCTTGATCAACTAAACAATTTTAACTAATCTCTAGCTAAATTAAATCCAGATAAACTCCTCCATAGGTGAATCAGGTGCTGACTTGATCAACCACGATATCAATCATGAATCAGGTGTGACAAGATAAACTCCTCCATCTTGGTTCCCAAAACTGCTTGCAGACTCTTCCTAAAGCACGAAATCAATCATGAATCCCTATCTGAATCAATCTATATAGGTACACTGTGCAGTCTCACCACCTCGTCGATGTACAATTCTGCCAATTTCTCTAGTGACCAAGTGATTTCATAGCCAAGAAATGATCTGATTTGGTCAATCGGTCCACTATTACCCATATCGAGTCATTTCCCTTTGGACTTATTAGCAAACCCGTGATGAAATCCATGCTAATATTCTCCCACTTCAACTCTGGAATAGGCAAAGGTTGCAGTAGACATCCGGGCCTCTGATTCTCTGCCTTGATTTGCTGACAAGTGATGTATCTTGTCACAAAATCTGCTACATCCCTCTTCATACCTGTCCAACAAAAGTCCCACTTAATATCTTTATACATCTTGGTACTTCTAGGATGTACTAGTAATATGGTGGTGTGTGTTTCCTACATAATACACTCCTTTAAGTCCATCCTTTTAGGCACATACAACCTATCTCTGAACCAAAGTACTTCATCCCTCACTCGAAACTCAGAAAATCTTCCCGCAAGAACTTGCTCATTCGTCTTCTGTATATCTAGATCCGACTTCTGACCTTCGATGATCTGCTCTCTTAATGTAGGATTAAGCCTAAACTGTGCCAAAGTTACCCTCAGCCCCTGCACTGTTTCTAGTTCTTTCTGTGTTGTAATCAATCGAGACAAACTACTTTTCTAACTAAGCGCAACGGCCACTACATTCGCCTTCGCCAGGTGATACTTGATTTCAGGACGAATGTCTTCGAATACCTCCAACCACCTTCTATGTCGTAGATTTAGATCCTTTTACTGATAGATGTACTTCAAACTCTTGTGGTCGGTGTATATATTGACATTCTCTCCATATACATAATGTCTCCATTGCTTCAAGGCAAAAATAATTGCTTCCAATTCCAAATCGTGAGTTTGGGTAATTTTTCTCATGCGGTCGCAACTGCCTGGACCCATAGGCTATTACCCTTCCCTGTTGCATCAGCACACAAATCAAACGTCAAGGAGAAGCTTAACTGTGGATATCATATTCCTTGCATAATTATGATAGAACCAATATTGGTGTTGTTATCAACTTCTCCTTCAATTCCTGGAAACTTGCCCACACTTGTCAGTCCATGTGAAGCTCACATTCTTCTTAGTAAGCCATGTCAACGAAACCACTATCTGTGCGTATCCTTGGATAAATCACCGATAGTATCCCGTCAACCCCAAGAAGCTCCTGACCTCCTTCAGTTGAACATCCCTTCACTGCCTCGATCTTCTGCGGATTAGTAGTTATTCCCTCCTTAGAAAGAATGTGACCCAGAATAGCAACTCCCGACTTCCAAAATTTGCTCTTAACCAACTTGCATACAATCTATGCTCTTGCAGCTTCTTCAACACCTCTTCCAAATGCCTGGCATGCTTCTTTTTTGACTTTGAATATACCAAAATGTCATCGATGAACACCACGATGAAAGAATCAATGAATGGCAGTAGAATTCAGTTCACCAAATCCATTAATATTGCTAGTGCATTGGTTACCCCAAACGACATGACTAAAAATTCGTAATGCCCACGCCGAGTCCAGAATGTTGTCTTGTGTACATCATCCTCCTTAACCTGAACTTGGTGAAACCTAACCTAGATCAATCTTTGATAAAACTGCAGCTCCCTGAAGTCGATCAAACAAATCATCGATTCGAGGAATCATATACTTGTTCTGAATCATCACCTTGTTTAACTCGTGGTAATCAATACACATCCTCATCGATCCGTCCGTTTTCTTCCCTAACAATACTGGGACTCCCCATGGCGAAGCATTAGGCCCGATGAGTCCTTTGTGAAGTAGTTACTCAATCTGCTTCTTAACTTCACCTTGCTCTATAGGTGTCATCCTATAAGGTGCCTTGGACACTGGGGCACTACCGGGTTGAATGTTGATTCTAAACTAAACATCAAGGTGAAGCGGTAATCTCGGTAACTCGTCTAAAATTACAGTCGAAAAATCACAAACCACTGAAATCATCTTGACTTCCTCCGGAATCTTCATCTTTGCTATAGCTGCGACTACTTCCTTGTATTCCATTTTTCAATAGATATCTTGTTACATTACATTGTTAGTCAACCAAGACAGTTTCTCTGAGTTGTGCAGAACTCCGTTCGCAACTTGACCACTTCCTGCTGTAGCTATTTGGAATGTCGTTTGGACATCCCTTTCTCTTGTAGCATATTCCATGCTTCCACTGTGCCACTATGATCTTCCAACCGTTGTCCCTCAAGCTGGCTCATCCTCCATTGGTACTTGACTAGTTGACGTCGAAATGCAGCCATCTTATGCTAATATCTACACAGGGTCAAAGAAAAACAATGGAATCATCTGAAGAACTCCCTCGAGATTCACCTCTTCAGATTCCTCCTCAAGATCTTCCTCAGTTTTTTCCTTATAATCCATAAAAGTTCCGCTCCCTCCTAGTAGGGGTGGCAACTGGGCCGGGTCAACCGGCGACCCACCCGCGACCCGGCCCACGAACCCGGCCCGGTTAAGGCTTTCGCGGGTTCGGGTCGAACCCGGTGAACAGTACCGGGTCGACCCGGGTCGCTATTTTTGCGAATTGGATTCGCGAAACCCGGCCCACGAACCCGGTCAACCCGTGAATTGGACCCGCCAACCCGCGGGTCGACCCGCGAATTTCGACCCCCGACCCGTGAATTGAACCCGCGAATTGAACCCGCGGGTCGCCCGTTGGGTTTGGTGCCGTTGGGTTTTTCTAGCCGTTGGATTCGACCCGTTGGGTTTGGGCCGTTGGGCACGGCAGCAGCAAACGGCTCTTAGAGCCGTTGCTTGCTTGCTGTTGTTCTTTTTTTTTTTTTTTTTTTTTTTGTTTTTACCCAATTCTAAGCCTATAAATAGCCCCCAAAAATCTCCCAAAAAATCACACCTCTCTCTCTTACTCTCTCTACTATTATACATCAAAAAAAAAAAAATTGAACAATTGTAGTAATCATCAAACAAGTGTACAAGGAGGCGTATACACGATCAAATTTCGGTCGTATCGGAGAACAAAATTCAACGTCTTCAACGTCTTCAACTCTCTTCAACCATCGACTCAAATCTACTTCAACTCTTCAATTGCGAAATCGGCAAAGCGCTCCTCCATCTTTTCTATTATATTCTAATTTTTACGGTTTTTTTTTATACGCGTATTCCACGGTGAACGGTATCAAAATATCTCTATCTCTCTTGTTTTTTTTTTCCGTTGTAGTTAAAATTATTGTTTGTTTTTTGAACTTCTCTATCTCAACCCTCTTGTTTTGTAGTTTTTTTTTTTTGTATAATTCACCGCTTCTACATTGTAGATTTTATTTACATACCACATTACTACACTATGTCTAGATCACGCGGTAGCGGTCGTAGCGGACAAGATTCTTCCTCATCTTCACGTAGGCCACCAATTGTCCCAATTATTGAGCCCGCCCAAGATTACATTGATCCTACTATGGAACAATGGGGTACACACGACATGGATGTTGTAGGTAACATTCAAGTAGAAGAAGAACAACAACAACAACAACCCGAAACCACACAACCCCGTAGTAGTAGGAAAAGTAGAGGAGAAACTAGCGATTGGCACAAGTTTTATGAGTATATCCCGGACGAAAATATTCTGGGTGTAGGTTTGAAAGTGTGTAAAACATGTAGCAAAACATACAAATTCAAGAGGGGTGACGGCACCGGTACAATTAGTAGACACATACAACATAATCACAAAGAACTCCTTGATCAAATACAAGGCCAACAAAAAATTAACCCTAGGACCGGTCAAGTAGATAGCCACCCTTATGATCCCGAACTCGTTCGTCGGGAAATGGCCCGATTAGTCATTAAGGAAGAGTTGCCATTTTTCTATCCCGAGAGTAGGAACTTGGAAAATTTTAATCAAACGGCCTTAAACCCTCATTTTAAAAGAATTCCGAGAAATACTTGCAAATCGGATTGTTTTAAAATGTACGTTGAAATGAAGGACGCGTTGATTGCAATTTTATGGAGTTTAACTTGTAGGGTTAGTTTAACTTCGGATTGTTGGACGGGTGTCAACAATATTCCAACGATGGGAATAACCTGTCATTGGATCGACAATGATTGGATTCTCCAAAAAAGAATCATATCACTTGCGGCGTTGCCATATCCCCATAGTGGCTCTGAAATAGCAAACCGTATTATAGAAATTTGTGATGTTTTTCATATTCGCGATAAAATTATGGCTATTAGTTTTGATAATGCATCTAACAACAATGTAGCAATTACTACTTTAAAATCTGTATTAAACCCTCCAGCTGACAATATTTTTCATGTTAGATGTGCATGTCATATTATAAATTTATGTGTTCAAGATGCATTAAAAATAGCTGATCCATATATAATTAAAATTAGAAATTGTGTACATTTCATTGCATTAAGTCCAAGCATTTTACAAGAATGGAAAGCTTGGTGTAGGGTTAGAAATGTTCCTTTTAGAAAATTTCCAAAGGATGTTAGACACCGATGGAATTCTACTTTTGATTTATTGAATGTTGTCACCGATTATAAAGCAGTTGTAAATGATTTTTGTATCGCAAAAAATATGCACAATTTTGAAATGACTCCGCCCGATTGGTATTTTGCCGAAGCTTTGTTGAAATTTTTAGAACCTTTTAAAACCGCAACTTTAATGTTTTCAAAAACATATGAATCTACTTCTAGTAGCATTTTTATTGAATTAGTTAGCATGATGCAAATATTTAACGAAATGCTAAATGATCCCTACATTAGTGACATTGTAATACCTGCATTTCAAAAAATTTTGAAATATTATTTTCCTCCTCCTATGTTGATTTGTGTTGCTACTGTTATGGATCCTCGTATCAAATTAGAAGGTACGAAGAATTTGATAGAAATATTTTTTGCATGTTTAGATGACAATGTAGAATTAACAATTGATTGCGCTACTTTTTTAGTTCAGTTTGAATCTACATTAAATAACTTGTATGATTATTATGATAGACGTTTTGCTTCTAGTAGTACAACTTCTGTAGTTAGTTCTTCTTCTGGTAGTTCTAAAGGTAAAAGTAAAATTGGTGATAGAACATTTAGTCTACTTGAACAAATTCAGTCTAAAAAACCTAGAACTAATCAACCAAATGAATTAAATTGGTATAACCAACAGGATACTGAGCCTACTCTTTCCCCACTAGATATTTTACAATGGTGGAAAGAACATGAACACACTTTTAGTATTCTGTCTATTATGGCTAAAGATTTGCTAACTCCTCCTGTCTCTACAGTTGCTTCTGAGAGTGCATTTTCTACAAGTGGCAGGGTTCTATCTGATTACAGAAACCGGTTGAAGCTCGAGGCGTTGGAGATGCTCGTTTGCACAGAAGACTGGCTGAAGGCTGAAGATAGGACGCAAGGGAAAGCACTATCAAGTTCTACAAGTGGGAGCAACTCGCCCGAAGAACAACAACAACAACAACAATAGCTTTTCATCTTATGTTAAATTAGAAAAATTGTAGTCAATTAAAATTGTACATAAGAAATATGTTATTGTATAAAACTTATTTGTGAATTGAATTCTTCATTTCATTTCGTTATAAATTGTTCAAACTGTATCACTTAAATTCGTATGAATAAAATTTCAAAATTTGTTGTCAATTTCACTCTTTCAATCTTATTATTATTATTGTCACGATTTTTTTTGTTTATTAGTATTATTACTTACTTAGTATTATAATTAAACATTATTTGGGGATATTTGATTCAATTTGAAGAATTGTAATATTATTACTTATTAGTATTATTACAAAATTTAGTGAATTACATACTTAGTATTATAATTAAACATCATTTGGGGATGTTTGAAGAATTGTAGTATTATTACTTATTAGTAGTAATGTAGTATTACTTACTTAGTATTATAATTTTAAACTACCAAAAAAAATTACTTACTTAGTATTACTTACTTACTTACTTACTTACTTAGTATAACTTACTTAGTATTACTTACTAAGTATTACTTACTTACTTAGTATTACTTATTTAGTATTACTTACTTACTAAGTATTACTTACTTAGTATTTTTTTTTTTTTTGATAAAACTTACTTACTTAGTATTACTTACTTACTTACTTAGTATTATAATTTTGAAGAATTGTAGTATTATTATTACTTATTAGTAGTAATGTAGTATTACTTACTTAGTAATGTAGTATTACTCACTTAGTATTATTATTAGTAGTAATGTAGTATTACTTAGTATTACTTCAATTTAAGCTACCACAAAAAAAAAAAATAAAAAATAAAAAAAATATATATATATATATTATTAAACGGGCCAACCCGCGGGTCGACCCGGCCCAACCCGGGTTGAGCCCTAAAGGGTTCACGGGTTGGGCGGGCCACCCAATTAAGATTCTGACCCGGCCCAGCCCGGCCCGTATAACACCCCAACCCGGCCCGGCCCGCCTACCCAAGCGTGCCAACCCGCACGGGTTGGGCCCGGCCCGGCCCGGTCGACCCATCTGCCACCCCTACCTCCTAGTCTTCCATAGGATGTTGGTCATCCGTTATCCCACAGAAAGATAAAAGGAAAAATATCACAAATGCAGGTTCAAACCAACCATAGCACTTGACCCAAAACTAACTCACACTCATCTAATGTCCACTTAGGTTTTCATTTCCCTTACTATGTTAGTACTACTATTTGAAGTTTGCTTTGATACAACTTCTGTAGCGCCCCAAATTCTATACACAAGCAATTCGTGACTCATCCAGAATCTTTACTCCAATTTCATATAACACAGCACAAAAATACAAAAAAATTAAAAACATTTCATTAAATCAATGTCCTTTACATTACACAGTAGAATTCTCACATAAAAGTTACAACTTATTTCATCATAGATTCTCACTCCTATAACAGCTTCCATCACAAACTCGCACCTGCACCACTCGTTAACAAGAGTCCTGTAAAACTTGAGAACTGTGGGCAAGTCAGTTGAATACAACCGACGCAATGCAAACACAATAGTGATCCTCCAAAACTTTACAACTACAAACTTGAACGTAAAAGATAAATATGAAAAAGATAGTCTATCCCAAGTATGTTAGTGTATGCCATGAACATAATGACTAATGCACAAACAACCATGCATACGATGCACCTCTAATGCACACTTGTTCGGATTCTATGCCGCTAGGGATGCTCTCAGATAAGGATATATCTGATCTGTATCCGTATCCGAATTCGAAATTTTTGCGGATACAGATATGAAAAGTTTGTATCCGTGCGAATACAGATACGGATTCAGATATCCAATTCCAAAAAAAATCACGATGTGAATACGGATACAGATATCTCTTTAGCAGATTCAAATACGAATATCCGCAAAAAATATAAATTTATTTATATATCATATATATATATATATATATATATATATATATATATAAAAGAGCATTTGCGTAATATTCTATCATTTCTCATTCCTCTCACAGAACCCCCAAATCCAGCTCTTCCTCTACCGTAGCTCCACCTTCCTCCACCCTCCTCATCCTCATCCAGCTCTTCCTCCATCCCCAAATCCCCCAAATGTGAAATCCTAGCTTTACCTTCCTCCACAAGCTCCGCCAACATCGTGTTCTTCCCCCACCCCACAATTCTGAAACCCTAGCTCCACCACCAAATCCCCCAAATCCTCATTGTATCGGTCAATTCGATTTGTTAATAAGATGTATCATCCGAATGTTGATGAATCGTGAGTAGAACACCATTACTAACTTAGTCTATTAGAGTGAGACTTTTTGTACCCATTTCATTGTAATTTGTCCTAGATGATTTTAGAGAGAGATTGTATGCTTATGGTGGTGTTATTCAATCTAATTACAGGTCTGGTTCGGATTGTCTGGATGTCATTAATCAGACCTGGAGCCCCATGTTTGCTAAAGAAGCTCATCACAAACTATAAATGAGTTTTTTCTTCTTTTTCCTTCATTTTCTGGTTGTTATCTAACTATTCCATGGTTTTCTTGATAGATCTTGTTAATGAGTTTGATGTTTTCCTTCCAAAACTTCTATTATACGTGAATGCTTCGAATCCTTTGAATGGGGAGGCTGCTGCTCTAATGATACGTGATCGTTCGGCTTGTGAACAGAAAGTGAAAGGTAAGATAACTCCAAAATGGTTTTTTTTTCATTAATATTCAATGTTTTCACTGGGGGGAGAGAATTCAACTATTGACAGTCATTACTAGGGATACTGACCAATAGTATATCAGGCTTTGTACATTGAATAGTTAAGAGGTATTACTTAATTGTTGAAATTTGTACTATATACACAGCTGGATGTGTTAGACACTATGGGAATATGTAAGCATGAACACCCTTTAACATATAACTTGTGCAGTGTGGAGTAGGTTGAGATGGCACATTAGGTACTATTAGGATATATCATTTACTTGTGTAGTAGAGAATGTTGAGCGCACACATTAGCAATTACATTCATCTGCATTCATCTGCATTCATCGATTCATTATCATTTTAGTTTATTTCTTCCTATCTTGTTTTCTTCGATTCCGATAATACCGGTTTCCTTTTTTGCTTGGCACCATCCAATGATTTACTTGAATGAATTTCGAGGACGAAATTCTTTTTGTAAGGTGGGTAGGATTGTAACCCCCGTTTCCGCCTATACACATTTTTTGTGTATTTTCCGTAGTCGATTCTTTCTAAACAATTTTCCGTCGTCTTAAATTTATTTAAATTCATATTTTGGTTTCTAATTAAAGTTCTTTCTAATTAACAATTATATTTGTAGCTATTTCCAATTATTATATATTTTAATCCAAATTAAATTCCACTCTATAATCTTATTTCTTTTCTTTTGATTATTTATCTATATTTCGAAGCCCAAATTCAATTTCATTCTACAATATTATTATTATTATTATTATTATTATTATTATTATTATTATTATTATTATTATTATTATTATTTTGGAATTTTGTTTATTTATTAATTGTGAAGCCCATAAAACTTAACCCATCATATATATAATATTTTATTTATTAATGTAAAATCAAACCCAAATCAAACCCAAACTCAACCCTATCTGAACTCTCAACTGCACAGCCCACACATCCTCCTTAATCTCCTCCACCAACCATGATTAACCCTAACAAATCTCCCCATGATCTAATCCCTCCACTAATCCTATTAACTCTCAACTAACAACTCCATTATCATCTCTTAATCCTTCTTCATCCTCCAAACAACTTTCCCTCACCCCCGACTTCTTCCTCTTCCTCCTTCACTGCCACCACCGAAGCCCCGTCAGCTATCTCCTCCCCTTCGACCTTGCAACTCGACGGCCTTCGCCTACAACCATCGTCGAGCTCCTCCGAAACTCCACACCACAAACACCCCTGATTGCCTCCTCTTCCCTTGTTGTGCCTCGACCCGCCTCACCGCACACTCCCGACGCCCCCGTTTATCCTTCTCACCACCATAACTCAAACCTTGTCAACACCTCCATCTCCTACCCGAAGCTCCCCTCGCCAGCACCACCCCAACCGTCGTTGCCATCTTCACCAACACCACCGCTGCCATTACTCCACCATCGACGACCATCATCACCATCATCATCCCGACCATCTCCTCAACTCGCCATCACCGACCACCACAGCACCATCACCATTCCTCCATTGCCCCTCACAACCAGTGCCAAACACCGTCACCGTAGCTCCACTTCAACCACCCCCGACTGCTACTCCGCCACCGCGCTGCCGACCACAAAACCGAACCCATCCATCCTTCCTCTCGCTGACCAAGCCCACTCCCCTTCATCGTCATCGTCATCGCCATCCCACAGGCTCCCATCACTGCCGACGACCCCGTTGCTACCTCCAACTCCTCTCCAGCCTCGAAACCCGACAATCTACAACCTGAACTCGCCATTGCTTGCTACCCCGACTGCTTATCCCCTTGCTCATGTTGCTATCCTCGCTCTTGCTCTTCGTTGCCACCGGGATTCTCTTCTCACATCGTATAAGGCAAGCGTCGCTTGTACTCTTTTTGTTCCCTACAAGCTTTTGCCTTGAATTCTACAAGTAGTTTTTGGTTGATTCATCATGTTGTAATCTCATTTTCCTTCCCTTCTTGTGTTGATTGATCGTGATCTATTAGTATATATTATCCTACATGATTCTTGTTAATCCCATACTCGTAAAATGACCTTGAATATCCCTCGTTATTACATACATTACACGGACACATGATAAAGAGACAGAGGTGAATGAATGCATGTTAAGATTTTACGCTATTTGATCGAGTTGTGATGTAGTAATGTAAATATCAATTTTATGTTTAATGTCGTAGAAATAACGATTCTTGCTATGAAAACAGTAGAATTCATCCTAACTACATGTGGATACTTGTTAAATTCTAATCATAAGACTATATTTTTAGGATTACAATCGCTATATATTACAAATGTTATAATTCTATCATGCTGTCTACCCGAGATTATGATGAGTTTGTGACCTAGTTACATATAATATAAATTAGAACTTGATAAATAAATGTTGTAGCCTTTTGTGTCAGAAATCCAGAACATCTAACAGTTTTGCAATCCAACTTACGGGTTACAAAATATACTATTGATAGTATTCTGACATTTTTCATTCCAGATTATTGGTTAGGAGTATACCGTCGTGATTAACTAACTAAAATAATATGCTACCAGTGAAATTATGACCTGAGATTTACTAGTATGTTACTAAACACTGCTAGGAGTTAATTTATGATTTTTTATAAGATTTTTTAAAAAAATTATAGTCGATTTATATATATAAGAAGTTGACCTTGACCTCCTGCCTGAACACCAGACCCGTAAAGAATCAACTGGTAAACTTAGTTACCCTGATTATATTATATCGTGTGAATATGCGTTAGAACCGGAATGGAGTCTATATTCTGGAACCCCTAACGGAACTCGATTCGCTTTCCTGTAGTAGCGGGAAAGTTGGTTTTTGTACATCAACGTATTGTTGTCCAGAATTATATTTTTATGTTTCTAAATATAATTATGTTTAGTTTCGTATTTAATTAATTGAATTACCTACCATGCGTTGCATAGCCCTTGATACATCCTTGATCTTGTTCTGATACCGTTCCTACTGATTGCATATCCGTGTTTACCGATCATATTTACTGTTCATACTTAAATATAGAAAAAGTGTAACAAACTGGGGTAATAAGGGTAAAACCTAGTAATGAGCGATATAGGAGATTGTACTCGGAAGGGATCTCGTGATTTCCCTATTGTTACTGAATAATCAGATAAATGAATAACTAAATAACTGAATACTGTATATTGTTCATTGAACATTGATACTGAAAACTGAATGACTGTATGACTGAATAACCGAATAGCTAAATCATGTTTCTTGTTATATGTTTTTTCGAGTACATGATCTATAGAATTCACCACTAGAGTCAAAACGGTCACCTGATTGTTATGCATCTGAACCTGTGGTATGGGATGCAGGATTGCGTGCATTAGATAGGACTGATGAAAGATGGATAGACTTAAGATTAATACTGAGCACATGCATATTCCTGTTTACAAGTTATATGATTATTGTTTACAAGTTCCATCATTCTCGTTTATATGTTACATGTTTCAGATTACCAGTTACACGATTCCTGCTTATAAGTCAAGTTTATATGACCCCCATTTATATGTTTGCATTTTTCTATTACATGACTTATTTCTTGTATACATGATTCGCTGTTTCTTGTTATATCCTTGTTATTGTTTTCATTTTGCTTGTACTAATTGCTGCCCTAGCTTGCTCTAACGGGCATTCCTACCCCCCAACTCGAGATGAAGAACTTGCAGGTATAGGGGAAGAACTGCCAGAAGGACTTAGCAACCAAGTATTCTAGAGGATGGAGATGGGCTCTATCCTGCATTATTTAGCTTATATTATGTTTCTCAGTTTCTATTGCTATCACTACATACAGTGTATTCCGGGTGTTTTGAACCGAAGTTTATTCTTTCCAGATGTTGGTTATTTCATGGACTACTGCATGATTTATTTATGTTATTCTTTGTTTATTTGATTATACTTTGCCTGCGTGGTTGTGATTATATTTCATGTTGTTGAGTTGACTATTACAGATTATGAATGATATACTTATATCTTTTGCTGAGTCTCAATTATGTGCCTATATTTTCGTATAACGGGAAGCGGGTCGTGACAATTTTATTGTAGAAATTTTTACTATATACACAACTGGATGTGTTAGACACAATGGGAATAGGTAATTTCGGAAGCATGAACACCTTTTAACATATAACTTGTGGAGTGGAGTATGTTGAGATTGCACATTAGGTAACACCTATTAGGATATATCGGTTACTTGTGCAGTAGAGAATGTTGAGCGCACACATTAGGATAAGGATTGTACTTGAAGATGCTTGACCACGGGCAGGGTTAAATACATGGGTTGAGGCAGTGGGAAAGAACTTCATTCTTGCCAATTAATGATGAGGGTGACTTTTTAGAGGTAAATGGTGAAAAAGGATTCAGCAGATTTTTGGGATGAAAATTTGGTTAATTTTGACCAGCACTGTGCACAAGGCAGACTGGGTGGGGGTTTTTAAATTAATAGGACAAATTTCTTGCAATTCCTTCATCTATTTCATTTCCCTGCATTTTTATTACATCTGGTTAACGCATTCTTCTCCTTCGATCTAGATATTTATTATGGGTCCATCTAAATGAGAATTTAATCATATGATTTTCATTTTTTCTGCGTTTATCCATGTGAATATTTTAATTTAGAAAATAGTATCAATTACCTTTGCATCTATGTACTAAAAACTAGAACATCAAAAGGCCTTTCATCTTGAATATTTGGGGCCAGCCTCTTGGTTTCTTTTCCTTTAATCTTCTATTTTCCATTAACTACTTTCCTATACCCATGCCTAGCAGGTGACCTTATTAATTTATATTGTGATGCCTAAACCATCTCAGCTTTTCTCTTTTCCCTTGATTTGAGTTACCTTTAATTTGTGATACATGAACACATTTCCAATCTTGTGGAATTTTTAATAATCCACTTTAATATCCTCATTTTATTTTTGGCCGCATGTGTGTGCATAAGTTGGAATTGTTCATCGTTTATAGTAGATAGACATAGGAATGAACTAAAAAGGATAAATAGAGAATAGCTTGTGTAGGTTTAGTTGACACATTTTGGCTGTTAGGCAAATTTTAAGAATACCCTGATAGACTTGTCATGAAGTATTCTATTGAGAGAAATGATTTCATGTCAAAAAAACTATGAATAAATCAAATATTAATGGAACGAAGAATTCAGAGAATCCTTTTGGCTATAAATTGTTTCTAATTTTGATGATGAATTCAAGTTGAAGTCGTGATGGAGCTGCCTTGTTCGGTTTAGTGTCAGCCAGGTCTTTATTGTACTTGGTTGAGATGGTTTAGAAGTATTGAGGCAAAATTTAAAAAAACGTCACAATAGTTTGACCCAGTTTAAAAAAACGTCAATTTTTTTTTTTTTTTTTAAAAAAACCACACAAAGTTTAGCTTTCAACTCACAGAGTTACCCACCGTTAACTGGGTTATAAGTGCATTGCACGTACTCAAAAAAATTGACAAAAATACCCCCGTATTTAATAGGGTTAGAATCGTTTGCTTGTCCTCTTCTTTCCCAATTAGTAACCGGTAAAAAAAAACCCAAATTAGAGGAACCCTAATTATCGGAGGCTAATCTCGTCGATTTGTTTCCCTAACCCTGGAAAAGAAAGCGTGTTTGAGATACTTCACTGAAAGCCCCCAAATTGGAGACGTTGTGAAGGTATTGGAGACGCTGTGAAGCTTTTGAAGGTGCCTCACTCAGCGATTCCTCTACCCAATTTGTGTGCTGGGCAAATCTAACAAAAGTTGGAATTTCTGAGGGTGTTTTGTGATCGATTCGAAGTTCAGCTATCAAGAAAGGTTAGTTCTATAATTTTTTTCTTTTCTTAAGTTGGTTTCATTATATTTGGTGGGTTTTGTATTATGAATCTTTTTTGGAATCTAATAATAATCTGGTGTGGGGGACCATTGTTGAGCAGTTTTATATTGTTAATATGGTGTGGGGCTAGGGTTTTGAAAAAGGGGATGTCGGGTTGTGGGTGTTGAGCAAGTTTGCTTTTTTAAAACAGTGGCTGTTATAGAAAACAGTGGTTTTAAAGATGTGACGTTTGAGATGAATATTGTTGTGAGTGTAGGTTTGATCTCATTTGTTAAATCAATTTATTGGATGTGATGCAGGAAAATGTTAAACCTAAACATTCACTGCAATGGGTATTTTGTGAAGAATCGTACTTGAAAATACGTGTGAGGGAAGAAGGGGAGATATAGATTCGTCATCCCCGAATTGACCAAATGGGAAGCGTTGAAGAACATCCTGAAGAAGGTGGCTGATTACAATGAGACACATTTTGTATACTACAAAATTGGAGTAGGGGATTTTGCCTACAATTTCTTGTTGGCAGATGATGATGTCAAAACTAAGGAGATGTGGGATGAACACAATGTGGAACCCAATGTTGGTAAAGTGTATTTGTATGTTGATAATCGAACGGGGGTTGTAGAACAAACCAGCATTGATGATGTGGAGATGGAAGGTAAATTTTTTGTGTATATTGTTCCACAACCCTGCATTAATTTTAAAACGAATTGATGTGCTAATATATCTATCTTCTCTTGCAGGAAGATAAGTATAAGAAACAATTTTATATTGCAAGAATTAGTTCATACAATGGCATACTGTACATGTCCTTGTTCATTTTTTTGTGACAACTTATAGGTGTCAAACAAGGCAGATGTGCCTACAGACAGTCAAAGCCAGACTCAGCCTAGCCATGAATAAAGCCAGACTCAGCCTACCCAAGGTAGATGTGCCTACAGAAAATCTGTTCATCTGATTTGTTTTCAAGTGGAAGTGCATTCGGTGTCATAGTTAATGTATCAATTTTTTTTGAGTTTGGTGCACTAGTTGTCTTCCAACCAGTTTAAATTTGGTGCATTATTTTAAGTTTTTTTTGCTACAGGGTTCATAATTCACATTTGACCCAATCTTACTTCGAATGTTTGTTTCAAATGTAGGGAAGAAGAGGGAGAATGTTTGGATAAGGGGTCAGTGGAGTTTGTGTACAGGGTATGAAGCTTGGATATGAAACTGGAAATGTGGATATGAAGCTTTTTTGGAGAAGAAATTTGGATATGAAGCTTGAAATATGCATCAGTGGGTTTGTGTACAGGATTAGTAAATTTTGGCAAAGAAATTTGAAATGTACAAAAAAAGTCAGTGGAGTTTCAATGGTTTTTTGTACAAAAAAAGTCAGTGGAGTCAGTGGAGTTCCAATTTTTGATTCCTAAGGAATATAAGAATTTTTGTATTGTCATGGTTACTCAACTATTTTGCTTTGAACATGTACTATGAAATTTAATGCAATGTGTTGAACATCTCAACTGTCTTGGCCTCAATTTTGTTGATTGATCTGATTTAATGCAATGTGTTCAATGAGATTGATCTGATTTGCAATGTTGGTGATGCTCCGATTTGTAGATGTCATTTGTTTGAGGTGTTGGATTTTGTCGAATGTGCAATGTGTCAATTTGTTGTAAATGTGTTGTCAGTATAAGTGAATATGTGAAATATACACACTTACAAAGTTGAAAGAAAACCTAATCTTGTGAAATATACACACTAAAAATTTTGAGAGGAAAACCTGATCATGTGTACATTCTGGACATTATCGATAGTTTAGGGATGTTTTGTAAACGAAACTAATAGTTTTGTGATATTTTTTTAAAACAAAAGAATACTTTTGTGATGTTTTTTTAAACAAGACAATAGTTTTGTGTTATTTTTTTAAACTAAACAATAGTTTTGTGATGTTTTTTTAAACATTTTTATACATCTATTAACATTTCAAACACTACATCTATTAACATTCATAACCATTACATCTATTAACATTTCAAACACTACATCTAAAATGAAAAGATTTGCTTTTATTCATCATAATCACTACATCTATTAACATTTCAAACACCAAATGAAACTCCGCAAACAACCCAAGCATTCATAAACATCGAGCAGACAAGTTAAAGCATGTTTCACATTTCAAAACACATCGATTACATTGTCATCAAGATACATTCATTGAACAGTACAATACTGCTATTTGAAGACATACAATATGAAAACAACAAATACAAACAACGACAAAGCAAACCCCTTCACTGTTCCCTCCTTCACCTTCAAATCGACCACCTTTTTTCGCAATGAGTCGCACTCCACTTCCAAATTTTTTAACCTACTGGCTGTTTCCTCAATTACCAAACTCATCTTCACATTCTCCGCCATCAAATTAGAGTATGCTTTCTCCCTCTTGTTGTCTCCCACAATTTCTACCCACCTAAAAAAATGACAATTATCAGTTTTCCATCTTGGGCATCCAGCGAAATAACTTCCAGCATTGGTACAGGTACTGGCTATCTTAACTACTGCTGCCTCCTTGTGATGACACAATAGGGTTCCACCTCCATCGCAATTCTTTGTGGACCTCTTCATTGGAGCTTTCGAAATTGTGGAATCTGCAAGAGAAGTATGCAAAGATTTAAATTGTACAATAAAGAGATTATATGAGACATGGAAGCATCAAAATTATATGATAGATTTAAGTTGAAATAAAGATTCAACCTGACATACAGCTTTTAGAAAGAATATTCACTTCCGATTACAGCAACAGATCTGGTAAGAAAGATGAATATATGGGTTGATTGTAAAAATCTAGTCCCACACCACATTAATTTACAACAAAATTATCAAAATTCGTCCACCCAAACAACACTTTCATTTGGTTCAAACAACATCAGAATACCAATACCGATACAAACATACAAAAATATAATAATTTGACAACCAACCTTGTTCGATTGCTTCGATACACTTTAGGTTTGGGAGCTATTGCCGAATCGAAGAGTCTATCCCCAAAATATTAATACTCTAGGTCAGATTTTGGAATGGGAGATAACTTGTACAGGATTTACTGAGCTCCACTCCAAGATTAGGGAAGAGTACGTCGTTGATCGAATCTATGGGGTGAGTTAGGGTTCATTGATTTGGGGGTGTTTTTACGGTAAGGAGAAGAGGTCAGGGGTATTTTTGTCACGTATTTTGAGTACGTGCAGTGCACGTATAACTCAGTTAACGGTTGGTAACTCTGTGTGTTAAAAGTTAAACTTTGTGTGGTTTTTTAAAAAAAATAAAGTTTGGTGACATTTTTTTAAACTGGGTCAAACTATTGTGACATTTTTTTAAATTTTGGCAAGTATTGAGACCACGTCGACATTTGATAACCGGTTGTTTTCTTTCTATTATAGGTTCATTCCAAAATCCAATCACTTCTCGAGTTCTGTAGAGTTCAATTGTAGGTCGTGCAGTTGACCAGTAGCATGGCAATACCAGATATGGTGAGTTTATTAATTAGTTAATTAATTAATATTTTTTTATAATAAATTTTTCATGTGGCTAATCATTGACTTTTGGTTGTTTTGTTGATTGTTTGTTGTAATTGTATAGTTCTGCATTAGCAGGGCCACCTTATATTGTAGTGTCACCCCTGCTTGCATTTCAGCATGCATGCCTGTCAAAAGGTATTATTCAGGTGTCGGCCGGCCATCAAGGACTCCCTTTCAATGTTGGTTCTTGACGAGGTATGGTGCTTATTTACCGCCTTATGTTGAATTTCTTATACTTTTATGCTAGCATAGACTTTATAGTTTATACCTGTGTTAACAGGGAAAGAGAACTCATTTAGTTAGATTTTCTACTATTTTTCATTGCTAATATTGAGATAAATATAACTCACTGTTTCACTTTGTAGTAGTACTTAGAAGTGGTATCCGAATTTTATAGCAAAACTATATGTTTATATCTGAATTCGTATCTGTTATCCGGTAAACCGTATCTGATTCGCACATCCGTTGAAAAGAAACGGCTTCGTAATGGTAGGGGTGGCCGTTCCGTATTTAAAGTAATTTAAAGTCATAAAGTCATTTTGAGTTTTGATTGTCATTTAAAGTCATAAATTCATTTTCAGTATTTTGAGATAGGCAGAGCAATTTTTTTGGGGGGGGAAGTTGGTTCGTTTTTGTTTGAACTCTGCTATAAATACAAGCCATCCCAAAGAGTTGTACACCATTGAAAACCAAGTGCTACTACACCAAACAAGAGAGATTGTTGGTGACTGTTATCTTTGTGTGTGAGAGAGATAGTTTACCCTCATTTGTAATCTTCTCTGGTGATAGTGGAGCAGCCAGTTTTGTCTATTTTTGTTTTCTTTGTGATAGAATATTCTGCTGCGTGTGCATTAGCTTTTTCGGTAGAGTGTGTACAACAATTGGTATCAGAGCTTTTGGTGGGGATCTTGATTTGAGACAGAAATGGCTGGAGACAAGGCTGGCACTACAAGCGCTAAAGCGGCTTTGGTAGTGACCGTCCATTGCACGAAGATCGATGTTGCGAAATTCGATGGTGTAATCAAATTTGGCATGTGGATGTGCGAGATGAGGGATGCTCTCAACGCACAGAATCTGGAGGAAACTCTGAAATCGGAGGAACCTCCAAAAGAAATCGAAGAATCTGATTGGAAGAAGATGAATCGTTCTGCATGCGGTGTCATTCGATCTTGTCTGACACAAGACATCAAGTACCTTGTCATGAATGAGATATCGGCGAAGAAGTTATGGGACACACTGGGCAACAAGTACCTGACCAAGACTGCAGAGAGTCGTCTTCATCTGAAGCGGAGGCTTTATGCGTTCCGCATGAGGAGGGGTGCTTCTATCGGTGAGCACCTAAACACTTTTACTAAGCTTCTTGCTGATTTGTTGAATGTCGAGGTGAAGGTGGAAGATGAGGATAAGGCAATGATACTAATGAATTTGTTGCCGCAAGAGTACGAGGTCTGGTGTGATTCCTTCATCAGTGGAAAAGCATCAATCCAATACGAAGAAGTGACCACGGCATTGATTAGTCGCGATCATAGAAGGAGAGATCGAAGTTTCTCCACCGAAACTCAACCTCAGACGTATTGGCAGTAAGAGGAAGATCGTAGAGTCGGAGTAAATTCGGTAATAGAAGGAAGTCCTACTCAAAGTCAAAAGGCCATTACCGTGTAGCAGAAGACGAGTGCGCATTCTGTCGTGAGAAGGGGCACTGGAACAAAGATTGTAAGAAGCTAAAACAGAAGTCTAACGAGCTGAAGCATTCCGAAGTCGGCATTGCAGAGACGGAGGAAATTATGGATTCAGATTTTTCTCTTTCTATTTGGTCAACAGTATGTTATTCTAACTCATCGGAGTGGATTTTGGATACGGGTGCTACTTATCATATCTGTCCCGAAAGGGATTGGTTTACTAGTTTTGAGGAGTTAGATACTGGTGTGGTATTGATGGGTAATGACCATGCATGCCGCACACTTGGGATTGGTACCATTCATATAAAGATGTTTGATGGAATCGTTAGAGAGCTTAAAGACGTTCATTATGTTCCTACATTGAAGAAGAACTTGATCTCAGTCGGCTCTTTGCAATCTAAGGGTTTCAAAGTTGTCATTGAGGACGGTGTACTTAAGCTACTCAGTGGTGCAATGGTTATCATGAAGGGCTTACGACAGAGAAACTTATACTACTTGAAAGGTAGTACTGTTTCAGGAGATGCTGCAGTTACTTTAGCTTCAGTAGATGATACAACGAGGTTCTGGCATATGCGAGTGGGAAACACTAGTGAGAAGGCCTTACATTCTCTTGTTACACAGGGTCTTCTCAAAGGTGCATCAGCCTACAAGTTAGACTTTTGTGAACATTGTGTTTTGGGCAAGAAGACAAGAGTCCAATTTGGCACTGCTATTCACTGTACAAAGGGGATTCTTGACTTTGTTCACACAGATGTCTGGGGTCCTACTCAGACAGCATCAAATGGAGGTAACCATTATTTTGTGTCTTTTATTGATGATTTTCTAGACATTTGTGGGTCTACCCTATGAAAGGAAAATATGTAGTTCTAGAGATATTTCTGAAGTGGAAAAAGGTGATAGAGACGCAAACCGGTAGAAAAATTAAAAAGCTTCGTTCTGATAATGGAGGAGAGTACAAAAGTGATACGTTCTTGCAAGATGTCGGGATGAGGGCATAGAGCGTCACTTCATAGTGAGAAAGACACCACAGTAGAATGGGGTGGCTGAACGCATGAACCGTACATTACTGGAGAAGGTACGGTGTATGTTGTCTATTCTGGATTAGGCAAATCGTTTTGGGCTGAGGCTGTTACATATGCAAGCCACCTTATCAACAGGTTACCGTCAGCTGTGATTGGAGGTAAAACTCCATTAGAAGCATGGTCTGGTGAAGCTGCAAAAGATTATGATGTTCTACATGTGTTTGGTTGTCCGGCCTACTACCATGTCAAGGGTAGTAAGTTGGATCATCGAGCAAGGAAAGCTGTGTTCATCGGGTTCCAATATGGAGTTAAAGATTACAAATTATGGGATCTAGAAGACAGAAAGAGTATCATTAGCAGAGATGTCACATTCGATGAGACTTCCTTGGTGAAGTCTATGAGTTTTGAGCAGGTGAAGACTACCAAGACCAAGGAGAGTTCGCAGCAGGTGGAGACCAATGCAACTCCACAGAGTCCAAAGAGCACTGTATCTATTCAGCTGCCATCTTTTAACGTGACACTAGAAGATGACGAGCAACATGATGATTCTTCAGCGTAGACAAACACAGATGTAGGTGAAGAAGAAGAAGAAGAAAGAGACGATAGTGGGACATCAGTTTCCAGAACCCGCAGTAATAAGATTCCACTTGAGGAGTCTATTGCACTTAGAAAATCCAAGAGAACAATCGGTAGGCGTGAAAGGCTTATCGAGACGATGATTGCTTATGCACTTCATATCACCGCAGATGAGGTTCCTTCCACACATCGGGAAGCTGTTCAAAGTCCTGAGTCAGAATTCTGGGAGCGAGCAATGGGAGAAGAAATGCAGTCTCTTCATAAGAACAAGACCTGGGAACTTTCTAAGCTACCCCGGGGAAAGAAGGCGATAGGTTGCAAGTGGGTCTATGCAATAAAGGAAGGATCTCCAGGAGAAGACGTCCGCTACAAAGCAAGATTGGTAGCCAAAGGCTACGCTCAGAGAGAAGGTGTTGATTATGATGAGGTATTTTCTTTAGTTGTGAAACACTCTTCTATTCGTATTCTTTTAGCTTTAGTAGCGCAATTTGATCTGGAGCTAGCTTAACTTGATGTGAAGACTGCCTTTCTTCTTGGCGATCGTGATGAGGATATCTATATGACTCATCCACCAGAATTCAAAGTAGCTGGGAAAAGAGAATTTGGTATGTAAACTGAACAAATTGCTCTATGGTTTGAAATAGTCTCTGTGACAGTGGTACAAGCGATTTGACAGGTTTATGTTAGTGCAAAAGTACACCAGAAGTCATTACGATCATTGTGTCTACTTCCATAAGCTTGGAGATGGCTCTTTCATCTATTTGCTTTTGTATGTTGATGATATGCTTATTGCTTCTAAGAATGTATCTGAAATTGATAAGTTGGAGAAGCAGCTAGTAGCAGAATTCGAGATGAAAGACTTAGGTGAAGCAAAGAAGATTCTTGGGATGGAGATCTAGAGGGACAGAAGTCAAGGAAAAGTGTGGCTATCTCAGAAGACGTACTTACAGAAGGTGCATTAGAAATTTGGCATTAGTAAAGACTCCAAGTTAGTAAGTACTCCTCTTGCCTCACACTTCAAATTAAGTGCCTCCATGTCTCCGAAATCTGAAGATGAACGTGAGTACATGTCTCATGTTCCTTATGCGAGTGCTGTTGGAAGTTTGATGTATTCTATGGTGTGTACGACGCCCGATATTTCACAGGCTATGAATTTGGTTAGCCGATACATGCACGATCCTGGTAAGGGTCATTGGCAAGTTGTGAAATGGATTTTGAGGTACATTCTTGGTACCATTAATATGGGATTGATGTTTGTGAAGAATGTCAGCTGTAAGCAGTTATGTGTTGGCTATGTTGATTCTGATTATGCTGGTGATTTGGATAAGCGTCGGTCCTCTACCGCATACGTGTTCAACTTAGCCAGTGGACTGGTGAGTTGGAGGTCTACTTTGCAGTCTACTGTTGCACTCAGTACTACTGAAGCAGAATATATGGCGGTAACAGAGGCGATTAAAGAGGCCATTTGGCTCCAAGTCTTGTTAGACGACTTGGGTATTTTGCAAGATGTTCTAGAGGTTTATTGTGATAGTATGAGTGCTATCTATTTGGCAAAAACCAGGTCCATCATGCACGCACGAAGCACATTGATGTCAGATATCATTTCATGAGAGAGTTCATTGAGGAGGGCGACATTCTACTGCAGAAAATCGACACCAAGGACAATCCTGTCGACATGCTTACAAAGATTGTTCCGGGGGTTAAGTTCAGGCACTACTTGGACTTAATCCACATTCTTCGACATTGATTTGCCTCGCAGGGCATTGGCTGAACTACGAGGGCTTGATCCTTTGAACAGAGGTACGTAAGTAGCCTACATGGTGCAGCCCAAGTGGTGTACTCTTGCCCGTATGGTGATCGGCTCAGATTTGTTTCGCAAATCTTCGCCGAGGTGGAGAATTGAAAAGAAACGGCTTCGTAATTGTGGGGGGTGGCCGTTCCATATTTAAAGTAATTTAAAGTCATAAAGTCATTTTCAATTTTAATTGTCATTTAAAGTCATAAATTCATTTTCTGTTTTTTGAAATAGGCAGAGCAATTTTTTTTGGGGGAAGTTGGTTTGTTTTTGTTTGAACTCTGCTATAAATACAAGTCATCCCAAAGAGTTGTATACCATTGAAAACCAAGTGCTACTACTCCAAACAAGAGAGATTGTTGGTGACTGTTTTCTTTGTGTGAGAGAGAGATAGTTTATCCCTCATTTGTAATATTCTCTAGTGATAGTGGAGCAGCCAGTTTTGTCTATTTTTGTTTTCTTTGTGATAGAATATTCTGCTGCATGTGCATTGCCTTTTTCGGAAGAGTGTTTGCGAATACGGATATGATATTTTTTCCCGAGTCATATCTGTATCTGTATATGAATCCATCTATTGAATGCGGATACGGATGTTGGTATAGCCAATATCCAAACCGTATCCGATCCGAAAGCATCCCTATATACCGCCCGTACAATATACGTCCAAGCGCAAGCCCTTAACGTATCTCTCATTGTAGGGTTTTATCCCGTGCCATGAAATCCTACAATGGTGACAAAAGTCAAGATTTAGACATACCACAAGTATTGGCTCCAGTCCCAAAATCCTCCACCCGACTATATAGAACCTACTCGTGTGAACATCCCGCAAGCGTCTCTCTAGCCCGGAATACAGGAGATCTGTTTCCCTTCCGCCCGACTATTCATAATCCTGGAATCGTAAGCCCGATCATTCATAGCCTCAGAAATAATTGAGACTCGTCTCCTCTGCATGACAATCACAGTCCCAGAATCATCCGCTCGACTGTAACTATAGTCCCAGAATCCACCGCTCGACTACATAGAGCCCCCTACTTGCGTTCGCTCAAGCTTCATCTCAACTTCTTTCTAGTGCATGTTCTTAATTTAGAAATAAAGCAGAACTCCACCTAGAGCTAGCATAACCCAACCGGTCTTGACTTCACAAACAGGAATACTAGTCCATCTGGTTTATTTCCCAAAAATTCACATCTTTTTGGCACCTTGAGGTCCTACTCAGCCTCTTGGACTCAACAAACTAGGACATCTTACCCCATCGTACCCCCCCTAAGGTTATCTACGCCCACCATAAAAATACCTCGAAGAAAATCTACATGCCTTTCACAATCTCATTCTATTAATTATTATCAACTCACATCCTCCACAATCACTCTAATCAATCATTAGCGTGTAATGAGCTAATCTTCTACTTTTTAGTTCAACTAAGATTACTCACTCTCAAGTCGATTATTGTTCTCTTACTCAAAATAAATCGATTCAATGTTTAATACCAAATGTAACCCCCATTTTCGTTTGCACCAAAATTTTCATGTATCCTTGTACTCCAATTATCTACAATTCTTATGCTATTTTGAACCAAATTGTACACAATATAACATTCAAACCATTGTTAAAATATTTTCTAATCAACAATTATATTTATTTCGAATGATTGTATATTTTCTTTATTTTCTTTTTCTATTTGATTGATTATTTATATTTTAGCCAAAACCAAATCTATTATTACTCGTTGATTAATTTAATTAATGTAAAGTCGAACTCCTAATTCTTTCTATACCATTATTATTTGATCATCTATTTATTTTGAAAGAGCCCAACCCAAACTTGTTATTATTTTTACCTTTATTTTTGTACAAGAAATTCAATCCCAATTTCTAGTTCATACAATATTCTATTATTTGATTTATTATTAGTGTTATTATTTTTAAACTCAACTAAAGCCCGATCCATTTACAATTTATTTAGCTATTTATTTTTGTAAGCTTATTCTATTTTAATTACAATTTTTCCTCTATCCAAGCCCAAACCCAAGTCTAATATCTAACCCAAACCCAAATTTTCCCAACTGCATAACTCCACTATCCCTATTAAATCTCTACTAATAGCATACAATACCCCCACTATCTCTGCCTCCTTAATAATTTCCTCCACTAAATCCTTAACCACCCTTTTAATCCCCTAACCCAAATTACTATAACTAATCATCTCCCCACAGCTACCTAACCCCTCTCCTTCTTCTCACTCTTCGTTTTCGAAACCCAAGCTCCTAAACCACCATCATCCTCTCCCCTGCCTTCAACCCATTTTCGTCTTCCCAACCACCGAGCCTCGTCGTCACCATCACCCTCACCTCTGTCAGCCCCGCAACACCACTGTAGGCCTTCTCCTCGCCACCTCCACTCCAAACTAGCACCACCGCCGCTAGCTGCCATGGTTCCTGTAGCCGAAGCTCCACCCTCGCAGAAACACCTGACATCAGCCCTCACCATCTCACCATCGCAACCACTACCCAGAGCACCTCTCGATGCCACCTTGCCGCCTTGCCGCCTCCTCACCCCCGATGCCCACAGCGCCCATCGCTCCTCCTCCTCGTAGCTCCTCTAGACCCCCCTGTCTCCACCACCAACTGAGCTCAGCGCCATCTGCAGCCCTACCGACCTAATGCTACTTGCTGCCATCGTCGACAGTATCCCGACGCCATCTCCTCTTCCACCTCAGCCCTGACGCTACCTTGCTTCAGCCTTACCGCAACACCGTCACTGCTCGCTTCCTCTACCGACTGTGGCCGCCACAGCAGTCTGTGCTTCCACTTCACCTACTCTGACCTCTATAAAAGAACCCACCCCATGCCATTGTTGTAGAACACTCAAACCCATCGCTAACCCCGAACGTCGCAACACCTCTTGCCCCTTCCATCATCACCAAACCGCACCGAACGCCACCTCAATTGCCTCCTCTGCACCACCTTCAAAACCCGAACAACCGAGCCTTCCACCGGTGCTGCCACTCCTTCCTCCTCCTACTGCACCCGAAGCCACCACAGTCACCGCCTTACTACCTTGCAACCCCTACCCGATGCCTACACCTCGACTATATCCGCCACCAAACAGCTGACCCCCTTTGACAACACCCCGAGTTGTCACAATGCGAGGAACTCCACCTTGCTGCCTAACTCTTGTTTTCGTTCTTGTGGCTGCTGTCGCTTTTACTATGTTGCTGCCATTCTCGTTGTTGTCATCGTCGCTCTTACTCGTGCTCGCTGTCCTCTTACTGTCGTGCCGCTGGCCCCTTGCTTGTGTTGCTGTCCTCGCTCGCTCGTTCTCATCGTCACAAAAGGCAAGTATCTCCTGAACATTTTTGTTCTTCTATACAAGCATTTTATTTGACATCCCGCAATTAGTATTCATATCTGATTATCGTATTTTTAAACCCGTTACCGTCCATGTTCATTAAAAGTGTTCTTTATAGGTTTCAATTGATTGAACCATCGTATTGATCATGCTTTGTAATGCTTCCATGTTTAAATCAATCGTCATATATATTGCATTGAATCAATCCAGTTGCCTCTGTGATTCGATGCCCAGTAAAAGATCGTAAATTTCATTGTCCCCGTATACAATGCACGAACACGAGTAAGAGTTACATAAATATGTATATATAAATAATCAGATGATTTGAATGAATTTCGGTTGTATGTGATACTAAAGTTATATCTGTATATTAATGTCGTAGAAATGATAATCTCTATCATGTTAACAATAGAAACTCATTATAATTCTGGATTTGAATGTATGGTCAATTCTAGCTATAAAGTTTTATGTTTGCAAATGAATAACGTTACAATTGAAATGAGTATATTTGTGCCTTACTGTTTGCTCTAATTTGTACTGAGATTTCGACATGGTTGATGATAATATAATTCAGAACTTTATAAATAAAAATTGTAGCCCTCTGAATCTAGTTTTGGAAACTTCTGATGGATCTGAAATCCGACAAGTAGTGTTCTATACTGATTTTAGTAATGATAGGTTTTTAATTCTAGATTACTATTTAAAAGTATATCTTCTCGATTAACTAATTAAAATATGATGTTATCAGTAGAATTAAGACCTGATATTTACCAGTGTTACTAAATATGATTAAGAATTGATTTCTATTTTTTTATAAGATTTTCAAACGAATTTACAGTCACTTTATATATATATATATAAGAATTTGATCCTAACATGTTGCTTGAACACTAGACCAGTAAAGAATCGATTGGTAAACCTAGTTACCCTGATTATAATATGTCGTGTAAATATGTGCTGGAACCGGCATGAAGTCTATTTTCTGGAACCTCTGACGGTACCTGATTCGCTTCCCTATAGCAATGGAAAAGTGGATTTTGTTTACAGAAACGTGTTGTTGTCCAGAATTGTAACTTCATGCTCTTAATTGTAAATATGTCTATTTTCTTGCATTTAATTAATTGAACTTGTATATCATGCATTGCATATCCCTTGATACCTCCTTGATCCTGTCCTGATACCATTCTCATTGTTGCATGTTCATGTTTAATTAATGTAAAAGAATAACAAGCCGGGGTAATAAGGGAAAGAATCTAGTAGTGGACAATATAGGAGAGCGTACTCAGAAGGGGATCCGTGTTTCCCGTAATAGTGACTCTTTATATGCTTACATGATATGATATGATTCCTGTTATTGTCACTGCAAGACCCGAGTACATGACCCTATAAAGTTCACCACTAAAGTCTAAATGTTAACTTATTTGTATGCACTCGAACCTGTGGTATGAGACACAGGATTGCATGCATTAGATAGAATTGATAAAAGATTGATAGACTTAAGATTAACACTGAGCTCATGCATGTTTCTTGTTTACATGTTTATAGAATCCCTGTTTACAAGTTTGCAAGTTACATGATTCCTATTACAAGTATACATGATTCTCGTTTGCATGACATGTGTCCTGTAATGTGATTCCTAATTCCCGATTGGTTATATTTTGAGACTTGCTCCATTTGTCACTTGCATTACACTTGATCATGTTTTCCTGTTATATATATTGTTTCTCGTTATATATATTGTTTCTCGTTATTATGTTTGTTCCGTATTTGAATTCCCAGCCCTTATTGTTTTTCCTGTTATACCTTATTCTTGTTTCTTTTTTTCTTGTACTACTTGCGGGCCGAAGTTTCCTCTAACGGTTGCCCTCCCTCCTTTCTTCGAGTTAATGTTTATACAGGTACAAATGATGTGATACCGAAAGAACTTGACGAACTGTTATTGCATTGTGCATTCTTGGATTTTTTTGTAAGTTCTTGAATCTCAAATATTGGCTATTGTATTATATTCTTTTCATTGTATTGTTGAGCTTACTAATATTGTACAACTTATGAATTATATGAGTTGGTATACTTATATCATTCGCTGGGCCTCAATTGTGTACTTGTGTTTTCGTATAACGGGAAGCAGGGAGTGACATCAAATTTGAGACTATATTATACCCCCTAATCTGAAATTTAATCTTCTTTAGAAATTCTAACATTAATCAAACCCAAACAAATATCAATTCCTTCAAACCATAACTTGAATTTAATCAAACTAAATATGTCACACCCCGCTTCCCAAAAATACGGAATACGAGTAATTGACATTAGCTCAGCGAATGACTAACGTCATCCATAAGCTGTTATCCGATCAACTCAACAATATAATCAATACAGAATAATTGCGCAGGCAGTAATAATAATCTCATGAACAATAATACTTGGAATGAAGCAATAAAAATATCCAAATACAATAATAATTCAACATCTGGAAACAAATAACAAATCCGGGTCATAAGCCCAATACAGTAATAATCAAATCATAAATAGCTAATTGACGTGAATATTTGCAAGTGTACAAAATCGCAACAAGTAATATAGTTAAGTAAATAGAGTGTTGAACCCACAGGGACTAGATATTTTATTGAGTACCGATATTACTAGATGAATCACTATTTGGAAGATCGAAATTTATAAATGATGAAACAACTAAATTACATAAATCTAATTAAAACTAACTAAATTTGTGAAGAGGGAGAGGGCTGTGAAACTGTGAAGCTTTTGTGATTTGTTAATGGTAAAATTAGTTCTAGGGCTCTTGATTTCACCTCGTTTATCACACACACAAATTATAACTCCTTATGAATAAAAATATTATCTTTCCAAGTTGTAGACCAAATTCCTAAAAATATTAACCACTCTATCCACGTAGTCTAAAAAATTTTCTCAACTAATTATTTGCCTATCCATCAAATTATTAATTGAGAATTTGGATTTCTTAACAGTCACGTCCTCCAATAACGGTGTTTAATTTTTATTAACCACAAATCACTAGTTCGGTCTCTTCATGATTTAAAAGATCATATAAATGTCTATCCACCATTGTACAAAAATTAACACACAACCAGGAAAAATAGAATAATAATAAGGAATTAAAATTGTGTTCTACAAAACTAGGCTACATCTTAGCCTCTAGAAAAATAAATTTAGTTCATATTCAATTTGCAACTAACAAAAATAGTTTGGAATTGCATCATAAAAATTAGAGAAGAAGAGATACAAAAGAAATACAAAAATAGTGCAAACCGAACTCCTAGAACCGAGTCCAAATTCCTTTCTCTCTCTTCTCTATTCTAAAAAATCGAGATGCACAGCCGCCTTGAAGACCGCGCCGTCAGCAGTGAATGCCACGTCAGCGACCTGTCCTGCCTGTCAGCGCGTGTACCGCGCCAGGTCAGCACCTGTCACTTGTCGAAGCCATCTGTCTGCTATCTCCCTGTCTGCGTCAGTCAGAGACAGCAGTAGAGCCGTCACGTCAGATCGAGTCAGCGCGCCAGCTGTCAGTTGAGGCTTCTTCAGCTGCTTCTCTCTCTCCCTTGCGTCTTGAGCACCATAACAGAGATCTCTTCTTTCCTCCTTTTTTTTATATTTTATTTTATGTTAGCCGTCACCTCCCACTTGTGTTGCGTGTCCTTCATATGCATTTATAGAGAACGGGAAGAGCAATTAGGGTTTGCACTTTTGCAGAAAACTCTACTATTTTCATTTATTTCCTTCCTTTTTAATCTAGATATTTATTTCTTTCTCTTTTCTTCTTCTTTTTCCTTTTCTTGCCAGCACGTGCTACTGCATACACAAATCAAGACCAGAATTTAGGATTTAAATAAAATTAATTAGTTTAAAATTAATTAAACTAACTAAAAATCATATTAGCTCAATAAAAATCCTTTTAAAATTATTTATCGCACTTTTACTCAACAAAACAATAAAAAATTAATAAATCCATTGTGTTACTCTGTTTGTTGATATTTTCCACAAATCTTCACTTTTTGCATCAAAAATATTATTTCTTCAAAAATAATTAATTAATTGAAATCTTATAGAAATAAGATGAATTATAAACAATATCAACGAAAACAAGTAATTTTAATGGGTAAATGAGTACAAATATTTGTATATAAATTAGACACATCACTAATAAGTCTCAACACATTAAGTTTGATAAAACGATAAGCAATTAAAAGCATTAAATCCTTAGAATCTTTGTTCTCCAATTCCAGCAGGCAATTCTCCTTCATTATCTGTGAACACTTCATCTAAAAAGAGAAGAAAAATTGTCCTTAGAGCAAGTCGTGGACAACAAGTAGAGAAAGCAAAGAACAATGGAATAACGGTATAACAATGAATTCAATGGATCAATAGGAATCAATAACATGGCACGATAGCAATAATTAATATCAATAGTAATCGATGCAATTGGTATAAACAATGATTCAATGTTCGGTAAGAATATTCAATGATTAATATCAATAACACTTAGCCAACATTCGATATCAATAGGAACAATAACGAACAATATGCAGTGTCTATGTCATGTCAATTTTTAAGTCTATTAATCATTTTAATTCTAACTAATGTAGCACTTCATGCATCCATTCATGTACCACATGGTTGCTATATACAAACAAGTTACGTTTAAGTCTGGTGGATTTTATAGCTCATGTACTCGGGAACGATGTAAACGATTCTCTTCAGTATTCAGTCATTCAGTCATTCAGTTATTCAGTATCAATGTCCATGGAACAGTATGCAGTTATCCAGTTATTCAGTCATCCAGTCATTCAGTCATTCAGTAATTGTAGGGAAACCACGAGCTCCGCTCTGAGTACAGTCTCTATATTGTCCACTAATTAGGTCAATCCTTAAACTCCGGCTTGTTAACAATTTTATCAGTGCAACAATACAATAAAATATGCAATCTAGAGACGTTATATGAACGATTGCAATAATAGGGGAAGAATAGGATGATAACTTAGATAGGAAAATTTGAATGATGACAATAGGACACTAGGATCATGCAATGCAATATACACACTTCGATTCATGCAATACTATGATATGGGAATAATTAATCTATTAAAATCTGGATTATAAAATTCTGGACAGCAAGAGTAGTCTGTACAAAAATGTAATTTCCCGCTGCTACAGAAAACAAAAACTGAATCCGTCAGAAATTCTAGAAACTAGACTTCCACAAGGTTCCAACTAGACTTCCACAAGGTTCCAATGCATATTTAAGGTTCAAAATCCGACAATAGTAACTAGGTCAATCATATTGTTCTTTACAGATTTCATGTTCAGGCAGAATTTCGACATCATGTTGTTATAATTTTTGAATCAGAAAAAACTCAATAATAAGTTCATTAAAAATATTTTCTAGACTCCTAAACATGATTACTAATAATCTGGAAATTATCAGAGAAATTTTTTATCATTTGATCAGCCTTTTTACTGTTTAAACATGAAACATATAAGAATCTGAAAGTAAAAACACCGCTGTAGTAAAACAGACATAACTTTTGTTACACAACTCGGAATTTAGAAATTCAAGATGTTCTAGAAACTAGAAAGATAAGCCTACAATTCTCATTCAGAAAGTAATTTATTTTAAGATCATTTACTGGGTAGAAACTAGCAGTCAACATACAGACAACAAGTAAGACACAAGTTTTAGGGTATTTTTCATGAAATAATTTAAGTAAACATGATGGGTAACAATTCTATTAGTCGATGAACTTTATAATCGGCATGATGGTGTAATAACATGATCAGTAAAATTACGAACACATACACGCATGAATTTAACATCAACCAAACAACAATCGATCAATCGAACATATAACCTAGCAATTCTTTCTACAATAATTTAGTTATGTGACAATTATATGAACAACCCTATTCTCAATTCTATATGAATGCGTGAAAGATTCAATCTTTGGAGTCAAAAGTGGCACGATGTCAAGAATATTGGAGTTAGCTCGTGTAAACCCTCAATAGACCCAACGAAGATAATCAATACGATGATATGATAACGAATAGGATCTACTTGCAAGAATTTCAATAAAACTTGAATTTTGATACAATGTACAATTCAAGGGGACAGTGACTTGCCTTATAGACGGTGAAAATGAATACCAAGAATAACGGGATAAGCATCCCGGACAATGTTCTAAAAAGCACTAGGCGGTAGTCGGGCGGCCGATGGGGGCCTAGCGCCTAGACCTTGTAATCGGGGATTAAGCGGCTAGGCGCTAGGCGGTTTTTTAAATTTATTTATTTATTTATTTATTTATTTATCGATTTTTTGGGTTTATTTTGTTGTTACCCCTTTTTACTCTTTATTGCTACTCATTCTTAGTTTCTTACTGTTGAACTTTTTCTCCTTGCAATTGTAGGATGGGCATCACATAGTCGTATCGGTGTATTATTGTATCGGTGAACATGAGGACTCTATCTTCTTCATATCCGATGTAAACCACATTGTGGCTACTCATAAAAGAATACAAGTTCTAAAGAGAGAATAAATGTGAAGTTGATAGATGATCTCATGATATGCTTGATAACGATGAACAGCTTTAAGCAAATATTATTATGTTTTCTTGCTAAGTGGGGAAAAAAATCATACACAGTGAACAAATATATTTGGAGATCTATCGAGGTCACTATTAGAGCATAGAAGCTTTGCATATATTGTCGGAGGATGTTGGAGGGAGGCAGAGGAGGACGTCGGAGGAGCTGCGATTCGGAGGGAGGTGGACGGAGGTAGGACGTCGGAGGAGCTGTAAACTTTGAGAGAGAAGAGGAGGACGTCGGAGGGAAGCGGAGTCGGAGGGAGCCGAAGAAGGAAGAGGCAGAGGAGGACGGCAAAGGAAGAGGGAGGCGGACGAGGATGGCAAACTGGCGAAGTAGGTGGGAGGCGGAGGAGGACGGCGAAGGAGGAGGGAGGTGGAGGAAGACGGAGAAGGAGGGAGGTAGAAGAAGAGGAGCTGCGATTTGGGGTGAAAGTGAAGAGTGTGATTTGGGGGTGAAAGTGAAGAGCGCGATTTAGGGTTTTTTATTTTTTTTATTAGGAGGAGAGTGAGAGCGGTGGGTTTTTTTTACTTTTTTTTTATAAAAAAAATTACTTAAGGCCTAAGCGGGTCTAATCCGCCTAGACCCGCCTAGACCGATTAAACGCCGCCTAGGTCCGATTTTAGCTGCCTAGAACCCATTTCCGATTTTCATAAATGCCTAGGCCCTAGTCGAGGCGTTGGGGGGCCACCTAGCGCCTAGGCGCCGCCTAGGCCGCTTTTTAGAACACTAATCCTGGAGCAACAAACTCACGAACACACGAAGCACAGAACCACGTGCAAGCTATGTGCAAATGCTCACACAAAACGACAAACACCCGATCGGATCCAAAACACAAACAGCAAGATCAATCCCTTCCTCCTTCACAACAGCAAACACCGACACAACCAATCCCCTTCTCACAAAACACCAAACAGCGAATTCCCCAAACACCAAACAGCGAATTCCCCAAACACCAAACAAAAACAACCAAAAATAGGCAACGGCAGAGCTTCAGTTATCGAGGAGTTGCGTGGCGATCGGCAATGGAGGAGAGGGCATTGCTTCGGGTGGTCGAGTCGTCGATGACAGCAAGGGCTCTGTGGTCAACTGACTGCAAGGAGGAACAGGGAAGGTGGTGCTGGGTTTCGGTTGATGAAATAGAGGATCGGGGTAGAGCGGTAGAGACAAGGAGCTTGGAGGGGAACAGGGGAAGCTGTGGATGAACGAGGTGGCGGAGGACAGTGGCTGACGACGAGGGACGACATGGGTGATGATGGGTGTTCGGAGTTTGGAGGTAGGGGACGACTGCGGTAATACAGGGGGACAGGGGGTGCACTGTGGTGAAGGTGGTTGCTGGCGTTTGTAGTGGCGCACAGGGAAGGTGCAGGGGGATGGTCGGTGCTGCAATGGTTGGAACTCGGATTTGGGTGCACGGGGACTCTATTTCGGCAGAGAACAGAGGAGGAAGATGGGCGGCTGCGTTGGAGGTCGACAGGGTAATCAACGATGAGGGCTGCTCGAGGAGGTGAGCGGGATGCGCTCAGGGTGGTCGAGGAGGCGAGGGAGGAGCTCTGAAGGTGGAAGACAATGGGTTTCGAAGGAAGCTCAGGGGAAGTAGATAGGCAATGGCGATGGCTATTGTAGGAGGAGACGGGGATGGTGACGAGGAGTCGATAGGGGGCAAAGACAGGGTGAGGGTCGACAGAGACGGAGGCAAGCGGTGGGTTTCAGCAGAGGTTGGATGAGAGGCGGGGAGTTGAGGACGAGGGAGGACGGGATGGTAGGGGAGAAAAGGAACAGTGAAGGGGGTCTGGGTTTATACTGGAGAGAGGGGGGTCTATGGATGGCAGCTGGGGGTTAGAGCATCTGTAGTCGTTATCTATATATCGATAATATCGATATATAGCTTAAAAAGTAGCTGCAGTCGTTTGCTATATATCGATATTATCGATAAATCGCTACAGTCGATTGCTATATATGAGAGACGAAATAGCTTTATCGATAAGTCAGCGACGGTGGTCGAAGAGCCGTCCCAGGTGCGCAAAATACTGTTGTAGGCGTCGGACGGCACTCGATATGCCGTCCGTTTCAAAAATTCCGCAGAAGTCGCCACCTTTCCCGGACGGCACTCGATGTGCCGTCCGTTGGGATTATAGTGGGGGGTATAATAAGCAGCCACGGTAGGAAGGTGTAGTATTAGGAAGACAGGATTAAATATAAGGTAGGTGTAGTTTATATAAGGAGGGTAAATATAAGGTAGGTGCTGTTGGGAGTATGTGCTGGGATTTTTATTAGGAAGGTAAATATAAGGTAGGTGTAGTTTAGTTAAAAGGCAGGTTTGAAGCATGGAATCATGCATGGTGTCGGACGGCACTTCATGTGCCGTCCGACGAGTACGCATGCGTTTTTCCACTTTTTGGCCTCCGACGGCATACGGAATGCCGTCCCTTAATATTAAATAGTTGTTTGCTATAATATAGCTTACGACGAGTGCAGCGAAATCGTAATATCTATTTCTATTTATCGATATATGGATAAATTTATAGAAAACGACAACAGATGCTCTTATAGGGGTTGGGTTTTAGTAAGGTATTTATAGGGTTTAGTTGAGATATTGGGTTTGGGTAATGGGTTTGGAATCCAATATGAGAAATAATATATTCGACTTTACGATATTGGGATTGTAGGGTTTATAAAATATGCATATACATATACATTAATTCAAATAATGAAATACGTATAAAATAGAGTATATTCAACTTTACGAAAATAATAAGAATAAAAAAAAAAAAAAAAAGGTAACAACATCAATAATAATAATAATAATAATAATAATAATAATAATAATAATAGTAGTAGTAGTAGTAGTAATAGTAACCGTAGATTATATAACAAAATAGGAATTGGGTTGAAAAAATTTATTAAAATGATTCAAATAGTAATAATATAAACAATCGATCAATTCGGAATAGAAAATCAATTTAAAATATACCATCGTTAGAAATAATTTTAAGGTCCAAAAATAATCTAAAACACATGAATTTATAAATAATAGAAATCCATAAAATATTCAGAAAACATGTATTTACGGGAACAAGGGTTACAAAACATCTTGATCAACTAACCAATTTTAACTATTCTATAGCCAATTAAATACAACTAAACTCTTCCATAGTTGAATCAATTTTAACTAATCTATAGCTAATTAAATCTAAATAAACTCTTCCATAGGTGAATCAAGTGCTGACTTGATCAACCAAGAAAATCCAACCCTCCAAAATAGCCAGACCCGACACTGAATGTCCAGACCCATTAACCCGCGCCCCTCCCCCCCCCCCCCCCCCTTCCCTCTTAACAGACACGATAAGAAATCTTTCTTATACCCATTGAACAATTTGATTTAACTTCAACTAGATTCTAATTAAAACACCAATTCTTAATTAATTAACTCTTGTTATAAGTTGATCTTTCTAATCCGAACCCCCAACAATATTAGACCCGAAATCACCACTAAATATGCAAAACATACCCAATAAGCAAATCAGGTCCCAAATATTCAATCATACCAGAAAATTTTTGCTACAACCAAACCCGAAACCACATCACCCGCTCGTACCCGACCCTATAGGAGACCCAAAACCGCACCCAACATGTAGACCCGGTCCCACACACAGACCCGCAAACAAACCCATTCCCAAAACAGACTCGCTAAGCAAGACAACCCTGTTAAGGAGAATAGGGTTCAAAACTTGGATTTTAGACCCGAATAAATTAGGGTTTTCAAACCCTAATTCAAGGCATAATTTTTTTTAAATTTCTTATTAAAATCAGCAAAAGAACAAATCTTTTACATGCTTTTCTACCATTTCTTCATAGTCAAAATTCAACATCCAACTTGGAATCCTAGCATGCTACTATAAACGAAATAATCAACAAATAGTTCGATTTAGATCCCTACCATACTACTACAAATGAAATAATCAACAAATAATTCAATTTTGAATTCTTAGCATGCTACTACAATATACATGACTTGATCAACAAATAATTCAATTTTTATCTCTAGCATGTTACTACAACATACATGACATTTGGATAAAACACCCACCTCAAGATTTTGATTGTTGAACAACTACTTCAAAATAGCCTTCTCTTCCAAGGTTAGTGCCTCCAAGAATCTCCACCTCCAAAATAATTCAAAATGAAAGTAGCTCTCACCCTCTCTTTTTGTTTTTGTTTTTGGCCGGCCAAGATCCCAATTTAGAGGAGAGGTTTTCAAATCCATTCAAATCACAATAACTAGGGAAATGGAGGTTACTAAACTAGTGTTAATTTCCTTAAACCATTTCTTCAATTACTCACCCTTAATTGACTCATTTAAAATTGTTTTCAAATAACAATTAAATTCAAAACTCCTCCTATTCCCTCCTAAAGTGGCCGACCAACCTAGCCCACTCCTTTTGGTTTGGCTTGGTTTGGATCGGGCCTCATGGGCTTAAAAAAAATTCTATTAAAATGAACTTCTTAAATAAACAATAGCCCAAAAAATAATATTTTTCGTTTAAAAATAATGGAATGAATAAAGATAAATAAATAATAAAATGATAGTAGATGAATATTACAATTGAAACTTTCATAATTTCATGCACGTGCATTGCACATGTCACAGTAGGCAAACTATTTTTGTCTGGTGTTACAGTCCACACCCTCCTTTTCGGTGTAGCCTTTTGCAACAAGTCGATCCTTGTATTTGCTCATCGAACCTTCAGCCTTTTGCTTGATCTTGAGAACTCATTTGTTCTCGATTATTTTACGTCTTGCTGGAAGACCAGCCAAATCCGATACCAGATTCTTCGCCATAGAATCGATATCCTCCTTCTTAGCAATTTTCCACTCCATTGCAGCAGGCGAAGTGAGAGTGACCTTATATCACTTCGGCTCATCATCTTTTTTGTAGATCACAAATGAAGGCTTCATCCTCAGTAGCTCAAATCATAAGGGGTGTTGCATTTCTCTGATACTTTCATATAGCAGGAATGATCATAGGAGACTTATGTTTCCTTTTTCACCTACTTTCATCTACTTAGGTTTTGCTCCCACCTGGAACAACAACCGTAGGGCCACACTCTCCTAGAATGTGGTCCGGTAGAGGTATTGCTGGAGTTCTCCCACTATTCGGAGCAGCTTCCCTATTTTGCAATAGTGGAGTATTGCTCAAATCGCGACAAAGTTTGTGGTTCACTGCAGCTGGTTGGTACATATGCCCCCATTCGCCAAGAGCCTACTTACTTTCCTTTTTTGTATCCAACTCCCAAAGTTGGTAATCTTTTCTCAATTCTCTTATGATAGGATATTCATCCTCGATGAGCATCACAACCCGTAACTCAGTCTCTATCAGCTGACCATTTGGTTGTTTGCAAACCATGACATAGCCTTACAGTGGTCAGGATACCTTATAAATATGCCCTTTCTACCCCTTGGGTGTAGCTTCCCCGCCTAAGCAACTAGGATGCGCACAAACCCTATAGCCCCCCAAGGGCAATAGTGGTCCAAATTGGGCTTTCACTTAGTTCATCACTCGTAAAGATTAGTGGTAACTGAATTACTTGGCAAGCGGTTTAGTACACATGTGGTTGTCAACCGTGCATCTCCTTAAAAGATGGGAGGCAAATTAGCATGAGCTATCATAGACCTAACCATCTCTAAGAGTTTGATTTCATCTGTCTACAACACCATTTTGTTGCAGAGTGTGGGGTGTTATCACTTGTCTTTTGATACCTTTCTGTACACTGTGCTTCTTAAACTACTCAGTTGAGTACTCACGTTCGCTGTAAGTTCTAAGAGTTTTCACTTTCCAGTCTATTTGATTCTTAACTTCATGAATGAAGCGACGAAAACATTCTAGTGCATTAGACTTGTTAGCACTCAAATAAACTTGACCGTATCTAGTATAATCATTTATGAATGTAATGAAGTAAAAGAATCCTTTGCGTGATTGAGTACTCACTGGTCCATAGATTTCTGAGTGAATTAATTCTAAAGGAAGTTTTACACAAAGTGCCTTGTTGAATTGTTTTCTAGTTGCTTTTCCTGCCAAACAAGCCTCACAAGAGGGTAAGGTTACTTTGGCGAGCAGACCTAAAAGGCCCGGGTCATTCTATTAATCCTTATGTGACCAAGTCAAGCATGCCAAGGCAAAGAATCGACACTAGTAGAAGGAACAAAAGAACATGCATATAAAATTAAAACATAGAAGTCATTTATCAAGGTACCAAAACCAAATATTTTGTCCTCGGGCAAAATGGTTACATTATTATTTCCAAAAAATAGAACTAAATCCTAAGCATCCTAATGAGAAATTGATACAAGGTTCCTCCTAATTCCTACAGCATACAAAACATCATGAAGAATCAACTTGGGCCCAGTGCACAGCCTTTAGCTCATATGATGTAACATCCTAGAAATTTTAAATATTTTTTTGGAATTAATAAATGATTTGTGATGAATTTTTGTAATTTGTTAAACATTTTTCTGAAATTTATCATTTTGCACGTGGAAAATAAATATTTTTCCTTGGGAAATAAAAAGTTAGAAATTTATTTGGAAAATCTAATCTTTATTAATAAATAGTAATTCTAATTTTTTTGGATTTTTATAAATTTTTTTGGTATATTTGCAAATATTTCAAAGTGAAGGGTTTTTTTACAAAATTGCCACTCAGAGGCAAAATTTTTGAAATTCAAAATTTTTGGGCTACAGTGAAGGTCGAACAGGTTGGAGGAGTTCTGGGAGGTTAGATTTTTACTCTAATTGTTTTGATTTGACCTAACTAATTGATTTGGAAAACTTGGTCATGCAAAAATATAATTTTCTTAAGGGGTTTTTTGTAAAATCTTCGTAAAAGTCCCAAATATTCAGTCTGGTCTATAATAGCAGCAACAATGGCCACCCCCCACTATTGTGGACAAAAATATTTCATCTTTAATCAATTTTTTGGAGTTTGGAGCTTTGGATATCTCAATTTCGCAATGAGGATGAGGAGTCTCTTTTCTTATTATTATTATCTTTCATTTAGTCTTCATTGAGGTGTGTAATCTTTCAACTCTCCTGATTTGTTTCTTTTTTCCATTTCTTATGAACAATATTGAATCATGCTAGAGTTTGGACTTTGTAAGATTAAGATTATATTAGCATGAACATGATGTTTTGTTGATGAGATGATTGTAGAAATGGCTTGTTAGATAAAAATTGTCTATTAGTATGATAAAAATTTAATATTGATGGCACGACACTCTTATTTTGATACCCTTTGAATGATGAATATTTTATGTATAAAAGATTTTGTTTTATTTGTGGAATTTTATTTGAACCCATGTATTATGGTGGATGATTAGAGTTGTCATGTGATCTAAATATTCATGTTGATCTAAATTAAGTTGCTCTTGATTAGTGAAAATCTTCTATGCATGAAAAATCCAATTTTGTTTGTAGAATTAGATCTAATAAACCTATATGTAATTGTGATTATGCAGATCTATATTCATGATTAAAGAACCTATTTTGATTAATTAAAAGATGAAATCTTGGTGAATTATTCGCTGTTTTCATATGAACATATGATGGGTTAAAAACTAGAATTTTAATACATTGTTTCCATGTTAAAAATCCATTAAAATTATGCAAGAATGTGTGAAGAACCTAGGGTTAGCATTTCGGGGTTAAAGACCTAAACCTAGGGTTCGGTTTGGGGTGGGTTAAAGACCCGAGGGTTACTGTTCAACCCGCAAGGCAGCATCAGCAAGGCTGATGTTTTGGAGCATTTGGGTGCAGATTTCGAGGAGTTGTGCATGTGGGGCTGGTGTGCTATGGTGGGGAAACACTAGTATAAATATAAAGTTTCATATGTATGTATTTAATCTAATATTTATGTGAGATTCGATGGAGTTTTGGTTGAGTTTCGAAATTGTTAAATTTTAGATTTTTACAAAAATCTAGTTTCATTTTATTTACGATTTAGAGCTTCAAATTTTGTGCAAATGGATTAGAAATTTGGTCACATGATCTATGTTTATGAAGAAAATATAAAATTTTCCAGATTTTTATATTCATTTTTGAATGGACTGCTCTTAAGGAGAAGAAGATACAACTTTCATATTTTTAGATAACAGATAGTTTTCAGAATTTGTTGAATATAAACCCTTTAAATTAATTTATTTGAGTCCATATTTTTATGGTGAGTTCCTTGTTATGTGCTGGATTTAAATTGATTTTTTCAAGAATTTAATATTGGTTATAGAGTGTACTGTTTTCAAGAACGAAATCATGTAACTTTCAGATTTTGGTGAAATTCTAGTTTCAATTTTTGATATATTCAAGTAATGGTTTGGGGGAAACAAATCTATATTTTGTTGTTGATGAAATTTTCAGTTTTTAAGGGTTATATGCTTCAGTTTTGAAGGATAATTATTTCGAAATTTTAAGAGTTCATCTCAGTTTTAAAGAGGGTAAATTTCAGATTTTGGAAACTATAAAATTTCAGATTTGGGATCCCGTATATTTAAGATATTTGTTTCAGTTGAGATTGAATGAATTTGTAGTTGGATTAATTGAACTTTATGAATAAATGGAAAGTGAGATTCAAAAGGTTGAGTTTAAAGAATTTTCGTAAGTTGAAATTGTTTTCCATATGTGGAAGGATATTTTGTATTATTAAACCAAGTTGGGTTTGATTTGAGATTTAGGGTTATGTTGTGGACTCTAGAAAATTAGTTGAGGATTTTGTGTTGTGAGCACTAGAAGTTGAGCAGGACCCAGAATTATCGCCAGCGAATTAATTGATTGTGGGACTTGGCCAGGAAGGGTTAGTGTTCCTAGTTTTATGGGTTTAAGTTTGGTAGGGTGGAGCTAGCTTTAGGCGGCTCGGTTACTTATATGTATGCATACGGACAGACACTAGATGGTGACATGATGAAATGGGAGCAAACGTGAGTATGAGGGCCTCAGAATAATCTGCGGTGTGAGATAGTCCCCGAAATTATCGAGGTGTGAGTGAAATAGTCTCTAGATTTACCTGCGGTGTGGGAATGATCTCCGGAATTATCGGGATTGATGCAATGCTCATGGGACGTCTGCATGTAGTGAGGCGCCATTGGTTGCAGTGTGGGGTATTCTCAAAAACTCCCAGGTGTGAGTGATATAGTCTCCGGAATTATCTATGGATAGAGATTAACCTCCAGAATTATCGGGGCATGGGCTAGGTACGTGCAGAATGTCTGAATCTCCTAGTAGTTATAGTAGTAGGTTGCATAACGAGGGATTGAACCCTAAAAAGTGTAGAACGATAAGGGCTTGGACCAGATCTATGTAGAATGGGATGCATAGAATCTGACAAGTATGCATTAGAAATCATCGTGTGCATTGTGTTTTCTTGAACATAGTTTTAATGCATTTCTCTTTTATTTTTGTTTGACACACACTTACTTAGTATAGTTTTACTTGTTGTTTATTGAATTTTTCATTGTTATTTCATTTCATGTTATGTGGCAAGTTTGTGATTGTGAGACTTTGGAAGGTTGCTATTACTATAACACCCCGTGCTGACGTCAGGCAGGGCCCAGGCAGGGAGAGCTCTGTCTTGCCTGCTGATGTAGCGAGCATGGGGCCCAGCTTCTGCTGAAGCAAGGAGAGGAAAAAGATAGGAGATGTGGATTGAAATTGTCCCATATCGGGAATTGCACAAGATTAATTAATTATAAATAATAATGCCTATGATGAAGAGTCACCAATTCAGTTAACAACCTTTTGAGAGGCAGCCTGTGGTGGGTAGTTGTACTAAATAATAAATAATTTGTTTGATAAATTGTATAAATTGTCTGAGTTTGGGGCAGGGGCATTACAAATGGTATCAGAGCCGACTTTCGACACCGATTATGGGTAAGAGTGGGTGAGATGTATGCATGAGATGGAGTTAGTAGATGTACACTGGTAGGTGACCAGAGTCCTAGGTAGGGCTGTACAGCTAGCAGAATCAGGGTACTCCACTCCACATCGGCTAGAAAGGAGGATCCTGTGCTAGATTGCATGCCTCGTACTCAACGAGGACGCTGATTTCTAAAGGGGGTATATGTAACACCCCGTAATTTCAAGATATATAATATAGTATTATATATATACTAGATTTGCTTGTGGCCACGTGCCTACGACACGTCTTTAGAACGATACAACATATGAAAAGTCTTGTAAATAGTAAATCAACAATTATGTAGCTGAAGTTTGAATAGTATGACAATAATTAGTTGTAAATAAAAGTCCATGTTTCCATTAGTATATGGTGAAAAATAATTATAAATTGGGATATAAAAGTCCATATTTCCCTATATATATATATATATATATATATATATATATATATATATATATATATAGAGAGAGAGAGAGAGAGAGAGAGAGAGAGAGAGAGAGAGAGAGAGAGAGAGATAATTAAACAAATAAATGAGTTGTTTGGGGGGGATTTGAATTTGAGTTTTGGGCGGAAAAATATGTTTTGTGAGAATCAATCTGGGCCATTGATTTTGGGGAAGATTGAAGGAGAGCCACTTGATAGCTTTCTTTGTAATTTATTATATATATATAATATTGGATAATGGCAAAGTCGTAATAATTGAGGACATGAATTAAATGTATGATGAATTAATGTGTTGAATGGGGGGGGGGCCTTGCTGTGCTGCACGTGAGGATGGTGACGTGTGGGGGCCAGAGGAAAGGGGGCAGCTCTCCTGTGTGGGCGTGCTGACGTATCCATGGGGGGCCCGCCCAAGGGGGCTTTGCTCTGCTGACGTCACGCGCGGGAATGGCTGGATGTGGGATTTAGTTGGTCCCATATCGGAATTGAACAAGAATAATTAATTAATAAATATAATTGCCTATGATCAAGAGTCACCTAATCGGTTAACCACCTTTTGAGAGGCAGCCTGTGGTAGGCAGTTGTACTATAAATAATATTAAATATATAAAAAATTGTCTGAGTATTGGGGCGGGGCGTTACAATTACTATAGTATTGCATCAGTTGCCTTCAACTGACCTCCCCACTCTTCAGTTATTTTGTAGGATTTGCAAGTGAGTTGCCCATGTAAAGTAAAAGCTTGGACTTGAGATGATTAAAATTTAAGTGTTGGGTTACATTGTAATAAATGTAATTAATTTTCCACTGTGGAAATGTAAGAAAGAACCAATGTAATAAAAAGCTTTTAATTTCCCCTGTATTTGATACTGTGTTTGGATTACATTGAAGTTGATTCTGGAAACTGTGCTACTTATTTATAATTTTATTTATTGAAAATTCTGGGTGCTACATATGAACAGATGCCCAACACTTTTTCTTTTGGACTATTCCCCATGAAAATAGTATAATGCATTGGGAATGTGATGATGTAAAGCCTTCCTTATCCTATACTATATGCTTGGTCGATCTTGTATCAATAATCCACATAGGATTAGTATCATCTAGCATAACATATGTGAAAGCAAAAGAAGCAAAGTTCGAGGAGGAAGACAATACCTTCTTTAGCTGAGCGCACTTACAAGCAAAGTGTCCCTTCTTCTTGCAGTTAAAGCACTCAACTTTAGACTTGTATTTTGCTTCCATGGAACCACGAGAACCACGATGTTTCTTTGCCCTAACCTGGACTCCAAGTCCGGGAGTGGAGGAGAGGCATCTCCAAAAATCTTCTTCATCTTATGAAGCCTACGTGCCCTGTGCTTGCTAGCCTGGTCTAGGAGTACCGAGCTTGCCTTGGTCAATCTGCGATGGTCGTACTCCAACTCAAGATAGGTCTTAAGACCCTGCAGTGTAGTAGCATTGTTGGTATGACACATGGTCAAGTCAAGCGAGTCCCAAGAGGACTCTGCCTGCCTCTTGGGACTCGTTTGATATGCTATAAGAAGCAGCAGAGGAGAATAAGTTGGACTTTCCTACTCCATATGTTGTAGTATTTTCCTGCCAACTTTTCTCCCTTAACCTTGCAATTACGATTTCCCCCCTTACGAGAAAGTCTAAAGAAGTTTTCATGGATACTATATACCAATTCAACTTCATAAAAACTCTCATAAGGAAACAAAACTACTACGAGATTCTACGTTGCAACTCTTATATCTAATTTATTTTTATTCTGAAAAATAGTAAATAAAACAATAAAACCTATAATTAAGGACTAATTATTTGTTCGGCCAAGGGAGTACGCAAGCTTGCATGTGGGGCATCATGGAAACACACTCACTTCAATAATCGGCTAGGAGCAAAAATAAAAAATAAAAAATAAAAATTATAACATTTCTCTCTTCTCCCCATTTTCTGCTACAAGAACTTGCCTCACTAGGTCTCTCATATAATAAATAAAATTACATAGAGCCTATTGAGTGTCCACTTAGCTCAAAACCACATGCAATCGCAAACTCAAGTCTCTTTCCGTAATTGAGAGCCTGGTTTCTTTACCCAACATAAAGTTAGTCAAAAATAACTTATAAACAGTTATTCTAGAGGGTGATCCGTTCAGCGGCATAAAATGAATTCATTATAAAACAGATTTTGAGCGTTTATTTTATTTGCAGCACCTGAAAACTTGCAGAAACAATGTTATAACAGTATAAAACATAGAGTAATTCATTTTGCAAGCTTCTTTGTCTTGGACTCGGGTCCCTGCAAAGAACTCATGCAGTGCGCCGTTGAACAAAACCTAAACAACTTAACCCAACAAAATTAGCTCATTTAACAAAAAATAATAAAGAAAAAGTCATTTCTAATTAATGTAGGCAAATTTGGAATTAACTACCGGAAACTTCTAGGTCTTAGACCCAAAAAGAAGTCTAAAAGACCGAGCCTACTACCCCCTCTTCAAGTGAAAACTTATGCATTGTCATGGTGACAATTTACAAAAAATCACTAGGTTCAAATTCAGTGAAAAATCAAATTTTAAAATGCGTTAATTGGCCATTGAAAACCCAAAAAGTTTAACGGATTTATTTTAGGCTGAATCTGGACCTTTTTTGGGTCGGTTTGACTCAGTCAATGCTGCATCCAGTCCAGTTAGGCCCATAATCCTTGCTGGATTGGATCCAGTTTAACTAGAAAGTCAAACAGAGCTTAAATGGATAGGATTCGGGGTTGTTTCCATATCCAAACTCTCATCCAGACCCATTCGAGTCTGACCTCCACCCAGACCCGAACCACAACCTGCAAGTTGCAAGGAGTTGTCTTGCGCATAGCACGTGCGCACGTGCCCTTCAGATGGGCACGTTCGCACGTGCCCTTCAGATGGGCACGTGCTATGCATGTGTTGTCAGCATCGATTCTAGATTTTAAAATCCAGACCCTACCCAACCCGGAACCACCCCATGACCCACATGCATGCATGCGCTTTTGGGGTGTGGGTTTGGATTTTAAAATCCATGCCCAAATCCAATCCAAGCGCGGCCCGAACTCACACCCGATTAGGATTAAACCCCAGGCCAGGCATGGCGACAGTGACGGTGGTGCATGGACGGCGGTCGGCAGCGATGGTGTTTCCGGCTAGCTCCGTCGACCCTGTACGTTGCTTTCACCTTTGAACCCGATGACCAACTTGACCGTTGCTTTCTCTATTTCAACCCTGTCTCGATGGTCAGCAACGGCCATCGCAGGCTACGCTTCGGCAGTGGATGCATTGTGGCTAGCTTTTAGTCTGGCCAACCCCTCTCCCTCTCATCTTCTTCTCCGACCATATCTCACAAAACCGGAAAACCCCATCAAACGGATTTGAACTCCGAGGGTTTTTCCGATCGAGATGACCCCAATCGTTCGAACACAATGGTGGGGTCTAGTTTCAATAGCCTGCCGGTGTTTCAGGCTTTTTGCAGGTCCATCGGCCGCATCAGCAACCGTTGGATTCAGATCACGGTGGTCAGTCAACGATCCAGATTCAATCTCAGAAGCTCTAACCGTATTTCACGACAAAGATAAAAGGTTAGACATTTAGTAGTTTCCATTAAATAAGAACTCATTATCTGTTTACTTCCACACCAAAATAAGTAGCAACAGATTGGCGTCGTCTGTGAGAAACTACACAAGTTAGACTTGCTACCATGCAACTAAGACTAAGAGGCAGAGGGGCGACCTCAAGCCACCGCACCAACTCTCTTCATCAACCAGCTCCTCCTATAGAAGATCCAATTCCTCCTCAACAGTCACCCCGTCATCCTAGTAATGCTCCTTTCAACAGAGAGGCACTGGGGGCTCCCAAAAAAACCGTCATGAATAGCATCCTCAGTACGACCACGTCCATAATGCTTCAACTGATTCAATGCCCTCGCGAGGCCCCCGGGGGTCTACAGATCTCCGCCAGACCATCAGTGCTAGGTAATAAGGAACAGATCTGCGAATCAAATCGAACGAAAGGCGCACCCGAAGTGAGGCCTCCAGTGAACCTATTTTTCTAGACAGAGATCAAGGCAATCCTCCTCTCATAAAGGAGGAGCCTGACTCATGAGAGTCAAAAGCTTTTTGTGCGGAACAAAGAGGAAAATGCCCCAGTCACTAAGGCCGAATTGGATAAGTTCAAACTCGGCATCCTCCAAGCTGTCCAATGAAGTCAATATCTGGGCCACCCCCCCAACGAAGGATCTACCGACTCAACTGGGTCCCAGGGGAAGGACGACCAAGTCCTTCGCCATATCCAAGAAGTAGAAGACCATTTAGAGCAGATGAAGAATGAGAAAAACCGCTCCAGCAGGGCCTACCGCCCTAGTCGACCTCCTTTCAACAAAGCTATCCTCCATGCACCTATCTCGACGGACTTCAAAGCTCTTCACTTCGAATCCTACAATGGAGATTCAAACCCAACTGACCATATCGAGAGTTTCAAAACACTCATGATGGTTTACAACGCCACCGATGCACTCATGTGTCGAACATTTTCCGCCACACTGAAAGGATCATCAAGGGAATGGTGTTCGTGCCTGACTCCAAAATCATTATTCTCTTTCGATCATCTCGATGAGCTTTTCATTGCTCACTTTGTTACTAGCCGCAAGGCAGAAAAAATAAGTTCCTCCATGTTAGAATTAAAACAAAGAGAAGGAGATCTACTGAAAGACTTCGTCAAACACTTTACAACTGAAGCAAGGTCGATTTCCCCCTTGAACACTTTAGTGGCGGCTGCAGCTTTCTGCCACACCGTCACTAACAAAGACCTGAAAGCCTCCCTCGCAAAAAAGCCACCCAAAAGTTTTACCGAGCTCTTAGAAAGGAGTGAAAAGTATATCAGGGTCGAGGAAGCTCTCTATCCTCAAGGCAAGAATGATTCATCTCTCGAGAACGAATGGAAGATTACAAGCAAGGAAGAACCAAGGAAGTTTCAGAAAAATGCGCAGGTCAACGCCGTCCAACTCAACACCACACTTCGAGAAGTTCACTCCTCTCAACGCAAGCGTATTAGCTATCCTCATGGAAGTGGAGAAGGATGAAATGATCCGCTCTCCCCCCAAGATGTCAATGTCTAGCAAGAGAAGAGACAAAAAAAGTGGCGCGCATTTCACAGAGATCATGGACACACTACCGACAACTGTCGAGCCCTTAAAGAAGAACTGGAGGCCCTAATTCGTAGGGGCTACCTCTCCAACTTCTTTCGAAAAGATAACGATGCCGAAAACCCTCTGCCCGAGGGGCTAATAAGCGTCAAGATAGGTCAACCGAATTGCAAGACTCTAAACACATGGCCGTTCTCCACTCTATTCACGGAGGCCCGATGGGGGGAGATTCCAACTCCTCCCATAAAGCTTTCGCCAGGGAAGTCAACTCCATAGATAACATCACACCTACCAAGAGCACTGAGGTCCCCATATCTTTCTCCTACAAGGACATAGATGTCTGAACACCTCGTTGCGATGCATTGGTCATACACCTTTGTATGGTGAATCATGAGGTACGCCGCATCCTGTGGACAACGGCAGCTCAGTAAACATCCTCTTCATGACCACATTCGAGGCTCTCAAGCTCTCCTGAGACCGACTCAAACCAGCCGGTTATACACTCCATGGATTCTCCGGTGTCCCCGTTCAAGTAGAAGGAGTCGTCACACTTGATGTGATAGTAGGGAAAGCCCCCGCTCTTCGAACGGAAGCACTGGACTTTATGGTAGTGATGCCAAAGCCGCATACAACGCTATATTCGGCTATCCCGGCCTAGCGGCCTTCCATGTAGTTGCTTCTGCCTTCCACATGAAAATGAAGTTCCCAACAACGGCTGGCATAGGACAAGTTGTAGGGAGCCAACAGGCAGCATGAGCATGCTACACCGTTACAATGAGGGGCTCGGTTCTCCCCTTCGATGCCATAGATATACCACCAAAAAGCAGTTACAATAATTTCAAGATTGTAAACAAGCTTGAAGCCACTGCCCTAAACAATTCTACCAAGAACTTCAAAACCTGCCAAATCATATCTCTCATTAGGTCCAAACTGGTTCTCATCATAACATAGTATTAACCATGAATCCCTCGCCCAAAGTCACTCCGCTCATTCAACGGAGACAAATAGTCATGCCTAAACACATTTTTGCATCGGAAGATTTCTCTTTCTCTATGCAAAATAATGTGGGGCTCCCTCCAAAACAGGCAAGTTTAGGCAATGTCTACCAAGTTGTTCACCTAACAGCTCATCAACTTTAAGACCTGGGGGCAAGAAGATAGTAGCAGGAACTTGGAGTGAGCAACACCTCATGGAGTACAACGAGAGCGTCTGAAACGCCCTCTTCTAACAGTATAATTTTTGAAACTTGTAATAAAGGTCAGCCACTAGAGCAGCCATTTATTTTTCCTTTCAATAAAGATCGCTTTCACTAACGGTTATGCATGTAATAAGGGCCAGCCATTAGAGCAGCCCCTTAGTTTATTTCTCAATAAAATTAGCTAGTTTATTCTTAAATATCTTGTTCAATTTCATTAAAAGCAAACAACAAGCTAAACGCTCAACTTAAACCTAGAGTAGTGCTAAAAACTCATTACCAACTTTCCATAAGACGGGTTCGGAGTCCATACCCATGGCTCGAAGATACTGTAGCAATTTGCAATGAAGCAAGTTCAGAGTGGGCTTTGCCATTCAATCTTTTGCTACAATCCGTTAGTGCCTCCACGACCGGTTCGGAGTCCATACTAATGGCTCGAAGATACTCTAGCAATTTGCAAAGAAGCAAGTTCAGAGTGCTCTTCACCATTCGATCTGCTTCTGCAACCTGTTAATACTTAAACTAACAAATTTGGAATCCATACCCATGGCTCGGAGTTAGTTGTGCAACCTGTAATTAAGCACGTTCAGAGTTCAACTCGCCATTCGATCTGTTCCTGAAACTAGTTAAAATTTCTTGAAGACAGATTAGGAGGTCCAAAATTATGGATCACAGTTACTCCAGTATCACTTGTAAAAGCAACACTTAGAGTTCGACTCTCCCCTCGATGCGACTCTCACAATTTGTCGGAGGATCCATACAGCAAGTTCGGAAAATGACTCTCTCTCAGAGTTGCTCCTACAATTAGCTGGGTTCAAGGCGGAAAAGTTCTAAGCTCCGTCACACACCATCGACGGTTCGTTAGCTATACGCAACAGACTTGAGGCCCTGTTATTTAGCTACAAAGAACCCAGCAACGACACATCAACCTTGACAGCAAGGATCAAGCATATGAAAAGAATTCTTTAAATTACAGAACTATTGCAAATCTATTCATTTAGATCCATCGTCACTACATATATTTACAAGACACGGTCAAACACTTTGTTGGCTCCAAACAACGAATTCAATGCTCTGACCATGACTTAAGACAGAGACCAATTGACTCAGAACAATGGCTTCAACATCTCACTCACCACTATTGGCTAGGGCGATCCTTCCAACAACCCTATAACTTCATGCAAAAGGTTTAATCCCTAAGGCCGCGTCTTTAAACTTGTCGTGAACAAACGACAGGTTATATAATCGATTCGGACTCAGAGCTGGCTCCCCAAACATGACGGATCAAACAGCAATATCTATGTTTAACTCCGTTATGGACCATCGACAGTTTGTTAGCTATACATAACAGACTTGAAGCCCTGTTATTTAGCCACAAAGAATTCAATCGATGGTCCATCAATATCGACAACGAGGTGCACCACAATGATCAAGCACGAAAAGAGATTTCATCAAGAATCAGAGAACTATCATAAACCCATATGTTCAGATCCAGTAGTGCGACAGAAATTTACATGTACAAAATTATGAATCATACAATTCGATCTACAAGTCGTCCCTTCGATTCTATGGATGAGGGACGTTGTTCCTAAGAGTTATGAGCCTCCTTGTGGGTCGCCTGTCGGCCACCACTTTTTCTTGACCGCCAGCATCTTTGACAGAAAACGTTGATCCCATGGGTTGAGATTGCTGGTCGGCACATGAGGCGCATGAGTCTCCACCTACCAAAGCCAAACTCAACAAAGCCGATGCACCACCCCGGGCGTCGCCAGGATGCCGAGGGGGCATCCGAGCTATTAGCACCGCTCCCCAAACGGTCGCCCCGACTCCTCCAATCGTTGCACTCCCTTTCGCATTAGTCGTGGTGCCTTCCTTCACCACAACCAATGTTCCCTTTCTCGCACTAACAACGTGTGAGATGCTTTTCGTTTGTAACCTACCAAGTCTCGCTTGAAGATGATACAACTCCAAGTCTTTCTCGGCAACTACTTTGCTGAGGAGAGCACACTCTCCAATACTGTCTTTAGTCACTTTTGGACGCAGTGGCAAGTTGGCAAGACGATCGGTACACAGGAGCGCCAACTCGCAATCCCTCTCGATAAGAGCCGACTTATGGAGAACGGACTCCAACCATTCATCCTCTGACAGAACACGCAAATGGTCAACTGCCAATTCCGTTAAGCATAGTCGCTTGCGAAGGCGCTCACCCTCGTCACTACGGGGTTTCTCACCGCTTCCCATGATCATCTGTCAACAATTCCAAAAGCATAGTCAAGCAAGGTGTCACAGTCAAGCGTCGCTTCAAAACACATCAACGCAATACGGCAAATGGTAACAAATCTGGAAGATAGTTTTTCAACCACGAAAATTTAGATACAGGAATGCGGTGGTCAGTCCGCAATGAGGCATCACAGAAAGTAGCTACAAGTTTGAAACAAAAGCAAATAAAGAAAGCTTGAAAGAAAAAAGGGCATAACAAGGTGAATCAAGCATCCGCCTGCTTCGACGCCCCCTCGGACAAAGAACCCCCAGCTACTTCCTTCCCCTTGTCCTTTTTTCCAGAGCCGCTCCTCGCGCTGCCCGCAAGAGTGTCGATCCCGCCATCATCCTTCCTACCCGTATCAAGGGGCTCACTAGGACGAAGAGTCACATGGTAACCTTTTCCATCGAAACCGGGAACACGCTCTGACACGTGTGAAATCGCTGCGACAGAAGCCTTAACATCACCCCCTGCAGTTTGGACTTACACTCCGCATGAACCTTGGCCACCTCGACCTTCAGCTCCGAGGCTGCATCAGCACGAGCCTTCTCCAACTCTAGTATAAGGTCAGCGTTCCTCTTCTCCAGCGCCTTCTCTCTCTCCTTTGACGCCTCTAGTTCAAGGTGCATCCCCTCCTTACTCGCCGCCACGCCTCCAACTCGAGGCACGCCTCCCTTTCCTTCTTCCTCAGCTCCTCCAACCCTGCCTTTGACTCCTTGACAGCTTTTTTCTTGTCCTTCTCGGCACGAGAGACACGGGCCATCAGGTTCTTCTCCTCGGCCGCATAGAAGTCAACCAGATGGCCGAAGTGATATATCGCCTGAAACAAGGAGAAAACGGTTAAAACGTAATGATGCAGAAGAGAAAAGCGCAAGCTAAGGAATAAATGGAACTAAATCATACCGTCATGTGTGCCTTCGTAATCTCCAGGACCGATCTCTCGGGGGACTCCATCTTCAGCCTCTCTTTGTCAGCTGGAGTCAGAATATGATGGTTGGCCTCAAGGTAAGCGGCGGAGTTCCCCAAAAAGCTCTCTCGGAGTTTCACTTTCTAGTCAGGAGTATAGACCATGTCCCCCTATTAACGAGTACCGAGGCAGCCATAGCAGTCAGTGGGGCTGACGTGACACTTGCCATGATCCCAGCCAAGGAAGAACATGCATCAGTAGCAGGCGGCACCTCTGAAAGGGGCTCCGTCCGCACGGCAAGGGCCAGGAGCGGCAAGTCCTGGGAAGGACAGGGAGGCATAGCTGATCTCTTCTGCTTCTTCAGCTCATCATTCCTCTTGTTACACAGCGCATCCAAATCCACCAGAATGTTTTCGTAATCCATGTCTGTTCTTCCTGTATGGTGAAAAATGAAGGAGTTAAAACTCGTAAAACCAAATGAAAGCAACAAAGGCATGGATAAAATGATAAGAAAGTAATAAAGGCATGGATAAAACGATAAAAAAGCAACAACGATAAAACCGTACTAGAAATAGCCGGCCCAAGACCACCTTTGAAGAGTAATTCGAAGGTGATGTCTTGCCACACCAACACCTTCAGTACAAGAAGGGCATCACTAACACTTTGTTCTTCCAAGGTCATCACCGGTTCCGCTCTCCGCTGAGGAAACCGTTCCCCTCCATGTAGTGGGGATTCCTCACGACTCAGCGTTGCGGACAACGAGAAATTTCTCCTTCCAACATCTAATTGCACAGGGAGCATTGACTAACCCCCAATTCTTACTGGGGCTAAGGTACCAATGCTCCTCCATTTTGATAAATTGGATGAGTTTGAAATGACATCTAAACACAACAAGACTCGGCTCATCTCCGAGCCGGCGACACTGTAAGACAAATTCGACAACGTGCCTCCACGTGTTCGGCACCAGCTGCACCAATCACAGCCGATATCAAGTTGAGAACCTCTTTAATGAAGGGGTAAAAGGGCAAGCGAAGCCCCGCGAAGAAGGCATTGCACGGAAAGAAACAGTATTCCTCAGACATGGTGTAGCAGGCCCTAACACCAGGACCTAGCAGGAGTAAGGTGTACTAGCAAGGAATCCCAAAGCCCATTCTAATCACGACGAGCTCCTCCTCTGTAAGGATGTTGGTGGCATAATCAGCCTCAGTAGTGTAGACGGGCTCTAGCTCGTCATATTCCATGTCACTCCTAAGACACTCTCGGTCAACTACAGGATACTCTCTAATCAGTTTAGGGACTAAGAACAATGGGGTCCTAAGTGCACATTCCCTATCTCTCTAAGGCTCAGTGATCGTTTCCACAACAGTGGAACGACTGGCTGCATCACACCCACTCTCCCCTCCTGCGAAGGGGCTGAACACAATACCATCATCTGCATCTAGACTAACCAATCTACGAGAAGCGCAAGGTGATGGAATCCTAAACATAATGAGCGACAATCGTGAAAATGTTACCTACTCAAAGTAATGGCAATGACGAAAAGAAACTAACACCATCGTCGAACACCAGATGAACCCCAGCCCTGCTCGGTAGAACAACACAACTTATAGAGAGAAGCCCTCAAAATTTTCGAGAGAGAGAAAGTGAAAGTGGTAAATGAAGGAGTGGGAGGTGAAATCAACTCCTATTTATAGAACCCCAGAGATCAAATCGCCATGTGGCATGATCTGAGCCCTCCACAGATTCAACGGTCAGATCACACTATACCAAGTCCAATAAAATAGTAACTTAGCAACAGGACAGTCGATCGGCAAAATGAGCGAACATCACAATGCTCGGCCGATGAAAGAAGTAGTCTGATGGGGCAAATAATTCCACAAACACTTGGTAGGTACGATGGGGTGGACAATTTCACAAACACATGGTGGGCGTGATGGGGTAAACAATTTCACAAACACATGGTGGCCGCTATGTTCACCACCAATACAAGAAAACCCATCACCAACCAAGCTTCAATGTGACTTAGTCTACTAGCACCGCAGAGTCCCCCAAGATCATATATGTTCAAACTCAAACTCCAAAGAGGTGATCAAATCCAAAAACCCTTGCACTCCTACCTTGGTGTAAGGAAAAGAACTCCGTCAAAGAAGACTCAACTCCGAACAAGGCAAGCTCCTAGCCATATCAAAGCTTCAACCTATACTCCAAAAGCGATGGTGAAAACCCAAAAAAGTGAAAAATCCCGAACAAGTCTCTTGGATGCCAAAAAAGAAGAAAAACGAAGTGAGGGGGTTCGACTCGGGTAGGGTCTCCAAAGCCAAACCCGCAAAACCAACCCAAAAAATCCTAAAGCTATGAAATTAATGGGTTGCGGATTCCAAACCCGAAAAACCTAACCCAAACACCCAAAACACTTCTCCTTCTTCTCCTCCTTCATCTTCTTCTTCAAAAATCCACCCACAAAGCTCATTGATTAAACTCCACCACTCCAACTCCGAGCTTCCACTCAGCCAAGAGCTCCGTCGAGTCCCACATCGACAAAAGAGTCACACAGCTCGACCAATTGCTCATAGCTCGTCAGAGAATCTCCATGGATCGACAACAAAAAGCATTCATAGCTCGGCCAAGCGAACAGATCGATAGCATGCCTAGCTCTACCACTTTATCATAACTAGATGAGATGACAGCAAAACTCCAATAGCTCTGCTAAATTCCTGGTCGAAGAGTGGATTCCTTATCTCGACTGTTTCGAAGCTCGTACGGCAGAAGAAAAGAACACTCGACCGAACTCGATGATAGAGCATCTCCATAGCTCGGCAAGATGCTCGAAGCTCCATAGCTCAGCGAAGCACCCTCATAGCTCAGTGAACCTTCAAACCCCCATAGCTCAGCAAAACATCTCAATCGTAGCTCCACCTACATAGGTTGATAGCTTCGAAGCTCAATGAGGGAAGAAGAAGCTCCACAGCTCGATGTTAAAGCCCGACCGATTGAAAGCTCATTGGCGACACATCACCTCGACCAAGCTACGTAGCTTGACTGATTGGAAGTTCGACAACGAAAAATAGAGCTCGCCCAAAAAATAAAGCTCGACCAAAACCATAGTTCGGCGAAGGCGATAGCTCGGCATCCCTGGTAGTTCAACAATAGTTCAACGAAGATTGATAGCTCGAAGAGGATCAAAATTATAGCTCACAGAAGCTAGTAATTGGACGAAGATCAATGGCTTGGAGAAAAATAGTTGTCGACAAAGCCATAGCTCGCCTAATATCCATTGCTAGATGAAAGACTTGGTCGACAAAGCTCCAAAATCCAAGAAAAATTGGCCATAGCTCGGCAAAATGGTCGATTGAGCTGCGGGGTCACTCACAGTGCTCGCAAGCTGTTGGATCGCCCAGGCATTCGTGCCTCCACGAGATGGAGGCTCAAGATTGAGCCACGACATCTCATTTCTTCCCCAACACCCCGCTCAATCCTCCGCCATCCGATCTTACTCAGCGGGCGAGCTCCTCCCTAATGAGCACTCCAGATTGCGCCACGACGCCAAAGCTCACAGCGATAAGATCACAGCCACCACAGCGCATCAGTGCGCGAGCCAGCCTTGATCGAACCCTCTGATTGCATCAAAAATTGTTCCAAGGTCTGATTATTCTATAAAAGTCCCATAAATTCATTTAAAATTTGAAAATTAATTAAAAATATGAAAATAATTATTTAAAATTCGAAAATTCATTAAAAATTCCAAAAAATAATTTAAATTCGATTTATTAATTATAAAGTTCGAAAAAGTGATTTTAAAATTGGGAAAAAATCCAGAAAAGTCCAGAAAAATTCGAAAAAATCTGAAAAATATGAGAAAATCTAGGAAAATCTAGAAAGATATTCACTGCCTTCAGAAGCCACTAATCAGTTTCAGAAATCTACAAGCACCCGGATAGTTAAAATTGCACTATAGAGCCCAATAGTAAGACATACTACTCCCTGAAAGCCAAGAAAATTGCCTTTCGAGAGTGGGAGGCTTATGATGATGGTAAAAATCACAGTAAATTAGGGCCACACGATTCCATCACAAATCTCAAAGCTTCTACAGGTAGAATAACCATAACAAGCCTGTTTAACAGGTCCAGGCATTCTCCAAGCTCCTCTACAAGACATGGGTTTCTTTCAAGCCCATATAAAGAGAGAGACTAGGCCCACTAGGAGAGATACCCATTCCATGAAGGCTAGGAGTCAAATCTCTTATCCCCCTAATAAGAGAACTTATCTCTTGAGGGAGAAAAACATAAAGGAGATAAGGAATTCATATAGATCGAACAGATCTAGATCAATCTCTTGATATGTTTCTCAAGCCTATAAATATCATCCCCCTCCATAGTCAGAGTGTAATCAACAAATCGTTAGTTTCTTTCTCAAACTCTGTTTCTCTTTCTAGTTCTGACTTGAGCGTCGGAGGGTCTGTCGTCGGGGCCACCCCCGGTGTTTCAGGCTTTTTGCAGGTTCATCGGCCACGTCAGCAACTGTCGGATTCAGATCATGATGATCAGTCAACGATCCAGATTCAATCTCAGGAGCTCTAACCACATTGTCCGGTGAAGATCAAAGGTCAGACTTCTAGTAGTTTCCATTAAATAATAACTCACTATCTTTTTGCTCCCACACCAAAATAAGCAGCAACAATATATATGTTGTTACCTTGAAAAGAAGTTGATGGAGAGATTGGTTTGGAGTATTTGTTAGTGCATGTGGCTTAGGACCTTTGAGATTGCAGGTTTGAGTCTTGGTGAGCTCGAATTTGGTTGTATTTACTATTTTGAGTATTTGAAAATATAAATTGATTTTTAGGAAAAATATTTTGATGGTAATTTGTACAAATATTTTTGGATTAATTTTCTCACTTTGTTAAAGATTAAACACATATTTGGTAATTGGATTTGAAGAATTTAATACAGATGATTTTAAAGGGTATTAGCATTTTGGAGAATTAATATTTGATGGAAATTGGTACAACTATTTTGGATTAAATTCTAGGACGATTTTAGTAAAGATTTGGTAATTGGATTTGAAATATTATAAAAAAGATGATGTTGATTGAATTGATACTATTGAAGTCCTATTGTAATAATTCGGTAAATTTTATCTAGTTATTTAAGAATGACTGGTTGGATGGAAAGAATATGAGATGAATAGAATTTATGAATGGATGATAGTTGTAATGATTATGAAAAAAGTTATGAATGATCTAGAAAGTTTATGAACCTTGGAATGTGATGATTCTAGAAGCTGAGTGACACCCAGGGTGCTAGCAAGATTGATAAATAAAAATGTGAGAAGTGGCCAATGTAGGCTAGCGTTCTCAGTGATTTGTTTAAGTCCGGTAGGGTAAACAAGCTCTAGGTCTAAATTATTATGAATGAACCTTAAGAATAGGCATTAGGTGGGAGATATGATGAAGCTTGAACAAATGTGAGTATGAGGGCCCAGAGTGATAAGGGGGTGAGGTATCCTCCATTTATTACCGGATGTTAGTGAAATTGTCTCTAGATTATCCGAGGAAGGAGTCTGACCTCCAGAGTTCCGAGATGAGTGCGACACTCATTGGGCATTCATGTGATGCGGATTCCAGAGTGACCTACAGGATGAAGTATTCTCCATTTATTTTCAAGATGTGAGTGAAATAGTCTCCAGATTATTTGAGGAAGGAGTCTGACCTCCAGAGTTCTGGGGCGAGAATAAATACTCACAGTATCTCTAAATCTTGATCTTCGTCATGGTTCTATGTCAGCATAACGAGGAATTGAACCCTATAATGAGAAGTACGTTACAAGCTTGCCCTCAGACCTATGTAGTATGGGATGCATAGAATCCGAACACGTGTGCATTAGTGTGCATTGTGTGCATTTGTGGCTTTCTTGGATACTTGTTTTATGTCATTGTTTGATGCATTTTGATTTTTGTTTCATGGCATACACTTATACACTTAGATTAGATTCGCTCCCTGTTTTTTTTTCTTTGTCATCATTGTTTTTTTTTTGTGCATCAAATTTGTGATTGTTAAAGTTGATGATCGCTTTGTTATAGCATTGCGTCAGTTGCATTCTTGACGTGACTGCAGTTCTCAAGTTTTGCAGTACTCAGATTAACGAGCTGTGTGGGCATGAGTTTGGTGTCGAAGGATGTTGCAAGACTGAAGATTTTGAAGATATATGTTGTAGTTTAAATGTAAATTTCTGCTGTGTGTTGTAAATAATAACATTGTACTGAAAAAACTTTAAATTCCATGTATTTTTTGTAAAGCCCCGGATCCCCATTTCCGAACATCTGTGACACAACCAGAATCATTCCCTTCAAATGCATCTCAACACAGTAATAACACGGATATTTAAAAAGCTTTTTTATTGCCAAATAAGTCATTACAACATTAATTACATCATTACCTTGTTCTTGAACAAGGAATACAAATTACATCGACTTATTATAGATACTATATCATAACGATTACTGTCTACCACCCAGAACGGTAACCAACAGCTCTGTAGTGGAAGCTCCACCGAGCGGTCATGCTGCTTCCCTGAGATGCACCTTGTAGCTTGAATCTTTCGCTAAACTACACTGATATTCCGGCATCTACTCGAAGGGTAGGCATGTACACCGCCACTCCACTTTGATGCCCTGCTTGTCTTGGGTTCTCCTGCACTCGCGACCCTGTATCCAGTACCTAATTGAGTGGGCACGTCAATACATATACTGACACAATGCTGATAAGAAAACAACGATCTCTAAACTTGAAATCACAATCTATCTTTAATGAAACCAGAAACGTGCATCCTAATTTTCTAGTGTCAGTGTAAGCCAATGACCTGAAGTCTAATGCATAGTACTCAATGTACAGGAAACAGATGCACTTATTCTAATATCAGCAAGACTCTGGATACGCATGCATCCTATACTACATACGTTCCAGATCTAGCCGTTTTCTCCAGTTCCAGGGTTTTGAACCCTTGCCAAGCAATGCATTCTACTATTGTATACTTCTTGTTCCTGATAAGTGCACATGATTGAGGAGGTTATAAAATTTTGAGGTGCTACCCCGTTTGTCACTATTAATTGTCGTACCCGACCTCTCTCAAAAGCCGTGACGAACTTACAGATACACCGCAGCATACCCATTGCGTCGAAGATCCATGAGACCGCAACCCCTATGGTCCGTTCGTGTCCAACATAGAATAAGGAAACATCCCGTTCTTACCACGACACTTCAGGAATCAACAGTGCGAGATACGCACCGTAGCACGTATCCCTAATGACAGGAAGAGACAACCCTGGTTATCACCGTCTAGTGCTGGCCTTTAGAACAAGTCAGATTATAGGGAATCCCCCTAGCATCAACTCAGTCTTCAAGCAAAACGTAAAGAAATACAATCTGAAGTAAAATTGGTTGCTAAACTATACTAGTGTCAAAATCATGCACAGCGTCTAACAATGATTGAGCCCAAACAGTTCTGTCAAAATAACTAATCATGGAGAAACGACATTCATCGATTGCCAACACCTCTGTAGGTCTTCGACCTAATGTCCCTGGCCCGCGACCCTCAGCGAGCAATACAACGACGCCCAAGGAAGTACCTCATACCCGACAATAGAGGTGAAACAAAGACAATTTACTAATATCCAGTCATTGACAGACCTAGGCGTCAACATATTCTAAACGAGGCAGATAACCTAGCATATCAACCCCAAACACCAGCGATCTGATTTCCATCGGTCACCACCACCTCCGTCTCGAATCTCATCCAGTATCCCGGTTCGCGATCAACCTTCTCTCGGTAAACGAATCGACGACGCACAAGAAAATTCACTATCTCTCGAGGTGGAAAAATAAATATCAATACAATACTTGCCGACTAGGTTGATAGTCTTAGGGTATCACAACCTAGATTAGAACCAAGCTATACTAGCTACGAGCCACATACAACAAATTGACAATAAGCTATTCTCCCAACTAACTTACGTGTCCACTATGTGTAATACCCTGACTTTTTCAAATGTATGAAGAATTATTTATTTTTGCACGTAATGTGCACGTGTAATATTTTGGCTATCATTTTCAAACATGATGAATAAGAATATTGTTTTCTATAAAGCATTTTTCTAAAGCCCAAATGTTAGTTTACTTATTTTTCTTTTAAAATATTTATCTTGGCCCAATTAATTTAAGCCCATGGATTTAATCCCTTTTCTTATTTTCTACAACTTGTAATGTGTAACATTTTCTTTTTTAAAAAAGACTTGTAAGGTGTGTACAAATTCTTGTAGGGTGGCTTGTGCTTACACGTGCACTTCATGTACACGTGCATAAGCACACATTCTTGGCCGGTTTGGGTAGAGAAGTGGGTGTGAGTCATGGGTAGTTATTTGGAGTGTGGGTGGTTATCACAACTCCCTAGCTCATCCTAGCCCTTGATCCTATAACTATCTACTAAATCCTAGCCCTTCATCTCACTCAAATTGGTGTATAAATACCCCCTCTCATTCATTGGTTCTTTTACACTAGGATCATTTTTATAAGAGAGGTATTTTTGAGAGAGAGTTGTGTGTGTCTTTTCTGTGGAGGCCGAGCATCAGTTCTGAAGGTTTCGGTGTGGAGCAAGGAGCAAGGAGCAAGGAGTCGTCCATTGCATTAAGGAGCTTTTCTGGATTTCGGTTATTTCGTCAATAAGGTGGGTGTTTCTCAGGATTTCTAGTGTAGAAAATATGCCATGATTATGATGATTGTTACTATGCTTGTAAAAAGTAAATTTAAAACATATTAGATTGCCTTGTGTATGTTTATGATGGTGATTGAATGATGAAGTAATGACACTTTAACTAAGACCAAAATAAGTCTGTACAGTCGACTGTCGCATGTACAAGTCGACTGGTACGAGGCGAATATTTTCATGATTTGATAATGTACATGTATGCAAAACAGAAGTGATAGTATGATTGCTAAATTCATATTCCCCTATGTTATATATGATGGAGGAGATGTGAACGGATGAAAAAGAACTAATGATAATTAGTAAACTGAGAATAACCTGTACAGTCGACTGATGGTATGAACAGCCGACCGATGCTTTGATTAAACTATGAATGTTCCAGTAATTCCATGAAATATTTTCTTTGTGTTGTCCTAGTGTAATAAATTGAGATTAATATTTCATCTCTGCAAGAAAGTTATGAACGAGTGTAAACGCATGTTTAACACTTCCTTGAAGAAAAGACCATATTAGTTATTTGAAATTCCATGTTGTGATGTTACTGAACAGTTAAGAAATTACGTTTTTATGAAGCATGAATATATGTATGTTGTAATTTGACACCATGATGCATGTACATGTAAGAACTGATGGAAAGATAATCCCTTAATTTGAAATGTGAACATGTCCAGTCGACCTAATGCGAGTAGCAAGTCGACTGAACCGAACATGAATATGTACTGTTAAGACCGGGACAGACGACTGATTTGTTGACAGTCGACTGTCACGTGAATGACATTTTGAGTATAGAAAGTTGCGGGACAGCCGACTGGCCATATGCAGCAGTCGACCCTCCCGAGTGATTATGAAGAACTTGAATTGACTGTACAAGTCGACTGTCCAGAGTGTCTTTTGATATGTCAGAGAATCTTATTTCAGTTTATGTTGAAGGTTGTGAACTTTATGGTTGATGTTGATAAACTCTATTTTGTTGCTGCATGAATTTACATGAAATGAATCATAGTTTTGAATTGAGAATTACATGAATATGAAAGTTAAGAACATGATATGAGGCAATGAAATTAAATTCATGAGTTGAAAATGCTCAAATTGGAAGTTGTGAAATGGAAATTGAAACAAAAGAGTAGCTAAGTCTCCCCCGGCAATGGAAATGAAATGAAATTGAAAAGAAGACCAAGGTTGGTCATGTAAGAATGAAATGAATAAGTCCGGTTTAGTGGAGAGGCTAACTCTAGAGCTTTGATTTTTATTCATGATTCTAATAATTAGTACATAGTGGAGATGTGATGAAAGTGAGAGAAAACATAAGTATGAGAACTAGAGTTTACGGTGCGGGTGTGTGAGCCACAGAATGCATGCTTGATGAGTCAAGACATGGCGTGGGCACAACTTAGTAATGATCGGACTTTAGCCACGCTTGTGGGATGTTTGGTGACTGCAAGAGGATCGTGTTCAGGGAGGAGGCTGAATTGCCACAGAATGCATGCTTGATGAGTCAAGACATGGCGTGGGGTTCCCCTCCAGGGTCTAGTGCACGTGCTTGTACTCATAGATCATCTAGGATACTCACCGTAATTACAGTAGTAGATTAAGTCATGGCGAGGGATTGAACCCTACAAAAATGAAGAACGATTAAGAGGCTTGCCCTCGGACCTATGTAGTATGGGATGCATAGAATCCGAACAAGTGCGCATTAGTGTCATATAAAGTAAGTAATTGCATTAAGGATTAAGTGCACGATCACGACACGACATCATTAAGATTTTCCCCTTTACTTTATTTGTGATATGTGAATAAGTTTGTGATATGTTAAGAAATGAGAATCGTTATACTGTTTCTGGCATAGAGAGGATGGCCATGTATAATTATCATCGGTTGAATAAACTGACGTACCCACAGTTTTGTATGCAGGATAAATGGCAAGAAAAGGTTAAGAGGAACAAATGCTTAAAGACTCATTCAATGTTGTTGTACATTTGTTTCATTTTTGTAAATTTTTACTTCTGCTGTGCATTGTAAATGTAATATATGATGTAAACTCTGATGTAAAGTCAAAAGTTTGAATTTCCTTGTAAAATTGTACTAAGAAAGCGAAAAGATCCTGTAGAACATCTCGAATTCAGTGTATTTGGGATTCGGGGCGTTACACTATGAGTTCTAAGCACAAGAATCTCATATAAGTCCCAAATGAAGTGCTTAATAGGGATAATCATTCAATCCTCTTAAAACTCAAATCTCCTTATTGTCATAAATCCGGTAGCATGTAGAAAATTTCATAATCGATGCTACACTTATCGGAATCCAACAAATTAGACATTCTAGAAAGGTGAGAATCTCTACTACAATTTTATAGTCGTCAACTCTCTCAATTTCCTAATAGAACTCAAGTTTCTCGATTTAACACACGCTTGAAATTGACCAAGACAGCAGGATGCTGAACTTGTAAACTTCTTATCTTTCAAAATACAACTTGGAATTGCATGATATTACCCATTCTGGAAAGCTAAGACTCTATACTAGAAGTCTCTAGTTAACCACTCCTTCAAATTCAGCCATCTAGAGGCTATAAAACCTTTGTGTATTCTCGGCTGTGTATTTCTTCATGCACTTGCTGCATCTTTCAATCATCATAAAAACTTGTTTACTTACCGGAATTACTCGATTCTGGATTCTATGGAAAGGTGGGAGAGTTTACTACAACTTCCTAGTTGAACACATCCTCATATTCATCTATTAAAGTCCTCAACAATTCCAATTTCTATCAGTATACACACAGGAAATAAGTTTCTTTTACAAAAACCAACTCCTTCAATTAAGACTGTTTCTGCCCCAATCTAAAAAAATTCATAACTTTTGCTACACACTGGAATTGCATGATTGCAGATGTTTTGGAAAGATACGACTCACTACTACAATTCTCTAATTGATCATTCTTCCAAATTCTCAACACAATTCCAGAATTCCACAACTTTACCGATTACTCAAAAACTAAACTAACTGAACATAATTCAACCACAAGTCCAACGCTTATTAAAATTTAGATTCAATAACAAGACATGTACAAGAGAAATACCCCAAAATCTTAGCACATAATTCCTTATACATTTTGAGATATGAATTTTCAAACATGGGACAAATTCAGCCATCTCAAACACAACAGCAACTATGTCCTCTCGCTGGGCTGTCTTCAATCGATCGAATGATGGCCCAAATGTTCTCCAACAATTCTTAAATTTGTTACACTAATACTAGACATATACAAGATGCTAAATTTTAAATTTCATCACAAAATTCCATATCAATTGAGAGATACAATTTTTCAAAGTTCACACTTCCATCTTCTTAGTTGCAGTTTTCCCCACTCAACCAGTCGAGCAAACAAATACATTAAAAATAGCAATTAAATTCCAAATATTCTAAAATGTGGAATACAAGTTGTTAACATATACCTCTAACCATTTCTTTCAGGTTCCGACTCAAAATTCCTTATAGATGTTGAGTTACGAATTTTTGAACTCGACTCGCTGCTTACCCAAAACTGCAGATTTTCCTTAACTCGCTGTTTTGGAAATAAATTTCGTAAACCCCCCAAATAAAATACAAAAAATCCTAAATAATCTTAGCTTGCTCCTAACATTATCAAGATCATCCAGTAAAAGTTTGGAATCGAAATTCTAACATATGATCAAGATACATTTTCTCACATCAACAAGTTGTGAAGCTTTACTTTAAACTTTTCCATCTTCTTAGCTGCAGTTTTTCCCACTCTACCAGTCGAGCAAACAAATACATTAAAAATAGTAATTAAATTCCAAATATTCTGAAAATTGGAATACTAGTTGTTAACTTATACCTCAAACTTTTCCTTTCAGGTTCGGACTCAAAATTTCTTAAAGATATTTAGTTACGAATTTTTGAACTCGACTCGCTGCTTATCCAAAACTGCAGATTTTCCTTAACTCGCTGTTTTGGAAATAAATTTCGTAAGCCCCCAAAATTAAATCAAAAAAATCCGAAATAATTTTAGCTTGATTCTAACATCATCAAGGTCATCCAATAAAATTTTAAAATCGAAATTCTAACATATGATCAAGATAGAAATTCTCACATCCACAAGTCGTTAAGTTTTACTTTAGCAATTTCTTCATATCTATATCTACTCCATTAACTCGACTGAAACTTGAACAATATTCTACTCTATTGCTACTATAATCTAGCATTCAAACACGCATTCAAGCAAGCTTCACATCTTAAACAAAAATTAAAACAAAGCTCATGTTTAGGAAACACCCACATATGAAGAATTCTCAAGTTCCATTGCTTTTGCTAGCTCCTTCTCCTCCTCAAGTTCCAAGAGCATGATGAACTCTCTTCCTCAATCTCTTCTTCTCACACTTTAACTCTTTTTTTTTTTCATTTATGAAGAATGGAAAGAGTGGAAGAAGATGAAGTAGAAGAAGGAGATGGGTTTAGAGAATGAGAGTGGAGGTGAGAAGAGATGAGAGTGGATATGGGGATGGGGGTGGGGTTTCGGCTGCCATGAGAGAAGGGGAGAGAGAGAGGTCGGTGGAAATGAGAGGAGGGGGTGAGGGTGAGATGGTGAGGTGGAGGGGTTTTTAATCAATTAGACCCTTAGAAGATTCAAGAATAGTTGGAGAGTTGGAGTTGTTCTTGGATGATTCTCTGCCATTGATTTCATGATCATCATGATCCAGGAGAGAAACACATGTTGAGGTGTGAGTCTTCTACATGCCTACAATAGTATATATATGCATACACATTTATTAATATACATATATACTTATATATACTTATACACATACACAAACATATAGGTGTATTTAAGTATAAAAATTCAATCCATTACAAATCAATTAAATATGTATACATATACATATATATATATATATATATATATATATATATATATATATATATATATATATATATATATATATATATAAATACAAACATATATTCGTATAAAAATGCATACAAGTATTCATGTAATTATATCATATACAGTCCAATCACAATTTACATATATTCATATATGTATATGTACTTCCATATACAAATAAAATTTTAATTTGTAGAATATAAGAATGTGTTCTATAAAAATACTTTTTGTCCCAAAGATTGTCTCGTTAAAAGAATCGGAACAATTCTCACAATTTAATTGAGAAGATACCCCGAATATACTTTATCGGGTTCAGATAACTAATATATCTGAAATTTCTCAATTAAAATTAATTATTATTAGAAAAGTACATAATCGCGTGCAATTATCAACTATGCACGGATTACGATGCAAAATAGCTATATGCTATTTTGCGGGGTATTACATTACTCCCTCCTTAGAATCATTCTGTCCTCAAAACGACGCTAGTAGAGAGAAAAGCAAAACACAATCTCTAATGGTTCATGAGACATTTTCCTGAACCATCTCCAGTTCCTCGAGTGATATTCCCGACACACTAGTTTTCTATCAAGTTGAATTGTTGTTCTTCCGTCTTCTGGACAGATCCATCATGAAGTTGATGCTGACAGCCTCCTATTTCTGCTTTGGAGTAGACAACGGCCGCAATATTTTGTTGTGTTCTTTGTCCTCCAGTGATGCGGATTCACGCCTTGATTGCAACTTCCGCTGGTTGGTGACCACTCCCTACTTAGAAAATGCCGAAGTCACAAATTTCCGCTTCAACCCTTTATCAACTGACCTTGGAAAACTCCACCGTGCGTGCTTTGTCGAGATTTCCCCCTCGGCGTGCTTCTGGCGGTTGTTTTATCATAAACTGACCTTGGAAAACTCCACCGCATCCAGAAAATGATTGAATTGGTCTTCGACAGATCCTTCCTCGAGCCTAGGTATGATCCACTCTTGGCGACGGTGCCTGGTTTCTGCTGATTTCTACCAGTGCCTCCGTTGGTACATTGTGAATCTTAGTCCCGATGTTGAGTCGTTGGCGCGGCTTTGTTGTTCTTCCTCAACTTTTGTGCTGCGACTTGCCCTCATTTGTCATTCGGCTGCAGATTTGTTGTCTGCGTTACGAATTGGATTTTTTCGACATCCTGTTGTAGATTTGCCTTCAGGACATTCAGTTGCAGACTTGGTTTCCGATATCTAGTTGAAGGTTTGCCTTCATTGATGTCTGGTTACAGACTAGTCGCCATTGAACACGACTGCACCAAGCTTGTTAGTAAAGAATGAAATACATTAGAACTGGTTCAGATATAGGGAAGATTATAACTATAAGTTGGAAAGCGCTACCATACGATCATCCTATCTGCCAAACTAAACTCAATTTTTTCGGCATTCAAATTTAATTTCCTACTGTGTTAGACTGAAAATTGAAGTCAGCTCTGATACCAACTGTAATGCATTGGATCCCCGTTTCCGGACATCCGTGACACAACCAGAATCTTTGCCTTCAAATGCATCTCAACACAGTAATAACCCCGAAATTTAAAAAGCTTTTTTATTGCCAAATAAGTCATTACCTCATTAATTACATCATTATCTTGTTCTTGAACATGGAATACAAATTACATGGAATTATTATAGGCACTACATTGTAACGATTACCGTCTGCCACCCATAACGGTAACCAACAGCTCTCTATTAGAAGCTCCATAGAGCGGTGATGCTGCTTCCCTAAAATGCGCTCTGCAGCTCGAATCTTCTGCTGCACTACTCTGATATTCCGGCATCTGTTCGAAGGGTGGCATGTACACCGCCACTCCACTTGGATGATCTGCTTGACTTGGGTTCTCCTGCACTCTTAACCCGGTATTCAACACCTAATTGAGTGGGCACTTCAGTACACATACTGACGCAATGCTGATAAGAAAACAGCGATCTCTAAATTTGAAATCAAAATCAATCTTTAATGAAACCAGAACGTGCATCTAATTTCTTAGTTTCAGTGTAAGCCAATGACCTGAAGCCTAATGCATAGTACTCAATGTACAGAAAATAGATGCACTTAGTCTAATGTCAGTAAGACTCTGGATATGCATGCATCCCATACTACATATGTTCTAGATCAAGCCATCTTCTCCAGTTCCAGGGTTTTGAACCCTCGCCTTGCAATGCATTCTACTATTCTATACTTCCTGTTCCTGATAAGTGCACATGATTGAGGAGGTTATAAAATTTTTGGGTGCAACCCCGTTTATCACTAATAATTGTCGTACCCGACCTCTCTCAAAAGTCGTGATGAACTTACAGATACACCGCAGCATACCCATTGCGCGGAAGATCCATGAGACCGCAGCCCCTATGGTCCATTCGTGTCCACCAACATAGAACAAGGGAATATTCTATTTTTTCCACGGCACTTCAGGAATCAACAATGCGACATACGCACCGCAGCATGTATCCCTAATGACAGGAAGAGGCAACCCTAGTTATCACTGCCTAGTGCTGGCCTTTAGAACAAGTCAGATTATAGGGAATCACCCCTAGCATCAACTCGGTCTTCAAGCGAAAAGTAAAGAAATTCAATCTGAAGTAACACTGGTTGCTAAACTATAGGAGTTATCAAATCATGCACAACGTCTTACGAATGATTGAGCCCAAACAGTTCTGTCAAAATAACTAATCATGGCAAACCGACATTCATCGATTGCCATCACCTCTGTAGGTCTTCGACCTAATGTCCCTGGCCCACGACCCTCAGCGAGCAATACACCAGCACCCAAGGGAGTGCCTCATACTCGGCAATAGAGGTGAAACACATACAATTTACTAATATCCAGTCATTACAGACCTAGGCGTCAACACATTCCAGACGAGGCAGATAACCTAGCCTATCAACCCCAAACACCAGCGATCCGATCTCCATCGGTCGCCACCACCTCCGTCTCGAATCTCATCCAGTATTCCGGCCCGCGATCAACCTTCTCTCGGTAAACGAACCGACGGCACAAAGGAAAATTAACTATCTGTCGAGGTGGAAAAATAAATATCAATACAATACTTGCCGACTGAGTTGATAGTCTTAGGGTATCACAACCTAGACTAGCTCCAAGCTATACTAGCTGCGAGCCACACACAACAAATTGAGCATAAGCTATTCTGCCAACTTACTCAAGTGTCCACCATGAGTACTAAGCACAAGAATCTCATATAAGTCCCAAATGAAGTGCTTAATAGGGATAATCATTCAATCCTCTTAAAACTCAAATCACCTTCTAGTCATAAATCATGTAGCTTGTAGAAAATTCGATAATCGATGTTACACTTATCGGAATCCAACAAAATTAGACTTTCTAGAAAGGTGGGAACCTCTACTACAATTTTCTAGTTGACAACTATCTCAATTTCGTTATAGAACTAAAGTTCCCCGATTTAACACACGCTTGAAATCAACCAAGAAAGCAGGTTGCTAAACTTGTAAACTTCATAGCTTTAAAAATACACCTTGGAATTGCATGATATTATCCATTATGGAAAGCTAAGACTCTATACTATAAGTCATAAGTTAACTACTCTTTCAAATTCAGCCATCTAGAGGCTATAAAACCTCTGTGTATTCTCAGCTGTGCATTTCTTCATGCACTTGCTGCATCTTTCTATCATCAAAAAACTTGTTTACTTACCGGAATTACTCGATTCTGGATTCTATGGAAAGGTGGGAGTGTCTACTATAACTTCTTGGTTGAACACATCCTCAGATTCATCCATTAAAGTCCTCAACAATTCCAATATCTATCAGTATACACATAGGAAATAAGTTTCTTTCACAAAAACCAACTTCTCCAATTAAGACTGTTTCTGCCCCAATCTAAAAAAAATCATAACTTTTGCAACAAAAACTAGAATTGCATGATTCCAGATGTTTTGGAAATCTAAGACTCTCTACTACAATTCTCTAATTGATCATTCTTCCAAATTCTCAACACACAATTCCAGAATTTCATAACTTTACCGATTACTCAAAAACTGGACAGAACTGAACATACCTTACTCAAAAGTCAATATTAATTCAACCACAAGTTCAATACTTATGAAGATTCAATAACTAGACATGTACAAGAGAAATACCCTGAAATTTTAGCTCATAATTCCTTATACATAAGAGATATGAATTTTCAAACATGGGACAATTTTAGCCATCTCAAACACAACAGCAGCTATGTCCTCTCGCTGCGCTGTCTTCAATCGATCGAATGAAGCCCCAAATGTTCTCCAACAATTCTCCAATTTGGTACACTAATAGTAGACATATACAAGGTGCTAAATTTCAAATTTCACCACAAAAGTCCATTCCAATTGAGCGACAATTTTTCAAAGTTCACACTTCCATCTTCTTAGCTGCAGTTTTTCCCACTCTACCAGTCGAGCAAACAAATACATTAAAAATAGTAATTAAATTCCAAATATTCTGAAAATTGGAATACTAGTTGTTAACTTATACCTCAAACTTTTCCTTTCAGGTTCGGACTCAAAATTTCTTATAGATATTTAGTTACGAATTTTTGAACTCGACTCGCTGCTTATCCAAAACTGCAGATTTTCCTTAACTCGCTGTTTTGGAAATAAATTTCGTAAGCCCCCCAAATTAAATCAAAAAAATCCGAAATAATTTTAGCTTGATTCTAACATCATCAAGGTCATCCAATAAAATTTTTAAATCGAAATTCTAACATATGATCAAGATAGAAATTCTCACATCCACAACTCGTTAAGTTTTACTTTAGCAATTTCTTCATATCTATATCTACTCCATTAACTCGACTGAAACTTGAACAATATTCTATTGTATTGCTACTATAATCTAGCATTCAAACACGCCTTCAAACAAGCTTCACATCTCAAACAAATATTAAAACAAATCTTAAGTTTAGAAAACACCTAGATATGAAGAATTCCTAAGTTCCTTTGCTTTTGCGAGCTCCTTCTCCTCCTCAACTTCCAAGAGCATCATGAACTCTCTTGCTCAATCTCTTCTTCTCACTCTTTAACTCTCTTTCTTTTCATTTATGAAGAATGGAAGGAGTGGAAGAAGATGAAGTAGAAGAAGGAGATGGGTTTAAAGAATGAGAGTGGAGGTGAGAAGAGGTGAGAGTGGAGATGGGGATGAGGGTGGGGTTTCGGCTGCCATGAGAGAAGGGGAGAGAGAGATAGGTCGGTGGAAATGAGAGGAGGGGGTGAAGGTGAGATGGTGAGGTGGAGAGGTTTTTAGTCAATTAGACCCCTAGAAGATTCAAGAATAGTTGGAGAGTTGGAGTTGCTCTTGGATGATTCTCTACCATTGATTTCATGATCATCATGATCAATGAGAGAAACTCTTGATGAGGTGTGAGTCTTCCACATGCCTACAATAGTATATATATACGTACACATTTATTAATATACATATATACTTATATATTCTTATACACATACACAAACATATAGGTGTATTTAAGTATAAAAATCGAATCCATTACAAATCAATTAAATATGTATACATATATATATATAAATACATACATACACATATACGTATAAAAATGCTTACATGTATTCATGTAATTATATCATATACAGTCCAATCACAATTTACATACATTCATATATGTATATGTACTTCCATATACAAATAAAATATTTATTTGTAGACTATAAAAATGTATTTTATAAAAATACTATTTATCCCAAAGATAGTCTCGTTAAAACAATGGGAACAATTCTCACAATTTAATTGAGAAGATACCCCGAATATACTTTATTGGGTTCAGAATAACTAAGATATCTGAAATTTCTCAATTAAAATCAATTATTATTAGAAAAATACATAACCGCGTGCAATTCTCAACTATGCACAGATTACGGTGCAAAATAGATATATGCTATTTTGCGGGGTATTACATCACTCCCTCCTTAGAATCGTTCTGTCCTCAGAACGATGCTAGTAAAGAGGAAAACAAAACACAATCTCCAATGGTTCATGAGACATTTCCCTGAACCATCTCCAGTTCCTTGAGTGATATTCCCGACACACTGGTCTTCTACCAAGTTGAATTGTTGTTTTTCAGTCTTCTGGACAGATCCATCATGAAGTTGATGCTGACAGCCTCCTATTTCTGCTTTGAAGTAGACAACGGCCGCAATATTTTGTTGTGTTCTTTGTCCTCCAGTGATACCAATTCACGCCTTAGAAGAGGTCGAAGTCACGAATTGCCACTTCAGCCCTTTAGCAGCATCTTTTGATGATTTTACTGAATTGTTGACATGATTGTCCATGTCCGGGCGAGATTTTCCCCTTCGGCGTGCTTCTGGCGGTTGTTTTATCATAAACTGAGCTTGGAAAACTCTGCCGCATCCGGAAAATGATTGAATTGGTTGTCGACAGATCCTTCCTCGAGCCTAGGTATGATCCACTCCTGGCGACGGTGCCTGGTTTCTGCTGATTTCTACCAGTGCCTCCCTTGGTACATTGTGAATCTTAGTCTCGATGTTGAGTTGTTGATGCGACATTGTTGTTCTTACTCAACTTTTGTGCTGCGACTTGCTCTCATTTGTTGGCTTTTTTTGACATTCGGTTGCAGATTTGCCTTCTGGACATTCGGTTGCAGACTTGCCTTCCGATATCCAGTTGATGGTTTGCATCCATTGATGTTTTATTACTGACTAGTCGCCATTGAACACAACTGCACCAAGCTTGTTAGTAAAGAATGGAATACATAGGGACTAGTTCAGATATAGGGAAGATCAAAACTATAAGTTGGAAAGCGCTACCATATGATTTACGATTATCCTATCTGCCAAACTAAACTCAATATTGCTGGAATTCAAGTTTAATTTCCTAGTGTGTTAGACTGCAAATTGAGGTCAGCTCTGATACCAACTGTAACGCCCCGGATTCCCGTTTCCGGACATCCGTGATACAACCAGAATCTTTGCCTTCAAATGCATCTCAAAACAGTAATAACCCGGTCATTTAAAAAGCTTTTTTATTGCCAAATAAGTCATTACATTATTAATTACATCATTATCTTGTTCTTGAACAAGAAATATAAATTACATCGAATTATTACAGGCACTACATCGTAACGATTACCGTCTACCACCCATAACAGTAACCAACAGCTCTCTACTAGAAGCTCCACCGAGCTGTCATGTTGCTTTCCTGAGATGCGCCCTGTAGCTCGAATCTTTCGCTGCACTACTCTGATAATCCGGCATCTGCTCGAAAGGTAGGCATGTACACCACCACACCACTTGGATGCCCTACTTGTCTTGGGTTCTCCTGCACTCGCGACCCGGTATCCAGTACCTAATTGAGTGGGCACGTCAGTATATATACTGATGCAATGCTGATTAGAAAACAACGATCTCTAAACTTGAAATCACAATCATTCAATGAAACCAGAAATGTGCATCCTAATTTCTTAGTGTCAGTGTAAACCAATGACCTGGAGTCTAATGCATAGTACTCAATGTACAGAAAATAGATGCACATAGTCTAATGTCAGCAAGACTCTGGATACGCATGCATCCAATACTACATACGTTCCAGATCAAGCCCTCTTCTCCAGTTCCAGGGTTTTGAACCCTCGCCTTGCAATGCATTTTACTATTGTATACTTCATGTTCCTGATAAGTACACATGATTAAGGAGGTTATAATATTTTGGGGTGCTACCCCATTTTTCAGTAATAATTGTCGCACCCGATCTCTCTCAAAAGCCGTGACGAACTTACAGATACACCGCAGCATACCCATTGCATCGAAGATCCATGAGACCGCAGCCCCTATGGTCCGTTCATGTCCACCAACATACAACAAGGGAACATCTCGTTCTTACCACGGCACTTCAGGAATCAACAGAACGAGATACACCGCAGCACATATCTCTAATGACAGGAAGAGACAAACCTGGTTATCATTGCCTAGTGCTGGCCTTTAGAACAAGTCAGATGATAATGAATCACCCCTAACATCAACTCGGTCTTCAAGCGAAAAGTACAGAAATACAATCTGATGTAACATTGGTTGCTAAACTATACTAGTTGTCAAATCATGCACAACGTCTAACAAATGATTGAGCCCAAACGGTTCTGTCAAAATAACTAATCACGGCGAACCGACATTCATCGATTACCAACACCTCTGTAGGTCTTCGACCTAATGTCCCTAGCCTGCGACCTTCAGCGAGCAATACAATGACGCCTAAGGGAGTGACTCATACCCGAAAATAGAGGTGAAACACAAACTATTTACTAATATCCAGTAATTGACAGACCTAGGCACCAACACATTCTAGACGAGGCAGATAACCTAGCCTATCAACCCCAAACACCGGCGATCCGATCTCCATCGGTCGCCACCACCTCCATCTCGAATCTCATTCAGTATCCCGGCCCACGGTCAACCTTCTCTCGGTAAATGAACTGACGGCGCAAAGGAAAATTCACTATCTCTCGAGGTGAAAAAATAAATATCAATACAATACTTGCCGACTGGGTTGATAGTCTTAGGATATCACAACCTAGATGACCTCCAAGCTATACTAGCCACGAGCCACATACAACAAATTGACCATAAACTATTCTCCTAACTTACTCACGTGTCCACCATGAGTACTAAGCACAAGAATCTCATATAAGTCCCTAATGAAGTGCTTAATAGGGATAATCACGCAATCCTCTTAAAACTCAAATCACCTTTTAGTCATAAATCCTGTAGCATGTAGAAAATTCGATAATTGATGCTATACTTATCGGAAATTCAACAAAATTAGACTTTCTAAAAAGTTGGGAACCTCTACTACAATTATCTAGTTGACAACTCTCTCAATTTCCCTATCGAACTCAAGTTCCACAATTTAACACACGCTTGAAATCGACCAAGACAACTGGTTGCTGAACTTGTAAACTTCATATGTTTCAAAATACAACTTGGAATTGCATGATAATACCCATTCTAGAAAGATAAAACTCTATACTACAAGTCTCTAGTTAACCACTCCTTCAAATTTAGCCATCTAGAGGGTATAAAACCTCTGTGTATTCTCAGTTGTGCATTTCTTCATGCACTTGCTGCATTTTTCTATCATCATAAAAACTTGTTTACTTGCCGAAATTACTCGATTCTAGATTTTATGGAAAGGTGGGAGTGTCTACTACAACTTCCTAGTTGAACACATCCTTAGATTCATCCATTAAAGTCTTCAACAATTCCAATTTTTATCACTATACACACAGGAAATAAGTTTCTTTTACAAAAACCAACTCCTTCAATTAAGACTAGTTCTGCCCCATTCTGAACAAAATCATAACTTTTGCTACACAAACTGGAATTGCATGATTCCAGATGTTTTGGAAAGCTACGACTCTCTACTACAATTCTCTAGTTGATAATTCTTCCAAATTCTTAACACACAATTCCAGAATTCCACAACTTTACCGATTACTCAAAAATTGGACTGAACTGAACATAACGTACTCAAAAGTCAATATTAAATCAACCACAAGTCCAATACTTATGAAATTTTAGATTCAATAACTAGACATGTACAAGAGCAATACCCCAAAATTTTAGCTCATAATTTCTTATATATTATGAGATATGAATTTTCAAACATGGGACAAATTCAGCCATCTCAAACACAACAGCAGCTATGTCCTCTCGTACGCTGTCTTCAATCGATCTAATGAAGGGCCAAATGTTCTCCAACAATTCTCAAATTCGTTACACTAATAGTAGACATATACAAGATGCTACATTTCTAATTTCATCACAAAATTCCATAGCCAATTGAGAGATACAATTTTTCAAAGTTCACACTTCCATCTACTTAGCTGCAGTTTTCCCCACTCAATCAGTCGAGCAAACAAATACATTAAAAATAGCAATTAAATTCCAAATATTCTGAAATTTGGAATACAAGTTGTTAACATATACCTCTAACTTTTCCTTTCAGGTTCCGACTCAAAATTCCTTATAGATATTGTGTTACGAATTTTTGAACTCGACTCGCTGCTTACCCAAAACTGCAAAATTTCCTTAACTCGCTGTTTTGGAATTGAATTTCGTAAACCCCCAAATAAAATCTGAAATAATTTTAGCTTGCTCCTAACATCATCAAGATCATCCAGTAAAAGTTTGGAATCGAAATTCTAACATATGATCAAGATACAAATTCTCACATCCACAAGTCGTGAAGCTTTACTTTAGCAATTTCTTCATATCTATATCTACTCCCTTAACTCGACTGAAACTTGAACAATATTCTACTCTATTGCTACTATAATCTAGCATTCAAACACTCATTCAAACAAGCTTCACATCTTAATCAAATATTAAAACAAAGCTCAAGTTTAGGAAACACCCACATATGAAAAATTCCCAAGTTCCTTTGCTTTTTCTAGCTCCTTCTCTTCCTCAATCTCTTCTTCTCACTCTTCAACTCTCTTTCTTTTCATTTATGAAGAAAGGAAGGAGTGGAAGAAGATGAAGTAGAAGAAGGAGATGGGTTTAGAGAATGACAGAAGGTGAGAAGAAATGAGTGTGGAGATGGGGATGGGGTGGGGTTTCGGCTGCCATGAGAGAAGGGGAGAGAGAGAAGTCGGTGGAAATGAGAGGAGGGGGTGAGGGTGAGATGGTGAAGTGGAGGGGTTTTTAATCAATTATACCCTTAGAAGATTCAAGAATAGTTTGAGAGTTGGAGTTGTTCTTGGATGGTTCTCTACCATTGATTTCATGATCATCATGATCAAGGAGAAACTCTTGATGAGGTGTGAGTCTTCTACATGCCTACAATAGTATATATATACATACACATCTATTAATATACATATATACTTATATATACTTATACACATACACAAACATATAGGTGTATTTAAGTATAAAATCGAATCCATTACAAATCAATTAAATATGTATACATATATATATAAATAAATACATATACATATACGTATAAAAGTGCTCACAAGTATCATGTAATTATATCATATACAGTTCAATCACAATTTACATACATTCATATATGTATATGTACTTCCATATACAAATAAATTATTTATTTGTAGAATATAAGAATGTATTTTATAAAAATACAATTTATCCCAAAGATTGTCTCGTTAGAACAATCGGAACAATTCTCACAATTTAATTGAGTATAAAAGTCCTTACAAGTATCATGTAATTATATCATATACAGTCCAATCACAATTTACATACATTCATATATGTATATGCAATTCCATATACAAATAAAATATTTATTTGTAGAATATAAGAATGTATTTTATAAAAATACTATTTATCCCAAAGATTGTCTCGTTAGAACAATGGGAACAATTCTCACAATTTAATTGAGAAGATACCCCGAATATACTTTATCGGGTTCAGAATAACTAATATATCTAAAATTTCTCAATTAAAATTAATTATTATTAGAAAAATACATAATCGCGTGCAATTCTCAACTATGCACGGATTACGATGCAAAATAGCTATATGCTATTTTGCGGGGTATTACATTTTTGTACGAAATTGAAGTAATGATCCTAGTTGTGCTACGAATTGCCTGTGTTTGGAATTCGGGGCATTACAGAGTGGTATCATACCAGACTTCAATAAGTAGTACAAAAATGAAAAGGAAACAAAATAATTAGGGTGGACATTAGTTGTGTGAGTGTCAATTTTGCGTCGTGAATGTTATTGTTGTAGCACTTGCATTCATGAAACTCTTCTCGTATACATTGATTTGATATTGTATGCGAGTATTTTTTCTTTGTATCACTAGTGCTATGGTTGGTTTAAACTTAGCATTTATGGCACTTTGTACATAGACTAACTTTTCTCTTTAATTTTTTTCTCCGTTTATACTACTTTTCATATCTAACGCTTACTACTTTCTCAAAAAATTCTTTTCTTTTACTATTAATTCACGTTGATAATTATTATCTAATCTACCTTATTTATTCTTAAACTTTTAATTTTGTCATACTTATTTTTCATTCTTAAACTTTTGTCCATATTTTTATGTGCTTTTATGTATACTTATTTATTTTGCTAATATTCTTTTAAATTTTGTTAAGTTTTAAATTACTACTTATTAAATTATTATTGCGACTATTATTTTCTTTCATTATTATTTCTATTATATTTAAATTTTTTATTTTTGTATATTTACAATTGTTTTGCATATGCTTTGATTTTACGATACTATATTTTTCATTATTTTATATTTTCATATTTTTTCAATATATTTTAACATGATTTAAATATTTTTACTTATATGAATATAATATACTTCTGCACATTATAAATTTTATTTTATCACTATTTTTTTTTACAACTTATATTCAATACCATTGTTATTAATTATTATTTACTACTTTCTTTGCTATATTTACTCTTCACTATCAGGGGCGTATCTGAGTTTCAGGGGACCCTAAGCAAGTTTTAAAATGAGGCCCTTTGTAAGTTTACAAAATAAAAAAATTAGAATTATTTAAATTCAAACAAACTTTGAGCCTGGAGGACAAACTACTTAAATGAAATCATATATATATATATATATATATATATATATATATATATATATATATATCCTTCCAAAAAAAAAATTTAATTTTCCAGTTTACCAGTTTATTAACTTGGTTACCTTCTTCATTTTCCAAATTTTCAAGTCTATCAGCATTATTATGCTCTTCATTCACTACTGTAACACCCCAAATTTTTTTTTTCAAAACTAAGTCTCCAAATTCAATTCTTTCAATTTCTATATCACTTTAATCATAAACTAAGAAAGTTATATTTCAGGAAAAATTTTGGCAGAGTCTCCCCTGTAAATTTTGCCCCGAAACACAAAAAGCTTACGGAATTCTGCTCAAAATTCCGTAGCTCACAAACCACATAATATTTTCATGGGCTTCCCAGGCCAAAATGAGCAGATACATACAAGCAATATAATATAATGCTCTGGGGGCCAAACTCATAACGGATTATCAAATATCAATTAAAAACTATGAATTTCTTTGAAAAACGAGGTAAAATCTTAGAAAAATCATTGTAAAACTTACCACAGAGCCTGGTACTCCACAACGAGATGGGTACGGGTCACCAACATACCACACCACCTCACACTATACTCATCATCGTCATATACAAGCTTATACACTCATAATACAATTTAAATCATAAATTTCACTATTCCTATAACTAAATAATACAAATTTTTAAAATAAAAAGGTATACTACCACTCCACGCCTCACCTCTGCACTGATGAGAACCTGCAACAGTGGGGGATCTAGGGTAGTCCTCAGACTCCCCTAACCCCCCGAAACACTAAGGGGTTAGCCATTTCTGGTGTGAGTATAATTACTAATCTAACGACAAATTAAAATAGTATAAAGAAAATACTTAAACTTACAAATACCAAATTAAAATAATGCCACCTGAATCCTGAACACAACAACATCGTCAATACAGTGATAAATCACATACTTTGCCAATCCTGCATTCAATTATTTAATTATCCATACTTCCCACATTTCATAATACACTTCACATCAACCTCGTATAGATATATAAATATACTTATCTTACATTCGCATAATACGAATATTCATCTTTCCACACTTATCATCATATCAGCATTTCACTATTTATATTATCATAACTACATGATGTTATTACATCATTTCTCCAACTCTATTTAGCCATGCGTTTCATTTACTTATATTATGTCATCAACACACACATTCATCCTAGAAGTTGTGCCGAGGCAGGTAGTTCCCACCATTTCCACGGAAATAGCAGGCGAGTAGTTCCCCGACACACTTCCAAAGTACACAAACTCATATCACAACATACTTTCTTTAATAACCATTATCATATCCAATCTCATAAAACAGGTATTTATTTTATTATGTTATAAAAGTATCACATCATAAACATATGCATCTATTCTCATACTACCACATTCCTTCATTTCTCATGACATAATTACCACATCTCATTGCCCATGCGATTTACTCACATTTCATCACATCATTAACACCTCATTTATTAGAATTCTTATACTCATTACATTAAAACCATGTTTTATAGCTCATTCACATCATATTATATCACTTTAGTAATTACTTTTTCTTATAACAATAAATCTTATTATCATTTTCACTTAATCCCCAAACACACTCTGGGGCCACCACATATCGCATCCCATAGCCGATAGCTTGGGTAATAATCACCGTACCTCAAACACACAATTTGGGTAATATCACATCACATCTCAAGCCGATAGCTTGATTATTAATTTCACTTCAATCACTTATCATCTTCACTTCACTTTATTTCTCATTTCTATTAATCATTTCCACTATTATATCCACTCACCCTGCGAATTATGCCAAGGCAGGTAGTTCCCACAATTTCCACTGAAATTGCGGGCAGGTAGTTCCTTGACACAATTCCAAGGTACACAAACTCATATCATACTGTATTTTACTTTAATGATCACACACATAATACAATTACTTCGTATTATTCATGATAACACATCTCTTTTATTATTATCATTTTAAATTAACCACGCACTGCATTTATCACTTCTTTTCATATACTAACTCATAACTCATTTTCTTTCACATTTATTTCATTCACAACTACCTTCTTTGTCATTCACAATTCACAAGTCACTTTCCACTTTCTTTTCCACACGAAATTCACATTTTACTATTTACTTTCCTTTCCACGCACAATTCACATTTATTATTAACACTTAGTTATTTTATTAGTTTGTCGACCAGTGAGCTACAGTATCCCAACATACTGAAAGCCGACAGCCCAGTAAAACACGCGGACCGATGCTCACACAGAGTCTTACTCGTCCGAGGCTACGTCTTCCTCCTAGCCGAACTAGCGAGGGAACCACTAACCCCAAGTAGAACTTGGGTACTTCCTCCCGACCGAAGCCAAGAGGGAAAAGCCACTGACCCCAGGTAAACTGGGTACTTCCTCGCGACGGCTGTCATCGAGGGAAAAACCACTAACCCCAGATAAACTGGGTACTTCCTCCCAGCCGATAGCCAGGAGGGATAAACCACTGACCCCAGATAGACTGGGTACTTCCTCGCGACAGCTGTCATCGAGGGAAAGCCGGGCCTCAAGCCGATAGCTTAGGCGATAAAATCCTCGTGCCCCAAACATAGTTTGGGTCCTCGTGCCCCAAGCCGGTCCTTGGGTATTAGGAGGTCTAGCCCAAACCCCCAGGATTGCTGTAGGTACTGGTCAACAAAGCCATCTGTTATAAGCATTAATCATTTCATCTTTTCATCTTACTAAACCAACATAAAGCATCACAGCTTTTTAATTAAACAATTGCCACATTCTTGACTTTAATCACATGAATTAAAAACACATTTTATTAATACTTACCATCTTATCTTTTATCTTGTCATTTGATACATATCCGACGTCCACGATATTAGTTATCATCCCATTGTATCACATTTATACATACATCATGTCATTTAGCATAGAAACCATCATGTCGTAGAATTACACATCATAAATGCACCATATTATTTAATTTGCCACAACATCCCCCATTATGAGTACCGTGCTATATGCTACTTTATTAGATCACATATAAACACACACCAAGTTATAACATTTATAAAAGAACCATATTAGGTTATTCCATATCATAATAGCATCAAAATAGATCATTCATCATATTGTAATATCATGCTATTGCCCATTAATTCACTTCAACATAATTAAAATGTAAACATGTACCCAATTATTAATTTCATGAATTATCACATCCCGAGTCAATATCATGATATATATATATCACAAACATACACCACACATGTGGGTTTCCAAGAAAAGGGGCCAAAACCATTTATTTCCTCTAATTAAATCTTATAATATCTAATTATAGCACACTAGCTCATACATCATGTTTCATATAAATAAAATCAACTATAAGGGCTCATATGCCCCAAAACATGCACAAAACGGGCACTACAATCACACAGATCTTCAAAACATGATCACAATCACTAATTTCGCCTAATTACATCTTATAACATCCATCCATGGCATGCTAGCCTATACACCAGGCTCCGCATATACCCGATTGCCTATATCGGCCTATATACCCCAAAAACATGCACAAAACATGCACGGGGTAAAAATATGCATAAATAATTTAATATATTTAGCTTTTATACATCAACACATCACATTAACCCATAATATAGGTTTTATATGCTTAAAATAATTAATTTCACTAAATTTCTCAAAAACCCATTTTCGGGCCCCTAAAAATCCGTATTTTCCTTGAAAATCAATTTTTGCTATAACTTTTTCAAGACATATCAAAAAGCCACGAAATTTGGCCACAATATAAAATATTTATATTTACAATATACTCACCTGACGGATCGAGCAAACGATGTCCCATGTCCGCCCAGCAGCCAGTCGAAGTTCGACTTTTTCCACCTAAATAGGAAATTATAGGACCGATTAGCTTAAAACTCAAATCTCGGCCTCCGAACCTCCAAACTCGAATCCGTCTTCGCCCACACGTTACAAATGACCTAAGTAGCCGAGCTACATCGACGGATTTCGAATTCGGGTCCCAATACAAACATTCCCTTATTGGTCGGAGGCTTTCTAATAAGAACAATTCATATTTTCTAATTTCTTTTTCTTTAACCCTCTTTTCCCTAATCTCACCTATTAAGGTTAATAATAATAATGAAACTCAACTACACCTCCGAACCCATCAAATTCTCACTTCTATATCGCTCAGGCATTTCACCGAATACCCGGCGTGCACAAAACATATATTTTCATTCTCCATCTTTTCCATTAACTTCTAAGTCTACAAAATCCATTCTAAATTCATATTAATACTCTCACACTACTCCACAACCTCCCATGCATTTTCTAAACTCGCTAGAAGCAAGTTTCATACTCCACATATTCTAAAATTTGGCTTTATGCCAAAATTAGAACTTCATGATTTCACCATGATATGCACCAATCCTAACTTCTAATGTGTTCTATATACTCTCTTTTACCAACCCCAAACCCTAATTTATTAACAACTTGCAACTTATCTAACAATCCACTAATTCCTCAAATCTACCACTTCCAACATCTCTAAATCACTCTTCCATAATAATCCTACTCAATAAAACTAAACACACTAAATTTTATACGAATAAATAAAATAGGGTATACCTTTTCGGAATCCTTTCGAAAATCTGATGCTACCACGTTGTAGAGAACCCTTCAATTAGCCATCCCATGGAATTAATTTGAAAATTATGAAGAAATGAGAGTGGATTTGGTTGGGATCGCTGATGCCGAATGGGTTTCGGTATGGATCGGGAGAGTAAAGAACCGAGAAGAAGAAGAAGAATGGGGGGGGGGTTTATAAGAAAATAATTTCCGAACTGATCCACTGTGGAAAATATTTACCAAACTGATCCACTTTCGAAAATATTTACCCAAAGTTAGTCCATAACTGGTCCATTTTCGAAAATATTTGGGTTGAGGACAAATTACACTAAGGTGTTCTCCCATTATAGTAGTAGAGATAAAATTATAATAATAATAATATTTTTATAAATGGATATTTACAAATAGACCCCTAGACCTCCAAAATATTTCAAGTAAACCCCAACTCTTTTCTCTAATAGCACCAACAATACAAAATACATTGCAATTATCCCGCAATAATCCTTTAAAATTATAAAATAAAATAAACAATAATTATTCACATAAAATCTCAACTCATGGCTTCAATATATAGCAATAATACCAATCTACCATAAATATCCATACCGATATCAATATTTAAATAAAATATATCAAAAATAATTTTCGCCACTCAAAATATATAAAAACAGACATTTTCGATATTTTAAAAATTCGAGGTGTTACATTCTACACACCTCAAAAGAAGCTCGTCCTCGAGCTATAGGGGTTAAGAAAACTCCCCGAGCGATTTCAAGATACCTCCTCCATGCCATTACCTAGGATTTCCAGGTACATTATCAACATCAAACCTTCTTTGCACCATTAACAACTACCCAGCTGGTCGTCGGGTTAACTGCACTATGGCTTTACAATAACTACTAGTTTCATAGGATATCACATCCAATGCCACATCCAGCTGTCTTCGATCTACAACGGCTCCACACTTGAGATAGATCTCTCACAATTTTCTCGACATAGAAACAAGAAATACATCCAGAATACCCGATATCTCCAAAATAAACTTCAAACAATATACCACAGTTCCCATTCTTTCTATAACTCTACAGGGCCATCATACCTCGGGTCTAGTTTTTCCCGGTTTCTAAAACGACGTACTCCATGAATAAAGGATACGTTCAAGAATACCCAAAATCTTCAATTTCTATCTTCAAAAGGCTTTTGCCGCGAATCTGCATAATTATTTTCTTTGTCAGCTACACACCTCAAAAGAGGCTTATCCATGCTCACCTGATAATTGATGTTTTTCCTCGCTCCGGACCAATAAAATATTCTCCTAGAATTTTGATACATCTTCATGCCACCGTGATAGACAATATACTGAATATAATGAGAAATCTCTATCACCTGCTACCACAAGCCATCTACATCAAGAACACCAAATCTACAATAATAACGAGGATTTCCCCTCTAGAATTCGATTTCGCGTCCTCTGTCACCAATAGAAATTTTGAATTCAAGTTCAACCAATCAGCTGTAGGCAGTAGGATAAACATCTGTATTGATCAATTGCCCACATCTACAATCGTGCTGCCCTTTGCCACTGAAATAAAATTAATTTGATCCAATGATCTTTAACATCGTCCACTCCTGGGAGGTCATTAAAAGCCAACATCTTCTTTCTGTTAATAGCATTCATCACCTTATTTCTTCCCCATGTGGTATTTGATTTCCATACCAAGCTACCATGGTACTCAAGCCACATTTATTGCCTCCTACTAAAATCATTTACACAAACGAGTGCTCAAACTCTTATAATCACAGAAAAGGTTGAATTATTCTCTGAAAAACTATTTTCTCAACACCTTCAATACATGCCTTACTATTACTAATTTCAAATTTAATAATTCACGCACCTCGTATAACCACAACTGTCTCAATATAACAGCCACAAGCTTGCCTTCACGTATCAAACTGCACCTGATCCTGTACTACATGCACCCCCTTCTCGGGATGATCAAAACATGAGCTGTCGTTAATCTTCCTTTAACTCTTGAAAATATCTTTCCACGCTGTTCGGATCATACCAACGGCTCATTCTTTATAAGAAAATGAGTCATCAGTATAGCAATAATATAAAATCGAGGGATGAACCTCCGATAATAGCCAGTGAAAACCAAGAAACTATGAATTTCCAACACATCCGATGGTTACTTCCCGTCTTTTCACCATTTGTAATTCTCTTTGGATCCATAAATACGCCTTCAACAGACACAATGTGTCCCAAAATTCACACTTCTCGCCCCCAAAAATAGCAATTTACAGACTTATCATACCACTTCTGGTCTCAACCTATCGATCAGTGCTCCACCATACAGCAACTATACACCAAATATCATTCACATATACAATCATACCCTGTTAATATAAGGGTGAAAGGCCCAATTCGTCAAATTTATAAAAACTGCAGGGACATTCGCCAGTCCCAAGATATCACTAAGAACTCATACAATTCATACCGAGTACGAAAAACAATTCCTGAGATGTTTTCCCTCTCTAGGGATTATCTGATAGTACTCGGTGTGCAACTCTCATCGGGAGATTAATGACATTCCCCGCAACTAATCCAACCAATTATCTATTCTCAACAATGAATACTTAATAGTCACCTTCCTCAGTACACCTTCTCGGTGAGCTATCTTCCTTGTTACAAAACTGTCGGCGCGCCCCACGGCATATCATTTGAACCGATAACCTTTTCCAGAAACATCACCTCAAACTCTTTTTATCTCTACCTATTCCTAAGGTACTATCCCACAAGTTGATTTAGAGATTGGAGTCATACCACATATCAAATCAATCTTGAACTCCCGAGTTCACCAAGGTGGGGGACCAAAAACCTCTTCAAATATATCAAAAACTTTGCAAACCCCATCAACAATCTCAATCTTTGTATTAAATGTTTCCACCAAACCCAACGGGCATAATCTTCATCAACCAAGGCATTATAAATAATCAAAACTGGGTTTCATCGGGCTGTCTCACCCGAATCCTCCCTGCACCATTCCCCAACTACGCAGATGACCTACATAACCTTCTACAACCAATCAATCTTCCCAAATATGGGATAAAACCATAACCACACATCACTCCTCAATATATAAAATATACACCTACAGAACATATGTCCATAGGACCTACACCAGATCTCCTGGGAATAGTCCCTTACGGCACCCAGCAATCAATATAATGGAATACTCCAATAGTGTGCAAATTCACACCGGGATTTCTACAGAGATCAACCCATATACAGGGTCATAAAAAGAAATGCTGACTCAAGGTCAGACCAAAGTCTAATGGGGATCACATCATTCCACGATAGAATCTATTCTTCAACAAAACACCTGCATAAACCACATTCTCTATCTCCGACTAAGCAATAATGAACCCATACTCACATGGCAAGATCACTAGGATTAACATTTTCCTAGTTAACCTAAGCTCTGATACCAACTGTAACACCCCAAATTTTTTTTTTCAAAACTAAGTCTCCAAATTCAATTCTTTCAATTTCTATATCACTTTAATCATAAACTAAGAAAGTTATATTTCAGGAAAAATTTTGGCAGAGTCTCCCCTGTAAATTTTGCCCCGAAACACAAAAAGCTTACGGAATTCTGCTCAAAATTCCGTAGCTCACAAACCACATAATATTTTCATGGGCTTCCCAGGCCAAAATGAGCAGATACATACAAGCAATATAATATAATGCTCTGGGGGCCAAACTCATAACGGATTATCAAATATCAATTAAAAACTATGAATTTCTTTGAAAAACGAGGTAAAATCTTAGAAAAATCATTGTAAAACTTACCACAGAGCCTGGTACTCCACAACGAGATGGGTACGGGTCACCAACATACCACACCACCTCACACTATACTCATCATCGTCATATACAAGCTTATACACTCATAATACAATTTAAATCATAAATTTCACTATTCCTATAACTAAATAATACAAATTTTTAAAATAAAAAGGTATACTACCACTCCACGCCTCACCTCTGCACTGATGAGAACCTGCAACAGTGGGGGATCTAGGGTAGTCCTCAGACTCCCCTAACCCCCCGAAACACTAAGGGGTTAGCCATTTCTGGTGTGAGTATAATTACTAATCTAACGACAAATTAAAATAGTATAAAGAAAATACTTAAACTTACAAATACCAAATTAAAATAATGCCACCTGAATCCTGAACACAACAACATCGTCAATACAGTGATAAATCACATACTTTGCCAATCCTGCATTCAATTATTTAATTATCCATACTTCCCACATTTCATAATACACTTCACATCAACCTCGTATAGATATATAAATATACTTATCTTACATTCGCATAATACGAATATTCATCTTTCCACACTTATCATCATATCAGCATTTCACTATTTATATTATCATAACTACATGATGTTATTACATCATTTCTCCAACTCTATTTAGCCATGCGTTTCATTTACTTATATTATGTCATCAACACACACATTCATCCTAGAAGTTGTGCCGAGGCAGGTAGTTCCCACCATTTCCACGGAAATAGCAGGCGAGTAGTTCCCCGACACACTTCCAAAGTACACAAACTCATATCACAACATACTTTCTTTAATAACCATTATCATATCCAATCTCATAAAACAGGTATTTATTTTATTATGTTATAAAAGTATCACATCATAAACATATGCATCTATTCTCATACTACCACATTCCTTCATTTCTCATGACATAATTACCACATCTCATTGCCCATGCGATTTACTCACATTTCATCACATCATTAACACCTCATTTATTAGAATTCTTATACTCATTACATTAAAACCATGTTTTATAGCTCATTCACATCATATTATATCACTTTAGTAATTACTTTTTCTTATAACAATAAATCTTATTATCATTTTCACTTAATCCCCAAACACACTCTGGGGCCACCACATATCGCATCCCATAGCCGATAGCTTGGGTAATAATCACCGTACCTCAAACACACAATTTGGGTAATATCACATCACATCTCAAGCCGATAGCTTGATTATTAATTTCACTTCAATCACTTATCATCTTCACTTCACTTTATTTCTCATTTCTATTAATCATTTCCACTATTATATCCACTCACCCTGCGAATTATGCCAAGGCAGGTAGTTCCCACAATTTCCACTGAAATTGCGGGCAGGTAGTTCCTTGACACAATTCCAAGGTACACAAACTCATATCATACTGTATTTTACTTTAATGATCACACACATAATACAATTACTTCGTATTATTCATGATAACACATCTCTTTTATTATTATCATTTTAAATTAACCACGCACTGCATTTATCACTTCTTTTCATATACTAACTCATAACTCATTTTCTTTCACATTTATTTCATTCACAACTACCTTCTTTGTCATTCACAATTCACAAGTCACTTTCCACTTTCTTTTCCACACGAAATTCACATTTTACTATTTACTTTCCTTTCCACGCACAATTCACATTTATTATTAACACTTAGTTATTTTATTAGTTTGTCGACCAGTGAGCTACAGTATCCCAACATACTGAAAGCCGACAGCCCAGTAAAACACGCGGACCGATGCTCACACAGAGTCTTACTCGTCCGAGGCTACGTCTTCCTCCTAGCCGAACTAGCGAGGGAACCACTAACCCCAAGTAGAACTTGGGTACTTCCTCCCGACCGAAGCCAAGAGGGAAAAGCCACTGACCCCAGGTAAACTGGGTACTTCCTCGCGACGGCTGTCATCGAGGGAAAAACCACTAACCCCAGATAAACTGGGTACTTCCTCCCAGCCGATAGCCAGGAGGGATAAACCACTGACCCCAGATAGACTGGGTACTTCCTCGCGACAGCTGTCATCGAGGGAAAGCCGGGCCTCAAGCCGATAGCTTAGGCGATAAAATCCTCGTGCCCCAAACATAGTTTGGGTCCTCGTGCCCCAAGCCGGTCCTTGGGTATTAGGAGGTCTAGCCCAAACCCCCAGGATTGCTGTAGGTACTGGTCAACAAAGCCATCTGTTATAAGCATTAATCATTTCATCTTTTCATCTTACTAAACCAACATAAAGCATCACAGCTTTTTAATTAAACAATTGCCACATTCTTGACTTTAATCACATGAATTAAAAACACATTTTATTAATACTTACCATCTTATCTTTTATCTTGTCATTTGATACATATCCGACGTCCACGATATTAGTTATCATCCCATTGTATCACATTTATACATACATCATGTCATTTAGCATAGAAACCATCATGTCGTAGAATTACACATCATAAATGCACCATATTATTTAATTTGCCACAACATCCCCCATTATGAGTACCGTGCTATATGCTACTTTATTAGATCACATATAAACACACACCAAGTTATAACATTTATAAAAGAACCATATTAGGTTATTCCATATCATAATAGCATCAAAATAGATCATTCATCATATTGTAATATCATGCTATTGCCCATTAATTCACTTCAACATAATTAAAATGTAAACATGTACCCAATTATTAATTTCATGAATTATCACATCCCGAGTCAATATCATGATATATATATATCACAAACATACACCACACATGTGGGTTTCCAAGAAAAGGGGCCAAAACCATTTATTTCCTCTAATTAAATCTTATAATATCTAATTATAGCACACTAGCTCATACATCATGTTTCATATAAATAAAATCAACTATAAGGGCTCATATGCCCCAAAACATGCACAAAACGGGCACTACAATCACACAGATCTTCAAAACATGATCACAATCACTAATTTCGCCTAATTACATCTTATAACATCCATCCATGGCATGCTAGCCCATACACCAGGCTCCGCATATACCCGATTGCCTATATCGGCCTATATACCCCAAAAACATGCACAAAACATGCACGGGGTAAAAATATGCATAAATAATTTAATATATTTAGCTTTTATACATCAACACATCACATTAACCCATAATATAGGTTTTATATGCTTAAAATAATTAATTTCACTAAATTTCTCAAAAACCCATTTTCGGGCCCCTAAAAATCCGTATTTTCCTTGAAAATCAATTTTTGCTATAACTTTTTCAAGACATATCAAAAAGCCACGAAATTTGGCCACAATATAAAATATTTATATTTACAATATACTCACCTGACGGATCGAGCAAACGATGTCCCATGTCCGCCCAGCAGCCAGTCGAAGTTCGACTTTTTCCACCTAAATAGGAAATTATAGGACCGATTAGCTTAAAACTCAAATCTCGGCCTCCGAACCTCCAAACTCGAATCCGTCTTCGCCCACACGTTACAAATGACCTAAGTAGCCGAGCTACATCGACGGATTTCGAATTCGGGTCCCAATACAAACATTCCCGTATTGGTCGGAGGCTTTCTAATAAGAACAATTCATATTTTCTAATTTCTTTTTCTTTAACCCTCTTTTCCCTAATCTCACCTATTAAGGTTAATAATAATAATGAAACTCAACTACACCTCCGAACCCATCAAATTCTCACCTCTATATCGCTCAGGCATTTCACCGAATACCCGGCGTGCACAAAACATATATTTTCATTCTCCATCTTTTCCATTAACTTCTAAGTCTACAAAATCCATTCTAAATTCATATTAATACTCTCACACTACTCCACAACCTCCCATGCATTTTCTAAACTCGCTAGAAGCAAGTTTCATACCCCACATATTCTAAAATTTGGCTTTATGCCAAAATTAGAACTTCATGATTTCACCATGATATGCACCAATCCTAACTTCTAATGTGTTCTATATACTCTCTTTTACCAACCCCAAACCCTAATTTATTAACAACTTGCAACTTATCTAACAATCCACTAATTCCTCAAATCTACCACTTCCAACATCTCTAAATCACTCTTCCATAATAATCCTACTCAATAAAACTAAACACACTAAATTTTATACGAATAAATAAAATAGGGTATACCTTTTCGGAATCCTTTCGAAAATCTGATGCTACCACGTTGTAGAGAACCCTTCAATTAGCCATCCCATGGAATTAATTTGAAAATTATGAAGAAATGAGAGTGGATTTGGTTGGGATCGCTGATGCCGAATGGGTTTCGGTATGGATCGGGAGAGTAAAGAACCGAGAAGAAGAAGAATGGGGGGGTTTTATAAGAAAATAATTTCCGAACTGATCCACTGTGGAAAATATTTACCAAACTGATCCACTTTCGAAAATATTTACCCAAAGTTAGTCCATAACTGGTCCATTTTCGAAAATATTTGGGTTGAGGACAAATTACACTAAGGTGTTCTCCCATTATAGTAGTAGAGATAAAATTATAATAATAATAATATTTTTATAAATGGATATTTACAAATAGACCCCTAGACCTCCAAAATATTTCAAGTAAACCCCAACTCTTTTCTCTAATAGCACCAACAATACAAAATACATTGCAATTATCCCGCAATAATCCTTTAAAATTATAAAATAAAATAAACAATAATTATTCACATAAAATCTCAACTCATGGCTTCAATATATAGCAATAATACCAATCTACCATAAATATCCATACCGATATCAATATTTAAATAAAATATATCAAAAATAATTTTCGCCACTCAAAATATATAAAAACAGACATTTTCGATATTTTAAAAATTCGAGGTGTTACAACTACATGTTCAAATTCCTCATCAATTGATTCATTTATATGTTCCTCATCAACCAAACCTTGAGGTTCAACATTTTCACTAGCCAAATTAGTTTGTTTAGTATTTTAAAAAAATTTGTCCACTGCACCTTTTTGAGATTTGGTAAATTCTTCAATTCTTTGTTTTTTTTCTTTCTTCATGTCCGGAATCATATTTTCTAGGAGGCAACAATACAAAATTTCAGTAACAAAGTTAAGGAACAATAGTACCTAATTGTTGTAGCTTCGAAATTTCCCTTTTTCTTGAAATCTTCAATAATTTTCTCCAATTTCGGTCCCAAATCAGGAAATGAATACTCCTTCTCCAAATGATATCTGAAATTATAAAATACAAATACTAAATTAATAATGTAATTGTTTCTTTACATAATCTCAACAGTAAATTAATAACTCAACAGTACAATTAATTTAAATTTTTTAATAAATAATTGCATTAATTTAATAACTCAACTCTAAAGTTACCTAGCACTGAAAAATGAAAACTTGAGTTGGTTTAAAAGAGACAACCACAATGAATCTTATCAAACCACAACCACAATGAATCTTAAAGCACAATACACTATCATAAGTAGCAAAAAAATCAGATGGGCAAACCTTGAGTTGGTTAAAAAGAGACACTGAGCTATCCATTTCTTGGTACTGGGTTGAAATAATGAATTTGAACTGTAAATCTGTGAAAACTTTTAGATTTTTTTTCCAAAATAATAAGTTGGGTAAATTTGACAGACAGGTGGTGTGCGTGTATGAGAAATAGAGAAATGGAGAAATGGGTATTGGCACTGATAATTAATGATTGACATTAAAAGGGAAGGAGAGTTGTTACCTTTTGGTTTGGAATTGGGAAATTATTGGGATGGATCTGAGTTGAGTTGAAGAAGAAGGAAGAAAGATGGAGCGAAATAAATAGAGTGGAAGTTTGGAGGTTTGGAGGGTATTAGTGGTACTGGTAGTTGTCTAGATTAAGAATCAAGATGGAGAGAAATCAGGAGATGGAGAGAAAAGTTGGAACTTGGGACTTGGGAGGTTGGGTTTCCTTTCTTTCTTTTCTTTCTTGCAGATGGAGAGAAATCAGAAGAGTGACGGTTGGGTTTCCCTTTTTTTTTAACAGTGAATAATTTTTTTTTTTAAAGGGGACCATAAAAGATTTGGGGGCCCAAAGCAGCCGCTTGGGCTACTTGGGCCCAGATCCGCCAATGTTCACTATTAATAGCTATTTATTAATTTTATTGCTTTATTTTATTGTTTTTTTACTCTTATCAGTAGCTACTTATTAACTTTATTGCTTTATTATTTTTATACTTTCACTTTTCTAACGTACTATATTCACTTACTACTTATATTTTTACTTCATTTCAATTTTTGTTATTCTTACATTCTTTTTCTATTTTCTTACTACATATTCTTTCTACTATTTACTATTTATATATCATACATTTCAACATACTTACTATACATATTATTTTATACTTATCTAGTTACTACATTACTGTATATTTCATAATGTATAATTATTTATGTTTATTATGCTAACTTACTAAACTATATATTTACTTTCCCATTCGCATTTGCATTTAAGCTTATGTATTTATTTCATTTTATTTTCACCTTCTTACTTTTTGTATATTATTTTCATTACTACTAATTCTAACTATTTATATTCAAAATTTAAAATCTATGCTTTTATTTCTTTATTTCTATGTTTGTAATTTTATACTTTATTTCCTACTTTTACTATCCCACACATTTTCTTCTACTTTTATATCACTATTTTATTCTTTTGTACTAGTTTATACTATTTTATAATGTTTTTCAACTTATCCTATACTACTTCAACTTTATTATTTATAATGCAGTTATACTTATTTAACACCCAATTTTTTTATTTTTTTAAACCATTTCTTGATTCAAAGGCTTTCTAACTTGAACTATTTCTTATCTACACCATTTCTTACTTGGAAATTTTTTCATAATTTTCAATTAAAATTTTGGCAGAGTTTCCCCTAAAATATTACCCTTTTACAGAGATTCCTTACGGAATTCTGCAAACAATTATATAATTCACAATACCTGTAATAGATATCAATCCTCCCTACGCCAATTCATTCAACATCACACAGGAAATATCTATATAGGGCTCTGAAGGCATAACTCATCATAATAAGCAAGATACAATTTAAAAACCAAAAATTCATTTGAAAACATATAAGATTTTTAGAAAAAATTTAGAAAAACCTTTCAAAAACTAACCACAGAACTCATTACTCCACAACGAGGTGTGTACGGACTTTCATACTTCATCACATCACTATATATATATTATCATTCCTTACAGTTATGTACATAATCCTCCATAATACAAATTATCACCCAAACACTATCTCCATCTCTGCATGACTTAGGATATAAAGGATATAATAGATACATATACAACCAATTCTTCAACGAGAAAAGTATAACTACCAAAACCAGAACAACAGCTATGGTATCTCACCTCGCTCCTAATCAATACCTGCAAGGGGAATCAAGGATGTCCACCCTCAGGGAGGGACTCCCTTGACCCCTACAAAATAACAAGGGTCAGTCATAACTGGTATGAGTATAATCTACTAGGTTAGTAAATAAAATAAATGATAAGAAAAAAATTGAAATAACTTATGAACATAATGATAATTAAATGCAACCTGAAATTTAGAAATTTAAACATATAAACATAGTAAAAGTGATTTCTCACAAAAGTAATCCTTTGCATTTTCAACCAATCTACAAATTCGTATTTACTCACCCTACCTTGAAGTTGTGCCTCGGCAGGTAGTTCCCACCATCTCCATAGAAATAGCGGGCGAGTAGTTCCTCGACACAATCCCAAGGTATATTATATTCACATTAATTCTCGTCTCTAACATCACAGTCATTCAATCTTATAGAATTTCATTCGTTCAATCCCATACTATATTTATATTCATTCTCGTTGCATAACATCACACTCATTCAATCTTATAACATATTCATAACTATTCTCATCACTTACGTTCACATTCATTCAATTAGATATTATCACATTCATTTTCATCGCATATCATCACATGCATTCATTTTCATCGCATCTCCTCACATGCATTCAATCTCATGATATTACATTCATTTTCACCGCATATCATCACATGCATTCATTTTCATCACATATCATCTCATTCATTCATTATCATCACATATCATCACATTCATTTAGTCTCATAATCTCTTATTCGTTCAATCTTATAATATCACGTTCATCCAATCTCATAATATCACATTTATCCCTATCTTATAACACATCTCATAACATCGCATTTATTCACATCTCATACACATCTCATAATGTCTCGTAATACATTAACCATCATTCTCATTTTATATAGTACAAATTTACTTTTTTCATTAGAATTTTATCATACAACTTATTTTAATGCTCTTCTCATTTTATCATATATTTTACTTTATAATTCATTCTCATCCCATCATACAACTTTAGTTACTTCTCATTCTTATCAATAATATATATTACTTTCATTTTCATTTACATCTCATATTACAATTTACTTTAACTTTCCTTCTTATCAGGTAATACACCGCACCTCAAACATAGTTTCGGTAATATAACACCGCACCCCAAAGCTGATGGCCTGGGTAATAATCACCGCACCCCAGACAAGCTGGGTAATCATCACTGCACCCCCAGTAGAACTTGGGTAATCTAACATCACATCTCAAGTCGATAGCTCGGTTATTACTTTACTTTATTTTTATTTCATCATACAACTTACTTTACTTTTTGTTTCCATTTCGCAATACAACTATCATACTGACAACCTACCAGTTCACCCTGGGAGTTATGCCAAGGAAGGTAGTTCCCACCATTTCCATGAAAATAGCGGGCGAGTAGTTCCACGGTACAATTCCAAGGTGCATCAAACTCATATCATATCATGTTTTATTTTAATAACCATTCTCATATTCATCACATAATACACTTCACTTCATGTTTCACACTCATATTACACATTACTTTATTTCTCATATTCATTTGCATACCGCAATTTCTTCAATTTATTCATATTAATTCACATACATAACTCCTTCACTTTTCAAACTCATTTACATAACACCATATCTTCAATTTTCATATTTAGTCACAACAAAATTTCTTCTCTTTTCATAGATATTCTTATAGTACAATTTCTTTGTTTTTCATATATAATCACATAACGCAATTTCTTTACTTTTCATACTCTTTTACATAATACAATTTCTTCTCTTTTCATTCTCATTCAATGACATACTTCATTTACTATTCATTTTCATTTACATACTCATAACTCATTTTCTTTAATGTTCATCTTCATTCATATATACAATTTCTTTTACTTTTCATATTCATTCCGATTCATACACTTGCTTTACTTTCTCATTTCTACTTCACATTTCACACCATATGCTTTCTTTACTTTCTCATTTTCATTTCACATTTATTCATTTTATTAATTTGAGGACCAGTGAGCCACAGTATCCCAAATACTGAAAGCCGACAACCTAGTAAACACGTGGACCTCTGCCGCCCCGGGGTCTTATGCGTCCGTGGCTACGTCTTCCTCCCAGCCTATGCCAGTAAGGGAAACACCGCACCCCAAGTAGAACTTAGGTAATAATCACCGCACCCCAAACATAATTTGGGTAATAATCACCGCACCCCAAGTAGAACTTGGGTAATATATCACCGCACCCTAAGGCCGATAGCCTGGGTAATAATCACTGCACCCCAGATAAACTGGGTAATAACCAGACCTCAAGCCGATAGCTTGGGCGATCGCACCCCAAACATAGTTTGGGTAATAAACACCGCAACCCAAGTTGATCCTTGGGTTTTAGAAGGTATATCCCAAACCCCTAGGATTTATGTAGGTACTGGTCAACAAAATTAATTTTTATAATCATTTTCATTTCATCTTTTTATCCCATTTTATTATCACCTATCATCTCATCTTTTATTTCAACATAATATCACATCTTTGACATTTACCATATTATTTATCTTCTCATTAATACCACATATTTACATACACCAGGTTATTTAATATATAAGTTACTACGTCATACTATTACATATCATGAATGCACCATATTATTTATTTTGTCACGTTATCATATATTATGTGCACACCAAGTTACTTCGCTTATTGCATCATGTTATCACCTATTTATTTCACCTTGAACATCTCTATATCATACATATTCCAACTCATTAATTTCATCATTTATCATTTCACTTCTCATTATCACCCATATATCATTAATAAGCACCATATTAATCAACACATCATAACCCCATATATATATATATATATATATATATATATATATATATATATATATATATATATATATATCATTTCAATTTATTATTCGTATATTATACATATATCAAACCCCCAATACTTCATATTATCATATATATACCCAATATATCACCCATTACACCAAATATTCAAAATCATGCAAATTTACCTTAAAGCACAATTTCAACTTATTAAAATTCCGTATTTTCTATTATATCTTTACCCGGCCATAATTATCACATATCACATCGAATCAGTCTAAAATTTTATCACAACATAAAATATACCTAGTACAATCATACTCACTTGACGAACCGGCCCAAAGACACTCCTCGCTCCCCCGGTCGTTAATCAAACTTCACTTTTTCATACCTATTAAGAAAATTACCGAACCCATAAATCAGTAACTCATAACACACGTTATCTATCCCCCGAATTCACATCAAACATACTCATACATCATATACAACATACATAAGCATATCAAATCAACTATTCTCTATTCTTATAGCCAATTCCCAATTTTACGCCTTGACTGGAGGAGTTCCAATCGATATTTTAAATTTTAAAGATAAAATACCCCAAATTAACTTCTATATCGAAAAGTTAACTCATATATGCATATCGGGAATAATGTCTATTATTTGTACATATTTCCCATAATTATCCTATTTTAGAACCAATAAACACTATTTTTACAATTTCCTGATACCAGAAAAATTTCTTATAATTGTCAAATGATTATTAAAATTTATCATAAATGCTTCTAAATTATCCTATATTATTCTACATCATCCAAAATAATTATTAGCATTCAATAGATGCAATGCTCCTTACCCTTCCTAAACTCAAACCCTAGGTTTAATAAAATTTCCTTATTATTACGAAAGAAATTGAAATCTTTCACCTTTAGCATGTTCTATATACTCTAAATATCTTTCTACTACGATTTTTATATAAAAAAAGAAAAGCATACAATTCCATAAACAAAGACACAAATTCTATACTGTCATGAAGCTCTCTTGACAAACCGACACTACCATTCTGAAGAGCATCCCAAATATCACAAGAACCCCCAAAAATTTCGGAGGTTGAAGTGGAATATGGTTGGATTTCGAGCTTGGTTTTTTTTGTGGGGAGGGGAGGAATGGGTTTCGGATGATGGGTGGGTTTCAGCCAGCAAAGAAAAGGAAAGGGGAGAGAGGAAAATGAAGGGTGGCATATTTGTAATCATGATGAACTTTAATGGTAAAGAGGTTAAGGTTATGGGCCTAAGCCCAATTTCAAATTAAATGGTCCTTTTTAGGGTTATTTTCAACTCCGAACCCCAAAATTTCTAACTTCTTGCTAGGACTATGCAATTCCTTTAAATTACCAAATATCCAACCCTCTATTATGCACAAGTACACAGAAAAAATTTCGGGTTAAATTTGAACATCTCCTCCAAGAAAACTCATCTCAAAACTCCTATATTTTCAATTTTTTCCGTTTAACCCCAAATTCCAATTTAGTTATTATAAAATAAAATAAAATCAATTAATATAAGAAAATATACTGAAAATCAGAAATAAAAATAATATAAATCAAATGTTTAAGAATTTTTAAAAGATAGGTGTTACACTTATATAAGTATTTACTTAACTACCTTATTATTTATACTTGCTCCCATATCTATTCTATATGCGTTATTATTATTTTATTTTATTTTCAACCCATATTATTACTTTTTACTATTAACTAGTTTTTCTATCTAAATATTGTTATTTTGTATATATACTTTATTTTTACATGTCAATATTTTTGTACTTTCATACTACTTCATTTTATTTTATATTTTATTGCTAAGTTATCTTATATTTGTTTGCTACTCATATGATATAACTTTTATTATTTATACTTTTTATTTACTATTTACATTTTATTTCTATATAATTAATATTATATACTATTTCAATAATATAATATTACTTTTACTACTATTATTATACCTTGTTACTACTCCAACTACTTATAATTTTCATATTATAGTATTGTTTGTTTCATAATATAGTTTTACACTTATCTATGTATATAATATTATATGTTAATTTTCTTGCTATACTTAACAGCTTATAAATATTTTGATATGTACTAATCACTATTCTACATATTTAAATTTTAAATCCTATGTATAGTTATAATATAACTTTTACAAATGAAATTTTGTTTTTATATTACTTTTTTATACATTATTATTTTCTATTTTTCTTATCTTATATTTTCTATACTTCTTAACTAAATTTCAGACTCATATATTTTTCAAACTTTTATCCAACAATCTTCTCTTAAACTACTTTCATTTTATCTCTTAATATATAATCCTACTTTAGTTTACAATTCTAATCATTCTATTGTTCTTGTTTTCTTTTAGGTAACTCCTCTTTCCTTTAAATTTCCAAATTTATTAGCAATTGCTAACTACTTTTCAATTATTATACTCATCCAATTATTTAACAGTTTGTTTTATATTCCGATATTTCTTTTGTTTTATACTATTTATTTCTTTATCATAATACTGCTCTTTTTATCCAGGTACAATTTTAAACTACTCGATCTCTATTTATGCTTTTAGTCTATATATATTTTTAAAATATTCGTACTTCATTACAATTTATCAATACTATTCAATTATTCTATTCTTTGCACTTACACTTCCTTTTCTTTCTCATTTATTTTCATACTTCTATGTCTTTTTTTTTTTTTTTGGCGTATTCTTTTTCATTATACTTCTTACTACTTTCATTATTTTGCGTACTATACTTATTTTTTATTTACTAATGCATTTATTTTTGCCATGATTTTCTTATTTCCTTCCAATTTATTTTGTTTTTCAATTCTTTTCACAATTGGTTACTTAAGTTATATTTTTTTCTTATATTTTATTATCTAATACTTAACCTATCATTATTTTATATGAGAAGTACTTTCAATCTACATTATCTTTTACTATCAAATTTCTTTGTTCTATTATTTTTTCTAGTTTGTTTAATACTTCCGTGTATTTTGTTCTTATAATGCTCTCTAGCTTTGTACTCTTATCAACTTTGTATATCTTACTTGATACACACATTTTCTTATATATCAATTTTATCTTAAGTTTATTTTGTTTTCAACCTTATGTATTTTTATACTATAATTATTTTTCAAATTCTTTATATGGGGTGTTCAAAAGACAACTTTTCCCTAGTAAGTTCTGAGTACATAAGTTTTCTAAAGGGAGAAGAGTGTAACACCCTGTAAAATTGAGTTATTACAATTTTGCAACACATATGTTACATGCATGTATTTTATATTGTTACGGAATATTTGTAACATATTTTTAATTCAAATATTTTTACGTATTTTGTATTTCGATGTTTTAAAAATAAATTTTCCGTTCTCTCGAAATTCATTTTCTCATATTTTTAGCCAACTTAAATATATTTTATTTATACATGCAATCCATGTGTTTTCAATGCACGTGTTGATTATATTTTTTCATGAAGTCCTACATATAAAATTTACTTGCTTAATTTAAAGGATTAGATTAGAATAACATAAACTAGGTTAGAATAATATAAAATTGATTATACTCCTTGTCACGAGGAGTGGCGAGATGGTAAACCATCTCCAACGCAACAGTCCAAATGACTGATGCCATCATCTCCTTCACAGACTATGAGGGAACCCACACCTTCACCGACTCGGGTGGTTTGGCCAAGGCTGTGGCACTGGCTATGAGCGACATGGGGGTCTCTTCCCCTCTTTTTTTAAGGTCAATCCGACCACCTTAGACTTGGGGGGACTCTGCCCATTTTGCCTTCTTGCTCGGAAGTTCCTCCACTTCTGGAGGAGGTCGCTTTTGCAAGGCCTCCCCCTAAGGAGCTTTGACGTCTGCTAAAGCTTTCATCCTCGCCTCCGCCTCCTCCTGGCCCTTATTCTCGGCCCACATCTCCTTACGCTATGCTTTTATGAGCAAGGGATCCACCATCTTTGACAGTCTCGGGCGGAAGATGCGTAGTCAAAGAAAAACTAAAGTGTAAGGAGAGCAATTAAACGTGACAAATAACTGAGGTTGTATATATAGAAGTAAGACATCGATAACCGCACCAAGTGCATGAACACATGTGGAAACACGTGAGAACATGTCAAATGCACATTTCCACCAACTCCGACATGTTCCCCAAGGCTGTGCCTCAAGAGAGTTCAGGGAGGCAAGATGGTTCACCAAAACCTCTGAGTGGCATCCGAGGCCGATCAGCAAGAAGAAAGCTCAAAGCACCACTGGTTTTCCATGACCTCGAAGTCGTATCCTAGGCCGAACATCATGTGGAGAGTTCAAAGCACCACCAATTTGCCCCACCGTCGAAGTGACAACCGAGGTCGAACTTCAAAGAGAGAGTTCCATCCCCTCAGCATGTTTTTTGAGCCTGAACCTCTAAGACAGAGTCCCATGCCCTCGGCATTGTCCCCGGGGATGAACCCCCATAGAGATATCTCAAGCATCCATCCATCAAAAAGCCATCAGACAAAGAACCAAGCTCGACAAAGCATCTTTATTGTAGACCACCCCCCTCCCAAAAAAAAGTGATTACATTCGCATAATTACAACGGAATCACGAGTTCAAGGCAGTAGGTTTTTGGCCCTGAGGTCATCGTCTGAACCTGGTCCAGTAGGTATTGCTTCAGCAGTTGAGAGGTCGGCACCCAGGTGGAGCACCTCCAAATCTCGCATGCTAGTTACACTGGTTGATCCTACTACTCCAATCTGGGCATCCCCCGGAACTCCCACTTTCGATCGAAACCCAGGGAAAGGTGCTAGCCTCGAGAAGGGACTCTAAAAGGTGGACGCCTGGCTCACCTCCCCCAGTCTAGTCCTCAACCGAAAGTTCTCAAAGTTCTTTTCCACGAGCATTCGTCTGACGATGGAGTCTGAGGACTGACCACAGAAGAGACGAGAGGGCCCACCAGCATCAGCCTGAGCGAGAGCAATGTCGGCATCGGGATATAATGCCTTCAGACGAACCAACACCCGAGCCACCTCTTGCGATCGACTGATATGAAAACTGAATGCCCCTTCCTGATCAATCGCCTCCTTGCGAAGGCGGGAGATCATCTCCTCGGCTTGACTCAGCTTATTGCGAAGATCGTGAACCTCACTCTTGAGGTCCTCCTCCCGAGCTCCACGTCCGATAACCTGCTCAAGAAGGTGCATTGAAACTCAGACACGAAATAGACATTCATGGTTAGTTGTGAACTTTTATTTAGACAAAAAATTTACATTATGCGATGGCCAGTCCATACCTGGCATGTACAAAATCAGGAACATGTAAAAAGAAAAAGAAGGGAAACTACAAGTTAAGAGATAATCACCCGAGGAGGAGAGTGAATGGGTTCGACTACAACGGGATCGCAAATATCGAGGCGGAGTTCCCTTGGGGTCGAAGGGGTGCTACCAGGGCCTGACTCTGGGTCGTAACAGAGCCCCTCAAGGTCAATATTGGGCTGCCTATCCTTGACATGTTGAAGGGCTCACTTGTAGCCCTCCTAACCCTACGCAATCTGGCCGGTTGCATCATCGACCTCTGCCTCCAACTCCTTCACCCTCTTTTCTAACCCATCGATGCGGGTCTTCTCATCCTGCCACCTCGACTGGTACCGCTTGGCCCTGTGCTCAACAGATTCCAAGTCATAATGTACTACCTCATCAGCTCACTCTCGTAAAGTGTGGCCTGCAACTGAAAGGAAAACATTGAGATACCAACTAATGGATACATACGCTCCAAAATGAGCACTTACCGCCACCGAGTGCTGAGAGTACCGAAGGTATGCCAAGCTGAATGTCTCCTGTGCAAGGGATTTTCTGTCCCTCGGAGACACAATATTGTTCACCACCTCGACAGCCATCCGAGACTCCATAATGGAGTCAAAAATTTTCACTGGCCAATCAGGAGTGAAGGTCTCCCGAACCTTATCAGGGATGACCTCCTCCAGGTACAGGTGGATCGGCGGCACGGGAGACTCCATCGTTCCTTGGGCTCGGAGAAATCTCTCACTCGGTTCCGGCTTGGAAGAATCCTCTGGGTCACGGATAGCCAGGGTCCTCATCTCCCTCACCCTTTTTGGATGCCCCTTCGGGGACCCCCCAACACTCAGCGATGTCTCTCTCTTCTTCCCCGTATCCTCAATCGTTCGCTATGCTGCCAGGGCAGCTAGAAGTACATCGACCTCGTCATCTTCCAGGGCAGCATAAGAAATATGTCAGAACCATACCTCAGAAAAATAGCAACAGAAATTATAAGGGAAGAAACTCACCGGGGACATAACGACTCAAGTCGCTAACTGCAAGTGACATCTCCGTCACCCTGGACCAGTCGATGCTCGCATTATCTTCGAAAAACCTGCTAAACTCCACCCTCTCATCTTTAGAGAGCTCTTCGGGCCTCAAGGGCTCCTCGGAGCTGGCTCCTACGACTATGAGATTGGTCTGTCCCAAGGCTCTGGGGTTTAGACGATCAAATACTTCTTTCTCCAATCCTTTATGGAGTCGGGATGGTTGTGCACCACGCACAGCTTGGACCAGGGAGCGATATACCATCGATAGGAACTCGTCGGGAGTGCGCACAATCCAAAACTCACTAGGAAGGATCTGAAGCTCAGAGGGATGCCTTTCCTTTGGCTGAGCATAATGAAACTCATCAATTGCTTCCACGGGTTCGGTGCGTACTGCATCGGGCTCATCCCTGCCCATTTCAGAACCCGCTTGATAAACAGGTGGAGGGGCAGATGTAGCCCTAAAGTAAAAATGTCTGTAAGGAACATACAAAACCTCTTCCCCAGTTGATCAGTCAGACGAATGCCCTGATTCGGGAGCATCAAGAACTTTTCCTGAATAACGGCAAGGTCACTCTCCATCAAGGTATTTTGCATCTTGTCAGCCTCTGTCTTTGGTCTATTCTATGAAGACGGGGGTATGCCGAACTAAAATAGATCCAGCAAGTTCTCTAGATCTCGAGAAGACACACAACCATCAGGATCGTCTCAGTAGGGCAACGGCACATGTCCCTTATCAAGAAAGAGGTTTCGCCTCTTCCTTTTGGCCGAACGACGAACACAAGGAGACGGGGCACCCACGATATTGTCCAAGGCCGTTGCCCCCGCCCCTCACACAGAAGGGGTTCCCGTAGCCTCACCTTCGTCATGGCTCGGGACGTTATAACTTTCATCCACTTTTCCCCCGACTTCACCGGTGCCCAGGGACTCTCTTCCTAGCTCTCGATATCCATGAACTCCGGACCTTCGTCCGTGACCTTAATAGCAGCCCCATCCGTGGGCAACTCCGAGCCTCTTGCTTCAGCACTTACCCCCTCGATATCAATCCCCTCCAATGCAGGGTCCTGCGAATGTTGCTGTTCAGTTTCACTTGCTCTTGACGAGGAGCGAACAGAAGCCTCGGAGGATGAAGACCCATCGCCTCCCGAGGATGAGGTCGAGCAACTGGATTAGCTGGCAGACATGTTTGATGAACTAAAAAAAAATTGAAAAAAGAAAAAGTGGTCCAAGAAGGAGTAGGGTAAGGAGACTTGTAGAGGAAGGAGAAACTTCTCAGTTAATGGGTCATGTGACGGCCCCTCGATAACCACGAACAAATGCGGAACGTCGCTTGGAAGGTCAGTGCCACGTGGGGACTAAATCAAAACTTTCTCATGGCTTCAATTTAGTCACGCCCTCGGCATGGCTTCCGAGGCCAACCCTCTAGAGGGACTTTCTCAAGGCTTCAATTTCACCCCACCCTCAGTGTGGTATCCGAGGACAACCCTCATAAGGAGCTTTTTCAATTCTTTAATTTCGCTATGCCCTAAGTGTGGTATCCGAAGATGACCATCATGAGACACTTTCTCAAGGCTTCAATTTCGCCACGCCCATGGAGTCGCATCCGAGGCCGACCCTCATGCGGGACTTTCTCAAGGCTTCAATTTTGCTGCACCCTCGACGTGGCATCCGAGGCCGACCCTCATGAGGAGCTTTCGGAATGCTTCAATTTTTCCATATCCTCGGTGTGGCATCCAAGGCCGGCCCTCATTAGGTACTTTCTCAAGGCATCAATTTCGCTACACCCTCGATGTGGCATCCGAGGCTGACCTTCATGAGGGGCTTTCTCGAGGCTTCAATTTTGACATGCCTTCGGCGTGGCATCCGAGGCCGACCATCATGAGAAACATTCGCAATGCTTCAATTTCGTCATGCCCTCAGCGTGGCATCCGAGGCCGACCCTCATAAGGCACATTCTTAAGGCATCAATTTTGCCACACCCTCAACGTGGCATCCGAGGCCGACCCTAATGAGGCACTTTCTTGAGGCTTCAATTTTGCCACGCCCTCGACGTACAATCCGAGGTCGACCCTCACGAGGAGCTTTCTCAATACTTCAATTTTGCCATGCCCTCAGCGTGGCATCCAAGGATAACCCTCATTAGGCACTTTCTCAATGCTTCAATTTCGCCATGCCCTCGACGTGGCATGCGAGGCCATCCTCATGAAGAACTTTCTCAAGGCTTCAATTTTGCTACGCCCTTGGCGTGGCATTCGAAGCCAACCCTCATGAAGAACTTTCTCAATGTTTCAATTTTGTCACGCCCTCTGCGTCGCATCCGAGGCCGACCCTCGTGAGGGACTTTCTCAAGGCTTCAATTTTGCCACGCCCTCTGCGTGGCATCCGAGGTCGACCTTAATGAGGAACTTTCCCAAGGGTTCAACTTCGCCACGCCCTCGGCGTGGCATCCGAGGCCGACCCTCATGAGGGACATTCTTAAGGGTTCAACTTCGCCATGCCCTTGGTGTGGCATCCGAGGCTGACCCTCGTAAGGAGCTCACTAGGCCTCCCGACTTCCTCGCCCTTAGTGAGTCGTCTGAGGCCGACCTCCACAGGGACCTCAAGCGGGGGAGATTCCATTCCACAGATTCCCGCCACAACGAGACACTCCCAATTCCGACATGTGCAGATCGCCATTGTCTATGCGACACCTACCATCGATCAACTACTCCTCGAAGAAGGCTAAAATGTCACCTCCACGAGTTGGGGGCTTATGATGAGGGTAAAAAATGGTGGACAATCTACACTGCTCGATTTTGGTATGAATCTTGATGATATCTCACAACTGCATACGGGCCACCTATAATCCCAGCACCCAAATCCAACCCAATATGGACAGGGTCACATCCCCTAAACAAGGGACCCAGGAATACTCCACAATCAGGTTCTCACAACTATAAATACAGCCTACCTCTATAGTAACTAAGTAATCACAATTTTCACCACCTAAGCCATTCTTAATCCTCTGGTTATTAACATTAGCGTCGGAGGGTCTATCCCCAGGTGTAACATCCGGCAAAATAGTATATATATATTTTGTACATTAATCCATGCACATTTAGGAGTCGCACATATTAATAGATTTTTCTCAATTTTAACTGAGTAAATATTGAAACATATTATTTAATATATTTTGAAACCGGCAATGGTATAATTATGAGCCGGAGTTGGGATAAATTCTCAATTAAATTGTATGTTTGTCTCAACTACAATTAAGACGGAACGTATACTGTGACTATAATAATAAACTATTTTTTCATATACATACAAACAATTTTTTTAGTATTATGTATGTACTGTATGTGTGTATGTATATGTATAATTATCCATACAAATAAAAATCCTAAACTACTAATTGAAACCCAAAACCACCTTGGAAAACTTTGGGCTTGTTTGGGTATGGTCACCCCCCCTCTCCCTCACCCTCATCTCACCCCCAAGATTGGCCGGCCACCACCCCCTCCCCCATATAAAACCCTACTTCCTTCGTCAAACAATTTTTTTCTTCATTTTCCCTAACTCCAAAATCAACCTTCCTACATCAATTCCTTCCTTTTTATTTCTAATCTTCCCTACACTTCAATTCTTCATCAAGCCTAGTTTAAAATTGGTGACTAAGGTTGCAAGAAAGGAGCAAGGAGAAGAAGGAACTTGATGAAAGGAGGAGCTTTTGTAGTAGAAATATTCTACTACAAGTAAGTGACTTCATTAACTCTATGCATATTGGGTGTTTCTTTTTTTTGTGATGAAATGTTGCAATATTTTGGCTTTATAGATGGCATGAATGATATTTTTTATGTAAACTTAAGCTTTTAGGCTAAGAATGCTAATTGATAGATAAATGTTGAATCTTGAGAATAATTAGCATGGGATGATTAGAAAATTCATAACTTGGTGCTATGATGGAATTTAAACCTAAAATTTTTATGGTAGCATCTTGATTGTATCCCTATGAAATCAACCAAAAATTGGGAATTTTGGATGTGTTTTGATATTTTTAATAAATTCGAATATGTTGCTGGTTTGGGATAAAATTTCTGCTCTGTTTTGAATTTAACATTCTTGACTTGCAAAAATCATAACTCCATGATTGCTGTGAATTTAGAGTTGTAGTTTCTACTGTAGGATCTCATACATTTCTATAATTATTCCACCAAATTTCATAATTTTTGAAGTATGTTTGGTATTTTTATAAAATACGAAATCAACGCCGATGCAAGAAAAGGGGGCTGACCTATTTCTTTTCGGTCTTGGTATTTTTTTGTCTAGCTTGATAATTCATAAACTTCTGAATACTTGGAGTCATGAGCTGAAATTTTTATTTGAGGTTTATGTGTCTATAACAACTCCACCAATTCTCGTAATTTTTGGACAAGGACTGATATTTTAATAAAAATCATATTCATTGCTGGAACAAAGTTTTTCCATTTTCTTGTCTTATTATACATGTCTGGATTCTAGAATTCATAACTCTGTGATTTAACAGAATTTAAGATTGGAAATGTTACAGCAGCTTCCTAAGTCAATATGGAACATGTCTACCAAGTTTCGTAATTTTTGAACAAGCATTGTTATTTCTTCTAAATACATCTTGCTGCTGTAATTAAGAAGCAGCGTTGTTGCTGTGTAGTAGTTTACATATAATTCAAAATATCATATCTTCCTCTATACTTGGAGTATTGAGCTAATTTTTGGATATGTACTGCTCCTATGTGTCTAGCACATTCCTATTAAATTTTATAGATTTTTGAGCTCATTTGATATTTTAAAAGAGTTTATTTGTGTAACTGGTTGACAATTCTACTAGATCTAGAAGTTTTTCATGCTCATCAGAAATGGCCATTTTTATTCTCTGAAATGAAGTATTTTGAGAAAGTTTTCAACTGAGATGTTGTAGTAAACTTAAATATATCTTTCCAAAGAACCTAAGAACTTGGAATTTCATTGAGTGTGTGATTTATGGTGTTTTTTCCAAAACAACATAATTGCAGGTTGATTTGAATATATGCTTGCATCATACTGGGACTTTAGAATTGACTTAGATGATGTTTATTCTGACCTTTGCATCGTTTTTTGATCATGTTGGAGTTGTGCTGGTTTCACCTAATGTGTTTCTAAGATTTGAGCAACTCTTGGATCATGATTGTTCATGCTTGTGTTGACATGTATATGTCCATTATGTGTTAAGGCTATAATGGAGTTAGATAGTTGTTAGTTAGTTTTTGAATCATGTTTGATCATATTATATTGAAGTGTGATTGGATATACAATAGCTTGTTGTTGTCTAGGGTAATGGCACCACCCTAGGACTATCAATCCATTTGACCCTCGATAATTAGTGCCCTTGTTACCTCAAGATGTTGTGGATGAAGACAGTCTTCGTGCGCCGACGGATCGTTACTCATGGAGAGATTGATCGTGGGACGGAGATGGGGTCGAGATCCAAGCAAGAGGGTGTTTGGCATTCGACGGAGGTCGAATCGCCAATGTCCCTGGGTCAAGTTTGGGCCAAGTTGGGCGAATTCTTCAGCCTAGCCTGGGGGGCGTGTCGGTTTCCCCTATGGCTTGTGAATTAGATAAAGAACTGGGTTTATTTGCCTAGCAAGTAATCGGCTAGTATTCAATAATTTCTGCACAAATAAGATCAGTAGTTGCTAGAAGAAGACTAGTAGTAGTATCCTAAAACCAGAGCATGTCATTTGTATTGATAGGATAGGCACTAGTCGGGTGGTCGTACTCACCTGTCAAGGGAACACGTACGGCATTGTATCGCCTGGTAAAGGGGATGGGCGGCGTAGTATAGTCTGTGATTTTCTGGGTCTAGTGATAAGAACGGGATGTGCTCCTGTTGGAAGGAGGGAATGGACCCTACGAATCCGTCAAGTTCTATGTTGTTTAGTATGGGCAGGGAGATGGAGTAAGACTCCAATGTGTGAGTAAGACTCTATGCATCTCGGTGAGCGGGGTACCACGGGGCCACCTTTATGCTCGTGGAAACTTTTGGGTAAGGTCCGGAGCAGTGGGACTGCGGGGACCGGGAATAGTGGAAAACGGTGACACCACTACTGACTGCAGAAGTGAATTTGGACTGAATAACTGCAACCTCACCAGTCACTGGATGAATGTCATGAACGAAAAAGAGCACAAGAGTAGGATGCATTGCGAGGGATCGAACCCCGTGATCTGGAGACTATGAACTCCTTGGAAAGTATGTAGTATGGAATGCATATGTTTCCATTGAATTTGTGTTCGGGAAAGTATGTAGTATGGAATGCATACGTTTCCAAATGAATTACATTAGAGTAAGAGCATTTGTGTGCATTTGAGATTGTGCATTAGACTCTAGGGCATGGCATACACTAACACTTGTGATTTGACTGCACATTTTCCTTCTACATCAAATATTGATTGTTGTGTTTGAAGAGTCGTTGGTTTTATCAGCATTGCGTCAGTTGCATTCAACTGACGTGACCATAGTCTATTTAGTTGTATGACTACTGGATCGTGGAAGCAGGAAACTCGAGCTGAGTGGAGCATCAAGTGGAGATTATAAATTTGTAAAGTAAATTTATTTGATGTAATTTATGTGAATTCAGGATGCAATTCATGATGTAATTCTATGATGAACAATTTGTGCTTGTAATAACTTGGTGGTAACAAAAAGGTTTTAATTTCTTGTGTTCTTTCTGTAATTGGACTTGTTTGAAGGAAAAATTCTGGCCTGTGTCTCGAGTTCCCGATATTAGGGCACTACACCAGGAGTCCTCCTGGTGTCTCAGACTTTTTTGCAGATGTCCGGTGAGAGTCGAACCACCCAATCCATTACATCACCCTCACAGCGGAGTCAGATTGGAGGCCGAGATCTGAGTTTCCTCTCCCCAAAAGAACTCACTTTATCTGTTGCTCCCACACCCAAAAACAAGCAGTATTAGTTTCCAATTCATTCTGGTTTTCAACCAATTTTCCCACTTTTTTCCCAAATATACAATATAAATCAATTGAGATAGTCTTTTCTTCTTGCCAAAAACTGAGTTTGCTAAAGATTTATGTGAAATTTTGTTATAGCATTTGTGTTATTATTTCCCTCTTTAGATATCAGATGAGTCAATGACCTTAACTTGTTTGAGGGTATGCTTCAATGCAGTTCATTCAAATAATAATAATAATGACAAGGGAAATGAAGTTAGACGATATATATATCAATATTTTTTAAGTACAAAGTCGGGATATATATCAGTAATTTTAAAGTGAAGTTAGACAATATATATGTTAACTATTATGCAGAATAAAAGAAAGAAGAGAAAGAAGAATTAGGGGTAATATTCTGACTGCTTGAGATATTATACCCTGAGTATCTATATTGAAATACACAGATTACTACCTTTAGCCAGTATATATAGGATAAACTGGAATTTGGGTAATGGGCTCTAGGCCCATTCAACCTTTGTCTTATATCCATACAAGTAGTAAGTGCAACAATGTGATACCCATACAATATTATTATAAATAATAGTGTGCATATACTGAGAATATACCTATATAACCAACAATCTCCTCGTATATTCTCAATATATAAAGCAATACGGATTATCTCATTAGTTCAACATAAATTTAACTAGATAATAGCAACTTTCAAAATAAATATTGCATTACATAAATTATAGTTAATAAGGATTAAACCAATTATAAAACTGATTAGTTCAAATGACTAAACTTGAATAATCAAATAGTTCCAAAACCATATCATAATAGAATAGTTCACAATAACTAAAACAATTGAAAGAAAACTGTCAGTCTCAACATTAACCAAAGCAAAAAAAAAAACTTCAAAACCAAACTAAGAGTTTTAAGCTCAAATAATGCATAGACTTGAACTCAAAAGAAGTTCCATCAAGCAAGTGAAACCTGACAGTGTCATTGCAAGCAGCTTTATGTTTACTCCTCCATGTCGAACAAATCATCATCTTCAAAATTGTGGTTGAGAGGCTCATTTCCATTGCCTTTGCTAACATCTGTTTCCAAATATTATAAATAAGAATTTCATGAGTCACTTCTTTTATAATTCAAACAATTACATAAAGGTATCTAGTTCAAGCAAAAGAACTTAGTACTATTCAATTTAGTTTAGCAAAAATATAATACAAGCATCACAATCAAGTATCTTTATCAAACTACAATACCAAAACTATTATAGTTTCTACACAAAAATTATTCTATGTTTCATATTGGAATGATAAAACTGTCATAAATATGGCTAAATGTTGAATCATTAAAATTGGAATGAAGCAAGTATCAATAAAAGACATATCATCAAACTCGAATGATATAACGACAATTTTAATCATCGGAAACACATCGACAAGTTTTCGTGCTTCATATTGGAATAATATGATGATTCTAAGTAAATTACTAAAATATATAACACCATAAAATTGGAATGATATTATATATTAGCGAAATTTACATGAAACTTTTCACATTATTTAAATCATGTCAACTGCCCAAATTGATGCTTAAGCTTGAACTACTCTACTAATTTTCAATGTAACTAGAGTGTTAAATCTTTGGCTCATAAGCTTTCAACCTCATTACCCCCGCTGTTTTGATAATTAGACCCCTATTTAGTCCTTTCGTAAGAGCATCAGTAACATTCTACTTTGATTGCACAACAATAAGAGAATAATCTCTTGTTTAATGAAATAGTTCAACTTTGCATGTCTAAGTCATACAGCGTTACCATTGTAAAGAATATTAGTTGCTAAAGTGTTTGTAGCTTGGTTGTCATAGAACAGACTTACAGTGGTTACTTTAAACCTTCCCAATAGAATATCTAGAAAGATGTCTTTCATCAATTCCTATTCTTCACCAGCTTAAGATAGTGCAGTGAGTTCAGACTACATTGATGAAAATGCAAGTTCTGCTTTCCTTTTAAATCATCATTATACAACTGTCCCTCCTAGTGTAAACACATAACCACTAGTGGATCGACTTTCACCTTGTTCTGAGCACTACGATGCATCAGAATACCTTTCCAAAACTAAAGGATGTCTAGAGTAGCACAAAGAAAACTACTGAGTACAGTCGAGGTATCCCATTAGCATCTCAAGGGCATTCCAAAGCCAATGTGAATTACTAGGATTACTAGTGAATCTGCTAAGCATGTCTACCGCAATGGCTATGTCGGGGCTAGTGCAGGTCATTGCATACACAAGACTTACAATAATTTTAGAATAGTCTAATTGTCTTACAGCTGCACCATCATTAGGTTTCAACTTTTTTTTTATAATCATAAAGTGTTTCAAACCTTTTGCAATCACTATATCCCCACTTCTGTAACACACTTTTGATGTAATGGGCTTGGCTAAGGATTATCCTTTGCCTAGCAAAACTCACTCTCATACCTAATTTGGTGTCCACAACACCTAGATCTTTCATGTTGAATCTTTTATATAGCATTATTTTAACTTCAATTACAGTACAGTGGTCACTTCTAATAAGAAGCATGACATCAACATACAAACAAATAATAGAAATTTGATTTAATAGATCACGATAATAAAGGCATTTGTCATAATTTCGTAATTCAAAACCTAAGCTTCTTATTGTTGTATCATGCCATAATTTAGGTGTTTGTTTTATGCCATACAAAGATATTTCTAATTTACAAACCTTGATCTCTAAACTATCAAGTACAAAACCTTTAGGTTGTTTTATGTAAATTTCTTCATTAAGATCCGCATTTAGGAAGATAGTTTTAACATCCATTTGATTATTAACAATTTTTAATAAATGTAATGACAAGAAGAATCCTTATAGTGCCATTATGACAAACATGTGAGTAAACCTCAAAGTAATCTACCCCACTTTTTTTGTATAACCTTTAGCTACTAGGCATGCTTTATACTTTGCTACAGTTCCATCAGAATTAAGTTTCTTTTTCAAAACTCACTTTCTTCCTATAGTTTTAACCCTTTTGGAAAATTAACTAATTTCTCAGGTGTTACTTAGTAATAAAGAATCCATCTCATCATTAATTGCCTCTTTCCAAAGCAAACCATCCCTAGGCCTTAAAGCTTCGTCCACAGTAATAGGATCAGTTGGCAGTGCATATGTCACAAATTCATCACCATAGATTCATAAGTATTAACTGTAATTCCCAAGTACACACATGTATTTGTTCGAGATCCTACTTCAGGCCTTCTAGAGTCGGTATTCTAACAAATACAATACAGCCCCAAGTTTTCACTTTATCAAAATTAGATGTGTATTTATGCCATAAATCATAAGTTGTAGCAAATAATTTAGAGTGTGACAACATGTTCAGAATAACATTAGCAGTCAATACAGCCTCACCACAAAAACTCAAAGGTAAACCAGCAGTCGTTAACATAGAATTCAACATTTTTGTGAGTGTTTGATTCTTGTTTTCGGCAATACCGTTTGATTGTGGTGAGTAAGGTATTGTTATTTTAGATATAATTCCATATGAATTAAAAAATTCTCTAATACCCATTGAGCCATATTCTCCACTTTTATTAGATCTAAACATTTTAGTTTTGGCATTTGACTAATTTTCGGGACGGTCTTTAAATTCTTTGAATATCACAAGTGCTTCATCCTTGATCTCAATAAAAAAATGTGACAATATCTAGAATAATCATCTACAAAAGTGACTAAGTACTTCTGACCTCCTAGTGTTACAAAATTTTTGAAATCGCATATATCAGAATGAACTACCTCAAGAAGTTTTGTACGCCTAAAATGGGATGAAAAGGTTTTCTAATGACCTTTGACTGAGCACACACTTCACATTTTTCATATTTTATGATGTATCAATTCACATGTTAAAAGTGTTAGCAACATCAAGTGATTTAATATAGTTCACATGTCCCAGCCTATTATGTCATGTAAGAGGCTACACAATTTAGAACTAACAGCATTAATCACTTCATTTGTTAAACTAAGTCTACACATGCCACTGACTAAATAAGCACAACCAAAGTATTTTGAGTTAATTGATAGTATAGCCTTACCACTAATCATGGAAACTACCATGCCACCATGATTCAGTTAGCTTATAGAGATTAAGTGCTTTGCTAAAGCAGGTACATATTTAACATTTCGTAAAATTAAATATTTACCTGAGGAGATACTAAGATTTGCAGTTCCAATCTAAAGCACCCTAACTGATTCTTCATTCGCTACAAAGGCAGACTCGTTTGCATCCTTGAAATCAGTTAACAGACTTTTATTGTTGCAAGCATGGCATGTGTCTTCTGAATCCAACAATAACCAAGTAGAGATATTGGCCTTCTCATCACCAACAGCACAAATAAAATTAGCGGGCTCAGTATTTCCCTCTAGAAAATTCACATTTCTTTGTTCGGTTGATGCTTTTTGGGTAGTCTACATTCAATAGCCTGGTGACCCCACTTTCTGCAGTTATAGCACTTTCCTTTCTTTTTGCCAATCTTCTTAGTGCCTTCCAACTTAGAAAGTTCACCCTTAGTGTTAAGTTTTTTCATCTTAAACTTAGGAACATGTTTGGCAATTTGTTAACACATTACCAATGGAGAGTTTTTATTGGCTAAATCCAAATTAATCCTAGTTCTAGTCTCAACTTCAACTCTAATACATTGTTTAAGTTTTGCAAGCTTAGTCTGCTCCAGTAATTTATACATTTCAGTCTTAAAAGATAGTCATGATGCAGGTAATTTAAAAGTTATTACTCCGGTGAGAAAAGCATCACACATAATGACATCCTTAGTTTTCAGTTTACCTAGTAAGTTTCCAAGATTAGTTACCTGAGGGAGAATGGCTTTTTCCGCTTTGAATTCAAAATCCATGAATTTTTCCACCAAATGGGTCTTAGAGATCTTCTCCTGCGTTTTTAATTCATCCAGCAAATTATCTCATATCTCCTTAGTTGTGACCCCCATTTCCAATTATATGGATTTCTATTTTTCTTTTCTTCGTATTCGTGTATTTCAATTTTTCTATAAACTCTTTTATTCTCTTGAACCTCATTGCTTTCATTTGAATATTCGATTAATTTGTTTGAACCCAAAAATTTCAATCCACACTATTATTTATTACTATTTAACTATTTGTTGATTTACTGTGTAAACCCCAAACCTAAATTATACTTTATTTTTATTACTAATTAGTATTTTGAATAATGCATAAAAATCCTATTCAAATCTATAATATTATTTCTTTTCTTATTTGATTAACTGTCTATTTTGTGAACACTGAAATTCTAATACATTATGTTGTATTTATTAGTATTCAGTACATAATTAATGGGTACTATTATATTACTATTGATTTATTTTATTTGAAGCTCAAAACCCATTAATTGATTTATTATTTTTAGAATCCAAATCCAAACCTGTTAGCTCATTTTCTTAGCCCATACCCTAACCAGTTAACCCGTTACCCTAAATTCACATCCTAATTCCCCTATATATATTAATTATCATTAACCCTAATTACTTAACTAACCCCCCCCCCCCCACCCCACCCCCCACCAGCTGCCTAATCCTTCTTCTTACCCAATTCGACTTCGACCTCCATCTCTCGAGCGCCTCTCTCCATTGCCCTGCCTTCCACCGTCGTCAGCTCTCGCCTCCGCAACCACCACCGCTACTCCTAACAGCCCCGCCTCTAGTCTCACAGCCACCACCAGGCACGTCGCCTGCCCCGCTGCTGCCGACCAAGCTCCACCAGCCTATGTTGCCTCCGCCGCTCGAGCCAACACCGAAGCACAACCACAACCACCTTGCTGCTCCCTTGTTCCTCACCCACTACAGCACCACCCTCGATGCCTCCCTGTCCTGCAACCACCTGCACCTCCCAACCACCGACGACCACCTCGCTGCTATTCTCTGCATCCACCCTTTCGTTGCTGCACTCGCAACATCATCGTGTGACTCTGCCCTCAGACCTCGCTCGCCCCACCGCTAGCGACTTTGACTGCCTGCATCCCGTAGTTGACACCCTGCTGTCACTACCTCTTTCAACCGCATACAGCTATCGACAGGACACCGACAGCTCCGTCCCCACGCTGCCACCTTGCCGCTGTTCTTGCTGTTGTGTCGCTGTCTCTTTGCAGTTCGCTGCCGTCGTTATTGTGCTGCCATGTGGTGTCGTCGGGACCCTCATTCGTGTGATTCTTTCATATTCTGAATCGTCGTCTATAAGGCAAGTTTCCCTTGAACTAGTTCATTATTCTTGTTCAAGAATTTTTTTGATCCCCACAAGTAGTTTCCGTTTCATTCGTCGTATTTTATTTGCTTAATACCCTTCAAAGAGACTATTACGGATTCATCGATAAAACCAAGTAGTAGTTCTCTTTTCGTGTCAATCCCTTGATTCAAACTCAAGCCTTGTTATACAACGTCATATGCATACACTACACGAATAGATAGATCAGAAACATGTTATGTAGAAAGTGATGATTTAGTGATTTAGATGTTTTCGATTGGATATGATGTTTATGCTATGTAAATAATAATAATTTATCTTGTTAATAGTAGAATTCAACCCTAAAGATTGGTTATAAATTTCTGTTAATTATTGTCATAAAATTATATGCTTGTGTATCTCGTTTGTTGCTAATTAATAATAATCAACTTGTGGGTCTACTGTTTATTCCATGTTGTGTTGATATTTTGACCCAGTTGCTGTTATAATTTAGTAGAATTTTGTAAACAACATCTGTAACCCTTTGAATATTTTTCAGAACTTTTTACGGATCAAAATTCCGATTTGTAGAATGCAAGTTATCACATTTTTTGCACTGCTAGGTTCTTAATTCCAGATTGCTGACTAGAGGCACACCGACCTAATTTACTATCTAGAATAAAATGTTAACAGTAGAATGAAAACTTGATAATTAACCAGGATGTTTCTAGACATGATTACGATTCACTTGATAATTTTTATAGGATTTTTCAATGAGTTTACAGTTACTTTATCTATATAAGAACCTTGTACTGAGCTGCTGCCTGAACAGTAGACTAGTAGAGAACTGTCTGTTTGACCTAGCTAATGTAACTATAATATACGTGTGAATATGCATTGAAACCGGCATGGAGTCTAGTTTCTGGAACCCCAGACAGAACCTGCTTTACTTTCCTGTACCAACGGTAAAGTCGGTTTTGTACAACAATGTATTGTTGTCCAAAATTTGTATCTTCATGTATATAAATATAAATATATTTATTTCTCGCTCGCATTAATAAGTTTAATTATATGTCGTGCATTGCATGTAACTCCCCGCAATTTTTAATACAATATCTCGAATTAATAAATAATTTTTAAATCAATTTATTTAATTATTTTGAATTTTCATAAAATTGACATTTTCACACATGCAAATATTTTTCAAAGTGTTAATTTAAAATTTTGAGTTGATGAAAAAATTATATTATTTTTTATTGGGTATATTTGAAATTTTGGGATTTTTTGGAATAAAGAAAACTACTTTTGTAAATTTTTGAAAAAAATGGGACTTTCTGTGAAAAGTCGTTTAGGGGTGAAAATTTAACATAAAAATTATTTGGCTACATTTAGGGTCTGCTATTCAGTAGAAGGCTCTAAGGAATTAGATTATTTCCATATTTGGTTGATTTTTTTTGATTTAATTGAATAAATATATAATTACGCAATTTTGAGATTATTGGGGGCTTTATTGAAAATATTATTCCTGGAGTATAAAAGTCAGAAAATTTATTTAGGAAATCTAATCTTTATTAGTAGATAATAATTATAATTTTTCTGTATTTTTTTATGAATATTTTATGGCTTATTTGCAAATACTCAACAATGAAGAACTTTTGTGCAAAATTGCCACTTGGAATAAGAACTCCAGATTTCGAAATTTTGCAATGCATATGTTGGTCGGCCAGATCTGGTATGTGAAGGGAATTAATTTTATTTTATTTTAAATTGATTTGATTAACTAATAATTGGAATGATCCATATATGTAAATAAATAATTTCTTGAGGAGTACTTTTGTAAACTTTGAGAAACCCTAAAGACCTGATCCCAGCCTACATTAGGTGTAGCAGCCGTCTACCTCTTGGTGAACCCAAAAACATATTTTCTCATTATTTTCTTGGAGTTTAAAGCTTGGATCTTGGACTTTTGCAAGGAGAAGGTCTTTCTTTATTTCTATTATTGTTTTTCAAGTTGATCTTCTTTGAGGTGAGTGATGCTTCTAGCCTTTGATGTATTTTACTCATATTATCATGATGAATGAACTTATGTATGTTTACATGAACTAAAGATGAAATTTTTATGAGAGATGATCATGTTTTACTAATTTTGAATGTTAAATATTGATGATGGATGAAAAATCTAACTTGGGATCTATGGATTTAATTGTAGTTAATAAAGATATGTAGAAATAATTAGAACTTGTTATATGATCTTAAATTCATGCATGATTGATTATAAAGTTGAGATCATTCCATGTTATTGGTTGTTTTTAATCATCAAAAATTGAAACTAAACATTATTGTTTGAATAATTGTTGTATGGATCGAAAGTAGTTTATTTTGAATTGGCTTATGCATAAAATATTAATATTTTGCTTAAAGAAATAAATCTAATGAGACAATATGGGATTGTAGATGTTAGATCTTGCTGTATGATTCAAGAAACATATTTGGATGAATAAAATATGAGATTTTTCATTGTTCTAATATTAAAATAAAGTTGTATGATTCTGTGTAATTGTTGTGTTTGTAAGAAAAATTTTTGGCAAGAAATATACCCAAAATAATAGTAATAATAATAATAATAATAATAATAATAATAATAATAATAATAATAATAATAATAATAATAATAATAATAATAATAATAATAATAATATCCTTAGGTCAGGGTTCGGGTGAATAGTAACCGGGGGGTTACTGTTCAAGCCCGAATAGTACTGGGTTTCGGATGAAGACCAAGGGTTACTGTTCAACCTCAGCTACAGTAATAACAACAGCAGCAACTTGCTGTTTTTGAAGGTTTTGTTGGATTTTTATGGTATTTTTGAGTGGTTTTTCTGCGTGATTTTGTGTGCTATGTTGGGGGACTCTAGTATACATATGGGGACAAGAGGGCCATGATTGACTCAGCCTTCCGAGGTGGATTTCTAATAGTTGGTGCTGCTGCACGCGAGAGCCCTTCCACAAGGGACTCCCTGATCACTATGGCCGACTTTCGTCTCTGTTTGACCAATCGGTCTCACAGTCAGGCAGGCTTATACCATTACACTCACGAGCAGAATATGGGTTTAAAAAAATATATATGAGTGGTTTGATCGAGTTTTGATGAGATTTTAAAGACATTGTATGGTCTGGACTGTAGTCTGTTTCAGTTGGGAACGCCATTTCGACTTAGTTGCTGATAAAATTACCTAAAACTTATAAAATAGAAATTGTATCTTACTGTGTCTAGTTTCCAGAACATCTGACAGATCCTCAATCCGACTTATAGACTATAAGATATGCAATTTCTACCACTATACTGTCGTAGTTTCATATTTTTAAAATAACGGTTAGTTTTCAGAATTTATTGAATATGAACCATTTAAAATAATTTACTTGAGCCCAGATTTTTATGGTGAATTCCTCATTATGTACTGAAATTAATTTTATTTTTTCCAAATTTAATATAGACTATAGAATGTACTGTTTTGAGGAACGAAATCATTTAACTTTCAGATTTTTGAATGAAAGATAGTTTCCAGAATTTAATATCAACCCTTTAAACTAATTTATTTGAGCCAAGATTTTTATGGTGGATTCCTTGATATGTGCTGGATTTAAGTGAATTTTTCCAAAATTTAACATCGATTTTGGTAAACGAATTCAAAATCAAAATTTTGGTAAACGAATTCAAAATCAAAAGTCTCTAACCATAGTCACTATTAGAAGTGATCATGGTGGAGAATTTGAAAATGAAACGTTTGCAGAATATTGCAACAAGAATGGTATAACTTATTTGGTTGTATTTCCTAGAGCTTCACCATAAAATGGAGTGGTTGAAAGGAAGAATAGGACTTTGCAAGAATGTGCATGTACCATGCTTGTTGAAAGCAATTCACCTAAGTATTTTTGGGCTGAAGCCGTTGCTGTAGCTTGTTATGTTTTAAATAGAATTTTGATAAGTCCTAAGCTAAAGAAAACATGTTATGAGTTATTTTTTGATAGAATTCCTAAGGTCTCTTACTTTAAAATATTTGGTTGTAAGTGTTTTATTCTGAACACTAAAGAAAATTTAGATAAGTTTGATCCTAGATCTAATGAGGGTATCTTTGTAGGATACTCAAATAGAAGTAAAGCATATAGAATCTTCAACAAGTCAACAATGACTACTGAAGAATCCATGCATGTTGCATTTGATGAATCTCTATCTTCATCGACTTTAATTGAAGATGATGAAACTAATTCATCACCTTTAAATAAAGTAATTACATCTTTAGAACAAACTAGTCTTGCGGATAAGTCGACCGATAAGGAAGTCAAGTCGACTGTTGTAAATCAGTCGACTGATGGACTTGTCAAGTCGACTGATCCTGTTGTGATGTCTCCAACTTTACCAAGGTCTTTTGTTGAAGTTAGATATCATTCTCATGACTTAATAATTAGTGACATTTCACATGATATTCAGACGAGATCACATATTAACATGATACCTCACACAGCTTTCTTGTCGGATTTTGAACCAAAGAATATACAAGAAGCGTGTGAGAATGAATTTTGGATCAATGTCATGCAAGATGAGTTAAACCAATTCATAAAGAATGATGTATGCGATTTAGTTCCACGGCCTCCTGATCATACTATAATTGGTACTAAATGGGTATACAAGAATAAGTTAGATGAATCAGGACAAGTTGTTAGGAACAAAGCTAGACTAGTTGCTCAAGGGTATAATCAAGAAGAAGGCATAGATTTTGATGAAACATACGCTCCTGTTGCTAGATTAGAATCAATTTGTGTCTTATTATCTTTTGCTTGTTTTATGAATTTTACACTCTTTCAAATGGATGTTAAAAGTGCATTCCTTAATGGGTTTATAAAGGAAGATGTTTATGTTAAACAACCACCAGGTTTTGAACATAAACAATTTCCAAACTACATTTTTAAATTGAAAAAGGCTTTATACGGTCTTAAACAAGTACCTCGTGCTTGGTATGATCGATTGAAGACTTTTCTCTTAGAAACAGGTTTTGAAATAGGTAAAGTAGATACTACTTTGTTTATTAGAAGAATTAAGAATGATATTTTAATCATACAAATATATGTTGATGGCATAATTTTCGGTTCAACTGATAGTAATCTATGTCAAGAGTTTGCTAACACCATGAAAAACGAGTTTGAGATGAGTCACATGAGTGAACTCAATTATTTTCTTGTACTACAAATTAAGCAGTCACATAATGACATATTTATTAAACAATGAAAATATGCTAAGAAATTACTAAAACAGTTTAACATGGATAGCACGAGTAGTAAGACCACACCTATGGCTACTACCACTACCCTTGACAAAGATGAATTTGGTAAGAGAGTCGACCAGAAACTCTATCGAGGTATGATTGGCTCACTCTTGTATATAACTGCTAGTAGACCGGATAATATGTTTAGTGTATGTTTGTGTGCTAGATATCAGTCAAGTCCTAAAGAGTCTCACTTAAAAGCTGAGAAACGCATTTTAAGATATGTTAAAGGCACGTTTAATTATGGTCTATTTTATCCACGCACCGACAACTTTCAACTTTTGTCATATAGTGATGCGGATTTTGCCGGTAGTAAAACTGACCGCAAGAGCACTAGTGGGACATGTCACTATTTGGGATATTCACTAGTCTTTTGGTGCAGTAAGAAGCAAAATTTGGTATCCCTATCTACTACAGAAGCTGAATATATCGCTGCAAGTTTGACTTGTGCCCAAATTTTGTGGATGAAACAAACCCTATTAGACTATGGTATTTTATTTGAAAAACCTTCAATAATTTGTGATAATACCAGTGCTATTAACTTATCTAAAAATCCGGTTCAACACTCACGTACAAAACATATTGATATTCGACATCATTTTTTACGTGATCATGTTTTAAAGGGAGACATTTCTTTAGACTTTATTTCTACTGATAAACAGGTAGCTGAGATTTTTACCAAACCTCTTAAGGAAGACACCTTTATGACCTTAAGAAGAAAACTAGGGATTTGTAGTTTTCATGATGTTTCTTGAATTTTTTCTGGTAAGTCAACTTACAAGTATTGTTCGGTCGACTGCCAAGTATCTTTTTCTAATTTTTGTCTAAGTTATATGCTCTGGACAGTCGACTGTGCATAGTACCCAGTCGATTGACCAGTTGTATTAATGATATGTTCAGTTTTCTATTTTGACTCTCGACTAAGTCGACTGCCCCTTAATATCAGTCGACTATCGCGAATCAGTTTTCTTCAAAATCGAATTTTGGCACATCGTTTGAGGCGATTCGTTTTTCACTTTACTGCTACCCTTTGACCGATCTGAGCCTTTGAAACTCCCTAAACTTCAGCTCGTCGGTCTTCTGCTTCTAGTTCCTCTCGTCCTCGTGCTGATTTTGATGATCCAAGAAGTCTTTACACTTCTATTAATTATATCATGGATCGTCAAGACGCTCTCATGGATCGTCAAGAAGCCCTTGAAGCAAGTATTTCTCATCTTACCCACCTATTCACCACTCATTTTTCTCCTCCCTCTCATGGTGGCCAAGATGAAGATGATGAAGATTGATGAGCTACTATTTTTATATTTTTTCAATGTATTTCCTACTTATTGTTGCATTTTCTATCTATTATGTAACCGTTTGAACTAAGACTATTCTCTTTTTATATAAATGTCATTTTGCTATGTATTATTTTTGTGGTTTATTTTTTTCTCCATTTTTTTTTTTTTGATGACAAAGGGGGAGAAAATAGTGGCTATAATCTTTATGTTGCTTTGTGTTATGTTTATGTTGCTTTGTGTTATGTTTTGGTGATGCATATCTTTGTGTATGTCTTTGTACATGTTTTTGTGCATGTTTTCACACCTATGCATATTGTACATTTGATAGGGGAAGCATGTGAGCATTCGTAATATTTATTTTCATTATTGTAAGCTATTGTATTGTCATCATCAAAAAAGGGGAGAATGTTGATTCTTGATTTTGATGATTACAACACAATGCATAGTTTGTTGTACAACTTCTTATATATTACAGGATATATACAAAGGCAAAATGCTCTAACAAGCTTTACAAGGTTCTTAAAGCAAGTTGATCAAGCAAAGCTACAAACAAAGCTCTTATAGCTAATTGATCAAGAAAGCTACAAGGTTGCCAGCTTCAAAGAAAAAGACGAAGGCTAAAGTTCCATTTCAAGACTCAAGACTCAAGACAAGACCTATGCTTCAATATGTTGTATTAAGTGTCTTGTAACAATTGTAACTTTTTTATTTCTTTGAGTCTTAGAAATTCTGTAATAGCCTTATCACACACACTCACACATATCTTTAAAATAATTGAGTGTTTTTCAAACTTAGAAAGATCAAAAAAAGATTGAAAAAGCTCAGTTGTTAAGTACCAGTCGACCGCCATTAGGCACCAGTCGACTGTCCTAGTACGAAACTGTCTGAACTTATTCAAACTCTGACCAGTCGACTTATAACGGTAACCAAGTCGACTGTTCAAGTCGTTTCGACAGTTTACTAATTTCAAAACTTAATTTTTCGAATTCAAAAGTTTTATTTACGTTGGTTGATAGTTGGTACAACTGCTTCTCAACGTCCAGTGATTCTAACTCTATAAATAGAGTGTAGAAATCACTTGGAAAAGGTTACAAGACAATATTCTCTTTAACAAGCTTTCAAGTACTTATTTTCAAAAAGAGAATAAGAGTTCACAAGCTTTCAAATCCTCTAAGTTTTTAGTTCTCTGAAATCAGTCTAGTATAACAGTGATTTCATTTTAGACTGAATTCGGAAGTTGACCTAATAGCCACGCACAAAATCACATTCACAACAAGGCTATAGGTTGATTGTAAACATTTTGTTGTTGTTCTTCACTCTCGGGTTGTGAGAGTGGTTCCTCTCGGTTGGAGAGTAGGGATTTAGGGTGTAGAGTCAGGTTTTCACTCTTGGTGGAAGAGTGGGTTGCTTTCTCTAGTGGTGAGAAAGGACTACGGGTTAGACAAGGTTGTTGTCTAACGTCGTAGGGTATTCTTGTACATTTTTCAAGAATAGTGGAAAATCTCAAGTGGGTTGCTTGGAAATTGGATGTAGGTCGGGCGGACTGAACCAGGACACATCATGTGTACTCCGTGGTTGTATTTCTCTGAACTTGCATTTCATTTACTTGCTTTTTTAAGTTCTCTGTGAAACTATTCTGGACAGTCGACTGTGTCCCTTTTTAAGTCGACTGATCAGACTTGTACTACATTCTCTCTGAAAATTTGTCTGGTAAGTCAACTGGTTCTTCTATAAGTCGACTGATCATACTCGTCTGAAAATACTCTTCTTAACTGTCGCCCCAGTGGACTGGTTTCTCTTTTCAAGTCGACTGGACCGAAGAAAAAGTTCAATTCCACAATTATTTTTATAAAACACTATTCACCCCCCCCTCTAGTGTTTCTTGCCTTGCCTACAGGATCCAACAGAGATGAGAGTTGATAGCCCAGGACAGACCTGGGAGTGCAGATACCTTAGGATAGACCTGAGATGAGAGTAGATACCCCAGGATGGACCTAGGAGGGGTTTCCCTCGCTGGTATAGGCCAGGAGGAAGACGTAGCCTCGGAGATGTCAGACTCTGTGTGAGCAACTTTCTGGGTGTATACTGAGCTGCCAGAGTCAGTTTGATGGGTTTTGTGGGCACTGCGAAAGAAAACAATTCATATAAAAAATGGTGCATGTGTTGAGTATGTAAATGAATAATGAATGAAATACGTTGTTGAATGAGAATGAAAAGAGAAGAAATTGCGTTATGTGATATATATATATATATATAAAACAAAGAAATGATGCTATGAAAATATCAATGAAAAGAGAAGAAAGTATGTTAAGTGATTAAATATGATCAGCGAAGATGTGGGGTTATATAAATGAGTATGAAAAGTGAATGAATTATGTATATGAAGTAATATGAATAAAATGAAGAAATTACGGTATGAAAATAAATATGAGTGTGAAACATGAAGTAAATTATATTATGTGAGGAATAATAAAAGTAAGTGGTATTATGTGATGAGAATGGTTATTAAAGTAAAACATGATATGATATGAGTTTGATGTACCTTGAAATTGTGTCAAGGAACTACTCGCCCACTATTCCAAGTTATCGAATTGAAATGTGATGTTATATTACCCAAGTTCTACTTGGTGTGCGGTATTACCCAGGCTATCGGCCTTGGAGTGCGGTGATTATTACCCAAACTATGTTTGGGATGCAGAGGATTATTTGATAAGAATGAAAGTGGAAGTAAATTGTAATAGATTTAATGAGAATAAAAGTTAAGGTGTTATGAGATGTTCTGATATGTGATATAAGATAGGAATGAATGTGATATTACGAGATCGAATATATGTGAATAAGATGCGATGAAACGATTGAATGTGATGATATGCAATAAAATAAATATAGTATGAGATGATATGCTGATGGATTGAAGATTTAAAGGAATACTTTTGTATGAAGTCACTTTATGATGTTTTTACATTCAAATTTTAGGTTGACTTATTTATCATGATATTCGTAAGTTCTTTACATTTTCATTATATAGTTCAACTTATTACTAGTAAATTATACTCATGCCAGAAATGGCTAACCCCTAGTGTTTGGGGGGTTAGTGAAGTCCCAGGACTACCCTAGACCCCCTACTGTTACACGTCCTCGGTAGTGCAGAGGTGAGGCGTGAATTTGGTTTTGAGTGGATTCTTTTCTTTGTAAATTTTTGTATAGTTTAGTGATGAATAGTGAAGTTTATGGTTTAAATTGTATTTTGGGATGTATAAGTATGTAGATGACGATGATGAACATAGTGTGGGGTAGTATGATATGTTTTTGACCTGTACCCATCTCGTTGTGGAGTACCGGGTCCTATGGCATGTTTTACGAAGGTTTTTCTAAAAATTTTACTACGTTTTCAAAGAAATTTATGGTTTTTATTTGATATTTAATATTCTATTATGAGTTTTGGCCCCCGGAGCATGATATATATATTACCTGTGTGGTTCTGCTCATTTTGGCAGGAGGAGCCCGTGAAAATATTGCCTTTGTTGTGAGCTACAGAATTTAGAGCAGAATTCCGTAAGCTTTTTTGTGTTTTGGAGCAGAAATTTCAGGGGTAACTCTGCCAAAATTTTATTTGAAATATAACTATCTTAGTTTATGTTTAAAGTGATATAGAAATTGAAAGAATTGAATTTGGAATATAGAATTGGAAGGGGAAAAAATTGGGTGTTACATACATGTTACCTGTTACAAGATTACATGATGTCATGTTTACAAGTTATATGATTCCTGTTTACAAGTTACACGTTGCATGTTTATAAGTTACAAGATTCATGTTTATACGACATGTTTAGTGTCACATGATTTCTTATTCCCAATTGGTTATATTTTAAGACTTGTTCAGTTATTGTGTCATTCTTGTTATGTATATTGTTTCTTGTTATCATGGTTGTTCTATATTTGAATTCCCAGTTCTTATTGCTTTCCCTATTATGCCTTGTTTCATGGTCCTATTTTGCTTGTACTACTTGCAGCTCGTTACTTGCTCGAATGGGTACCATCTATCTTTCTTTTGAGTAAATGTTATACAGGTACAAATGACGGGTTACTAGAAGAACTCAACAGACTATTATTGCATTGTTTATTATCGGACTAATTGTAAGTTCTTGTATCTCAGATATTGGTTATTGTATTACATTCTTGTTCTTGTAATTATTATTGTATTGTTGAGCTTATTGGTATTGTACATCTTATGGATGTATGAGTTGGCATACTTATATGATTCGTTGGGCCTCAGTTGCGTGCTCATATTTCCGTATAATGGGAAGCGGGGCGTGACAGGGTTTTTAGTGGTATCAGAACCAAGTTAGACTCTAACCATGTTGGAGTTTAGCCAGATTAGCTCAATAATGTACACACCGGATTGATCACATGAACATGTAATAACCAACTTGAATCTGGATACTTATCCGATTCGATCCACTTTTGATCCTCCATATTCAATTCTTTCATTCTTTGTTTCCTTCTGTCTCTTATAATCGTCCTCATTGATTGATTCCTTATTAAATATGAATTCATTCCTTTCATACTCACATTCTTTTGATTCCGGTTCTATCCATCCTTTTTATTTCTGCTTGTCTTGTCGAATCTTTCATATTTCAGTTCTTGCATTGTTCATTTCCTTTTGTGCCTTGCATTTATCTTCATTTATTGATTCATTATTGAGTATCATACTAGTTATTTCTTTCCTACCATGTAATCCTCAAATTCTAGTGCTACCATTCTGTTATTCTTGCTCGGTTCGTCGATTAGCTATATGTGATCTATGACGTGTCAGCGACTTGGATCATCACCACGAGATGAAGTGTTGTTATTGCTCCAATGTATGCATGCAGAGTCCCAGAATCCCAGATATTATTCAGAATCCTCAGTCTCTAGGAGTTCGAATTTCACGCTAGAGAGATGTCGTTTGGATGTGTCAAGGATTTGGTGAGCCAGGAGGTAGATTGCTGGAGCTAATGGACGCTAATGATGGAGTCTTCCTGATCAGAGTAGCGTCGCAGAATTGTGTGGGCTAATAACCTATAGAGCCCAGGATTCTCTTGTTTCTCCATCGTTGCATTGTTTACTTCCTTCCATTCCTTGCATTCATCCTCATCCATTGACTCATTATTTGGTTTAATTCTTCCCTATCCATTCCCTCATCGATGCCAATTCTACCCGCTCCTTCATCTTCTTTCTTCATTATCTCATGAGTCTCGTGCTGTTTCTTCTTCTTCTGATATCGTTTATCTTCTCCCCATACATTTGCATTTGTCACCATTCATCTAATCTCTAATTCCTTGCATCATTTTACTTCTTTTTCGTACATTCCGTTCGCCATCATTCTTCGATTCATTATTCGACATCATTTTTATCCATGTTCCTTCTTATTCTGGTGTTACCACCACTTTGTTTCCCTCCCTCTAATCTCTTGCTTCATTATATCTTTAGCTCTGCTTTGGTTATATCATATGTACCGCCTAAGCAAATTTTGAGGATGAAATTTTGTTATAAGGTGTGTAAGATTGTAACATACTTTCCCGTTTATATGAAGTTGTACTTTTTTTTCTTGATATTATTGGAATTCAATTTTCTAGATAAATCTTCCTTTTCTCCTAGAGCCAAATTGCTTTTATTTTGGATATCTGATTAATTTGTTCGAACCTAGAAACTTTTATCCGTACTATTGGTATTATTGTTTGATCTCTTTCTATGAAGCCCAACCAATATTATTGAATTTATTATTTCATTTATAAAGCCCAAACCAATTCAATCCTATTATTAGTATTATCATTTTATTAAAGCAAAAACTCAAGCCCATGATCCAAACCCAGTTAACTAAACCCGTTAGCCCTATAACCCTACCCGAATTAAACCCCAACTGCCTAAATAACAACCACCCCACAAATTCCGTAACCTCTACTCCCATGATCTTCTTAATCCCCTCTAATTAATCACCATAATTACTGTAACTAATCCCCCTCATCTAACATTTGTTTCCTCTCTCTCTCTCTCTCTCTCTCTCTCTCTCTCTCTTCTTTTCTCTTCTTCTTCTTCTTCTTCTTCTTCTTCTTCTTCTTCTTCTTCTTCTTCTTCTTCTTATACTGCTTCCGAAACCAAACCGATGCCAGCCTCCACCACCCGTCGCCCCGACCCTGCCTTGCACCTCCATTGCCACCATCTCTGATCCCCTGCTTCCAACCTCGCCACTGCTGCAGCCACCTTTATCCACAGCAGTTGCAACCACCCTCACCTCGCAATCTTGTTCCTCCACCGCTCGCCCCACCCTGCAAATCGACCACCTTCTTCCTCGTCTTGTTGCCAATGAGACCCGACCTCCACTTCGTCTCTCTCCGCTGCTACCGCCACCCTGAGCACCGTAACCTCCTCGCCATCCAGCATCGTCTGCACCCACCACTCGAGCCACCACTCCACCTCACGACTGCCCCATCCTCGCAACCCTCTCCTGATCCACCGAGCCCACCATTGTCGCTCGCCCTTGCCTCCCGCCGAAGCGCCACCCTGCCTTCCTCTCCCCTGAGCCGAAACCCATCTCCCTCGATTGCAACCGCCTACCATTACCGCTCTTTCCTCTGCCCTCATTGCTCCTCCCGTTCGTCCCCTCCCCGTCGACCACCACTGCAACCGCCCCCCTCCTACCCCCTACTGCGTGCAACAACCGCAACCCCCCCCCCCCCCCCGCAGCTCCCCGCTCGAGTGCGACCTCAACCACATCCCCTTCCTCCTCGCCTGTAGCCCCTCCACTGTCGTGAGCCACCACCGACAGCACCTCGACGTCGTCGACACCTCATCCTGCAACACCACCGCAAGCCTCCCACTCCCTTGCTGCTGCTCCAGTTCAAGCCCCAACTGCCTGGCTACCGCCTTGGCCTCCTTTCGTAGTCGCAACCACCTCGCAGCAACCACCACTTGCAACCCAGCGTAACTCCCCACTGCACCGTCGAAGCCTGCACCCCGAGCACCTTCTTGCTACCTCAACCACCGAACAACCCAACCATTGCCGTTCCCCTCCCGACGATCTCCACCTTGCTGCCGCTTGTTGCTGCCAATTGTTTGCATGTGCTGTGTTTGCACGCGCTGCCGTTGCTGTGTCTTGTCCTGCTAGTTCCATCGTATGCACGTGCCCTCACCAATGTCCCGTCGATTGCATGTGCTGCATTCCGTAGTTTACATGTCATCTCGCCTTTCCGTCATTCGCACGTGTTGCCGTTCACTGTCAGTAAAGGCAAGTACCTTGTATATTTTATTATTCCGTAGAAGCATATTGTTTGATCTCCTACAATTAGTAATTAGATCATTGCATTTGAAATATGTTATTCTTGTAGTATTCATGATTCGTGATTAGTCGTTATATTGAATCGAATCAATTCTTTTGCCTCCATGATTCGATGCCATTAAAAGATCTTAGTTTTCCATTGTCCCTACATTCATTGCACAAACACAAATTTGAAACTATATGTTTCCAAGTAAGCACCGTTGCAATTTGAGTTGGCAAGTTGTTGTCTTGCTGTTTCTGTAACTTATAGCTAGATTTTGACCTAACTACTTTTCAAATTAATTAGAGCTTTGTATGCGAGAGTCGTAACCCCGTGAATCTAGTTTCTGTAACATTCGGCAGATTCAATTCTGAGTTGTAGATAATGAGTTATCATATTTTTCGTACTTCTTTGTCTACACATTCCAGATTGTTACTTATAGCACATCAACATATTTCACAAATTAAAATTTCATGTTAATAGGTGAACTAAGACTTGATATTGACTGGAATGTTACTAGTCATGATTAAGAACCGGTTTATAATTTTTGTAGGATTTTAAAATGAATTTAAAGTTAATTTATATATATAAGAATTTGATCATGGTCTGCTGCCTAAATAGTAGACCAGTAAAGACTTGACTGGTAGGCATAGCCACTGTTACTATAATGTATCGTATAAATATGTGTTAAAACCGGCAGTGAGTCTAGTTTCCAGAACCCCTGACGGAACCTATTTTTCTTTCCTGTAGCAATGGGAAAACGAGTTTTTGTACAGCAACGCACTGCTGTCCAGAATTGTATATTTATGTTTTTAAAATATAAACATGTTATTTTTGTATTTAATAATTAAATTGATACAATAGGTTGATTGAATGACTTTATACCTTGTACTGCATGGTTTATTATTGCAACTATTTCACTAATTATACTGACTATCGATTACATGTACACGACAAAATCACATTAAACAAATGACAAGTCGGGGTAATAAGGGTACGACCTAGTAGTGGATAATATAGGGGACTGTACTCGGAAGGAAGGTCGTGGTTTTCCTACCATTACTGAATGACTGAATGACTGAATAATTAAATAACTGAATGGATGAACACTGTATATTATTCATTGAACATTGATACTGAATATTGAATAACTAAATAACTGAATCATGTTTCCTGTCTACATGTTTTTCCGAGTACATGATCTATAGCATTCACCACTAGAGTCAAAACGTTCACTTGATTGTTATGCAACCGAACCTATGGTATGGGACGCAGGATTGCGTGCATTAGATAGGACTGATAAAAGATTGATAGACATAAGATTAATACTGAGCACGTGTATAATTCCGATTTATAAGTTACATGTTACCTATTACAAGATTACATGATGTCCTGTTTACAAGTTATATGATTCATGTTTACAAGTTACACGTTACATATTTATAAGTTACAAGATTCCTGTTGATACAACATGTTTCTCGTTACACGATTCCTTGTTCCAATTGGTTACATTTTGAGACTTGTTCAGTTCTTGTTACCTTCTTGTTATGCATATTGTTTCTCGTTATCATGGTTGTTCCATATTTGAATTCCCACTTCTTATTGCTTTTCATGTTATGTCTTGTTTCTTGTTTTTATTTTGCTTGTACTACTTGAAGCCCATTACATGCTCTAACGTGTAGCATCTATCTTTCTCTTTGAGTAAATGTTATACAGGTACAGATGACGGGTTACTAGAAGAACTCGACAGACTATTATTGCATTGTTGATTCTGGGACTTAATTGTAAGTTCTTGTATCTTAGATATTGGTTATTGTATTACATTCTTGTTCCTGTGATTATTATTATATTGTTGAGCTTATTGGTCATGTACAATTTATGGATGATATGAGTTTGCATACTTATATCATTCGCTGGGCCCCAGTTGCGTACCCGTATTTCTGTATAATGGGAAGCGGGGCGTGACAGAAAAACTAAAAACTAATTGGTATTGTTGTTTGCACTAGATACACTTAGGGCATGTTTGGAGACCTTGACGTCCACTATTTGGAAAAGAAATCAAGTGAAGAGTCTGTTCATTAAGTTTGCATGGTGGTAAGTGTTTTAAATTTTGTTTTTTTTTCTTTTTCAAATAGTAGCCAAGAGTACACTTTTGAAATTCTTCTTAAATCGGTGGAATTTGGTTTGGGAGCATCGTTCTTGATTTTGATTGTTGATTTCTCTCTCCTTATCCTCTTTAATTACCTTTATGATTACCTTTTTTTCTTTAAAATTATGTTTAGCTCATTATTTAGAAGTTAATTGTTCATTTACTAGATTTGCCCGTGGGCACGTGCCAAGGCATGTCTTCAGAACGATACAGCATATGAAAAGCCTTGTAAATAGTAAATCAACAATTATATAGCTCAAGTTTGAATAGTATGACAACAATTAGTTGTAAATGAAAGTCCATGTTTTCTTTAGTATATGTTGAAAAATAATTATAAATTGGAGTATAAAAGTCTATGTTTCCATAAGTGTGTGTGTGTGTGTGTGTGTGTGTGTGTGTGTGTGTGTGTATATATATATATATAGGGTAAAAGGGATATGAGCAACTTGCTCATTTAGTAAATGAGCAATTGATTATGTGTCATGCATGTGATACATTGGACAATTAACACTTTTAATGATTTTTCAATCACCCACATCATCAATTGCTTATTTACTAAATGTGCAAGTTGCTCATATCCCTTTTTCCCATATATATATATATATATATATATATATATATATATATATATAGACACACACACACACACACACACACACACACACACACACACACAGAGAGAGAGTGTGTGTGTGTGTGTGTGTGTGTTAAATAAATAAAGAAGTTTTTTGGGGGAAATTTGAATTTGAGTTTTAGGGGAAAATTGTGTTTTGTATGGTTAGATCTGGGCCTTTAATTTTTGGGGGATTGAAGCAGAGCCACTTGATAGCTTTCTTTGTGTTTTATTATCTATATAATAAATTACAAAGAAAGCTATCAAGTGGCTCTCATTCAATCTCCCCTAAAATCAATGGCCTAGATTGATTCTCACAAAACATATTTTCTCGCCCAAAATTTCAAACCCCAAAATTAAAATTTTCCCTCCAAAACTAAAAAACTCATTACTTTATTACTCCATCTCTCTTCTCTCTTCACTTTTTCATATTTCTTTATTTCTCTCTCTCCCTCTCCCCCTCCCATTATTTCTTTATTTACTTAGAAATTTAGATTTTAAAATTTCAGGTTTGTAAAATTTTCAGAATTTTTATGTTTTTTTATTGCACATGTTATATTGAAAATAGCAAATATTTCTTCAACGGTTAAATTTCATCCTTTTCCACACTTAAAGTTCTAAGAAGTTAGATTTTACACTATCATTTATAATTATTTTTCAACATATACTAATAGAAACATGGACTTTTATTTACAACTAATTATTATCATACTATTCACACTTGAACTATATAATTGTTGTTTTACTGTTTACAGGACTTTCCGTGTGTTGTATCGTTCCGAAGACGTGCCGTAGGCACGTGCCCACGGGCAAATCTAGTATAGATAATACAATCAAAATAAATCCAAACAAACAACTTCTCTGAAACTTTTTTTCAATAATTTCTTTTTAAATAGTAATCTTCTATGTTGAATTTATATTCATAACAACCAAATACCCTCTAACAGCATCCACTGTCATGTGCTATTTATGCATAAAATGCATTTTATAGCAAACGACCAGCTACAGTCGTTTGCTATTTATGCATTTTATGCATAAATAGCTACAGTAGATTACTATAAATGAGAGTGGATTTGAGAAAATTGCATATTATACAGGACGCAACTTCACTTTCCGTCCCACGAATTTTTTTTTTTTAATTCTCCGATGCAACTTCACTTTGCGTCACTCACCAAAAAAATTTAATAAAACGTAATTAAAAACCCAAAAAAAATTCTCCCTCCCCCCCCCCCCCCCCCCCCCCCCCCGCAGACGCAACTTCACTTTGCGTCCAGTTGGGGGCATTAATTTATTTTTTTCAACTAAAAATTGATTTAAAAAATGAAAAAAAATTTGAAAAACCGTGGGACACAACTTCACTTTGTGTCTGTCACTTTTGTTATTATTTTTTTTCTTTCGACGCACCTTTACTTTCCATCTAACATTAAAAAATTAATTAAATAATTCGTTTCGCCCTTCCGACGCAACTTCAAAGTCCGTCTATTATTTTTTATATCTTAAATTGCTATAAAATAGCATTGGACGACCGCAGCAAATGCTAGAAATACTATATGTAAATATGTATTTTGTCATTTTTTTGACAATGAGGACTGTGGATAGGGTTGGTATTCAAGTCGACCGGGCCGGGCCGGGCCGGACCCGCCCGGGTTCGACGTTGACTTGGGTGGGTTCGGGCTGGGTTGGTGGCTTAACCGGGCCGGGCCGGGCCAGGTCAAAAATTGGAAATGGCGACCCGCCCAACCCGTGAACCCTTTCGGGTCGGGTCGACCCATGGATTGGCCCGTGTTTAGATAAATAGGTTTTTCTTTTTTTAACTTAAAATAATAATAATAATAATAATAATAATAATAATAATAATAATAATAATAATAATAATAAACATTAAAAATCGTAATAATAATAATAAGATTGAAAGAGTAAAATTGGCAAAAAATATTGAAATATTATTCATATGAATTTAAGTTATACAAGTTTAACAATTTCTAATGAAATGAAGAATTCAATTCACAAATATGTTTTACACACTAACATATTTCTTATATAAAATTTCAATTTACTTCAATTTTTCTAATTTGAAATAACAAGCACAGATATAATACAATTTTTTTTATCTATTTACAATTGTCTTAAAGTTAATGGCCTTGAATTTGTTGTTGTTGGTCTTGAATTCTTCATTTTGGTTGCTATTGTTGTTGTTCTTCTTCTTCTTCTTCTTCTTCTTCTTCCGGTGAGTTGCTCCCACTTGTGGACGTTGATAATGCTTTCCTTTGTGTTCTATCTTCAGCCTTCAGCCAGTTTTCTGTGCAAACGAGCATCTCTAACGTGTCGGACTTCAAGCGATTCCTGTAATCAGTTAGAACTCTGCCACTTGAAGAAAATGCACTTTCAGAAGCAACTGTAGAGACATGAGGAGTTAGTAAATCTTTAGCCATAATTGACAGAATACTATAAGTGTGTTCATGGTCTTTCCGCCATTGTAAAATATCTAGTGGAGAAGAAAAAGACTCAGAATCTTGTTGGTTATACCAATTTAATTCATTTGGTTGATTAGTCCTAGATTTTTTGGATTGAATTTGTGCAAGTAAATTAAATGTTCTATCATCAAATTTACTCTTACCCTTACCTTTGGAACTACCAGAAGAAGAACTAACTACAGAAGTTGTACTACTAGAAGCAAAATATCTATCATAATAATCATACAAGTTATTCAATGTAGATTCAAATTGAACTAAAAAAGTAGCGCAATCAATTACTATTTCTACATTTTCTCCAAGTAATGCAAAAAATATTTCAATCAAACTCATCGTACCTTCTAATTTGGTACGAGGATCCATAATGGTAGCAACACAAATCAACATAGGAGGAGGAAAATAATACTTCAAAAAAATTTTGTATGCAGGTTTTACAATATCACCAACATAAGTATCATTTAACATTTCGTTAAATGTTTGCATCATGCTAACTAATGAAATAAAAATGTTACTAGAAGTAGATTCATATATTTTTGAAAATTTTAAAGTTGCTGTTTTAAAAGTGTCTAAAAATTTCAACAAAGCTTCGGCATAATACCAATCGGTGGGAGTCATTTCAAAATTGTGCATATTTTTTAAGATACAAAAATTATTTACAACTGCTTGATATTCGGTAACAATATGTAGTAAATCAAAAGTAGTGTTCCATCGGTGTTCAACATCCTTTGGAAATCTTCTAAAATGTACATTTGAAATCCGACACCAATTTTTCCATTCTTGAAATACGCTGGGACTTAATGCAATGAAATGTACACAATTTCTAATTTTAACTATATATGGATCGGTTATTTTTAATGCATCTTGAATACATAAATTTAAAATATGACATGCACATCTAATATAAAATATTGTCAGATGGAGGGTTTAATGCAGATTTTAAAGTAGTAATTGCTGCAATGTTGTTAGATGCATATCAAAACTAATACACATAATTTTATCGCGAATATGAAAAACATCACAAATTTATAAAATACGGTTTGCTATTTCAGCGCCACTATGGGGATATGGCAACGTGGCAAGTGATATGATTCTTTTTTGAAGAATCCAACCATTGTCGATCCAATGACAGGTTATTCTCATCGTTGGAATATTGTTGACACCCGTCCAACAATCCGAAGTTAAACTAACTCTACAAGTTAAACTCCATAAAATTGTAATCAAAGCGTCCTTCATTTCATTGTACACTTTAAAACAATCCGATTTGCAAGTATTTCTCGGGATACTTCTAAAATGAGGGTTTAAGGCCGTTTGATTAAAATTTTCAAGTCCCTACTCTCGGGATAGGAAAATGGTAACTCTTCCTTTATTACTAATCGGGTCATTTCCCGACGAACAAGAACGGTATCATAGGGGTGGCTATCAACTAGACCGATCCTAGGGTTAACTTTTTGTTGGCCGGGTAGGTCAACAAGAAGGTCTTTATAGTTATGTTGGATGTGTCTACTAATTGTATCGGTGCCATCACCCCTCTTGAATTTGTATGCCTTAGAACATGTTTTACAAACTTTCAAATCTATACCCGGAATTTCTTCGTCAGGGATATAATCGTAAAACTTATGTCAATCACTACTTTCTCTACTTTTCCTACTACTACGAGGTTATGTGGTTTCGGTTGGTTGTTGCTGTTGTTGTTGTTGTTGTTCTAATTGTATGTCATCTACAATCTCGTCGTGTGTACCTCATTGTTGGATAGGAGGATCATGGTACTCTTCGGCGGGCTTACTAATTGGAGCAATTGGTGGCCTACGGAAAGTGCCGGTGGAATCTTGCCCACTTTAGCTACGACCGCTACCGCGTGATCTAGACATAATGTAGTAATGTATGTTTAAAAAAAAGTACACAATGTAGGAGCAATAAGTTATAAAAAAAATCTAGAAAACAAGAAGGTTGAGATAAAGAAGTTCAAAAAACCAACAAAAATTATAACTACAACAAAAATTAAATAAGAAGAGAGGTATGAAATTTTGATACCATTCACCGTAGATACGCGTATTTAAAAAATTCCGTGAAAATAAGAATAGAAGTAAAAGTAGAAATAAGCGATTCCGGAATTGAAGAGTTGAGGAGATCTTGAAGGAGAGTTGAAGACTTGATCACTTGGAGTTGGATGAGAGTTGAAGAGTTGAAGACGTTGTTGAATTTTGATTTCGATACGATCGGAATTTGATCGTGTATATGCCTTGAAGACTTGCTTGTTGAATACTTCAATTGTTCAAAAATTTCTTAGAAATGAGTTATAACAGTAGAGAGAGTAAGAGAGTTTTTTGTGAATTTTTTGATAGGGTTTTGGGGGGTATTTATAAGCTTAAAATAACACAACAAAAAATTAAAAAATTAAGAAAAAAACCCCAAAAAACCCAAAAAAAACACAAAAACAGCTATAAGAGCCGTCGAGTGGCTCTGTGCTACAGTACCCAGGCCAACGGCCTTGCGACCCGTTGGACCCGTTCGGGTCAACGGTTGATCCGGGGCGGGTCTAACGTCGGGTCAACGGTTGATCCGGGGCGGGTCTAACGTCGGGTCAAACGGTTCGCAACCCGCAGGTTGGCGGGCGGGTTGGCAAATTTTAACCAGGTTCGCGGGCCGGATTAGGCGGATTGGATCCGATAAATTGGCGACCTGGGTGACCCGTTACTGTTCATGGGTTCGACCCGAACCCGACAATTTTACGGGCCGGATTATACGGGCTGATCGTGGGTGGATGAGCAGTTGATCCGACCCACTTGTCATCCCTAACTGTGGATGCTCTGAAGTGAAGATGGAAAAGTTCACGAAAAAACTGAGGAGCGAAAAAAGAACTGGCAAAAATCAGTCTAGATTAAAATGTTAGAACTATAAAAGCAACTTACCTCACATGGACCAAAATCATCATGTGAGTCGTACACTCGTACACCTATTCATCACCATGATACCCAACTAATAATAAGGGAAAAATCAAAAATTGATTGCACACCACAGCCACAGGACTGAGTTATGGAACCAACCAAAAGATCGAACTACTCAAAAACATAAGATGGAATTTTCAAAGAGGAGAGACTCCTTAAGAAAGCGTATAAAATATTATTATATAGAGAGGGAGAAAGAAATTTCTTCCATTGCAAACGTAAATGTTGTAGAAACGCGTGTACACCACTTAATCCGTCATTGACAATGACGGATTAAGATTTAATTCAAAAATTTATATTTTACCTTAACCTGTCATTATCAATGACGAGTTAAGTGGTTTGCACAAATATTTGCGTTTGCAATGAAATAAACCTTATATATATATATATATATATATATATATATATATATAGGGCAAAAAGATAAAGTACCACCCCAAATGTTTGGGCTTAATACAATATGTCCATATAATATTTGAAAAAGTATATATATTTAACACATTTCTCAGTTAATAACCTCATCCGTTAAGTTAGAATTATTGAATTGGCTTTCTATATATATATGGCAAAAAGATAAAGTACCACCCCAAACGTTTGGGCTTAATACAATATGTCCATATTATATTTGAAAAAGTATATTTAACACATTTCTCAGTTAACTTATCATCATCCGTTAAGTTAGAATTATTGAATTACCTTTCTATCATTACCCTTTCATAATCAAATCCTTCCTCACCCCCTTTCTTCTTTTCTTTTTTTTTCTTCATTCTAACCTTGCTAAAGAATCAGGTAAAGGCTCAAAAGAATTACAAAATTTGTTAGCTTACAAAGATGGTGATTAGTAAGTCACACCATGATTGCCAACAAAAATGAAATGACTTCTCGACCAGATCTGAGCAAGACAGAAGGTGGTACCACCATCTTCATAAAAGACACCGACTTGATGGCATGAACACTACAACAATAAACATCACACCGGCATTTGTTTTTTTTGGATTCCCCGGCATTTATAAATGCCAGTGTATCACCTACCGGCATTTTTGAAAACACCGCTATATATGCCGGAAAATCGAGCATCGCTGTAGAATATTGGTATATACCGGCATTTGTAAAACCGCCGGCATATAGGTGTTTTTGTTTTGGTTTCTTTTTCGGCCAACACCTACGCCGGTGTTTTACAAACGCCGGCGTAGGCCTTATAAATTTGGGTAAAATATTCATGGGCGTTTGTAAAAACGCCGGGATAGGTATATATTTTGAAAAAACAAAATTTAATTTTTCAGAAAAAAAAAAGGTTCCCCTCATATAGACTTTTTCAGTGAACCTACAACTAAAAGAAAAGGGTAATGCTGAAATTAACAACACCTAGCTAGCTTCACACACCTCCTTACAAAGTTCCCCGGCCTATGATGCTTAAACTTACACTTACACATATATGGTTTTGCACTTTTGCTCATCTACATTCTATTTTTGTAGCCTTTTAGGCATGTACCACTACAGAATTGAACCTAGCTGTAGCCATATTACACAGTTGGAAGGGTTAGGCTCTTACTTCTATAATTTTATGCTGCAGCTACAGTCTCAATGCCACTCCAGAGGCCTTGGTTGAACTGGCGGTATCGGTGGTGGTGGTGGTGGTTCGGGTTTTGGTTTTCATCGACTTGAAGGCACGCATCTCTTTCTGCTCTTTCTGCTCTTTCAGCTCGTCCTGGTTTATCTGCTCTTCTTGAGACTCCATACTGCAGTATGCAAACTCGCCCCTGAAACCAAATTTGCTTTTCAGTAAAATGTGGAAATTTTCACTCTTCTTGGTTAAAAAACTTTGTAATAATGCAACTTTACGAGGTACATTGTGATAATGAGAAATTAAACAGCTATGACTGATATATATGGATCTGCATTTCAAGAGTACTGTTTGTTTCATGATGATGAGAACTCAATTAGTTGTTGAAGGCTATTACAGTTTCATCTACATTCTATTTTTGTAGCTATAGCATGTAGTATAGACACTAGAAGAAATATAAGAATCAATTTAAGAGTTGAAGACCTTCCTGTACACTACAAAATATCAGTAAAAAATTTCAAAGAATATTACAGTTTCATGTGTTGTTACCTCCAGCGGCTTCTAAATTATAAGACCCAGACTTGTCAGACTCAGTCATTCTGTAAGCCTTCAACGTCTTCTTTGATCCTAATATTTTGTAAGATAAATTTACAGCACCATCATTATCAAAAAATTCATGCACAAACATAAAAGAAAAACCAAAAAATAGAGGATTTCTATATAAAAAGATTAAATTAGTGATATGCACAGTATATATTTCTTAATTCTTACATTGTTGGCTTTTCATCTTCAAAGATGGTGACTAGGGCTACAAACGAACTGAGCTATTCGCGAGCTATTCGGCTCGAGTTCGGCCAAAGCTTGGTCAAAGCTCGGCTCGAGCTGAGCTCGAGCTCAAAACCGAGCTCGTTTCGTAAACGAGCTGAGCTCGAGCTTGGGTTTTTTTTTAGGCTAAGATCGCGAACTATTCGGCTCGAATACAGTCAAAGCTCGGTGAAATCTCGGCTCGAACCGAGCTCGAGCTCAAAACTGAGCTCATTTCGTAAATGAGCCGAGCTCGAGCCTGAAGGTATTCGGCTTGGCTCGGCTTGATTGCAACCCTAATGGTGACCAAAGCTGCTCTTCTAGATTAATAGAGGATTTCAATTTTAAACAAGAAAATAGAGATTTCCATATAATAATAATAATGAACTCAATGATGTACATAGTACATGTTTCTTAATAATTACATTGTTGGCTCACCATCTTCAAGGATGATGACTATACTGTGTACTTTCCTTGCCAACAAACCAAACAATGCAAAATTCACTATTTTCCAATGAGTGAAGTTACATGACAAAGAAATTCAATTCGTTGTTGCAATACAGTTTCCTATGCAAACACCCACCAAAGGTAAACAAAGTCGTATTTGTGGGATAAGCAAACCAAACAATGCAAAATTCACTATTTTCCAATGAGTGAACTTACATGACAAAGAAATTCAATTCGTTGTTGCAATACAGTTTCCTATGCAAACACCCACCAAAGGTAAACAAAGTCATATTTGTGGGATAAGGTATCTATTTAACTCAACTTACTGAGTATTGTGAAACTAATTTCTAGATCTAACCCAATTTATCACTTAATAATATTCACATTGTCTTATAAAAATATGGGAAAATAATTTTTAAATACAAATCCGGAAGTCGGTCTACTTTTAAACCCAACATGTTTCATGAATATTAATAAATCCAACACCCTGAGCATGATTTTTTTTTCTGGCTCAACTATTTATTTTAGAGTACAAATCCAATTAGTTAGGTATTACATTCATTTCAATTTCCTATATTACCGTTATATCTTCAAGGCAGTTAGGATGAGATAGTTGTTGATTTAAGGTTGAAAAAGAACCGATTTCTGATCCAGTAATTAAAAAAAAAGAATTCATTCACTGTTTACTTTCTTCGTTTAGAATGTACTAAACCCAATCAAAATCCGTAGCAATCTTAACTATGGTTAATTTCCTTTCAGCCCAAAATCAACTACCAAAATCAACTATTTGTTAGAATATAAATATTAAAACCCTCACCCTTACCACAACTTCAAAGTTTTGGTCCATTGGTAGGGTCATTAATATGGTATCAGAGCATCTCAGATTTGAATCTCACCGGCTGCGCAATTTAAATGCGAATTAAAAAATAATACCGCTACGTATAATCCCGGTATTGGCCCAAAAAGATGGCCTCTATATTCGGCCGCTCTCCCCAGTGGCAACCACGGGCACACATGGTCACTGCTAATTCCACTGACACCGCATGGCTTCTTGGTTCCGGGGCCTCTCACCACATCACTGCAGATCTGAAAAATCTCTCGCTTCATACTCCGTATGACGGCCCTGATGACATTGTTATTGGTGATGGTACTGGGTTACCTATCTCTCACACCGGTTCTTTCTCTCTTCACACTCTCATTCATTTAAATTGCACGATGCTTTGTGTGTTCCAAATATGAAATGAAATTTGATTTCTATATCTCAATTTTTCCAAACAAATAAAACATCCATTGAATTCTTACCAACTTCTTTTTATGTGAAGGATTTAATGACGGGGGCAACACTGCTAAAGGGATGAACTAGAGATGGTGTGTATGAATGGCCGACATCATCCCTTCCCACCAACACCAAATTCGCCTACTCCAGTGTCAAAGCCTCTCCCACTGATTGGCACCACCGTCTAGGTCATCCATCCGAGCCCATTTTTCGACACATTGCGTGTAGCGCCCCGCCCTTTGCTCCGACAGATTATAAATACTATGAGTTCCACTGCCCACCACAGGCTGCCTCACGAAAAGGTGGTTAACCGAATTGGTGACTCTTGATCCTCGGCAATAGTATTTATACTCAATTTATCTTCGCAAATTTCCGATATGGGACTATCTTTTTCCCAAATCCTTTCACAATTCCCGTGTAGCAGTCGACTGATACACACGCCAGTCGACTGTACACAGACCAGTCGACTGCTAACCCTAACAGTCGACTGTCGGCTCAAGATCAGGGGTATTACATACACCCCCCCTTAGGAATCAGCGTCCTCGCTGAGCACAGGGCACACCTCCGTGTAGGACCGCCCTTTCTAGCACCTGGCATGCTCCGTGAATAGGCCCCCCTCCTTCGGAGGCACCCTCGACACGCGAACATATGTACCTCCACGAATAGGCCCCCCTCCCTCGGAGGCACCCTCGACGTGTAGGTACACCCCCACCAGGTGGGTCGAAAGTTTGCTCTGATACCACTTTGTAGCGCCCCGCCCTTTGCTCCGACAGATTATAAATACTATGAGTTCCACTGCCCACCACAGGCTGCCTCACGAAAAGGTGGTTAACCGAATTGGTGACTCTTGATCCTCGGCAATAGTATTTATACTCAATTTATCTTCGCAAATTTCCGATATGGGACTATCTTTTTCCCAAATCCTTTCACAATTCCCGTGTAGCAGTCGACTGATACACACGCCAGTCGACTGTACACAGACCAGTCGACTGCTAACCCTAACAGTCGACTGTCGGCTCAAGATCAGGGGTATTACATTGCGACCACCTTTTCTTTGGCATTTTCTTCATCTATTTCAAAAACTATTCATTGCAATGACTATTATTGCAATAAAAGTCACAAGTTACCTTTTTCTCAATCCAGCATTATACTACTACTCTGCTTCAAGTTATTTTCTCTGATGTGTGGATGTCTCCTATTCATTCCATTGATTGTTTCAAATACTATGTCATTTTTGTTGACCACTATACTCATTATGTCTGGTTATACCCCCTCACTCGTAAATCGGATGTCTCCAAAGTTTTTCCACGGTTCAAAGCCTTAGTTGAAAACTATTTTAAAACCAAAATTGTCACACTCTACTCTGATAACGGGAGAGAATACATAAGTCTCAAATCCTTCTTATCCACTTCTGGCATATCTCATCTTACCACCCCTCTACACACACCAGAACATAATGGCTTCTCTAAGTGTCGTCACCGTCACATTGTCGAAACTGGTCTCGCCTTGTTATCCCGAGCTTCCCTACCTCTTCCCTTTTGGTCGTATGCCTTCCTCACCGCTACCTATCTTATTAACCGTTTGCCCACTCCCACCTTAGACATGCAATCTCCTTATCACAAACTTTTTATCTCCCACCCAAACTATCTCAAATTACATGTCTTTGGATGTCTCTGCTATCCATGGTTACGTCCATACTCGACCCACAAGTTAGCACCTTGCTCCACTCCCTATGTTTTCCTAGGATACTCACTCACCCAAAGTGCCTATTTGTGCTACGAACCCAACTCCAAGAAATTATACACCTCCCGGCATGTTCGCTTTGTTGAAACTGAGTTTCCTATGTCCAGTTTCTCTCCTCACCTACCTCGTCCGGATGGTACCACTTGCTCATCATGGATCTCTATTCCTCTTCTTGATCCGACTTCTAGCACACCATCTCCGGCCCCACCTCGCAGCATGCCCTCGTTAGGTAACTTCTTGCATCCTCACACAGCTCCGCACCCCAATCCGTCGATACCCCACGACGAGCACACCACTTTGCCGCAACAAACCTCTTTGCCCAATCCAGAAATTACCGCACCTAACTTCACCCCAACCAAAGCACACCATCGCCCATTCCTCATAAAGAAACTCCGAGTTCGCCATGGCAAAACTCTGACAACCCACAAAATCCACACGTTCACAATCCCGTACACAATCCAAAACCTTCACAACCCACCCGGACCTCCCCAATCATAACCTGCTCCTGCAACAACATTTCTAAGCCTATCACCAAGCTTAACCTCTCTGCTCTCCTTGCCCAAGAGATAGAACCCACTTGTGTGACTCAGGCCATCAAAAATAACAAATGGCATCAGGCCATGTCTGCAGAGTTTGATGCTCTGCTTCGCAACGGTGCTTGGGAGTTGGTACCTCCGGATGGAGTTCACAATATTGTCGGTTGCAAGTGGATTTTTCACATTAAACGTTTACCTGATGGTTCTGTTGACAGGTATAAAGCTCATTTGGTTGCAAAGGGTTTTCACCAGCGCCCTAGCATAGACTATCATGAGACCTTTAGTCCTGTTGTCAAACCCACCACTATTCATCTTGTGCTTTCCATTGCAATCAGCCATGGCTGGTCTCTCTGACAACTAGATGTCAACAATGCCTTTCTTCAGGGCACTCTTACTGAAAACGTGTACATGACCCAACCTCAAGGCTTTGTTGATACCGACCATCCGCAGTATGTCTGCAAGTTGCGGAAAGCCATCTATGGCCTCAAGCAAGCACCCCGGGCTTGGTACAACGAACTTAGGCAATTTCTTCTCTCCTTGGGCTTCATCAACACCGTTGCGAACGCCTCCTTATTTATACTCAACAAAAACAAAGTATTGCTCTATATACTTGTTTATGTTGATGACATTATTATTACAGGAAATGATTCCACTGCAGTTCAAAATTTCATTGCCTACCTTGCCCATCAGTTTTCACTAAAGGATCTTGGTTCTCTAGCCTACTTTCTTGGTGTCGAAGTGGTTCCTCATGCTAAAGGTATCGTCTTATCACAACGAAAGTATATCGCTGATCTTCTTGCGCATTCCAAGATGACTGATGCTTGCCCGATTGCCACTTCTTTAGCCATGAAACCTACTCTCGCTCTCCACTCAGGCACTTCCTTATCAGATCCCACTGAGTTTCGCACAATTGTTGGCAGTCTACAATATCTCTTATTGACCCGACCGGACATTGCATATGTGGTCAACAAACTCTCTCAATTCATGCATCGTCCCACTACTGATCACTGGAATGTTGCCAAACGTCTCCTCAGATATCTTTGTGGAACCATTGATCAGGGTATTCTTCTCCATTGTCGCTCATCTCATGATCTTCATGCTTTTTCCGATGCTGACTGGGCTGGCAACAAAGATGATTTCACTTCCACTAGTGCATACATCGTTTATCTCGGGCAAAATCCCATTTCTTGGAGCTCTAAGAAACAACGTACCGTTGCTCGGTCTTCGACTGAAGCTGAGTATCGTTCAGTTGCTTCTACCGCTGCAGAACTGCGCTGGATCACCTCTCTCCTTAGTAAGCTTGGTTTCTCTTCATCTCAGAAACTGGTTATATACTGTGACAACGTGGGTGCCACCAACTTATGTTCCAATCCGGTATTTCATTCTCATATGAAGCATGTTGCTCTTGACTACCATTTCATTCGTGAACAAGTTCAGCACGGCACTCTTGGAGTGACACATGTCTCGTCCACGGATCAGTTAGCAGATGCACTCTCCAAACCACTACCTCGCACACACTTTCATCAGCTACTACTCAAGATTGGACTCTCTTCCCAGAGTCCAACTTGCGGGGGCATATTGGAGATATCAAAGGATAGTCTCCATATTTAGAATATTGCATGCTGATATTCAATTTGTATAGCTCAGCACATTGATTTGAATTACCTTCTTATTTAGCTTAGTTTCCTCGTTCCTTTGTATTTTCTAAGATTAGAATTACTTTCCTATTTAGCTTAGTTTACTTTCCCATTTAGCTTAGTTTCCTCATTCCTCTGTATTTCCTTAGATTAGAATTACTTTCCCATTTAGCTTAGTTTCCAAATTCTTTTGTAATCTATTTATTCTCTTCGTTGACAATGAAAACACATACCACTATTTTATCCATTCTAAACTGTTATCATACTATTAACTTATCTTGTCTTATATCTAATCTTGAAGAGATGAGGGTAATATAGTTAACTCATAATAGATAATTGTATTTGTAGTCTACAATAAAGTTCGGCTTGAAAGAAACAAACATTTGGGGTACCGGATTTATTAAACCTTTTCGCGGAGGAGCAAGCCGCCGCGGCCCTTGACGAGGTTGAGGAAGGGGTCGACCTCATCGGCATCGTCGATGGAGAGGTCGATTTAGGGTGGGAGGAGAGGTCGGTGAAGGGGATGCCGAGGGCTCGGACCTGGGTCTCGGTTTGGAGGGAGGTGGGGATGCTAACGATGTTGGTGAGGGTGTGGGAGTGAAGGAGCACGGCGATGCGGTGAAGGGTGTGGATGGCAGTGGATCCAGTGCCGAGGCCAAGAACCATGTTGGATTTGACGAAGTCGACGGCTTTGTGGGCCGCAATCTGCTTCAAATCGTCTTGGGTTTGGGGCTGGGGTTTTGGTTAGAGGCGGCGGGGGGAGGAGGGGATGGTGGCCATGGTGGAGTCTAGGGTTTGGGGCTGGGGTTTTGGTTGGAGACAGCGTGCATTTTGAAGAGGGGGAAAGGCGGTATTTTTAGGGTTTGGGAAATTTGGGGGTAAATGGGAGGAGGAGGGGGATTTTGAGAGGTGGAGAAGGAAAGATATATGGAGGGAATAAATAAAGGAGGAGGTGGAATCTGGAGGATTTTGAGTAGTAAGGTCCACTACGTACTCCGGCGTTTTTTTAAAATGCCGGGGTAGGTGGAATTTTATTTGTTAATTTAGTCTACTCCGGCGTTTGTACCCAAACGCCGGAGTATAAATGACGGGGTACTGTGTTTTTGTTGCAGTGACATCGATCAAACAGTAGTACAATTCTTATTTTCCTAACAAATCACTTACACATGGATCATTCTTTCTCATCCCTTTGTCCACAACCTTCAGCATGATTGTCCACAAACTTCAGCATGATTAATGTCTATACTCGTACTGTCATACAAAGAGTCCTAAATTGAATGAGCTCAGCACAGAGAATCCTGCATACTGTATATCTTCCAAAAACTAATATAATGATATTTGTTTCGAGCATACAGTATAATACTAATACTTTATCCTCACAATATGGAAACAGTTCTTTCAGTCATAGTCCTTCCATAAACGTAGACATTTTCCTATAACATTTTGTGTGAGGGGCTTAGATAAAAATTTCTCATTTTCTCCTCTCTTTTCTTCTTTCGTGGCCTACCTGATTTCCTTCTCAATATAAGTGATTCTAACAAATAGCCTTGCACATGATTCTTTGGTATGCTTGTAATGAAGAAAAAAGGAATGAAGAAAAAGGGATTGAAAAAAGGGGTGATAGAAAGATTTAATTATGAAAAGGTATGGGTAGAAAGGTATTTCAATAATTCTAATTTAACGGATAGGGTTAAGTTATTGGAAGAATATATTAAATGTACTTTTTCAAACGTTATATAAGTACTAGATTTGCCCGTAGGCACGTGCCTACGGCACGTCTTCGGAACGATACATCATATGAAAAGCCTTGCAAACAGTAAAACAAAAATTATGTAGTTCAAGTTTGAATAGTATGACAATAATTAGTTGTAAATAAAAGTCCATGTTTCCATTAGTATATGTTGAAAAATAATTATAAATGAGAGTATAAAATCCAACTTCTTACACTACAACCATCAACGGCTTCACCGGCGTTTTTTTATAGCTCCACCAGCGTTTATAAACGCCGGTGAATACCCTACCGGCGTGTCGAAAAGCGCCGCACCAAATGCCGGTGCTGTGCATGCCGGGCAATCATGGGCAGGATTCCCCGATGTTGTAGAGAACGCCGGTATTTTTTGTACAAAGGCTGGCACCTGTAAAAGCGTCGGTGTATATTAGTTTTTATTTTTTTTTTAAATCGAATTTTAACCTACCCCGGCGTTTCGAAACGCCGGGGTATATATATTTTAAATAATATAATTCTTTTTACAATTTAGAATAATTAATTTTTAGAAATATACACCAGTGTTTTGTAAAACGCCAGGGTATTTTTAATAAAAAAATATATGCAGCTTTTTCAATTGAAAATCTGTATATATTTTTTTTACGACATAAAATAAACTGTACAAAAATTCAGTAATGCACAATAAAACAATAAAAAATTTAACCGAAAAAATTCATTATATTTTCTACTGATTAACATACACAACTTAAGTAGTTTAAAGTTCTGAATTCTAAAATTCATAATCCAATTTTTCACCCACACAAGTATCAAGTTACATATAGCCCTGTTTACATCAAAAAAGTTCTAACAAGTTTGATCATACAAAATAATTTCACCGCCAAAAAAGACAAAAAAGACTTGCAATTAGTAGAATTTCTTAATGGGTATACTTCCTTATGTCGTCGTTGCTTCCATCATGCTCGCTTTGGTTCTCTGAATTTGCCCGACTCGAATTAGTTGGAACTCTATTCTGAAACTGTGTAAGTCACATTGTACAAAAAGATTAGGTAATAATTTGTACGAAATATCATATGATGATTAATCAAACTCAAACTCTCCGATAAAGATTCATGGAAAATTCTAATCAGTTCCCATATATAACCGTCTTTCAACTCAGAATTTAAAAAGCCTTAGACAATCTAATATCATATTCATAACCAAGATTGACATACACACTGACAAGAGTGAAGTTAAATCCAACATCCTCAAAGGCCAATTGGAAGGCAATCACATCTTCACATAGTTTAAAGCTGACGGAAACAAGAAGAAGCCAGCCAAACATTTTGGTCAAGCTAGAAAAATGAATGATGATGAAGTTATAAGAAAAACTAGAAATAATTGGAGTTGCCTCCAAAGATACATAATGGACCAAAAATTTTCAATTCTAAATTTGCGAGTTTTGTAATTTAATTAATTAAACTGTCTTTACCTTTGTATCAGTATTCAAGATTCTGAATATATTTGACATTTGATTTGTATGTCTCTAGCTAAATGCATGATTACACTCTAATTAAACTGCCCAAAAATGCTATATGACAGATTTTTTTCTTAAATTAACACTAATTATTTTGCACATACTTTCTTACTGATTCTCAAAATTTTTATTAACTGTCAGACGTTTCGGATCTTTACAAGATGAGAAGACCATGTATTGATCTGATTATTTCAATTTGCTTTCTAATTGACCCTCGATAATTTGCAACAAACTAATACGGAGAAACACTAATGTTCAGTTCAACCTCTACAATGAAGGGAATGTCGAGGAAACTGGAATAATACAAACCATTTTAACTCAAACCGCATGCTCATCATAAATAATGTGGCAAAAAACTCATGTTCAACCTTCATACTTGACACACTCAAGTAGCCTTATTAAGTTCAACTAAAAATCTCTATTTAGTTTCATTGTATAATACTAAACTAACAAATTTGGCCGACTAAAAATCTCTATTTAGTTTCATTGTATATTTTCCTAACACTTAACTAGTTTTGATATTTAAAATCAAGTTTCATGCAGGTTCATTATATATCATCTTACACTACTTATACACTCGATGTTTCATTGATATTTAAACTATTCAAGTGTATATTCTAAGTTACAATTTCTAACCTGTGTCGGAATGGCTGGTTCGGGATTTTGTTCCCTCACCAAAGCTGCAACAACCTCTTGAAACTGTGACAACCCTAACTTTAGAGAGCGTATCTCCTCATCTCTCCGATCCTCAGCACTAGACGCACGAGCTTCAAAGACTTGAGTGGACGTTAGGCCTAAACCCATTCCACGAACACGGCCAGGGCGCTCTGGGCCTCTTGTTTCAATCAAAACATGACGCTGAAGCGATAATGCGTCAAAGTCAGATGTGGTAGAGTCGGTGGCCATTGTGGAAGACAGTTTGGCATACTTGACTCTGACAGTACTCTGGTAAAATACAAATTGGCATAAAATTATATAAGTTATTTACTTCAAATCGACTTAACAAATCAAAGAACGCATACATCATGAAGAAAAATTACCAATATCATCGCAGCTGTTGTGGAAACAAATTGGTCGTGGAAACAAATTGGTCATTTGATTTCTTGTGGGTAGCGTCAAAAAAATCTAGATCGCCGAACTTGTCTGGACCGTATTCCTCAACCTTTATATTAATAAATCACAGCTATAAGAAACATTATAATCTTTGTATATTCATTACTGAAAAAAAAACACTTAACACATACTAATCTCTCACGAACTACAGCGAAGCTGCTAGTTCCAGCAGTGTGCAATACCTCATGTTTTTCCCGACTTGCCGAACAAATTTCAGACCTTTCTGCACATTTCAGATAATTACAACTCAATCAAAATTAGTTTAAAAACTCAAATGCAATAATTGTAATATTAAGATGAATACATTTCCCTCTGGAGAACTCCAAAAATGAACAAGGTAGTGTCGGAAGGATTAACATTAGGGGGGACAACCCTTGCATTCTCGGCTGCGGACTTATTTTCATCGAAAAATGCCGCTTTCAGTTCACATTTCCAGTTTCTCCACTTCTTTCCCATAGACTTATTCAACTATTTCTTATCAAGATTGTCGGGGTACTGAAATTTTTGCTGTATAATATGTTTGATTAGCACATATATAGGATTAGGAACAAGTAATATATGTTTGATATATCTACTTTTGTTTAGAGAGATTGTTACCAAAGTAAACAGTATATAGTTAGCCGGAATCAGGTAAAACTGATATAACAAATCAATCTTGTGAAAAAAAACATTGATAATGGCTCAGAATTCCTGCTAGTTTATGTAAATAATGGCTCAGAATTCCTGCTAGTTTATGTACATTAAAGTTACAAATTCTTAGAAGCCTTTGCAAATTGTGATAATAAGGAAGTATTTAGTGGTAAGAAACCAACTGAGGAGGATAATAAGTTATATTATTACATGAGTTAGGGTCCTATTTTCATCAGGTGTCCTTCATGCCCAAATAAATTTGGTTGTTCCGGCAAGTGTCTCTTGATATTCTTCTAGAAGAAAAATTAGACAACCATACGTCAAAACTGAATATAAGTGATCGCAAATGACACTGTAAAATGCCGCATACCGAGAGCAGGAGTTCAAGTATGGTGCTTAATTGGATTTCACAAAATCAGGCCAGCTAATAACTGGATAACTTTTGTACTCTATTAACACTATAACTTATTTCTAATTAGTGAAAACAACAAATCCCATGGTAGACTTCAACGGCCTTTACTTCTTAAGGCATTGTTAGAATTAGGGATAGAAAAATATCATTTATTATTGATTGATTAAACTGAGTACAATATGCGTCCTATATATAGGAGAGAAGAGAATACTAAATCAATACATTATTCAATGTGGGACTAAACTAATCTATCATCTAACACCCCCTCTCAAACTCAAGTTGGTTCAAGCAACAAGAGTTTGAAATACTGACGATGTTGATATGGAAGAAACGGCAAACTGGGATGCAGAAACGGCGCTTGATGTCGCATGTGATGGAAACTGAGAAGTAGATTGTTGCAGGAGGAAAGTAGTGGTGGCGCACTGTTGAGATCTCACCCCGAACAGTGGCGGGATCTCCATATCCCGATTTGTGATGGGATCTCACCCCTGAACTGAGAAATAAACTAATGGGATCTCACCCCTGACTTGAGACATAGTCGATGATGGGATCTCACTCCTGACTTGAGACATAGTCGATGATGGGATATTATCCCTGAAATGAGAACTAGATGCTTATAACACCTCCTCTCAAACTCACGATCGATCAACCGGAGTGAGTTGACGATCTGGATGGAGAAGCACAAGAAACGATCCATCAACCGGAGTGAGTTGACGATCTGAATGTAAAAGCACAAAAACCTGCATTTTATTTTATTTTTAAATTTTTTTTTTATTTTTTTTTGTGGATGGTAAGTAAAGAAAAAACAGAGAAAATTGGGAACACCATGAGGGATTGCAAAGAACATGCTACCAGGTTGGGGCCCGCCGGAGATGTACTCGACGAGGCGATGGATGGTCCAGTTGGGGAGGGAGTGCCTGCCTCCAAATCGACGACGATCACGAAGATCCAAGGGTCAGTCATACTCCTCCCTCCACGAGTAAACCCGAAACAAAAGCCAAGAAATGCTGAGCATCACATCCCAACCACCTGCCTCGGCCAGTCCCTCGCCAGATCCTCCAACCTCCGCTCGAAATACACCCTCCACAGCGCCATCGCCACGAGGAGCAGTATGCACCCTTTTTCAAAAAATGCCTGGAAATCTGTCTTTAACGAAGGCAACCATGAAGAGCAGGAATCCGATCGTGGACATCAAGAGTCCCGCAAAGGAGTCGGGGATTTGGATGAGGAGCTGGTCGTGCAGGGTGGAGCCTTGGAGCTGGCCGTCTCTGATGTCGTGGCCGACGACGGGGATCCGATTGAGGTAGAACATCATGAGTGCGCCGCAGGTGATGGCGACGGCGAAGTGGAGGAGGCAGATGGCGAAGAAACCGGTAGAGGAAGATGATGATGGTGACGTCATCTGGAAGAGGAGGGGGTAGGGGAAGAGTTAGGGAGGGGGAAAGGGGGATCTCCAGGTGGGCGGCATTGGAGATTGAGAGGGTTTGAGAATTTTTGGTAGATTTGGAGGATTGAGAAATTTAGGGTTAGGGTATTGAGATTTGGCGATTTGGGGGTGGAAGTGAGATGTCGGGAGGTGGAGTGATTCCGATGAAGACGAGAACCACTCCACCTCGACGATGAGAATAAAATTAGCATAGGCCTTATAGAACGATAGACTCTGATACCATGTTAGAATTAGGAATAGGAAAATATTATTTATTATTGATTGGTTAAACTGAGTACAATATGTGTCCTATATATAGGAGAGAAGAGAATACTAAATCAATCCATTATTCAATGTGAGACTAAACTAATCTATCATCTAACAGGCATAAAATTACATTTCTGTCACATACTATGATTGAAGTTGATGCGGTTTGTTTTTGGGAGGCATGTGGATTCACCAGGTGTGGGTTCTTACTCGATTTGTATTGGTGGAGGAAGCTCCGGTGCGGACGACCCTCAGCCGGGTGAACGGTACGGAAGTAGGTGGTAGTGAGGTGGAGGCTGGATGCTCGGCTCGGATCAAGAGGCTCGAATTTGAGGCCTCGTGTACCTGCAAACGGTCTAGGAACACCGGGGTTGGTCCCGGTGGCAGACCCTCCGACGATCTAGTTAGCTACTGAGAGAGAGTAACAGTAACTAGGGTTTTGAGTGAAAAAGATTGATTACCTGAGTAAGGAGGAGAGGGTCTGGTATTTATAGGAGAAGTCAACCGGGTCTGGACCTGTTTGGGGCTGGGTCTGGACCCGGTTGTCCATGGGCCTGAAGGGGTGGAAACCCGAGTGGTATAGGGCTGACATGGCAAAGGTCCGGACGGTTTCCAGGCTGACGTAGCAGAGGCCCGGGCAGTTTTCTGATGCTGACGTGGCGGATCTGGATGATCCGGAGATGTATGCTTCCTGAGGGGATCTTGTGGCCCAATAGGGGCCACGTCATCCAACCCATATCACAAGTCCCCCACTCCTGGAGGGCTGGGTGGTCCAGCTGTGTAAAAATAGGACCTGTTACTTCCAGAAGAGGCCAGGGGATAGGAGGAAGGGATCCCCTATCAGAGTTACGCAGGGTGCCAAGCGTAGAAGAATCGAAGTAATGTTTGCCGAGTTTTTAGGGTCAGCAGGAGAGCCTCGGGGGTCGGCAGACGATCCACTCGCTAGTTGGAAGAGCGAGGGGACGTCGAGGTCTGTTGGGTCGAAGCTCGGTTGTCGAGCATTGGGGGTCGGCAGACGAGCTCTGAGGGTCGGCAGATGATCCCCTTGCTAGTTGGAAGAGCGAGGGGATGTCGAGGTCTGTCGGGTTGGAGCTCGGTTTGTCGAGCATCTGAGGTCGATAGATGAGCTCCGAGGGTCGGCTGACGATCCCCTCGCTAGTTGGAAGAGCGAGGAGACATCGAGGTCTGTTAGGTTGGAGCTCAGTTTGTCGAGCATCTAAGGTCGGTAGACGAGCTCCGAGGGTCGACTGACGGTCCCCTCGCTAGTTGAAAGAGCGAAGGGACGTCGAGGTCTATCGGGTTGGAGCTCAGTTTATCGAGCATCTGAGGTCGGTAGACGAGCTCCGAGGGTCAGCTGATGATCCCCTCACTAGTTGGAAGAGCGAGGGGACGTCGAGGTCTGTTGGGTTGGAGCTCGGTTTGTCGAGCATCCGAGGTCGGTAGACGAGCTCCGAGGATCGGCTGACGATCCCCTCGCTAGTTGGAAGAGCAAGAGGGCATCGAGGTCTGTTGGGTTGGAGCTTGATTATTTTAGCATCTGAGGTCGGTAGACGAGCTCCAAGGATCGGCTGACGATCCCCTTGCTAGTTGGAAGAGCGAGGGGACATCGAGGTCTATTGGGTTGGAGCTCGGTTTTTTGAGCATTGGGGGTGCTCCATGTTGAGGAAGAAGGCGAGAGCGGAGAAGAGGAAGAAGGCGGAGCAAGAGAAGCTGGCCGCCCAAGCTGGGGTGTCCGGCAAGGGACCAGCCCCAGTAGCCGAGGAGCCTTCTCTCGCGAAGAAAGCCAAGAAGGATCACTCCCATACGTCGAGGGTGCCTCGGGATGCGGGGGGCAGTTCGGACAAGACTGTCGAAGCCCCACGGAAGAGGCTTCCCCCACCTCGTCCCACCGCCGAGTAAATGGTGGGGCAACAGGGGTTGCGGCCCTTCGCCCCCGACTGGTTGATCGTACAGGGGGACTCTCTGCTCAAGGGTCCCGTGTCCGTTGAGTTCGTCACGAAAGTCGCCACCGAGAGGGATCGGATGGCGCTTGCGTCGCAGACGGCTGACCAGGCCTTCATGCGCTGGTCTCAGGCGTCGGTCTCGGTAACCGCTTGAGACTTTGTATTTGTATATGGTTGGATCTTGGTGGAATTTTTCTGACCTTTTCTCCTTCGAACAGGCGATGCTCCATGGGCAGCACTTCCGAAAGTGCTTGGAGAGGGAGATCATTGTGGATGGGAGGAACGCGGAGAAGTATCTCCGCGAGTTGAACAAGGTGAATGACGATTTGAAGGAGGCTCAGAGCATGGCAGTCGTCCACGAGGCCCAGATGACCTCAATCTTCGAGCATCACAGGAAGGACGGTGATCGCCTTAAGGAAAGGATCGAGGAGGAGGCGGAGAAGGGGCGGAAGGCATTGGCGAGGATGGAGGCTGCATCGGCGGAGGCCCTGATCATGGCACAGGACGATGCATATGACCAGGCCAAGGAGCACTTCTGGAGGATCTACCCGGAACAGAACGTGGATCACCTCCACTATGGTTGCCAGCCGGACCTTCCGCCAGCTCCCGGTGGCGAGGAGATGGGGGTCGACCATGCTGACGATGAGGTGCCCCCCCCCCCCCTCAAGCATAGACTAGGCTTTCTCTTTTTTGAATGTACATGCCTCGTGCGGACTGGCCACCGCAGTTTTGTATCCCTATTTTTGAAAGTAATGAAATAAACTTTTTGGCCGAGGCTTCGTAACTTGCACATTTTCTAGCTCTCCTTTGTGATGTTTGTTCTCGTCTTTTGATAGACGCACGAGGTCTTGGGTGCCGACCCTGCTTCTGCCGAGGGATCCGTGGTCCGAGCAGGAAAGGAGGCAATGGAGGCAGCGCTGGCTCGCCAGCGAAAACAGGCTCGGGACCAAGCCGCCGCAGTGAACTATTTCATGAACAAGTCTAGGGAGCTCGGTCTGGAGGTGGCTTGTCTGAAGAAAGCAATAGCCGACCGGGACTGGTGGGTGATCGAGACGGACTGATCCATCTCGGATGCCTCGAGTGGGCGATCGGCTTCGAAGTCTTTCCTTCGCGAGGCCGTTGTTGAGAAGGAGTTGGAGATTCGCAGGCTGAAGTTGGTGTTGGGCGCTGGTTTGATCGAGGAGGCGAGCAACTCGACCCCGCGGTGATCTCCGACTTTTTTATTGGAGGGCGCCCAGCCAGAAGATGCGGGAAGCTCGGTGGCAGGAGTCTTTTCCCTGGTTGGTCCGGCCAAGCGTAAGAGGAGCCCCGAAGGGAGCACCAAATTCCAATTTTAAGCCGGATGTGAATGAGTTGTAAGCTGTGCATTGTCTTTGTACCGACGTTCATTGAGTTATAAGCAATGAGAAATAATAAGAGCATTCAATTTCCTGAACCTTGAGTCTTATTGGACGATAACGATTGCCGAGCTCGGCACGCAGGAGGTCGCCGCCGAGGTGACTTGCTGCAACGGGCGCATACGCAGCGGCATCTCATCTTTCGATAAGTCATTAATGGCGAAGTTTTGCCTCCCTGTGAGTATTTATAGCGACATTTCACGTTCCTCCGTTTGGCATTCCCAGACGCAATAACTGCGCGCCTCAGTGGGCTATATAACCCCCACTCCCCCTTGCTGGTTCTCAAGAAGTGAGTGTCTGATCTCACTCAACTAGGGTGCCTACCGAAGGTGGGCGCCCCAACATTAAAATTTCTCCGAGGGCTCCAGATTGGAGGTTCACCAATCACCCTCGAACAATTCGGGGTTTTGGTCTTGAGGGCCGTAAGACCCCGGGTTGTTCATTGGTGAGTGGTGGGCCAACCGATTGGTTCGGAGGGTAGGAGAGAGCCGAAGGTCGATGGCTCTACTGCCGTTCTCGAATAGTTCGGGGTTTTGGCTCGCGAAAGCTGCAAACCCCGTGTTGTTCGCGGGCGAGAGGAGGGTCAACCAGTCGACTTGAGGCTCGGGGCATCTGCCGAAGGCGAACACTCTAAACCTTAATGAAAATTTTGCCCAGTAGTCGTGGCTGAAGGTCGTCGCCGAGCACAATGGTCGAGGTGCATTGAATAAAACCTCGGCCTTGCTCGGGGTCGACAACGTGCCCCCACACTTGATCTCAGGAAGACGGTACGAGCATGGCTGACGGTTCCCGTCGTGCGCATGGGTTGATCAGCTTGAAGAAGTCCCAACCTATGCCAGGGGCAGATGCCGAGCCCCTACACCGGGGAGAAATCCAGTAATGGGCGTGGCTGAAGGTCACCGCCGAGCGTGATGGTTGAGGTGCTTTGAAGAAAGCCTCGGCCGTGCTCGGGGTCGACGTCGAGCCCCCACACTTGTTCTCAGGAAGACGGTACGGGCATGGCTGGCGGTTGCCGCTGTGCATATGGGTTGATCAGCTTGAAGAAAGCCCTAACCTATGCCAGGGGCAGATGCCGAGCCCCCACACCGGGGAAAAAGCCGGTAATGGGCGTGGCCGAAGGTCGCCTCCGAGCGTGATGGTCGAGGTGCTTTGAAGAAAGCCTCAGCCGTGCTCGGGGTCGATGTCGAGCCCCTACACTTCTTCTCAGAAAGACGGTACGGGCGTGGCTGGCGGTTGCCGCCGTGCGCATGGGTTGATCAGCTTGAAGAAGCCCCAACCTATGCCAGGGGAAGATGCCGAGCCCCCACACCGGGGAGAAAGCCGGTAATGGGCGTGGCTGAAGGTCGCTGCCGAGCGTGATGGTCGAGGTGCTTTGAAGAAAGCCTCGGCCGTGCTCGGGGTCGAAGTCGAGCCCCCACACTTGTTCTCAGGAAGACGGTACGGACGTGGCTGGCGATTGCCGCCGTGTGCATGGATTGATCAGCTTGAAGAAAGCCCCAACCTACGCCAGGGGCAGATGCCGAGCCCCCATACCAGGGAGAAAGTCGGTAATGGGCGTGGCTCAAGGTCGCCGCCGAGCGTGATGGTCAAGGTGCTTTGAAGAAAGCCTCGGCCGTGCACGGGGCCGACGTCGAGCCCCCACACTTGTTCTCAGGAAGACGGTACGGACGTTCCCGAGCACCGGGCCATAAGCTGGTAAGGGAAGCTTTTCTAGCTCACGGTGTTATCCGAGCGCCGAGCCGTAAGCTTGTAAAAGAAGCTTTTCTAGCTCGCGGTGTTATCCGAGCGCCAAGCCGTAAGCTGCTAAGAGAAGCTTTTCTGGCTCGTGGTTTTATCCGAGCGCCGAGCCGTAAGCTTGTAAGAGAAGCTTTTCTGGCTCGCGGTGTTATCCGAGCGCCGAACCGTAAGCTTGTAAGAGAAGCTTTTCTAGCTCGCGGTGCTATCCGAGTGCCGAGCCGTAAGCTTGTAAGAGAAGCTTTTCTGGCTCGTGGTGCTATCCGAGCACCGAGACCGAAACATGTTTCTTTAATGGGAATCAATACGAAGCCACAAACTTGTTTTAAGAAAGCTGGCATATTTTGAACAAATTTGAACTTCACACAAAACGAGGCACGACGTGCCGATTACATTCTTCATAATTTACGTGAAATGGAGGCTAGTCCTCTCCCCCTAGGAACGTGATGAGGTGCTCCGCATTCCAGGGCCTTTTGACAGCCTTGCCTTCTGAGTTGGTCAGGCAGTACGTTCCCGGACGCATAATCTCAGATACTTTGTAAGGGACTTCCCAGTTTGGGGCCAATTTCCTTTTCTGGTCGGGACTGGATACAGCCAACCTCCAGAGGACGAGATCTCCAAGTTTGATGTTGGTGGGGTGCACCTTCTTTTTGTAGAATTTTTCGACCCTTTGTTGGTAGATGCTCCTTCTGATGGCGGACTTCTCCCTAACCTCATCTATGAGGTCCAGGTCAGCTCGCAGCTGAGCAGAGTTGCTTGCTTCGTCGAAAGCCAAGATCCAAGGCGAAGGGATCCCGATTTCCAGTGGAATGACGGCCTCTGCGCCGTATGTCAGATTGAATGGCGACTCTCTCGTAGGGATTCTCTTTGTCGTCCAGTGGGCCCAGAGAACACTTGGCAGCTCATCGATCGATAACCCCTTGGCAGAGTTATCGAGTCGTTTCTTGAGACCGTCGAGGATTTGGCGGTTCGCATTCTCGGCCTGACCGTTTGACTGGGGATGGCATACCGAGGAGAAGCGTTGCTGGATCCCGAGAACTTCGTAGAATTTGCAGAAACGCTTACCCACAAATTGAGTCCCATTGTCCGTGATGAGCACCTGTGGGATCCCGAATCAACAGACGATGTGTTTCCAGAAAAACTATTGGGTCTGTTGCTCGGTGATCGCTGCTAATGGCTCTGCCTCGATCCACTTCGTGAAGTAGTCGATCGCCACTATTAGAAACTTCCTTTGGCCCGTTACCTTCGGAAATGGGCCTACCAGATCCACCTCCCACATTGCAAAGGGGGTCGGATTGGCCATGGAACGGAGATTTGCTTGCAGAGCCCTCTTCACGGGGGAGAACCGTTGACAGGAACTGCACTTCTTCACTAGGGCTAGGGCATCTTGCAGCATAGTGGGCCAGACCCATGATTCAAAGCATTTTGTGCTAGCGAACGGCTTTCCATGTGGCATCCGCCAATCCCCTCGTGTAGCTCCTTGAGGGCATACTTTGCTTCATCGGGGGTCAGGCAGCGAAGGTAGGGTCTGCCATCTGTTGTCGTGTAGGACCTTTAGAAGAGGGTTACGTCGATTATGGCGAACCTTTCTGAATGAACCCTGACCCGCCTCGCTTCGGCCCGGTCTTCGGGGAGTTCTCCCTTGATTAGAAATTTCTTAATAAGAGTGGTCCAGTCGTCGGGAGGAGCTCCGTCTTCAACACATAGAGCCTCAGGGAAGTCTGTGCTCGGCTTCAGCAGGACTTCAATCAGGACGGTTCAGTCGAGGCCTTCAAAGGATGAGGATGCAAGCTTTAACAGGGTATCGCCTGGGCGTTCTGCTCTCGGGGGATCCTTAGGACTGCTGACACGTCGAAGGATGCCAATAGCCGTTGGACCACGGCCAGGTACCTAATCATCCGATCGTCACGGGCCTCGTACTCTCCCGTGATCTGGTTGACCACAAGCTGAGAGTCACTAAAGGCCCTGATCCATCTGGCACCGGCCTGATGAGCCAGGGTGAGCCCGGCGATCATGGCCTCGTACTCAGCATCGTTTTTAGAGGCCGGAAAGTTGAGGCAGAGGCAGTATTGAAGGAGGAAGCCGTCTGGACCCCCAGAATGATGCCCGCACCACTCCCCGCTTTGCAAGAGGAACCGTCGACGTAAACCTCCCACGTCTGGTCGGCTTCCTTGCTTGTTGGTTGCTCGGAGATGGTGCATTCTGTGACAAACTCGACGAGGGCCTGCCTTTTTATGGCTGTTCTTGGTTGATAGCCGATGTCGTACTGACTAAGCTCGATCGACCATTTGACTAGTCGTTCTGAGCTCTCAGGCATATAGAGCACGTCCTTCAGGGGTTGGTCCGTAAGCACCTGGACGGAATGTGCCTGAAAATATGGGCGGAGCTTCCGTGCGGCCATGACCAGGGCATATGCTATTTTCTCCATCCTGGAATATCTGGTCTCGGCGTTGAGTATGACCTTGTTTACATAGTACAGAGGCTTATGGACTCCTTCCTCTTCTCGAACGAGGACAGCGCTGAGCACGGTCTCCGAAGCCGACAGATAGAGCTAGAGTGGCTCACCTGGTTCGGGCTTGCTGAGGAGAGGAGGGTTGGAGAGGTACTCCTTCAATTGGGCGAATGCCTCTTACTGTTGAGTACCCCATTCGAACCCTCCGGTTCCGTGCAGTGCCTTAAAGAATGGAAGGGACTTCTCTCCGGATTTGGAGAGGAAACGGCCGATGGCCGCCAGTCTTCCCGTCAGCCTCTGGACTTCTTTGATGTTCCTGGGAGGGGCCACGTCTATTATGGCCTGGATTTTTTCGGGGTTCGCCTCGATGCCACGCTGGCTGACGATGAACCTGAGGAACTTTCCCGATGAGATGCCGAATGCACACTTCACCGGGTTGAGCCTCATGTTGTGGGTCCGAAGGACCCCAAAGGCCTCTTCCAGGTCGGCGACGTGATCCTGTCCCTGCTGGCTTTTGACCAGCATGTCGTCGATGTACACCTCCATGTTGCACCCAATTTGATTCTTGAAGACCCGGTTAACGAGTCTCTGATAAGTAGCACCGGCATTCTTCAGCCCGAAGGGCATGACCCGATAACAATAAAGCCCTTGGTCCGTGACAAAGGACGTCTTGGCTATATCAGAAGGGAACATCTGGATCTGGTTATAGCCCGAGAAGGCATCTATGAAGGATAGGAGCTCGTGACCCGATGTGGCGTCGATAAGAGCATCGATGCTGGGGAGAGGGAACGAATCCTTAGGGCACGCCTTGTTGAGGTCGATGAAATCTATACAGATCCTCCAGCTCCTGCTCGCCTTCTTGACCATGACGATGTTCACCAGCCACTCAGGGTAGCTAACCTCTTGTATGAAGCGCACGAACAGGAGCTTGTCCACTTCCGCATTTACCGCCTGCTGTCGCTCCGGAGCAAACTTGCGGCGCTTTTGGAAAACCGGCTTCGACCAGGGGATCACAGTGAGTTTGTTCATGATGAGATCCTCGGAGATACCAGGCATGTCAGAGGGCTTCCAGGTGAAGAGGTCGACATTGCGACGAATCCAGCAAATCAGGGCAACTTTGAGGTCGGGAGTGAGGGAGCAGCTCACTCGAAAGCACCTTGATGCATCCTCCATTTCGAACAAGGCATCTTCTAACTCATCTGCCGGTTCTGGTTCAGGCTGGGTTCTCTCGGACTACAGTTCGACAGCATCGAGGGGAAATACCCCACTCCCGATCACCGTCATGCAGCACGATCGTGCTGCTTCTTGATTACCTCGAACTATTTCGACACCCGTATTGGTAAGGAACTTCATTTTCTGGTGGTAGGCCGAGGGAACCGCCTAGAGGGAGCAGAGCCCGAGACGGCCGAGTATGGCATTGTAAGCTACCTTGACGTTCACAACCATGAAGTCCATTGACTCGGTCCTCCGGTGTGGTGTCGTACCAGCTGTGACGTCCAAAGTGACGATCCCCTCTATTGGCACTGGGATGCCGGAGAACCCGTGCAAGGTGTACTCGGCTAGCTTTAGCTTGTCTCAGGAGAGCTTTAAGTTCTCGAAGGCTTCTAGGAAGAGGATGTTCACCGAACTTCCGTTGTTAACGAGGATGCGCCGGACTTCGAAGTTCGCCATGCTAAGGCTAACGACGAGTGCATCACAATGCAGGAGCCGAACTCCTTCCAGGTCTTTCCCCGAGGAGGAGACAGGGAGTTGCTGGACCTGGGGGAGAGGGGGCCCTGGATGGCATTGACATCCCGAATGAACGCCTTGCGGGAAGTGTTGGACTCCCCTCCCATTGGCCCTCCGTGGATGCAATGCAAGATTTCCTGACTCTCGGGCTCTTCAGGCTCCTGGTCCTGCTTGGGACGCTGTCTGGGCACTCGAGGTAGAGGGGAAACCCTCCTGTTCCTTGTATCCTTCTGGTCCCAAGCATCTTCCCGTTTGAACTCCCAGAGGTACCCTCGTTCGATGAGGGCCTCGATCTCGTCCTTCAGGGCACGACAATGATCCGTGTCGTGTCCATTGTCTCGGTGGAAGCGGCAGTAGAACCGCTGATCCCTCTTTTTACTGTTGTTGCTGTTCGGCCGAGGGGGGAATTACATGAGGTCCCTGTCTTCGATCGCCAAGAGAATGGTTGACACGTTCTGTGTCAGCGGGGTGTACCTCTCGAAGCAAGGGACCGGAGGGACCCTTTTTGGTGGTGCCCCTGTCCCTTGGAACTTTCTTTGCTGGCTCGACCTCGTCGGCCTTGTGCTTTCCCTTCCCGATGATTTCTTTTGAGCCCTCTGGATTCAGGGCCTCCTCAGCACGGATGAACTTTCAAACCCGATTGAGGAGGTTGGGGAAATCCATCGGGGGCCTCTTCGTCAGGGAGGCCTTCAGCTGTCCATGGCGGACGTTGTGCCGGAATGCTGCCGAGACGACCCCTGGGTCGAGGGAGGAGACCGATCTCGCCTCAGCAGTGAATCTTCAGACGAACACTCGGAGCGACTCCCCTTCCTTCTGTCAGAGGCCAAGTAGGGACGCACTTGTCCTTTCGGCCTTTCGGCTAGTCACAAAGTGGGCGAGGAAGTTGCCCTCCAATTGGTCGAAAGAATAAATGTAGCCGGGACGGCTTGGAGAACCATTCCCGAGCCGAACCCCAGAGGGTGGCAGGGAAGGCACGGCACAGGAAGGGATCCGATGTGCTGTGAATCATTATGAGGGTTTTGAAGCCCTCCATATGCTTAGCAGGATCGCCTTCCCCGTCGTAAGTCTCGAATTGAGGTGGGTGGAAGTTCCAGGGTATTTCTGCCCGCAAGATGGCGGTGGAAAAAGGAGGTCGGAGGGGCATGTATCCCTGGGCCGGCCTCGGCCCGCCGTCCCTGAAGTGGTCGAGGCGGTCTTCCATTTCTTGGAGGCGCTTCAAGATGTCGTCGTCATATTCCGGCTGGACGGTTGGGACACGAGACACGCTGGCCTCGGTATCCGAGCGGGAGCGAGAGCGGCGAACGCTGTCATCGACGGGGGGTCCCGGGATGGCCTTCATGATTTCTTTTCGGAAGTCTTGGAACTCCTGGTGGGTGACCAGGGCTCGCTCAGTCTGATTTTGTTGGGCCGGTGGGCGCCGGCCGACGCGGCTGAGTGCTGGCCCTCGCCCCTGGGACGGATGTTTGGGATGGTTCGAGGCCGAGTTGGAAGCGGCCCCTCCCCTACTCCAGCTTGCCTGTCGATTCTGGATTACCCTTCGTAGGTCGGGCTGGACTGGTCGGGAGGCCCCCGGTTGGTGTCCGTGACTGGCTCCGGGGTTGTTGGATCCATGAGCGTCGGCGTTGGCACCCTGAGGGGGCGCGTCCTGCCGACGCACAGAGGTAACGGTTTTCTTGGCCTTGGGCGCCATGCGAGGTCGGGCAGACGGGGTACCGTTGATGGCTGGACTCGGGTCAGCGTACGCACTAGGCGTTTCCCACAAATGGTGCCAACCTGATGCGGCTTGTTTTTGGGAGGCGTGTGGATGCACCAGGTGTGAATTCTTACTCGATTTGTATTGGTGGAGGAAGCTCTGGTGTGGACGACCCTCAGCCGGGCGAACGGTATGGAAGTAGGCGGTAGTGAGGTGGAGGCTGGATGCTCGGCTCGGATCAGGAGGCTCGGATCCGAGGTCTCGTGTACCTGCAGACGGTCTAGGAACACCGGGGTTGGTCCCAGGTGGCAGACCCTCCGACGATCTAGTCAGCTACTGAGAGAGAGTAACAGTAACTAGGGTTTTGAGTGAAAAAAATTGATTACCTGAGTAAGGGGGCGAGGGTCTAGTATTTATAGGAGAAGTCAACCGGGTCTGGACCCGGTTGCCCGTGGGTCTGAAGCGGTGGAAACCCGAGCGGTATAGGGTTGACGTGGCAGAGGTCCGGGCGGTTTCCAGGCTGACGTGGCAGAGGTCCGGACAGTTTTCTGATACTGACATGGCGGATCTGGATGATCCGGTGATGTATGCTTCCTGAGGGGATCCTGTGGCCCAGGAGGGACCACGTCATCCGACTCAAATCAGAAGTAATAGGACTTGTCATCAGATGATAACTGGATACATATACAGGGATAAATGTGATCATACAATCCTATTGCTACATATACATTTATAGTTTAGGTGTTATATTCAGTGTTTGATACCTAACTCTCTAGATATCAAAACCAAACAGGATATATCATGTACAAGTGTTAGATTCTAGATCATAAATTTAATTAAAGCCCTGCCTAATTAAAGCCCATCAAGATACAGTGATGACACTGATATATCATGTACATCTGCATTAGCTTACCAATTCCAAGAGCATGGACCATGTGCATAATAACATGAACATTAGCCTCTTAGCTCAAAATAAAAACATGAACATAAACCTTCTCTCGCTCTCTCCTATTCTCGCATAAAATAAAGGAAAAGGAAATAAAAGAGTACTTCTATTTCTGACTCGCAAAAAATAAAGGAAAAGGAAATACCTTGATTGTATTGATGACAATTGTCTTCGACGTCGCTGAATTTTTGACCATTTTTCGTAAGATAATGAAAGTATTTGACCATTTCTTGCAATTACCCCTATGAAATTAGCGAATGTAAATGCATCCTTGCCCACAGGTTGATTTGCATGGTTTACTGTCACGACAATTTTGACATCCGGCAAACGCTTCCAGATGTCTCCCATCCTCGTCGGTCCCCAACTTTTTTTTATTGCCGGCGCACTCCCGTCACCGATCTCAAACCTCAAACTAACTGTCAGTCTCTTCTGGAGACTGTCCCTACACATCCCCCGTGCTTGGAGTTGGTGAGGGAGTCCTTTTTGTAGTTCGTCTTGGCATTTTTCACTAACAACAAAAAACATTATATTAATAAAATTAACAAAAAGGTCAATAATTAAAAGTAAAATAGCATCTTTCAAAGAATTTTGGAATTTGGAAATATTAAACCATATAAGCATAATAAAGTAAAAGAATCCCAACAGAGATAGTCAAACTAAGAGTGCAAGTTAGGAGTGGTACAATTGCAGCTGCAGCCATGGCCGGTAAAATTGTTCGTTTTTGCAACAAAAATTCTCAACTTTTAACGTATAATTAATTCAGTATAAACATATACTGTTTTGGCTTGATTTGAGACTTAATGCAGAGGTTGCAACTATTGCAATCATACTGCAGGCTGCATGTTGCAACTTACGCAACTTTGTTTTTCTTAAAAAAATTCTTCAAGTGTGCTGTTTTTTTTAGGGGAAATGTAGCAGTAGTTGTAGGCTTGCACAACCACAAAAATTCACAAAATGCAACTGCATAAAAACTACTGAGCCACAGCAGAAGTCCATTATACAGGACCTGAGAATCTGCATAAAGAAAATTTTAAAAAAAAATTTATAGTTAGCCACTCTAAACACGACATCAAGATCAAAATCCTTCTACATTAAGAAAATTTACAACGGAATTTTATAGTGCACACTCTCAATAACCATGTGAAGATCATGGAGAACTCACAGAACAAATACAATGAAAAAAGAAATCTTCATGTCCTGCAGCAGACAAATTTAGCACTTTTGGCTTCATAATTTACCCAAAAATAAGTCGAAATTAGTTAAAGATGATGTTTTTCAACATCTGGGTGAAAGGCTTTCCTTTCTACATTAGACAACCTACATATTGAGCTCTGGGGTGCTTCTTCTGCAAATTTGGCCACTGCACAAAGATCTGATCAGCCAGGTGGAGGTTATAAAGCAACAAGCCACTCAGTGAAAATTTCCTCACTCTCGCAATGCTCTCAACATAAAAGATGAATGACCATCCAAACCCCGCAACCTCCACAAGTTAAATTCAGCTTCAGTTCTCTTTATGAAATACTAGTTAATTAGCACATGCAATGTATGAGAGAGGCAGTGTGGTTGAGATTTGACAATCGAGTGATTGATTTTTAAGTGGATGGTTAATAATTAATATAACATTGACTTGAAACTGCGTTTCAATTCAGTACATCGATAGTTTGACTATCCCAACCAGTATTATCCTCCTTATTCCTTAACCATCAAAAGGGCAGTGCTCTTCACAGATGACACTAACCATAAAAGTCAAAACAGTAAAAACTAAGATCAACTAGAGGCTTCAGGTTAAGAATGAAGCTTCAACTAAGCATAGGTTTCAGGAAGTATATTTTCCTCTTGTAAAGGGACAAAGACCATCATTTTCAATTCTCTATTCACACATAGATAAACATAATGCAGAACTCCATATTCCAGAAGTTCCTCCTGTACCAACAGAAAAAATGTTCCCAATATGTGCAGGAAGGAAAATAAATATGTGGTTTGATGTGCAGGAAGGAAAATAAATATACAACCATAAACAACAGCAATAAAAGAGCTTCAATTTGATGTCAATTCCTAAATACAAATCCACTCTTCAGTTTCATTGGTCAAAACTATTTAATACTAGAATTCCTTGCACTTTTGTTTAGCTCAACAGAGAGTTCCTTGCACTTTTGTTTAGATAACCAGAGTTCAATTGTGTATACAAAATAGAAATAGAAATCAAGAGCAAATGGTATTGCTTTCAATATAAAACAAACAAATGAAAAACGGGAGAAAAAGGCTAAAGTTGCAAAAGTTGTACATGATACACTGCAGACCAGAACAGAGAATGTTTATTATAATACAATATCATCCAAGACATCTCCTGCCTCTCCATCCGTATGGAGCCAATTAGAACTACTGTTGTCATCTGTTATGTTTACATCTAATATTGGAAACTCATCAGCAATATAGTTGTTCATGGGATCATCGTTCTCATCATCTGCAGCCTCGCCCAACTGAAATACATCTCTTGGTTGCATAATAAGTGCAATGTGAGATTTTGGGCAAATTGGATCTTCAACATAGAACACTTGAAGGACTTGGGATGGAAACACAAATGGCTCATGACTATTGTGTATACCTGTGTGAACCAAATTTGAGAAGTTTACAATTGTAAAACCTAATTTATCCTTGTTATTGGGATAATTCTTATCCAAACCAGCCCATTCCCCGCGAAATAAGACTACCCGGAAATGACCGTAATAATCCAACTCGATGATATCCGTGAGCACCCCATAATAGTCAACATCTTCATCTATAGGATTCGCGTCTTCCCTAGTAGCATAACTTATAGTGTTTGACGTTATTCTGGGACTTCAAATAACGTTCACAATCTTTAGTATGAAATCTGAATCCATTGTATATATACCCCCTGAATCTTCTAACCATTTTATGGGGACATTTCGTCATAATCTTTATTTCAGATGAAAGATCCTCATCATGCAATTTAGAGACCTACATATGTGACGATTAATCTTATAAGTACAGTGACGAATATAGATATAAAATATCATTTAATAAGTTGGAATTTCACTTACATGAGATTGAAACCATGTATGAAATTTTTCATTCATTATCTTACTTTGATCACGTGGTCTCAGTCTTCTCTGTCTAGCAGTTCCTTTAATCTCACGGATAAATTCACTAGAAATAATAAAATGATCTAAATGATAGTTAGTTAAAATTAGGTATCGATTTTAATGCAATATAAACAACTCCAAAATTGACTTACGCTCGAAATGGCTCAACTGCTGCATGGTGATCTAGTACATATCGGTGTGCTTGTTCCCATGTTAAGTTAACTAACTCATATGCGTCAACTTTACCGATAGTAGTGCCAGTAGTCTGAAAGAGATACTTAGCCCCGCCAAGGTTTGACATGTCTGGGTTTCTCCTTGGCCTATTCAGACTTGTCTCTACACCCAAAAGATATCTTGAACAAAAATTAGAGCACTCTTCTGATAGATACCCTTCAGCTATCGAGCCTTCTGGATATACCCTATTTTTAACATATCCCTTAAGTCGATAAAGGTACCTATATAGTTAAATATTTTGGTCATAAAAACTGAATAAATACATCACATAATGTAGAGAAACCAGATGTTCAATGAGGCATGAATATTACCTCTCAATGGGATACATCCACCGATAATGTACGGGTCCCCCGAGTCTAGTTTCACCGGCCAGGTGGATTATCAAGTGAATCATTATAGTGAAAAACGATGGAGGAAATATCCTCTCCATTTGACAAAGTACCACTGCAGCACGTTGCTCCAATTAGTCAAGATCTTCAATACGTAGAACTCTTGAACAAAGTCCTTTATAAATACTACAAAAATCCTTGATGACGGCAGTGACTTGCTCACACATCGAAAACCTTAGAGCCAAGGGAAGGAAATCTTGCATCAATATGTGATAGTCATGTGACTTTGGACCCTGAAGCTTCTTCTCCTTAGAGTTGACGCACCGTGCTATGTTAGATGAATAGCCATCAAGGACTTTAATCTCCTGTAACACCTTGCAAAATAATCCTAACTCTTTTTTCGACATTGAATAAATTGCAGGAGGGAGACGGACTGTGCCATTAGGTAAGTACTCTGGGTGCAACTCATGTCATATATCCATCGTAACTAAATCAAGGCGACACTTAAGATTATCTTTGGTCTTCCGATCATCCCCCATGACAGTTTCTATATAACTTTCGCTGATATTTTTGCCAATGTGCATCACATCTAAATTATGACATAATGAGTTAAATTCCCAATACGGAAACTCAAAAAAAATGCTCTTCTTTTTCCATTACCCTAAATCAACAATGTTGTCACATTCATCTGCATCGCATAAGTCGGTGTCCTTATCCCTTGCTCTTTTCTTGCCTTTCTTGATGACTTCTGGTTCTTTACCGTAATTGAAATCATGACCTTGTAATCGCCTAGACACATCTGACCCTGTCAAAATTTCAGGCGCATGTCCCCACTCCTGCAACCCATCAAATGTTGAAGTTTATGACCTGAATATGTGTGTGTCATGCAACCATCTCCGATGATCCATGTAACAAAATTTTCTACCATTATACAACCATTTTGAAACTGTTTGATCAGTACAACAAGGACATGTATAACGCCCTTTGGTGCTATAACCGGATAAATTTGCATATGCAGGAAAATCATTGATTGTCCAAGTCAACGCAACCCGTAGACGAAAAATTTATTTAGCTGTTGCATCATAGGTTGGAACAGCCTCCCATAATTTTTGAAGTTCATCTATTAATGGTTGAAGGTACGCGTCTATATCATCTCCTGGACTTTTTGGTCCAGGAATTATCATGGACAACATAAACGATGAAGATTTCATACATTTTCAAGGGGCAAATTGTACGGAATTAACACAACAGGCCATATGTTATATGTATTGCTCATTTGTTTAAATAGGTTAAACCCATCACTGGCTAATCCAAGTCTCACACTGCGAGGATTCTACAAAATCAGGATATCTTTCATCAAACTTTTTTCAAGATTGAGAATCAGCCGGGTGTCTGAGAATCCCGTCATTCTTGCGACATTCTGCATGCCATCTCATATCCGAAGAAGTTTTAGATGACATAAACATTCTTTGCACCCTAGGAATATGAGGAAAATATCGCAAAATTTTTGCAAGCTTCTTTCTCCTACTTGTTTCAACTGGGTCATCAGCTTCTTGGCCTTCATTTTTTTTCCTTTCCATTTTGACGTTCCGCATATTTCACAATTCTGGAATCTTACCTTATCCCCCCTGAAGAGCATACAATCAAATGGACAAGCTAAAATCTTCTCATACCCTAAATCAAAAGACTTGAGAAATATTTTGGTAGCATGGGATGATTCTGGAATACAGATTTCGGGAAATGCTTCATTCAACAATTGAAGTAGCATATTGAAGGACTAAGCAGACCACCCGTTTAAAGTTTTGATCTGAAATAGTCTAACAATGAATGCAAATTTCGTAAATTTTGAGCAATCACGGTACAAAAGTATACTAGCATCTTACATTAACTTAATAAAGGCTTCATATTCTTTATTAACTTCTGGATCTTGTCTTTCCTCTTCCAATCCTCCACTAATGTCTACTGTTACTGTTGGCTCATTATGGGCTTGTGTTGTTGGACTGTTGGAGTGTGCTTGGTTGTTACGAATTCCAAATGCATCCTGCAATAAATCTTGCATCTCATCTGCCACACTTAAGTCGTCGTTTACTATGGGCTCGTCTTCATCTTCTAACACACCCGGTTCAATCGGAATCGCCTGGGCATGCTCTCCATGGCAAAACCAGTGTGTGCACCCTTGGAGAAAACTATTGATCACCAAATGTGTTTCAACTTCGATGCATGTCTTCAAATGACAGTTAGTACACCGTCGGCATGGACAAAGAATCAAATTTGGATCACTAGAATTTTTCTTGGCGAAAATAATGAAATCTTTAACGCCGTCCCGATACTCCTTTGATAATCGTGACTTGCTCATCCAGCTTTTATCCATTTCAACAATATCACTAAATCTGAAATTAAAATTTTATATATTAAAATATTAATAGCATCTACCTTACTAAGTTGATTGCCCATGACTCAAATGAGAAAATTAAAATTAATGTCATTACTTTATATGTCAAAGACCAAATGAAGGTTTATAGATGTCGGATGCTCATGATGTTTGTTAGCACAAATTTCAACCTAATTAATTCCTCAATCTCAAAAGAAAGCAAAGAGCCCTAGAGTTCCTTTCTCTCTTGAACTCTTCATTAGTGGAAAAACTGATTTAACCCATTTGATTCTAATTTGCCTGGTCATGGAACTCTCATTACTTTATATGTCAAAGACCAAATGAAGGTTTATAGATGTCGGATGCTCATGATGTTTGTTAGCACAAATTTCAACCTAATTAATTCCTCAATCTCAAAAGAAAGCAAAGAGCCCTAGAGTTCCTTTCTCTCTTGAACTCTTCATTAGTGGAAAAACTGATTTAACCCATTTGATTCTAATTTGCCTGGTCATGGAACTCTTTTAACTACCATATGCCCTTTAGATTTCTTTTTTTTTTGTGGGGAAAACAACGGTGAATCAGGAAATACAGTTAAGTAATATCTAAGAACACACACACATGAGATGGTGAGATGAAAATGTTTTTGGAGAGATGAGCATTTGAGTCATCCAAATATCGGCTCTACCGTTCACATCACTCTAGAGTACTTAATGTTGCATAGGTTTTTTGTGTTGATATATTTGCATCAAAATTTAAAGATGATTTACTGAATCAGTTTGCCGAACTACAGTTGAGAAAGAAGGTATTAACCTTTCCCATGCCTATGCTTAGCTTTGCAAGTTTATCTTTGTCATTCTCTAATTTTTACTGTCTTAAAAATTTTGAGTATTAGTTCAGAACATACTCACAGTAACGCATGTTCTATGTTACGTGTATCAAAGTATATTTGTTGTGTGTATCTTTGTGTCTGTGCCTCTGCTATAAGTCAGCAAGTCATGTGGATCAACTAACATTGCAAGTGGAAACTTCTATAAGTCGGCTCTGATACCATTTGTAACGCCCCGTCCCAATACTCAGACAATTTTAATATTTTTAGAAGACAAATTAGATACTATGTACAACTGCCCACCACAGGCTGCCTCTCAAAAGGTGGTTAACCAATTAGGTGACTCTTGATCATAGGTAATTATATTTATACTCAAACTATTTTTGTATATCTCCAATATGGAACTATATTTCTCAATCTCCTTCACAAATCATCAAATCCCGTGTATGCACACATCATCCAAATCCATTCCAATTTCTATTCCGAAATTTCAAACAATCGGGTGGCCCACCATCTCAATACATAGCACCTTGTGCTGTGTTCTTTCCAGACCGTGGGTCCCCTCCATATAAATACCATTCCAAATCCATATATCCAACCGTGTATTATATTTAATACATCCATGCACATATTTTAATACAACCAGCACATATGTATATATTTATTTATTTATTTTTATTATACTATTCACAAATTATGGGTTATTACATAATCCAATACACCCCTGTAAGTCACTACCTTTCTTCACCTTTATCCACTTGATGCTTCCCCTAATTCTAAATTCTATTTCAACTTTTGAAAGCCATATATGTCGATGCTGCTAAGTTGCTGATTTTAGACTAATCCTCTATAACCAGTAATCGTATATCAACAGTGAAGTTATGGTGGGGTTTGAGGAATTTAGACTAATCGTCTCTGACATTATATAATCATCATAATTAATAAATACAACAAACCCTAATTAGTCCACATTATCAAATCCCAACACATTCTCAAATTGCAAAATACTCCTAAATCACAGATTATTCAGCACAAAATCACAAACAATTTCATTAAAAAATAAAAAATTTATTTATAGTTGGAAATTATCATACCTAGGGTTTGAGAGCTAGAGAGAGGGGGAGAACGATGGCGTGCAAGGGCGATTAGGAGGCCGGAGATACGACGGCGGGGAGCATGGCAAAGGAGACAAGCGGGGGGAGCACGACGGAGGAGACGAGCGCTAGGGTTTGAGACTAGAGAGATTTGGAGACGAGCGCGGGGATTTGGGTTGCGACGCGGGGATTTGGAGACGAGCACTAGGGTTTTTTGGTTTCGTGCGTAAACAAGAGAGAGAGAGAGAGGCGAAAGATAATAACGCTGATTAATCGAGGGTTAAGTTAATTAGAGAGTATACCCCGGCGTCTCTTATCCAACGCCGGGGAACATATGCCAACCCCGGCGTTTTATAGCAAATGCCGGGGAATTAAGGTTGTTTTTTTACTTTCAATAAATAATTTTGTTCTTCCCCGGCGTTTATCGAAAGCGCCGAGGTAACAACGCCAGTGTAGGATAATTTAGTTGTAGTGTCAGAACTTTAAGGGTGGAAAATGATGAAATTTAACTATTGAAGAGATATTTACTATTTTCAATGTAACATGAACAATAAAAAAACATAAAAAATCTGAAAATTTATAAACCTGAAATATGAAAATTTAAATTTATGAGTAAATAGAGAGAGAATGAGAGATATAGAGAAAAAGAGAGAAATAATTAAATAAATAAATGAGTTTTTTTTTTAATTTTGAGATTTGAATTTGAGTTTTGGGGTTTGAAATTTGGTGGGGGATAGAGAGGGGAAGAATGTGTTATGTAAAGTTAGATTTGGGCATTTGATTTTGAGTACTTTCTTTGTGTTTTATTATATAGATATTATATTAAACACAAACGGTTGGGCTACTTTGTTTTTTGCTCACATATATTTTATTAAGAGACCAAATAACAATACAACTGAAGAAATGAAACCCCATCAAAATGACACCACTGATTACAAAAACAAACTCGCTAGCTCAAGCCACAAATATATATATAGACTAGCATTGTCCTAGAGTTCATTGCAAATCTCAAGATCTGAGTTTATTGCTAATAAGAGATCGATCTCGCTCCAGTTCAAACCCCGAATTTTCAAGAACCCAATCACTCTGAAACTGCCTTGTTCTCCTCTACTGGGGCAGCGTCAGCCTCGGCTGCTACTTCCTTCTTGGTGGCAACAACTGTCTCTGCTAGCTGCTCCTTGGTCTCTACCTCAGCAACTGCCGGAGTTGGAGCTGCAGGTTCTTCCAGTGCTCCCTCTGTTTCTGTTGCTACTTCTACAGGTGCTTTGGTTTCCGCTGCGGGCTTTGCCGCTTCCTCTTCCTCTTCCTCTTCCTCTACTTCTGCGGTTGTAACTGGCACTTCTTCTACTGCATTCTCTTCTGCCACTGTTTCTGCTTCTGACACAGGTGCCACTTTTTCTGCTGCTGGCTCTGTTGCTTCTGCTTCTTTTACTTCCTCTGCGGCTGCTGCGGGGGTTGGGGCTTTGGCTTCCACTGTGACTTCTTCAACCGCAGGAGTGGCTTCAACGACTGGTATTTTGGTTATCTCAGCGACTGCGGGAGTTGGTTCCGCCTGAATGTATAATTGTTGGTTAAGAGCTGTAGTCGTCTGCTAAATAACGAAAAAATAGAAAAAATGGGGAAAAGAGCACTGTAGTCGTGTGCCAAAAATCCAAAATTTGGATGTCGCATGAATAGTAGATTGTCAAATATAGAAGACGATTTGGCAAAAGCTAAATTATAGCTGACGAAAGATTTCAGCGTACGACAAATTCGACAGACGAAGAATAATCTTCCTTACTAGTATTTAAATTTGGAAAGAAAAAAAAAATTTGACAGACCGTCCAACACATTAGCAAAAGACAAAATGCCTAGGACGGGACTTTATCCCTGTCCCTGGCATTTGTCTCATTTTTTTAAAAAAAAAATTTTGTCCTATTGTGCCCCCCTTTTGTTTATTTTGTTTTTTTTTAATTTTTTTTTGTCCTTTCTCCCTCAATTCAATGCGAAAATAAGAAAAAAAAAATTAAAAAAATCCTTCGACAAGGGATAATGTACCGTCCAAGAACTTTGCTTTTTTTAAAATATTTTTTCGATCGATAGACGGTAAATTATCTTCCGTCCTCAACGATTTTCGTCTGCAAGCGATGAGACGAAAGATAATCTTCCATCTCAAAATAAAAAAACATGCGACGAAACAAATATAGCTTGAACGACTACAGCGACATTCCTTTTTTCCTATTTCCAATTGCTATATACTCAAAATTTAGCAAGCAACGACTACAGATGCTCTAACACATGGTTATTTGAATTCGACTTCATGATTTTTTTTTCTTTTTTTTTTTCTCCTCTCCTTAGAGACAATATAAACATCTTATAAAGTTTTCTTAAAGCTGTTACAAAAATAAAAAAAATTATTTTATTTTTATGTAAGTTGCAAAATAATAATAATAATAATTTCTATGTATAATATAATACTTAGTAAAAGAGTTCTAAGAGCCTCCATACTCATTTTTCTTAAATTTAGCAAAATTTTGCACAAAAAAATAGTTTGCCTGCACTCTTCACTTGCCAAATTTTGGCAACTGAGAAGAACGAAACATTTTGTTCTGCTCAACCAATTTTTATTTTTATTTTTTAAAAATATTTTAAGGGACTTAGACTTTGATAAAATTTCGATGAACTTGGTAGGACTTGGGTTTGGACTTTTATAAAATAATTGGAGGGATTTGGACTTGATAAAATTTTTTTAAAAAAAAATAAAAAAAATGGAGCGACAGAACAACCGTCCCCTCCCTTTTTATTTTTCCCTTTTTATTTTTTTTATAATCTCTGTTTTTTTTTTCTTTTAAGTTATCCATTTAAAAATTTTAAAAATTAATTTGTCCCCTATATTTTGACAATTGTCAAACCAATTTTCAAATATGATAAACTACTATTCATCATTTCTCTAAATTTGGCAAAATGAGAAATTACTACAGCGCATCATTTGAGAATTTGGCAAAATGAGAAAGGAGTGTGGATGCTCTAACTCAATTAAAATTTCCCAGTTTCAAAAGTTAGGAATGAATGAACAACACTTGGGGCTGAACATAGGCAATGCACAAAACTTTTGATAACTGTAATAGGCTGTATATTAGTAATCAGAACTTGTATAACCATATATAGATGTCTTTTCCAAAAGAATGTAAGCTTCATCTATCATCCTAGTAGCAAAGATTGGCCTTTTTTTTTTCTTTTGTGTTATATATATATATATATATATTCTAGATTGCAAACAGACTTTGGTGCGAACTAGCGTTTATATATTCTAGATTGCGAACAGACTTTGGTGCGAACTAGCGTGTGAATGATTGCGAACAGAGTTTGGTGTGAACTGGTGTACGAACCACTGATAACCGCTATTGAAAGTAGCGGCATAAGTACAAATTTTAAAAATATATACACGGATGTTGTTATTCTCAATAACAATTTTACAATTTGTAACAATTCAATATATGGACAAAGGAAACTCAAATAACTTAATTTCTCATCCATTGAATTAATTTAATCATATAAATCTAAATTAACAGTTGGGATCTTTCAACTAATATTTCAAACAAAAAGTTCTTATCAAATTAGTTATATATATACACAAGGGCAATAGTTATTTCAAACAAAGAGTCCAACATTCCCATTATTTTTTCAACCTGTAAAGTATTTGTGATACAAACCGCATTCAGTATCTCTTAATGCGTTGTTGTATGGAAAGATCATACCTAATTAACACACTCTCTCCGAACTTACATTATGAATACAGGACCGATCATCGTGTCGGAACAACTTTCTTGTATTATCTTTACACATAATCCTCTTATTGCTCTTTTTTCAAATTAACTTGGAACAAAATGTAGAATTAATGGTAGACTTAATTATTTTAACATCCCAACTTGTAATAAATAGATCAATTTAAAGGGAACTTAACTACAACCTTATAAAAGAAATTTGTTATGAATTCGCTTAATCCAAGTGTTCCTTGCTTGAGTTGCTTCATTAGATCTTAACGAAACCTTGAATACACACACATGTACACACATCTACAATTCAAATGTCTACTACTTCATCTACATATACAATCTCAAGGTTTACAAAGTATATAAACAAACAAGCAATGGAAAAGAGATAAAAAGGAGATTAATAAATTGGGCTCACCACTGGAGTAGCCATTAGAGATATGAAAAATAAAACGGATGAAAAAGAACAAATTATTATGAAGAGAATGGGTGTGTGTGTGTGAGAGAGAGAGAAATGAAATGATGATGATGCTTAGAGTGAACAAGGCTAGCTATCACTATTTATAGTTATACCTAAGCTCAAGATGCGGCAAAACAATTTAATATTAAATAAATAATTAATCTTAAAAACTCAATTATATCATCTACATTCCCATTCCAAATCAAATATCAATTCAAATCCGACAAAAAAGTACTTCCAACCTCACATGCCCTGCTCATCAGCTTTCCCTGACAAGCAGTCACGTTAGTCTACTCTACACACACGTGGCAGCCTACCATTGGTGGACCTGCCACTCCTGACCCGAAAGTTATGCATGTGTGGTCCCCATCCGGTTGCCGCCAGGGAGAATTTGGCATGGGCGGTGGGATGTGGGCCCCAGGCGGTGATTAAAGGAGGGAATTTTTTCCCAAAATGATTTTTTTTGAAAGTTTTTTCCAAACTGTCTTATTTTTTATTTTTGTTCCCTAAATGATTCACTCGCTTTTTCAAAAAGCAAGTTTGGTTAAAAATAATTCGTTTTTTCAAAAAGCGAGTCTGAAACTTTTAATTTTCAAAATGTTAGACTCGTTTTTTTGAAAAAGCGAGTTATTTTTAACCAAACTCGCTTTTTCAAAAAGCACGCTTGGTTATTTTGATAAATATTTTCGAAAGTGGGTTAGCTTGGTAAATATTTTTAGAAAGTGAGTTAGTTTGGTAAATAATTTTAGAAAGTGGGTCATTTTGGTAACAAGTTCTTTCTATATCATATTGTCACTTTATTTTCTTTAGACCACTATATATGAAATCGTTTGTTAGGACTTTCTATATCACATTGTCACTTCATCTTCTTTGGTCATGATTTTATAAATTTAGCAACTGTTTAGCTGTAACACCCCGCAAAATTGGAAATTACAATTTTGCCCCTGGGTGTTACGTACGTATATTTTTGTAATGTTTTTCACTACATATTTTGGATTCGTACTATTTATACATTTTCCGCATTGATTTCAGTCAACTAAAATATAATATTTCAATCCCTGGGATTTACGTGCTTTTTACGTGTTTTGATGCACGTGTTTCCACCACTACGTATAATATTTTCTATAGGTTTAAATTATTTATTTTTATGTATTTAAATCTATTTTATAAAACGAAAATTCATTTTCCTCTTATTTTGATTAAAATGCATTTTTCGATTTTCTGCACGTATGGTGCACGTGCAAATTTTTTTTATTCTCATTTTGCTACTCTCATTTTACTATTTTTGGCATGCATTGATTTTATTTAGCCTTTCTTTTGATCCATGGGCCTATAAACTAAAATGTAGTCCATTAAGAAGGGAGTCCACTAGATAATTAAAATTAATTAATTAATAATGGGCCCATGTAGCAAGCCCATTATTAAAATCACATTTTTAGTTAAACATGTATTAATACATGACAAGTTACAATATTAGTACACATTTTTGAGTTATACAAATGTGTTCATATTTGTTTATGCATGTGTGCATGCATACACAAATGTATTTGGACCATTTTTTGGATAAGGGGAGGAGAAGAGTTGGTAGGTTGAGTTAGTGGAGAGTGGGGAGATGAAGAGATGGAGATTTTAGGAGTTAGGAAAATGTAAGGTTGCATGAATTAATTTGAAGAGTTATTAGGGAGGGATTTTGGCACTTTAAACCCTTCCAAAATCCTATAAATAGAGTCTTATTTCCTACATTTCTCTTGCACCAAAAACAATATCAAAATAAGTGTAAGAAAAAGAAAGAAAGGAAGAAAAAGAAAGAGAGTAAGAAAGTTATTGTGCTTGGAGGATCTCTTGCTTGGAAATGAGAAATTGCTAGGAGGAGAAGCCTTACTAGGAGCTAGGAATCTTTGGAGCTAGAAGTGGTGTTCTCTTTTCTTTTCAAGCTTCACAAAAGGTGGGTGTCTCCTACTTTCTAATTTTTTTTGAATGTGCATGTTAATAGAAATGAATGAGTAATATAGAATTTGATTTGATAAAATAGGACAAACCTATGCATTGGATGTAATGAAATATTGCTTTATTGAGTAAACAAACCCAACTTATGTTAATTAGTAATGAGAAAGAAATGTTGATTTGTTTTGTCATGAATTAGTATGCATGAATGAAGATATAATTGATTGTATGAAAAATGTTGGGAATACATTCTTTTGCAAAAATATTTTTCGTAAAGTTAATTGAATACCATAAACTTGTTTTGATTGTTGCCATGCTAGTTGAAATGAATAGTGCAACTAAAGGATTAATTCTATGAACCATATTAGAGTGTTTGCACATTTGTGATTTGCCAAATGTGTGATATGTGGGAGAATTGTTAAAGAATGCTATATTTCGACATATGATTAGAGATATGATGAAAAAGAAAAGAGAAGAAAATAAATTCTTTTTTATGAAGTATGTTGACATATGTCAAAAATACAATTTTTGTATGAAAGAAATTTCTTTGAGACACCCATAATCGATTAAAAAATATGTTTGATTCTTAACACAAATTTTTATTTGTAAGATGTTAGGCATAAACTAGTTTTTTTAGAAAATCATGATTTTAATTTTCGAGTTTGAAAAGAAGTGTAAATTTTGTAAAGAAAGGAAAATCTTTTTTTTTTTAAAAAGAGATATATGCTAAAAATAAGTTTGGACTTGTTGATTACTATTTAAGATTTCCTTTTAGTCCAAAGAGAAGTTTATTCAAATATCCTAAAGGATTGGATTATTGGGTAAACAAGTTTTATTAAAAAGAAACAATTTCAGAAAATTGTGAACAAAAGTATATGAATACAACTTCTAAACAAAAAGCACACTAGGACTTACTGGTTAGTCAATGAGCACCTCTTATAAGAGATCTTGGGTTCAAATCTTAATAGCCATCTTTTATTTTTTTGATTTGGTTTTAATAGAATAAGATGTTTTTTTTAGTATGAATAAATTCCTATTATGGTTATAAGATAAAATGGGAGCTATTAGAGATTGTTATGAAAATTTTATTGTCTATTTTAAGAAAGTAAAAATGAGACTTTAAAAAGGGGGCTTTTGATTAAAACTCATACTTTCTTCATATAAAATGAAGTAATAAATATTAAAATTAATCATAACTTTATTGCATATTTTGAGGAAAATGAAATGGGAAATATTAAGATTGTTTTCTTGTATATTTTGAGATATAAAGAGAGATGAAATTGTGAGTATGAAACTTTGTAGTGAACAAAAACAAAGTATTATTTTTGTGAAGTGATTTTTTTAAGAGAATTATACTTTGATTTTGTTTAAGAAATATTTTAAAGGGAATTGAGATATTGTGATAGTTTGAATTGGTTATAAAATTTCATGTGATGAAATTGTGTTCTAAAAAAGGGAATCCTTTTTGCTTATAAAGACTATGAGTGAATAACTAGATTATGAATAGTATAACGACTAAGAAATGATTGCTTTATGGATAAGTGCTAATACAAGACATTAATCATTGTGAATAAGTAGAAGATGAAAATTATATAAGTTAAGACATGATTAAGAAAGGGTGTGAATACTCATGTTTCTTGTACATGAAAGTTTATGATTTAGAGTTAGTACGACCTCGGTACCGGCATTATCGAAAGAAAGAATTTGAGAAATGATTTGGAGATATGGCCGTGGAGCTATCTCGTATTTGTTGATTAAGTCCGGTAGGAGGTAAAACTAATTCTTTGAATGGAAATTATTCATGTCTTGAACTTAGGAAAATTTAGGCACATAAGTGAAGATGTAGTAAACTTAGTGAAACGTAAGTGGGGTGCTCTATATAGTCGGCAGTGGACTCCAAGACTATAGACCCAGTTGGTGGACTGAGGTTGCCCTGTGGGAGACGGATTATTATATTTTAGTCCGGGACTATGAGGACGGGTCAGCGGTGGACTCCGGGATCTTGAGTAGTCGGACGGATGGATTTTTGTGTTTACCGTCTCCAATGTATATATATATATACTGGGCTAGAGGGTCACATACGGGACGGTTCGTACGATGTGGAATCTGTTATAACAGCTGGCGGTGGACTCCAAGGCTGGGATTCACATTCGTGGAATAGTCTGAACTTTGTTTTGCTACCGGATAGTTTTCATGGCGAGGGATCGAGCCCTGTATTGTGAAGAACGTAGGCACTTGCACTCGGACCTATGTAGTATGGGATGCATAGAATCCGAACAAGTGTGCATTAGTGTCATCCTAGTATAGAAATGTGTGCATTAGGCATTAAGGCATGACATACACTTATATTTAGAATAATCACTTCTGACACTTTACTTGTTCATTCAATCTTTTGTGTGATTTGTTAAAGTATGAGATCGTTATACTATTCCCGGCATAGAGATGATAGCCGTGTATAACATTTCGTCAGTTGTAAGTAACCGACGTGCCCACAGATTGATATGCAGGTAAAGAACTATTCATGGAGCTATAAAGTGGATATGCTGATGCTGTTTTATTTTAAAGATGTTGTAAATGTTTTATTGTAAATTTCATTCTTCCGCTGTGCAAAACCAAGTTGTAATTGAACTCTGATGTATTGTGAATAAAAAGTTTTAAATTTTCCTTGTAAAATTGTACGAAGTGAAGTAAAGATCCTGTGAAATCTCGAATTTATCCTTATTTGAAATTCGGGGCGTTACATTAGCAATAGCAGAGGATATACATAACTTGACATTATTTCAGTATATACATAATTGGTGTATTTTAAGTTGTCGAGAATGAGCTCATAGATACTCTCAATTCCCGGTATACACATAATTGACTTTTGACCTATCAATCATATGCGCTGAGTTCTTGCGCCAAAAGTCTCACACTCGCTTTCTGAAAAAGCGAGGGTGGTTAAAAGGGTCCATGATTTTTTTTTGTATTTCACATTAGCGGAAATGATCAAGTTACCCTTTTCTTCATATAACCAGATTATCACCTTAGGGGTAAAAGGGTCATGCGGTAGGGAGGGACGGATGAAGTTCATCCGTCTCTCACTTTCACAAATTTTTTTTAATTATAAACTTTATATATTTAATATATATTATTTATATTTAAAGTATTAAATCCACCGAGAGACAGAAGATCTTCATACATAAAGTTATTTATATTTATAAAGTTAGCAACAGTTTAGCAGTAGTCGAGGATATACATAACTTGACATTATTTCAGCATACACATAATTGGTGTGTTTTAAGTTGTCGAGAACGAGCCCATAGATACTCCCAATCAATCTTAGTTTTTGGCCTATCAATCATATGCGCTGAGTTCTTGCGCCAAAAATTCTTATATTAAAAGGGTGGTTGTAACTTCGTTCATGGTTGCTGTTATACATAATGGTAGACCACAAAAGCCTGACGTGGTAATTGATGAGACATTATTTTCTAGTTCTGAATATTGTCAGCAGACTAAGGTTTGCTCATAATATATTGTTTTATATTTCTTGCACTTGTTTTGAAAGCCCGAGTTTATTTTTTCCGAACAAAGAAGAAATTTTCTCTCTTGATCACTTTTCTTTCGTTGTTTATATTGTTGTTTGTGAATTATTCATTATGTTTATGATTTGTCCATTGATTTATTGGTAGGAGCATCAACATATGCCAATTCAGTATTTGGATGGATAAATGTTAAGATTGTTGTCGAGGCTCATATCTGTTAACCATTGGATCTGATTTCTAAGATCGTGACCTAATGGTGAACTATTTTGGTTGATAGGTGTGCTGATGAAAAAGAGATGAGATTTTAACCACCCTCGCTTTTTCAGAAAGCGAGTGTGAGACTTTTGGCGCAAGAACTCAGCGCATATGATTGATAGGTCAAATGTCAATTATGTGTATACCGGAGATTGAGAGTATCTATGGGCTCATTCTCGACAACTTAAAACACACCAATTATATATATACTGAAATAATGTCAAGTTATGTATATCCTTTGCTACTGCTAAACAGTTGCTAAATTTATAAAATTATGATCAAAGAAGATGAAGTGACAATGTGATATAGAAAGTCCTGACAAACTATTTCATATATAGTGGTCTAAAGAAGATCAAGTGACAATGTGATATAGAAAGAACTTGTTACCACAATAGCCCACTTTCTGAAATTATTTATCAAACTAATCCACACTTAAACGTGTTTACCAAGCTGACCCACTTTCGAAAATATTTACCAAATTAACCAACCGTGCTTTTTGAAAAACCGAGTTTGGTTAAAAATGACTCGCTTTTTCAAAAAGCGAGTCTAACATTTCGAAAATTAAAAGTTCCAGACTCGCTTTTTGAAAAAGCAAGTTATTTTTAACCAAACTCGCTTTTTCAAAAAACGAGTAGGTCGTTTAGAGAACAAAAATAAAAAATAGGACAGTTTGGAAAAAACTTTCAAAAAAAGGATTATTTTGGAAAAAAAATCTAAAGGAGGCTCAGGCCCGGATGGGGTTGGATGCTGACGTGGAACGGAATCTCAGTGTTTAGCCCAAAACTGGAAGTCTCGGTCTAACAAAAAATTCATTTCCATAAGTGTGCACATATGATTTTTTATACAATACTGATGGTAGCACGATTTTTACAGAAGATCCAAAGGCTTGGAGTTACAAATTTTTTTATATATGAAATCATATAATGATATGGGTCTGTTACTTTGTTTGGTCTGTGGTTGGCGTGCGATACAGCTAGGATTGGGTCCCACATGTAACGTCAGGCCATGTGGGAGTAGCTGTGTACGACGTGCATATCGGATCCCGAGCCTAAGATAAACTCGAAAGGTTGGTTTTAACACACTATTATTAGAAAGGATTTGTCTGGATCCACTTGCAAAGAGTAATGGTTCAGCCACTACCAATTTAATTACCATTCTCTTCATTATCTTAGGTGGCATACTCCTATTAGAGAGTTTTCCTACCTACTCTATCTTCTCCTACCTACTGAAATGTGTCATCTAAGGTAGTGAAGAGAAATGTAGTGAAATTGATAGTGGATGTAGCATTACTTAATCTTAAATTCTCTCTTGGACTCTTGTTTAGTTCGTGACCAATTTCTCTAGTAAAGCTTTACTCTATTTGCAACTTCATACACAGTGGTGGTGCACATTATCACACTAATTTTCTCAACATATATATTATAACTAGGTTTACCCGTAGACACATGCCGTAGGCACGTCTTCAGAACAGTACACCTGATTTGATTATATAAAATAGTTTTGCAGGTCCAGCAAATTAATTGAAGTAGCAAACATATTATATGAGGAAGCAGTATATCTACCTTTAAGCTCAACCATCACTTTCTTGATCATGAGCTTGAACTTACCTGGAATGCATATAGTTTGTTAGAAACATTGCAAAAAGTTTTAATTTAACTTCAGTATCACTTTTAGATACTTGTAATAGTTTTATAAGGACATTATCATATAGGTTTTATTGAGCTTACTCTAATTTCATAACCACTATGAGCATGTCGAAATGTAATGGTAACGCAAGTGTATGTGTGAAGATATCTACAATACCAATAATCTAAATATTTGTTTGTCTGAGACTCAGTTTGCAATTGAAATACCTCTTATTATTATTTCAACCAAAATGAAATACATGAAGTTCTCAAAACTCTAAACCAAGTTAATCATTTCTTTTATCATCACTTTGTCTCCCCATTGCACCTTTAAAAAAAGATTCAAAATTGATAAATAACAATTTTACTTTCGCTGTCTTTCTTGAGTGGAGAGTTTGCACCCTTTACTGGTAAACTTCAGTCATCCCAATCCTATATATCCAAACATATACTAAAAGTTCTTATATGTTATGTTATTTATGGTTTCTAATAACCAGTGAAGAGAATATTTCACGATAGTATTTTTTCTTGTAGTAAAGAAATTAATGTTGCATATTTGCTAAGTTATTTTAGGTTGTTGGTTAGCTTACCCGTTCTGCTATGATTTGGAAGGCCAAATTGAGGCCACTAAATAATTCATCTCTCACTTGCGTACACCTTTAATCAAAACCAATAAAAAATTCATCAAATAAATCACCAAATTAAAAAAATTTAAACCCAAAAATAAAATAATCATATCTCTTTGAACTTAAATCTCATGCACACACAAAATTCGAGTCAGCAAAAAACTAGGTAATCCCCTGCACACACAAAATTAAAAATTAGCATAAGAATTCGGTTAATGAGATAAAATTAGAGTCGTCACATCGCATATAGAGGCTCTCGATTCGGTGGAGGAGAGTCGCCAATACGGAATCGGTTGATATTCGTGCTCGATTTGGTGGTGGGGATTCATCGATAAGGAATCAGCAACGGATCAGATATCGACGACAACCTCTTGATTGAGGTTCAATATTGGATTTGGATATAGATTTGCTTTGAGATTTTCAAATTTTCAAAATTTTTAAATTTTCAATTTTAAATTTTAAGTTTTATATTTTTTAAAATTTTCAAAGATTTTAAATTTTTTTTAAATTTTTAAAATTTTAAAATTTTTCAAAATTTTTTAATTTTAAAAACTTTAAAATTTTAAATTTTAAAAAGAAATTATATTTTTTTGATTTTTTATTAATTTATTAAATTTTTTATATTTTCAAAAAGTTTTTGGTTTTTTTTAAAAATTATTTTTAAGGTTTTTAAAGTTTTAATTTTTTTTTAAATTTTTAATTTTTTTTAAATTTTAAAAATTTTAAAAATTTTAATTAATTTTTGTAAAATTTTTAATAATTTTTAATAATTTTTTATAAGTATTTGATTTTTTTGAACTATTTTTAAAGTTTTTAAATTTTATTTTTTTTTAGTTTTTTTTTATTTTCTTAATCTCTAATATTATAATGGGAGAGTTGGAGTTGTAATGTTGTCAACATACAAACCCGTGTGTTGCACGTACAACTCCAACTCTCCCATTAATTACAAAAAAACAAACAAATAAATAAAAAATTCACATATTTAAAATGTGCAATGCACGTGCAAAACAATTTTACGATATTTTTTTAACACTAAACATACACATATGTTGCATATACAACTCAAATTCTACCTATAAACACTTGCATTACACGTACAAATTATTGTTTTTTCTTTAAAATATTTTTACCAATTACGTGTAATGCATGTCCAACTCAAAAACTATTTCTTAACACGTAAATCGCACGTGACAATCCTCCAATTTTTATCAAAACGTGCATCGCACGTGAAAAATACTAGTTTTTTAAATAGGAGAGAGAGAGAGAGATATTGAAGGGATTGAAGGAGATGGGGGATGTGTTTTGTGAGGTTAGATCTAAGTCTTTAATTTTTTAGGGATTGAAGGAGAGCCATTTAATAGCTTTTTTTTGTGTTTTATTATATATCTACTATTTTAATGAGAGAGTTGGGGTTGTAAACAAATAAACCCTAATTTTGTAACTGAGTAAACACGTGCAATATACGGCAAACTAAATCCACCAAACATACCCGTGTGATGCACGTGCAGCTCCTAAAAAAAGGATATTTTAGCAAATGTCTCCATTTAAAATGCGAAAATTAGCATATACCCCCACTATTTTTAAAAACTAAGAAATACTCCTATTTCTAATATTATAATGGGAGAAGACCTTAGTGTCATTTGTAAATATTTTGTCAATCTACCAACCCGTGCAATACACGTGCATAACTATTATAAAGGAGATTCTAAATTCAAGTCAAGATTATGTCTAAATTTTTATTTTAAAAAACTATATTTATTAAGACGTGCATCACACGTGCAAATTACTAGTAGATATAAGATAAGAAGGTGTGCTATACATACGCACATTCCTGCATGGTGAATCACAATACACATGTTTTGAAAGAGACATATATTTGAGATTATTAGTTCTATCCAATAAGCACTTTATTGGTAGAGTGAATACAGAGCGTGTTAAAATTAATGGACTTTGTTTTATGTGCTACTGTGAACTACTCAAATTTCTAACAAAACACTTGTATAACAAGTTTGAGGATGTAAACATGGTGTTGCTGCTTTTTTCTTAAGCGGGCGCAATCTGGTAATAAGTTTTTTTTAATAGAAAAAAAATAACAATCTGAACATCGGTCGTATCTGAATTGTGATGACTGAAGTTTCCTTAATCTGAATCGAGCATCTGGATCTCCGATGCTGGAGTCAATAACCTAGAGAAAGACTCGAGTTTTTGTGGCATAAGATTGATTACAGTGGAAGAAAATTATAACCTAAAAAGAGTATCTTTTTGAGATTCTCCTTGATGAAAAGAGAGAGTTTGTTGCTCTTCTCTTATTGTAGAGATAGAGTTGGTTGCTCTAGGAGAAATTTGAATGTCTTCTTCCTAAGAGCGTCTCCAACCAAGCTAGCTATTTTGGCTAGCTAGAATAGTCAAAATAGATAACAAATAGATACTTTGGCTAGTGAAAAAAGCTCATACTCCAACCATGCTATCTATTTTGGCTAGCCATAAATGTTTTAATTTTTATTTACTAATAAATAGTTATAATAATCTTTTTTTAAAATGAGAACATTTCTATTCCTCAAGAGTTTTGGAATTAAATGAAATATTAGTTTCCAAATAACACTAAACAATTACATGATATTGCAACACTATGAACTCAATCTACTAGTTTTATTTTGGAAAGAAACAAAAATACTTGTGTTTATTGTCTGTGTCGCTGCCACAAGTGTTATACAAGATCCAACTGGAGTTGGGAATGCATTCGTCTTTCTCTGATGCGATGATGAGTTTGAATAAATGTAAGCAGTTCAGGCGTATAATCATGTGACATTCTATGGACAGACTTTCCTCAACTGCATCATAATTAAAATCCTTATTATTATATTCTCTCTCATCTGCGACTATCATGTTATGCACTTTTATGCATGCTGTCATAATATCACGAAGCGTCTCTTGATCCCAAAAACATGCTGGTCCACGAACAATTGCAAAACGTGCTTGAAGAACACTGAATGCTCGCTCTACATCCTTCCTTGCTAATTCTTGAGCTTCAGCAAAATATTTATTCTTATCACCTTGTGGAAATAGAATAATTTTTACAAATGTTGACCACCCTGGATATATACCATCAGCAAGATAATATTCCATCGTATAGTTATTACCATTGATAGAATAGTTAACCTTGGGCGCTCGTCCATTAGCAAGATCATGAAAGATAGAAGACCGATGTAGCACATTAATGTCATTAAGAGCTCCTCGTAACCCAAAGAATGCATGTCATATCCAAAGATTATGTGAAGCCACAGCTTCTAAAATAATTGTAGGTTTATGAATGTGGCCAATATACATTCCTTGCCATCCAGCTGGACAATTCTTCCACTTCCAGTGCATACAATCAATATTTTCCAATATACCGGGAAAACCACGATCTTCGTTCATTGCTAGCAATCGGGTAATGTCATTATTGTTTGGTGATCTTAAGTATTCATCGCCAAATACTCTAGCAATGGCCTTGACAAAATGACGAAGACTCTCGATTGCAGTGCCTTCTCCAATACGTATGTGATCATCAACTAAATCTGCTGATACCCCATAAGCAAGCATCCTTATTGCAGCTGTCATCTTTTGAAGTGAAGACAATCCAAGAACTCCACAAGCATCCCTTCTTTGAATGAAGTATCGATCATAGGCTTCTATAGCAGATTGAATTCTTAGAAAAAGCGAACGTCTCATTCGGAATCTCCTTCGAAAGAAATGAGGAGGATATACAGACCTTTCAGAAAAATAGTAATTGAAAAGTCTTTCATATCCTTGAGCTCTATCACGTTGAATAATAGTGTGGCCTGGAATAGAACCATAACGAGGTGCTCTTCGTCTTCTTGTAATTAGCTCATCTTCATTTTCTATAGCCATTAATGCTAAAGGTAGCATTTCATCATCTGAATAGACATCAAGGTCATTGATCTCAAACATTATATGAAGTACATTAGTAAAGTGTGCCATCAGTGAGTAAATGTGGTTCAATGCTTAATTGAGCTGAGAAGAGTGAAAGCATGAATTGAGTTAGAATATTTATATTGCAAGTTTATGTGGAAATTGGATTCATACAGGCAAAATACAACTTTTATTAAAAAAAATGTTTAGCTGAAGGCTTACAAATGGTTAGGTAAAAAAAACTACATTAATAAACAATGGCTATTTGAAGTAATAAATACACAAACAAATACTAATTATTGCTTAGTGTTTTTCCAAGAATTTCCATCTTGCGGGCTTCATAATATTTTGCTCGCAATAGGTCCATTCTAGTGGTGTCAATAGCCATTATTTTTTCCTCGTTTGCTAACATTTGTAGACGTAGTCACTACAAGATTTTTAGTATTCCCCGGCGAATCTTCCCTGGTGTTTGAGTAGTCGCGCCGGGGAATCGAAGGACTATAAAATTTTGGTAATCTACGCCGGCGTTTGTAAAAAGCACCGGTCTAGGGTATGTATACTTCAGCGTCCATTAGTTAAAATTCCCCCAATCCGAACCGTATTTCACTCTCTATCTTTTTTTACTCAATTTTATTTTTCCCTCTCTCTCTCTCTTGCGATCTCCCGCCACTCATCGACGCCGGTTCATGGCGGCCGTCGCTGTGCCCACGTCGACGTCCACGCACTCTCTATCCCGCTCACTCATTTCTCTCTCATCGCAAGTACTCTCTCTCTCCCTCTCTCTCTCTCTCTACTTCTTGATTTTGTTTTGGAATCTATGCTCAAGAACTCATGCGATCTCAAATCTCGTCTCGATTTTTGCTTCACTGTGTTACTCTGTGATTGGATCTAGCTAGGTTTTAATTTCACTGACTTGTTGTTCTTGAGATTTTGAGGGATTTAATCTCTGTTTATTTTTGTAGGAATTTTGGGTTGTAATGGTTTTTGTAAGGACTAATTTAGGGGAGATTTGAAACTCAATTTGCAAAAAATGTGGCAATATACTCAGATTTGGAATTTACTGCCCTTTTTATTAAGTACCCATTTATGGTTAATTTAGGGGAGAATGTACCCATTTATGGTTAATTGATGAATGCCCTTTTTATGCATTGTTAATGTTAGTGATGCATGGGATTGACAAGATGGAGTGCTTTATTGTCTTGAGACAGATTCTAGGATTGGTATATGTGTTTACTTATTTGTTTATTTGGTTCATAATTGCTTGTGGTCAGTTTCATTATTAATAAATGTAATGTAGTTGGTTTATAGATATTCGGCAAGATATTGGGCGTCGCTCTCTCATTTAGTTTTGTCATCGTGGATTAATTCTATCACCAATCATTGTCTTGCTCATCTATTTGTTTCTATTCTTTTGGGATATACCAATGAAAAAGAAGGGTAAATTGAGGAAGTTTAAACTTGGCTCATCTTCAAATGTCATTCAGCTCACATTGAATTAATGTTTGGTTCAGCCAAAAAGGAAGTTATGTTCTCCATGCTGGCAATCTATTATATTTGGCTCATTTTATTATGATGTTATGTTTAGATTGAGGAAAGGGGTCTTTAGTTTGGGTTCTTTGTCGTATGTGCTTCATTTTTTTCACTATTCAATACTTGAAGCTTATCCTGATTAAAACAAAAAATGGGACCATGCAGGTTCATTTTTTTCATTCTTCAGTTTGAGTTTGCTTTCTTATCTGCAATCGAAAGAAGTTTGCAGTTTGACAACTTTTTAAGAAAATTAACCGATGCTAGTTAGATTGTGTTTCGATGAAGTATATATGATCCAATAGTTAATGAAATGAACTCTCAAATTCTCTCACTGCATAGTGTGTGCTTGTTTGAAGTTTGGTTGAATGCCAACATGCAAGTGGTTTATAGCCTTCAGAATAAACTGGAATTATTATGCATTTGGAGATGGATTAGTTTCTTTTTTGTCTGAATTTGGAGATGAGATGGATCATGTATCTGAAGTTGCACACTATAATTTTTTGAGGAGCGACTAGTGATGGAATTTTTTTATCTAAACTTTATATACAATTATATCATGATGTCTACATGAGTATCAGTTTCTAACGTAAGGTTCATGCCTGTTGCTTGGGTTTGAAAATGAGATTGTTCTTTGTCGTATGGTTTTAAGTGATGATGAGATGGATTATGTAACTGAAGTTGCATACTATGATTTACAGAGGAGTGACTAGTGATGAAATAATCCTGTTTGAACTTATGTTGTGGTTTCAATTGACAGTTATCTCGTGAGTATTATAAAAGTATAAGTTTCATTTCAAGTAGTAGCATTTTTGCCTTAATTTGACAGTGAAAGTATTCTTTTTCACTCTTTGTAATTCAATAATTTGAACTCCATATTCTAGTTTTGATTGTAAGAGTGTTGCATGTTTTTTTTTTTAAATTTATTTTTTTAAAATTTATATACCTACACTAGTGTTTGTAAAATCTCCGATATAGAATGATTATAGGGGAAGAAGAGGGCAGTCTTGAATACGCCATACACCGGCATTTTTGCGACGGCCAGTGTATCTTACGGAAATACCGGTGTTCGTAAAAAACGCCGGTATAGATCCCCCCCTTTTCTGCGACGTCTTTTTCAGCGGCATTAGCATCGACGATTTTAAAAACGCCGGTGAATTATTCACCGGCATTTTAAAACACCGGTGAATATCAGAAAAAATGCCAGAAAATCCATTGTGTGTTGTAGTGAGTTTTTCTTTCTCAATTTCGATTAGCTCTTGCTGTTGACCGAATGCTTTCTCATATTGTTCTGTTTTAATTTTTTTTATTTTCCTCCATATATTCTTGCAGGAACATTACTGCATGTGTTTTCTCTTGATTGTGTTCCTTATGCTTTTTCATTTGTTGCTCCTTGGAAGCCTTTCTACCAATAGGCCTTTTCATATCAGTTACAATATATTCTGTCTCTAAATTAACTTAATCCAGTAGTGAAACAGACGATTTTGCAGGACTTATCCTTTTACAAGTTTTAGACTTTTTCTTTGAAATTTCTATTGTCCATTTAGGATTATGCTTCAATTCATGCCAACAATGAAAAAATTCAAATGGCATTCCTTGCAGTTCTTCATACATTAGCTTTGCTTGAAAAATCTAAAATTAGTTAAAATTAATAATTATTTTTGGAAAAAAAAGTAATTCATAAACTTCAATGATATTAATACCTTGTCTTTATTGATGATCCCAATTGGTTTCTTGATTCTATCTGAGTATAGTACCCACAGTAGAAGTTAACTTCTTTTTGAATTCCTGACCACTGATTCATGAGAGAAATTGCATTGCGCTCAGACTTAAACTTTTTGTTTGCATGAAAATATTCATGTATTCTATCCCAATATTTATCCATTATTTGTTGATTTTCTTGTCTCGGATCTAAACCAATACTAAGCCATGCATGTACAATGAGAAGGTCTTCTTCCATTGTGAAGTTACCCCGTCTTTGTGTTTTCTTAGTAGATGAATTAATTGTTGCTCGATTTTCTGGTGGTGTCATGGTAGGTTGATCTGTGAATTGAGTAGACTCAACAAATTCTGGACTAAATAGTTCATTCTCGAAGTTTGATCCTTCGCTCAGCAGAGCAGTGTAAAATGTATTATTATGTGAATCCATCTAAACATTGCAAAATATCACTGTGAGATTAGATAATCTAAAATATACCTAACCATACACATGAAATGTAGGAGTAAAGAATATAGACATATACCCAACCATAACAAAAACCCCAACCTGCAGATCATGTTTAGATGATATTAGTTGCTATCTATTTTTTTAACTACCTCTATCAACTTATTTGATGAAATATTCTTGCAGCACATAGGGTAAAAGGAGTTAAGAATATGTAAGAAACATTAGAAAGGAACAACAGCATATGCAGGCTTCATCAAATGGAGTGAAGGCATAGGCAGTGAGATAGCATTGTAGGCTAACAGGGTGAAAGCAAGGCATAGGCTAATACATGTCAGAAACATACATAGGAAATGTAGGAGTAAAGAATATAGACTAACATATACCCAACCATACCAAAACCCCCAACCTGCAGATCATGTTTAGATGATATTAGTTGCAAACTATTTTTTTGACTACCTCTATCAACTTATTTGATGAAATATTCTTGCAGCACATAAGGTAAAAGGAGTTAAGCATATGTAAGCAACATTACATAGAAACAACAACATATGCAGGATTCATCAAATGGAGTGAAGGCCTAGGCAGTGAGATAGTATTGTAGACTAACATGGTGAAGGCAAGGCATAGGCTAATACAAGTAAGTATACAAAAGTTATCAAGTGTTATCAGAATTGATAGGTAAACAGACACATGACTTGGAAACTGATACAAAAGTTTAGAAGTGAAGGCCATGTTCATAGCAGGAAACAAAATTGTAATTGAAAAGAAATTAAAGGAACAGTACAATTAGTTTAACATCAAAGAAATTAAAGGTACAAAACGGATACTTATACATTCTTGATAATTTTTGATACTTATACATTCTTGATAACTTTTGGTATGGAAACTAATAGTTATACATTCTTGATACTTATACATTCAAGTGTTATCAGAATTGATAGGTAATTGATAAGTAATTGATATCAGAATCAAGTAAGACACATGACTTGGAAACTGATACTTATACATTCTTGTGAAATAACCATACTGCCCTAGTAGCATTAAATTGATATGCACCTCTTCATGAATTGATAGGTAAGTATCAAGTGTTATCAGAATTGATAGGTAATTGATATGGAAACTGATACTTATACATTCTTGATAACTTTTGGTATGGAAACGGATACTTATACATTCAAGTGTTATCAGAATTGACAGGTAATTGATAGGTAATTGATATCAGAATCATGTAAGACACATGACTTGGAAATTGATACTTATACATTCTTGTGAAATAACCATACTGCCCTAGTAGCATTGAATTGATATGCACCTCTTCATGAGACAGACTTAAGCATCACGACATTTGGACAGTTCATGACCTTGATGTGTGTCTCTCATTGTTGTATTGTAGGTGCTACATCCCTTTTGCAACCACAACATGTTATCAAGTGTTTTGCAAGTCCAAATGGTAGTTGTAGTTTTGTTCAACAAAAGAAAGGTAAGCATTTCTTCCCCTTATAAAAAATAACTAGACAAATTGTATTAGCATTTCATATTAACACTTAGGGGAAGCCAATTCCACATTATTAGATATATATAGTTAAAAACTTAGGTTATCTCTGAGTAAAGCACAAGTAGTTAAAGACTAAACATCTCAAATCTGAATAAACTAAACATCTCAAGTTCTTAAGAATCTCATCAGAATAATAGTTATACTTATTCTGTTTTCTGAATAAACTAAACATCTCAAGTTCTCAAGAATCCCATCAGAATAATAGTCATACAGAATTAATTAGATAAAGTTTTAAACTTCAAATTCTCCACACAACAAATTTTTTTTAAAAAAAGAATAAGTATTACCTGAAGAAGAAGAAGAAGAACCCAACGAACAAGAACCCGATGAACATGAAAAAGAACCCGATGAACAAGAAGGAGCATCAATCTACCAAGAACAAATTGAAGGGATTGAAGAAATTGAAGAAATATCACTTCGATTTAAATCAGCAGGCTTAAAATTTTACCGTCAGAAATTCCTTGATCTCCGGCAGCAAGAGAGGAAGAAGTTTGGCGAGCGGAAATCAAATCGCCAAATTTAGCGAGCGGATCGCGAGCAGAAATGGAATTGCCAAGATCGCGATCGATTTGGCGAGGTCATTGGAGAGCATCTTTTGGGGGTTTATCGCTATTTTGACGAATTTAGGAGATTTGGCGAGACTGTTGGAGATGGTCTAAGAAGTTCTAAGATTCCTAATATTGCTATTAGGTAAATATGACTCTCAGGGGGCATTTGGTACATGGATAGGAAGATTCTCATAATTGAGAGGATTCCCGGGAATGTGAGGGTAGGAATGAAGATTTCCGAAAATGTTGCATTACCCCGTTTGGTATAATACATTGCATTCCCGGTAATCCTTTATTATTGTATTTTTTATATTCTAATTTTTTGGGTTATTTTATTGTTTTTTGTGGAAATTTTATGGGAATCCTCAAATCATGAGATTTGAAGGGGGAATATATTTTTTTAATTCTAATTTTTTTGGTTATTTTATTGTTTATTATGGAAATTCCGTGGGAATCCTCAAATCTCATGGTTTTTTCTTTGCGGGGGGGGGGGGGGGGGGGGGGGGGGATGAAAATTCTTCCCAGCGAAGAATTTTGATTCTCTTGAGAATCAATCATTTCTTCCAAAACTATGATTGCCACATATCAAATAAGGTAATTTAAGGGAAGAATCTAGGATTTCCTTGCAAATTTCAACGTACCAAATGCCCCCTAAGGCTTTATATATTTCTTCTTCATTTGCTAACATTTTAAATAAGTCTTGCATATTTGTTATGTGGTCTATTATCTAACCAAACTAATTTGGTAAAGAAAGAGATACAAGCAAAATTAAAATATGTGAGGTGTGAATTTTTATGTGTGTAGCTCTTACTTGGTACTTACCCTTTCGTTTATGTGTGTTTTTATGTCCTTTTTTATTACTCTTTTTTTTAACTGTTCACCATCCCTAACTTCCCATTTAGGACATACCAAGATGAGCCAAGCTCAGTTCAACTTTTCAGCCGAACATAACAACTTTCTGTAACACCCCGGCCCCAACTCAGACAATTTTTTTATTTATTAGTACAACTACCCACCAAAGGCTGCCTCTCAAAATGTGGTTAACCAATTAGGTGACTCTTGATCATAGACAATATTATTTATTATTAATTAATCATGCAAATCCTTACATGTGATTTATTATTAATTAATCATGCAAATCCTTATATGTGGGACTAATCAATTCCACACTCGTCATCACAAAGCCCCCTCCTGCACCTGGGTCCCACCTTTGCCACGTCACCCACGTGCTTATCAAAGCAAAACAGCAGCCAAGCCACATCTCATCTCATTTAAATCTCATTTTACCATTATGCCATTCAACATTTTTACTCTTATGCCATTCTATATATATATATATATATATACAAAACTATATTATACTAGTATATTATACCTCCAAGAAATACGGGGTGTTACACGCACCCCCCCTTAAGAATTCAGTGTCCTCGCTGAGTACGGGACATGCAACCTAGTGCATGATCTTTTTTCTAGTCGATGTGGAACGGAGTACCCTAATTCAGCTAATTCTAGGCCAGCGCACTGACTACATCTCCCTCTCAGGCATACATCTCGCTGATGTGGAGTGGAGTACCATGATTCAGTGGAATGGAGTACCCTAATTCAGCTAATCTTAGGCCAGCGCACTGACTACAACTCCCTCTCAGGCATACATTTCGCTGATGTGGAGTGGAGTACCATGATTTAGCTAATTCCAGTGTACTGCCCCTCGTCAAACTGCCAGCGTACTGACCTCAACTCCCTCTCAGGCATACATCTCACCCACTCTTACCCACAATTGGTGTCGAAAGTCACTGATACCATTTGTACCACATCAGCCCCAACTCAGACAATTTATTTATTTATTAGTACAACTGCCCACCACTGACTGCCTCTCAAAAGGTGGTTAACCAATTAGGTGACTTTTTATCATAGGCAATATTATTTATTATTAATTAATCATGCAAATCCACCGATGTGGGACAAATCAATTCCACACTCGTCACACAGAGCTTCCTCCTACACCTGGGCCCCACCTCTGCCACATCACTTACGTGCTTGCCAAAGCACAACAGCAGCCAAGCCATCTCATCTCATTTAAATCCCATTATTACCATTATGCCATTCCATATTATTACTCTTATGTCATTCTATATATATATATATACATATATTATACTAGTATATTATACCTCCAAGAAATACGGGGTGTTACACTTTCCCCTTTTGGCATTCTCATGGCCTCTCTCATTCTCTCGGCCTTCCTTGCATATAGGGTCACTCGTGATCATTAAGAATTTCTTAAAGCTTAACTATGTTGTTATGATACGCATAATTGAAAGAAATTAAAGATGACCCTCGGTGTTTTATTTCATACTATACAAGAACAATTAGAAAATGAAACTTTTCTTAGTTATATTATACATAAAGGGACACAAAACATACATAACTAAGGGTTGTCCCTTTCAGGAATCCCTAGAAAAAGACTTACAGAGAAATCTTACAAGCCTTTGTACACACCAAACTTACACACCTTGGATATATTTTACAAATTGTTTACAAGAGGAATATTTGTGGAGGAAGGGAGGAGAGGAGGGGAGTTGGAGCTTCAGCTCTCTTCTAATTGATCAATGATCCGAAATCTTAGGGGTCTTTGCTATTTATAGGCAAAGGATGGAGTCTGGTAATGATGAAATTCTTTTGACGTGTCTCAAGACTAGCAGAGCATCTCTACTCTTCTAGGAGGTTCTTCAATAATGAAGCCTTTCTTTTGACGTGTCATCTGTTTACGGTGAGTTACTTTTTAGAGTCTTCATCGGCCTTTTATGTGCCTACATTATGAAGGGCTATGGAATTTAGAGATAGTGGACATGGGTTCATTATCTCCACTAAAATGTGTGTCTGTCGTGTCTGACTTTACTTTTTCTTTCTTATTATCTCGAATCATCTTTTCTTTTTCTTTTTCTTTTTCTTTCTCTTTCATTACTTCTAAATGCCCTTCTTTTGATAATGCATTCTTCAGTGCATGGGACACTTGTTCAACAATTATTGTTCCAAAGAATTCTTTTCTTTTTCTATGTCATCTTCTTTGGCTTAGGACATTCAGGTAGCTTCTGTAGTTCTTCAATTTGTTGAAGTATCTGAATAATTTGAGCATAATCATATGTTCTTACGATCTCTTCTTCTGCTAGGGCTTTGCCCTTATTTTGGCTTTTTGGCAAAGCCACGACCATCGACTGATTTGATACGTCTTTACCGGTAGCCGTCTGCTCCGGACTAGCCATTGAAATTTTGGACCCAATGATATCCTTTGTAGCATTCACACTACAAAATAAATGGTCTATCCCGGCATTTTTGTGTCGGCATTTTAATAAAACGCCGTTATAGACCCGTGCAAAAATCTAAGAGATCTATCAAGTCATTATTTAACGGCATTGATGGAAGGCGCCACAATAGATATTATCTATCCCTGCGTTTGGTGGAGAAACACACCGGGATAGTCTCAAAACTTCTTAGAATCCCCTGAGACCTATCAAAATCCCCCAAATCTCAGAACCCCCAAATCTCTCAGATCCCCCAAGTCTCAAAACCCCCAAATCTCTCAAAATCCCCACAAGTCTCTGAACCCCCAAATCTCTCCAAACCCAAATCAAAACTGGTCACCGTCGTCGTCGTTGTCGTTGCCGCCGTCGTTGTTGCTGTCGACGTTGCTGTCGATGTCGACGTTGTTGTCACCGTCGCCGTCTTCAGCCCAATGCCAACACCATGTCTCTTCTCCTCTCCTTTCCTTTCCATTCCCAAGCCATCGACTTCCATCTCCACCTTCCTCCACCCTAGAGCTCTGAAAGTAGCTAGGGCATCCAAATCCCTCATTCTCTCTAATCGATCTCTCAGGTTCAGAAGTTTTCTCTAATCCAGATCCTTCAATATTTAGTTTATGTTTTGTACAATTTGAAGGGACTAATCTGAAAATTCTCCTCCTCTAGTTAATGCCGAGACTCAAGCTAGGGTTTTATTCTTTTGCCGCCCCGCCTTCAATTATCTCTGGTAAAATTCCAAACCCTAAAAAAATTTCTTCATCAATTCCTCATATCTTTCATTGTTTAGATCCATTCCAGTTTTTAAATTTCATGCGCTTGTTGTTGATTTGTATGAAGGAGTGAAAAATCACAAAAGAAAGCAAATTTGGGAAACAATGAGGTCGGTATTTCTGATAGAAGTACTCAATTTTTGTTGTTCAATCATTCATTTTCTTGTTCATTTGATGTAGAAATGTTTGTTTAATTTATGTTTTTATCATTATGGAATGGTTAATCATTAAAGTTCTTTTTTTTAATATAATTAAATCTGAATAATAATGTGTTTAATCATGAAAAGGTCTCTACTTTGAAGGCTATTATGGTTTTGGAATCATGGATTTTTTTTGTTGGAAATATAAAACAGTAATAGAAAAAAATTAGGAGGAATATGAAGAAAATGTTATTAGAGATTGTTATATGAGTTGTTCGAAGGGATGGTATATGGTAAAGGGAGAGCATATTGTAAATTATCCTTATAATATGTATGCACACACATGTAACCTGCTTTTCTTAAACTATATATCCTAGCGACGAATCTGTGCAATGCACAGAATTAATATGATGCTATCTATGCAAATATTGAAGTGCTGGATAAAGGAATAATCAGTAGTCAGAAAAAAGTATGTTATACCTCTAAAAATGAATTCTTACCTAATGCCAAATCATTTATGCTAATTGTTTGATGGCATTTTGTGCATTTGCTAATTTTATTTTTTTTTGCAAGTAGCATATGTATATCTAGGAATGTAACTTCTCATGTTGTCCAATTATTCATGTTGATTTCCTTTCTTTAGTGTGTTAAATAGCAATCATATAACCCCATATGTGGCAGTATATGATCAACTACTTTGACTTGATGCCAATTGTTTTGTCATAGAGCTAAAGTCTTAACGCAAATGGATGTGTTGGATCGTGTATTGAGCAACTACTTTGACTTGATGCCAATTGTTTTATCATAGTGCTACTTATTTTGCACATTTTTCGATGATGATAATGTTTTAGGAAGAATAGAGTGAATCTGTTATGGAACTGGCCCTTGATTCGTGTTGATTTGGTGTCCTTATCATCTTGTTCACATACACCTCATGGGATTGAATCATCGCATCATTTTCTAGCATTTGCTAGTATGTACTTTTTGTGATACTTTCAGTTTTTTATACACAGACATACAAGTATGGTAATTAGTTCAAAGAGATGTTTATGCTTGGTTGAAGTAGCTTACATTGTTCTATCCACTTGCTAAATAAGTACATTGGTTGAGGTAGCTTACATTATTTGTGTTCGTCAATTTAAATCTTTGTATGGGATCTTGTATTTTATCAGACACATTTTGTTGCATATCATGATAGCGATAAACAAAAACTTGAGAAGGCTTTGTTTCTTTATGTTGCCATCTCAGATCTCCCTCAGGAAATAATTAGCTTAGTATATGTATATTCCTTGCTTTTTAAATCTCTTGACATGTCAAATTCATATTTTGTTCTTATAGTTAAATGCTTTGTATTTTGTTTAGGTTGCAAATAATGAATCAAGAGATGTGATGCCTTATGGTGATATTCCAAAAACAGCTTTTCAGAGCTATATTCGACTTCCACACGAAGGTAGAATCTGAGATTAGTTTTTGTTTTTCTTAAATATGAAATTAAGTTTGTGGTATGTTGTATGCAGTTTTGTTATTTTTATTATTATTACTGTATTTACTCTCTTTGGCTAGTTATTTGCAACCTAAGTTTGTGGTATGTTATTACTTTTTTTATATGCCTACCCAAAAAAGTTCTTGTATATTTGCAGCAATGCTGGACCCATCATCCACTGGAGATGAGCTAATCAGAATCTAAAAAAATTTGACCATCGCCCTCTCCGTTTAAATGAAGATGATTATCAGCGGGTTTGTGAAATTTCTAAGCGTAAGGTACATAAGCCATTTTAGTAACAATCCGGAAAAGTTCTTTCTTTATTTCATTACAGTTTTCAATCCTAGCATTGTTACCTGTCATTTTAATTTGGAACAGGGAGCAAACTTTAGAGATTTACCAGGTGTGTGTGTTGGTGCCAATAATATAGTAGAGTGGGACAAAAAGGTTTCAGAGAGTTCTTTTACCTTCTGGAAAACCACTGGTATTTTTCTTACTAACTTGTTAGAAATTTAAGCACTAGTCTTTCCTTTTCTTAAAAAATTTAATGTGTATTTTTCTCTCTCCCTGTATTAGGTTCCAGATTATGCAATGAGTTTTATTAAGGGAAAATCGTTAAAGTAAGTTTATCCAATTCCTTTGGTTTTTTTGGCATTTTGTTGTCTCAGTCAATGATTTCATGAATATTATAGGCCATTTGGTCGCTTGTGGTGGGATGAGACTGTTCCGACGGTTGTCACAAGAGCGGAACCACATAATCAGGTTCTTTTCTTCAAAAAAGTTTCTTCATTATCGCGTTCTCTAATAATTATTTTTTTTAAAAATGGAGTGTGAGATATCTTTGATTTTCTGCTATTTATAAATTTAATTTCAGATCATAATCCATCCCGAACAAGATCGAGTGCTCACTATTAGAGAAAATGCAAGATTGCAAGGATTTCCTGAGTACTACAGACTGTTTGGGCCAATCATGGCTCGGTATGTTCTGATATTGTTCTGCTTCAAGTCAAATTTTCTACTTTTTCATCTAAATCATTGAATTTAAACAAGTACATTTGCAAATGGAAGTGAATAATATCATATGTTTAGTTGTAGTATTTGTTTATCTCCGGCCCCTTTGATAAAGAAGTAGGATTAGGTGGGGTTCTTTCTTATCCTTTTTCTGATAAATGCCATAGAATTTGAGTTAGATCATCTCAAATTATCATTAAATATTTTGAGACATAAAATAAACTATATACCATCTTGTGTGCATGCATTAATTAATAACAAGACAATAAAGAAATTGTCAATCAGATTCACATCACTTAAACACCAATTCAATTCAAAGAGTGAAGGCATAAACCTATTTCGTTAAACAAGCATAGCATATATGAGTATCCACATGAACTGACAAATAATTTCAATCTGTTTCCCGATTAATTTAAATTAGTTAGAATTCAGTTATGCTCTGTTTTGTGATAAATAAGTATGACTGCAGCATGTTTCCTTGTAGTCAACTCAGTTATGCTCCAATTTGTGCTCTTTTTTTCTTTTGTTTGACAAATTGATGATCAAATATTTATGTTTTTTCTATAGGGCTAGCGTATTCCATCGGTTTCCAGTCACGCACATACATTAGGGCAAAATAATGATGGAATTGGAAGTAACAGCAGGCCACACGAGGAGACTCCCTTGCTGTAGTTTGTCGAATTTGGACTTTTTTAAAAATGTTTTGTAGAAATTATATCTATGTTTTGTAATAACTAAGTGTTGTACAACATATACATTTGATGCTCGTTGTATGATAGTTTATTTTGTTTTCTATTCAGTTGTTTTTTGTGATGTGCGACTTTCGGTTCTTGATTATGATGTTATTATTGATTTACCTGATTTGCATTTAAATTTAATATGATTATATGTATTTGTAATATACGATTAATTGCTGGTTTTTTCAATTGAAAATTTTATCATTAAAATTTAAAAAAAAAAAAAAAAACCAATCGTGACGTTTCCCAAGAAATGCCGCAATAGGTCCTACAGCTTTTGAGTAACCTCTATCGCGGCACTGAACAAGCGCCGTGGCAGGGTACCAATGGTAGCTTTTAATCATGGTGCGGTCCCGGCGCTTGCAAAAAGCGCCGCTATAGCTCTATTTTTTTCAAAACGAAATGTTCCTGTAACGGCGGTTTGGCAACGCCGTTACAGGTGGACATCCTATAGTGGCGGCGTCCGTAAACGCCGCGATAGCCTATATGGCTATAACGACGCATGTTCTAACGGCGCTTTTAGCGGCGATTTCAGAAGCGCCGTTATGAGCTATAACGGCGCCAAAAAACGCTGCTATAGCCTTGTAAAAGCGCCGCTATAGCCTGTGCGGTTTGTAGTGTCAGATGGGAATGCTCATTAATCTCACCCTTTTGATTTATGACTGAGGATACAGTATTTGGTGGGAACTTGGTTTGGAATAGGTCCTTTTGTTAATCAGATATCTTCTTATGCAAATTATGTTTTTCATGGATCAAACTATTAATATTCACATTTAACTTTTTAACAGTCCTTGTCAATGCTTCACAGTGATCACAAAATAAAAACATTTATCGTTCATCTCTAGCTACTGAATAGTGTAGAGGTGCTTCATAAACGGTTGTTAAGGAGAGAGAAACAAAATAGTTAAGTCCTAGATACTTTCTAGCTACATCTAATGCTTTTGACAAGTTATTAAACCCTATATAAAATGGATCTCTAAAATCTTTAACACTATCTAAGACTTCTATCCACATATGGAACACTCATGTTAAACTTCCTTTTAAAACTACATAAAATTTAAAATTTCTTTGTGTCTGATTAAAGAGTTCTGATATAGCATTTCATTACTACTAAAAGTATTTCTAGTCTTTATTATTAAAAGCAATCCGGAGATATTCTAAAATGCATTTATGTTCTTTATTAACTAAAACTAGTATAATGCACGTGCGATGCACGTCTATAAAGGTGCGTAGGATTTTGAGGAAGGGGAAGGTCACCAAAGATGTTGCATGCATGCATGCAGACAGGCATGCACAATTTATTCATTTTGATATTTGCATGCATGTAATAGACCTACTGGCTTTGATAGGAGGAAACTTTCTTATGAATAAATTGTGCATGCAAGTACATGCAAATCTATACTATTAATTATTTTTCCAAAACTATGCAGATAGGCATGCAGATCTATGCATGTTAATTATTTTTTCAATACATGTAAATTACATTTCTGACCTCCGATATTAACTCTATATTTTTTTTAGCCTTTTATGTTTATGAGGGTATGATAGTAAAAAGCCGCCAAAATGAGGCTTTACTTAATAATAGTACTAGTAATCCGCACGTGCAATGCACGTTTTATGGGTTAGCACGTGCAATTTGCACTGGGGATATGCACGTGCAATGTACGGATTTGATGGAGGGAGAGGAAGAGACGGTTTCGATTTTTGAGGGAACAAAATTTTATGAAGACTTTAAATGGGAAGTGAAAATTACAAAATTAACCTTATATATTTTTTTTAGCTTTTTATGTATATAGGGGCATAATAGTAAAAAGCCACTAAAAATGAAGCTTTGCTTAATAATAGTATAGATAGATATGAGAAAAAGTCTTAAAAGATATATTACTAGTTGGAAAGACAATCAGTTCTTGGTTACCAAATCTAAGGCGTTCTTGACTTAGTCTTACTAGCATGGTCTGATTAGATAAAAAGTTATTTGATGGTAAACCTTGCCTGGGAGGAGGTATCTCCATTTGTACATGATTAAAAATGTTCATAAGATCAATGCTTAAATAAAGTGTGGATAATTTAAGAAGATGATCAATTCTTATAGTAATCAATTGTCGTCTAATTAATCCTTCATACCCTTCTTCATAAGCGTCAAATTTATTTTCTAATTGATATAAAAAATGTTTATCATATATACAATCAATACTTTTACTAAATGCTTCTATGGAGCAAATTTGAAGAAATTGAAATAATGAAAAATCCAAGTCTGTGTAATCAAGAAAAGGGTCAGGAAAATTAGCACCGAATTCAGGATGAATCTGGTCCACCAAGCTTTGGAGCGCACTTTGATGGACAAGGTGACTAAGAGTGCCAGGAATAGTATTAGTAGTGCCCTTGATGTGAGCAAAGTAAATACGTGCTCCTAAGGCAGAGCAGCGGTCAATAAAGTTTAACCAACGTCTTCTTGAACTTCTTTTACTGTCTAAATTCATCTTATTATGAAAAGAAACAATTGCTACACAACAGTTCCCAAAGTAATTTCTTTCCTAGAGAATATAAATAACTCGAAACTATCTAATGCATATGAAATTGTAAGAAGTTATGCATCAATACTACTAATGTTATCTTTTTCTTCATGTTTTCCGCTAGCATATCTACAGATTCTTTCGGTATATCTGTCTGAATATTTGTTCCGTTTAGCAATAAGAGTGGATCCCCACCCTATGTTACAACCATCTATCTCAACTATTAGATAATCTGTATCTAACGGTAGAATTAATTCATGAAGATTTTTTACTAGTTGTTTTATTTGTAAAAAGAGTTTAATATCTTCTTGATTAAAATTTCTATGACATTTTTGTGAGATTTTTGCATATAAAGGACCTGCTATTTTTCCTAAGTCTTTTACAAAAGATCGAGCATAGTTAACTAGTCTTAAAAATTATTGAATTCGTTGTAAGGTTTCTAATTAATCTGGAAAATCTAGAATCGTTTGTGCTATATGTGGTTGAAGATTTATTTTTCCTTGGCCTATAATTACTCCAAGAAATTCTATCTGAGGTTTAAATAATTGCATTTTCTTCTTACTAACAATTAGTCTATAATTAATAAATTAGGAAATAATAATTTGTAAATGACCACGATGTTCTGTCTAGTTTTACTAAAAAATAAACAACAAACATTTTAGGTTTTAAAAATATATCATCCATTGTTCTTTGAAAAATAGATGGTGCATTCATTAGGCAAAATGGCATTACGAGCCATTCATACTTACCTTCTGGCAAGTGAATGCTATCCATTCTACACTTCTTGGATGCATTCTAATTTGTTAGAAACCTGATTTTAAGTCAAATTTATTAAAAAATGTACAACCTTGAATCTGGTTTATTAGCCTAGTTTTGTCTGGTATATCATAACCATCGTATATTGTATTATCATTTAATCTCTTATAGTTAATAACCTTTCTACTTTTTCCTCTAACTATTTCACTATGATTTCTTACTATAAAAGCTGTTGATCTATGCGGGCTTTCAGATCTTCCAATTACTCCTAATTTTAAAAGCTCAGAAATATGTGTTTTAAAATCTTCTAATTCTTGATTAGTTGCATTAATCTTAGCGGTTCTAATCTTATATTCAGGATTTATTATATTAAGTTTGCATACTATCTTATCTTTTTTTCCCAGTATATTAATATATCTTCGCCTAATATTTCTATTTTTCTATTTTCGAAATTAATTGTTTTATTTCTTGTTCGCTTACTAAAGTATAATATAATTGTTCTAGGTTTATAATTTCTTTTTTAATGTCTATCTTGTAATCATCAACTTCTGTGTCTTGTTCTATTTCATTTAGTTGGCACTCATTTTCATGTTTACATTTGCATTCTTTTTCTGGAAATAAAGTGTTAATTTTTCTAGTCATTGTAGGTTCATCTTGAATAAATACGGGAGTATACAAGGTATGTTTTTGTAGTTGTAAATAGTCTTTACTAATAAGTATACTACCATTATCTTTTAATACGAAACTTGTCCTAATATTAGATCTACTCTTAGGTTTAAAGGTCTTAGCCAAGTACCATCCTTCGGTAATGTATATTCTTGGCTTTCTCCGCAATTAATTTCAAATCTTATTTTACTATTGAGTGCTAATTGGCTATCATATGTATAGGTCTATCCATCCATTTGTTGTACTTCTACTGTACTTTGGGTTATAACAATATATTGGATAGGTATTAAATCTTGATTAATAAAGCAATTACTGCACACTGTATCTACTAATGCTAAGCATTTTATTTCATAATCTTTTATTCGGATTATGCATATAACTTTTAGAATTTTTAAATCTTCATTATTATATATTTGTACTAATTCATTAGGTTCTGAAATATCCACAGGCTGTTCTATTACTATTTTTCCTTTTTTAACTTTAGCCTCCAATATTTCCAATTTTTCATATATTAGTTTATGTGCATCTTCAACATTTTCTATTCTTTTCCCTAATATATTTAATTCATCTGTATGGATTAACGTTCGAGCTACTAAAGGGCTAAATGATATTTCATATCTGTGTTCTGTACACTTCATACAACATTCTCTATGACATTTAGAACATTAGTTCTATGTTCTCTACTAGGATACCAATTGCAGAAAAAGCAAGATACGTTATCCATTCATGTATTAATTTTTCAATCGTGTTGGCAAGAATCTTGACTGGTACTTTATATGTTCATCATGTATAAATCTTCAAGATCAGATAAGTCTGGAATATTGTTTTCTAATGGGGAAATACTATCAATGAATCTATTATTTTCTATTTCCTCTAACCCCCCTTCATGGTTTTGATCTTCTATAGTACTATAGAAGAAATTAATTCAGTGTGTGATACAGTTTCGTCTATATTAATTAAGTCTTCATTAGCATTTACTAAAGTATTGTTTTAATTATGTTTATTTATTCTTTTTTGGCACACTACAAAAGAAATGGTCTTTGCCGGCGTTTTTTTGAACATTTACCGGCGTTTATAAACGCCGCTGTAGATACCACCGGCGTTTTATAAATCGCCGGTGCAAGTGCCGCTGAATCGAGCGTCGCTGTAGCTTAGGGACATTCACCGGCGTTTTTTACGGCCGCCGGTATATGTTAAAACTACACCGGCGGTCGTAAAAACGCCGGTGAATGTCTGGTTTCGTTTGGAAGCACTGTTTTCGCCATGACCTACACCGGTGTTTCTAAAACGCCGGTATATACTTCCAATTTTTTGCTGAAAGCTACACCGGCGCTTGTAAAAACGCCGGTGTAGCTATATTTTTTTTTTAAATTATTTTTTTTAAAAATTAAAAAAAAAAAAAAAACCTTCGACACTCTTTACTAATCAAAACCAATTGCAAAACTAAAAGTGACCCATTATAATATATATGAATGAAACATATATTTTTCACAGTGAACCCAATTGTTGTACATATCCGGAGGATTTTGGCATACAGCTATAGCATCCTCAGTTCACAGTGAACCCATTTTGGTCAAAAAAACATGCCATGAAATAAGCTTCATTAACAGTAAAAGAAGATGAGGATGCTAGCAGCATACTTAGTTTGGAAGTGAACCCATTTTTTGTTAAAAAATCATGCCAAAGATGGCAATCAGCTTCATTAACAGTATCTGAAAATGAAAATATCCATTATCTGAGCATATATGTTGCTCTACTAATTCTTTAGCCCAACTAAATCTAAAACCCAATTGTTGTACATATCTGGAGGATTTTGGCATACGTACCTATAGCATCCTCAGTTCACAGTGAACCCATTTTGGTCAAAAAAACATGCCAAGATGACAATCAGATGCATGAAATAAGCTTCATTAACAGTAAAAGAAGATGAGGATGCTAGCAGCATACTTAGTTTGGAAGTGAACCCATTTTTTGTTAAAAAATCATGCCAAAGATGGCAATCAGCTTCATTAACAGTATCTGAAAATGAAAATATCTATTATCTGAGCATATATGTTGCTCTACTAATTCTTTAGCCCAACTAAATCTAAAACTCAATTGTTGTACATATCTGGAGGATTTTGGCATACGTACCTATAGCATCCTCAGTTCACAGTGAACCCATTTTGATCAAAAAAACATGCCAAGCTGACAATCAGATGCATGAAATAAGCTTTTATTTGCACTGTGACATTTCAGATGCAACAAATAAAATAAGCTTTGATTTGGTATTTACTAATTTTGTCAAACCTATATTTACCCAGAACCGGATCCCTAACCAAATTTAAAATTTTGGAGACTGTTCAAGCATGCTGAAAGCCATATACCCAATACCCGATGATAAGGTTATACAGCTATAATTTTGGGGTCAATTGTACAATTGTTCGATACTCAACCAACCCTAACAGTATTAAAATCAAAATCAACAGCATTATGCTTAAGCTTATTATAACAATAGTTCAAGTCCATAACCTTTCCTCATTGAAGCTATATTCAAACTCTTCTAAATGATGAAAAAGGAAATTCATTGTGAATAAAGCATCCAACTGCAAGTCCATAACCTTTCCTCATTGAAGCTATATTCAAACTCTTCTAATTGATTTTTCCTCAAGTAGACTAGAAGGTTGTCAACCTTACCGAGAACAACTGGTAAAGACTATAGTAATGCTGATATAAACTTAGCATATCCAAAGATACAAGTTTGATGTCAGCTGTACTTCATTAGAACATTTTTTTTTTTACATCAAAGTAATAAATATGGCTCCCCATATTTCACCATGTCAATTTTGATATATTGGATAAGAAAGGACTATAAAGCCTTTTGAAACTATACATATTAGAAAAGCTGCGAGGTTTTGTAGATAACAGAATAATCAACACAAGGAATTTCAAACTATAAGTGTTGTTAAAAAGCATATGCCTTTCTCTACTTCCACTGCAGTCATTCAGAATTCCCTTATTTATTTTTACTTCACGCACAACTACCATGAATGTAATATTATTCTGATTTTTGCTTAAAAACTTCAAACGTATGAAAAAGATAAACTTATACGAGAGATATAAAGAAATTGCCAATTAGAAAGAGTAAGACATGGTTAATGAAAGTGTCACAAGCTGAAAAAATACAAAGTATAATCTGCAAGCACAAATCTAAGCGACTTGAGCTAATGTAAACACATTTCACAAGAAAGAAAAAAATGTTATTACTCACTCGCCTTCACTGACTGAAATATATTTTGATAAAGTGTATATGTTTTACTTAAAGAAGAGTTAGTTTCTGTTTTCACTTTTATTCTGAGTGAGGAAACCAAAAGGATGAGTTCTACAACGGAAAAACTTCACTAGCAAAGAAGAAAGAGTACGAGCTTCCAACTAACCCGTGATCTCCCATTTATCAAATTTTGCTAGCCAAGCATCCGAACCAATCTACGAAGAAGAGACTCTGTCCACCCAAACTTGATAATGCTTTCCTTGTTTATCCCCATAATGTGCCCCAAATGCATCTATGAACTCATGAAGAGAATACTCAACTCCGGAAGGATGAACAAGAACTCCATTTTGATACTATCAATCACATTGCATAGAAACATTTTAGTTCATGATGACGATGGAAGGTATACCATCTTTTATTTTTATTGAACCCATGAAGCACATCAAGTCTGAGCTATTCTAAGGTATATTTAATTTATTAAAAAAAAGAGATCATGACAGCAAATTTTTGCTACTTTCAGGCACAGAGGCAAAATCCTTCACGCATTTTGTAAAAAGACTATATTATCCTGTTAGATCTCAAATGAAAGTCATTCAATATTGGAAACAAAAGAAAATCTAAAACTTCGTAGGACTTAATGAATAGTTACGACCTAAAAGTTTAAAATGTCACAGTGTACCAACTTTAGAATAGTGGATTAACATTTGTACCAGTAAAGTCATGTGAAGGGGAAACATACACTGATCCTTTTCATATTCTCGATAATTGATTCGGATTTTTCCAGCTCTGCCCGACGCCATCTCTCATATAGCAAATAAAAGTTGACCACTTCATGCCCAGGGTTGAAATTTTCTAGCTTGCAAGTAGATAGATCTAAAATACATCAAGAAGAGGTGCACGAATACATGCAAATAAGGACATGGAAACTCTACAAATGCTGCGTTCCGGGGTCATTCGAATATAAATTCTTCATACTACAGTTCAAAATTTCTAAAACCATAACTAATTCCTACTTCCAAATTAAACAAACAAAAGAACTTAATTCCTAATCCAAAAAGAAAAATATAAGTAATCAAACTCTAACAAAAAGAAAAATATAAGTAATCACATGCACACTTAGAATTGCATCAAAACGCTTGAGGTAATCCTGAAAAGCAATTTAAAGTGTCAGGGATAATCACCAAGAGAAACTGAGGCTCTTGAAAAGAACCGTTGCAATGTCGCCTATAATTGCATCAAAACTTATTGTGTCATGTTTTCTTCCCACACGAGAAAATAAGTTGGAAAGACAGGAGAAAATACAAACTAGAGAATGATATACTGTAATTACTTTTGTAATGAAAATCTAGCTTGATGATATCTTTATAGCATATTGCATGAATATTAACTCAAAAATAAAGTAGACTGTTATTAGTATTAATGCTGAAGTATTAAAATGTCTGCTTCAGAAATGGCCTCAATTTTGCAACTCTTCTATGCAACTATTGTTAATTTGAAAAAAAAATTTATCCATGTGCACGAGAAATAACTCAAATCATATATGTGACTCAACGTTGAAACCCCAAGTGTTCCATCTATATTTACATACATCCATCACATCTTCTACGGAAAAAGCTCTACAAAACCATACAAACTTCATCTGGAAACTGCATATAATCACACCAAATATTACCAACTTCTCCAATTCATGAAGTTGAATGTAATACTTGTGCATTTTACCCTCAAATGTGCCGATTAAACACAACCCGCTAAATTTTATCTCTATATATGGGTACCCTCATCTAACTAACGTATCAACAATATCTCTATGTATAAGCACTCTCCTTAGCTTATGTATTAACATCCAAGGTTGTGAAGCCAATATCATGCCACCTCACATTTCTTTTCATAAATCAAGGACTCAGACTCAAAACATTAATTCAGTAAAAATTAAACCCTAAAATCGAAACTGAATTGAACCCTAAAATCCTACAACTAACAAATCAATTCAGTAAAAATTGAACCCTAATCAATTCAGTAAAATTTTCCCAAAACAAAATTAACAAAATTAACCCTACAACTAACAAATCCCAAAACAAAATTAACCCTAAAACCATAAAATTAACATTAAATTTGTTTACACCAGATTACAAGATCGTTGACGGTAGGAGACAGCGGAGGACTGCGGGGAACGACAGCGGGGGAGGGAGACAGTAGGGGACGGAGAGGGACGATGGCGGGGGAGGGAGACAGCAATGGCGACAGCGGGGGAGGGAGACAGCAACGGCGAGGGACGACGGCGGGAGAGAGAGAGAGAGAGAGAGAGATGGAACCGTGAACAAATAGGAGAGACGGGAGAGTGCGGGAGGGGGGAAATTTGGGGGAAATAGGAGAGGGGCGTGGGGGAAATAGGAGAGGCGGGAGAGTGCGGGAGGGGGGAAATTTGGTACATTTTTTAACTTAGGGTTTGGGGGAAATTTATCCCAAACCCTATACCGGCGTTTTAACTAAAAAACGCCGGTGAATGAGAGAATGTTCACCGGCGTTTTTTATTAAAACGCCGGTGAATATGGACTTCCCCGGCGTTTTAATAAAAAACGCCGGTGAATATTATAATTCCCCGGCATTTTTTATAGGCCGCCGGCGTATAACCATCCATTTTGATGCCCCATTCCTGGTCTCTTCCTACCCCGGCGTTTCTGGTAAAACGCCGGGGAATATACGCCGGTAAATCCATCTTGTGTTGTAGTGGCATGTTCTACTCATGTTCTGTACTACCACATGTATAACATTCAAGTTTATTTTTATAAGTCTATAGGCTTAAATTTTCTAACATACCGTTGGGCATCAAAATAGGGTTTTCTCCTATTATACTTTCTTAAATAGTATTTCTTTTTATGATATTTTTGTTCCTTTCGATAGTTCTAATAATTTCTAGGTTTTTTATCAATAATACCATAAGTATGTGGAGTGTAAATTTCTCTGCAAAATCTGTAATCTGAGTGTTTTAATTGTTTTTGTATTTGGATTTATGTACACTTTTCTTTTAATATTTTTATAATATGTTGTATTCTCTGACCAATTGACCAGGTATTGGTTGGTTCTTCTTCAATACCTGGTTCATTTTTCCAACTTTCTGCAATTTCTATTCCTAGGGCACCGGGAAGTTTTCTAAAAAGTTTATCACCTAATTCTTGATTAAAGGCGTTGCTGGATATACAAGTATAATAAAAATAGTCATTTAGGAATATTTTAATATATTTTCATTTATAAAGCTTAACTGTTCTAGACTTCTACTAGCGTCTTTTTGTAATCCTAAGCATCCTGAATTAGGATCTTCTCCTGTTGCCAGGCTTTGGATTTTATTTACAAAGTTATATGGATTAGCTCCGAATTATAAAAGCTCATTATAATCAGCTACCTGATAGGTCTTGTATGACTCCCACATAGCGCTAGTACTATCTCCTAAATATGTTTCTAAATATTTATGCATCTCTTCTGTTTGCATATCTATGGCGGATTATAATATTCTTCTGCTGGTGTATATTTCCAAACGTCTAAAACATTTGCCCATGTTTGAGGATCATGAGCTACTAAGTTAAAAATTTGAGGTTCTCCTTTTGTTTGAAATTTAATGGGTTGTTCTAAGGGTAATCTTTTACCCCTACTTCTATACCTATTTTTTTGGTTCTCTATATTTAGAGTAAGGAAGTTTGGGTGCATTTCCTACATTATAAGTTTGAGGTGGTAATGGTACAGTTCTATGAAAAGGAGAGGGTGAAATAGCAGTACTAGTGTCTACTGTATCAGTTAATTCCTTTTGATATGATATATCTGTAACTATTGTTTGTATATCTTCATCATCAGATTCTATTAATTTACGTATTCTTATAATTCTTTCTTGGTCATAATATAAATATTCATTTTCATTTATAGACTTATTTCTATAATGTGTTTCTTCTAATTCTAATAATTCCTGTTTTGTTAATTCTATTTGTTACCGTTGATTTCGGTGTGGGGGTAAACAGATAAGATTTGTGAGTTTGAGAACAACCTGAACAGCGGACCCTAGCCTTCTGATTCCTGCCGCAACCTGCAAGGAAGTGCGATACACCGGGGTTGATCCCGGCGATGCACCCTCTGACGCTCTTGTCAGTAACCAGTCAAAGATTAAGAAAAGAGCTTAAAGTGGAGAAAAAGTGATTAACCTGTAACAGTGGTGGGTTGGAGGTATTTATAGTCGCCATAGGAGTAGAATTAGAGGCTTAATTTCCTGTCTAACTGTTAGGAGTAAAATCCTCCCAATTAGTTTAGGAATCTTACCCCTAATCCCCAGGTGAGAGGGTAATTGTAAATCAAGCCCTTTGATTTGGTCAAAATCAGTGGCCTTGATTCCCTCTTGTTGGACTGGGTTTGTATCGGGTCGGGACCCGTACCCGGTTGAGGCAGGTCCGTTCGCGGGTTATTGGTTCTGCAAAAAGGAGACCCCGTACCCGCTTCAGACTCATTTGTACGTGGAATTACCGTCTTACCCCCGTGCGTCAAGATTCGTTCCTGATTTGGGCGGTCCCGATTGAACCCCGATTTTAGCCATATCACGAGCCCCCCACTCCTGAAGACCGAGCTTGATCGGCCTTTGAGGAGTAGTTCTTGTTGTTCTAATGGCTAGTGGTGTCGTATCGGAGCCCAAGTGAGAGGTTTCGAACCATGAAGGAGGTGGTGTGGTGATTTTCCAAGTGGACTGAACTCTGCGCCACTCCGGAGTTCTTATGATCAGGCGGTGTTCTTGCAGGAACATCTTCCCAGTTTTGTGCTCTCTTGGCGGATGATTCTGCCGTCTCCCATTGTTGTGGGTCGCACACGCTGACATAATAATTCCGACCTTTCCAAGAGCTCGCGGGCCAGGAGGCCGAGGTCTGGGGTCGGTTCGGCGCTCCCTTCCGAAGGGTGGAGGTACCTCGGCACGGTTGCGGGCTTTGGTAGGGAGTTCGTCAGGGTCCGAAGACCGAACTTTTCTTCGTAAGGGGGTCGGTACCAAGAACGATCGACGATTGGTGCCGAACTCCAGCCCGTAATACGTTCGGTGGCAAGAGCGCTCGGCAGCTCGTGCCGAACTCAAGCCCGTAATACGGTCGGTGGCAAGGTCGCTTCGAAAGCTGGTGCCGAGCTCAAGCCCGTAATACGGTCGGTGGTAAGGTCGCTTCGGCAGCTGGTGCCGAACTCAAGCCCGTAATACGATCGGTGCCAAGAATGATCGGCAGCCGGCGCCGAACTCAAGCCCGTAATACGGTCGGTGCCAAGAATGATCGGCAGCTGGCGCCGAACTCAAGCCCGTAATACGGTCGGTGCCAAGAATGATCGGCGGCTGGCACCGAACTCAAGCCCGTAATACGGTCGGTGGCAAGGTCGCTTCGGCAGTTGGTGCCGAGCTCAGGCCCGTAATACGGTCGGTGGTAAGGTCGCTTCGGCAGCTGGTGCCGAGCTCAAGCCCGTAATACGATCGGTGCCAAGGTCGCTTCGGCAGCTGGTGCCGAACTCAAGCCCGTAATACGGTCGGTGCCAAGGTCGCTTCGGTAGATGGCGCCGAACTCAAGCCCATAATACGGTCGGTACCAAGGTCGCTTCGGCAGCTGGTGCCGAACTCAAGCCCGTAATACGGTCGGTGCCAAGGTCGCTTCGGCAGATGGCGCCGAACTCAAGCCCGTAATACGGTCGGTGCCAAGAATGATTGGCGGCTGGCGCCGAACTCAAGCCCGTAATACGGTCGGTGGCAAGGTCGCTTCGGCAGTTGGTGCCGAGCTCAAGCCCGTAATACGTTCGGTGCCAAGAATGATCGGCAGCTGGCGCCGAACTCAAGCCCGTAATACGGTCAGTGCCAAGGTCGCTTCGGCAGATGGCACCGAACTCAAGCCCGTAATACGTTCGGTGCCAAGAATGATCGGCAGCTGGCGCCGAACTCAAGCCCATAATACGGTCGGTGCCAAGGTCGTTTCGGCAGATGGCGCCGAACTCAAGCACGTAATACGGTCGGTGGCAAGAGCGCTTCGGCAGCTGGTGCCGAACTCAAGCCTGTAATACGGTCGGTGCCAAGAACGCTTCGGCAGCTGGGGGCGAGGTTTGAGACTTGTCGTTTTTTGTTGGGTTTTTTGGCGGCCTCGACAGTCCTGACGGATGTGATGGCCTCTGGATTTCTGACGGATGTGACGGCTTCTGGGCTTCTGATCGATGTGACGTTCATTAATGCTGCGTCCCCTGAGCTTCTACCAGGCGGGACAGTCATTAATGAGCCGCCGGATCGGCGCGGTGAACAAGGCGACGATTGAAGTCGCCTTTTGTCGTTTTGTGGGAGTGGGCCTACAGTAAAGGCCCATTAACCTCGATGGACGCGCTAGCTTCTCTATAAAACCCTCACCCCCCCTCATTGTTCACTTTCCCACTTTTTACTCAGGCACTTTCATCTGTTCTTTGCGAGAGCTCCAGGTGATCGCTAATCGTTTTCCGGCAAGTTTTCCGACGACATCTCCCTCCAAGGTAACTTATATTTAGTTTCTAAACATGTCTGCCTCCGACTCCTTTTCTTCGTCCGAGCCCTCCCTTGAAGTCTTCGAAGCTCCGACTCCGAGTCGACCAGACAAGGGCAAGAGGGTGTTCGGCAAAGATTCCGTTGTGGTAGAACCGAAGCATATGGGGGAGTTCGGCAGGTTGCCGGGGCCACTGACGGGACTTCACAGGGTCCGGGAGCTTCCGGAGGAACATGCCGAGCGCATTGTGTACGGGAGGGGAAGGTCATTCGAGGAGAATGCGGCAAGGGAGACGATGGAGGCTGACGAGACGGTGTCGATCCTTCGCGAAGAGGACTTGGTAGCGATCCGGGACTGCTTCTAGATCCCGGAGGAGTACGAGCTTATGCTGTCGGGTCCCGGGGTTAGGGCCAACTCGCCGCTGCCGGTGACCATGTGTTGCTGGCCGGTCGATGCTTTTATCGCCGGGGCTTGGCTACCTCTCCATCCGTTCGCGGTTGCTGTCTTAAGTTGGTTCGGGGTCAGCCCCGTCCAACTTATGCCAAACGCATGGAGAGTTATAAACGGCTTCGTACTTCACTGCCAAGCCGCGGGGATTCAACCGGAGCTGAATGTGCTTCGGACTATCTATCAGCTACACCAAGGGAACAGGTCGGCGTACCGATACTATTTGGCTCCGAGGCACGGTGGCAGGCTAGTCGTGTGCCTTGACTCCATCAAGTATTGGCGCGAGAAGTTTCTTTTGGTGCGCAGCCCGGAGGCCTGGGCTATCCCTGTTAGTTGGGTGGAAGGTGTGCCGAAGAGGGTGAAGGCGCTGCCCCAGCTTCGACCCGAAGAGGAAGACGCTGTCCGGACACTCCTTGATCGGCCGAAGTTGGACTGGAGGGAGCTGACCGAGGACGTCCTGTTTAAGGGAGGGCTCGTTCGTGTCGATCCCAGTACGCGGCCTTTTTTTTATGCATTCTTTGTTTTACTTCACTTGTTCCGAACTAACCAACTTGGCCTATGGTGCAGAGTCGATGGACTATCAGGCGGTGTTGGTGTTGAGGGCAGGCTTCGCCAACAAGGCACCGAAGAAGTGGAAGAGGGTGGCTTCCAAACTGCCGACGGCTAAGGTTCCGAAGGTTACTGAGGTGGTCGAGGAGGTGGAGGTCCTCGAGAGCCCGGCTCCTGCAGGTGGGGGTGCCTCGGCGTCGACCAGGGTCGGCGAATTTCCCGTCGCCGCAGCCCTCAATATGGCAACGCCGCCATTGACGGTGGCAGCCGAGGAGCTCCTGACCAAGGCCCACAAAAGGATCCACGTTTCGGACTGGCAAGTTCGGAAGCATGACGGATTCCTCGGCAACTCCTTGGCGAGCATGGAAGCCGTCAAGCATCTCGCCACGCCGAAGGACCGGGCCGCCATAGAGGCCGGACAGGAGGGCGACGATGTTATTGAGATTGCTCGCTCGGCGGTGTCGGTGAGCGCTGGATCTTCTTTTTTGACGCCGACCTTCTTAAGTTGTAATTTTTCTAACTCTCTTGACTCTTCATCGCAGATCGTCGTCCATTTTGGGCACCTTACCCGAGAGGCTGGCGGCCCAGGAGAAGGAGCTGAGGAAGGAGTTCGACCAGGCTCGGAAGGAGAAGGCTCAGATTAGGAACGAGCTCGATAAACTCGAGTTCCAGTTCGAGGCAAAGTCGGCGAGGGTTGCGTACCTCGAGGATAGGGTCGCGACGCTGGAGGGTGATCTTCTTCAGCAGAAGGAGGAGGCGGCCAAGCAATTGGCGGAGGCGGCCGAGGCCAAGGCGGCGGCAGTGAAGAAGGCTGAGGATGCGACCTTGGAGAAGGCACAAGGTTTCCTCGCCCAGAACATGGCCAAGGCCTACGCCGAGGCTCTTGCTCGGGTGACGGAGGCCTACCCCACCGTGGACTACTCGGGGTGGAGACTGTTCCCAGGCCACGTTGAAGGCTTTGACCCCGAGTCGGAGGGGGAAGAAGAAGAAGAGGAGGACGAGATCGAGCCTGGGGCCGAAGCCCCCGCCGGAGTTCAGGGGTCGGTGATTACGCCGTTAGCAGCGGTGACCCCTTCAGAGGCGTCGACCCCTACCCGCTCTCGCCACCCCGGGAAAGAGGTCGTGCCATGACTTCGTTTGTTTTTCATTCGGCTCTTTTTTCTTTCTTTTTGAAATGTATTGCCTAATAGCGGACTGGCCACCGCTGTTTTGATGAATGAAAAAAAAAACTTTTTGGGTTCGACTCCGTGTCCTTTGATTTTGTTTGAGAAATCTTCAAGTGTTAGACTCCGGCAGGGTTTGAAGTTTTGTTGCTTGTCTTGATTTCCTTTCAGCTCGGGATCGTAACTCAGGACATCAAGCGCCCTCGCTCGGATGACCAGGTCAGGACCGAGGTAGGCTTGGGGGCGACGAGGCTGTGCTTGGCGAAGTGCCGAGGAAGGCTTTTTGAAGTCGAGTTGGGATTGCGCCGAGCTGAGGGAGAGCGGAACCAGCTTCAGCTCATCCTAGGTCAGCGAGACCTCGATATTCAGTGTCTGGAGAGTAGGATCGCCGAGATGACCCCCTTAGGAGAGGACGATGGTTCGCCGGCCTCCTTCACCACCGGACTTCGGACGAAGTGCTTTCGTCATACTTTATCAAAGGTAACGGCGGAGAGGGATAGTCTGCTCTCGGAGATCAATCACCTACAAACAGTGGAGACGGAGCTTCGGTTGGAGGGGGGAGCGCTGGCGGCCAAGGTGGTCAAGTTGACGACCGAGCGGGACGAGCTGACTGCCGAGGTCGACGTGCTTAAGAGGGCCACGGTGGATAGGAGCATCGAGGTCACCCACCTTCGGCGCCTTGTAGCAAGTCGCTCCAGTATCTCGGGTTCCGCGATACCCCCTTGCTTCAAGGTCGACGTCGGAGACGGCTCGTTCCGAGGCCGGATCTCAGAACTAGAGGCAGAGGTAGCTCGGCTCAAACCACGTTCGGGGCCGATAAACGTGAGGAGCACTTCGTGTGCTCGTGCGGAGAGCGATCGGGGCATCACGTTTTACGAGATGGCGACCCGTCCGCCCCTCGGCCATCCGAGCCCTGGAGATGCGCAAAGTTCGGTGGCCATTTCGTCGAGCGGTGCATCCGTCGGCGTGGCTGCCAGAAGCAGTGCCGAGGACACGTCCCAACTCGCCGGCCTGGGATCGAGTTCCGGAGGCAAACGTCGTCGACCTCACGTGTCCTTGAAGAGGAGCATCCCTGTGCCTCGGAGGCGTTGATGGCTTTGTATTTAGCTAAGTGTAACAAGTCGGATGTGTGATCTTTGCTTCTTAGCGCTTTGTAATCTTGATGTATGTAAGGGTCGTTTTAATAAAATTGGAGTTGATTTGCCCGTTGTTGTATTGTAGTTGCCCCACTCTTGCTCTAGTTGTGGAATTGGCTCTGGTAATATGATCACTTGGCACATGGTGCCGAATCCAAGCCCGTAATACGGTCGGTGCTAAGGACGCTCGGCAGATAGTGCCGAACTTGAGCCCGTAATACGGTCGGTGGCAAGAGCGCTCGGCAGCTTGTGCCGAGGTTTGGGACTTACGTCTTTGACGAAGTTCGGCGGTCCGAGCAACGCGGCGCGGTCTGGCCCGTTGGGTGACAGAACGAATTTTGAGTTTGTTCAGTTTTTGAGGGCTTTTAGCGGCGCATCCGGATTCGTGCGGCGTTCCGCCTTCCCGAGGTCGTTGAGAGTTGTGTCCTCTAATTAATGCAGAGCGTTTCAGTTCCCCAGGCATGACGTTTGGCCTTCCGAGGATCATAATGGCCGTTCTCTGAGGGGAAGGCTATATATACCCCACTCCCCTTGTAGATTTAGTTATAGCAATGTTGACCTTTATCTTTCGATGGTGTCTGCCTTTGGCGGATGCCGGTTTTGTGAAGTTTTAACCTCGATAGGTTCGGAGGGGTGGTCATTCTATTGCCTTGTTCTTCTCCCGTTCCTGACGGCCCCAATGTGGGTGTCAGGGTCGGGGGAGAACAGGGCAGAAGTAGTGACGACTGTGATCCGAGCCCGGGGTTCCAGTTGCTTCGAGAGGACGGGTGGTCGTTCTTCCACCATGGTCTTCTCCTGACTCTGGCTGCCTCGCTGTGGGTGTCAGGGTTAGGGGAGACCACGGCGGAAGAGGTGACCGTCAAAGTTCGGATCCGAGGTAGGCTCGCCGATGGCGGTGCCTTAAAACTTTTAATCCAAATTTTCTCGACGGATCCGAAGTGCCTCGTCCGAGGGGGATTGTTCAGTGGTTGTGGGAGCAGTTCCGAATCGCGACCAACTTTTAGCTCGTCTAAGAGCGGACTTGTGAAGTAGGGTCGAACCAAGTGTTGGACTCCGAACCATCGGTAAGTTTGTTCAACGGTTGTGGGAGCAATTCCGAATGGCGACCAACTTCTAGTTCATCTAAGAGTGAATTTGCGAAGTAGGGTCGAACCAAATGTTGGACTCCGAACCATCGGTAAGTTTGTTCAACGGTTGTGGAAGCAATTCCGAACGGCGATCTACCTCTGGCTCGTCCGGGGACGATCCGAGGAGGTAAAGTCGAGCCGAGTGTTAGACTCCGAACCATCGGTAAGTTTGTTCAACGGTTGTGGGAGCAATTTCGAACGGCGATCTACCTCTGGCTCGTCCGGGGACGAGCCGAGGAGGTAAAGTCGAGCCGAGTGTTGGACTCCGAACCATCGGTAAGTTTGTTCAACGGTTGTGGGAGCAATTCCGAACGGCGATCTACCTCTGGCTCGTCTGGGGACAAGCCGAGGAGGTAAAGTCGAGCCGAGTGTTGGACTCCGAACCATCGGTAAGTTTGTTCAACGGTTGTGGGAGCAATTCCGAACGGCGATCTACCTCTGGCTCGTCCGGGAACGAGCCGAGGAGGTAAAGTCGAGCCGAGTGTTGGACTCCGAACCATTGGTTGAAATCAAATTAAGAAACAAGAGATAAAGGCGGAGAGAGATATGCAAATTTATAAGTATGAAAGAGCATTCTTCATTGATAATCGACGGCGAACCGTTTTTACATATTACAACTTATGAAACAGATTATAAGTCAGAGGAGAGGAATGGCTCAATATCCTGTGATACTTAGAGTGGCGCCGGGGCGCTTTCTTGGTATTTCAGGAGGTGGTCGGCATTCCAGGTCCTCGGAATCTCTCTGCCCTCTAGATCTTCCAGACGATATGCTCCGGGCCGAACTACCCTTGTGATCTTGTATGGCCCTTCCCAGTTCAGAGCCAGCTTGCTCTTCTGACTGGGGAAGGATATGGCCAGTTTTCTCAAGACTAAATCCCCTTGCTTAAGGTTGGTGGGTCGGACCTTCTTGTTGTATGCCAACTCGACCCTTCTTCGGTAATTCTGCTGTCGAATCGACGCTCTTTCCCTCAGCTCATCTATCAGGTCTAAGTCTACCCTGAGGTCCCTGGCATTCTGTTCCTCATCGTAGGCTGCGAGCCGAGGGGAAGGTATTCCGACCTCGAGGGGTATCACGACCTCGGACCCATAGGTGAGGTTGAAAGGGGACTCGCTTGTGGGGGTCCGTTTGCTCGTGCGGTAGTTCCATAGGACGTTGGGGAGTTGGTCGACCCATAAGCCTTTGGAACTTTTGTCCAGCCTTTTCTTGATGCCTGCGAGGATCTGCCGATTAGCATTTTCTGCCTGTCCGTTCGACTGAGGGTGGGAGACGGACGAGAAGCGCTGCTGGATGGCAAGGTCGTCGCACAGAGCTCGGAATGCTGCGCCAGTGAACTGAGTCCCGTTGTCTGTCACGAGGACACGGGGGACGCCGAATCTGCAGATGATGTTCTTCCAGAAGAATTGTACCACCTTGTTCTCGGTTATAGTGGCGAGGGGCTCGGCCTCGACCCACTTCGAGAAGTAGTCGATGGCTACGACCAAGAACTTGAACTGACCCGGAGCCGGAGGGAAAGGCCCTAGTAAATTCATCCCCCACATTGCGAAGGGGATAGGACTTGATAGGGAGGCGAGGTTGGTTTGAGGGAGGCGACGGATGCTGGAGTGTCTCTGACAAGAGTTACATTGCCGAACGTGTCGTTCGGCGTCTTGAAGGAGAGTCGGCCAGAAGTATCCATAATTTAAAGCTTTCCGGACCAAGGACCTGGATCCTGAGTGTGCCCCGCCGATGCCCTCGTGGAGCTCTTGCAGAGCGTAGTCGGCTTGCTCTGGGGAGAGGCACCTTAGGTATGGTCGGCCGTCAATTTGAGAGAAGGAGCATTTGTATAAAATACCCTCGATCAAGACATAGCGGTCGGCCCGGGTTCTGACTCGGCGCGCTTCTCTGGGGTCTTCGGGCAGGAGTCCGTCCCTTAAGAACTCCACCAACGGCTTCATCCAATTATCTTGCAACATGACCGGCAACGACTCCACCGAGCTGGATGTCTCGTCTTCTATGCTCGGCTTAGAGAGGACCTCGATCAAAACGGTCTGCTCGAGACCTTGGAGGGAGGATGAGGCCAATTTGGAGAGGGCATCGGCCTGTGAATTCTCCTCACGAGGGACTTCGTTGGATGAGCGCCTCTTCGAACCGGCTCATAAGGGACCGAACCTTGGTGAGGTACTTCGCCATTCGCTCGTCTCGCGCCTCGTATTCGCCCAGGACCTGGTTCACAATCAGCTGAGAATCGCTGTGGATTCGAAGGCGCTGCGCCCCTGCACTTCGGGCAAGTCCGAGGCCTGCGATGAGTGCCTCGTACTCCGCCTCATTGTTCGAGGCTTTGAAGTTCATACGGATCGCATACTGGAGGACGAAATCATCTGGGCCGTTCAGGATGATACCGGCGCCGCTTCCTTCGTTACAGGAGGAGCCGTCCACGAAGACCGTCCAAACGGAGGATCCGTTCGGGACGTTGCTGACTTCAGGAATGGTGGACTCCACGATGAAGTCGGCGAGGGCCTGTGCTTTAATTGCCGACCGAGGTTGGTAAGAGATGTCATGCTGGCTCAGCTCTATGGACCACTTCATTAGCCGGCCCGAGGTCTCAGGCTTATGGAGGATCTGCTTTAGGGGTTGGTCGATGAGGACAACAACCGAGTGAGATTGAAAGTACGGCCGAAGCTTCCTCGCTGCCATGACCAGGGCGTAGGCTATCTTCTCTATCTTCGGGTAGCGAAGCTCGGCGTCCCGAAGCACTTTGCTTACGTAGTAGATGGGCCTTTGGGCCCGGTCCTCCTCTCTCACCAAGACAGCACTTAGGGTTTGCTCGGAAGCAGCCAAGTAAATGAAGAGGGTTTCCCCCGGGACAGGTTTGCTGAGCAGAGGGGGATTCACCAAGTAGGCCTTCAGTTGGTCGAACGATTCCTGTTGTGGCTGGCCCCATTCAAACCCCTTAGCCCCCTTGAGTGCTTTGAAGAAGGGGAGGCAGTTTTTCCCAGACTTTGAGAGGAACCGGCCAATAGCGGTGAGCCGACTGGTAAGCTTCTGCACCTCCTTGATGTTCCGAGGCGGGGCCATGTCTAATATGGCCTTAATCTTCTCGGGATTGGCTTCGATCCCTCACTGGCTCACCATGAAGCCGAGGAATTTACCCGATGAGATCCCGAACGCACACTTGTTCGGGTTCAGACGCATGCTGTGTCTCCTCAACACGTCGAATGCCTCCTGGAGGTCGGCCACGTGGTCAGTACCTCGGACGCTCTTGACGAGCATGTCGTCAACGTACACTTCCATGTTGCGGCCTATCTGGCTCTGGAAGACCTTGTTGACAAGGCACTGGTAGGTGGCCCCCGCATTCTTTAACCCGAACGGCATGACCCTATAGCAATAGAGGCCTTGGTCGGTGACGAAGGAGGTCTTCGGAATGTCCGGAGGGAACATTCGGATCTGGTTGTAGCCCGAGAAGGCATCCATGAAGCTGAGGAGCTCATGGCCTGAGGTGGCGTCAATAAGGGTGTCGATGTTTGGGAGAGGGAAGGGATCCTTCGGACACGCCTTATTCAGGTCGGTGAAGTCAATGCATATCCTCCAAGAGCCATTGGACTTTTTGACCATTACAACATTCGACAGCCATTCGGGATAGTTTACCTCCTGTATAAACTTGGCCTTCAAGAGCTTATCCACCTCCTCCTTGATGGCCTGTTGTCACTCGGGAGTGAATTTTCGTCTCTTCTGCTGAACCGGTTTGCACCCCGGTTCGACGCTTAGGCGGTGGACTAGCAACTCCTCGGAGATGCCGGGCATATCCGCGGCCGACCAAGCAAATAGGTCGCGGTTATCCCGGATGCACTTCACCAAGTTAGAGTACAGTGCGGTCGGCAAGGACTTGCTGACGAGGAACTTTCGGCTCGGATCCTCGTCCGAAAAGAGCACTTCTTCCAACTCGTCCGCCGGCTCGGACGTGGGTCGGACTTTCGGCTCGGGGATTTCTAGTGTCTCAAGGGAGAGCACCGGTCCCCCAGTGGAAGTCATGTAGCACTTCCGAGCCGTTTCTTGGCTTCCCCTACTCCCGACTGAGTGGGGAACTTCATTTTAAGGTGGTACGCTGAGGGGACAGCTTCCAGGGCAGCTAGGCTGGGTCGGCCTAGAATGACATTATACGCGGCCGGGACGTCGACGACCATGAAGTCCATCGGCTCGGTCCGGGTAGTAGGGGCCTTTCCAGCAGTTACGTCTAGGGTTATCACTCCCTCGACAGTTACTGGGACCCCCGTGAACCCGTGGAGTGTGTAGCCGGCCGGCTTGAGACGGTCCCGAGACAGCTGCAGGCCTCGGAAGGCCGAGAGGAAGAGGATGTTCACCGAGCTCCTGTTATCTACCGGACCCTTTGCACCTTGAAGTTTGCCATGCGAAGGTCGATGACGAGGGCGTCGCAGTGGGGAGTTCGGACCCCCTCGAGGTCTTCATCGGAGAAGGTCACCGGGACTCCGAGGCCTTTGGGCGGAGGGGCGCTGTGAACTGAGTTGACCTCTCGGACGAAGGCCTTCCGAGAGGAGTTGGAGGAGCCCCCCATAGGCCCTCCGTGGATGAGGTGCAGGACCCGTTCTTCCTCAAACTCGGGCGTCTCCTCATGCCGTTCGTAGCGCTTGTTAGCCCCCCGAGGCGGAGGAGTGCTGCGATCCGCCCGATCGTTTGTCTTTATAAATTTGGCCAGTTGCCCTCTCTGGATGAGGACCTCTATTTCATTTTTCAACGCCCGGCAGTCGTTGGTGTCATGGCCGTGGTCCCGGTGGTAACGGCAAAATTTCTCCTTATTCCTCCTCTTAGCCGGGGTGTTCATCCTCGGAGCCGAAGGGATGACCCCCTCCTTCTCCACTTCCATCAGGATGGTGGAGACATTGGTGGTGAGGGGAGTGAACTTCTCGAACCTAGGGGGAGGGCGGCACTGACCGCCGTTGTCCTTCTGCATCTTCTTCGACCCCTCCTCCTCTGTCTCCTTCCTCTTCGATCCGGAGGCCGAACCTCCGAAGTTCGGGAGGCACTCGGCCTCTTCCGCCCGGATATACTTCTCGCACCTTAGGATAAGATCGGCAAAGTTGTGCAGAGGCTTCTTCGCGAGGGACGACCGTAGGTTGGAGTTGAGGACGTTCGACTGGAATGCAACAGTCGCCACTGACTGGTCTAAGGAGGCGATAGACCTGACTTCTGCGGTGAATCTCTTCACGTAGTCCCTCAACTTCTCTCCCCTTTCTTGCCGCAGGTTGAGTAGGGAGAGGCTCGTCTTCTCGGCTCGCCTGCTACTCACAAAGTAAGTGATGAACAGCGTCTCGAACTGCTCGAACGAGAAGATGGAAGAGGGGGCGAGCCTGGAGTACCACTCCCGAGCCGACCCCCGGAGGGTGGCGGGAAAGGTCTTGCAGAGCATGGCGTCGGAAGCTTGATGGATCAGCATTAATGTCTTGAAGCTTTCGACGTGATCAACTGGGTTGGACTCCCCTGAGTACGTTTCAAACTGCGGAGGTTTGAAACCCCTCGGTATGGGGGCCTCGATGATCGTCCGAGAGAAAGGGGGTCTGCTGGGCCGGACGGTCCCTGCTCTGGACTCCTCCTCTCTGTCCATGTGACCAATGCGCCTCTCCACCTCATGGAGACGGCGGTTGAGGGCATCGTCTCTCCGCTGGTAATCATACGATCCCCCGGACTCTTCCTCATAGGAAGGGGAGCGGGGACTGCGGCGCTGGTAGTCCTGAGATCGGCGGGGGCTGTAGTGCTGCTGCTGGTGACTGGGAGCCGGGAGAGGACTTCGGGATCGGCGGCGAGGACTGATAACCCGCGGGGGTGTTGGAACCCTCTGGGCATTTTGGTTGTTAGGACGAAGGTTGAGGGCCTGTAGCACGGTGTCCTGAAATTGCAGGAACTCGGCACGAGTGATAGGTGCCTCATTGTTCCTCCGATGATGCCGATCCGCGGGGGAATTCGGCCTCCTCCTTCGGCGCTCGGGGGATGTCGCTCGGCCCCTGCGGTCCGGAGACCTTCTACCGTCTCGGCGGTGAGGGGACCGCTTACCCTGATGCTGGCGGGAGGCTCCCTCTCGGGCCCGCCTCTCATCAAGGTGGATGCGGAGGTCCTCATCTTTTTGGCGGTTCAGGACTGTGTTACGGAGGTCGGGGTGATGAGAAGTCATTGAATCCGAGGATTCATTATGAACCGAAACATGGTCCGGGTTGAGGGGCTGCTTCTGCCTCCGACCGTTATGACCGGAAGGGCCATTGGGGGGTTGCTGTTTAGGAAGAGGAGGTTGGCCCTGTTGGGCCGGTGGAGGAAGTTCGGGCTGTGGAATAGGATTGAGAGGGGCTTCCTCCGTAGGATCGGCGGGATTGGGCCCGCGGTTGGACCCTCTAGATCTGACCTTCTTTGAAGGCATGGTTGGAGAGGACGACAAGGAAGAGGCTAAGGCTGTTCGTGTGGAGTTTCCCACAGACGGCGCCAATCTGTTACCGCTGATTTCGGTGTGGGGGTAAACAGATAAGATTTGTGAGTTTGAGAACAACCTGAACAGCGGACCCTAGCCTTCCGATTCCTGCCGCAACCTGCAAGGAAGTGCGATACACCGGGGTTGATCCCGGCGATGCACCCTCCGACGCTCTTGTCAGTAACCAGTCAAAGATTAAGAAAAGAGCATAAAGTGGAGAAAAAGTGATTAACCTGTAACAGTGGTGGGTTGGAGGTATTTATAGTCGCCATAGGAGTAGAATTAGGGGCTTGATTTCCTATCTAACTGTTAGGAGTAAAATCCTCCCAATTAGTTTAGGAATCTTACCCCTAATCCCCAGGTGAGAGGGTAATTGTAAATCAAGCCCTTTGATTTGGTCAAAATCAGTGGCCTTGATTCCCTCTTGTTGGACTGGGTTTGTATCGGGTCGGGACCCGTACCCGGTTGAGGCAGGTCCGTTCGCGGGTTATTGGTTCTGCAAAAAGGAGACCCCGTACCCGCTTCAGACTCATTTGTACGTGGAATTACCGTCTTACCCCCGTGCGTCAAGATTCGTTCCTGATTTGGGCGGTCCCGATTGAACCCCGATTTTAGCCATATCACTATTAATCCTAGTTCTTTGGGATAGAGGGTTTGGTCTTTAGATGATTCTATATGAACTAATTTTGATTCTAAATCTGTTTCTAAATCATCTATATTTCTATTGGCTTGTGGTGTATAATCTGCAAATTTTATGCTAGTACATCCTTGAGTGTCTTTATAAATTAATGATTCTTGTGGAACTATAGTCTTATTGGATTCTATGAATTTTTCTAAATTCCAATCTAAACCTGCAAGTCTTTCAGAATTATATTCTAAAGGCTTAATCATTTTAATTTATTTACTACTAAGTAGTTCCACAAGAGTTTTGGAGATAAACTTTGGAAGCTAGAGGCTTTAGGATAAGCAGAACTAAAACAAAGTATATGGAGTGTAACTTTATTGATATTCGGAACACAACTGAGGAAGTAGTGAAGCTTAATGGCGAAGAGATACCTAAGAGAGACCGTTTCCGATATTTATGCTCGATTATACAAAGAGATGGGGAGATTTGCGAAGATGTTATACATAGGATCTAAGTAGGATGGCTTAAGTGGAGAAGTGTCAGTGGTGTTTTGTGTGACAAATGTATGCCTTTGAAGTTGAAGGAAAAAATTTACAGGACGACTGTTAGACCAGCAATGATGTATGGAGCAGAGTGCTGGACAACACAGAAACAACATGTCCAAAAAATTAGTGTAGCGAATATGAGGATGCTAAGATGGATGTGTGGTAAAACAATGAAAGATAGAATTAGAAACGAGCATATACAAGACATGCTAAAGGTAGCTCCAATTCAGGATAAGTTAAGAGAGAATCGCCTCAGGTGGTTTGGACATGTCACACGTAGATCTAGTTGTGCCCTCATTAGAAATAGTGATTTGATAAGTATTGAGGGTAGAGTTAGGGGTAGAGGAAGATCTAAACTAACTTCGGTGGAAACGGTAAAAAATATATGATAGTTTCTGACCTTACAGAAGATATTGTGCTAAACTGAGCAATGGAAAACCATGATTTATGTAACCGACCTCATCTAGTTGGGAAAAAGGAATTATTGTTGTTATTGTTGTTGTTGTTGTACTACTAGGCAGTTCTACTACTTAATCTATATGTACTTTATATTTTATCTTAGAATTTGTAGTTGTAACACCCCAAATTCCAAATAAGCCTGAATTCGAAGTTCCACATGATCTTTACACTTCACATTGTACAATTTTACAAGGAATTTAAAACTTTTAATACAACAGAGTTTTTTACATCATCACGCAGCGAAAAGTAAATAAAACATAACAATGATAAATGTACAATTGCAACAACTCTAGCATTTAAGTAATCATCAGCAACAAATTCATCTTTATATCTCTTGTAAACTCCAAGTCCTGCATATGAAACTGTGGGCACGTCAGTTGTTTACAACTGACGAAATATTATACACGGTCATCCTCGCTAGGCCGAAAGTATAACGATTCTTAAATACTTTAACAAACACAAACTTGATCACAAAACAAAGCTAAAGAGGGACTATCCTATTGGTTTCGTGGGTGTTGTGCACCTAATCCTTAATGCAGTTATTTATATTAAATGATACTAATGCACACTGGTTCAGATTCTATGCATTCCATACTACATAGGTCCGAGGGCAAGCCCTTAACCATTGTTCATCTTGTAGGGTTGAATCCCTCGCCATGAGTTAAACTACTACGGTAAGTATCCTAGATGTTCTATGAGTTACGAGCCCATGTCCAGACAGCCTGGACGGGAATTTCATGTCATGACATGACGCATCATGTAGACAGCCTATGGACAATTCGCCTTCGTCATGGGGCAATGACACTACGTAGTCACGAAACACCCCACAAGCGTCGCCACGATCCCGATAATTCCGGAGATAGGTTCACGTCATGACATGATGCATCATGTTGATAGCCTGTGAAATTTCTCACACCGTGAATCCGAGGCCCTCATACATGTGTTTTTCTCTTACTTTCATCACATCTCCACTATAGTGTAGTTCTTATAATTTTAGTTTGTTTTAGAAGAAAATCATCACAACCTAGAGCTAGCTTACCCTACCGGACTTAAACCAATACAAAAAAGACAGTCAGCCTAACTGGCTACTTCTCAAGAGATGCTCAACCCATACTGGTTAGCTCTCAAAATTATTAATAAAAACTGCCGGTCACTACGGTCTCACCTAGCCTCTAGATTCCAACAACTATCTCTTTCTAGAAATCAACAATATTTATATTCAATCTCAAAATAATATTTCAATGCCTTTATTCATAAACTCTTTCTCAAAAAAAACATTTCTTTAATTTCTCATAACATGAAGTATCATTCCAACTTATTTCATCAATTTAATCACTTATAGCATTATATACAATTCAAATAATATTAATCAAGTGTTAATAATCATAAAATCTCATTAAGAAGAATCTAAGTGCATTCCAAATTTTCATCTTTCTTAAATTAAACAATAGTCACATTTTAAATCGAAAAATCACTTCTAATTCTTTTAATAGAATAAATTCGATCTCTTTAACGTAAAATCTCCTTTTAATTCTCACAAAATACATCCAAATATTGTAGAAATAATTTTTATAAAGTCTAAAAAAATTTAGAAGAATATTAGTATTTTTTTCCCAATTTTTATTTCACTTAAAACTCAATATATCAAGAAAAATAAAAAAGAAAAATCAAAATGGCCAAGGTAGAGTTCAAACCCAGAACCAAGAGCCAACCCGCCTGTGAACAGTAATAGTTTTAAAACGCACCCAAAGACCAGAATGGCCACAGTGACAAGTTGTCACATGAAGAACTTATTTTATACATAAGTTCTGGCTCTCGGTATTTGAGTAAAAATCAGTTTTTAGGAAAACAAAAAGTCTCTAGCGAGACTCAAACCCAGGTCAACAGCTCCGCTGAGCTACAGTAACGCCCTTAAAATGCACCCACTGACCAGTAGGTCTGAGTGACTAACCCTTATAGAAAAATAGTTACATACTTTTTGTATATATCGTACTGTATTTAATTTTTCCCTTAGTTAACTCGATTCTTCGATCAATTTGTACTTATACAAAAACTTAATTCTTTTCCATAATGTATTTCCATCAAAGTAATACAGTATAGTATATTATATTCAAAAAAAATTTATAAAATTTTCTTTTTGGACAATACAACAAGAGTTTCCTTGCAAATTGTATTAAAAACACACATATAATCAAGTTGCAAATAAAATGTTGTTTCTCATCAAAACTTTTTATAAAAATTCCTACACTCATAAAATAAATACTAGTAACATTAATTCCACATTTCTTTATCACATTATCATCAAAAAATCAATTTTCATACATATTGCATTATTGTGACTATAATCAGAAATATTCTACCATGCATAATTTCTTTTCATTTCAACAATAACTACTTTCTTTCTAATTAATAAGAGTTCTAGAGTATATGACTCACAATAATATTTCCACACATCATAGCACAATTATATCAATATTATCCAATCTACAAATTAATATACCAATCAAAATTTAACAAATTAAATTCTATATTAACTAGCATGCAAATTTTACTCCTAAATTAGAAAGAATTTTAGAATCACCCACCCAAGGAAATTTAATTTCTAGCAATTGACTCCTAGAATGAGAAGTTCCTAGAAACTCCAATTTGTCTCCTCGAAATCCGCGCACCAAAACCCAAGCTCCATTTTCGGCCAAGCACAGTAAAAGCACTCCAACTTCATTTTCAGCATGAGCAACAGTGAAGTACTTCAACTCCATACACTTATATATCTACACATACATATATAATTTGAATGGGGAAGTAGGCATATATTTATATACATATATGTATTAGGTGTGAGAGTAGGTGGGGAAGGCACGGAGAGGGACATGCTGGATTCGGAAGTGATAAGGGAGAAGGAAAGAAAGATGGGAGGGAGAAATATATTAGGGGGTATACGTATAGGCAGGGCCGGCCCTGATATGTAGGCGGGCAAGGCGGCCGCCTCGGGCCCCGCCGAAATCGCGATTTTAGGGGCCCCCAATTTCAAACTTTCCTTGTAAATATAGGCACGCATTTTGCATGTAAATTTTTTTTTTTGCATGTTTTTCTTTAAATGTATGGGGCAGGGGGGCCCCATTTCGGAAGTTCGCCTAGGGCCCCCGGAACTCAGGGCCGGCCCTGCGTATAGGTATAGATGTATTAGGTGAATGAATGGAGAAAGCAACATGGGGGCTTTTGTTGGTTGGCTTTTGGTGTGTGGCTTCGGAAATGAACAGAGAGGAAAGAAGGGGATGATGGAGAAAGGTAGGGGTGGAGATATTTTTATAGAAGAGTAGTAGAGTAGTTATAATAACTACTCTCCACTAGCAACACTAACACCACTCACAAATTCAAAAATAATTTTACTTCCCTCCAACTCCAAAACAGTCGGCCACCATTTTTTCATGCCCAAACACGTGCACGTGCTTGCACTAGCACACACTTCCTTCACACATATACATCTATTTAATTTTTAAAAAATGTGTTTATATATAAAATAAAAATTAGTTTAATTAAAAATTATAATTTTCATGCATAAATAAAATAGACTCACACACATATTTCATGAAATTTTTATTTTAAAAAGAATACGTTCAAATACGTGCACCGAAAACACGTGCGTCACACGTAAAATACCGAAATACGAAATCGAATTTATCAACGAAAAATTATTAAAATATAATCGAAAACAATATAAGAAAAATATATTTATTAATATACACATTCAACAATGTACTGAACACGTACATTAAAAACACGTGCACCGCACGTGCAAAAGTATTTTAATCAAAATAGGAGAAAAAATGAATTTTCGTTTATAAAACAAATTCGAACACGTTATTAAATAAATAATTGAAATATATAGAAAATATCACACGTAGCGGTGAAAAAATACGTAATCGATACGTGCATCGATAATACGTAAAAAGCACGTAAAAATACAGAGATTGAAATTTAATATTTGAGTTAACTCAAATAGGATTTTAGAAATACAGAAAATGCATAAATAGTCGGAATCCAAAATACGTAGTGAAACACGTTACAAATAATACCAATAACGGTACAAAATACACGTGCGTAACACACGAGGAAAAAATTGTCAAATCCAATTTTGCTGGGTGTTACAGTAGTACATCTGCCTAAAAATGCTATATATACTAACAGATTATTGAATGAACCTCGTAATACCCTTTCATCTGTATACTATATGGATATGTTTCTTAAAATCATTTATTGTCATCATAAAGTTTGGACTATAATAGAATATACCAGAATTATTATTCATGTCTACTTCTATACTAGCTATCATTCTCTTAGCTATATCATTCCATCTATCATCATATAAAGTAATTAGTACCTTAGAGCATCTGTAGTCGTTTACGGTAAAAATATCCATATATGGATAAATAGAAATAGGATTTTCAATTATGCTGCACTCGTCCAAAGCTATTTTTTAGCAAACTATAATATAATATTAAGCGACGGCACATGAAGTGCCGTCGGTCGGAGGGGAAAAGTGCCAAAAAAACGGCTGCATTCGTCAGACGGCACATGAAGTGCCGTCCGTTAACCAACAAAAAAAAAAAAAAAAAAAAAAAAAAAAAAAACCAACCGTAAGTCAAGGACGACACATGAAGTGCCGTCCGACACAGCTCCTTTCTTTGTTTAGGCTCATTTATACTTTTCCCTAATGCTACTTTTCCACAGCTCCTTTATTTTTTTTGGCTCATTTATACTTTTCCCTAATGCTACTTTTCCCTAATGGACGACACAGCTCCATGAAAATATTCCAGTAACATACACTCAGTAAATTTTTTTTTTTTAATAAAACTCGACGGACGGCACATGAAGTGCCGTCCGGAAAATGAGGAAGGTGACAGACGGCACATCGAGTGCCGTCCGAGGTGCTTTTTGATGGGTTTTTTTAATTACTTTTTGGCGTTAAAAAAATCGAAAAAAAAATAATTTTTTCAAACGGACGGCACTTCAAGTGCCATCCGACGAATAAAAAATTATTTTTTTTCGTGGGACGGCACTTCGAATGCCGTCCCTCACTTATCGATAAATGATATATCGATTCTCATTTATAGCAATCGACTGTAGCGATTTATCGATAAAATGGATATTTGGCAAACGAGTGCAGCGTGTTCGTTTGCCAAATATCCATTTTATCGATATTTGGCAAACGACTACAGATCCTCTTACAACCTAATTTTTTTCTCGTTAACCGATTCCAATAACTATTAATCCTAGATGGATAAATTTATATCTATTCTTTAGCTCATTTGTAGCAGTATTGCTTGCTAATGGCATACTAATAGCTTGATTGCCTAGACAACTAACTGCTTGTTCTTTATTATGCCTAAAAATTTCTGTTCTAATTTCAAATCTTCCAATTTGAAATAAAGTTCTTGGGTTGAGAATATTTAATCATTCTCTTTGAAATCTATCATAATCTTGTTCTGGGTCTATAAGTTCTTCTAATTGCACATCATAATTACTAGGTCTTTTACTAAATAATCTTGCAAGAATAGGTCTAGTATTATTGGTTGATCCTTGTTCTTCTGATCTAATAGTTCTAGAGGGTCCTGAAAATGTTTATAAAGTTGATTGTTTATTATTCATATTGGTTTTTGTGATGGAAATCTAAACTCTCTTGCAGGTCTTCTAGTAACGATTACTTTTCCCGTAGATTCTGGAGATATCTTAGATAAATTTTTAGTAAGCTTATCAAGATCTCTTTGAATACTAGGAGTTGTAGATTGTTTATCTATTTTATCGTGAAGTATAACGAGAAGTCTTATTACTATATTATTTTGTCTAATTATTATTCTGTCAAACTGGGATTGCGGAACATATGTACTATAACCTTCTGAATCCTGGAGAGTTTTTGTATATTCTACTACTACGTAATAAGGATCTGTCATTAATCTAGAGAAATTTGGTTTATTTCTTATAGAATTCTTTTATTTTTCTCCAGAAATCTCTTGTAAAGATTGTATATAATTCTTTACTTCTAATAACCTCTTGGTTTCTACTTCTATATCTTTAGGTTTATTATGGTAGGGATTTTCTTAAGTCTTAAGTCTAAAATATCTTTTTGACTAGGTAAATATTCTAAATTGGCTAGTTTTTCAAGCTTAGAGAGATTCTGATTCTTAATATAATCTAGTTTTTTCCCTAGATCTCTCTTAATATCCTATTCCTTTCTTTTATAGAATCTACTAAAGAGTTTAAAAAAGTATTATATATTGTGTGCTTATTAGCTAAGTTCTTACTTAGATTAATAATTAAATCAATTAAAGTTTTTTAAACTGAGTCTGACTACGAAACAGATGTTTATTAGTGTTTTCTATGTTTTCAAAATTACACCTAATTAAATGTTTATCTAAACTAGTAAAAACTTTAGATTTTGTACCTAACTCTAAATCTAAATATTCTAATTTTGAGTACTCTATTTGGATCTGTTTTAGGGGTAGCTATTAAATTTCTTCTTCCCAAGAAATTCTAAAAATCCTAATATTGCTATTAGGAAAATATGACTTAATTGAATGCATAGACCACGATCTTAAGTGCTCTGCAATGCTGTTGGCCGTTCATCAGTATTCTTCTGCCAATCTTTCCCTGCAGGAATCCATAACAGCAATTTGGACAAGGAAATTCATTATGCTACAAGCAGGGAACAACAAAGATACTTTTCAGATTGTTATAACCCGCTCCTTGCTCCCATCTTCAGGACTCTCCCTGCTATTCTCAGTATACTTCAAAACTGATGCGTACAGCAACCCTTAATAAACAAGCCCTTAATAATATGCGGAACAACAATAATAAGAAACAAGGAATAATAATATTTAATGTGTAACAATCAAATTCTGAGGGAAAATAATAGCAGAACTCCACACCAGAAGAAAACCATCACTGTTTCAAGCAGTTCACACTGGGGAAACAAACCAAAGTGGGAAAAGAAAACCACAGTAAAAAGGGTAGATACAAAAAGTTACAAACCTATCTTGACTCACTTCACATATATCCGACCTACTCTTTTCTCTGAATCAAAATTAAATGTTTCAAATGAATAATAACACAACACTTTGTTCTAAATCTTTCCTTCCTTTCTACTAAAAGAAAATCTGTACAAAAGAATCACTCAAGTGCAAACAAGCAACTTCCAGCCTAATATTTTTCACAAGAGAGCATCTATAAAGATCTTTCCCCGCATTCTAGTCCTCTCTTTTGAGTCTAGAATTCAAATGAAGTAAATTCACCCAAGATTTCGTCTTCCATGTTGGAGCCATCTCAACGACTGCTCATAGGACATAAATCCTGAACAAGATCAGTGGAGTTGGTGTCAAAGTCTGCAAAATCCGCTCTGTGGAGAATATTGGAATGGACCCTATCGGAAGAGTTTCCTTCCATGTTTCTCGAAGAGATTTCAGAGGAAAAGCAGCGACGAACATGAATGCGGTGGGTTCTTCTCTGGGTTGAGTAACTACCTGTTACATTCACCAACAGTACTGCTTCTTTGTCGCGGGTATCTTCACACCACCAGTTACTTGGAACTCCATCAACATGTACTTCTTGGGTATAAAATTCTTCATGGTGCACGGACACTTCTATGATTTGGCCAGAATTTATTATACCTGTTGCTGGGTGGACCTAAGCCGAAAGAAGGGACGAAGCAAATTAATCAGTGCTTATGGTTATAATATTTATGACCCATTAAATAATAAGCAAGAGAAGAACGATAATAACAAAAACTCGTTAACGAGCAACCACGTATTAGGCCTAACTGCATCCACCCAACTTCTGTTTGTGTTACCGATATGGTACTAAACTCGTTAGAGATCTGAAAATTACAGGAAAAGCATGTTGGTAAGAGAAATTTGTTAAACAGCTAAACAAAAATATTAGGTCTAACCACGAACACCAAACTCCTTGTGTTTTCTTGAAGTGGTAGTGAAACTCATAAATCGACTGATTAGCACAATGCCACACTAAAATTGGCCTAATTTAACCCTTCTGACATCTGACAAAAGAGTAATAATGACCATTTTCAGCAAAACCCTGGCAGTTTGAAGTTTGAACTACTCCCTCCTACCCTTCTTTTCAATGTAAAAATCCCTATATTTTATCTGTCACCCCAATTCAAAATCCTTCTGATTCTAGAGTTTCTTAAACACGCTAACCTTCAAATCAAATCGTTATTGGATTAACTAAAGAACAGCATCAGCAACAAATCAAGTATCAGCATGAAAACTTGTCTTTAATTCCATAGTTTGAACAAACAATCATAGATATTGTCAGGAAATAGTGTAAATAAAAAATGCCCAAATTAAATATACCTCAACTCTAGTAAAATACCAATCAAATATATGCAGCTGACATGGCAACAGGGTTTGGAAGCTCAATTTTGGATCCTAAGAGAATAATACAGCTTGGTGGGTTTTATAAGTTCCGTTCTCCGTACCAGTTTTAATTTTGATAATTATCCCTTTTGTTATATACACATAGACACAAAAACACATCAATTATAATATAAATACTTTTTATATAAATTAATGGAGCTTATAGAAAAACAGAGAAAATATTACACGTGGATCCCAAGGACCACAACTGATATGGGAAAAAATTTGGCTTCATCTCTAATCCCATCAGGTCCAGAGACTCGCTTGAGCAGGCCTGCATGCTCCATAGGCCGCTGGCTAGCCCGCTACACCTATCCGGCCCACTGGAAAGGGTCAACCCAGTCCATTAGGGTTCCCTCTCTCTGTCTATAAATGTTAGACTCCCTTCACATTGATCAGGTAATGAATCTTTGGCTGCCAGAACCCTAATCTCATTTTTCAGTCACTGACTTGATCGTCGGAGGACTCGCCACCGGAAAAACTCAGTGTCTCAGGGTTTTGTGCAGGAATCCGGTGGCCAACAGTAGGGGCGACCACCAACATATCCACTTCTCCAATCTCACCTCAGATTTAGATCTGCAGCCGAAATATGTTCTTTCCCCCTCATAAATAGAACTCACTATTGTTGCTCCTATACCAGAAAAACAGCAATATCAGATTAGCGTCGCCTGTGGAAAACAGTACGGATCCAGCCTCTTCTTAAAATCCTACTCGTGTACTTCTCCTCCAATGCCCCCCAAGGCCAAGAAAACTATCACTGCAAGTCGTCATGCTGACCCTCTACCTCCGCCCCACTAGTCACGCCACCCTCACCGTGACCGACGCAGTCGCCGCCAGCGTCGCCAGCCGCCGTCGTCGCCGCTCACTCTCTCTCGAATTGGGGAAAAGAAACAGTGGGTGATTTTGGTGTTTGGTGTTTAGGGTATAGGCGATTCGAAGTCGCTGTTTGCTGTTTTGCTTGGATCCGGTGTGGAGTTGTGTTGCTGATTTGCTGTTTGGTCTTGGATTCGCTGTTTGCCGTTGCACGTACCTCGCCCGTATTTTGGTTCGTCTCCCGGAATTCTTATCCTGTTATTCTATTTATTTGAATCTACTAAATATCAGACAAGTCTCTTCTTGAACTAGTATTTTGTTCTGTTCAAGATTTCTTTGATTTCTGCAAGTAGATTCCGTCCTTTTTCTTATCATGCTGTTATTTGAAATTCCGTTAAGTCTATTAAAGGTTTACACGAGCTAACCCGAGATATTCTTAACATCGTGCCACTCTCTTTGGTCTAAAACTTAGTCCCCCTTGAATCTTGCACATGCACAATTACATGAAAAATAACTAGATCCATATTGCAAACTTGTTTGATGTATTAAACATGTTAGATTGATTTGATTTGATGAATTGATTACCATGCCTGTGAAATTTGCATCTTAGAACTGAAATTATATATGTTAAACACCTAAGAACACTTTGATTATTAATTTGCATGAAATATATGGTTGTATAATTTAATTATTGCCTATTCATGTCAAAACGAATTCTAGATTACTAGTTGTTTCTTTTTGTATCAGATTTTCGACCATGTTGCTGTTATATTTTGAAATAACTTTCTGAACATGAAATTTAGCCCCAGATGTCTAGTTTACTACCCTTTTTACGGATTTGAATTCCGATATGTAATCTGTTAGATATCATCATTTTAGTACAGCTGTGTCAGAATTTTCAGATTCACAAATGCATGTGTATCTTACTGTTCTATAATTTATTTGAGCATGTTAACAGTATAATAAAAATCGGAAATAAATCTAGCTGAGACTAGACGTGTAGAAACTACCCTGAATTTTTATAGATTTATTTGATGAACTTTCTGACCTGAAACAAATAGGTGAACACAATTTACAACATGCTGTCTGAAGATATAATCTGAAAAGAACAGGATTTTCACCCTAGTTTCTGTATTTTTTATATGCCTCGTATATATTTGCTGGAACCAGCAGAGAGTCTAGTTTCTAGAACTACTAACGGATCCAAATTTGCTTTTCTATTGTAGCGGTAATCTGTATTTTAGTACAGCAAGGTCATGCTGTCCAAATTATGTAAATTGTGTGTAATTGACTTGTTTGCTTCTTGCTTTGTCTGTAACGAGTAGAATTAGACACACCTAGCATCATACAACATTGACACCTTGCATGCTCACATAGGATGAAAATAAACTAATAAAAAGTCGGGATATTATGGGTTGATTTGGTAGTGAACAATCGGAGACTATACTCGGTAGGGATCCCTCGCCAGCTAATTCCCATAAATTCCTGAACATCCTGAACACCCCGTACATCCCGTAAATTCCCGATTACTGGGCCAAGTACACGAACCGAGAATTCACCATTAGTCTAAAACATTCACTGTGTGTTTGCGCCGAACCTGTGAAATGGGACGCAATAGTACATGCACTAGATAGATTAATAAAATGATTAATAACCTGCATTTATCATCTCATGACTTGACATCACTCATTACATGTGAGATTACTGTAGACCTTTGATATTATTGTCTGCCTTTGCTTTGCTATTTGACTTTGATCCTGTCCCTTTTCTTTGACATTCATGCTTCCTTTATCCTCTGTTTTCTCTACTTGTTGTCCACAACTTGCTCTAAGGACACTCTTTTCTCTCTTTTTAGATCAAGAATTTGCAGGTACTGAAGAAACACTACCAGAAGGAATTGGTGAGCAAACTCTCTGAAGATCGGAGTTGGACCATTAGACTGCTATAACTATCTCTTGTTATTTGCTTATTGTATTGCTTTTATCATACTTTGTATTTCGGGATTTTATCACCCGAAGTTTGTTTTAGCCCAGATATTGGATTATTATTTGGTGAATTTATTTCATGATTATTTTGAAGTTTATTCATTGTTTATGTGGTTACATTTCTCTTGCGTGGTTGTATTCTCTTATATATTGGTGAGTTAATCTGTTACGACTTATGAATGATGTACAATCATTCGCTAGGCCTTCATTACATGCTTGTATTCCCGTATTTTGGGAAGCAGGGCGTGACACAAAACCCCTACCTTCGAAACTTACAAACGGGGAATCGGATCCAGCTGGTCACATTGAGAATTTTAAAACCCTCATGATGATTCACAGCGCATCATATGCACTTCTCTGTCGTGCCTTCCAAGTCACATTACGTGGTCCAGCTTGAGAATGGTACTCGCAGCTCGCCCCAAACTCCATTTTCTCATTCCACCAGTTAGAGGAAGCTTTACTCGCCCACTTCGTTACCGGCCGTAAGGCTGAGGACAAGCGCATCCCTGCTAGAATTGAAACAGAAGGATGGGGAGTCTCTTCAGGATTTCGTTCAGAGGTTCACCACCGAAGCACGGTCAATCCCCTCCCTAGACCCCGGGGTCGCGGCTGCTGCTTTCCGGCACAATGTCAGGCACGACCTGTTGAAGGCGTCCCTTGCCAAGAAGCCTACGATAGACTTCCCCGACCTCCTTCTCAGGAGCGAGAAGTATGTCCGAGCCGAAGAGGCGTTGCACCCAGCTGGACGAAGGGATTCCCCCGCAAGAGGGAAGAGGAAGGCGGACGGTGCAGAGACATCAAAGAAAACCTAGGACACCTCCGAGCAGAGGCGCCCACCTCCATTGCCCAATTTCTACAAATTCACTCTGCTCAATGCGAGTGCATCCGTCATCCTAATGGAGATGAGGGTGACGACGTCCTTCGACATCCTCCTCGATCCAGCAATGCTAGCAAGAAAAGAGACCGGAGGTTCTACTGTTGTTTCCACAAGGACCACAGTCACAAGACCGACAACTATCGAGCTCTTAAAGATGAGATCGAAGCCCTCATTCGGAGGGGATACCTAAAAAAATTCACTAGAGATGAGCCGAGAATCTCCCCGCCTCCTCGGGATGCCAACAAGCGACCTGAAGCAAAGGTCGAACCTCAGCGCTCCGAAGAATTGGCCATCCTCTATTGTGTCCACGATGGGCCTATGGGCGAGGATTTAAATTCTTCCCACCGAGCTTTTGTCCGTGAAGTCAACTCCGTCCACAGCTGCCTTCCACCCCGACATCCCGGGCTGTCTCATTCTCGAACAAAGATCTCGAAGGTGTCAGGGTCCCTCATTGCGACACCTTTGTCATTAGCCTCAGTCTTGGCCAATCATGAGGTCCGCCAAATTCTTGTTGACAACGGTAGCTCGGTCAATATTCTGTTTCTTGCAGCCTTCGAGAAATTGGGGCTCTCTCGAAAAAGGTTAAAGCCGGCAGGCTACACCTTTAATGGATTCTCAGGTGTCTCGGTCCAAATCGAAGGAATCATCATGCTAGACATCACAGCTGGGAAGTCCCCAGCCTCCCAAACCGAGGCAATGGATTTTATGGTGGTCAATGTCAAGGCCGCGTATAACGCCATACTCGGCAATCCCAGGCTCACTTCCCTCTAGGCAGTACCCTATGCCTATTACATGAAGATGAAATTTTCGACCGAGTCCGGGATTGGGGTCGTAATTGGAAACCAAGGGGCTACTCGGGCCTGTTATACGGCCACAGTGGGGGGCTCTGTCCTCCCTCTCGATGCAGTTGAATTACCCTTTGATTGGAGCCCTATCGGCTCCAAGCCCGCGAACGAGTTGGAGGAAGTCATTTTTCCGAGGCAGACCTACTAAATGGTTCCGGGAGAGCAAATCACTCAATCCCGACCTCAGAAATGACCTCATCAATTGCGTCCAGCGGATCCAAAGCTTATTCGCCCGGACCCCTTCAGACATGTCTGGGATTTCTGAGGATCTAATCATGCATAAACTGAGCATTATGCCAGACTCCAAGCCCGTGCAACAAAAGCAAAGAAAGTTTGCCCCGGAGAGGCAACATGCAGTGAAGGAAGAGGTGGAGAAGCTCCTCTCCACTCGCTTCATCCAAAAAGTCGAACTATCCGAAGTGGCTAGCCAACGTCGTTTTGGCCAAGAAGTCTAATAACAAGTGGAAGATATGCAGACTTCACGGACCTCAACAAGGTCTGTCCAAAAGATCCCTTCTCTCTGCCGAGCATCGATGCTCTGATTGAAGCAACCTCCGGTCACGAATTGTTGAGCTTCATGGATGCCTTCTTAGGCTATAACCAGATCTGAATGTTTTCCTCAAACATCCCGAAAACATTTTTTGTGACCGACCAGGAGCTCTATTGCTACAGAGTTATACACTTCGGGGTTAAGAATGTTGGCGCCACATACCAGAGGCTCGTTAACCGAGTCTTCAAAGAGCAGATAATGTCCGACGATATGCTCGTCAAAAGCCTGAAAAGGGAGGATCATGCGAGAGACCTTGAGGAGGCCTTCAGGGTTCTGAGGATGCACGATATGAGACTCAACCCCTCCAAGCGCGCTTTCGGCATTACCTCTGGAAAATTTCTCAGCTTCATGGTCAGCAGGCGCGGGATAGAGGCGGACTCCAAGAAGATCACGGTCATATTAGACATGGCCCCTCCTAAGAATGTGAAAGAAGTCAAAAGGCTTACCGGTCGCTTAGCTACCAACGGACGCTTCCTATCAAGATCAGGGGAAAAGTCTCCCCTTTTTCAGGGCTCTTGGGGGGGGGGGGGGAGCTTTTGTATGGGGGTATGGGGGGAACCCCAATAGCAAGCATTCGATCAGCTAAAACTTTACCTCGCCGGTCCCCCTCTCAGCAAACCCGAGCCAGGCAAGATCATTTACCTTACCTGGCCGCATCGAAACAAGCACTCAGTGTTATCCTAGTCAGGGAGGACGATGGAGTCCAAGAACTCATCTATTATGTCAGCAAAGTTCTCCATGATGCCGAGCTTCGCTACACTAAAATGGAAAAGGTCGCGTATACCCTGGTAATGGCCGCACGAAAACTCTGTCCTTATTTCCAGGCCCACTCCATTCATGTGCTGACCGATCAGCCCCTTAAACAAGTCCTAAAAAAACAGAAGAATTCCGACCGATTACTCAAGTAGTCGATCGAACTGAGTCAATATGATATTATCTACAAGCCAAGGACTGCCATTAAGGGACATACACTAGCCGAACTCATCACTGAATGCACAAACCCAGAGACTCCAGAGGCCCGACGAGACGATCCAACTTGGGAGCTCTACTCTTCCTGCGAAGAGGGGAGTGGAGCTGGAGTCATACTAAGTGGCCCGAATAGCTTCGTTCTCCAGTACCCCCTACGCTTTGGTTTCAAAGAGTCAAACTACGAAGCAGAGTATGAGGCCTTGATTGTCGGACTTCTATTGGCCCGAAAAACTGGGGCCAAATGAGTAAAAGCATTCAGTGACTCCCAACTCATCGTTAACCAAGTATGCAAGGAGTATGAAGCTCGCGACACCTGAATGGTCCAATACCTGGCGCGCGTCAAACTTCTCGCAGATTTCGAGGATGCCTCAGTTATCCGGATCACTCGTGAACAGAATAGTCAAGCAGACGCCCTGTCCAAATTGACCTCCTCTTCCTTTGATGACCTCGACCAATGGTGAAGTTCCTCCCCCGACCAAGCATAGAAAATGGTGTATTGCCACAAGATCAATCTGAGGCCAGAAGGGTCCGAGTCGAGGCTGAGAGATTCGTGCTTATGGATGGCATGCTCTACAAGCGTTCGTACACAAAGATCGATGGGAGACCCTACATGCGGTGCCTGAGCTCGGAAAAGGATAAATATGCATTGAAAGAGATGCATGAACGGATTGAAAGTTGCCATATGGGTAGCAGAACACTCGCCAGAAAATTTCTTAACCACGGCTACTATTGGTCAATCCTCCTTCAGGACGCTCAAGACATGGTTAAAACATGCGGACAGTGCCAGAGATTCTCCTCTGTTAGACATGCCCCCCAAGCCATGCTAAAACCGCTCGCCAGTCCCCTACCTTTCACCACGTGGGGAATGGACCTTGTTGGTCCCTTTCCCAAGGCAACCGGCCAGAGGGGCTTTCTCATTGTGGTCATCAACTACTTTACAAAGTGGATTGAAGCAGAACCCCTAGCCACCATCACCAAACATCAGGCTCAACAATTCTTTTGGAAACACATCGTTTGTCGGTTCGAGATACCGCGGATCCTCATCACTGACAATGGGACCTAGTTTGCGGGGAAAGGCTTCCGCAAATTTTGCGAAGAGCTTGGGATCCAACAACGTTTCTATTCAACGTCGCACCCCCAATCCAATGGTCAGGCCGAGAACGCGAACCGTCAAATCCTCGAGGGCTTCAAGAAGCAGTTGGATGAATCCCCAAGGGGTTATGGGTCGATGAACTACCCAGTGTACTTTGGTCCTACCGAACCACAAAGGGTCTCAACTGGCGAGTCACTCTTCAACCTGACCTATAGAACAGAAATTGTTATCCCCTTGGAGGTTGGACTACCTTCACCAAGGATTATAGGCTTCAACGAGGAGTCGAATTCAAACGACCTCAAGGCCAACTTGGACCTCCTCGAAGAAGTCCGCGAAAGGTCTTCCGTCGGAAGAAATATTTACTAGCAGCACATTGAGCAATTCCACAACACAAAGGTCCGGCCAACAAATATCAAAGAGGGTGGTACGATCATGCTCTCAGAAGGCTCAATATCTCCGAATCAAACAAATGAGACAAGCTGGGGTCGCCAAAGTGGTGCGCCCCGTCACTTACCGACTTGAAGACCCGGGGAACAAGGTAGTCAAGAGGACCTAGAACACCGAACACTTGATCAAGTTCTATGAAGGACCATAAGAATCCGCACATGTATCAGCAATTGTAATAAATGTCAGCCTTTGGCAACCAAGCAATAAAGCTGTCTTCAAAGCAACTATTCTGATTTCGGCACCCAAGCAATTGTAATATAAGAGAAATTTCTAACAATCTCTCAAGTCCTCGCTGCTCAGCATGGACTTCGATCCCAACGAGAGTTTTCATACAATCTCTCAAGTCCTCGCCACTCGGCATGGACTTCGATCCTACCGAGAGATTTTCCACAATCCTAACGAGATATTTCCGATTATCTCTCAAGTTCTCGCCGCTCGGCATGGACTTCGATCCTAATGAGAGATTCCTCTCTCAAGTCCTCGCCGCTCGGCACTGACTTTGATCCTAACGTGAGATGTCCTACAGTCTCTCGAGTCCTCACTGCTCTACATGGACCTCGAACCCCACAATGGATTTAGTACAGCTCTGGTCGAGTTTGCGCTCGGCCTAAACGCCGAGCCATGCGCAAATTTTGCCTAATCTCACTAGGGCTCGGCATCCGGCATGGACTGAAGCAATTCACTGCCTATAAAGCAATAAATGAATCCATCTGAGGCGATCATCCTATCACCCGCTAACAGCTAGGAACAGAGCGACCATACTCGCCACTTTACCCCTAACAGTCAGCGGGTAGTAGAACCACATAAACTAAGACACTCCAAAAGCCTGAAAGGTCATGGGAGCTTATATAGGCTACGGGAGGAAGGCATCCTCGAAACCCACAACGATGACGTGGACGAATCTAGGTCGCCCATTCCCATCCAACGACTATGAAGGAGTCGCCGCCACACATCCCAAAGCCAGCGTTTCGAATTTCAACATGACGCAATTAAACAGATACCACAATTTCCAAGATCAGTGTTTCGAATTCCAACACGATGCAATTAAAGGCCAACATTTTGAATTCCAAGGCAGTGCATTTACACAAGCCAGTTCAAAATCGAACACCTTCATTGACAAAGTTACTACACGACTAGCGAGGCCATAAAGATTACAAGATACAACAAGATTACAACAAGTTATGAAAGTCAACCAAACGACCTACTCCTCTGCCTACGGGGCTTAGGACTAGCGCAGACCAGTTCGAGCCCAACTGAGCGGGTCTGCTCACCGGCGGGCCTACCGACCTCCCCTCTAAGGGCGGTTAAGGTGGACACCCCAGCCACCGAGCTCTGAGAATCACTAGAATTCGGCGGCTCCAACCTAAACATTGGAGAAGGGCCCCTAATGAAAGGTCAGCTGCTTCCTAGAGAGGCAGTTCGGGATCCTGCCACCCGAAGTGAGAGAAAGTAAAAAGGGAAATGAGATGAGGGAGTATATACAAGCGACTCAAAGGTGCCTCCATTTCCACACCCGATCTTAACTGTCTGATTTGATCCAACAGTGGATACCACAGACTCCTCGATCCCCCAACCGTGACGTCTGCCAAGTCATGTGCGGCGCACGTGCCCCCGACTATAGCCACGATGAACACATGCCGGTCCACTAAATCTTCCAAGTACGTACCGCTCGACGCACGACGTGCACCTCGAGCCACTCGTGAGATTTCCTAAAGTCTCTCCTTCGCTTGATGCTCAGCATGGACCTCAAGCCACTCGTGAGATTTCCTACAATCTCGTCCCTGCTCGACATGGACTTTGAGCCACTCGTGAGATTTCCCACAATCTCGCCCCCGCTCAACACTCGACATGGACCTCAAGCCACTCGCGAGATTTCCTAAAGTCTCTCCTTTGCTCGACGATCGGAATGGACCTCAAGCCACTCACGAGATTTCCTACAGTCTCTCCTTCGCTTGACGAACGGTACTTCGTGAAAACAAACTGTTTCACCCTGCTCACGTTGTTGACTGATTTTTTCCAAGGGATTGAACTACTCGATGGCTGATACATCCAACTCTCCAGGAGTGGGGGGGTATGATATGGGTAAAACTCCAGCCTCATCTGAGCCGTCTGATCCCATCAGGGTCCAGAGATCCACTAAAGCAAGCATGCATGCTCCATGGGCTGCTGACTAGCCCGCTACACCTATCCGGACCACAAGGAAGGGTCAACTCGGCCCATTAGGATTCCCTCTCTCTGTCTATAAATATCAGACATCTTCCACAGTGATTAGGTAATTAATCTTTAGCCACCAAAATCCTAATCTCATTTTTCAGTCACTGACTCGATCGCCGGAGGGCCCGCCACCAGAAAAACTACCAGTGTTTCAGGGCTTTGTGCAGGATTCAGGTGGCCAACAGCAAAGGCAACCACCAGCAGATCCACTTCTCCAACCTCACCTCAGATTTAGATCTACGGCTGAGATTTGTTCTTCCCCCTCATAAATAGAACTCTATTTTCTGCTCCCACACCAGAAAAACAGCAGCATCATCAACAAATAATATCTATTATGTATTTGCTAAAGTTATGTTAGTTGATGCAGAGCTGACCTACCCAAGAGTCCAAGACAAAATCATGCACTCCTAAACCAAACTAGAACCCTTCCTGATAAGCCTATACCAGAGCAAACAAGATCTAAAGACTACACAAAACTAAACTTCTTCCGGACCTACCTAAACTGTAGCAACCTCAGACCTTATACAATTTTATCACAAAACACTAACCCGACTCTTCTCTCTAAATTTCTTTAGAAAGTTTGAGGGTTTCGAGTTGCATTGCCCCAAACTAGGCCAAAACATGATTCGAAAATGATGTCAACCTCTTAATTTAGTTACCGTATGCTGCTAAAACAGACCACTATGGGCCACACTGATACAAATTGCTTGATACCCAAAATCTTGCAGGACAGACATAAAAGCCAAATAAAAATCCAAGCAAGACAAGGAATTATTAATCTTCTAAGAGCAGCACCTGAACTGAGAACTGCCGGTAAACAATAACATAATATCCTAATTGCGCATAAGCTACACTAGCAATAAATATATCTCAATGCATTCTTCTAAAAAGATCTCCGACCTGAAAAAGTACACCACAAACAAACAAAAGCCAATCTGAAACAAGTTTAACAAAAGGAACATACCTGTAGCCACTGAGGCAACCCAAAGGAACCCTTTGAACAAAGTCTGGATGTATCTCCATCCTCCTTAATGGTAAACTCTCCTTCACATTTAATTTCGAAAGAAACTTTATTCTTCTCGCATTTATTAGTGATTCGGAGTGTTGACGTTTCAGAATTTTGAAGTATGATATTGTTCGTGCTAACAATAGTTTCAGGAATGGTGTAATATCGTGCAAGCAAAGACTGTATTTTCTCATTTGATGACATTATTTCTCCAAACTCTTTCCTCCTTGTCGACTCATCAACCCGTGCAATTTCAACATTGAAAATGCACCTAACAGGCTTGTGATCACTGTCAGTGACATCCATGCAAGCCTCATACCTGACAAAATGGATGTGATGGATCTCATTTTTACACAAGGATAATTGAATATAATACATTGCAGAAGAAATCAATCGAAGAAAGACTTACTGTGTGATGGAAGTGACCACGGGGCATTCTAGTGAGCATTCAGCCACTGCAATGGAACGGCTATCACGATAAAGTATCCGGTCGCACCAAGCAGGAATACGCTTCTTCTCACTGGAATCATATCCTACAGAAAACATAATATGGAAATTTATATATAATAATGGCGAAATGAGAACATAAATCTTGCAGGATTGATGGCAACGAGGAAAGATTTTGTATATATAGAGGCGATAGGTGAGGACCGTTTTCATGATAAGCTTCACGAGAACTCCATGCATAGCCCTCCTATGGATGATCCGAACAGTTAACATTGATTAACATGACTAAATTAGTGTAAGGATGTGAAATCAAGTCATTTGAAATCCATTTCTCCATGCATCAAGCCATGAAAAAATAATGATATTCAGCCGTACAATTGGCGACACTTTAATGCATGGCAAACGAATCTCAAATGACTTGATCTCACATTTTTAAGACCAATTTAGTTATGTAGACCAAAATTGACGGTTTGAACTTTTCAACCAATGTCCCAAAAAAAGTTCTCACGTGGTTCTCACCAAATGGAGTTCTCACCGGATCATGACCCTATATATATATATATATATATATATATATATATATATATATACAGTGGCGGAGCCAGAATTTCCATCCAGCGGAAGCGAAATCACAAGAACTAAACGAAAAAGTGAGCAGCAGAAGAAGAGGGAGCGGGTCGGGTGGTGTGAGGAGCGATTGTATGGGCCTTTACTTGTGAGTCACGCACAGGGGAGCGCTACATGGACTTCCATTTTTTTTTTTTTTAAAAAACTACACCTATACAAAGGGTTTGCCCAAACTCAGGGGGAGCGGCCGCTCACCCTAGCTTGGGTGTGGCTCCGCCCCTGTATATATATATATATATATATATATATATATATATATATATATAGAGAGAGAGAGAGAGAGAGAGGGGGGGGGGGGGGAGGGGGAGGGGGGGATGAACCTAGAGTGGCACTCCAGAAAATTTTCCTAGAATCACTCATTTGACATGCATTTCACCCCCCAAAATGTATGATCCACATTGTTCAACATATCATTAAACATATGAGAATGTAAAATCACAAGGTTTGAACATGTATCAAGTCATCTCATTTCTTCTAGCACTGAAAAGCTAATCGTTTTGCAAGTATGCAATGAATGTGCAAAACAAGTCAAATTTTGTGATTTTACATCTTCATATGTTTTATGACATATAGATCTCGTTGAATGATGTTGATCATGCATTTAGAGAGATTATGCCACATTAGCGACACTCTGAACCCACATCTCTCTCATATGTGAGCCCATTGACAAAAACCCCCATGAAAAGTCGGAACCATTCGTCATGTTCTACATGCCTAAGATAGCCTAAGGGTGTAAAATCAAGTTACTTGAAGTTCATATCTTTATCTCTAGTATTATAATGGGAGAAGGCCTTAGTGTCATTTGTAAATTTGTAAATCTACCATCGCGTGCATTGCACGTACATAACTAATATGAAGGAGGCCTCAGGTTCGATTCCTCACTACGTTAGATTTTTTACTTGGAACTTTTTTTAATATATTAAATATGCATCACATGTAAATTACTATCTATCTATCTATAATATAATATATAATCTCTATTATTTTAATGGAAGAGTTGGAATTGTAAATCTACCTCAACTCTCCCATTATAGTCTTTACATTTACTTATAAAAATATAATCATATTTATTAAGACATGCATCGCATGTGTAAATCAGAGTTTTTACTTATTTTTTTCGGAACAATTAATACGTGCATCACACGTGTATATTACTAGTAATGGAATAGTTGGAGTTGTAATTTGTCAACATACAAATCCGTACATTGTACGTGCAAGTCAAACTCTTCCATTAATTACAACAAAAACTAACAAAAATAAAAATAAAAAATTATCTATTTAAAACGTGCAACGCACGTACAAAATAAATTTTCAATATTTTTAACACCAAACATACACATATGTTGCACGTACAACTCAAATTTTACTTATAAACACGTGCAGTGTACGTACAAATTGTAGCCTTTTCTTCAAAATATTTTTTCCAATTACGTGCAACGCACATCCAACTCCATAACTATTTCTTAATACATATATGATACGTGAAAATCCTCCAACTCTTATCAAAACGTGCATCGCACGTGAAAAATACTAGTGTTTTACAATGTGACAACTATATGGCTGATTTCTTTTATTTATTTTCCAACGACATGATGGATGGGGCTAATGAATATCAAATAATTTGATTTTATATCCTTAGTGTATTGTAGGCATGTAGAACAAGATAAATAGTTAGGAATTTTCATTAGGGGCTCGTATCAATAGGCTCACATATAAGGCTTCAAAATAAGGGGAAAGGTAGGGTCTCACATGATACAAACCCCCATGAACAATCCGAACATTTCTTGTTCTACATGCCTATGATAGCCTAAGGGCGTAAAATCATGTTATTTGACAGTCATTCGCCGTCCATCATGTCACTAGAAAAATAAAGAATTTTTAGCAATGCAATTTTGTCACGTGGTAAAACAAAAAAATAAATGTACTTCCGATAACTTGGATCTACACTATTAGACTATCTTAGGCATGTAAACCTAGATGAACAGTTCGGGATTTTCATGGGGACTTCATATCAATGGGATTACATAGGAGACCTCAAAATAAGGGGAGAGAGGTAGGGTCTCACATGAGTAACACTATATATATATATCAAGCACGCACAGACACACATTTGAGCATTCATCTGTTCTTGAGAAATATACTTGAGATGGAGAAATGAGATTGTGGGAGATGTCTCCTCCAATTTGGAATAGTCAAAACAGAGAGAGAGATTCTGTTTCTTTTAAACTTAAAATTGAACCATTGATTCTGTTTCTTTTCAACTTAAAATTGAACCATTGATTCCCATTGAACTGAAATTGACCAGGAGTGAGCTCACCATCTCGCTTTATCTCTACTCTATATATAACATATGCATACAACATGTGCAAATCATGTGGAAATAATTAATTATAAAAACTGAAACTGAACTACATTCATATTTGACGACAGTAACTAAAAATTAGTAGGAAAAAGGTCCCATGAGTCAGCGTTTGTTGTAATTAGATGAGGTAGAGAGGGAGAGAGATAATTGGGAGAAGCTGCAAAAGGAGAAAAGGTAGAGAAAATAAGACGAGAGTTAATATTCTCTGCAATTTACAGATTTAACCAAACTCCTAAACAAAACATGTATACAAGTGCATTTAAAGATCCCATTGAGTACGATAAAAAAAAGAAGAATTTATTAAATCATATTTTATTCCTTTAAGGGCTAAGTGATAGACACTCTATACAATATTCCTTGAAGTCACGACTTTTTATAGCATAATCTATCTGTGTGCATGTGAATTCTTGTATGCGAGCATAGCTCAGCTAAATGGTTGCTAGTCAATAGCTTACCTGATAGACCTACTTGGTGTCTCTCAAACTTGTATGTTGGAGGGAATGTGATCTGCCCTTCACGCAATCCTTGAAAAACATTGCCTGCTTTCATTTCTGCTTGCAACTGATCTTTTTCTCTGAGCCAATCAAAACATCTTTGAGAAACCATGTCCCTTGCCTCATCATAGGTAATGCCGCGGAGCCGGTAATTGAAGTCGCCGAGAAATATGAGCATGTCTGCTTCTGACAACTCGGGCTTGTCATCGGACTGAATTGCTGTGGCCTATCATATAACCAAATCAGGATTTAGTCTTCTTTTACTTAACAACAAAATACTTCAAAGATTTGAAATCTGTAGAAGAACAAAGAGAATTTAATACATTGCCTCCACGATTCAACGGAGCAGCAGATGAAGCACCACCTGCACCAAAATTGACATTAAAAACACGGATTCTCGAATAGGTATATCGACTGTATGTACCAATCGATATCTCAGGCGAATGGGAAAAACCTGAATGAGGCTGAAGTCCTTGGGAGGGTCGAGTGAAAGTCATTGTTCGGTAAATATGATCAAAGTCGGCATTCCGCCTGCTAACTGCTTCTAGATGTGCAGCAAAATGACAGTTGGCAAAACAGAATACCCGATCATAGACTCTCATCCTTAAACCAACAGATCCCTGCAGTAAACTTTTAATTAACCCAATATATTTATCCAGGAGACTAAAAGATATTTAAGAGGAATTTGAGAAAAAGACTATGTCAATCACCATCAAAGCCAAATAAACAGTATATATATTTACACATAATCATCATTATCATTTTATGCCTCCCATCAAAATGGGCTTCTGTCATTTATCAAATATTATGACTCCATTAAGATCTCAAAGAAATTTTATCAGTTTTATCAAAATTAGTAGGTTGAGAATGCCAATGAATTAAGTTACATAGATTGGTTAGGGACATTATTTATGATCTCCAAGTTCACTGAAACCTCACATGTTCTGAATAATCAATATTGGCCGATAGTTTTTCTCATGTAATGGAAATGTTACAAGAAATCACCAACATATTTCACGAAAAAAGAAAAAAAAAACATTAATTATGTATGTAATGGTTTGGAAGGAATAGGACCATTTGATGAAATGGCAGTTCAATGATCTCGAACACCAGTTAGAAGGAAAAGAATCTGAAGCAGAAAAATGAGTGGTTTGTGAAGGGCAATGCTAGTGAATTCCCCAAGGAGGTAACGAGGACACACTGGCACATGACAGCAATTCCAAAAGAATATAGAATATGAAATTAAGCTATCAATATAAATCCAACTACGATGAAAGTGACCAAGACCCATCAGGTTGAGTTGCGACCCTGAATGGATATGGGTGTCGGATACATGTGGTGCAAGAAACAATGAGGATACAGGTCCAACGTCAAGAAGAGACCCATTTTGAAGTGTCTGTGCTATATACTGGATAAGCAGGAATGTGAGAAGATGTATGGAGCTGCATGTAATTTTTTAGAAACCGCTGAAGAGAATAGAAAAGAATAGAAAAACAACAAATAACTACAATAATAGGACAAAGCCCAAAAAAAACTAGGGGTGAGTTGCATGGCAGGGGAAGTAGGTTAGTAAGAAGTAACTAAAATCACTAGCAGAAGGACACCAAGTTCCCTAAAAAAGAGGGGGGTCCATGAAATCCACCGACAAATATGCTCAAAAGATGTTGAGTTTAAGAAACCCACAATTTGCTATTTCCAAATACACCACTCATAATGTTGAGTATACTACAAAGAGGCCACCCGGGTTATCATGCGACTTGCAAACTAAGCTGAGAATATCCCATTAAGTCTGATGGAATGCAGGTAAAATGACAAAATTAACCCCGTCTTTTCTAACCTAACCCTAGGAGAGCAGATATCTTGAAGAAGCACGAATCTTGAAGTATAGGTAATGGTAAAGGAGGTTCAGTGAAGGCAGAGTGATGGAGAAGACAATGGCAATAGGATTTCGGGTTTAGTTTAAGTTTTAGATCAAGATTTTGTTGATTCTTGATTTTGATGATCACAACACAGTGCAAACATGTGTCTATGTTATACAGCTAACATTGCAGTGTACATACCAAAGACAATTCTAGCTGAACAAATGAACAAACTCAAAAGGATACAGATGAAGACTTCAAGACAAGGATCAAGACTTAATTCAAGACTTAAGACTCAAGATTTCAAGCTCAAATGTGTTAAATTATTGTGTCTTGTAAATATTTTATTTTTACTTTTGTTGAGTCTTAGTCTGATTGTAAAGCCTTGTCACACATACACACTCAAAATTTCATAATTTGTATCTCTTTAAAACCCCCAAAAAGAGTCAAAACAGTTTGAAGAATTTTAACTCTCGAGTACCAGTCGACTTAAGCTTCTGCCAGTCGACTGATAGTACAAAACTGTTTAAAATTATTCAAACTCTGATCAGTCGACTCATATGGCAACCCAGTCGACTGTTCGAGAGCTTTTTGACCGTTTTCTGTTATTCAAAATCAAATTTTTTCAAACTCAAAAGCTCAGATCCGTTGGTTGACAGTTGAGTAACTGCTTTCCAACGTTCAGGAGATCAAACTCTTTAAGTAGAGTTCAGATCTCACGGAAAAGATCTACAGAATTTCTACAGATTTTTACTTTGCAATCCGAGCACTCTTGAAAAACATTCTAAGTGATATTTTCTGTGAGAAACAAAGCTTTCAAGTTCATACACTTTGGTTCTCTACATTCAGTCCAGTATAGCATTGAATTCGCTCTGGACTGAGTATAGAAGTCGACCTATTCTTTTAACCACGTGCATCAACACATACAACAACAAGGCTATAGGTTGACTGTAAAGTATTCTTGTTCTCTTGCTCTCGGTTGGATAGTGTTTTTTTGACTCTTGGTTGTAGAGTCGGTGTTGTTTCACTCTTGGTGGAAGAATGGGTTGCTTTCTCTGGTTGAGAGAAAGGACTACGGGTTAGACAAGGTTGTTGTCGTAACGCCGTAGGGTATTCTTGTAATTTTTCAAGAATAGTGGAAATCTCAAGTGGGTTGCTTGGGGACTGGATGTAAGTCGGGAGGACCGAACCAGGATATATCTTGTGTACTCTGTGATTGATTATCTTGTGTTTGCATTTACTCTGGTTTATTTTAATTCTGCAAAAAGTTTCTGAACAGTCGACTCCTTGCACCATCAGTCAACTGGTCAGTGCCGTTTGTAGTTGTAATTTCAGTGTGCCTTCAGTCGTCTGTCTCATTCAGCAGTCGACGGCACAGAATTGTTATTTTCAGTTATTTTGAACATATCAGTCGACTGGTCCTTAACCCAGTCGACTGCACCGAGAAAAATTTCCGCAGTTTTTATTAAACACTATTCACCCCCCCTCTAGTGTTTGTTGTCTTGCCTACAGGATCCAACATTTGGTATCAGAGCGAGGTTACAGGCTATGGCAACTACTTCAAATACAAATCAGTACCATGAAGGCCAATCTACACAACGGCCACCACTATTTGATGGAACGAACTACAATTATTGGAAGTGCCGAATGCGAATCTATCTCCAATCAATCAACTATGAGATATGGCAAATGACAGAGACGAAATATACTGCTCCTACCATTCCATATGCACAATGGAATGATGATCAAAAGAATCAGACTATGAACAATGCCAAAGCAATGAATGCCTTATTTTGTGCACTTACAAAAGAAGAATTCAACCGTGTATCCAATGCTACAACCACACATCAAATTTGGCATACACTCGAGGTAACACATATAGAAACGAATAAAGTAAAAGAGTCTAAAATTTTTGTTCTTGTCCACAGGTTTGAGATGTTCAGAATGAAGGACAATGAGACTGTGTCCGAGATGATTACCAGATTCACAGACATCACAAACTCGCTTGTGGCGCTTGGAAAGACTTATACTCAAGCGGAGATGGTTAGAAAAGTCCTACGTGCACTTACTCCAGAATGGGAGAAAAAGACCACAGCAATAGAGGAAGCGAATGACTTGTCAACACTTACTCTCGGGAATCTCGTTGGAAATCTGATGTAAAACCAACCCTAAAATAGAGAATTTTCCAAGAATTTTAATGGGTTAATTTTACCAACATGAAAGTTCTGATCTAAGTTAGAAATTTAAAACAGTTAGCGGGTTTGATGGATTTTCAAGAACTGAATTATGCTAACAATTCCAATTAATAATTCAACCTCGATCAATAATTAAATCCCTATATGTTAGCAAGTAAAAAGAGCAATACCAATTCGTACCCTAATCTAGCATGTGGATCACTCAATCTCAGTATTTTGTGGTCGACAGTCAAATCAGATAATAAATTAGATGATAAGGCAGTAAAGCACAAATACTTAATAATGAAAAGATATTACCGAATGTGGAGAAAACCAACGCAGATCTCGGAGTTGGGCAGCAACTGGGATCTCCGCAACTCAGCAAGCAAAGTCAGCAACTCAGCAAGCAAAGTCAGCAACGAAGCCCAAGGGGGCTGGACTGGTCGCCGGCTGTTGACGGCGAACGGGCGGCGGCGGGGGCTGGCGTGGTCAGAGAGCCGGGGTGAAAGTGAAGGAGGGAGGTAGCAGGCGATGGGTTTGGGGAACTGTGGTGGGGTTCGGGATCGGAGGAGGAAGGAGGAGATGGTGGAGGCGGTAGTGGTGGTGGGTGTTTGGGGTGAGGGAGTTGGTCGCCGGGGGAGGGGGGGTTACGGCGTAGGGGAGAGGAAGTGGGTACGGGATCTGATCGGGAGTGGGTGCGGGATGGGGGCTCGGTTGGATTTTGGGAAACGAAAAAAAAGGAGAAGAAGAACGATGGTGAGGTTGGTTTGGTGGGGGGTGGGGGGTCGGGGTAGGGAAGAAGACGAAGTAGAAGGTGGAGTATGTGGCGGCTGTAGATGGGATATGATTAGGGTTTTTGTATTTGGGGATTAGGGTTTGGATTAGGGGATTTTGATTTGTATTGGGGATTTTTTTTTTTTTTTAATTGGGGATAAATTTTAGAACTAATCACTAGTTCTAAAACTGGATTAGGATTTATCACAAACCCTAATTTGTATCTCGATTGTATCACACAAGGAGAAAATTGAAGAGCAAAACTCAACACAGTTTTTTTTGATCAATAATGGCATGCCTTTCTCATTCATCTCAGGGCCTTTAAATAGGCTCAATTATATCTTGAAACACATCTCCAAAATATTCTCAGAATCTAAAAATTATAAAAAAGATTACATAAAAATGGAAATAAAATAAAAATACTAAACTGAATAAAACAGCTGATGAAGACGATGCCTGCACTGATAGAAACGCCCAAATCGTCTGGAACCGATGTCCTCATCATTCTCCCCGGGTGGGAGAAGACTCGACCCAGTTGAGTCAAAACCAGTCCTCCTATCATAGTGCTCCAAGAGGTCTGGATCCAAGCGCTGGAGCTCTCCGCGATCTATCCAAGTGTTCTCCGACTCCGGCTTGTTTTTCCAACTTACCAAATATCTATGAATACCACCATCTCTAGTAGAGATTATCTGATCATCTAAAATATTATCCAACTCTTCTGTCGATAGGTAAGTAGTATCTGGTAGTGGGGGTAATGGGGGAATCTCACCAGTAGGTTGCAGGGTAGGCTCATCTATAAGAGGATTTCTAGGGTTAAATTCTGGGCCTTCATAGGGTACTAGATCCTCAATATTGAAAGTTTTACTGATGCCAAAGCCCTCGGGGAGGTCAACAACATAGGCATTATCATTGATTTTATGAAGAATTTTAAATGGACCTGCAGCACGTGCGTTCAATTTCTTAACGGATCCCGCTGGGAACCGTTCCGGACGAATCCGAACCATCACTTCGTCACCCACATTAAAAGTTTTAAATTTCCTTCTAATATCAGCTCTTAACTTGTAGTTAAAATTATTTTCATTAATTTTCTTGGAAATTTCTCTATGTAAGTCATGAATGCGGGATGCAAATGCAGATGCAGACTCAGAGACTCGGTGATGTTCTAACATGGAGGCAAGATCTATAGGCTGCCTAGGACGATAACCGTGTACAACTTCGTGTGGACTCATGCCAGTGGTTCTATTCCTAGATGTGTTATATGCAAATTCAGCAACCGTTAATTTCAAATCCCATGTTCCCAAGTTCTCTCCCACAAGAGTACGTAAGAGATTGCCAAGACTCCGATTGACAACCTCAGTCTGTCCATCTGTCTGTGGGTGGAACGCTGACGAAAACTTTAATTTTGTACCTAACTTGTGCCATAGGGTCTTCCAAAAATAACTCGTGAATTTCACATCCCTATCAGACACAATGGTTTTTGGCAACCCATGTAGCTTCACAATATTATCAAAGAAGATCTGAGCCACGCGGGATGCATCAAAAGTTTTCGAGCACGGGAGGAAGTGGGCCATTTTAGAAAAACGGTCCACGACGACAAGAATGGAGTCGTGTTTCTTTTGTGTTTTCGGTAAGCCTAACACGAAATCCATACTCACGTCTTCCCAAGGGCGGCTGGGAACAGGTAGGGGAGTGTACAGGCCTGTGTTCTGTTTTTGTTGCTTGGCAAGTTGACAGGTGTGACATCTGTTAACAAGTCTCACGTCTCTCGTTAGCTTCGGCCAGTAAAACCTATGTTCCACGGCATCAATGGTCTTGCTATGCCCAAAATGTCCAGCAAGGCCACCAGCGTGCAATTCCCAAACAAGATACTCTCGTAAGGATGTACTAGGAATGCACAGTTTGGAGCGATAGAAGAGATAATCATCTTTCAAGAAATAATCATCTATCACTCGAGTTATGCCTTCCTTCAAAGAGGTGTAGATCTCGTGAAAATCTGGGCAGGAGGCATACTCATCTCTCAATCTCTCAAAACCAATAATTTCGGTGCGCAGAGCAGATAAGATCATGTAACAACGACTTAGCGCATCCGCGGCCTTATTATCAATCCCTTTTGTATGCCTAATGGTATATGAATATTCTTGTAGGAACTCTACCCATCTAGCATGTCTCGGATTCAACTTTTGTTGAGAATTAAGGAATCTTAAGGCCTCATGGTCTGAGAAGATAACGAATTCTTGCGGTAGGAGATAATGTCGCCAATAGCGAAGTGACTGAATGACCGCATAGAACTCCTTGTCATAGGTGGAGTATTTTTGTCTTGCTTCGTTCAGCTTTTCACTGAAATAAGCAACTGGATGACTCTCTTGACTGAGGACTCCACCTATACCAATACCAGAAGCATCACATGTTACTTCGAAGACTTTAGTGAAATCAGGCAACCTCATGACAGGTGTCTGAGTCATTCTCTTCTTGATCTCTTCGAAGGCAATTGTGGCTTCTTTCGACCAGACAAACTCACCTTTCTTCAAACAGTCGGTTATCGGAGCCATGATCGTGCTAAATCCTCGCACGAACCGACGATAAAAGGTGGCAAGGCCGTGAAAACTCCGCACATCACGAATATTGCGGGACTCAGGCCACTCTGTAATAGCTCGTATCTTTTCTGGGTCAGCAGATACTCCTCTGGCAGACACAATAAATCCCAGAAAGATAGTCTGATCGGAGAGGAAGGTGCATTTGGTAGGATTAGCATAAAGCTGTTCCTTCCTCAAAACACCGCAGACCTGTCTCAAATGGTCAAGATGTTGCCCAACGGATCGGCTGTAAATGAGAATATCATCAAAGTACACCACAAGGAACTTGCCCATAAAGGGACGGAGTACTTGCGTCATGATTCTCATAAACGTGCTCGGGGCATTTGTCATTCCAAATGGCATACCATCCACTCGTACAGGCCATCCTTCGTCTTGAAGGCGGTCTTCCATTCATCACCAGGACGAACACGTATTTGGTGGTAGCCACTTTTAAGATCAATTTTGGAAAAGATTGTGGCACCAGACATCATGTCCAACATGTCATCCAAACGAGGAATGGGAAAACGGTATTTCACCGTGATCTTGTTTATGGCACGGCTGTCCACACACATACGCCAAGTTCCATCTTTCTTTGGCGTCAATAGGGCAGGGACAGCGCAAGGACCTAAACTTTCTCTGATGAAGCCCTTTGCCAATAACTCATCAACTTGCCGTTTCAACTCAGCATGCTCTGTCGGATTCATCCGATAATGTGGCAAGTTGGGAAGACTCGCTCCCGGAACCAGATCAATAGCGTGTTGGATGTCACGCAATGGGGGCAACTGGTTGGGGAGGTCAGCAGGAAACACATCTGCAAATTCCTGAAGGACAGGAGTAACTTGGGGCGGGATGAGTGACTTAGGATCTTTAGGGACTTCTCTCGCTGTGAGTAAAAGAATGGTAGCCCCCTTTTCAATTTCATTTGTAAGTTCCTTTTCACCCATATACGTTACCTCCTTGCCTTTTCTCGAGGGAGCCGGTGTTGTTTCAGCTGGACTAGTTCGTGGCCTCACGGGAATGAGCTTTATTTTTAGTCCATCGTGCTGGAACACACATTGGTTGGATCGACCATATATAGTCACATCGTGATCGTATAACCAAGGTCTCCCTAAAATGACTTGACCCACATCCATTTTAAGCACATCACACCAAATTTCCTCTTTGTAAGCTTTGAAGTCCACAGGGACTAAGCATCGATGTGTTACTTGGAGTGCTGTTGCATCAATCCAAGATACTTTGTATGGGCGTGGATGGGGTTCAGCCTTAAGTCCGGTCTTTGCTAAGACCGCAGAAGAGACAGCGTTGACGCAGCTCCCACTGTCAACAATCACCTTGCAGTTTTTGCCACCTATAGTCGTAAAGGTGTGGAATATAGCAGTGCGCTTCCAATCATCTTCCTCTTTTGGTTGGGACAAAGCACATCTAACTACATTCAAGTGAGGTGATTGGATAGACCGAATACAGTGGAGATACTGGTCATCCTCTTCTTCACCGAAGTCATCGCCTTCGATAGGCTCATAAGAAAACTCATTGTCTGAGTCGTCAGCAATGACAGCGGTACCCTCTACTATGTTTATCCTACTAGGACTGGGACAGTTGCTAGCAACATGACCATAGCCCTTACACTTATAGCACTTAGTGAGAGGGTCAATCTTACTGTAATCTTTTCCAGTGTTCTTACCCTTATGTTCATCTCTATGTGAATTAAAGTTTGAATTAGGTTTGTTGGGGTAAGATTTGTTGGGGTGCTGAGAGGGAGGCTTAGGTCTAGGTGGGTCAGTAGAGGTCATTCTAGAGGAATGATCTCTCGAGTCGCTGGACCTAGAATGAGAACTAGCTTTAAGTGAATCTATGTCGAGGACTAGGGCGTAGGCTGCCGCTATCGAGTCCACGTTTCTATAGATTAGCTCGTTCCTAAGGTCAGCTCGTAGTCCAGCTCTGAACCTAGAGAGAGTTTGTTCTTCACTCTCTTTTCCTAGCGCATTGCACCGAATAAGGAAGTCATCGAATTTATCAATGTATTCTTGGGTGGATTTACTTCCTTGATACAATTGGTTCCACGAATCTAACAATCGGGTGTGGAACGACAACGGTACATACCTCTCAGTGAGCTTCTCTTTCATGGCCTCCCAAGTGGCTATGGGTGCCAGGCCTCGGCCTCTGCGGGCATGTTCAAGATTGGTCCAATGCTGTTGAGCTTTACCCGTTAATTTCATAGTTGCAAATTTAACTTTAAGGGCTTCGCTCATGTCGAACCACACAAAATAGTGGTCCATGGCACGGACCCAATCAAGGTAAGCTTGGGGTTCCATGTGGCCTTCAAATTGGGGAACGTCAGCCTTAACGTTCTTTTTATATTGTTCGTCAGGGTCACGTTCTTGACGTCGATCGTCATGAACATTCCCTTGAGGGATCTGACGATGGCCATGAAGCTCAGGGACAATGTTTTGATTTAGCTCCACTTTCTCAAGCCTCTCATTGATATTGGCAAGAGTTGCTTGGATGGCAGCTAGGGTAGTGGAGATATCAGGGTTGTCCATTTCAGGTCTGGAGAGTCTAGGGTTCCTAATTGGGTGATTGGGAAGGGATAGAAAAGGCTCTTCAGGGTCTGTGATGGTGCTGCAAAGACGCATTCACCAAAAGTGGAAGCTAGGGGCCGTGTGTCCTAATTTTTTTTTTTTTTTTTAATGATTCTGAACTAAACTAAAATAAAATAAAAATAAAATAAAATAAAAGACTACACGATACTAAATGAATGCAAAAATGATGTCTACGATGCAAGAACTAAGGTTTTAAGAACCTTCGCTCTGATACCAAAATGATGTAAAACCAACCCTAAAATAGAGAATTTTTCAAGAATTTTAATGGGTTAATTTTACCAACATGAAAGTTCTGATCTAAGTTAGAAATTTAAAACAGTTAGCGGGTTTGATGGATTTTCAAGAACTGAATTATGCTAACAATTCCAATTAATAATTCAACCTCAATCAATAATTAAATCCCTATATGTTAGCAAGTAAAAAGAGCAATACCAATTCGTACCCTAATCTAGCATGTGGATCACTCAATCTCAGTATTTTGTGGTCGACAGTCAAATCAGATAATAAATTAGATGATAAGGCAGTAAAGCACAAATACTTAATAATGAAAAGATATTACCGAATGTGGAGAAAACCAACGCAGATCTCGGAGTTGGGCAGCAACTGGGATCTCCGCAACTCAGCAAGCAAAGTCAGCAACTCAGCAAGCAAAGTCAGCAACGAAGCCCAAGGGGGCTGGACTGGTCGCCGGCTGTTGACGGCGAACGGGCGGCGGCGGGGGCTGGCGTGGTCAGAGAGCCGGGGTGAAAGTGAAGGAGGGAGGTAGCGGGCGATGGGTTTGGGGAACTGTGGTGGGGTTCGGGATCGGAGGAGGAAGGAGGAGATGGTGGAGGCGGTAGTGGTGGTGGGTGTTTGGGGTGAGGGAGTTGGTCGCCGGGGGAGGGGGGGTTACGGCGTAGGGGAGAGGAAGTGGGTACGGGATCTGATCGGGAGTGGGTGCGGGATGGGGGCTCGGTTGGATTTTGGGAAACGAAAAAAAAGGAGAAGAAGAAGAACGATGGTGAGGTTGGTTTGGTGGGGGGTCGGGGTAGGGAAGAAGACGAAGTAGAAGGTGGAGTATGTGGCGGCTGTAGATGGGATATGATTAGGGTTTTTGTATTTGGGGATTAGGGTTTGGATTAGGGGATTTTGATTTGTATTGGGAATTTTTTTTTTTTTTAATTGGGGATAAATTTTAGAACTAATCACTAGTTCTAAAACTGGATTAGGATTTATCACAAACCCTAATTTGTATCTCGATTGTATCACACAAGGAGAAAATTGGAGAGCAAAACTCAACACAGTTTTTTTTGATCAATAATGGCATGCCTTTCTCATTCATCTCAGGGCCTTTAAATAGGCTCAATTATATCTTGAAACACATCTCCAAAATATTCTCAGAATCTAAAAATTATAAAAAAGATTACATAAAAATGGAAATAAAATAAAAATACTAAACTGAATAAAACAGCTGATGAAGACGATGCCTGCGCTGATAGAAACGCCCAAATCGTCTGGAACCGATGTCCTCATCAAAATCTCATGGCATATGAGGTCCAACTTGAAGACCAAAAGAAAGATACAGAATCACACCAAGCAAAGAAGAAATCATTGGCTTTTAAAGCCATGACAGACTCAGAAGATGAGGAAGAAGATGAAGAAGAAATAGCAATGTTCACTCGGAGATTCAAGAAGTTTTTAAAGAAGGGTAAGTTTCATTCTAAAGTTAAAGATTCTAATGACCCTCCTACATGTTTCAGGTGCAATAAAATAGGTCACATGAAGAAGGATTGTCCCTTAGAAAATGCAAAGAACAAGGGAAAATCATCCAACTTCAAGAAGGACAAATATACAAAGAACAAATTTGCCAAAAACAAGAAGGCTTATCAAGCTACATGGGATGATAGTGATTCATCTTCCGAAGAAGAGACGGATGAAAATAACGAAGTGGCAAATGTGTGTTTCATGGCTGTACAAGAACATGTAAGTGATGATTATGATTCCGAAGATCTTCTTGATGCTTTTAATGAAATATTCCAAGAGTTAAAGAAAGAAAAGATTAGAGTTAAGAATCTTGAGAAAGCGAATCAAACACTTAATCAAGAAAATCTTAACCTTGATAAGGAAGTAAAATCCTTAAATTCTCGCATTGCAAGTTTAGATACTGATCTTGAAACTCTCAAAAAGAATTATGAAGAGACTTCAAAGAACGTATCTAAGTTTAACAAAGGCAAAGAGAATTTAAATGATATGCTTCATCATCAAGTCACATCTAGTCAAAAATATGGACTTGGTTTTAAAAAATTCTCTGTAAAAGAATCTCATGTTGTAAACACTAGTAAGACTAAATCAGCATCCATTTCTAGTGTTACACACAAGTTGTATGATTTCTTTGCAAAGCCAAAGGTTGTTAATTTCAGTAATAAAAGCAAAACTAACATTCGGTTAAGTCGACTGAACCATACAACCAGTCGTCTGTCCAGAGAAAGTGGATCTTATTCCACGAGATCAAAACCTCTTATAAGTCGACCTAGTGTATCTACCAGTCGACTGATGTACACCAACAGTCGATTGAACAACACTGGTAAGTCGACTGGACAGAACAAGTTAGTATGGGTTCCAGTTAATCTAAATTAGAATGATAGAATTGCTTATATTAACTCATATATGTTAAATGTGTGTAATACTACTTATTATATTCCTGCTTATGGAGGAAGGTCAAACTCTTCATGGGTTTGGTTTCCCCCAAACTAATGTGTTTTGGACCCAATAAAAAGGGTACCATATTTACCTTAAACTTTTTATAGGTACCCAAGAAAGAACGCTGGATATTAGACAGCGGTTGTTCAAAACACATGACAGGGCATGCCAACCTACTATCCACCATTCAAAGCATAGATGGAGGAACCGTCACTTTTGGAGATAACAACAAAGGCAAAGTCATCGGTATTGGCATGGTCGGTAAAATATCTAACCCAATTATAGAAAATGTGCTATTGGTTAATGGTTTAAAGCATAATCTTTTAAGCATTAGTCAATTGTGTGATAAAGGATATAAAATAGTTTTTGAAAAAGATGCATGTTTGATTTATGACTCTACTATGCAAAATGTTGTTTTTCAAGGTTTTCGTAAAGATAATATTTATGAATTGTGTTTGAATGCAATTGATTTTTCAAATGACTTTTGTTTAATAGCCTCTAACAATGAATCTTGGTTATGGCATAGAAGATTTGGACATGTGAACATGAAAAATCTCTCAAAATTATCTAAATATAACCTAGTTAAAGGACTGCCAAAACTATCCTTTAAAAAGGATAAGTTATGTGATACATGTCAACTAGGAAAACAAATCAAATCCACTTTTAAAACAAAAGAAGTAATTTCTACTAGTAGGCCGCTCAAATTGATTCATATGGATTTATTTGGCCCTACTAGAGTTGCTTCTTTAAATAAAAGTAGATATGTGTTTGTTTTAGTAGATGATTTTTCAAGATTCACTTGGACATTCTTTTTAAAACATAAAAATGATGCTTTTGAGGAATTTGCACATTTCTGTAAACGTGTCCAAAATCAAAGATCTCTAACCATAGTCACTATTAGAAGTGATCATGGTGGAGAATTTGAAAATGAAACATTTACAGAATATTGCAACAAGAATGGTATAACACATTCATTTGCATTTCCTAGAGCTTCACCACAAAATGGAGTGGTTGAAAGGAAAAATAGGACTCTACAAGAATGCGCACGTACTATGCTTGTTGAAGCAATTTACCAAAGAATTTTTGGGCTGAAGCTGTTGCTACAGCTTGTTATGTTTTAAATAGAATTCTTCTAATACCTAAACTAAAGAAGACTTGTTATGAGTTATTTTTTAATAAAATTCCTAAAGTCTCTTACTTTAAGACATTTGGTTGTAAGTGTTTTATTCTAAACACAAAAGATAATTTAGACAAATTTGATCCTAGATCTAATGAGGGTATCTTTTTGGGATATTCAAATAGGAGTAAAGCATATAGAATTTTCAATAAGTCTACAATGACTATTGAAGAATCAATGCATGTTACATTCGATGAATCTTTACCGTCATCAACCTTAAATAAAGATGATGAAACTGATTTATCACCTTTAGATAATGTGATTAAATCCTTAGAGCAAACTAATCTGTCTGATAAGTCGACTGATAAGTTCTCCCAGTCGACTGACGTAAAGCAGTCGACTGAAGAACAAGTCAAGTCGACTGATCCGATTGTGATATCTTCAACTTTACCAAAGTCATTTGTTGAAGTTAAAGATCATCCTCATGACTTAATAATTGGTGACATCTCCCATGGTATTCAGACACGTTCACATGTTAATATGATCTCTCATACAACATTCTTGTCGGATTTTGAACCGAAAAATATACAAGAAGCTTGTGAGAATGAATATTGGATGAATGCCATGCAAGATGAACTAAACCAATTTATAAGGAATGATGTATGGGATTTAGTTCCTAGACCTCCTGATCAGACTATTATTGGTACCAAATGGGTATTCAAAAATAAGTTAGATGAATCAGGACAAGTTGTAAGGAACAAGGCTAGATTAGTTGCCCAAGGATATAATCAAGAAGAAGGTATAGATTTTGATGAAACATATGCTCCTGTTGCTAGACTAGAATCTATTCGTATTTTATTATCTTTTGCTTGTTTTATGAATTTTATACTCTATCAAATGGATGTGAAAAGTGCTTTTCTTAATGGGTTTATTAAGGAAAATGTTTATGTTAAACAACCACCAGGTTTTGAACATGAACAATTTCCAGATCATGTTTATAAATTGAAAAAGGCTTTATACGGTCTTAAACAAGCACCTCGTGCTTGGTATGATCGTCTGAAAACTTTTCTTTTAGAAACAGGATTTGAAATAGGTAAAGTAGACACTACTTTGTTTATCAAAAGAGTTAAGAATGATATCTTAATCATACAAATATATGTTGATATAATTTTTGGTTCTACTAATAATAATCTATGTCAAGAATTTGCTAATACCATGAAAAATGAATTTGAGATGAGTCACATGGGTGAACTCAATTATTTCCTTGGACTTCAAATTAAACAGTCCTTAAATGGCATATTTATCAATCAAGGCAAATATGCAAAGGAACTACTCAAACGTTTTCACATGGATAGTACTAGTAGTAAATCCACACCTATGGCTACTACTACTACTCTTGACAAAGACTTATTAGGTAAGAGTGTTGATCAAAAACTCTATCGAGGTATGATTAGTTCACTCTTATATATTACTGCAAGTAGACCAGATATTATGTTCAGCGTATATTTATGTGCTAGATATCAATCTAGTCCTAAAGAGTCTCATTTAAAAGCAGTGAAACGAATTTTAAGATATATTAAAGGCACATCTGAATATGGTTTATTTTATCCACGCACCGATAATTTTCAACTTTTGTCTTATAGCGATGCCGATTTTGCTGGAAGCAAAACTGATCGCAAGAGTACTAGTGGTACATGTCACTTTTTGGGACATTCCCTAGTATCTTGGTGCAGTAAAAAGCAAAACTCCGTATCCCTATCAACCACAGAAGCTGAATATATCGCTGCAAGTTTGGCATGTGCACAAATTTTATGGATGAAACAAACCTTATTAGATTATGGTATTTCATTTGAGAAACCCTCAATTATGTGTGATAATACCAGTGCAATTAATCTATCTAAAAATCCGATTCAACATTCACGTACGAAACATATTGATATTCGACATCATTTTCTACGTGATCATGTTTTAAAAGGAGATATATCTTTAGACTTTATCTCTACTGATAAACAAGTAGCAGATATATTTACCAAGCCCCTTAAGGAGGATACTTTCATTAATTTAAGAAGAGAACTTGGAATTTGTGATTTTATTGATATTTGCTTAAAATTGTTTCTGTTAAGTCGACTGTACTCTTGAATAAGTCGACTGAACCTATTTTCTTAAACATACCAATTTTTTTTGACCAGTCGCCTGGTTGCTATACCAGTCGACTGATTAGTAGATATAAAAAAAAAAAAAAATCTTCTCGACCCAGTCGACTGATCTCCCTACCAGTCGACTGTCGCAAGCTAAATCGTCTTCAGCGACTATTCATCGCGTTTTTTGAGATGGAATTCATCTATCTTTTCACCCGTGATCTCCAATCTCCATCGTCGATTTCACCTCTCTTTGATCTCAGCCATTCACTCGCTGTTAAAACCCTCTTTACCAGCCATTTTTACCCCTTACCGTTCTCAAGCTTTTACCCCCAATTTCAAAACCCTAGCTTTTGGAGAAGAAGGTGATCTACTCTCTCAGTGTTGCTCGTGCTTGCCCTTGATCGAATCTCTCTCTTTCTTAGGTATAATCCTTTCCACTTGTTTTTCAAGGCACCCAAACGATCTAAACGATCTCATGAGGGTAGTTCTTCTTCCCAAGACTACACTCAATATCTTTTGAGTCCCGATCTTATTGATCGATGGTATGTTTTCTGTACCATTACAATCTTCCCTGGAAGATTTGTAAACTTTAATGACCTAGACCGTTTCAATCTCATCCCTTTATTCCAAAACTGCAGTCTTTATGATTTTTTATCTTTATCAAACCTACCTAATTACTATCCCCAACTCATCTATTTGTTTTATACAAATATGAGAATAGTCCAAAAATCAGATGGGGATGTCTTAATCCGGTCGTCTGTGAAGAATATTAAAATGACACTCACACCGACTAGGATTAATGAGATGTTAGGTATTGATGATGTGGGATTATTTCTTGATGACATTCTTTTAGATGATGCTTCTATTTTAGCTAGAATTTTCCTACCTAATCATGGCCCTCCAATGACAAGCAAAAATATCAAACCAATTGCTAAGCTTGTAGGTAGAATATTAGCCTATAACATCCTTCCTAAAAAGGGTAGTTATGACCAATATTCTATTGAATTACAAAAAGCTATATATGCAATTTTTGGTAGAATTGCTGTTAATTGGGGTCAAGTTATCTTTTCAAAACTTAATCAAGACCACACTCACTTTCTACCTTTTGGAGGTTTTCTTACTAGAGTCTTTCTAGCTTTTGGTGTTGATCTAGAATCGGAGACAAATGTTGTTACTCGTTATGAGTGTTTTGATCGTGCTAGTTTGGCACGTATGAAACTTCTTGATGCTCCTACTCGATCACCCCCTAGGTCTCCTCCACTCTCCCAAGTTCCTTTAGATTCTACTTCTAGACCTAGACCCAAACCCTCTCAACCTTCTACATCTGATGATCCACCTATTCTTCAAGCTAATTTTGATGACCCTCGTACTCTCTACGACTGTGTTTCCTACCTAATGAACCACTCAGTCTCTGTAGACACCCAGCTCCATACTCTAGACTCTAAACTAGACCACCTCACTCATCTCTTCACCTCTCAATTTCATCCTCCTTCTCAAGATGTCGATGAAGACTCCGATGAAGAAGATTGAAGATTTTCTTTCTTTTTATTATGTACTTTTTTGCTTTCTTAATGCATTTCTTTTTGTATCAGACTTAAGTTTCTTCTTTAATGCAAAATCTTGTTACTTTGTGCTTTTTGATGATTCCAAAGGGGGAGAGAAATATCTGAGTTGTTATATTTTATCGATGTGTTGCTTATGTTAACATTGTTATTGAAATATCTCTGGTCAGTCGACTTCCCCAAGGGATACAGTCGACTGCTGCTAACTGCTAACTGCATCTGTTATATTTTCTTGTTCTGTTCAGTCGCCTGATCTGTTCAGTCGACTGACACATTCTTTATAAAAAATATAACTATTTTATGTATGCATATTGTGTTTTTAATAGGGGGAGTTTTTTAAAACCTATGCTTGTATGTTTCTATATAAATTGTTATCAGCTATTGTGTTGTCATCATCAAAAAGGGGAAGAATGTTGATTCTTGATTTTGATGATCACAACACAGTGCAAACATGTGTCTATGTTATACAGCTAACATTGCAGTGTACATACCAAAGACAATTCTAGCTGAACAAATGAACAAGCTCAAAAGGATACAGATGAAGACTTCAAGACAAGGATCAAGACTTAATTCAAGACTCAAGACTCAAGACTTCAAGCTCAAATGTGTTAAATTATTGTGTCTTGTAAACATTTTATTTTTACTTTTGTTGAGTCTTAGTCTGATTGTAAAGCCTTGTCACACACACACACTCAAAATTTCATAATTTGTATCTCTTTAAAACCCCCAAAAAGAGTCAAAACAGTTTGAAGAATTTTAACTCTTGAGTACCAGTCGACTTAAGCTTCTGCCAGTCAACTGATAGTACAAAACTGTTTAAAATTATTCAAACTCTGATCAGTCGACTCATATGGCAACCCAGTCGACTGTTCGAGAGCTTTTTGACCGTTTTCTGTTTTTCAAAATCAAATTTTTTCAAACTCAAAAGCTCAGATCCGTTGGTTGACAGTTGAGTAACTGCTTTCCAACGTTCAGGAGATCAAACTCTTTAAGTAGTGTTCAGATCTCACTGAAAAGATCTACAGAATTTCTACAGATTTTTACTTTGCAATCCGAGCACTCTTGAAAAACATTCTAAGTGATATTTTTTGTGAGAAACAAAGCTTTCAAGTTCATACACTTTGGTTCTCTACATTCAGTCCAGTATAGCATTGAATTCGCTGTGGACTGAGTATAGAAGTCGACCTATTCTTTTAGCCACGTGCATCAACACATACAACAACAAGGCTATAGGTTGACTGTAAAGTATTCTTGTTCTCTTGCTCTCGGTTGGAGAGTGTTTTTTTGACTCTTGGTTGTAGAGTCGGTGTTGTTTCACTCTTGGTGGAAGAGTGGGTTGCTTTCTCTGGTTGAGAGAAAGGACTACGGGTTAGACAAGGTTGTTGTCGTAACGCCGTAGGGTACTCTTGTAATTTTTCAAGAATAGTGGAAATCTCAAGTGGGTTGCTTGGGGCTGGATGTAGGTCGGGAGGACCGAACCAGGATATATCTTGTGTACTCTGTGATTGATTATCTTGTGTTTGCATTTACTCTGGTTTATTTTAATTCTGCAAAAAGTTTCTGAACAGTCGACTCCTTGCACCATCAGTCGACTGGTCAGTGCCGTTTGTAGTTGTAATTTCAGTGTGCCTTCAGTCGTCTGTCTCATTCAGCAGTCAACGACACAGAGTTGTTATTTTCAGTTATTTTGAACATATCAGTCGACTGGTCCTTAACCCAGTCGACTGCACCGAGAAAAATTTCCGCAGTTTTTATTAAACACTATTCACCCCCCCTCTAGTGTTTGTTGTCTTGCCTACAGGATCCAACAGATTTCACGTCAGGTTTAGTTAGGATTTCAGGTCAGGTTTAGTTAGGGTTTCTTGACGAGTTTAGCTACGATTTCCGGTTGGGGTTTCAAAGGAGAAGAGAAGGGTAAAAGAGTAATTTGGTAATCGTGGTTAAGTGTTAGCTATGGCCTTTTTTGAGTAAACTCAATATAGTGAGTACTATCTGGAAATAGTGATCAGTAGGTGGCTTATTTGGAATTAGAATATTTGTGGGTGGCCTTCTTGGAAAAAATCACGAAAAATAAGACACTAATGTTTCACTATGTTTTTTAATTACTTGCTTCTATTCACATCAAACATTCCCCCCATAGCCACTTTCTGTACTTCCACCACCTCCGCTATCATTTTAAAATTTCCGAAAAAACAACAAATAATAGCAAATCAGGCAAAAAATAGTTCACAAGTGTCACGTGAAATATACCTTATTCCCAAATGCTCGCCCAAGTCCACAAGCCACTGCTGCAGCATCAACATCACCAATATGTCGTCTAATACTTTTCCTTGCCCTGAAAAAGTTGTAACCGATAGAAAACACAGTTCAAATGAAAACTACAAACCTCTAAAGGAAACAAAACAAGAAAATTGCACTTTTTCCTGCACCTCTACCTACAACCTAAAATGATACGGAAATATTCAAACAAAAACAAAAAGCAAAACAAAAAACAAAACAAAACAAAAGATTACCAGGCACCAATTAGCAGACCCGCTAATTGTCTGGAACCAACACGTTCAAAAGATGTTCCTTCATCTAGGGTTTTTCCAATAGTATCCAACCACCATTGCCCATTTGAACTCCCCTCAAGTCCTACCTAAAATCAGGAAAAACTGTTAGGAAAGTATAATCATGCAGAAAAGTCAAATATAATCTCCCATCATATAAATTCACCTTAAATGAAATTTTGAAATACAGGTCTCTACAATTATTTAACGACAGAAGATGCAATATTTGCAACATAACATAGATGTTTTTTTTTACATTAGAAAATACCAAAAGCCATTGAAGATGTAGTAGTTTAGGGAAATATATAGGTCACATATTCAATAAGTTTGGTTCCTACTATTACCAAATAAATTTGTTACCTAGCGAGGAAACTCAACCCCAATAGCAAAGCCATTGAGATTTGGAAACATTTTCAACGACTTTGCATATACTGCTGCACTACTATTAACAAGTAAATTTGTTACCTAGTGAGGAAACTCAACCCCAGTAGTAGCAAAGACATTGAGATTAGGTCCTTTGCTAATAAGGAACCAATCCCAAACCTAATGGTAAAGCCATTGAAGATTTAGCAATTTCTGATAGATTTCTTAAATTCTTTTCTGATGTATTAGAATCTTTTATAGCATGAAATTACAACTTTCAAACTTTCATTCTATGTAAATCTAGTGACGCCATAATAGACAAGGCTGCATCTCACATTTACGATAAACAACACTAAGAAACTAAAAAGAGGAAGGTTCAAGTTGTTTATTTTCGCATCCTATGGTAGAAAGTTAACATAGAGTCAACTGCATATCAATATCGTTAAATAGATCTAATAGATAAATTAGTTTGCGGTCTTGAAACAAAGTTGGGAACTATTATTAACTGTTTCACATTTGTACCGAAGAAATGAACTTTTAAGTACCCAGAATCTCCAACCATGATGAAAGTACAAACAGAACAATTCATTTTACATCTGGGAAGCACGGATATGTTCGCTTCTGCTCCAGTTTGGGGTACAGTCACAATAATCTGACACAGATTGGCGAGGAGTGGTGTTGAATTAGTGTCGAACCGGGTCACACTCCCCCCCCCCCACCCCCACCCCCATAAAAAGAAAGAAAAAAAAAGAACAAAAAAACTACCACCACCCTCTTCCCTTTTTCTTTTTCTTTCACGGTGCAAGTTTCTGTTGAAACTCTAGCATGGGTAAAGGGTAAAAGGAAGTTGGGAAGATAACGGTCGGGTTTGGGTTAATATTAGCTGACGTTGGTACTATAACTTACGTCCTAGGTTGACATCCACAGTTCAACTAACAAAGGGGATAACTATTCGTGTGTGATTCACAATTAAGGTGTTGGCAGCATATACACCCTCAAAATTCTTTGAAATTATATTTTTCACCCTTTATTTTGTGCAGACTTTTCTAATATTTTTCACCCATTAAGAAGAATAAAGGCAGCTGGGAAGATAATGGCCGGGTTTGTGTTAATATCAGCCGAATTTTGTACCATAACTTGTGTCCTAGGTTGAAATCCATACTTAAACTAACAAAGGGGATAACTCTTCATGTTTAATTCGCAATTAAGGTGTTTTAGCATGTACACCCTTAATTGTCAGTCAACTGCAAACTGATCATAATTGTACCTACCAATATGTTGTTTCCATGAATAATTATCTTCGAAACTTCAGAAAAGAAAAAAAAAAGGAGTCGTATTCCACATCCAAAAATATTATTCATCACGTGCAGATATTATAAGTTACCATTGATTATTTGTTACCAGTTGGATTTCTAATTTTGGTTCTTTCTTTTTCTCAGGCACAAGTATTCTTGTTATATGCTCAAGACTCATCACAAGTAAATAACTAAAAATATCCATTTTACCAATTAATCAGCCACAATCTAAGACTGGTAGTCAGGTAGTTCATTAGAATAGTCAAAATGTAAAATACAAAAAATACAACATACAACCTTGCATCCCTCATAATTACCAATAGATTTTCATAATGCCCGTTCTACCACCTTCTAAGACTATTATATGCACAAGTGATTGCGGTATACTGATCTATTAGAATAAATTAGTATAGTGTGTTTAATTGTAGAACTTGGGTGAAAGCACAATGAAATTTTAAGCAAAATTTATTTGGAGGATTCAAATCAATACGAACCAATCACTAAGCATGATCCGTTACCCATCAATGGTAATATAAGGCTTGCAATCGAAAGCTATATTTGGTAAAATCATTAAGCTGAAAACATTAGGATGGAATGTCAGTTTGTATTACATACCAAAATCAGAAAATTAGCATATCTTAAGAAAGAGAGGTATAAAACTATCTCACAGTTTCTTTTGCTGCAGACATTGCAAGAACACCAGCACCCATTTCCACCTCTTGCAACCCCACAACAACTAATCCAACCTCCGAGGCTGCACTGCCTAGCCACAATATAAGTGAATCATGAGATGCCCTAGCTTGCCCAACATTCCAAGTGGCACATAAGATTTTAAGATTTTCGTATTTTGCAAATTGCATCTCTTTTTTCGACAGCTCCGATCGCAAGATATTGTCAATGGGTCCCGGTGATGTCAGACACCACCCACGAATACCTCCATGATTAGCCAATGTAAAGATATATGAACCAGCAATAGACATCTTTATTAAGGGACTGCTATGTGCGACCCAACTGCCGATCAAGAATCCATCGAGATCAATCACCTGGATAGTTCCACTTACATAACCCACCCACAAGCGAGTCCCGAAGGCGCACATGCTCTTGACAGAATGTGAATGGTGTAGAATATCTTGTAACCGATTCCCACCTGCATCCCATTGAATGAGTGATCCATTATTGCATCCTGACCATATCATCCCATCCATAGTTATTGCTAATGCTTCTGTTCTACGATTATCTTCTGCAAATGCTCCTTTTACTGCAACCCTACGTACTGCATCAGCAGCACCCATCAAGGCATTCCGGGAGCGTTGCAAAAAACTAACTTGTGTTTTTTCCTTCTTCGATGATGAAGCAAACTTTACCTTAATGTCATCATCTACATGTGAATCCTGTGATAGTGATGCATCGCTGACACGGGCATCAACCTGCCCATTAATGCCGAACACTTTCAAGAGCTCCCTTTTACGAGCATCCCTATGACATTGCACCAAAGAAATTACTTGGGACCACTTACACAGTTTTTTTATTAAAAAATTCATGAAAAATTAACACATACCATAGAGCAAAGGATAGGCTAGAAGCACTCCATACTTTAGATCTGCTATTATCTGATAGAAAATGTTTGATATCTGAAGGAGGCAAGGGACAAACACCATTAACAGTGTATTTGGTCCTAAGGTCAATGTATGACCTCTCAATTAATAAAGCAGCCATATGTCTTTCCTCAGCTGATCGAGAAAGGGACTTCTCAATGGATTCCCACGGCCATACCTTGATTATTCCACCTTCCGAGCCGGTCCAGATATCACCTGAAGATTATAAATGATCATATATGATCAGAGAAAGATAAGGGTTAGAAGGACTTCTTCAAATGAATGAAGCTTTAATCTGGAAATTTGACCTGGTACAAAGACAGAAGGAATCAACAAAGTTATCCACTCCGCACCAATGCCGGATATAGTTTAAGATATGAGAAAATTACATTTAATTAACTCAAATTACGTTTAATTAACCTTTGTTTCGTATAGTAAAAGCCTTATATGAGTTTCGAATAGGTAGAAGTTTAGCACTACCATACAAGCCAATAGAATTCTTCAAAAAACCTACACTAATCGTGTTTGCATGAAATAATCATTACACATCAGTCCTAAGATATATATGTTACATTGTTCCTTCACAACAATCAATATCTCCATACATCAACTCACATTTTGCCTTTTTTTATTTTAACGAATATTACAAAATATATGGAATTTGGTTGTGAAGAGAAAGTTCATTCTTTGTTATATCTTCATTTTGGTTCAAAAACTGATGTCTTGTTTGGTATCAGTTCAGGTCTTCCATATAGCTGACGAATCATCAGTACTTATCAGATTGATTTAATGTCAAATCCTTTACATGCTTATCAGATTGATTTAATGTCACTATTTTGTTAAGTTTATAAAAATGTATTATATGCGGACGTGCTTAACTCTCAAATTTCATCTGTAAAACATCTATGTAGAAACAAAAACATTAAATACAAATTTCAAGCTATAAAAGATATATGAGGCACAAAATATACTCTTTCTAAGTTACAAAGAACAAATGTAAACTATATGTAATTAAAATATTTTTTCTCTCACTCTCTAGCACACTCTCTCGATTGAATTTGTCTCTACCTTGAGCTGTCTCTTATTTGTGTTGTCCAATCCCTTGTTCATGTTGATTGCATTGAATCATGAATCCGTTCTTTAATCTAGAGTCCAATTGCCTACTACTGAAAATGTCTGTTCAATTTCCTCTCCAACTTATACATATATCGAATTTCTTGGCAGGTACGAGTCCGAGCAAGCCAAAAAGCAAGACGTCTCAAGACTATCGGTCTCGACCAACAATTGCAGCCGTGACCATTATGATTTATGTCATCTATCATGTGATGTATAAACAATTTGGCAAACCATAATGTGCATTGAACAAACAAACTTCAAATGAGACATGTCACATGTGGCATAATGTATACTACTATAAAATATATAGTTTTTGGAATAATCTAAATCAAATTCATGTTAAATTTTCCCTCAACCAGAAAGAACTCAAAATAATAATAAATAAAAAAGGCTGAGAATTTTTACAAAATTAGGAGCTGCATAGCCATTTAACTAAAAAGTAAATTGGATTAACTGGTCAATAATAATCCTGTTTTCTTTACAAAAGCTATTCTCAATTTACTCCTACATATCTCCATATCAGATCTCACTTTATCAAATTTGTATCTTTTTCAGTCTTCAAAACCTTCCAAATACATACATGCATAGACAAACGCACTTGTAGCTTCATTTATTAGCATGCAGTTGCACATGTTATACGCTTAACTAGTAATTTATAATGAACTAGCAACACAAAACCTACATAGATTTGGTCTACTAAGCACATTAGGGATAGCTAGTAATCTGATTTCCCACATCTCTACAGAAAAGCTCCATCCTATCTATTCTCTTATTAACACAGCCCTACAGGTAGTCATGCACAACATAGTACACTTTCCATCCACTTTAAATACCTTCTTCATGTCAAATCCACTTCAATGAAAATCTTAAGCTATCAAATTACAATTCAACTTCCAAAAAAGTGAATCAAGAAACTAACTAAAGTTGGAATGCAAATTACCATAAGAGCTAATAACCATGGACAACACAGGACTCCGATGAGCATGCCACGAAAGCCCCTCCCTAAACTGCCCCACCTCGTCCTCCCCGCCCCCCTCCTCCTCCCAAAACGGATTCCACCCCTTCTTCTCCACAACCTTCCAACTCCTCACCTTCCCATCCTTATGCCCGCTCCACACCACCCCCATCGCCCCGTCCACCACCAAACACATCACCGGGCTCCCCCTCCCAGTCGTCTCCTTAAACGGCGCGCTGTCCTCGTCCCCTCTCCTCGCCCTCTTCATCTTCCCAAACAAGTCCCCGTAGTCCCAAAACCTCAGCCCGGACTCCGTGCCCGCCCAGATTTGGGAGTCGGTGCTCTCGATCGTTCGGATGAAGGATCCGTACTGCGTTTCGCGGATCGGATGGGGGCGGAGCTCGATGGCGGGGGGGCGGCAGGGGTGGAGGGCGGCTCGGTGGGGGACGCGGAAGATGCCGGAGCCGCCGCCGGAGCCGACGAACTCGGGAAGGGCGCCGGCGGCGGGGGTGGAGAAGAAGGGGGAGAGATCGAGGGAGCTAGAGTCGGAGGAGGAGGTGGGAGGGGGGAGGTGGGGGCTGGGGAGGTGGACGAGGAGATGGTCGGAGGTGGAGGTGGAGGTGGAGGCGTCGAGGGAGAGGGGGCGGGGGGAGGGGTGGGAGGAGGAAGAGGAGGGGATGGCGGTGGAAGAGCCGAGTGGCTGGCTGAGGGAGTGGGGTTTGGTTTTGGGGCGGGTTGGGCGGGAAGGGAGGGGGTCTTCGTCGTCCATCGAGTTTTAGATTTTGGCGACTTCCTGATTTTTTGCTTTTTTAGGGGGAAATAGTGGGTGGGATAGACGATGGGGATAACGGACCCGGGAAGGCAGAGGAAAGTGATGTGACGAGAGAGGGCGAGAAGGTAACAATAAATTTTTTTTTCTTTAATTCAATTTTGATTATTAATGTGAATGAAAGGAAGTGAAGATGGAAGAGGTGAAATTTTTTTCCCGAACTGAGAGCATATGTAGTTGTTGTGCATGTATATATATATCCAAATATGGATATTTTAGTCTGAATTGTGCCACAGTCGTTGGCTATATTGTCATATTTTGGATGAACGATGAATAGTCGACTGTCAAATTTGAGAGATGGCAAAAACCAAATTTTGGATTTTGGAATATGATATTTCGTCCGTTGTACGATTTTTTTTAAAAATAAATAGATCGGACGGGGTTGATCTCTCTATATTTTTTCTTTTCATTTCTTTCTCAGTTTTTTTTAAAATCATATAAATTAGGCCTATAATCCATCTTTATGGGTCCATTCACTCATTTCACTCGTAAATTTTTTTATCGTACGAGATATCATATCCCGTCAGATATTTTTTGAAAAATTAAGAATAAAAAATTGTTCACGCAGGAAATGATCTTCCGTCCATCGTTTAAAAGCCAAATTTTAAGTTTAGACGACTACAACTCATTTCTATATTTTCTATTGCAATATGCCAAATACCCATTGTGGTAGGGTAAAAATGGCTCGGGACCCCACCAGGGCCCAGTACAGCTCTCACTCAAAAATGGGGAAAACAACAATCTGACTCGGCTTCGAACCACTACAGGCTCGGCGCCGAACCTCAAGTTCACCCCCCACAAACCTGGCCACCTCGTCTCCGACGAGTCTCGATGGCCCTCGGCCTCCGATCCACGACAGCCCCACGGGCCGTCTGCCCAGCCTGGTAAAGAATGAAGATGACCTGGCGCAACCTAGGCCACCAGATTCTCCCAGGAACATAGGAGCCCCATGATCTGCCATGTCAGCTCCAAATACCACCAAGGGCTTTGCCACGTCAGCCCTATACCACTCTTGGTACTGCCACGTCAGGCCCATGGGCTTTCGGGTTCAGACCCGGCCCCCGAGCGGATCCAAACCCGGTTGGAATTCCCTATAAATACTAGACCCTCACCCACCTTTTCAGGTAATCAATCTTTTGCCACCCAAATTTTCCTAGTTATTGCTACTCTCTCACAGAGACTGACTAGATCGTCGGAGGGTCCGCCGCCGGGATAAACCCCGGTGTCTCAGGACCGTCTGCAGGTACTCGAGGCGAGGCGATCCGAGCCGATCCTCAAGCGCCGAAGCGAGCCTCCCGCTCGTCGTCCCGTGCCGCACTCTTCCCTCATTACAAATTGAGTCCGAACTCACACCTAGTGCATCCACACTGCGACAAAAAACAAACCGCATCAGGTTGGCACCGTCTGTGGGAAACTTTATCTGGTACGGACGTGAGTCCGAGCCTCGCCACCGACGCTCTCCCTCGACCTAATCTTCCATGGCTCCCCGAGATCGAAGATCAGCCCGTTCCGCCCGACAAGACGGGCCTCCTCCCGAGGGGGCCCTCGACGGAGGGCAAGCATCCAATAATCCGGGTGGAAACCCCGGACCCCAGCAAAGTGCTTCACACGTCGCCGAACCCGACCTTCGTCGGGTCATTGTGAACAGAAGGGCTAGCCAAGCTAGGGGAGGGACCGCTTCCAACTCGGTCTTGAACCACTTCAGGCCCGCACAAAGGGAAAGGCCGTCGGCACTCAGCCGCATCGGCCGAGTTCCTACGCCCCGACCCGACCCTTCCGACCACGGCGGGGTTACCAAGGGCGAGTTCAGAAGCTTCAGAGAGGAAATCTTGGAGGCCCTCCACGGAGCGCCGAGGTCAGCGGCCTACGGCCGAACCTCTCAAATGAGCGAAGGGAGAAGCCACACTCGTGCGCCGACTCCCCCGCCGGAGCGCCCAGACGAGGTGCTCCGACGCCTCCTGGAGATGGAGAATCGAATCGAGCGCATCGGTGACAGGAATCCCAACCTAGTCCAGGGACGGAGGCCTTCTCGACCTCCATTTTCCGTCAACATCATAGAAGCGGAGATCCCCCGGAACTTCCGGCCTCCACAGTTCGAGACTTACAACGGCGAGGGTGATCCAGCTGATCACATGGAGGGCTTCAAAACCCTCATGATGATTCACAGCGCTTCGGATCCCCTGCTGTGCCGAGCCTTCCCGGCTACCCTCCGGGGTCCGGCCCGGGATTGGTTCTCCAAACTCACCCCTGGCTCGATCTTCTCGTTCGACCAGCTGGAAGCCAGCTTCCTGGCCCACTTCATCACAAGCCGGAAGAGCGAAAGGACGAGCGCTTCCCTGCTCGACCTCAGTCAGAGGGAGGGGGAGTCGCTCCGCAACTTCGTCAAGAGGTTCACAACCGAGGCCAGATCCGTCTCTGCCCTCGACGCAGGGGTCGCCTCGGCAGCTTTCCGGCACAATGTCCGCCACAACCAGCTAAAGGTCTCCTTGGCAAAGAGGCCACCTCTGGACTTCCCTGACCTTCTCAACCGGGTCGAGAAGTACATACGAGCCGAGGAAGCTCTGAACCCAGAGGGCAGCAAAGAAGTCGTGGGGAAGGGCAAGCGCAGGGTCGATGATGCCGAACCTGCCAAGAAAACAGCGAAGGAAGGGGTCGGCGCGAAGAGGGCACCTCCGGTCCCTCGCTTCGAAAGGTACACTCCCTTGACACATAACGTGTCTGCCATCCTCTTAGAAATCGAAGACAGAGTCATTGTCCGACTACCTCCCCGATCAAACAACAACAAGAAGCGAGACCAGCGCTTCTACTGCCGTTTCCACAGAGATCATGGGCACGAAACCGACCAATATCGGGCCCTGAAAGACGAAATTGAGGACCTCATCTCACGAGGGTACCTCCGAGAATTCACCAGAGAAAGCCCACGGGATCGGCGAGATGCTAGGAACCGGAGGCCTTCGCCTCCGAACCCTGCTCCGAACCGCATCCAGGGTCGGGATCCCGAACTCGAGGGAGCTGT